>CM030903.1:24630257-25879204 GCA_018136845.1 Heterotis niloticus
TGTGAACCAGACTCTGACTTGGCAAATTTGGACATTTTTAATGCTTCACGTTAAAGTGACAGTAACTAAAAGCTGTTCAAATTTACAGAGGCTGTCAGGGTCTGCAGTAATACTGATATGAGTAGGTTCAAGGAGAGAAATTTAAAGCAGCAAAAAGCTCAATAGTAACCAAAGCAGAGAAACAAAAACGTGATGATAAAGAAACAGAGCCCATGTAAAAAAATTCCTCTGAAAAGTACACAAAAAATACACAGGTAGCTGAGTAAGTTTAACTGGTTACTACTTACCTCTTATAATTTCCCATCAGTAGGAAATGTAGGGCTATATTTTACTTTATTGTGCTTGACTGTACTCTACTGTATTGTACGCTGCTGCTGCTGGGAATTAATGCTATACCACATATGTGCCAGCAGATGTCGCTAGAGAATAGAAGATGGTTGTTCCTTCTGAAAACGACACGGTCTGCTGCAGGCAGTGCTGGGGTGGCCATGTGGGCAGTAGAGACTTTGCCTGGGGGGCCAGTTTAGTTTTGCCTGCATGGAACGAAGGTTGCCAGACCACTACGGCGGGCCCAGCACAGCAGTAGCTGTAGCTGATTCACAATATAAATGCATCATATATCAAGTCTTTGGATTTAGGGGAGTAACAAACAGTCTTTCCTTGCTTGATAACATTAAAATTTACCGTATCAAAAAGTGAAATATTTGATTTTTATGTCTAGACAATGTTTTTTTCCCAGTTGAAGATAAAGGGCAACAGTGGCATGATGATAACAGAAATATAGCATCTAAAAGGCAGGATTAAGAAGCACGGGATGCAGATGTGTTAAAGTGCTCCAAAATAGCCAAAATACTGTATCCAAGTTAAAGACTGTCGAGGAGAGCGGGTGCTCACCATAAAATGTTAAGGCAGTTTGTGCTCACTGTACTAATTGTGCTTTTGAAGGATACGATCGACCATAAAAGTGATTTGAAGACCACTGTAGGCTAGTGGCTGCTTATCTAACATGTTAGTTTATTGTTTTAGCAGAAAAAATGCCATGTTTATATTTGCATACATAGTATGACTTATATCACCCAGATAATCATATGAGGAAACACGGAGCTGCCGCTCCTAAATGTCCAGCTCTGTAACATGTTCCTTTGTCGATAGGCTGAAGAAGATTATATTTACTGCTGTCCTTGGCCGATATGGCACTTAGATGACACACGTACTTTAGTGGCAATAGCAGGAGCACAATGACGTCTGATGTTACATTCTAGGATACGTGCTAAAATGCTAAGACGGTGAGGATTAATTGTCTCTCTCGGCTAAGGTTTTTATTTAGAATTTGAACTTTTTAAGAACTACCAGCTGCCTTTTTCTCCACTTGAGCGGCAGAGTTAGAGCCCCTTGCCGAAAAGGGAAGGAAACCTTAGGAGGCCTGATGCTAAAATGAGTGTGGACTAATTCATTTATTTTTAATGTAATGATAGTGATGAGCATTGCTAAAGTGTCAAGGTCCTTATAATATTTTATTTTATATCATTTATATTGTCATTATGTTATTTTCGCTTTTAATGAAAGCTTCTCAAAGCTTTACATTCAGAGGAACTTGCAGAATTGACAATTCTTTTCATTATGCTTTTGGTGGGATATTGAACTATGGAGCAGTCTTCCCCAAGGGTACAACAGGCAGGTCCTTATGGACTGTTCCATTACGAGTCCGCATCATCAGCCACTATGTTCCACTCTGCATTCGCACGGTTGTTGTTTAGCTGCATTGCAATGCTCACATCTTAAAGCCCAGATCCTTAGTACAACAGCCAACTTCTGGTCTGTCTCTGAAAGATTGAGAAAAATCCTGCGTGATATGCGACAGTTCTGAACTGTTCTTTAGCACATATCAGCATGAGGGTCTGCTGGGACTCTACCTTCCTGACACCTTGGTGCCGTAGGAGGTACCTGACAAAGCCCACCAGAGACAGCAGAGATGTGCTGCTCACAGCTCACCTCTCAGGCGTATCTCACCCTCCTTAACTCATTTACACCTTCAGACAAAAGGAACGACCAAGTGAACAAAGAGAAAAGCTTCCGCTGATGATGCTGGAGATGATGTGGGTGCTGTCCTCCTTTGGTCCTCCTCTACAAAGCAGGCCCCCTCCGGGGCTCAGCAGAGGGGGACGCCGATGGCAATGAGAACGACTACATTTCCCAGCTATCGACATGTTCTGCCCTCGTGCACACGTTCCCGACGCGTCAGCTGCGGACCCACATCCACCGAAGACCCGGCCCAGGGCTCTTGCTCGACGGGGAGGCCACGCAGGGCTGCGTAGCGCAGCCAGACGGAGCGCAGCCTTGAGTCTGAGCAGCTCACACCTTGGCGAGCGCAGTCTAAGGTAGCTTACTGGAGCTGAGATGGAGCTGCTTCCTATTGACTCTGGCCGTGCTTTAGAAAGGGCGTTTGTGTGCTTGTGTGTCCCTTGGGCTTTTGGCTGGGAGTCCACTCTGGCCCGGTCTGGCCTGGTCTGGCCCTGGTCCCTGTCTTGCTTCTATTTTTGAGCCAGAGCGTCTCTTAATGGTCCTGGGGAGGGCTGGCACGGGTCCTCTGCAAACGAATCCTGAGCAGGCCTCTCTCTCTTTGGCAGTCGCCCGCCTTTGCCTTCTGGTTTCCTAATTTAGTAACGGCTAGCGAAAATATGCGCTAATGAACAGGCTCTGGTATGCCGGGCAGGCGTCCAAGCAGGGCTTGGCTGTTTTCGTAGCCAGTGCCCGGGGGGCGGCTGGGGGGAGGCGGTGGCACAGTTTGGCCGTTTACATCTGCATTCCGAGCGGCATCCTCTGTAGTGACCGCGCTCTCCTGCTCTCCTGTAAGCCTGCCCCCGGTCCACCCGCCCCCGAGGCCTGTCTTTCTGGTCTAGTTGTTACTGACCAGCACCCCCCCACCACCCCCGCAGTCTGAGACGACTTCGGTGAACCAGTTTCGGTTCAAAGCGAAAGTGCCGCTTCTGCATGGGTGGCCTGTAGAAGCCCAGACCAGGTAGGTGATCCTGAGCGCCAGTGGTCCACTGGGAAGGCAGGGGTTCAGCCACATGTACAGAAGACAGTCACACGTGTAAGTGGCACCCAAAGGGACTTTCACTGTGTTTTACTGCACACTCATGTCAAAAACACGCTAAGCTTGAGGTCTTACTCTTTCAGGAACTTATTCACTCCATCTAAAGAGCACCTGAAGGTTGCAACACCGCCTCCTCCACATACTACAGCCTCTTAGTTTGCACTCTGCGCTCCACTTGCTGATACTACCAGAGCACGAGATGTGACGTGACGACGACCAACCCGGGTGACTCAGCAACATCCGAAAAAACTGAACCCCCACGGAGCTTATAAGCAGTTCTTTTTCAACTGACTCCCAGTCTGCGATTTATTAGCTGTTTCTCCTGTTTTGCTGCCTTGCACAGGTGGTAGAAACGGATGTGCCGAATGCAGAGAAGTGGCACTTTTTCACACACATGCATATAAGCATGTACAATTTGTGCCATTACTTTGAAATTTGCAGCACGCAGGTCATGATGTGTTTTTAGGCGCAAGCTGGTGTTTAGGTGTGGAGCCACACAACTGTTTTTCCCCCATACGTACGGGTATGTGTGGACAAGCACTCATCCTCCGTATCATCGGGTCATCGTCATAAAGTACGGTGGTCATGCCTTTATCTCTTATTGGGCACACACGGTCACGTCCCCGGCGCGAAAGACATTCAATATTCAAAGTTATGCTCCAAAATCATCTTACGCCATTTTATTTTAAGCTTCTTTTGAATTCTTCCATTACAAACAACGCTGACGGCTTTTGTGCCGCTAAAACTGACCCCAGGTGTGAAGATGTGGTTTGGCCTCTGCATGTTTGCTCTTTGTTTTGTTTACCAACGCGTGTAACAAGGGCTGGGCTCAAAGTGTGTTTACGTTTAACTCGTACACATAGATTCCGGCATTTCACACAAAACATGTTTGCTTCAAAATAACGTATATCTTGCACCATAGCCCCCCTCCCCCAAGGACACCTCGAACCCCCAAGGCAGAAGATTCAATCAAACATGGAGGACTCTGCGGTTTTCATAGTACCTTATTGCGTGGGACTGTGTCTGCTTTGCTGGTGCACACTGATGCTCAGGCTTCCTGTGTGATTTTTGGACACATACCTCCCGTCTACATCTAGCACCCCCTCCTTCCATGCAACTGGCTAGCTAACAGGCTTTTTTAATTTGTGCAATTTTTTAATACCTGAAGATCAGCCAGCCTGAAGTCATAGTTATAGGAATCTTACAGTGAAATGAAGTATTCTTGGGTCTTTGAGCATCGTAGCCAAAAGTTGGACATGGGGGCATGTCATGAAACATCGGTTCGTGCTAGACCCTGTAGTTCAAGTGACGGATTCTGCGCGGAATTTACAACTCTTTTTCCTTGTTGGGAATTTAGGGAAGTTTAAACGCAAGTTTTAATGCCGTAGTTAAGTTGAACCTTGTTTTCCCCGGCAGGCAAAAGAATGGATTAAGAGTGAAGAAAGCAATGCAGATTGCTGGCTGTAAGGATAGTCATTTCCACATCTGTAAGATACGGCAAAGGCGTTTTATCTCCCCTGCAATTCTCTGTTCCACGTTTATCTTCTTATGATTATTCATAATGAGCTGAAACCAAATTTGAGGGAAGCTGGAAAAGATTCTCGCTCGTAGGATCGCATAAATGGGGCAGCGAGGCAATAAGCGCATCCTTTGCCGAGCCATAGCGGGTTTGTGCTAAGGCTTCGCAGCCACTGCACTCGGGGTGGTGACACCTTTCCGTGTTTTAAGTAACGCGTTTGTGCGAGTGATCGCGCTCTTGCCCGAGAAAAAGGGGAAACAATACTTTAGCCAAAGGCTCTTACATCAAAACACACCGGGCTGCCCGACGGCGTGACGCCGAAGATAAGATAAACTCATTTGTTTAGCGTGGCATCGCTGTGCTGCGGCGTCTTAGTTTTACATTTGTTTTTAAATTCAAATTCTGATTGTCCTCCGCTTTGCCAAAGCCGCATTCAGAAAGCGGGGCCCGAACGCGAGGGGTAAGCAGAAGACAGAATATCCCGTTCATTCAGCGCTAAAGCCCATG
This sequence comes from Heterotis niloticus, assembly GCA_018136845.1. Lineage (NCBI taxonomy): Eukaryota > Metazoa > Chordata > Actinopteri > Osteoglossiformes > Osteoglossidae > Heterotis > Heterotis niloticus. The sequence goes on from CM030903.1 coordinate 24,635,381, forward strand.
GCAGCGTTCCACCTGCTCTGTTTTGTGCTCCGAAATCCGAGCTTAGCGACCGCTTTCAGGCCGATATTGTTTGCAATTGTGCATACAATGGTCGCAATAAAGCGACGACTGTTTTTTCCTTTGCTCCGATAGTCTAAGTTCTTGTAATAACCTTTTTAACACGGCCGCGGCGCAGCAGACACCCCGGAAAGTTTGTTTGCACGCTGCTTAAGTTGGGCTTTGTTTTGACGCTGCGCAGCAGAGCGTTGGCGGGGAGGCATTCTGCTCGGGTTGTAGGGGTTGCCACAGAGACCAGGGCACGGCCTCAGCTCTGGAGCAGTCTTGCAAGTGCAGGCGCCACTCTGTGTAAGGTGTGACCCACAGTAAACTGCGCCGCTCTGAGTCCAAGAGACCTTCTGCACTCAAACCCCTGTGGTGCCACACGCTGAAACTCCTCTTTCCCCAGGAAAACATTTGCTTGCAGTCAGAAATATTGGTTATTATACCATTTTATCTAATGATGAGATCTAATAACTAATGACTACTTAAGTTGGGGCAGCTGCCAGGTTAGGGGTTTGCGCAACGGAATTCGGGTTGAAGGATCGAGTCCCACCTCTTCCTTTCGTCCTCTTGGGCAAGATCCTTACTCTAAGCAGCTCTGGTAAAAATTCCGCAGCTCCTGTGCGTATTCACTTTGCAGAATAAAAATAATAAAAACGTCAGCCCAATATGTAAATGTAACTTTGTCAGTGGCAGGTAACTGTGCTACAGCGTTTTGGAAAAGCTATTACAGTCAGAATCCCATATGGGGAGATTTATTCAGGGGTGAGAACTTGTCACTCTCAGCACATTTCTATTAGGACAGAAAAAGTCAAAGTGTGAAATTAGGTAGAATTGAATTAATTTTTCCAATTCTTTCTTAAAGAACCATAAATCATGCTAAGAAATAATGAATAATGAATGACGACTTGCATAAGTGATAAGTAAAATACGTGTCAGGGTGCAAAGTCTTTGAAAGGTTCTACAATATTGCAGCTCTGCTCTGTTTGTCGCTCAGCCACTGCTGAGGAGACTCTGATCGCCGCCGCAGAGGGCAACAGCAGTCATTCCCATGGACAAAAGAAGAGGCCAGAAGGCGTCTGGCTGAGGGGAGCTTCTGGTATCGCACATCAGAGATCTGTACTCACAATACCTCTGGAACCAGGGGCTCTCTTCTTATCGCGCCCCGTTCATTTCCATCTCTCTGCATGTCTATGTGCCGCTTCCAGGGCACCACTGGGCTGTCAGAGGGTTTAAGTGGTGCTTTTGTACCAGTGACACCAACGCGTTTGCCAAAGTGCCAAAGCAGGGCCGCACGCAGGTGTGTGTGGTGAGTCTGTGGGGGTTTACGCCGATCCTCGTGGATACATGCCATGGGTGAGGAGCGACGCGAATTTATGTCTCGATCACAGCGGTTCTGGTTGTCCGCAGATGCTCTGCACCTTGCGGCAAGGACGCACGCTTTCTCAGCATTCCTTCTACCTGCATCGCTAAGATTATAGTGTTTAGAGTTGCTAACGGCAACTCTCCTTCACGGCAATGTCTTTTCTTTGGTGTTTCCTCTGTGACTTCAGTGCACGTGGATTCAGAACGTCTTGTCTTTAGGAAAATTGCTTTAAAGCTTGAAATAGAGCTCTTGTGTTGCGTGCAGGCTTACAGGCCATTTCAAGTCACCACTTTTGTCAATAGAACTCAGAGGCTTAAAGGCATTGTTGCCCTTTCTGCCTGCTTAGTTAAGATTGACTTTAGAAAAGAGGGAATGTTTTGCTCATCCATTATTTAAGGAAAATGCTTGGTTGCTCCATCCTCTTCCCTGTTTTCTTAGGATAGATCCTGTTTTGTCTAAATGAGCATTATTGGTGAAAAGAAAGCATGCAAAGTGGTTCGTGCTCCAGATACGTCAGTCACTGTAGGCCTGCCAGCAATGTAGAGATGAGTCTTTGACTGTATCGATGGAAACTCAGAGGAGACGGTGAATTCCAGATGACAACGGAGATGGGAAAATGGGATTTGAATTGGTGGGAAAGAACCCCCGTCAAATTCCCTGTCCAGCTCTGAAATGATAAAAATGAGAAATGGACCGAAAATGCTCACGAGGACATGGGACGGAGCCCGTGACTAATGACTGGACACAAGCGTGTTTCCTTTAAGGTGTCATGCCGTTTGTGTGATGGATTGTGTAACAGTTTTGAGAGCTTTACTCCCACGTTTCCACCCAAATCGTTTCTGGAGCTCTTGTACAGCGATACGCTCGTGCTGCTGAGGCAAATGACCCCCAGTCATGAATTTAGCAGCAATCTGGTAAGGATCAGAATAATCCTATAATATTGCCATTTTTGGGATTTATCGGGGGTCTGCTCTTTTTAGCGGTCTAATTTCTCTTTAAAGGCGCAAATGTAGGCTGCATTATTTTATTTCATTATACAAGCGTAACTGCCCATAGATTCCCGGGTAATGTGATGCATTAAGTGGCTTTTGTGCTGGTTTGGACCTAGTGGCTTAGCATGGTGTTACCCTCTGCGAAATTGCACCTGATGAAGGACTTCAAACCACTTGAAATCCTAAATACATTTCACTTTAGCCGTATAAACCTCTGTATGGTTAGGACAAAGTAATATCATATAACGTAAGATACAAAGATACAAAGATGCTCGATAGGTCATTTCTCATCGCTTATTGCAGTTTTGAAGAACGTCTTTCCATATCTTCTTATCTTGCGTACAGCTATCGTACAAGGTCTCCTCAGTTTTCCACCTGAAATGTCTATGTTCTTCAAGCATGTTCTAGAGATTATCGACGTGAACATCGATACTGCTGTCAGAAGAAGCTGTGCTAAGCATGTCAACATGACTGTGGCACTGTAGGAGTGGACAGAGCGGCCGTGGTTTCCTGTAGACTGACACCCATACCTGGTTTTTTTCAGTACCTTAAGTGGGATTTTCTCTTTTCCAGACATCTGAATAGTTTATTAGAGAAAACTGACAACGCAGAGAAAAGTCTCTTTTATGTAGGCAGTTTCCCAGTGGAAGGCCTCCATTAAGCAAGATGCTTGGGGTCAAAGGTTGTCCTCTGCAAAATGTGAATTTGAGCAGGCAGTTTTCAAGTTGCAGCGCTGGCCGGCCTCACGGTAGTTTTTACTTCTTAATTTTTTCATTGCTGTTTGAGAAAAGCCGACATTAATAGGTTGCTTCCACAGTGCGTGGTGCACGGATCAGGGCTTCCTTTGAACCCTCTTCAAGCGCTTTGTCCTGTGCCAGCCATGTGGATGGCATATGCTAGTGCGCCATGGGGGGGCGAGCTGGCGCTGGCCTGGGAAGCTGGCCTGCTCCTGGTCATCTCCCAGAGCTGGGCTTTGATCCGGTGAAAGGCGAATGGAAACGCTTCAGACATGGCCGTGCTGTTTGAAAGGAGCCACATGAAAAAGGGGGTCTTTGTGGCCTGGTGGTACTGGTTTGCAGATGGACAGCTTCCTCCAGCTGGCGAAGTGAGCCCCTCCAGATGTGACGTCTCTTGTCTGGACGACTGAGGGCCGCCCCGGTGGACCCGAAACACCAATCTTTAGGTTACACGAACGCTTGGCAGGCAGCAGGTAAAACGCCACGCTTCAGGTGTGCTGGATACAGCGGGGCCTGAACTGCTCACAGCAGGAGGTGACTTCCTGGAATTTCTGATTTTGTGGGACCCCCCTCCCAAGTCAGATGGCCCCTCCCCCAGCATCCTTGGACGGGTAATCTCTTACCCGTCATTTCGATCAGCAGTGGATCAGGTCATTACTCTCCGCCGGGTGGACAGATTGCCTGCTTTTCCCACCGCTCCTGCTCTCCTCCTCTTCCCTGCCAGGTGAAGTGTGTAGCTATTAGACCCGGAGACAAACCTGTGCCTCCCTCCAGATGGGCGTAATTGACTGTGGATCAGAATGGCTTCACGTGTGGATTACTGTAATGGGGGAGGGAGGAAGACTTGGGTGGGCCTCTGTCATGCCTCAGTGAAACCCCCAACACCCCACTCTACTAGAGCTTCTGGAAGCCTCTGTGACATATACTGTATGTGGGAGGGTGGCTGTACGCTCGTGGCAGCACTGAGTTGCAGGGAGTGGTGGATTGGTGGGGGCAGAGAGGCCCATGTGTCACAATAGGCCCAAAATGCTAATAGAGGCTGTTTCTGTGCTCCCTGTCACAATACCTGTCTCCCCGTTTTCTGAATCTCATTTTCACATTTCCTCCCACTTGAACCTGTCTGAATGCCACTTTTTCCAGGGTAAAGAGGCTCCATCCTGGAAAGTGCAAGCCCAGTCGTCCAAATGGCCTCCTTCCATTGCTTGCCCTGAGCTGCACAGCATCTCCTGCAGAGATGAGACTTCAGTGCAGAAAACCAAGTACAATCTGCAAGTATTTGGAATCAAACCAGTAAGTGACATCATAACACTGCCAAAGCCATGAATTTTATGGTTTGAGCCTTATGCTTATTCAAAAAGACTTGAGGCGTTTGTATCAAAGGCATAAAAAAATTCCAGAAACAAAGCCACAGAGGTTTTGATTTAAAGCGACTTTAGAACAGGGTCCCTATGGTTTCATATAAGTCATCCTCAGCACTAGACCCACAGTTTTAGAGTTTTGTGGAAACGACAAAGTCCGGCTTTTCGAAAAGCGGCTTGGGCAGACAAGCAGCCTGCGGCTGACGGTGCCAGCCTGAATGGGTCATTAGCACAGGTGAACTGGCTCTTACATTTTAGCTGGATGTGTTAGGTTGCACTTCAGGGGGAGGCACCTTGTCTTTGCTGACAGGATTCATCTGAATTTGTCCATTCTGTGTGGCAGCTGAGGGGGGACTACTGGATGTATGTTACCTGTCCTTCTTCAGTCGGTCAGAAACTACTGTCCCAAACCAAACCCTTGTGAACCATCACAAGCCCCCGTCTTCGAGCTCTCTGTCCGCCAGTCAAGCGTTCCTGTTTTTGTCACCTCATCTCACGGCGCACATCACTTAATCCTCGGCACAATGGAGGAGGGAGACATTCAAAAATCATTTACAAATTTCCTTTCACAGTCATTTTATTGAAATTTGTGTCAAGCTGTGCCAAGATTGTCTATCCATCCTTGTGGCTCAAAGCGCTTTGTGAAGATCACGATTTTTATTCTTTGGAGGATTGGGGGGCCTTTTAGCACCAGTTTAAACATTCAGAATATTTTCTCCCTAAAGATTTGCTGTGGTGGCATTTTTATCGAAACAAATTATTTAATCCTACTCAAGTGCTTCCTTAGGGGTGGCGCCACCCCACCCCACCCTACCCTTATGGCACCACCCCTACCCCCTCCCCAAGACCCAAACGCTTACGAAGCACAGCCTGAACACAGAAAAACTGCGTAACGTATATATTTATTCTGTATAACCTAGTTTTAATCCTTCTCATTTGCTCCGCGCAGGAATCGGCTCCGTGAGTCATGATTCACAGCTTCAGCCCTGGACAGAAATGTGGGAGTGTTTATTTTGCTGTTACATATTATGTCTTAATTGCCAGTTTTATCAGAACATTATCAAACCGTGCACGGTCGCCCATATCTGTCCACCCCAGGAACGCGTGAGTAAAGCTAGAGCCGACACCCGGCAAACCCCAGAGAAATCGTTCGTTCATCATTCACGTACCTGCTCGAAGCATTCAGAGAGTTTGTGGCACGCAAACGCAACGCCATCTCCAACACCAAAAGAATGCAGGCCTTCATCACTTGACACTCAGAACAATGAACCACCTGGTCAGCAGATGTGCAGAAGCCCCCAGGACGCGGCCTTGACGGATTCTTGTTTTTTCCCCTCATATAATCAGGTGGATTAAATATTGAAGCACCGCATATGAGGTAATCTGATCCAGAGGACCAAATCGCTCGATACACAGTACGTGTGATGGACTGAAATGCAGAGACTACTCGCTGAGCTGTTTTGCTGGAAGTTACTGTCGGCCTCGATCCTGCTTTTGGCCAAAATTAAGACGGAAAGTGTGCGGTAAAGATGAGTTCTTCGGGGAAATGGCAGAAGAACAGAGAGATGCTGTCTTCCACACAAGGGCTTGACTGGCTATGGTTTTACACGATACATATGGTCCAGATGAGGTGGATAGATGGCTCTGTGAGAGCCGGTTATCTTTTGGAAGCCAAAATTTGAAACTGTCTTTCCACGGGTATGTCTTGACCATGCAGTGAAGCGAGGCAATGTGGCTGGATTGTCGCCTCTTGCTCTGTCCCTGGCTGGAGCTTTGGTGGCCCGCGACTTTGAAATCTCAGTGTTTTTTGTGTCCCCTGTGATAGGGCTGCGCACAAACTCCAGCACAGTCCAGCAGGTTTGTTTTACGCATCGCTGGGAAAAAAACTGTTCTAAATCAAACTCAGCATGGCTCTAAACATACACAGTTACATAACACATCTCATACTTCCCAGAATTTAGAACTTACAGCACAGGTTGTGAAGCCCAGGAACTGTTGAGTGACAGATTCATGCAGAGCCACTCTTTACTGTCAATGTGTAAGTGTAATATATTCTTCTGTTATGTCGCACAGTGTCCAGGAAAAGCAAGGCTTCCTGGACAGCACTTTGCAGTTCATGTGAAGAAAGGCATCAGCCGCCGTTTCCTCTCCCTCTCCCGCTTTGAGTGTGCCTTAAACGTTTATAAAACTTGTGCTAAAGCTCCTCCAAGGTGGGTGTTGGAAAGTTTCGGAAGTCTAGGTACCAGGAATAAAGCACGGTGGCGTATTCGAGGCATAAAGGTTAAAGTGACACGAGTCCATTAGAGCTATAATCACATTAGCTGCAGTGCTAAAGCAAGGTGACACATCTGCGTTCCTCCCAGTGAAGCACCTTAGGCAGCAAAGCAGTGGGTGTGGGTGCGTCTCAGCCAGCGTACGGGCTCCTTCTCGCTTGTTGTTTTCTAATTTGGACCGAGACGTTGGCTTTTGTTCCCGACAGGCCCCTGCGGTGCCTGCTGGGACACTTTCGCCGGTGCCTACTCCTGTGTTTACGGTCTCCTGCCCCTAGGCTCTACCCCTGAGAGCCATGATGGTGGGGGGTGCGGCGGGTATAGGCAGGAGGCAACTCCACCTTGATTCTTTGGAGAGCTCGGTGTAAACAACCCCGTGCCTCCCACCCCCACCAGCCCTCAGGCCCTGTCGCTCTCTCCCTGCTCCGCCTGCAAAGCCTGCTACAAAAAAGCATTACCCCTCCAGCCCCCCTTTCACACTATGCTCATTTATATCACTTTTTTCATGAGCTCAGTGGCAGTGACTCACTTGTCTCCTGGTTACTGCTATTTTTCATGTAAATTCTGCCACAAGCCATTGCTAACAAGCGAGACGTGTATTTTCACGTTGCCAGAGTCATGCGCTGCCTCCACTTCCCTTGGATGAACAGAAAGGGAGTCGTTCAGGGGATGACACCTCATTCACAGCCCGTTCCTCTGCAATGAGGGCAGAAATGGCAAATGGCAGCGCACATCCTCGGGCTGCGCTCTGTTTGTTGTGACATACTGTGCCTGGGTCCCCAGGGTCTGACATCTCGCAAAACTGCCGTAGACACCGCAGCCTTGCATTGACTCATGGGGCTGATCTACACCAAATCCCCCCCAACACCCCCAGCTGGGTGCTCTTGCTGTCGCTGTGTTTGAGCGACAGCATTCATGGTGAGGGATGTTAATTGAAAGGAACAGTGCTTCCACCAAAGGGAGGTGATCCAGCTCCCGCTGTGAACTTGTGGGCTTTCCTTGGTGGAGGGTGGCACTTGGCAAAGCAGCGTTCGACAGAGTGGTGCAGAACTTGGTGAAGTGGGACTTGGCAGACTCGTGGAATGGATCTCAGTGGAGTGAGACGTGATATAGTGGCAGCTCAACACCTCAGTTACGAGCATAGGAGCACCTGGTAGAGAATGGGAGGAGAACATTCCCCATCCAGCAACACACGGGTGTTTTTAAACTCTATTTCTTTATAGGAATCAGGGCTGTGAAGGACCCCCCCCCCCCCCCCCGTCATCCCCTACCCCCATACTCCCCATTCACTGGCCCACTGGCAGTTAAGCACTCGTAACCCCACACACTCAATCCAGAATATTGAAAACAAAGCTTTTTGTCCACCCACCCTGGCATTCTGTGTCAATGGCTTTATCTTAAGCTCAGCAGCCAACTCTGTCCCAAAGGCCATTTCTTCCGAAGGATCTTCAGTCTCTGGAGCATGCAGTCTTAGAAGCATTAGGCGCATTCGCATTGTCCGTTTTTTAGGCTCGCTTGCTGCTGGGAGCCATGTCTCCGTCAGCTCTGTTCCTCTGTCACACTGTAATTGGGTTTCGCTCTTCTTACCAATTTGTTTTGTATTCTCGATGTAATTGGTGCCCCCTTTCTCGCAGTACGGAGAAATCATTTGCAGACGGACGTTATAAGATTTCAGAATAACAGTGGGTGGGTGAGGGTCTTTGGGGATTTCCATGAAGAGGCAAGGAGAAGGAAAGGGTGGAAGCCTGAGAACCGTGCCAGCTTCTGCATGCTAACCTAAACAAGGGTTGCGGAGGAAAATGCCGGACAAATATGGAAGAGCTGCCAAGAAGAACTGTTTGGAGGACAGTAATCCTTGCGGGTACGTTTGTTGCGGGTAACTTTGTGTTTTAGTTCGGGAACTGACCGGTATGGCCTCTTGTAATCTCTTTACCTGAAGGGATCGCCTGCAGGAGGGCAAAGGACCTGAGATACCGTGAGTAACCCTGAACGGAACAAGTGGGAACCTTCTGGGCAAAGACACAGGTGAGATGCTGCATTTTGTTTTTATCAGCGCTCTGTACAGTGAGCCCTTTGCATGGTTTTGTTTCAGCTAAAAATGTATTTGTCCAACTGCCAGGTAGGTCAAGGATGGCAGCTGTTGGTCTTTAATTTATACATTGTTGTTTCCCCCAGGTTTGGTTCTTTTTATTTCCACATAACCGCAACTGGTGGTCTTAATGGTTTATCCCCTAAAGAATGAGACCTCCGAATAACCTCTGGATGGCTGGCAAGTTTGAGGAATCAGAGCGTCATATTCATCCATTCTGTCATTCTCGTTCTTTTAGAGGTGACTCTTCTCAGCCTCCCCCTGTGATAACAAATTCTAGTTCTCCAGTGACCCTTCTTCTAGTGTTCAACCATCATGCTGATGCTCATTGCTGTTACCTTTCCACCCTCATCCCTGTCTGTCCTCGGGCCCCTCCTGGGCAGCAGTCACAGTGGTCAGGATCCATCATCTGGCACAGTTGGTTCATGGTCCTGTGTAGCCCTTTGTGCTCCTGTATTCATCCAGAGAGGGATCTGAGGAATCCCACTAAGCTCAGCCTAGATTCGTCCTCGCTGTCATTGAGCCATAACATTGGCAGGAGCAAATGGAAGGTAAGAATGAAAGAAAAAGAGTGATTAGTCTCTATTATCAGCTCACTTACAGTGTTTTCAGTTGTGAATTCCCCATCCTAATCTTTATCCATGAATCCAGTTGGTTTGGTTTATACAGGCGTGATCCCCTAAATTCTGGGCTTTTTGTTTCATTTTTCAGAAGATTTTTATACACTGGTTGGCACACATTTTCCACAGAATGATTTAATAAATCCCTCCCATTTGAAATGCATTGTGAAACTTAACTACCTTTGTTGGTGTTACACTGCAATGTGTCTTCCAGAACTTTCCATGCCTCTGTATTGTTCCTCTATACATGGCATTTTCAAAGGCAATTGAAGATCCTTTTACAATACGGAGGGAGCGTTTGCCTAGCAGCACCGTACTCGTGCCTGGAACTAAGACTCGGTGATGTGCATTATTTAATGTGGTGTTGAAATGGATTTTGAGGATTTAGCAAATAAGTGCCAGAGTTCCATTATCTTTTGAACATCACCTTTTTTTTGCAAATGAAAAATCTATCATTTTCAGGCAGCTTTTTTATTGCTGAGCACGGTATCATTTAATACTTCCATGTTATTTTAGTAGACATTTTTAGGAAGCTTGCAAAGGCTGAAAGCTTTTTATTTATTTGTTTTATAAGGCAGTAACTTGGTACGGGTGACTTTTTCAAAAGGTACAACCCCATCGCCGTGGTGCCAAACTCACCTTTCCTGCAGAACCACTGCAATTCAGACTAAAACCAGCACAAGGTTCAGTGAACAGTCATCCAAACCACTCTGGCCTGCATGCAGTGCTGTAAGAATAAAGCCTGAAAAATGCTGTGCCTGACTTCACAATAAAGGGCAGGTTTCCATGAGGATTTATTCTTCTGCCTCTTAGAACTTTTGGGCCAGATCCTGTCCAGATCCCCCTCTGTGTTTGCAGTTCCTTTTTCAGAGAATAATGTGGAAACGGCACCGTCTTCCGGGGCAGCTGTCATTCAGCATTGGCACCAGGGGTGCGTTGAGCTCCACTGACACCTGTGAAGATGTGAAAAGAGCATTTCACGGTAAATACATTAAATTAAGTACATTATAGCAAAAGCATTTTATAGTAAATACATGCTGGAAATTAACGCTGCTGAGTGGGAGTTGTTTCAGAACTAAGAAGTTTCTCCATGAACGATCTGGAAAAATATGTAGGGGCAATATTGCTATTGTGTCTAAACAGAAAAGTGTGGTCCACAGAAACCGATTTCCTGTCATTTTTGTTTTTCAAATAGATATTTTTCATTAGAGTTAAATATGTCATTAAAACAGAGGCAACATCACAGTGATTCATTTTGATGCTGCACTTCCACCAGTCTCACATCTTTTCAGAGAGCTTTTGCTCATTTTACTTTACAGCGCAGTGTAATATATGTGCAGTACAGTCCAGCAGGTTAGCTGATGCTTCTCTGCTCCTTCACAGAGCAGAGGAGCCGTTTATAATCCCCGTGTTTTACTGCCCTGCTTCCTAATTCACACATGGTCACTTGTGTTAGGTTGGGGAATGTTTAGTTTTTAGTTCTTTGTTTGTTACCAAACCCTGGTTTGTAAAGCTGCAAACCTCACGTCGCACGGTGAGCGCTAGATTTTCCTCTGGTTGGTTGCGAGCTAGAGCCTCTTTATCTCCCAGGAGTTTTTTCCCGCAACCAGAGAAGGTGAATCTCATCTCAGGTCTGTGTTTGACCCGCACTTTTCTTTGCTTGGAGTGTTGAAGTGCTACACTGAAGATCTCTTTCAGATGCATCAGATCATGGAGGAGGACAATTTAGCTCCCCCTTGGCTCTCCAAGATGCATTATTGCACTCCACTAGGTATTCTTAGTTCATAGAAAACGCTGGTGTGCTTCTAGCAAGCTGCTTACGATGGCCGAGTACCACATTTCACTCGGTTCAGGAGTTCGGCTCTTCTTCCTTTAATACAGACGTGAGTTCCACTTGGAAACTTAATAGTCAACAGCAGGGTTTGACATCAACAGTTGACACTTTGGTCACAACCTTGGTTTCCCAACACCTGTCATGCTTTCCATTGCAGTGTAATGCTGACCAAGATGGGATGTTTCACCTCCACCAGATTCCCCGTTGCAGTTACAAACTTAAGGTTTGTGTGCTAAGCTATTTACCATTATTTTCCCTTTGATATGCATTATTCAGACCATTATACACCTTTTATATGGTAAATGTATCTTACATATACAATATATGACTTTTTTTGCTGTGGTTCAGGGTATGTCTGTTGCTCAAAGGTGCTACAGCAGGTGTGGGGATTCATAGCCAGGACCTTCAGATGTCAAGGTGACAACACTACTCATTACATTACATGCTTCTTGTGGTGCCGCGGTGACTCGAGTTGGCTTCAGTGCGCAGCTAAACGAATAAATTTGAGAGGGACCTTCCTGAAATGGCTTGTTTCCTTTCTATGGCGTAACCTGACAATGGAGGGATGAGAGCTGAAACACACAGGGGGCCTGAAAGGGTCTCCCCTGTCTTTTCTGTTGATTCTTTCCTGCAAGATTCTGGTTATCAATCTCATGTCCACCGATGACTCTCTTGCAGGTCCTAAATAGAGTTGTACAGAGAGACTTGTGAGGACAGGTGCTTTATTGTCTGCACATCGTGGTTTGCCCCAGGGGTCTGTCCACTTGCCCCGGTCTCTTTGCGGGCTGGCAGAAGGGGGCCACATCTTCAGTGACACTGAGTGCAACCCAGCGATTCACACAGTTGGGCAAATAAACACAAACAATCCAAAGCTCACATTTCAGGGCACCGTGCAGCTCTTGCTTATCAATTCAGCAGTTACTGGACATAAACCCATCATCTGAGCAGACGGCTTTGGTGCAAAAGGCGGAAAGTTTGGTGCTTTTTAAAAGTGTTAAGCGGCATAAGACAGTGTTTAAAGGTAAAATGCTGTTGTTTGGAAAGGAGATGAAAACAAATTATTTATTACAAATTTCATGTGCCATTTATGATGGAAATTTATCGATTTATCGGAGGACGATGGGGCTGAACTTCATCCTGTTTACCAAGAATGCTACCGAGAGTGAGCTTGTTTACATGTTCACCAAGTTTCACTGGAAATATTGTAAACATCAGCCATTGTGCTACCAAATCACTTCACTTTTTCTGCAGAGACTTATTTGAGGTTATTTGCTTTTGTTTGCTAATGAAGTTGCATTAATGACCCATCAGAATAACTTTAAATTGTGCCGTGTAATTTCCAAAGCAAAAAAGAAACAACAGTAATAAAAAAGATTAATGGTGTAAGAGATATAAAATCATAAACCGGCCAATAAAATCATCAGAGTAGCAGCTAAATGGCTCTTCTCCATCTGTGAAATGACATGCTGTCCGTGCTACATTAGTCGGTTCTGCACGCGTTCACGATGTCGAAAGTGGAGCGCGCGGATTCGCACAATCAGGTCACACGTCTCTTTGCCCCCTGCAGACATTTCAGAGCTAAACTTCCTATTGAATACATTTGTATATTTTTGCTCATTCGCTCCGCTTGCGCAGGAATTCCCCAGTGGCCTCGTGCGCAGGCAGCGCCCCAGCGGAGCGATTAGCGCCCTCTCTGAGGCTCCTCTGTCACTGCGGCAAGTCTTCCATCATTTGCGTGCGTTGCTGAAAAGAAAGGCAAATCACTTTGATCCCTGCAGGTGACATGCACAGTAACACGGGGTAAACCACACTGAGCGCAGGAGCCGCGGAGGAGCTGTGGTCCTGCTCCATTCTGGCTGTTCTGGCTGTCTCCGGGAGGGCCGCCTGTTCCCGTAGGTGAGCTGTGGGTTGCGCAGGCCCTTAGCTTCCGCAGGGTACGACCAGGGCCGGCCCCGGCTGCTCCGCAGCCCAGGGCACTAGTGGTTATATTCACACGTGCGGTTTGGCCATCCTGTCAGAATCACACGGACCGTGACGGCCACCTGTTCTGCCGCGAGACAGTTTGGAACCCTGCCCAGCTCTTTGTGGGCATTTTCCTTAACACTTTAACCCTTCTGACACACTTTCTGTCAACCATAGGATTGTCTCCATCTTTTCATCTGCCGCCACACCCACACACACAAATACACATGCTCACACATTCAGACGCAAACACGCTCACACCCACAGGCATGTACACACCCGGTTTTCTCCCTGTTCACTGGGGTGGAGCCACTCACTCCGCATTGCGGTGTCAAGTGTCAGACCGGCAAGGTGCGGTGCTGAACAGGGTCCGGGCAGGGAGGGGACCCGCGTGCCGGATGCAGGGGCAGGGCCTGTATGCCTGCTGCAGGGAACAGCACTCGGCTCGGTACCAACCTGCACATCTGTCTTCAAACAATGGGGGTCACGGTCAAGATCACTGGAAATGACACAAATTCCCCAAACACGAGAGAAGCAGGTTTCCGTGTCTGTGACCTTCAAATGTTAAAGAAAGAGTTGTGTTTCTCTCCTTCATTATCCACACAGTCAGTAAAAGAGTAATAACAGAGGCATTCCTCAATTTATGCTCTGTGTGGGTTCTGTAAAAGTCCTGGCTATAGCCATAATAAATAAAGATATGCAGTACACGTAGACTTAAGGTTTTCATTAACTTTAGGCAATGTGAACATGAAAACTAATTTATTAATAATGACTTGTCCAAAGCAGGGTCATGGAGGTTTACCTTGGAAGCAGAGGAGAAATCAACGTACATCCTGGATGTAAAAATTTGGATAACTTAGCTCAGAGATGTTTATGGTTTAAAATAAAAGGTTGCAGGATCGCTGCCTTTGTCTTCCACTGCAAAACATGGACACATCATTGTTAGGGGCACCATGTAGCACTACTGATAAATGTTCGACATTAGATGAAAATTAAAACTGTAACTACTTTGCACAAGTTGTTTAATTCTGAGAAGTAAATCATTTACCTGTTAATTATTAAACATTTAACTTATCGATGCAATTTAAATCATTTAAAGAAAGTTTCCTCCCCGTCTTTTGTTCAGTGTCACAAATGAAAGAAATACAATGTGGGGGGCATTTCAAAGCTCAGCGGGAACAGCGCTCCACCGGATAGTGTAGTCTGGGTATTTTATCCCTGCCACTGTAGTAAGAATCATTTATGATCCTGCTCAATGTAAATGCTGTTACTCTGGCGAGCAGAATCGTGTTAAGGCGTGACGCTCCTCTAAGCCCTGGGTTATTGTGTTTGTTCTGTCGACGTGCCCCCGTTCCCAATGGTGAGGGCCGCCCGCATGAGCCGCGCTACCCCCCTCGCACTCTCCTATCCCTGACACCTCATTACACCGAGGGGACAGAGGGGGCAACGGCACACTGGCGGCACCATCAATTCTCTGCCGACAGCATTCCCGTGCCGAGCCCAATAAGCTGAAATACCCCTCGCTGCAGTCGAGTCTTGCATCATTATCTCACACACAGACCTTACAAATTCGCACCCATAAGAGACGTTTCGGCCATTCAAAGCATTTCTGAGCCAATAAAATAAGGGAGATTAGAGATCAACACGTTTCTTGGACACGGAGCCCCTTAAGAAGTCATTATAGGCCAGACAGACTTGGGAAAAGCTTCACGGGGTGATTTAGGAAGTGGGGCAAGCCGGCTTTGTCCCTCAAGGCTGCCGCGTGTCGCCCGCTCTGTACACAGACGCGAGGAAATCAGTACCTTTCACACACAAGACTGTCCACAAAGGAGCTCGCTTAGCTCTTAACCTTCTTAACAGCACCATTAGATATTCCATTTCCATGTGGCCTGCAAATATTTACTCAAACACAAACACGGACACAAAGGCAACAGATCCGTGAGACACGGTTTCCCGTTAAAAAAGTGGGCTTGTAAATGGGGGACTGAGGTGTGAGTTTTGCATTAAATAACCACCCCGTTGAGATGTTGCACCAAAAAGATTACAAAGACCTCCTGGTCCATCGACCACGATCGAAGCCCTGCGCTGGATGCCGGTCCACAGGTCATCCTGAGCGAGATCGTATCATTCGGCTGGGGTTATTTACACTGCTCCAAATTATTAGTCCGAGCTCACTAAACAATACTGATGCCCTTGTACTCACCAGCTTGTGGTTTATGATGTTTTACATACACAGGAGGAAATACAGATAAATAAAGGTCAACAAGTCAGGTCTGATGTAGAAATTATTAGCGGAGTTAAATGGCAGAGTCTGGGGTACTGGACAGTTAACTTTTGTGAAGAAAAACTGCTGTGGCCATCAGTGGGCATGAGGGTTCATATTCTTTTCTCTTCTGCTGTCATTTGAACTTTTCATTGGATGACTGGCTTATAAAATATTTATATATGTTTACGGTTCTCCTTTCCAATATCAGTATTTGATGTTTTGCATTTATATTGCTTCCATTTTATTTAGGTCCAAGCACTCTTCGCGTTTGTCCTTCCCTTCTGTCCCCTTGCCACCCCGAACGACAGCTGTTCACATTCACAACTGGTAGCTGCCACTGTTTCTCAGGCCATATTTAACCCCGTGTCACTGCCATTGTGGCATTGTTAAAGTAACAATATGGATTATTCCCAGGGAAGGAAAATGTTTTCAGCTACAGCCATCATCATGAGCGTTCTTCTCAAATCCAGACAATGGGATTCGGAGCCAGTGGGAAGGACCGCACTGACGTGTGACGCTGAATGTGAGTTTGCCTCTGAAAGGTCACAGAAAGGCCTGAACGTCATCAGGAAGCTCTCTTTAGGGCAACTGGACTGGTGGAGGCACAGAGGAAACCCCAGTCAGTCTCCAGCACTGGGGATGTGTGGCATGAGGTCACTTCCCTCATGAGAACCACAAATGTCTGGCAAGGGAAGAGAAGTCCTGACACCCAGAGAACAAGGTGAAATGTGAAAGCCAAAACTTGATGCTGGGGAGAAGGGAGGGGGCAAAAAATCACACACATGATAAATCCATTTCAACGGGTGAGCTCCTTATTATACATTTTTCATATTATTATAGGTATTGTATGTTGGTTACACAACATAAAGATTTTCCTTTTTGTTTCACTGCAGCTTTTTCTTTTTCCTTTGGAAACAAATAGAGAATTCATTTCAAATAATCTGCAGCTACAAGTCAGGATCGTTTAAAAATGAACGTCTTAAATAGGCCAATTCTTTCCGTAACTTCAACAATTACGGAAAACATTTTATTAGTGAAGTAGGCATGCAACATTTTGCTAATATTAACACAAACTTTATTTTATTCCAGATTAAAAATAAATCCTCATAATGCGTTCAATTATGAGCTTTAAACTGTGTGATTCTCTCATTGCCAACAAGTTTAGATTAATTAGTTTAGCAAGCAGAAACCTGAATGCACAGCGGGTCACCAAGATGAGGGCTGAAAACAGCCGACTGGCCCTCCATCTATCTATTTATTCAGAGATGCAGAAGGGGAACAGAGCTATCTGGCTCGCACTGCAGGCGTTGAATACTGTCAGTGACACAGCAGACATTTCAGATCTTTTTGTGAGGAGGTATCTGCTGTATGAGGTGGCTTGACGCCCCGCATCACACCTCTCCACAGCCGCCAGCGTGGCTTTCCCCCCGCCTGGGGCTTGGTTCCAGATCCCATGGACAAGAGATGTGCCACCTCCCACAGCGGGGCTCCACTTGCACCCCAGAGGGCTCTGAAACACAGCCCCGTTACTCTCCAACCAATCAATGATGCTGCTGATGCTGAGCTTATACTGGATGCTGCTGTCTGCACTTATTGCATTTCTCCATAATGGCCACATACATTCGCTCAGCTAAATGAATAAAATGTAATTCAATGTTGAGTGCATTTCTCACACACAGTTCACTTGCCTGCACTGTTTGCCTCATTTAAAAAAAAAGTCTGATGCTTTATGTCAGTGTTTTGAGAGAGTTTGCCTTCTGGCAAAATAGGAATTGCATATCAAGATTGTTCTGCAGCTCTGGAAATAAGCCACAGGAGAACATAAAGTACTCTGGATATATGCATGTCAAATAGGATATGACTGTGGAAGAGAGGAAATGGCTGTTAATTGGCTGTTATGTAAACCTTTTCTTAGCTTCCTTACAGTGTGTGTGTGTGTGTGTGTGTGTGTGTGTGTGTGTGTGGGGCGGGGTTAAAGCCTCACTGGAACAGCACATGCTGAGAGGGGAAGGGTGTGGTTGAGAATTCAAGGATGAGAAGGTGTTGAAATGGGCGAGAAATAGAAAAGGAACAGCACACTAACACTGAAGTGAACAGTTCTTCATATTTAACCATTAGTGATGTTCACAGACCAGCACTAGAGCTCTGCATCTGTCAGGAGCCGAACAGGGCAAGCCCGCCTACCTGACACGACTGCACTGCATCAGCCAATTAATGTGATAATAAAGGGCATGGCGTCAGATGAAGACGTTGCAGAATCTTGTTTCGAGACTTAGCGCCATTCTGTTGAACTTCCCTAGTCTCTAATCTCGAGTTGTTTGGGAAGTTTTGCTTGTATAATCACACATTTCCCTGAATAAATCCGCATTTTGCATCCACCCTTCGTCTCCAGCACGTGACAGCATCACGCTATACACGCCCTAAACACACTCTGCTTACTGATATTAATGGCCTGGAAGAACGCTATGTGGTCCACCAAGGTTGGTCTCCCTGGACCAAGCAGATGATGATGTTGACCATGAGTTAAAAGTAAGAAATGTTTTTAGAAGCTTGTTTTTGTCTTCCTGTTTGGCAGGGAAATTTCTCACTGTAGCATTTATGAGCAATTAGATGAAGACCTTTAAGCATCAGGAGGATATATTGGAGACATTGTGCTGTACGCCTTCAATTTCAGAAAACATTTTATTTCACAGTTAGTTGTTAGCGCCTCTTTGGAGTCTAAATGGACGCTGGATGTGGATGTTACCACAGCTGCGATACACAATACCGTAGTAAAGCTGTGAATGAGAAGCCTAGCCCTGTGCCAACAGAGCGCAGTATTTTGCACACATATGAGGATATTGACACTTCTAGTGTCCTGTGATGGGGCCCTACTGTCCCCAGGCATTCCTTGCATTGCTCTGATAGGACGCCGATAGGACCTTGAGAAGGACGGCTGGAGGAAGCTTTGAGAACAGAGGAACAGAGCGCAGAGGAGGAGCACGACTGCTGTTGATCGCTAACCTACTGTGTCCTTGTGCTCCAAGCGCAGGGGCCGTTGAACATCCCAGACTTCTTGGGCCATGCGCACGTGCTTGCGAGAAGAGGAACCGACAGCTTTCGCACTTGCAGACAGCTCCTACGCTCTCCGTTTTCGACACTCGATTTCTATACGCCATCACCTTGCAGAAACTCGGCCGAGCTCAATTTACACCTCAGCATGAATCTGTGGAAGAGAAAGCAGTGTACAGAGGGAAAAGGCTGGGGAATTTTATAAAGGGACATCAACACCGAAGACACATGAAGAAATGTTGTTTTGGTCACACACGGCCCTGAACAAAGCCTCCCAAAACAGCCCCAAAGCAAAGGAGAGCTCAGAACTAAATGCAGCTTTAGGACAAGCCTGAAAGGAGGCCAAAAAAGTCCCAAAAGGCCAATGCAAAGGCAATGCTCAACACAGTGCACGTTCAGTACTGAACCCAGTGTCCATCGGGTTTGGAATGTGGAAGTTTCTCGATGGCACCGTGTCGCTTGGGACGGGTAAAAACAAACGCTGTTTATCGTGTGCAACCCGAGCTTCTATCAAAGTCAAATAGCGGCCACCTCCATCACAAGCGTGTTCAATGTCAGCCCCAAGGACACCCGCAGTACCTCAGATAAAGTCACATGCCAAGATCAGGGGCACTTTTCCAGTTAACTCCAGCGGTGCCGGAGCAGCAAACATCTGCCTTCCAGTATGCAGACTCAGTTCGGCTCGTGGCCCTTCGTTGCTGTGAACCCTTTTTCATAAGAGGACACGGTGCTATTAAAAGAACCGTTTTTAAACTTTGTGTATTTTTCACAGTTTTTGTGCAGCTCTTGCAGAATCATAACTGTCCTGTAATAACAAGTTGTTATAACCATGTAAGACTGCTTGAAATAGCTGGTTATGTAAAATTAATTTGAAATGTGTTTCGTCACAGCCAAGGAAATGTGGTAGAATTGAACATCTATGTCTTAGCTGTACCATCTCTGATACACAGCAACAGGGGGTGCTACCCTGGCCGGCTGTGGGTGGGGAGGAACGTGGACACATTCGAGGGCACCGTGATGCTCCACTGCTGCTCCAGGCTGCAGAGAGGTGCGGGGAATGACAAAAAAACGCAGCGCGGTACCGCTCCACTCCTCTCTTTTGCTGCGTGGCCGTGATTAATGGCCCTGGTTCCTGCAGCGGCAGGCATCTTCTCGGTCGGTGTATATCAGTCTTGCTGTAGTACAAGCACAACAAGCAGGTCCACCGTCATGGCACCGCTGCCATCCCTGTAGTCGGCTGCTGCCAAACCCGATGCAGACCCCTGGAGGACTCATAAATCATCTCAGACAAAGGAGTTCTAATGCACCATGGGCTTGCCTCATGCAAATTCTTCACCTGGGCCATGCAGACAGATGCTGCCTGAGTCCCAAGTGGCTACTTTTTGTTTACCTGTGTGAAAACAACCAGGTAAAAGGTAAAAAAAGGTGGGAACACAGTATTACCTCGCCCACAGTTTCTTTCTGCGTACGTTGCAAGAAATCCTAAAATCAGATAATGTTTTGGACCGCCTGTGGGGGGGGGGGGTTTGTTGTGCCCGGAGGGTCACTAGTTTTATACAAACGCTTGCAAGATGAGCGCACAAGAGTTTGATGTTTTTCACCACCCCATTTTAGCATAGATGGAGCCCCTGCTAGACAGTTAGAACCACGATCAGATGCCCTCAGGAACATATTAACACCTTACACGGTTCTGCAGCGCTAGAAAACACGGAGTACAAACACTGCTTTATCCGGCACATTAGTGCCATTGTGCATTTTATTAAAGTTTTGTGTAATTCAAAACCGAGAGGGAACTGAACCCAACCTGACCTGATGCTTCCTGATGGAGATGTATTGGAATTCATGTGGACGCTGACAACAAAGGAGACACAGGGCAAATGTGTTTGTTTATCAGGAACTGAGGAAACACAAACACAAATGGAGTGGACACGGTCGAGCCGGAAATCTGTTTGAATCCTTTCTCCGTTACAGCATAACCTCCGCTCCAGTTCCGTGATGACAGGGAGCTTAGATATTAATGAATTCTCTGCATCTTTGTAGTTTTTACTTTTTTTTCTGTTTGCAGCTTCATTTGGATCTCACAGGCAAAGCAACCAGCAGTAGAGAATGTGTATGCGGCCTTGCGCTGCTACGGAATGGTGGAGATTGACATTTGCTAAGTTTGGGCTTGTAGAAAGGTAAACGCATGAAGAGTCTGTTTGCTAAGCATCTGTAAGTTTTGAACAGCTGCTGAGGTTATATAGTGTCCATAAATGTTTTTCTTGTGGTCAGTGTGCCCTTCACGTTTCCAAGAAAGGGACGGAGAGTCAGAAGCTGAAGCCTCAACACACAGCCTTTGGTCAATAGTCTCAAGGCCCCCCCATCTGGAAAAGGAAAATAGGAACAAAAGCCCTCCCGTCTTTTTACGGGACAGCCGACACATACAACTGCTCCGATTAAGAAGGGGGTCCTCGGAAAAAACCATAGACTTGAATTTTGCATTTTTATTTCTGTTATAGACATATCAGCATCGATATTTCAAACTAAAGCATCATCTCTAGACTTGAAGAACAGTTTAAACTACATGGCTTTTCTCTGGGGGGCTGCAGGGACGTTTTCTGTGGCGATAAACTTCTTGTGTCCGCTGCAAGGAGTGCAGACTTTGAGTGCAATGGGTGGAATGAAAAGATTTATTTAAAAAAAGGTCAAAGAGCTGATTGTAATTTCCGGCTTTTCTAATTGCGTCACCTTGCTCTTGAACCTCCTCTACCTGGGATTCATTTGTGCGCAGAAAGGAAGGTATACAGAGTGGCCTGAGTGCACTGAATTGCTGCAGTTGACAGCCTGACAGCAGAACAGTTGCTGTGCAATTACTGATATTCAGTATTGAATTTTATTTCCTTTTGCACAGAATTCCGAAATGGACTCGGACTCCGTGTAGCAGGTATGCACCCTAATGTGCCCTTTTCTTATCAAACATTGCCGAGGTGCTTATTCGCTTGACGCCCACCGTTGCTCTTGAGGTGAAGGGTGGCTGCCCTTGCTAGGTGCCCCCATGAGCTCATTCATGCACATAGTCACTTGGTCCCGACAAAGGCAGGAACATACTAATGTGCCCTGCTTTTAGGGTAATTCACAGCTTAAAATGTTAAAAACAAGAGGAAAGTCTGGCTCCGGTGTTCTGAAAGCAGTGAACTGAAAAGTGAGGGTCATAGTGAGGGGTATAACACAATTACCCGAAGAAGATCCCATCACTCTGTGGGGACATTGCTGTGGGTGCAATGCCCCCCACCAGCCCATGCTGACATCTCCCATTAGCAAATGCCCTGTATCTGAGGCTGGAAGGGCATAAAACCTCGTATCGATATCTAGGTGTCAATAGACCACCCCCACAAGCTCCCAACTTTGGCTCCCTGAAGCAGCGTACACCTCAGATGTATTCCTCAATCTGTTTCAGGGAAAATCAGATTACCAATGAAAATGGCCTTCTGTTGGCGGTAAAGAAAGAGATCTGATAATGTGTTTTTGTTTGTTTTTCAGTGCCATCGATCCTGTGATGTTCACAGGCTCTTAGGTGGAGCATTAAGAAGCCACGTCAAGGTAAAGCATGGAAGTATTGATCCTTTAACAAGGTCCACTTTATGTTGCCCTGGTCAGCCAATGTGTTTTTTGAGGAAAGTCAATCTCACACCATTAAATTGTCACTCAACTGGTTCTTAAGAGATGCAAAACATATTCTTCTCTTTCCTAGCACCTGTGTTAGGAACACACACCCTCACTTAGAGTAGTCCTACTTATACAAGTGAACAACTGTAATTAATTTAGTTTATGTTCTCACCTCCGTACTCTGATCCTATTTTTATTCCCTCCCCAAATTCAAGACTTGAAACATCACAGAAGCACAGTAATGTTCCTTTGGTAAACATGTTAAACACAGGGAAAAGGTAAGTGGAGAACATGAATGTGCTCCAGCTCCGTCTATCCACCAGGTCTTCAATGAAGTCATTTTTATTGGCGTCAAGCCACAGAAATACTAGCGAGCTTAATGCTACTTGATAATGCAGCAAATTATTTCGGAGTAATTCTGTATAACATTAATGAAATTATACCTGAAATTAAGGTCATTAGGAAAAATGAGAGAAAGGAGTATGATTTCCGACCTTGTTCAATTTTTGATGAGTGTCCCACAGTGAATGCTCCGTGTCCAGCTCGTGTGAAAGGCATGGTGTAACATTGCAGAATAATAGGGGGAATTAACTGGGTCACATTTGTTTCTGGGGGCTGTTTGCTTCCTTCTGAGAAAAAAAAATCCCTTCAAAACAAATGTTCTGCAGGCTATTCCAGAGCCCAAGGCCTCCAAGTCTGCTAAAGGCTCCAGAAAGCTTTATGTGAAAGCCGAAAAAGGAGTTCTTTATGAGACTCGAGTTCTTTATGATTTTTGGGTTTTGTTCTGACAGGTCACTAAGGTGGAGCAGGCAGAGAGGAATCGTGGGGGGTGCCGACATGGCCTGGCATCGCTGGAATCATACTTCCTTTAAGTTGACGTTCAGGTTTTTTGTTGGTCTTTAACGCAGTCAGCGAGGGGAGCTCTGGCACGTTTTGGATGCCCTTGGATGTCTGGGTGTCCTTGGTGTATGGCACATGCATTTCACAATGAGAAAATCACTCTTTCGTTGGGCCGTTTGCGGCGGTTAGTTAGTTTCAATGCCCCTCGTGTGTAGACAGTAGATGAGGGTCCATGTTGCTGGTCCTCCAGTCAAAGTTTAGCTCTCCTTAGCTCTACTGCCAGGTGATATGCTGACTCATGGTGTATAAAACAGGCAGAGTAGGCGGGCCCAGGATTTGGAAGTGTTGCTCTCAGCTGTCCTCTGCCTCCCGGCTGACATGTTGCCCTTGCGGACCTGAGAGCCTGGTAAAAATTTGGGCAGACTGGGATGAAAATTGCTGAACATTTGGAAAACTAGGGAGGCTCTATCATTTCTTTTTTCACTTGGACACAGTGACTTTGCCCCCGGTGTCCCTGTTCTTTTTCTTATCAAAGGGGACAACAGATCTGTCTTTCAAACATGGAAACAAACATAAATCATTGCAGAATCACAAGACCATTGTGGTGCTCCCCATCCTTGCTGGGTAATTTTTCTTGTGAATTCAAGTTTTAAAAAAGACAGCCGCCTGCTCTCCGGTGCTACTTGGAAATGGTATGACAGGGGCAGTATTAATTACAGTCGGTGCTGAGAGTGCTAAGAAAGGCTGTGGGAGACCGTAGGGTATATTTAGACACTGTACAGTTGTCTAGCGCTGTGCCAATATCTGTACAGTGGCAACTCCATGTTTGCTTTCCTATCTCTTGATAATATCTTGGATTGCTTCATAAATGTCATGTGGAAATTAAAAATTCCTCATCCTCACACTTGCATTCAAATTAAACGATGTAAATATGTGAAATTTGTGGTTTGAAGGGTCACGTTGTTGAAGAGAACGCAAGACAGTGGTTTAGTAAATTTGACTTTCATGGCCTTTAGCGGTTTCCGACACCAAGAAAGGTAAAAGTTTGGGATGTGTAAAAATGTGTTTAAGAGGACAAATATTTTTATTGTAAGCACATCATGTTGGTCAGGTGGCCTTTGCCCCAGAATGCATGTGGGAAGTATGGTTTTGAGGGCTTCTGTGTTGAGCACTAGAAAGTCACCCAAAGCAGCACAACCCCCACGGGTTCCCAGGTGCCCCTAGCATTGCTGTCATGGAAGGCTGTCCGTGAACCTGCCCTCCACTCGGGATGTAGGTGGGACAGCCCAGACAAGCGAAAGCTGTCTCCTCGTTCATAGCAGCTGAAGGTTTGACAGTGAAATGGGTCGCAGTCAAGAGAGTGAGCCAGAGAGGAGCTCAGTGGGCACTGGATAATGAGATGTTGTCTTACGGTGCCTTTCTGGCTGTTGGGTGCTCTCTCTATGTGATTGACGAGAAAGCAACGAAAGTGCTGTGTACACATGCTTTCATAATTTATGGCATAAACAGGATAATAATATCACGTATTATGCCTAAAGACCGGATTAAACTTGCCCAGGGACCTATAAAAATCCCTGTGTATCTTTTTGCTTCATTGTTTAATTGGACGGCCAGTGTCTGGGGCTATTTCTGGTCCAACGCAATGTTGAAAATGCCAGCTGTCCTCCATCGCAGCTTGTCACAGTGATACCCATTGTTCTTTCCTGGCTTCTCGAGGATGATTCACTGCGGACCAGACTGAGCCATAATGCATGCTTCGTGGTGTTGGACTAATCAAGCAACATTATTGGTTTTTAAGCGCTCACTATGCGGCCTTGGCCAAAATTTATTCCCTGTTAAATAAAATGTAATAATTTCTTTTTTTACCTTCTGAATTATGAAGACCCAGTGTGCTTAGTACATTTGGCCAGTACTGTCAATAAATATTTATCCTGCCCAGTATTTGAATGAACAGGTGTCTATTGTAAAAGTGCACAATATATTTTTGAAATGGTGATGAAGGTGCGAGGCTTTAAAGAAGAGCCTTTTCATTTCAGATTTTTTTTTTAATGCTAAAACAGTCCAAACTTGTGGAGCAGTATGTATTTCGCACATTTCAGCATAAAAAATCTGTATGCGTTATCATTTCATGCATATACAGTATATATACTGTTTTCCAGGTCCAGTGACATATTTGGGCTTCATTTGAGAATATAACTGTTGCGTCGTCGATAAAGTGGAAAGTCTGCAGGTTTCCACAGCTGTAATGTTATCTAATATTACGGTAAAGGTGTTGGTAAACATATAAAGTTAAGCAAGCAGCATTTTTTTTACATTCTAAGTCACACACAAAGTTAATTTCTGCTAACTATCTCTTGGTTTCACAAATCTCTTCGCAAGGCCAACATTTCCAGAAGACACGCTTGAATGTCACATGATCTCTGTATCCGCCGAGAGACTTTTCTTTTGCACATTTATTGACGATAACTGAGAAAAGTGAAGAGTCTCACTGTTGACTGACAGCTGCGGCTGGCTGGGGGCAAATCCCAGAGTTGAGATCCAGCCCAGAACGCATGCCCAGGGTGTTTGTACGTGCCTGAGACCCCAGCCTTCAAACGGCCGCCACCAACCTCCCCTCCTGGCAGAAAGGCACGGCAACGAGAGCAAGAGGAAGGGTGCGAAGTCGGGCCTCTCAGGGGCAGGGAGGAAGCGGTCCAAAGCCAGCTGGTCTGGCTTTGAGCAAGAGGGAGAGAGAGGGGGAGAGAGAGGAACAGAAAAGTAGAGGGAAAGAAGGAGAAGAGTGATAGAGAGGGCTAGAGGGTGGCTGCAGTTGCTGGAAAACACATAAAAACCTACAGCTAACAACAGGCTCTGTGAAGGCATTTTTACAACCAGAGAAACAGGTGAGAGATGCGGTACTAGCGGGACAAAGAGGGACGGTGGGGGGTGTGTGGAGACGGGGTGGTCGGTGGTCATGTTGTGAAAATGGGGTGCTCCTGGAAAGGGAATGGAAAGCACAGGGAAGGAGCTATCTGTGAGTACAACCCGGAGGAGGAAAGTGTGTGCTGTGGGGGGGGGGGGGCTGTGCACGTACCGGACCGTCACGCCTTGTCATGTTGTGGCTATTGTCTCCATCTCAAAAAACAAGGCTTTCATCCTGTGACCCGTTTCACTCAGCTTCCTGTGAATAAAACCAGCACTGAATTCTGTGCCACTGACATCACAACACAGCAAACTGCTTGACTATAACAAGTAAAGCATGCATAAAGGGATTACCAAATGCAATATGCTTGATAGTGATAAGGTGTTATGGACATGGATATTGCAATTTATCTGGTTTTAATTTAATTTCTCATTGGAAATGGCACAAACAAGTTTAAGAATCAAAGGTTCATGAGTCACCTTGATAGTGTGATTTTTCCAGTGCTAATGGTGAAATTTTAAAGAGAAATTTTTCATGGTGTCTTATTTTTTGGCACGCAAAATACTGCAGAGCACAGTAGAGCAAATAGGATAAGATTATGAAAATGCATTTAGTGCAGGAAATATGTATGCGGTACTGACCCAGTCTGATTATACATTTATTAGTTAAAAGTTACCCTGTACATACACTTTCCATAGACATGCACAGTTGCACAGCTTAATGTTTATATGATGATGTTTTATTTAGTACTCCTCCTGACTTAAAATGTTAAAGTGAACCGACAAAGGTACAAGCAGGAGTCACCTGATGCAAGAGACGTATTCTTGAAATGTGCACTTGGAGTGTAAGGAGGGGGGCTTTCACATGGTGCAGAAACACTGGCGGAACAGGCCAGGAGAGCGAGCGGTCGAACCGCTGAAATGAACAGAAGGAAATGCGTTCACTTCCCACTAATCTCTGGACTCCAGATGGCTCGCTATGTGATGTGTTTCGCAGGGTGCGCTGCCAGTGGGCGTTCGCAGAGCGGCCTGTCGGCCCAATCCTGGCACTATGGTTGCTTTAGAGGCTCCATTTTTATAGGGGTACACAGGGAGCAAAGGAAAGGATATTTTTTAACGTTCTAAATATGTGAGGAGATGAAGAAACACAGGATCAGGAACAACCTTCGGAGTTGTCCACAGTTTTCAGGGTTTTTAAAGTAACGATGGAAACAAAGAGGTACTGACAAAAGGGAGTGGTTATCAGTGACATTATATGACATTATGGATTTGTAGCGGTATGTCCACAACTCTGCTAGAATAGAGATTTCATTCAAGACAACCGTGAAAGTAGCTTAGTAGTAAAAATTAATACCATTTTTGAAGTGTAAATGAATTTTACTCACTGTTCTTGAAATAAGTTTTATTAACATTGAATGAAAGCATACATTTATTTGTCGCCGGGGTCCATTATTGCACACTACTTCAGTTTATATATGCTATAGATATGCTAGCAAACTAAGATGAAAAAAAAAACTTTTTTGTTAGCTTTAAAAGATGGCCTTTGGAAATACTGCACATGTGGTCACTCTACACCAGCGCAGCAGTGAAATTGTCCATAGTCAAACAAAATTGTGTCATCAGGCTTATGGTGACACACCAGTGTGAGTCACTTTGGTGTGATATGAATCACTCTGGTGCCTCCGCCCTTCCGAACCCCAGACAGACCATAAGTCACAGTTGAAGGATAAAAAGGTAGGTGTAATGTTTGGGGATATTTATTAACTTTAAAAACAATACATTTTATAAACATAAAATCAAAATTACATACTCAAAATTGTGTCCTAGCTCAGGGAGGTTAGAAATTAGTTTTATTATTACACACAACATTTAGTCTATTTCCTGGATGGTGTGGAAGCAGAAAATAAGGCCACACATGTTCAGCACAGTGACATTTTATTCAAATTTCACAGAATCAAATAATGATATATAAATAATGAATAATAATAACAAAATTCCTGTGCAAAGGTAGTCATTTTACTGTTTGTTTTCAGATTTAAGACCTTAAGAGTAAGGGAGTTATTTAACTTAAAACTCAAGCCATCTGACTCTGTTTTGTACGCTGACTGTCATACAGTGAAGATGTACTGTTGACACACATGAGTGTGTTTTGAGTTGATCTTGAAAAGTTGATGCAGTCGATGAAACTTGATTTTAATCAAAATTCTGCAATACCTTATCCAGACAATAATGTCCCTAGCAGTACAACAGATCAACTGCTTTGGGTTCTATGTTGCTTTGGTTTCCTCACACAGTCCAAAGATCTGTTTCAGGTTAACTTGTTACCTTAAACTGCCCATAACCTATGACTGTACGTGTGGCCACCTTGTCATAAACTGGTGCCCGTCCAAACAGTAGTTTCACAGCCTGGTGCTCAGTGATTTTGTTATACGCTGCAGACCACCGCAACCTCAGCTAGGAAAATGCAGTTAATGATAATGGTGGTTGAAAAGCAGAGAACTTCTTCCACTAGGGGTAAAAGCTCCCAGGGGCCCAGTGCTTGCTGCTCTTGATGTCCTTGGCTGGATGCCCTTGATAGTATTGTACTGCTACCATAAAACGAGTAATCTACTTTGTCAGACAAGGGAAATCAACTCTGATGGTTGTTCATGTGAAAACTCAATAATCAAATGACTTGTTGGTGGTGATTTAACATTTGCAGGTATGTTGTGCATGGTTGTCTATGAGGTTATTAAAAAGAGACTTTGGTCATTTATTGATGAAAGCAAAAATTTAAAACTAGCCATAAGGACTTATTTACCAGGTTAAGTCTCTTATCTGTGGCTGTGAACCATGCAGAGTGATTGAGTATCAATGGACCGCATGTTTGTGTTGTACTGTAATATGCAACTCAGATCCACCATTAAAGGCTTCCCATCAAATGGTGTCAAAAAAAACTTAGTACAGTGGACATCATAAAACACATTGCTCTGACAAAAATAACTGCATGTTGGTGAGACCAAATCAGTTCACGCAAAGAATGTAATGTACAGAGAAGTTAACCAAGGGTCTGGCCAGAGGATCAAGTTGTTTTTACCAGGGCTGTGTCCACTTTCAGCACCAAGGGCACAGTGGAAGCAGAACCATACATAAATCAGATAAATCTATTATATATATATATATATATATATATATATATATATATATATATATATATATATACAAACTAAGGACAAGAACACAACCGTGAACCAGTGTGCTACTCATAATACATGTATATTTTACTCTTGCTAGAAAGGATTTACTTTCCCATCATTAAAAAAAAAACCCCAGCTCCTTTGTATACACGTGGCTGAAATTTGCTACAAAAAAACAAATTAAATGCACGTATTAAACGTAGAGTTTAATGCATGTTATACGTTAGTAATAACAACAACAACAATGATAGTAATAATATGTCTTTATTAAGTCAGATGAGAAAATAGGCGAACTTGAGAGCGAAGAAGCGCGAATGACGGCAGATGTCCATCAATTCCCTGCAGTGTCTCTTTAAATCCGGGCGAAAACAATCGCCTCTCAAGCGCCACGCCTCCCCTCGCTCCGGCCCTGCGACTCCACGTGACAGAACCACATGCGACCTATTCTTTGGACCGCCTCCTTAAACCCATTGGTTCTTGTCAAGCCCATTTTAATAGGACAGTACACACGTCTGTTCATAAGAGCCCGCCCTAATGTTTCTGTCAGCTTGTGGAATGACGTCAATGGTCTCTAAGGGAGAAGAGTGAACAAAAAAGGTGAACCTGAAATTTACATTATTTCAACAAACAAGCGAGAACATTTTAAGCTGTGGATAATCATGTTTATTTCCGCACACTGCTGTTTAAATAAGACTTGTTACGCCGAGTTGAACCAAGTCGTGTGCCAGAACGGGTAATGTTACCGTGGCCGTTACTAGGTGGAGCGCGGTACTTACGGTATTGAGTCGCTGCGTACGGCCGGTGCGCGCGTACACACGCTTACACCTTGGCAGGTGTATCCGACATCAGCGCTCCGAGCCGTTGCACCGTTCCTGCTTCGGGATTTATTTAGCCGCGTTCAGGCCGACGCAAGGCAGCAGGAAGCGCCGCAGGAGGTGAAGCGAAATGTCGTTTCTAACTTTGATCGAAACTTTGTGTGCACGCCAGTCTGCGTGTTTGTGTATGCGCCCGGTTTTTTTTTTTTTTTTTTTGGTTGCCGCCGTGCGACACCAGGGCGGGACTCGGATGGAGTGTGTGTGAGTGTGTGTGTGTGTGCGCGCCCCTCTCAGCTAAAAATAGTGAAGTGAGCGAGGGTGGGCGCGTGTCGCACGGTATCCAAAGGAGTCACCGGTACCGCGAGGGACAGCGAAGGGCAGGATTAGTGAACGCGGGCGCGCAGAGAGAGAGAGAGAGAGAGAGAGAGGGGGGGGGGAGTGAGTGTAGACGGAGCATAACCTCTCGGACATCCAGACCTTCGCCGTGTAGCGGATTGGCCGGACTGAGGAGGGTAGAGAGAGAAAGAGAAAGAAAGCGAGAGAAGGAGAGAGGGCAGCGCGATCAAATCGGAGTTGTCAGCGCGCGTCCGCACGCACGCGCGCGCACTCGCTCACGGTCTCGCGGGCGGGAGAAGAGAGGGAGGAGGGCGCGAGGACGCCTCGTCGCCGCACAGGTACGCGCGCACGCGCGCTCGTTCGCTCGCTCGCTCGCTCGCTCCTGTGAGTTGCAGGCGCGCCGGACGGATGTCGGGAGGGAGCGCGCTCCCTGACCGTCGCCGGGAGCCACCAGAACGGAGGCCTCGTCCTTCAATCTCGTTGCTTTTTTCACTTTCGTATAAGTAACTTTTTACCCGGTTTTTCGCGAATTGTGCCTTGTGTGCGGGTATAGCGCGCGGCGCCTCAACTTTCCTTGAGGTGACACTGCCGTGTTTATTCGGCGCTCCGCCTCAGGTCCCCGTATCCGGCAGCTCGGCCGTGCCCAAGTAAGTGTGTGTTCCGGCAGTGTATTAACGTGTGCGGCTTCCAAAGGTGCAGTTCATGCTAATAATGCGCTCCTCTCTCGTGTACTTCGTTCGCTGCGTGTGTGCTGTGCTGTGCTGTGCTGTGCTGTGGATAACGGTCTGAACGGTGTAAAACAGTGTGAGCAGAGTACATCAGCCGAGCTAGTTGTTCGTTTGAGCCACAGCGGCTGTGACTTGAATCAGTGCAGGAATATTTGGAGTCCCAAAGTAACATCTCATACTGTGCACTGCGGGTCCCTGTGTCCACACTGAATGTGTTGCTGTGGTCACCCTGGCTGAGTGTCCTTGTGTCCATGTGTTTTCCCTGTGTCTTCAACCTGACTGTGTGTTACTGTTTTTGCACGGATTGAGGTACTGTGTTCTTAATGACTGCCTCTTGCCATGTTTACCCTGTGTCTCTGTTACTGTGTTAACATTGACTGTGCAGAGTCTTGGTGCTCCATGTACTGCGGTATTACTGCCCCTTCCATCAGACAGTGGTGACCACAGCTATTGTTGACCGCTGCTTTTATACACCTGGACGTGTCTGGGACTGAAGGTTTGACCCACGTAAGGCCACTCGTTGGTGTCTGTTCAGATGAATCCATCTGCCATCTCAGCTGGGAGTTGCTGTCGTGACCCACACACCACCTGCTCTTAGGTGACGCTGAGCACCAACACGCACCGCCTTTTATATGCATGTACATGTTTTATTGCTTTATTTTGTCATAGTTGCATATTTTTCAAACAAGTGGTTTGCACTGTCTGCTAAGACTATCTACATGGCAAAATTCTTAAGACAAGGAGTTTTTTTTATTTTATTTAATTTAATTTGGATGTTCCATTTGTATTGTAATGTTGATTCCAGTATCCTTTAATTTGCATGTTTGAAAAGAAGTATCCTTTTTTCGTTACAAACAGAGGTGCAGACTTCGCCCGTGTCAGTAGTGACTTGATGCTGCCACAGAACTGTTGTTTTAGGCGTGTGAGTAACGTAAAGCCGGAGGAGCGCTCTGCGTTTGTCCTCCTGCTGTGGTCTCCATCGCTCCTTGCTGTCCTCATAATGATCATTTAGTTCATCTGCTCTGTACCTTGGGCTGCCTATTGTATGTATTTGCTACAGTATATTTAATAAACTGGTTATAATATTTTATTTAAAATACCTTATATCTGCACAGTAATTCATGCAGTTTTCTACATTCGGTACATTGTTACATTGTGACTTGTTCATTCTGAATTGGAGGCAATTTTTTTAAGCTTGGTTTTGATTTTTTGACTTTGGGAATGAAGAAAGTTTGCTCTATAGACATTTGTGTAATTAAGTACTTTGTTTTTTTTAATATATCATTATGTAAAACATTAAAATATTTTTCCACAATATTGCTACTGAATGCATTGTACATTTAAATGATGATATGTGTGTCTGAGGTAAAGAAGAGGAAAGAATGAACAATTTCAATTGTATGTGGATGTAGTTAATCTTTGGTCTATTTCTACATTGGATTTGAGAAAAGGGTTTAGGAAAGGCTCAGTAAATCTGGAAAAGACCCTTTGGTGAGCAGGCAACCCATTCTTGTACATGAATTTCACCTCTTAAAAGTGCAGTTCTGGCTGTATTTGTACATTCAAATTGGGAGGAGTCTGCTTGTGTTGTTGGTTTTGGTTGGATGGTTTTCTTTTTTGGCTGAAGCCATGAGGTTAGCTAGTTGTATGCAATTTAAGTATATTTTTCAAATTTTGGATTTTCCTTGATCAATTTATCGTTAATATGGTTTTAGCCAGGCAAATTATTGCACAAAATTGAATGGCCCATTCATAAGGAATATTCAGTGTAAGATATGACTATTACTGACTATTGCTTTGACTATTACTCATACTGTTAGGATAATGATGTATTTTGTGCTTAAGCTAAATTCACATAAAATATCTTCCTTTTTTTGGAAAATGTAATATTGTGGACTCACAGTAAAATGGGTTTCTCAGAATTTGGACTTTGTGATACATTTATAATTGGAGTCCATGAACGTAATGTAGGTATTGTATATTTAGAGGTCTGACAATGTAGTCATTTATTTAAGTATGAACTGTAGGAAATGCCTACATGTATAAAGCATCTGGAGCAGTACTGATTATACATGGGTTTTTCATACGAATGTTTTGTGTTGAGTCGGTTCCGCTGTTGATATCTTCAGAGTGCTAGTTGTTAGCATGCCCCCCCCTCTGTGTATGTATACATATAATATATGTCACCTGGTCAGCAGTCACTCTGCAGGGCTGATGAGTTGTACCGTGGTATGTTGTTGGGAAGATGACTTCAGGAGAAATTTTATCCTTGGCTGCTTAATTCTGCCTTCAGAGCATTACACCTGGTCACCAGCAGCCATTGGTTATGTAAATGTAATTGGTTCCTTTGGATACATTTCACGTTTGACATTTTTGTCTTAAGTTTCATCCTGTGCATTTTCCTCGTGAGGATTTCTGAAGATTCAATTCACAATTATGATATTATTCTGCTAAATTTGTGACTAGTGGCAGTAACAATAATACATTCTAACCCAGATGCTAAATGTAAACTGAACAACATTTAAATAATATATTAAATTATACATACTCTATTCTGAAATAATTTTTCATCTCTTGGATGAAGTTCTGGGCTTACAATAAGTGATTTTGCTAAAGGTTGCATTTGAAATACTTCAAACCTTTTAAGCATGTCTTACTTTCTATAGGATGTCAGCTGTCTCATTTTACTGTGAGTTGGTGGATTTTCTGAAAAAGTTGAGTTTTCGTCTTCAGAATTTAAATATTATAGTACGGCACAAAATTTTCCTGGTTCCAAGTGATGCCGTACAGTCATGTTGCAATTAAAATGGGAAATTTTTACTTAAGTACATTATTATTTGCTGTTTTAGCTTTATGGCTGAGACAGTTTGGCATAATATAGTATACAGTAGAATCTACCATGTCTAAACTTTTGTTAATGCTGCGCTAAGGGGCGGGATAAAGGTTGCACTTCTCTGTCATGCTTTTTAAGAATGATGAAAGCTGGAATTGTCTGCTTTTGTAATTCAAACTATATTTAAATATAATTTTCAGGCATTTGTCCCTTAACAATGACAAATTCTTGTGTGCTTAGCGTGAACGATACCCTGGTTTTTGCAGTGATGTAAGGTAAACATGAGTCCCGCATAGTTAGTAGATAAGCCATTTTGTTTAATGCATGATAAATCACTGTTTCTAGAATTGGTGCACATTCAAAATAATTATACAGCAAATGCAGCTTATAATTATTTTTTCCCACTCTTCCTTCTGGTTTTCCTGTTGCCGATGTTCCTGCTTTAACAGGCTGCACTCTGATTCAGAGTGTTTGTGGAACTGTGAAAAACCATGCTAGGTTTGTCAAAGAGACTCATTTTACTTGTGTTTTCCAAATGCAGATATCAGCATTTTCAGAAAAATAACTGATGTTTTCGTTCCATGTTATTGCTGGTGTTATTAACTGATGGAAGCAAAAATATTTATTGTTTTAATAATATGAATGAATTCTTTAGAAAATGACCTGAAACACTGCAGCTAGTAATTATTCAGTTATTATTGCTAAATATGTAGAATCCTGTGTAACAATAGAGCTTCTGTGAAACTGAGCCACTTTTACTAATAACTAGCCAAGTTACACGGTGCTGCCTTAGTAAAAAAGATGTCATGGTGAATGATAGCACATTATATAATTACCAAAGTGTTTTACCATTAAAGTGCACCATTTATTACACAAGTATTGTTAGTGCTGTCAGACAGATAAACTCCACAGAGTGCCACATGTGTAAGTTGTAGTACAGTAGAAGTGAAAAAGCAAAATATACTGTATGTCTGCAAACTTTATTATCCTTAAATCAGTAATGTGTGCTGTGTGTGAAGTATGTACAGGACGATGTGCAAACAGTAATAACAGATTGGGTTTTTTTTTTTTTTTTCTTCATAACTTTATTATTTTCCAATTTATCTCTTTGAGTGGGAATGATGTGTGGCAAGAGAAAATCCATCAGCGTCACGTACGTAAGCTCTACATGTGACATTATGACGCCTGGTCAGAGGCATAATTTTAAATTTTCTAAATGGGAAGTAGCTTTGTTGAAGTTTAATGAACTTGCCAAAACTTAAATCTGTGCCTTGAAAAACAAAGCTGTGCATAAACAATAGGCAACAGAGATTGGTGTTTGTAGAGACAGCAATACTGAAGCTTCTTTGTACTCAAATGATCTTACCAAACATGTAAATTTATATGTTTAAATGGTTTTATGTCTGTTTTGTGGTTACAAAGGCTGGAAAATATTAAATTGATCATATTCATACCCTTTGAGCCTACTGACAAGCAGCTGAAATGCAGGTAAAATTAGAAAGCCTGACAAAGCTTGACAGATTATATTTAAGAGTATAATTGCAAATTAAATTACTGATTGTTGTCAACTGCAAAATCTGTGTTCACAGGATGCAAACACACTAATGTCTTCAATATGACTATTTTCTGTTCCGTCTGGAAAGTATTTGAAACACATTTTCACTTACAAGGCAAACACTTCTTTTATGTATAACTTAAACTTGTTCAGAGAAATTCTGTTACAGTTATTAACCATTATTTAGCTGAAGATACTGGCCAAAGCGACTTACAGGTTTGTACTGTAAGCTGCTTACAAATATCTGTCCGTAGTCAAGCATAACAGGACAAGTAGGGGATTGGAACCTGGGGCCTGCAACTGCAAGGCAGCAGTTCTAAAAGTACCGGATTTAATCACAAAAGCTTTTGTTGTGCAGTTAGAAAGAAATGTGATTTATTCTTTATAATAATACATGCACTTAATCTCAATGTTGTGTAAATAAACCAGAAAACATTTTCAAATGTTTATTTAGTTGATGAAGAGTTGGCCTGTTTCGTTTGCAAAGTAATGCCTTTAGAGATCGCAGCTAGTTCTGTGCTCATTGTTCTTTTCACTATTATTGTTTATTGCGTTTCATTGTTCTTTTACTACTATTGTCTTAGGCACATTCTGCATAAACTTTTAAAACTTGATGAAATGACTGAGTCTGGTTTTTTTGCACCCAATTAAAACCTCAGCAGAATATCAAGGCTCTGTTGGCTGGGATTTGTCTCACTTTGCTTTGCAGTTTATCACTTTGCCATTGCTTGCAAAGATGCAATTAGGTGCGAGCAGTAAGTGAAATGGACAGAAGACCTGAAGTTACTCTTTTGAAAAAGAGTTTTGTTTGCCTTCCAGATGGCAAGGCAGGAAAAAATAACAATATTAATATAACAGAATGCAGTCTGCCCTGCTTATCTTGTTTGGGGGCTAAAATAATACCCCGTCATGGGGGTGTCTTGGGTATGTGGCTTGATGGCAGTAATTTAGAAATGAGGTGGCGCATCATGCGGCCTGAATGTTATGACTCAGAACTGAAAGAAGCACAACATTAAGCTTTAAATATTTAGAGGAAGGAATAAAATAGGCCCACTGGGAGCCATATACTTTGTGCCACAAAATATTATTGGGAAGTCAGGATATTTTTTTTGCTTTTGCCTTAATACACCTTTTTCTGGAACTCTCAACTGTGAGATTTCAGTAGTGAAAACATTTGCTCTTGTTTAACTGAACACTTGACTGAACGCTTGAATTTAAAAAAAAAAAAAAAAATGCTAGCAAAATAATTTGGTTACTTGCAGTAGAACTTATAAAGGAAACCTGACCCATGATGGATCATATATAAGTAACTGACACAATGACAGCAGCCCCAATGAAGGGTTGTTCTTGTTTGCTACTTTGTGTAAATGGGTATATAAAGGCAAGGGGAGGGAAAGCGATAGCAGCTGATAAGCAAGTAAAAGTAGTACACGTTTTTCTGTTCCTCTCTGCCTTGCTGAGGATGAAGTACTCCAGGCTCTGCGGTGCACAAAAATAGTTGCAGTTCACAGGGAAACAGAGGCGGCCCTGTGTGTCTCTTTATTGACTTGTCTATTTCTGGTCTCCCCCAAGTGAGTTTTTCTAGTCAATTGCCTCCCATTAAAGTCCAGCAGCCCCTTGCTAACTGGCAAGGTGCTTGTGTCCACCTCCGTTTGGCCATAAGGAGGGCAACACAGCATCTAATGAGGCTGTTGCAAGGGACAAACCTCAACCTCATCTGGTGGACTTTTCCTTAGGCTGAGCTGAGTTGCCAGTGTGCTGCATCCGTACCAGCCACAGCTGCAACATGGGAAATGCTGGCATACACAACATCATCCTGTGTGGATAGTTTTGTGTGTATTCTGTATATTTTAAAAAGAAAGCATTTACATACCATGAACCAGACTGCCGAGATTTGGTCATGGGAGTGTTTAATTTGAAGTGGAATGAACACAATTCTATAATTATTGTCATTTTCAACAGTTGTGGCTGAGGACTATGGATTTCTCAAGTTTGGCCACTTCTGTTTACTGAGAGTGTTTATATAATAAATTGACTTTCTATCATGAAGAGTACTGGGCCTGGAAAAGGTATTTTCGCCACTTGGTGTGTGGCGAGATCATGACAAAAGCATTGCCGTTAAATCACTGATTGAAACTTTCTCTCTACGTCTGTCCCCCATCTCCTTTCTCTCTGTCTCTTTCCATAGCCCAACAATAGCAGAAAGGAGGAAGCACAACACAAGTAGGAACCCCTAAAGACCGAGGAGCCGTGAGAATAGCTGGACGGTGTTTTTCCCAAAAACAGGACAGTGCTGCTCTGACTGCTGGGTGAGTTTTATTTACCTTTTAAGCAGATTTTTCAGGGAGAGTGTGTTACGGTGGCTGTTTGTTGGAGTGATGCTGTCTTCGCCTTACTAAAAAATGCATAATCTTGGCAGCAATCCCATACCTTGCTTTGGTCCCTCTTGTTCTATGTCACTTAACCAAAGTTGAAGAAGTGGTCCTTATGAAAATTTCATGTTCTCCTCTGGTCCCCTACCTTTCTAAGTATGTTCTTTTGCTGAAATGGGATGGAAGCGCTATAAGAAGCATCTTCTCCCTACTTTCAATGAGTGCACTTGACTGCTTGTACCCTGCACTTGGCCACTTCAACTCGTGGGCAACTTTTTTTGCCGGTACTCTCAGCTGAATGCCTCTCTCACAATAAGTGCCTTATGGACTTTTGGCTGACCTTAAGATGTAACATCCATCTAAGTGAACTTACTTTTTGACTGACTGTATTTTTCAATAATGGCCATTGAGTATTTAAATGAATACTTTACAAAGGAAGACTGTAGGAAGAAAGAAAGGATATGAAATAGAGTGTAACAAGGTAGTCTTGACTCTTTATAGACTTGGTGCCCATTTTAACTGCTTTGTTGCAGATCATACCTGGTTTTCATTGAGCACAGAAAGGCTTCCCCTGACTTCCCCTCTGTGTATTTGACACCCATTGAGAAATGGCAGAGGCCAAGCCAGTAGAGCCATCCTTTTAGCAGTGTTGAAGTATGAGGCCCATGTAACAGCAGTGCTCCAAATACCTCTTAGGCGTGTACACAAGGACATGGGCGCAACATTCATTAAATGCCACATTGCCTTCTGTGTCTGGATGCTGTCTGCATACCCTCCTATCGACGGGATTTGCTGTCTTTCTGAGCCCTCTTCACTGAATTGGGGATTCCATCGGCTGTGCGAGAGACCTGGTGGCAGGACGTGGAATCTCGCATCTTCCGAGGACTCCAATAGACCCGACTTCGCCCTCTGTGTGCCAAGACCTTGCCAAACCATGGATTTGGCTCAAGGAACCCATTGAAGGTCTTGCTTACATACAGTAAGATTGCTGCATGAATCAGATTCACCACTGGCTGCTTTATCTACAACTGCAAGAACAAGTCTGCCTTTCACCAGAATGCCTGGGTGTCCCAGTAGACAGGTGTCCAGGATGTGCCTGGAAACCATAAACTCCTACCTGCCTTCAGCCTGTCTGCCAGATCATACTTCCATATACTTGATGCTAAATAAGTTCTCTCAGGTCTGAGAAATGTGGAATGTAAATGAAAAAATCCAATAAAAATCTGCTTCTAAATATTAGCTCCTTATTCTGTCATCCTCTACTCTCACAGAGCAGCCGGTACCAGCTTTACATAGGTTATTTTACTGTTTGCCAAAAAAACCCTCTCTGGAGTATGAAGCTGTACAGATTACCTTATAAACTTGGTGTCAGAATGCTGAGAAAACTTCCAAGCCAGAGGGTTGTGGATTTTAGCCCAGCCTTGGCTCAGCTCTGTGTACCACCTCCCTCTGCAAAATATTCAACTCCACTACTTTTCATCTGGAATTCAGAGAATTATAGAGGAAATACTTAAAAAAATGTAAATTCATGGCCTATTGTTCAAGTGGATGCACGTGTGTCTGCTGTATATAAAATACACCATAGGAGAAGTATGGTATTTGATGCTCTAAGGAGTTATGAATATCTTAGGTAACAGATTTAACTTGCCAGACAGTTGAATTTATTTTTATTCCTCTTCCTGATTACTTAGAAAATTATGTCCATGTTGCTGCCTGGTGACCATCTGTCTCATTCAAACAATTTGATATGTCTTTAGAATGGTATTTTGGGAAGGCTCAACTTCTACTGACCTGACTGCTGATCACTGAGAACTTGCAGAATTTTTTCTTGTCTGTGGAGCTCATGTGGGAAATGTAAAGTTACAAGTTGTAGTGGCCGGTTGAGTTTTCTGCTACACACTGAAGACCTTTTCTTGTTTTGGCTTTAGTTAACCTCGCACATAGTTTAATAGATGTAATGCAAGGAAAAAAGTTTGACACGTGAATTGCAGTCATGGAAATGTGGACATGCAATTGGTCTCACACACGCAGGACTTTTATGGTAGAATCGCACTCTTAATTCACGATACGCCATATGTCATGACCACATGGAGAATGATGTGGTTTTTGAGAATGTGGAAAGAGATGCGACATGGGCCTCTCGGGAATGAGTTCTCCCCCCCCCCCCCATTTTGGCTGAAACTAAATGGATGTTTGTTTAACATAATAATTTACATAAAAGCATTATGTTCTCCTTTGTGGGCATTGATGCCTTCTAACAAGTGCTTAATTTGTACACAGTTGCTAGCATTGTATGTAGACCAAACCCTTTGGCAGTGTCATCACCTGACTTATAATAAAATACCTATTTGCCATAGGTAGCCTGATTTACCTATTTAGCTTGCACTCTCAACGTCTCTCTACACTCTCCATTGGACCATCACAGAAGTTTAAAGCTGTACATTAGTTATGCAGAATAGCATTTAGCTGGAAAATCTGGTAGGAGCCTGTTAACATCTTTTTTCAAAGTGTGGTTCAGTCTTTTGTTTTCAAGGAAGGGGTAGAGTAAACACTGTGGGCTGACCTTCCAGTTGGCCCTGACTCTGCCTTCTGCTTGTAAGCCTGCTGGTGTGTAAGCTCAGTCAGCATGTTGACTGTTACATGGATCCGCTTAGGGATCAACAGCCCCCTCCGCTGAACAACCCTGCAGCATGTCCTCTGCCCTGCCTGCATGTCCCTGCACGGGCCGATCCCTTTGGGCCCAGGTCACACCCGCTTTCCCCTGGTATCATAGTAAGAAGGAGGAGTTGGAGGAGTCTGAGCAGTGGTGCAAATCCTAAGATAATCCTCCTTCACTGACCCATCTTCTGCTTTACCTGCTCCAGGCCTTTGGTGTCTGAGGTGACGTCTAAAGCAGCAATTTCTTAATTTATGTACTATTGAAAGAGTACGTTCCTGCTCAGCTAATGAAAAAACAAATAATCTTTGTTTTAGTTCTGAGAAGAAAAGAAATGTTTGGCTCAAAAATAAGATGCATGTTTTTTCAGATTTGATCTGTTTTTCCACTGTTGTTTTTTTTTTTACCTATTCCATGAAGTTCTGTTCTCCTCATCTACCAGAAAAAAGAAAGCTTGTGCTCTTCTTTTTTATATTTTTTCTCTCTTTTTATGCACTCACTTCCCTGCAGGTTATTTGCTAAAATATGTGGGTGCCCTTTAGTAGCAGCTTCTTCTAAGCCAGCATGTCACATGGCTAGCTTAGATTCACTCTTCAGAGCTGTGAGCCGTGCTTCTGCCAAGTGCACAGTGGACTTCACCTATGATGCGAGCTCGTTTGTTCTGTTAACCCTAACATGACATTCTGGTACCAAATCCTGCAGGATTTCTACTCCTTTATTTCCTGGTCTCTGTGCTCACCAGCAAACCATGTCTTTGATGACAGGTAAAAGTAAGGCAATTAACCATTTTCCATGATTTTCCATGTATTTTTCTGTTTTTTTTTTTTTTTTTTTTTTTTTGCATTCGCCTGGAGTTTCGCCCTCCTATGATGTTGCTGTATGTGTGCTGGTCTGCAGGTGGGGAGTGAAGTCCGGAACGATACTGGGACCTAGTTCTTTTGTTTCAACTGACCACTTTGTACAGGTTAGAGGGAGCACAATGATGTCACAACTTCAGTACCTTACTTTTTTGTTGGATCAAATACTGAAGCTATGAATGGACATTTTGGTAACTGATGTAAAACCTTGTGGCATATTGACTTTTTTTGCATTTACAACACTATTTGCTTTCCACTTTACCAATCTTAGGTTTTTTTAAAACTTAAGCAAGTGACTTCATTACAGTATTATTGTTTTGGGAACTGTAGATACCGGTTGACAAAGCAGAAATGAGAAAAAAAAAACCATAAATGTCATTATGTGAATAAGAAGACATTGCAGAGTGAAAGTTTTCACTTTCAAATCACTTTGCATGCACATTTTGGGGGCCTTTTATTATTGTCCCATTAACAGATAGTTTGAATATATCGGGGAACACAGTGGTGGCACAAGTACTTGTATGTGAAATGATCAGTGCACAGTTCCCTTCAACCAAAGAGGTGTCGAACTTTGCACCTGTGTTTCACAGTGTGGTATAGAAGGACCATAAAGTCACATGTGGTTAGACACACTTGGTTTCTGTGAAAGAGGCTGCAAACACAAAGGTGTGAAAAAAAGTAGCTTGCAGAGAATTACTATTGTAAAGCATTTTCTTGCTCCAGTCATC
The DNA here is from genome assembly GCA_018136845.1 of Heterotis niloticus. Taxonomy (NCBI): domain Eukaryota; kingdom Metazoa; phylum Chordata; class Actinopteri; order Osteoglossiformes; family Osteoglossidae; genus Heterotis; species Heterotis niloticus. The sequence continues at coordinate 24,677,407 of CM030903.1, forward strand.
TAGGATCTAAGACCAAGGATATTTATTGTGAGTGAAGGGGAAATGCAGACCTCTGATGGTAGGGAAAGGTAGTCATGAAAGACTCTGAGCATGTTGTTCTGAAAGTGTGGCTCCTGGGGTCACCTCACACATGAGTGTGGTTGTGCTGTGGAGGGTGAGTCACCCTGCACCTGTGCAAGGGGTAGCAGGGGGTATTGGTGTGTGGGGGCGGCAGGGGCTTGCAACAGCCTCCGAGGCTTATGGGAGGAAGTCTGAGCACTAACACAGCCCCATGTGCTTTAAAGCTTTAGTGCTGATAATATTATTGAAAGGAGCCATGAATTTGAGACCTCCCACAAGTCTTGTTTTGGACACTGAACCTGAGCATTTGACTTGATTATTTTGGGGTTGGGTCCACATTAGTCATGAGTGTGTGCTCTGCAGCCTCAGTTTGCTGTTTGAGTAACAGCTCTGTCTGGCACAGGAACGTCTCCAATGCAGTTCACCATGTTCAGAGCTGCTTTCAACAGCCACCGCAGTGACATGCTTCTAGAAACCACTGTCATATGCGTAGTGTTTATCTGTTGCTGTGCACATCAGCATGTGCCTTGTTGGGCATTTAAGATCTGTATATGGTTGAAGTCAACCTCTCTAAACTGGAGCTGTTGAAACACCAATATGTCTGAGAAGACAGTACAGGAGCACTCTCAAGTCCAGAAATCTCCCTGCTTGGGACACCCTAGGACCTAGCTCATAATGAATGCTCTCAAAGATCTGAATCCTTCATCTGTGGGAGACCTTACAAGCCAGCTTGTGAGTCTAAATGTTCAACTATCTGATGAGAACACAGCATCCAGTGTTTGAAACTGAGCATTTGATTGCCTGGGGAGACCGTAAATTCTAATTCTGAACCTTTTGCTGCCTGGGGAAATGGTACAGACAGCTCTTGGGTCTGAATGCCTATGAAGATTCCTCACAAATGATGGTGATAAGAGTGTGGGGGGAGACTGCGTTGCTGAAACGACAGAATTTAAATGAGATGAAGAAAACAAATCGGGGGAATACATTATAATATAATTTGCTAGATCAAAAGGGTTGTAAAAGGTCTATAAAATGAGCCTGCAGCACATCCCTCATTTCAAATGAAATGTGTGTCTCATCTGGCATTGTAGCCAATCTTGCAGCCACATGAGTTCAAGTTGGTGCTGTGGATAAAAAAAAAACTTTTTAAGTTGCCTTTGTCTTGAATTGTTAGTATGCAGAAATAGGTCTTATTGGGAGAGTGACTGTAAAAAAAAAAAAAAAGGGCCAAATATTTATTAAAAACTGGAAGTTGGGCAGAGGCTGGAGGCCTTAGAAAAAAGAACAGACAACTACTAGAATAAATGTAAATGCGTCTATTGTCTATTAAATGTATATTTGGGTTCTGGCCATTTCGTCTGTAAAACTGCTCTTGTTTGTATGCTGTTTGACAGTCTTCAGCCTCCTGGCACAATAAGCTCAAGAAGGAGCCATATGCCTTTATCCTAGTGGGAACCAAGTTTGTACCCCTGCATGACACAACTGGATGACCCAGGCTTCTCAGATGACCTACGATGCCTGTAACAGGGCTTGTCATATGTCTCGTCTTGTGCGGATAGGGCCACTGGGAGTTGAGTTGAACTGCAGGCTTTTTCTGCAGCTTGTTGTACATACCAACAAATGAAGACATTGAGCTAGTAATGATTTCTGTTCCTCAACATCTGACTGAAGAGGCCAAGGGATGTGAAATAAGTTTTGTGGAAATGAGTTAGAGTTGGAGCACAGATTTCCTTTTGAACGTCTGTAGGTGATAGCTCTTCATACCACTTTACTCTGACAAAGTAAACACAAGCTTCGCCTTTGTGCAGTACAGAAATAAACTGTAGACAACATTACCAGTTATTATAGGGCTGGAGTGTCATTTATGTTCAAGCAGATAGCTCATCATTTCTCTTTTTATTTTTGGCAAATTGCCACAGGTGTGTAGATGTTTCTGACCAAAAAGAGGTTTAAAATTACACTAATCCTTGCAATTTGCTAAGATGTGATTCCTGTGCAATTTTTTACAAGGGTTTTGGATGAAGGCCCTGGGAGTGCCCTTAGGCTTTTGTTGGAGGTGCACTGCAGTGAAGATCTGTTTGGCACTGTTAACTGCGCATGTTGGGGTTGAGGTCCTGGCAGCGTTATTGAAATACAGTTTTTACTCCTCTGTTAGCTTCTCCTACTAGAATGTGTTTTTTTTTTTCTTTTTTTTTCACATGTGGCTGGGTGGATTCAACAGTTGGAGCAATGAAATAAATGGCAAATGCATGCTGTGCTGTGTATCTGTTTGTTGAGGATGAGTGGTATTGAGTGATAAGGTTTGGCATCTGGGTGTAGCAGCCTGGGTCATCCAGTTGTGTCATGCAGGGGTACAAACTTGGTTCCCGCTTGGATAAAGGCATGAAAGGTTTGTTTGTACCATTTCCCTTTCTTTATTAAATTAGCTACATCCTTCTGGTATTTTTTGTTGTGTTAATTTGAAATAAAAAAACAAATTCAGCTACAGTGATTCTCAGTATTAACTGGACAAAGGCATAGTTTTAAGTAACAAATAACTAACAAAGCAGCACAATGAATCAGCAGTTGGACTTATTAAGGCAAGGGCAATAGGGTCGAGTGAAAAGTAGTAGATTCAAAATCCATCCATAATTTTGCTTGGACAATCCTTGTCCACGACACCGATGTCTCAAAAGTGCCATCTTGGTTTACTGTGCTTTTCCTCTAGAGACTGGCAGTAGCAAGCAATACGTGGCACTGCATCTGTCCTCACTGCAGAGGCTCTATGTTGATGTCCTGTAAGACAACACCAAGTTTTCAAGGAGCGCGACTCGAGTTGTCTTGCCACATACACGAGGGGGCTTGAGTGCGGAAAAAGTACTTATCTCCCGCTCACAGTCGAAAAACATCCACGAACAAAAGATGGGGGAAATATCTGATTTAACCTGCCATTAGTTCAGCGTATCACCATGACAAGCTCTTCCAGCAGCCAGCACAGCAAGACATTGAGCTGCCCACCTTGTGCTGTAACATCACAAGGTAGATGGAATCTTATTGTATGATCAGGGAGGCCTGCCACATCTCAGTGACATGCAGGGGAGTCAAGCTCAACTGAAACTATGAACAATGACAGTTGACCAGGTCCAGGTGAAAATGACTCTGCTTCTTCTTTTAATGTGGGGTCACGATGTAGATAAAGCACAGACAAACAAATTATTTAGAGAGCGTGGCTTCAAAAGGTCACTGTCTGTAGATTAGGGCTTTATGAAAGGAAAGGGTTTGTATTTTGTGCTCTCTAAAAAGTGCAAAAATGCAGCAGCGTTCAGGTGAAGTAAATGTAAATTTTTGCTTGGTTCTATGAAAAGCAGTTTGCAAAGCCACATATATGCATGCTACATTGTTCTGTTAACCAGGAACCTTTGGTTGTCTGTCTGCCTCAGCCCCATTTTGTTTCAGGATTTACTTCCTGGCAGGCTTAGCTGGTGCTCATATGACTGCATACTTATATGTTTCTTAAGATATGGGCTCACAGATGCTGAATCTTTCCTTTATCAAAACTAAGGACTTGTGATACTGATATTTTATTTTTCAATGGAAAATTTGAATAGTTCCAGCTTTCTGATGTAAAATGCAAAAAAAAACCTTGTTTTGAAAAGGTTTTGAAAGTAAAATAGTTTTTTGATACCGTTGTGTGGTGAATATGTAGCACTGAATATGCGGACTATGAAATTTGACCCGAAAATGCCTGGCAAACATTGTGCTGATGTCACAGCTGGCACTTCCTGGATTTCATTTGAATGCCCACACGCGATTTGTATAGCTGAAAATGAGAAGCGCCCACTCACCAACGTGAAAGAGCGGGTGTTCTGTAGAGGTGGGTGGGACTTTCTGCGAGTTGGCGTGACGTGCGCATTAGATGAACTTCCACTGCGTTAGCTGTGAAACGTTCACTCCTACCTTTACGCCCACGTATTGCAGTGATGTCACTGAACATGCTCTCCCTGTCCTCCGCTGCTACATGCATACAGTAACATCTCTTGAACGTGGCCCCAGAATGGAGCTTCAGAATTGCACAGCTGTCCTGTTGTTTCATCCAGGCCTGTAATTAGAGCAGGATGTCAGCGTTTCTCTCACTCTTTCTCGTCCATATTTTGTGTCTGCTTACCAGTAAAGTAACACATTAAGAAGATAACTTTAGTGGGAGTTGCTGTAATGACAAGGCGGACTTGGAACACTGGCACATGATGCTTTCTCCCAGGGTTGTTCTTGAAGGCTAAAGCTACAGCCAGTTCCTGTCTTTGATATTTCCTGCACTGCTGCACATTGAGTGAATAATCCAGACAAAGAGGACTGCTATATCTCCATGTTTTGTTGAGCACTAAGGAACCTTGGTGCACTTGGATTAAGACTGTGTGAACTGCCAGTTACTAAAGGCATTGGTTATAAAACCCTTATTTTGTTGTATGTGTGACAAATTATGTATTTTGTTAGACTACTGTTTGGAAAATACGTGGTCAGTTGCTATAGACTCGTTTTAAAGGGGTTCTATTGGGTTTGTCACTTAAATGTTCCCGTTGTACTTGAAGCAGAGACTACACAGTCTGTTCACTAAGAAGTTATCCCAGAGCGGCTGCCGATGTCACGCGCTGCTCAATGAGTTCCCAACATTCGTATTGCAGCATATACATGTATTTTAAAAAGAGATGGTGACTCCGTTCTGGCCCCAGCTGAAAGAAATGTAGGCCACAGCCCTTTTTTAAAATGAACCGTCAGTGTTCCACTGTGGTTACTTTTGTGGAACCCCTGTATCTATATAACACTCCCTGTGCTTTTATGAGGCACTCGTCCATCGAAAACAAAGGATTCATTTGTGGTTTAGCCAACCAAAAACTCAACAAAGGGCTGCAACCCTTCAGTGCTGGACTGATTGTTTAAACTGAGCTCTGAACTCCCTAATGAATTTAAACAAGTGGTTGCACTTTGCCAAATTGACTGGGGTTCTTGATAATTTCTAGAAATTGCAGGCTGTACTTGAGCCGTGTTTTTGTATTTTAAGCTCTCATTTGGATGAGGGATGTGGCTTGGACAGCAGTGGTGTCATTTAGAAGATTCTGCATGATACTGAGCTTAAAATACATTTGAGGCCAAGAAGACTGCTGGCCAACAAAGAATGGAACACTGAGGTCAGACTCGTAAAAGCTGGCCACAGTCCTTCTCATTGTGATGGCCACTCCAAAAACAGCTGCTAAATTTTTACTTCACTTTTTGTTGCATATTTTCACAGCCTGCTCTCCAGTGTGTATTGTATGAATCAATTTTGACCATTTCCGAGAATAAAATATTTGGTCGTATAGAAAAGAAAGTGATATTTGATCAAATTAAATCCACAAGTCCTTATCTGTGTATATTTTTAATAAATGTAAAAATAAGCCACCATTCCTTCCAACTTCTTCATTTCTTAAAGTTTAGTGTACTTATTCTCACATCACTTTCTGCATGAAGTGTGTGTTTGTGCGTGTGTCTGACCTTCTAACCAACTCCTCCCATACAATACAGCTGTATTACGCTATATTCTTTATACGTAACTTTGAAAAACTGCCCACGCAGTAGAGCTTGGTGACAGTTTGCATTGACTGGAGTAATTAAGGTGTTAAATCATGACCTGAAAGGGAGCTGTAATGTTTAGTTGCAACCCAAGGGTTAATTCCCAGAACCTCAGTTGGCTTGCTAGCAATGATCTGTAGACTCCCCCCCGCGCCCAACTTCTTATGCATTAGTTCTGATGCTGTGCATTACTGGAATAATCAGTGGGTCATATGTTCTTGTGTGTCACACTACTCAGACGAACCTTTTGCTTTTAATGTACAATCTGTCTATTTCTCGATTGGTTTTTTTTGTGACTCTGCTGGACGTCTTTGGGTATTACTTTCGGGAGATAAAGCTGTGAAATTGTAAATGTTGCTTCTCACACTGTAACACAGGTACTGCACTTACATGCAAAATTTTGTCCTGCTAAAACCTGATGCTTGGCACACAAAGGGGTGTGAGTTGGCACTGGCATGGGATGCCATGGGTCTCCATGCAGACCCGATCACCTGCTGGGTGCCCTGTCACAGTGTGACAACGCCCATGTCGACAGGAAAAATGCGAGAGCTTGTTCGGGGCTTACTGTTCACGCCAACACTAGTTCTTCGCCACTACACAGTGTATAGGGGTGTGACCAAAGAAAAGGTGGGAGTGCTGAAATAAAAGCTCTGTCACAAGTCTAGCACCTATATGAATTTCATGTGAAGGTTTCCAGAAGAAGGTAACAAGTTTGTTCGGTTATGTTGATGCCATTAGACTTTGAATTTGCTCTGACTTTTTATTTCTTATCTCTAATGCAGATTAAGTTCTTTAAACACATTTTTTCAGGCATTGTGAAGGTTTTGTAGAGTATAGAAATTGAACTGTAGAGTGTTAAATCATGCAGTAAAGTATACATCAAAAGTTGGTATTTGTAATGAATGAGTTTTGTTCTTAAGGCACTAATGACCATATTGTGGTAAAGTGTGCACTGTGTACGTTCTGTGAATTTGGTTTACGAGATATGAGATCCGCTGGTGGGATAAAGTGCCAGATATTTTAGAAGAAGGTATAAAGGCAGATTTTGAGCACTATTGTCTTTGTAGCACCGGTTTCACATTTTTATCTGGTCAGCTGCACAGACAGTCCTCATCTGCTTAATGCTCATGTGTCCATAGCTTAATAGATTTCTGCCTGACTGTGTGTATGATATTTCCTCTAATGGCGACAGTTATGGGGGGATATTTCATGGTGACATTTTATATGCGTTCAGGTGTTAGTAGATGATTGCGAATCTGCTTTCTGTGCTGCAATGAGTGCTTGACTGGTGGATAATCATGTCCTTTGAGGGTCCTGTAGTCTGCAAACTTTATGCATCTTTTATTAGTAAAAAAATATTGTCATCAGAAGTGGGACTGGGTTCACCTGGCTTTTGTGGATGGAAATGAACTGATGCTTTGAAGTTTGTCAGTTAGTAAATTAGCCACAGCTGCAAAAAGCCAGATGACGCTATTCTTTCCCTAAACAATGATTTTATTTTGGTAGTTTAATACTAGTGCTCTGTGAACATCAGCAGTACCTCTGGCCTGGGTGAATTGCTTAACAGTCTATGTCAACCTTTGAAAGTTTTAACATTTGTGATTTTGTTAAATGTGGGCACTGCTGGTCAGCTGTCTTTTTTTTTTTTTTAATAGGAGCAGGGCTAAAATGAATTAATACCTCGGTGTATAGATTGCTGTATTAAAGACTACTTTCACGCAACGCTGCTCTAACATATAGCAACCACCGAGTTTGTTGCGTTAGTTATTTTATGTGCTATTCCTTTAACTGCAGCTTGGTTCCAAAGCAAATGACAGTAATTGTTCCCTGATACATGGGTCAGTATGAGTTTTTACTCGAGTAGTTTAATCATTACCTTGTTTTAGGCTTGCACAGCAGGACGAGGGATTAGAACCAGGGTCCTTCAGTTGCAAGGTGACATCTGTTTCTGCTACACTGCTTCCTGCCCCGGGCACTACTCTGTACAAGAGGGATTGAGTGTCCATACTGCCTTTACCTGTTACTGTTCAGGTTGGCAGACGCTGGCCCCAATTATGGCTGTAGTGGTGGAAACCAGGATACTTTGAGGACGGCAACACATCTTGTTACAGCTTCTGGCCAGTGTGCAACAGACTGAGATGCTTCGTGAGCGTTTCGGTTCATACCAGGAGTCAGAGGAATACGCATCTTGAAACGAACTAGACTTTTGTTTTGTGTAAATCGTTGGTTTTATCATTGTGGGATTCTTGTTCTTCCTGACTCAAAACTACAATTTTTTTCCCCTTTGAAAGTATTGTCACAATGTGTTTTTGTATATGACCTTCGAGCATGGGTGCATTTCTGTCCTTATTTCCTTTATGTGCCCACGGCTACCAATAGTTACAGTTGGCCTACAGTTACAAGAAAATTGTGGATGAGGATCGCATCTCAGAATGAAATGGATATAGTTTAGGCAGAACCTGAGGAAAAGGGTCGTCGCTTTATCCTTGAGAACACGCGAATCTCTTTTATCGGTTGCCTTCCGACATGACTGACGCAAATGGAACACTGGGAATAGTCAAGTCCCGGCAGTAATTATGTTACAGTACGGTTACCGCACAAGTCCAGGCGCTCTTGCTCCGCTTCCTCTGCTTCCAAGATTTCTCTCACTTCAGCCCCCCTGCATCTATCACTTCCACCAACAGCTAAATGCCAAATGTCACATGCAAAGTCACGGTAAAGTACAGCGGCATCCATTTTGATGGTGTTCCATTATTGGTGCGAAAATAGTTTGTGATTAAACACCACACCAAGTCAAGTGCTAACATCTTGTGCTTGTGCTTTGTACCATTCTCCTAGTGTACCTTCAAACCCAGTGTGTCACACCATGAATTCATATTCTGTATTTCTATCACAGGAAGGTGTTACAGGAGTATTGCTGTGAGCTCCATATGTACAATACCTCAGCAGGGCTGAGTAACTGCTAGGGTTCAATTGGTCAGGGGATCAAAAAAGCATTTTTCCTCATACCTGTGAGCCTTTTGTTTTTTCTTTAATTCTCTCATTTCATCTCATCCCTTTTAGTGTTGGTCACTTCGCACAGTCATTCACAGCCATGACTTTATCATCTTTGTAGCTCTGCAAGCGACCCGTGACGCTGTTGAATGTTACATCAACATTATGTTGTACAGTAAGGCAAATTGTACCACTAGCTCTATGTCTGGGTAACACACTGATTTATATGCATTGAATTATTTAGTTTGAAATGTAGCACTTCACAGCATAAAGCCCATTCAGCTTTACAGTTGTACAGAATTTTATCTGATAGCTCACCATCTTTTTAAAACAACTTTCTGCTGTCGTGTAGTAATGCTTGTCAATGACCCTGCGCTTGTTTATGATTTATCATGGCCTCTCAGGGTTTACAAATTTCATAAATCACATAATGTTCACTTGTTTTGAAATGGCTGTGATGTTCAGTATGGGTTTCAACATTTGATTTAGACTTTTCTTCTGCCTCCAGTCTGAATGCTTTGTGTGTGCTATAATGGCGGAGCTGTAAGATCGGCTCATGGTGCACACTGTTGGGATTTACAGTTGCTGGGATGGCCTGAGGGCATTGAAACCATGGACTGTGATGCACACTGGATCACTTTCTTCCAGCTTCTCAGAACCCCTCAGGTCCACACTCACGCAAACAGATGATTTTTGTGCATCTTAAAGTCAACCCATGCTAATTCCACACAAATGTTCATGCTTTGGCTGTGCCTTTGAGGTAGAGTGAGCTGGTGAAATAGTTCTAGGCTAAGAAACCATTTAGTCAGCTTGTTAAACCATTAGAACTGGTCTGTCAGCTGGGGCTTTGAACAACTGAGTCATCTCCTGCACACATCCTAGCTGTGGGTTCTGCTCTTTTCCTCTTCCCTTCATACAGCTGGTTAGTTTTTCTGTAAAGAATTATGTACAACTTCTTGTACAATGTGTGTGTGTGTGTGTGTGTGTGTGTGTGTGTGTGTGTGTGTGTGTGTGTGTGTGTGTGTGGTGACAGCAGTTAAGTGGTTTTCCCACTGGAAATTGATGGTCATCCTTTGGAATCCAGTTAAGAGTTGACTTTAGGATGTTGTTCCAGAGAACCAGTGAGTCACACTCCAGCACAGGATGACGCCTGTAGATGTGAGGTACATGTGCTGTGACTGTGAGACATGGAGGCAGGTATAGACACCATCTCTTCCAGGCCCAAATGAACACTACAAATCTCTGATTTTTTTTTTTTTTTTTTTTTTAAGCTGAAAGGCAGTGTTACTTAAGTTTGTGTTAACTTTTTATTGTTTTCTCTCCCCAAATCTTAAAAATGTTTTTGAGCATAATGTAACTCCAAGCATTGCCAGTAGTCAAGATGGCCTCAGAATACCTTGTGCATGTGAAATTATTTACTTTATTCCTTTGCAGCTCCTAAAAACCCTCTTTTCTTGCGCTTGGGCACAAGTATAGGCACAAACGCAAATACGTGCCCACCCCCTATAGAAGACCTCATTAATTATATCTCATTAGTTGCCGTGGAAACAGAGGTGAGGGAAGGAGGAGCTGAAGAGCGAGGGAGAGAGTTGCTCCTTGGGGATCAGCCGCGTGTCAGATTAGCATCGGGAGACATTAATACCCCTCCCTCCCCTCCCCTCCCCTCCCCCACCCCGCCAACAGAGACCGGAATCTTTGTCTTGGCTGCTGGGGCCAGCGATAAGTGTGCACCCCACAAAGGAAGCCAGGGGGTCGTAGACACTGGATCGCTGCCATGCTCCCGGGTCTCGGCACAGGGTGCCCAGACTGCAGCTTATGGCACCGACACAAGGACAAAGACACAGGGAGTGCAGAGTGGAAGTTGTACTTTTGCTTCAGATCAGATGTTTCTTCGATCAGGCAATGTGAGAAGCTTTAGTTCACACCGGAAAGATTAATGTTAGATCTTGCCTTTCCCCCGACTCATTTCCCTACATGACCTGCATCTTACAAGGACTGCAGTTAATTTCTTTCCAAAATATGCCCTACTCTAGCCGTTTATTTGCATTTTAAGCCTGCAGTTTTAGTATTGTTTTGCTGTTGTGGTAGGTGTGACAGGTTTAAAAGAAAATTGGCCTCAGTTGTGCATCTTCATCACTATCTGTCATTTTTTTTGGTGGTGAATTATTATTTCTTATAGTTTCAGTGCTCTTTGTTGTGTTTATTTACAATTTTTCCCCCTGTTCGTAAGGAGTTTGCTGAAACTTTGCATACAAGTGTGTGTGGGTGTGTGTGTTCAGTTAGTGAGGAGGTTTGTGAGTGCCAGGTCCAGACACATAATGACCATCACAGCAAACACAGCAGGCACAAGGAGAATACACAGGACATGGCTTTCTGCTGTTGTTTAGTCTTAAAGTCACAGGCAGGAAAATAACAAGGGAAGGATCTGAGGGGTGATGTCTGCCCCCAGTCTCCACACACCCCCCCCCCCCCCCCACCCACCCCCGAGCCACTCATTACAGGAGGCTATGAAAAACAGGAAGTGGACAAGCAGGAAGTGGGGGCTGGGCCCCGCCCACGGCCTGCGGTGGGCCGCATACAGGAAGCTGGGCAGCCATGGATATGCGGAAGATCCTGGCTGCTGTCCAGGAGCGCGGCCGCAGGCCTCCCATAGAAAGATGAAGCCTGGTTCACCGTCCAAACATGGGGCATCTTGCGTGGCCTGCAGATGGTGCACACAGGTGTCACCGGAGTGCAGTGCTGCTAGACGCGTTGCACACAGATAGGAATAATCTTCAAATAACACACTAGTCCTCTAATATGGCTGCATAAGAAATTACCCAAATATTGGCATGCTGGCTTTTCTTAGCCTATTACATATATAAAGTTTTTTGATTACTATGCCATGTTTTAAAAATGACCCTAAATGTATTTCAGTTATAAATTTTGGGATGTTTTAGCTGAATTTATTGAAATATTTGCACTTACAGAAAGGTGGTAACCAAAAGTGATGCTCTTCTTGACCAAAGTGTTGATGCTTTAAGAAATAAAATTGTGTATTTGCAAGAGGTCCTGTGCACATGGAATATATTTTTTTTTAAATATTGAGATGTCCACATATCTATGTGACCCAATTACAGGTGTGTGTGCGTGTGTGTGCGTGCGTGCGTGTGTGTGGACATGCCGGTGGGCATGCTCCATCTCTGGCTGCACCGCGTGGGTTCTTCATGCTTAGTCACAGAGGTGCGCAGGCCACAGTGTGTGGAACGAGTGAGCTCATCGCCAGTACTCCCACGGTCCCAGCGGCCCAGGGGTGCGCAGGAGGGGGTCCTGCTGAAGAGGTGGAGTCATTCCCTATTATCAACTGTTAATGTTTCGACACTTTCTGTGTGTGACGTGGTCCTTTGCCTTGATTTCTCTCTCGGTGTATGTAGGCATTCTGTGCTGTGACACTGAATGCATGTCATCTGTAATTTTGTGCCAAGTACTTTTTAACAAATGTCCTTACTACCATGGCAGATTTGTGGGTACAGTGTCCAGGACACCGAGATTCAAGGTGACAGATTGCTTATCCCAGGATGCTGGTTTACTTAACTGGTCATCATTAGCACAGCAAAATGCTTTTTTTTTTTTTATTAAATATACAAAGTTGAATCTTTGCGTCCCTTGTGTCATGTAACTAAGCTAATATGGCTTCGGTCTGATGTTTGTAGTGGGGATAAAGATCAGCTGAGTGATGAGTGATCTCTTCAGAGCTGGGTGTGCACTGTTTCACTAGTACCATCCCGAGAGAAAATGTGTGAAATTGTAGAAACAATATCTCAGATAATTTTTATTCACAAACATAACACAACTATATGACGTGAAAGAGGCGTTACAGTCTGTGGATACAACCTGCAGTGCATTAAAGAAGCAAATTCGGAGAAGTTTAGCCCAATGAGAAACCTGGAAGAAGGTAGCGCATATGTTATATGGTCCTTTCCATGTGTCCCCTGGCATCTGGGCGCTGAAATGTGGCATATCTGACCTGGATATGTGCAGTTTGAGTGTGTGTCTGGTCTGTTCAGTTTAACTTCAAGTGTTGAGTTGTGTAACCATGCAAGTGCAGCCCAGGGCTCTAGAGGACATGCCAGCCATAGACACCAGCAAGGTAAAGCGATACGGGTTGCACTTACACGCAGACGCATGCACAAACACTTGTGGAGGGGAGGTAGACAGTGAGAGGCAGTGTTTGCTTGGAGAGAAGAGGATCTTAAAGATATACTCTGTATATTATCATTTGTTACTATGACTGTAGTCGATGTCTTCCTACTTATAACAAATGTCACAGAAGACTTGGCACTGGAAAAGAACTGTGGAGCTTTCAGAACTGACAGGTGGAAGCTGGTCCTCTGTAGGGCTCAGAGCAGATCCTGCTGTTGTGGAGCTGTGCCAGCTGCAAGCTGTGGCCCGTGTCTGTTCGGTGGCCTCGGTTTGTCCACCTTTTACTTCAAAAAGATGTGCAACTCGGAGTAAACAAAAACAAAATAAAGTCCTCATTTGGTTCCAGTTTTAGCTCACTCATAATTTTAGCACATTAGAAGTATCAAGTCTGTTTCCATAAACATTTTAGTACTTCATTATGCAGGAATAGTTGAGCACTTGTGTGTTTATGAAATTGGGGTCAATTTGGTTTTATATGTGAATTAAAGATTTAAAAGTGATCTTTGTGGAAAGAAGGCTGAAAAAATAAGCAGTCCATGCACATAAATATTTGAACATATAACATTTTGGTAATTGTAAACCACTAGCTCTGGACCTGTTTGGCTTTGCTGTGAAAAGTGATGTGGTGAAAAAGCTGGAAATGGGAGGTCAACAGGAGAGAGGCCGGGACAAATGAAAGAGAAATACCCACGATTTTCATACCTCGGTTCAGATGTGGTTGTCAGGAAATTCTTCTCAAGTCTGTGTGTGGTTAGTGTTTCCTACTGCTGAGAGACAGATGTGTAGGTTGGTAGGATGATCTCGGTGAAACGATCGCTCCTTCGAAAAAATTCATACACCAGTGGCTGAACGAGAGAATCTCTTTCCAGCCAGATCAGTGGAAAATGCCATTTTTTCATCTATCAGGTAATCTGTGAAATGCAGAGTTCAAAAGTTATGCTTCTTCATATACGGAGGATAATTTGTATGTACTCTTTCGTGACTGAATTAACACTGGGTCACATTTTCATCACACAGTGAGTTCAGATCAAATTATTACTTTGTGTGGGGGCAGCCAGTCGTACAGAAGGTATGGAACCTTGAGAAGAAATGGCCATGCAGGTTGCTGGTTTGAACCCAACACACAAATCTGCTGCAGTACATTCGAGCACAGGTCATTAGCCCGAATTAATGCAAACAAAATACACGCTTTAAGTTTAAATAATAGATGACAAGAAGAAGATTAGCTGGCCTCTTGGATAAATATTTGTACCTATAACATTTTTCTCTAGCCTTTTTTCAATTTTATCATAGAAAATTGCTTTGAAGAAAAGCTGCTAAAGGAATACATGTAATTGTGGAAATATTCTGTTAACAGGCATTAAATGATTCTGTATATGAATCAACATATAAAACCAAATTAGTTTGCTAGCTTTGCGTGTGTGCAGAATTGGTGAATTCTATTGGCCAAATAAAAGACAGTCCAAACAAAGTAGTATGGGTTTGTGCAGTCTTATTTTTAAAGAACTAAACAAATTAAATTGATAACAGCAAGCCCATAGGTGCAGAGTGACAGAAACAATTTTTTCATGTGCAAAAGTGTGTAAGGCAGTCTTCAGTCTTCTAAGCAGTGTGCAATATTATTAGTTTACCCAGTAATGCATTACTTTACTTTTTACCATAAAAGGATAGTATTATCATTGCTTTACTTTATGTGTCACATTAAAAAAGTGCTTGCTAAGCGCTGAGGATCGGAAGTGTGTCTAGTTTCGTTGAGTTACAGCTTTCCCTTGGAGAACAAATGTGGATTCTTGTGAAGAACATGCAGGCAGGGGCTTGTGTCTGTGGTGTCTTTGTCCAGCGCTGTGTTGCTTTGCTTGCCATTCTTAGCTCCAGAGTGTTTCCTCCTCTTCATACTTGAGTTGCATTGAAGGGGCGGGGAAAGTACATTTTCAAAAGCCTGAGCAGTTTCGTAACCAGAGAAGTGCTTTTCCCTCCCACACGCCGTTCATTTATATCAGTCGTGCCAGTGAAGGAGACCAGGGTGCCAGGGCCAGGCCGGGGAGTGCGGCAGGGCTCGGACCGCGAGGCATAGCCAGTAGCCCCAGCGGGCTGTCTGTGTGAGCTGGCTCGGCTGGTGTGTGCTTGGCACCACACGTGCTGTAAATGGCCTGCTGAAGCTAGACTGCTGTCTTTTAGGGTTAGGGTTATACTTACTATGAAAATGCTATATTTAAATATGCCAATAACACAGGCAACTTGCATACTAACCTAGAAAAAAGAAAAAAAATTGTTTTAGCATCTTCCAAATGTATTTTGATTATGGGAAGAACATTTTTGAAAGGATTAAAACACTAAAGGATGTGCATGATCTTGATTGTTGCTACAGCAGTAATGCAGTCTGATGGGTTGTATTTCTTTAATGCAACATTATGAGTAACTCTGCCTTTTAATATTTGTTTCAAACTCAGTTACAGAATAACAGTGTCTCTTTTTCTACTGTCTCACTTTCTGGTTATGTTTTTTATTTAATTTTCTACTCCTAGTACTAGAAAATTGTATACTGCTTAGTGGTCGGTCTTTGTTTCAGGCCTTTAATTTTCAGGATAACTTTGGCAAAGCAGAATCTTAAGAAGAGGAAAGCTGGGTCAGCCTAGCTGATGCTTCAGTGGGGAAAGTGTAGCTCTAGAGCTAC
The DNA here is from genome assembly GCA_018136845.1 of Heterotis niloticus. NCBI lineage: Eukaryota > Metazoa > Chordata > Actinopteri > Osteoglossiformes > Osteoglossidae > Heterotis > Heterotis niloticus. The sequence goes on from CM030903.1 coordinate 24,692,900, forward strand.
TTTTAGGTCAGCACTTTTCCTGGGGGGGATTGGAGTGTTCAGCTGAAGTGCACATGGGGGCTCCTTAAAGGCCTTTCCCAGCTGCTGTGTTGCAGGTGGAAGGATGAAAGTTAGCAAGATGTTCAAATCCAACACAGCCTCCCCTGCGCACGTTTAGGGAGGGTGCTGTCTCCACATGGTACATGCGTATATGTCCTCTGGGTCGCTGTGTTAAGTCTGCCTGCTTGCTCACTCTTTCTCTCTCTCTCTCTCTCTCTCTCTCTCTCTCGCTCTCTCTCTCTCTCTCTGTCTCTCTGTCCCCTGATTTCTTCTGCTCAGATTTGGAAACGAGAGCAGTGTGGACAATGTGCTAGAGGAACTCAAAGGAAGCAAGCTCTGGTGTTTTTCTGATTCTTCTGGGAGGTCAGAGAGACGACAGGACAGCAAAGATGGGACGCAAGAAGATCCAGATCACCAGGATCATGGATGAGCGGAACAGGCAGGTCAGTATCCCTTTGCTGTGATTCACACCACTTTTGTCATAGTTGGTAGCACAGCATTTAACAGTGACTCCAGGACACAGTGGAGGGCACCACAGTGATTATGGTCACATCACCAATGTTATGAAAAGAGGATGCAATGATGAAAATTTTCTATTTAGAGAGACCAGTTAATGTGTATTCCCATCACAAATTCACAGTGAATATAAGTACAACTGCCTTCCAGGATTGTAAACTAGCCTGATGTCCAGGTTTAGTGTGAATGTTTATTTATAAGGTACTTAGTTTCTTCTCAGTTTGCACTGTAAGTGTAAGTGCAAAGCTGCTGTGACCTTTCAGACATTTTACACCTGCAGTCAGACTACAGACAGAAGAACAAATGCATTATAACAGATAAAGGGCAGTACAAAACCAAACATAGTCAACAGTGAAATAATTTCCCACTTTAACATGCAAAAGAAATCGGAGTGTTGACCATACGATGCGGTGCAGAACAATTCACATAGATGGCCTGAAGCTCATGTGGGTTACATGCATTTTCATGTTACTTTCAAGTTTTGGGAATCCTGTTGCTGACTTACAGTATATTTGTATGTAACATAAAATAAGCTTAATTTTCAACAATATGTTTGCATATGTTTTATATTGGCTTTTATATGCATGCATATGTTTTATAATGGCTGCCTCTCGACTTATGACAAAAAGGTTTTAGGTTTAATTACTGCTGTTTCTTTGGCCACCATGCTTGGATTTCTTCTGTTGGTTTCTACCTTCTCGAGTGGACTAAGTGGACATAAACTATGGGAAAAGGTTCTAGAAGTCACTTTAGAGGCTGTAACATGGCTATAGACTGAGATAGTCATGCCACGCTTTTCCTTAGTTCTTCTTGGAGATCGAAGTGGGTTGAGGGCGGATGTGAGCAGCAGACCACACTGGGGGCTTCCAGCTGGGCCCCAGGGGTCTGGCAGTCCCACGGCCACAGCTGGTTGCTAGCACCCCCTCATTACCAGGGTGGGACAGCAAGTTGTACAGCGCCACCCCCCACCTTTGGGAAACACCCTTCCCCAGACCAGCCACAGGGGCGGCCGGAATTCACTCCGTCTGCCCGCTCTAAAAATACTGCCCTAAACCGCATGGCACACCATGTCTGGAAGACTGCTGTTGTATATATTTGTATTTAAGCTTTGAAAATGGTGCCATTTCTTTGCCTTGTTCAATGAGTGTGACAGTGTCTATATCACAAATTTAAAAAATTATGCATAAACTGTATTTGAACATCCTGCTGCATGCAGTTTGCAAACTAACAGAGGTGGTAGTCAGGTTGTGTATGCAGAGAGTAGTAGAGACACACAGGCTGATCACACTGAATGCAAATAAGTTTTAGGTCCAAGCCCCATGATCAAGTCTCATATGCTCACACCTACTCTGGTTTTCATTTGCACTTCCTGGTTTCTCTTCATGAGCAGGATGCTAATTGAAGTCATATTCATTTACTGGACTGTCATGCCTTGTTACCTCTCACCCTCCCACCCTCTCCATCACCACCTCCATCATCCTTTACTGACCATTACTTTGTGGAAATGAAATATACTCAATGGGATAATTATCGGTACAACCCTAATATTGTTCCTAGAATCTGAGTGAAAGGGAAGATGAAAGGTATAGCGTTTCACCTACCACCTCAAGCAGCCGTTCCAGTTCTGGCTACGCAGAAGTTACGAGTGTGGCCCTGCACAGGTGCACCATACACATCCTCTGACAGCGAGTGGTTTCTTCTCTGAGACGCACGATTATACGGTGTTGTACAAACAGGTTAAATACGCATCACAAGCTTAAATGACTAGTTCCATTTATATGTACGTGCACGCACACACAGACCGAGAGACACACACATGCATACACACACACTCGTTCAGTGACAGGTGCATATCGGCAGGGGCAGCAGGTGGGGCTGTGATTAGAGCCATTGACTTGGCATCAAAAGACCCACAGTGGGTACTGGGTTTATACCTTTTAACCTGTATAAAAATTACCCAGAAATAAAAGCCGGTACTGTGTATTTTAACTTCTTATTCTTTTTTGATCTGAAATACATATTTCCCGAATGTGCCATGAAAATAACCAGTTTTACTCTACTGAAAGTACTTAATACTTTCCATTGTGCGTACTCTGAAATGTCTGCCTGCTCGAAGTCATAGCTGAGAGCTGCAGAAACAAAGGTCTTAGAGAGCTTTTTTTTTGGGGGGGGGGTATGGTTTGACTCCCCATCAAACTGTAGATGTCAAATACATCTTTGACATGCTGGCATCCTTGCTGATGTTGGGGGGGTGGTGGTGGAATAAGTACAGAATTCTTGCAGAAGTGTTTGTGCCTGCTGGATCTAGAAGTGTGGAGGTCTGGGTCTTCAGGACATGTTCCTACCCCAGTGGAGTGCCGTTGGCACGCCTTCCCTCAGGATTTGGGTTCAGCGATGAGAAGCTGGCCAGCAATCACTGACAAAAGTGTCAGGAGCCATGAACCTAGATAGCATCTTTAACGTCCTCCTATAGCTCTCCCTTGATAGACATGCTGGCCTTTCATATGGAACATCTCAAGAAAGGTCCCCTGTCACTACAATAGAATACTTGGGGGGGGGGGGCAGTCACTGGTACTTGGACCCCCAGAGGTTTATTTTTCTCTCATCCTTTGCAGTTGGGACTCTAACTGGAAAATCTATATGGAGCAGTTCCCTTATTTTCATTGTCACATTCCTGGGGATATTGGTCCTCACTCTGATGAGAAGACCACTCTGCAAAAATGAGATGAATTGAATTTATGCTGCATTTATGGTACCAAATGAATGATTTGCTGGTGTTGTACCAATTAAATACTGTAGCCTTCATATAATGTAAATGGGCAGTAAGGGAAACAATTACTTAATTATATTTATAATTAATATTTAATTATTTTTCGACTTTTCTCATTATATATTGACAGGGGTGAAGAGTAGCTAAGGTTGATAATTACCGTTAGCTAATCTTAGTCACTCTAATGGTACTTAAAATTTTTCGGTCGGTTCAGAAAACCCACTAAAGACAATTACATTACAAAATCAACTCACGAGTTAAGTGGTCAGCTTGCTAGATGTTGTAGTGATGATAAGAAAGATGTTCCTAATGGTCTTTTATGAGTTACCTATAAATTGTGTCAGTTAAATAAAGAATGATAATAATTCTTATTGCTATTATATTCAGACTTTACTCGTTTTGCCTCATGAAAATGAGAATTTCTGGGAACTGTTTTGTTTTATATTTTTTTTTGACAGAGAAAAAGTGTAAACAAGAAAATTATGAAGTGTGAATAGAAGAGTGTTAGAAGCTCTGTCAAACTGACTGTAGCAAATTGCAGAAATAGAATTAGCGCATGGAGAGGGAGTCGCTCCAGTTGCAGGGCTGACTGCACGCTGGCAACTGCTGACTTGTTTCAGGTCTCAGGCAATGAAATCTCACTGATATTTTATCATTACAGTTCCAAAATATTAACATAGGTATGACAGTTTCTTTATTTCATAGTTTCCTTTGCTGAAACTGAAAGCATCAGAGCTGTAGTTCAGTGGCATCAAAGTCCCTCATACTGTTTCTTTTTGTCCACAGATGTAAAAAAGTTTAGTAATTTTGAAACAGCAGAGCAGAGTGGGGCAGAAGTCCCTCCGCTGCACACAAGGCTCAGCTGTGTGAGCTGCGGAAGCGGAGACGAGCGCCCTGCCTGACATGCTAATTGCTAACCTGCGTTGGTGTCCATGTGGAAGTGGCACCAGACAGCCCCCCCCCTTTCACTGCAAGATTTCGCAGCTGCATGAGCCCATAATTACAATCATTAACAATGACGTACACCTGTCTCATTTAGGTAAAAAAAGTTATGCTTTCAGCGGTAGGCAAACTGTATTTTTAGACATTTCCCAAGTGAAATGAGCTTTAATTATTGCTGTACATGCAAAATGGCAACGCGGGCTGCCTTTCAAACAGGGGGCTTTGCGTCGCATGCCTGCGAGAACAGTTTGGTGCACAAGCTGCTTCTTTCACAAAGCGTGGGAAACGCTCACACTAGGGTGCAAATATGAGCACGAGGGCCTCCCTTTATTTTAGCTAAGTAAGGCAGAGCCTTTGTGGAACTGTGATTGTTCTATTTAACCCGTTGTAGCCACTCACCTCCTAAGCCCAGCTTAGCTGTGGATACATACATCGATCAGCTGCGACATTACAACCCCCTGCCTAATATTGTGCGGGTCCCCCTCGTGCCGCCAAAACAACTCTGACCCATCGAGGCATGGCCTGCACAAAACCTCTGGAGGTGTCCTGTGGAATCTGGCACCAAGGGGTTAGCAGCAGATCCTTTAAGTCTTGTAAGTTGCGAGGTGGGCCCTCTGTGGATCAGACTTGTTTTTCCAGCACATCCCACGAATGCTCGATCAGATGGAGATGGGAATCTGGAGGCCAAGACAACACCTTGAACTCGTTGTCAGGGTCCTCAAACCATTCCTAAACAATTTTTGCAGTGTGGCAGGGCCATTGCCATCAAGGAATACTGTTGCCACGAAGGGGTGTGTGTGGTCTGCATCAGTGTTTAGGTGGGTGGTACGAGTCAAAGTGACATCCACATGAATGCCAGAACCTAAGGTTTCCCAGCAGAATATTGCCCAGAGCATCACACTGCCTCTGTCAGCTTTCCTTCTTCCTATAGTGCATCCCGCTGCCATCTCTTCCCCCAATAAATGACGCACACGCACCTGGCCGTCCACGTGATCTAAAACAAAATTTGATTCGAGACCAGGCCATCATCTTCCACTGTTCCAGTTCTGATGCTCACGTGCCCATTGTAGGTGCTTTCAGTGGTGGATAGGAGTCAGCATGGGCACTCTGGCTGGTCTGTGGCAACACAGCCCCATACGCAGCAAGCTGCAATGCACTCTGTGTTCTGACACCTTTCTGTCATGGCCAGCATTAAGGTTTTCAGCAATTTGTGCTGTTCTGTGGGATCAGTGAGCCTTGGGCACCCATGACCCTGTCACTGCTTCGCTGGTTGTCCTTCCTTGGACCACTTTTGGTAGGTACTAACCACTGCATAGCGGGAACCCCCGGTAACACCTGCCGTTTTGGAGATGCTCTGACTCAGTCGTCTACTAACTACACAAACCCAGGACACTCGCTGGCCCGCCTCAAATAGGAGTTGCCTGTATTATGAAAAGCTTGACACTTTGCAGGTACTTGGAGTTGCACTGACCCTCCTTAGGACATAGCTGCTTTTTAGTCTGAAATCCGGGTGACTTCAGCTTGAATTCTGTTTCAGCCAGAAGGTCATGGGCATGGACACTGTACTGCGGTATAAGCTGTTTTTTCTGTTTCATTTACATATATTTAAACCTACATTTACCTTTCGCTTGTCTTGGGCGCACAGTACAGTGTGATTGTATACAGTGTGAACCTGAGACTTTTCAATGCAATACGGTGGCTGTAACCACTTGTTGCTCCCGTTTTTTGGGACTTCCTGGACAAGACGATGCTTTAACGAAACTATCATTTGTGATTGCGAACAGTGGGAGTAGAAAAAAATAGAAAGAAAAACAGCTGGTTACCAGTAGCAAAGACAAAAGCCACAACAAGAGGAACATTGTTACACTGGTGGCAGAGTTGGAGGCATGACCCTGTCACATACACGGGAAATCTGTGTCAACGAACAAAGTTTTAGACGGCATACCCAAGTGGAAGCCAGTCAGTGCTATGTTTTTCATGTGTTAGGTCTGTAATGAATTAATGTTGAGAATCACCTCAAAGGTTATTTAGATGAGCGGCGGAGGTGGTTCACCAACAAAAAGTTTTCTTGGAAGGCATCTACAATCGAATGATTCAGCCTCGCAACCCTCTCAGGGAGACGCTAAAAAAATAATAACACAGATGAGTCAGATTAAGGCAGGAATTGAAAGTCCTCTGCTAAAAACAAACTGCAGTGCTGAGGTTATGATGTGTAGTGCCAGTATAGAACTTGATGGTAATATTTTATTTTTCTGTATGTAATGACTTTAAAGTAGTGATGTGTAAATGTTTTATGAGATACTGTTTAAAAGTGATGGAAGACTTTAAGTGATAAATTTCATTCTAAGACACAAATTTTAAAGTTTCAAGCAGTTCTTACATGATTTTGTAAGTTTTTCCAAAGGGTTTTGTTTTAACTGTTAACTGTGACAGTAAGCATCTGGACCCCATGTGAGAAGGACAGATAGTTTAGACCTTAGAGGTCCTTCAGCAAAAATGACTAATGGTTGTGGGGAACCTTGTTTGCTTATAATGCAAGCGGGAGGTGAAGTTTAGTGAGGCCCCAAAGGCCTGGAACTGAGCAGTCAGGGTTGGCTGAGGCTCTCTGGGGCCAGGCTGGGGTGCGGTCCTGGGGTGCTGACACATTATCTGAGCCCCTTTGGGACCTAAACCAGACAGACTTGTGGTGGGGGTATCTGTCTGTCTTCCAGGTCTCCATGCTCCAACTTACACCATAGCTGAAGCTCACGGGACCTCAGTAAAGGCCCAGTGTTCCTCCCCAGGCCCCCATACCATTCCCATTCAGACGCACAAGCCACCTGACACCTTCTGGGTTGCACTGATATGTTTCCTGTAGGTAGTTCCCTTTCAGCGCCATGCACTGTTCCACACAGACGTCATTCCCACTTTTCTATGTTCAATTGTTCAGCTCGAATTCACAAAATGTGTGTGATCCATTGTCCATCGAAGCAAGTGAGCGATTAGCCACACAATGGGGCAGTTAGGGATCATGGAACAGGGGAAGGAAGAGAGTGAGAATGAACACACAGATGGTGAGGCCACTCTGGGAGACAATTTAGAGGAATCCTCTTCAGTTTGCTCCATGTGTTGTCCTTGTTTTTATCTTCACAGTGTGAAGCCTGATAACTGTCATCAAACCTTCACTGAAGACAGGAATTTAAAAAGTAGATAGAATACATTTAATGTTTTTTTTTTTTTTTTTTTTTTTTTTTACTCATGCTTCTTTTGCTTCACACAAGGTGTGTGTTAGAGACTACAGCGAGTCTATAGATAAGCTGACAATAAACATTGTGAAAACAGAAAGCCCATCCTATGGAAGTGCTTTGGAGAACTGACGCTTGCACCGAGGCTCAGCTGCACCTGATTGTACGAGCGGAACGGGTTGGCCTGCCGCTATCTCCTGCAGATCCTTGTGGCTTTCTTCCACTCACCCAGTAGACCCTGAAGACTGGAGGGAGGTGCGAGGGACTGTGTGTAAGAGCCCTATTGGTAGACTGTAGGATGTGCACCTGCACCCCGAGTCCCTTGTTACTCTGGAGGCTCTCAGTGTCACGTAGTAGTGACTGCTATGGTGCTTACCATCAGCATCATAATATTTCCATTATTATGCACTACTTATATGCATTGCATTTTTATGCATTATGTACTGGCGGCACCTCTTAATCTCTCACAGAAATACACTTTCTCCTTTAATAATTAAACATTTTTGTTGGTATAAGAGATGTTTATTTCAGATCAGAGGATACTTTTGTCTATTTTAAAAAAACTAGGGAAGATGAGCAGAAGACTAGTGTTCTGTTCTGAGTACACTGCCCTAAAATGTCCTTCCCCCTTGTGGTGTAGCTTATTCCTGTACATATACCATTTGTGGTGGGGCCGTCTTGCAGGCAGGGTCCTAGGAAGTGTGACCTCTCTCTTCCAAGTGAAAACAGTTCCAAAGTAACCAAAATAATACGGGGGATTGTAAAATATTAATGTAGACACAGCTGTGGGAAGGTTTTTTGGACACTTATTATTATTTGTTGCCTGGCAGGGCAGGTAGTGGACCCAGCTGCTTGGGATGGAGCAGAGCTCTGTTGAACTGGGAAAGAGATGTGCAACACTGGCGTGTGTCCCTGCTGAACACACTCTCGTCGTGCTCCTCTGATCATGTGTTCTGCTCTGGGGATGTGCTTGTTCTACAGCTTCTAAGTCTGTTTTCAGGTCTTTTTTCTGGTCTTCAACATATTTCACAAATATGGTTGAGTCTGCCTCATTGACTTGATTGTGCTGTACTGTATTTTTATGTATTACCATATAATATGTGAAGGTCGAAACTGTGAGGCAGTGGGAATTAGAGAATTTTTTATTCAACTGATGGCTTTGTCCATGGTGACTTACAGTGTTAGGTATGTATACTAAGCTTCTTGTAATTATTTCCGCATTTTCATCCCATTTTTCCCCGAAAGGTAACATATTCTGCGCTAGCAAATGTCCAGTTCTTTCTGACTTACATTTTTGCAATGTACTCACCGGAAAATAAAATTTCAGTATATCTGCTTAGTACGGTAGCTTGATAAGGGCACGTGGGTCATTAGAAAATCATTTTCCTCTGTTTATGGGACTCCTCTAACTCAAATTTAGTAGGTACAGAAGGCCATTAAAACTGAAAGGAAAGATAATGTTACTCTGAGTTATGGTAACTGCTGTCTGTGACCAATTACACCTTCTCTAACTAGGTTAGTAGAATTGCCAGTGTGGAATATGGACGGACGCATTCAGTCTCCCCTGACCTGAGGCACAGCGTTTAGTAGAAGCCTCAGTTATTTCTCAGTGTGTAATAGAGAGCACACTCTTAAGTATATCAGCGTTTTCTTTTTATGTACATTATGCATTTTGTGAAAAAAATGAGCATTGGAAGAACAGGCCCATAAATTATTCATTGGGGTTAAACATTTATTTCTTCAGACAAGAATAATGAGGATTATTGCAAATAGGAGAAGACTACTGCAAGGGGGCTGCATTGCTCTGCTGTGAAGGCCAGTATGCTCAGAGAGAGAAGGAGAGAATGGGCTTCTGGGTCCAACCTTGTTTCCTCCTAGTAGAAACTGCCTAGGTTCTCCATTTTTCCTCCCAGAAATGGAAGTCAGGGTCCCAGTGTTTCCCCCCAGTAACAACATGATAGGTCCCCAGGAACAGGGTGCATAACGTCAGGGTGCGTAAAAGTCTCATTTTATGTGTAGCTGTGGGCCAGAAGATGCCTTTGGTTTCTCCCATCGTTGATACATTGGGTACCCAGTGTTTAGGCTCCCCTTTTGTGATCGGTTTTGTGACAGGTTTACCTCGTTTCCTGTGGGAGGCCGCTGTTACAAGACAGGATGCTAAGCATGCTCAGGTTTGGGGTCAGGGAGTCAGAGTTACATGTGCAGTACCCTCTCTCCTTTGTTTGCCGAAACTCTCCCATGACCAGCCTCTTGCTTGCTAACCACTGACACAGACAGACTCTCCTTCTCACTCCTGGGAAGAGTGGAACAGCCACGACGGCTGGTGAGAAATAGCTGCTATTGGTGTGGAACACGCCACACTTCTAGAGTCGAAACTGCGCGGGCGTATTTAGCCAAAAGCTGTTAGAATTGGTGTTGAAAGTACATTTTAATCACTGTTTCAGCTTGTTTCAAAGTTCAGTTAATCTGCTTAGGTTTATCCCCAGGGCCCGTGCTGGAAATAGACGCAGACAGTTCAAATCTTTTATTTGGCCAAATCCTAAAACGTGTCTCTTCTCTGTTCAACAACAGTGCAAGGAATTGAAATACAGTAGTTGCTGTTTTGAGCTGCGGTGGCTCACTCCTGCTTTGTCACACTACTGAGGCTGTTTGTTTTTCCGTTTCACTGTTGTCTTCCAGGTGACATTTACGAAGAGGAAGTTTGGCTTAATGAAGAAGGCCTACGAGCTGAGTGTGCTCTGTGACTGTGAGATAGCGCTCATCATTTTCAACAGCTCCAACAAACTCTTTCAGTATGCAAGCACTGACATGGACAAAGTCCTGCTGAAATACACAGAGTACAACGAGCCTCACGAGAGCAGAACCAATTCGGACATTGTGGAGGTAAGCAGCCGTGCCCTTACTCGAAAGAAACCGCAGGGGTGTTCTGACATGGGCGGTCTTTGGTACTTGGGAAAGAGTAAATGTAGTATTTTACCAACAGTTATTTTTCTTCTTTCCTATTGTTTCACACTAGAGTCATAGGCAGTGTAGTTCCAAAACAATAAAATCACACGAAATTTTTCAGAGCATCACAGTCACAAGTATAGTTTTTTGTAGCGTGCAGCACTACAAAGAGATGACAGACACGGCACACAACAATAAATATATTTTTGGATCAATACTCTGTGTTGATGCAAAGGCCTTGCATAGCCATGCTTTTTTTTGTGTTGTTGTCGGACAGCTGCCTGCGTACTCACAGTGCTGAAGCTGCAGGTTAGTGGGGAGCGCGTGTACGGCAGTCTGTAAGGACAGATAACTTCAGTATGAGTTTAGTCCAGCAACTGACGACAAATGGGACCTGTCCTTTAGCAGACTGTGGTCAGTGATAGCGCACAGGTCCCACAGAACCCCGGAAACCATAGCAACGCACTTCCCCGAGTCCCCTTCCCGTGCCGACCATTAGTTTGTAACCCAAATTGCAATTTTGCACCACTTTAACAAAAACCTCTTGATTTCCTCGTGTATTTTCTTTGTTTACAGCCATCTGTGCCATGTTTCCGGATCCATTTTTCCCCACATGCAGATGCCTAGATTGGCTTTGTTGTCTCTGTCAGAAATCCGTGCTGTTCAGCAATTACTGCCATTAGCTTGGATTTACAGCTCACTTGTGTGGGCAAGACAGATAGTCCGCATAATGGTTTATGATTATTTCAGAGCTGGCTGTCGCTGTTACATGGTAATAAACCGAACAGCATTGCACTGTGAAATTTTTGCTTTTTTAGTCCACCAAATAGCAAATAATTCATATAATTGCTTGCGTAAAGCCAAGAATCAAGAGCCATTGAATATTGTAGTTGTTTTTTATACTCAACAAACGCTGATTTCAAATCAGCGGGTCTCAATTCCTTGACCCATTATCATCATAGAGAGAAAAGCGGTGGCTGTCTGCAGATTCAGTCAGAGATGTGTAATCTTGCTGACGTACTCGTGGTTTTCAGTCTCCTCAAAAACCTTCCTGAAGCTGGTGTCGTCACTTTGGAGTAAATGAAATGTAAACACATCCGTGCCAATTCGGCAGTAACAATAAATGGATTTATTTACTTTGAAAGATAATATCCAGAGGTTACACACAGACTCTGTGTTTAAGGCAAATTTTAGTATGTTTATTTAATTCACCAAGCTTGCGCTGGATTTTCTGTCCTGCCTGTCTGCTGTTGGATTTCACCTCAAAATGCTTTTATTGCTTCTGACAAGCTGGAAAAAGTTCATAACAGCGACACTTGGGCAAATCCGCCTAATTGTCAACTTCATGGGGGAGTTGCTTAGTAATGCGAGAACCAGGAGTGCGTCGTCGTCCGCAGCCCCCCTTGGAGCGGGGTCTTGGTTCTGGTCAAAATGAATGGGTGTGACTACCTTGCCCACACTGGACTTAAGACTGGACCAGAGTTCGCATCACATCCTTCAGGGGATGGGCACTGCTGGTAATCCAGCTACTCGAGTTCTGTTTTTCATCTCCCTTACAAGCCAACAAAAAAGTACTGTGGGCTCCACAAACATGATTCATTTTTTTTTTTAAAGAAAGATTGATGATGGTGATGTGTTGGTCATAGGAGCCAATGCGTAACCCTCACACATTTCCAGAGGTTGTGGAAATGATTTGACCGAGGCACTGGCCTGAAACCCTTTTCCTCTTTGTCAGCTATGATCATTTCTGTGATAATTTATTTAGTGTGTTTTGGGTGAGGACAGTGAGCATGTTTTTAAAAGCATGTCTGTGTGAAACAATATGGACAAAAGGAAAAGATGCACAGAAGACATCTCTCTGGTTAGCAGTTGCTTATGCCGCATACATGGACACGTAAGACTGGCTACAGCTGTACGTCCCTGGTTGGTGTAGACCAATTCCATATTTTGCTGTAACATTCATCAGTAAATCAATCAACTTGCCAAAGGTATCAGTGATATATAGAATAATAATCAGGAATAAAGAAAACTTTCTAGTAAATCTTTGGAACATTTGCTTTGGGCTCTGGGCGGTGATAACAAGGAGCATCAACTTGTAGGTATTCTGGGATTTTTGCCTTTTGGTAGCTGATATGCCCAAAGCAGCTTGATATGTAACATGCACAACTGTGACAGACCTTAAGGAACAACAGAGAAACTGTATGCTGATGTTAGTGATAATTGAGATCCTTGTGTTTATGCAGTTAAAGGGTTTTGCTTGCAGTAAAGAGCTCTGTGTATATGGAGGTGCAGCGTATGACACAGTACATTAGCACAGTCCCTGTCCAGCCTTTTGAAGATTGGCCGCATGGATGCAGCCTCTACTGCTTGCCTGGAAGGACGTGAAGCTGAAGTCGTTATGGGAACAATTTTACGTCCAGAATTTCGACTGTCGTGCTATACTGACGACCGTTGATGCGTGTCGGCACGGGCCACGTTCCTGTGGGGCAGCGAGGCGGTGTGAGTCCCTGTTTGGTGGGAGCCGCCAAAGCAAAGGTCACATTCCTGCTCTGCGGGACCATCTGCAGATGAACGCCTGGTGGTGGGGGTTGGAGGATGGATGCGTGCCCAGAGAGGATGCTGATCAGCACGAAGCTCCTTGGTGGGGACCTGGTTCCATGACAAGGAGACAGGATGAGGTAAATTGCCTGCATCCTACAGCTGGAACCTGGATTCAGATCCATGTTGTCTTGAAGAGACCAGTCAGAACAAGTTGGCTAGTATTCACCTGTTGGTCCTTTACAGTTTAGTGGCCCTGACAGGAAACGCCCTGGCTAACCACCATTGCCTTGATGTCACATGGCTTTTTGCCCTAAGTAAACAGGCCAGCATGCAGAGATGAAACGTCCCTCACTACGGTTTCACCAACCGTTCAGACTGCTCGATCCCTTTCCATCCGTGGCAACGGTAAATCATCCAGGCATTGCTGGGCGTAGAACTATGGGGAGAGTCGCCACCTCCTCACGACTATGAGCAGGCCTAGTGTTTATAGACCTGACTGTATGTTTAAAAAGTTCCACTGCTCCACTCTTCTGCTACCAAACTGCTCCATGACAAAGGCCAGTCTGAGAACTGACTTCCATAGCTGATGACTGCTGGACTCTGAATGTATGTTTCACATTCAGAAGTGCTCTTGAAGGAAGTGCTCAGGCCTCTCTGACCTTGAAGGTGTACCGATACACTGCAGGTTCAAACACATTTAAACATTTTGCAGGCCTTCCTGAAAGTGGCACCAAACCGGCTCATTACCCATTAAACTGCAGCAGGTCTGCTAAGGAATAAAACAAAGGTGTCCCGTGGTTACAGTGGCATTGCTTCAACTGGAATTTTATTTGCGCTGGAAATGAAAACGCTCCTGTTGGCGATTACAATAATCTTATTATATTTACATGGAGAAATGTGGCGTCCGCATCCTATTCAGCAGGTGCGATAACATGATCTGTGAGCCCTTCAGAAACCAACAGCACAGAAACCCTGAAGTGTTCTGGCGTCAGCTACAAGACAGCCGATGTCCACTTGTTAAGAAGCTAACTTTAGAAGAAGATTGAATCTGCAAAACGTATTACACTTTCAAAATGATGTGTGAAAGGGCAACAAAAGCACACAGATTGCACATATTTAAGTAATGTTGTTACATGAATGCAAATGTGAGCGTCGAACATTTTTGAATAAATGGATGCCTCATTTTAGTCTCAGAAGATAGGGATGTTTCTTTATTCAAATGAGGACCTGCCATGTTATTGAAATGGCATAACCGCATGTTGCAAATAGCATGACCAGTATGTAAACAAGGTAACCTCTTGGTTTGTAGGCCTTTTCATTTCAAATGCCTTTTGCTGCACCACCCTTATGGTACAAACAAATGGGGGGTGAAGCAGGCAAATAAAACTTTTGCTAATGACTAGCAGGAATTGCACAAAAGACCGCCTTTGTTCACTGTGGTTTTCAAACACAGGCATATTTCACTGGCCTTCTGCTAGACTGTCAAAACAAGTACATAGAGTGTACCTATCAAGATCCAAGCCTCTGTTTTCCTTGGTAGCAACAGACAAAAAGGGAGTTTTTTTTATTCCACACTGAGGGTGGGATAAAATTTTGTGTATAGACAACTTTGTATATTTAAATATAAATAAATGTTTTTATATTACAGAGGTCCTTTATCCTTGTACCACAGGGTTTACCACTCATAAATAAATAGAGTTTTAATTTCCCATAACCCAGAAGTCGAAGATGTCTTTACATGGAAAACATGAAAAAATTTATGTTATTAACACGTGTTCCTTTTTCCATTTTGTCCTCTTTCCAGAAAAAGCTTTTAAACTTAGTCGAGGTATATGAAGTTGAAGATTATTTTGCGTGAAGTGTGTGCTGCTGCAGAGCAGCTGTGTCAGCATGTTGTGAGCACTCTGATTTGTAGCTGTTGTACAACAGGAAAGCGGTGCGTATTGAAGCACTGAGGTCAAGAGGGTGGGACGGAAGCTGGAGACAGGGTGAGGGGGCACTCTGGCTGGGGGAGATACACTGATAAGTGGCCTTGTGTTCAAGGGCATGGATGTGCTCTGGGGGAGGCTGAGGTCATGCAGCCAGGGGACTCTGTGGTGATGTGAACACACCCTGCAGCAATGAGCTTCACAGGGCTCCACAGACGCAGTCTGCCATGTTCTTATTCTGACGCCACGCTGCCCCGAGGCATTTGGGTCCTGTGATAGAAATGCAGACAGGCATAGAATGGGTAGGATAGCTGGTCAGGTGTCTTTTTAAAGGGACAGTGTAGCATCTTTAGTATCACCTCTAGGCTTTTGTGTTGAGGAGCTGCTCAGACGAACGGGTGATGCTGCTGTTCGCTGCAGTACAGAGGAACGTTAAATTCTCCTCCCACAAACGGTGTCCCCTAGACACCATGAGGCAGCATGTACACAAAGCTGAGTGATACAGCCTTATAGATTCTGGTGCTGCTTTGGACACAGTAACTTTCCACATTCTTGTTAACTTCCACAATTGTGCTGGCTGAAGTTTAAAGGCCATCATTTAGGCACTCTCTGGACTAATGTAGTTGTCATTTCTTGTCTGACATTTTATTTAGTTTTATGTTCAGTTTTAGTACTATACAACCAAAAGATGCCCTTGACACGAAATTAAATGATTAAAAAAGCTGGTGAAACATGTTTTCTTGCAGCACTTACCGGGCCAAAGCAGAGTAACTAGAACACATAACCCGGAGGCATCAGTAGGTGTGTTTGAAGTGTACCTTTTCTGTTTGTCTGTTTGTTGAATTTGTGCCCAAAAGTCATGTGAAGCATTAAATTTTCACCTCTGTCTATTGATTAGTTTCTTAAAAGCGCATTGCAAAAGAAAAAAGCACCCAACACGACCCAGTTTAGTTCTTGGTCTTCAGCAAGGCTTCCCCAGCCAGATTCCAGTGTTTCTACAGCCCACAATAATAATGTACCTCGACAGCGGTAAATGTCACAGCGCACGTGCATGCATTCTGCGCTGCCTTTATAGGAACTTGAGGAGCAGCAGCAAAAGAAAACGAAGAAAAAAAGTGAATGTCAACCAAAATAGTCCAGCAAATCAGGACGCTCGCTGCTCTTAATGAATGCAAATGAGGCGCATCTGCTGCCACGAGGAGCCGCCCACTCTGGCCAGTTAGCGCGATTGATCAATTATGCTTGTCAGTGGGAAGGGAGGGAGACCGAGGCGGGGAGCCGGCAGGATGGCCAGCAGCCCCGGTTTCTATAAAGTTAGCGTTAGTGAAATATACGCCTTTCCGCAGATCACATTTTTTGCGGAAGAAGTAAGAGTCGTAATAAAGATGGCATTTGATTTGCACAATAAGTACACAAGGCGTTTGATTTCCTGGGCCTACAGACCGAATCTCTTCATTTTGGCACATTGGCACTGCTTTAGCAGCGCTTTGGCATTTAATTCAAATTTAATTCGATATGCTTAGGCATTCCTCAGTTTAACCCTACAATGATATTCTTTCTCACACTTCTCATTTTTCAGCAGTGTTTGCTTTCTTCAGTTCATGATGTTGGGCTGTCTGCATTTGGAAAAGATGCAGTGACATACTCAGTTTGCCTTAAGAGGATATGACAGATATTTGATTCCAGGTTCCAGTGTCTCGTGCATGCAAAGCAGCTTGTTAGGTATACTGGACATGTGTCACTGTTGAGTTTACTATGCGAACGGGAAAAGATGCCAGTATCAAGTCACATATGACTCCGCGGTGCACCTGTCCAGTTTGTGCTCAAGGCCGTAAATGTATCCCTGACTCGTAACTGCGGTGGCTTGGGTCTGTTTGAAACACACGATCCGGTACCTCCTGCTGTCTGCTGCTTTCTTTTAGTCTGTCTGCCCTGTCCTGTAGTGTTTTCCCACAAATATACCTTGTGTATTTGCGTGTACAACTACAGTGTGACAGTATGAAGAAGGTTCAATTGAGGCCAGACCCCCTACCAGGAATTGGGCAGGGGTAGGTTACCAAGCAGCTCATGTCACTGCGTGGACACCGACCAGCTCAGAGACTACTCTGCAAGAGGGAGCAGATCAGTGGTGCAGAGGAACAATTTCTTTTCAATTCATTTTGCGGGGCAGCCAGATTTGGTGAGCGATGCCGCAGAAGATGACAGCAGGAGTGCACAGGGCCCGTTGCTAAGCTGCTTGTTCAGGGAAGCTGCTACCAGGGTCTGTTCTTTAGACTCATGTTTAAAAACATTTGTTCAGAGTTAACAAGCAACTGTGCCTCTATTGCTTTAATGAACATTATTTTTCATTATTGATTAGTGGAAAAAGGAATATAGTATAGAATAGCCTTAAATGCAGTGTATTATGCAAATGTGTTACGTGAAGCTGTCAATAGCTTCCACAGCAGTGTAGTGGCGGCGCTTTCCACAGTGTAAACTCTCTCAGTGAAGACTCTGTGGCCAAAGATCATTAAAGTTTCACACCACAGTGAAGCTGATCACACTGTAAATCAAACTCTACAAGCTATTACAGTATTTTCAGTACTTATATGAGCAATGAACAACTTTTATCTGACTGCATGAATATGACTTGATAAGGGACTATACAGTGATAATTCAAATTCCCTGAATAACAGATTGGTGACATTTTTTTGCTGCTCAATGGTGACATGATGGCTTTTTGTTATGAGTTCATACATTTGCCTGAAACACTGAACTCTCTATTATTTTATGAAGACACATATAGATGGTCAAATGTTATTAATTAGATTTTTTTCCCAGTTTTTATGCTTCAGGCTGAAAGATTTTGTGGGATTTTTGCCAAAGCAACAATAGCAATAACAATTATACCATGATATAATGTGAAATTATAGCTATACTGAAGTAAAAGAAATAATTATGGTTAAATGACATTATACGGTATGTCACTTTTCTTCCTTTTTGATAACCGTATAGAAGGCCTGTGCTTAAAGTTTTGTAAAAATGTAATTAATACGATAATATGGTGTTCAAAAATCAGTAAACAAACCTTTTGTTGGCTCACTGATGCAAAGCTAGTCAGTAAAAAATTCAAATGCGCTTCAATAAATTAAGTTCATTGTTTCCAGATAATAGTCAGTCAGTTAACACCAAGATAAATAACTACTGTTTAGTTATTTGCTATACCAACAGAGTGCTATGAGAGAGTCTGTATACTGTCGCTTTGCCACACACTATTGTGACCCACATGTGGCTGCAACGTGCGCTTTTCTTTTTGCAAATGCATGACACACAAGGGTAAAAGGAGTAGTACACTGAATTCTGACAAAAATAGTTGTAAGAGTATTACTCAGTTTACACATTGTTTTCTTGATGCCTAGAACATTTAGCAAAACTCTGAACGTGCAAATGGAAGCATCATGTGACAGTTGTGTACATGTCTATAGTTTTCTGCAGCATTGTGTTTTGCGCCAGCTACTGTTTTTGTCTTGCTGGTTGTTGTCTTGCAAGTTCTAGTGGCCGAGTCATTTGTTGCTGTGTGCAACTGCGCTTTGTAAGAATAGACATGGTCGTGTCTTAATAGACCGGAATAAGCATAGTGGACTGGATGAGTGGCTGGGAGTGTTGTCTGCTAGCAAAGGCTGTTTTCCTTTTTGGCCTGCATCAGAGCTGTGGTAGCAATGGTGCTTATGGCCCCTGGGGTCACTTTGGGTTGCTGTATCAACATGGGAAACATGGTACTGTTGTTTATTTGGGAAATCCCCCCGTGGTTGTTTTGGGGGTAGCTCTCAAGCAGCATCAGGGAAAAAAGTATTATTAAGAAAATGGCAGAATGATTTGTGTGTGTGTGTGTGTGTGTGTGTGTGTGTGTGTGTTTTAGCTTGAATTGTTTCGTTTATTCTTTGTGAAAACTTATGTTACTATTTTTCACACATTATTACATTAGGGTGTACAATTCTTAGGGTCCATTAGGTCTAAATATAAATAATGTGTTACTTATGGATACATATTCAGCTTGAGAAAATGCCACTACTACAGAAGAATGCAATACAATCACTCACAGTCATGCGCCAACCGAGTCATCAGTTCACCTGAAACATGCATCTTTGGACTAATGGAGGAAACTCACGCGGACACAGAGAGAATGTGGAAATGGCACATAATAAGCGGGGATCAGACCTATGTCCAGTTACAGAGCCAGGTGAAGAAAGAATTAAGAATGGTGTGGCAAAAGACGATTACTTAGGTATGATACACTATAGAACAAACTTTTCATGGAAGTCACACATGCGGTAAGTGTGGCTCATAGTCTCTGCACTTCAGGAATAGTCATGCACCTGTATTGTCTGTCCACAGACTTAAAACACCATGGGTGCACTTATATAACATCTATATATCTGCTGTCCCCAGTCATTTAGTATACACTAATAGCTCCTCCCCAGGCTATCCTGTGATTACTCAGTTTTTTGTTTCCCTTTCATACCACAAAAATCCAAAAGCTGATTTTGATAGTTGTTATTGACTGAGGACCTGTATGTGTGATGGCTAATTATAGGTTGCAGGTGTATAGTTTCTGCATATACTGTACGAAAAGGTTGCCAGCTCCTCGGTGCATGAAGTCACTGCAGATCACTGAGACGCTGGGCTTCTCGAATTTGGCTGGTTAATGTGGATCCTGTCATTGTGCGTGCAGTGTTCTTCGGCGATTGTCCTCAGGCCGCTGAGAAGTTTCTTTTGCACCATTGAACTGCAGTGTTCCAGGCGGATGGAGAGGCGTTCGTTGCCCTGGATGTTTCTGCCATTGTCATCTGTAACTCACAGCAGTCAACTTTACCAGCTGTATGGAACATGCTAATGAAACAAGCTTTCAACTTCATAAGGTGGGACAAAGAAACACACTCAAACTGTGAGCGGAGACCAGAAATAGCAGTTTGTCTTGCAGGTCTGAAGCATGTAATCAGATCCTCCCTGTTGGTCGTGTTTGGGATTAGGGGCATTTAATACTTTTCATCGTTTCCTTTGACTTGGCAGTGATGTTAATTCACACTGGTGTGGTATCTGCCAAAAGTCACTTTTCCTTGTCACGGTGTGCAAAACGCTCACCGTTCATGTCATACCCGCTGCGACTTACCGGCTTCATTTCTGATGCGCCGTAGCTGCTGCTCAATGTACAGATTGCTGCCGAAATGGTTTACAGAGTGTATTTACCATTACACACCACTGATGTGCTTTGAAATTTGAGGCTTTTTCAGCAAGCCGGTTGAGAACAGTAAAATGGGTGTGTTTTGTTTTTCTATGTGGGGAGGTGATAAAGTGTGAAGCACTGTAGGAGGTGGGCTGCTGGTAATGTATCAAGGCATCCTAGTCATACAGATATATCTCTTTTCAAAAATACACAAAGCCCATTTTGCTTTCATTCCACCATTTATAATCTACAAATAAGCATTTCTCACTATTTTTACAAATAAATATACGCACATATATATTTCTTTTTAATGTTATGGTTGCTTTGGGTCTTCCATGCAGTAAACTTTTTGTAGTTTATTAGCAAGGGATTTTTTCATTGTATATTTACATGTGATGAAATCAGTGTTAACCATTTGTGTGGTCCAGTAAATGCTGGGGTACACATTGCCATGCTTTAGTGTGGATGCTGTTAACAGTGAACATGGGTTCTCTGGGGTGTGTCTCCGCTAAACTGCCTTTTCCTAACAAGACCCGTGTCTTCCGCTGTGTGTGGGATGCTGCCCGTCACTCCTCGTGGTTACCTAGCTACAGATGCAAGCTTCTTGTTTTTGTTAGGCGTCATGCTCTGTTGACGCATATTCGATTCCTCCTCCTCCTCCTCCTCCTCCTCCTCGTCCTCCTCCTCGCAACTTTAGAGCTCTTTGAATTCCACACGCAGGTCCTTTTTCAGAGGGCTAAAAAGAAGGCAGAACAGCAAAAGCACAGCCGCCTCTCGCAGGCTTTGTAAACATTAGCTTTCAATGACACTAATGAGAGAGATATTCTTGTCTCTAGTGCTCGAACACAGCCGCAGTCTGCTGGATACAAATAGCACGAGTTCTCATTAGAAGACATTATGAGAGGGATTCTTTGAAATGAATGTTTGTTAACCAGAACGGCTAATTGTGGTTCTGTGTAATATTTTGCCTTGTTTTGCAGAGGACAACAATTTTCGCTCCCAGCTCATGTGGCACTGTGCTTGAAGTTGTTTTTCTGTGCTTTGGAGAGCTTTTGGGCGAGCGGCCGGCATGCTCCACTCTGCCTCTCAGTGGCCTTGTTGTTTTTTTAGGGATGTGAACGCGGTCCTGCCACAAGAGCAGGGTTTCAGCACGACCATGTCGCTGAGTACTTTGTTGTCCTAAAGTTGTTGTCCTTGATGGACATGGACCATGGGGATACTGATGGATCTGTAGGTCCACTGATACTTGGACACCAGGGGGAGGGGCTTCCTCCCCTCAGGATCTTTGAGTTGAATCACTCACCTCCTCTGCAGAGAAGGGGCAGCCGTGTGGCTCTTTGTGCTTTCATTGCTGCATCCGCAGTCCTTACAGTACACTTACTTGGCAGTGAAATGAGTTACCTTATTAATACCTGACACAGGTATGCATGATGCAGCATTAAAGACCATTCAGGATTACAATATGTTGTATATACTGTAGAAATATGTACATTGAGTAATAATGATTCTAAGTACCAGATCGTGTCTTTTTTACCCTGTTGTCTCTGGGCCTGTCCCTTTGCTCCGGGTGAAAGGAAACTTCTTTTTTGTTCTGCTTTGGAAACTGAGATACATGACTCACTGCAAATCAATAACATCAGGGATTATAATTACGAAGTAATCTTACAAGTGCAGGTACAGTTTGTTTTCTATTTGTACATTCTCTTATTTCTGCCTGGAATTTACTATAGGATTAGAGACACACAACAGTGCAAGTTTTTCCTTACTGTAGTGCCTTTGTCATGGGTGAGACTTTCATTGGTTTGGCCATTTAAAATGTATTTTGCTATAATTAGTTGTTCTCTTCAGTCCAGTGGAAACAGGCAATCAGAATTAGAAAAAAAAACTTTATTAATCCCAAAGAAAATGACTTAAATGAAAATTCAAAGCTTTGAATTGTTTTTTGAGTTTTAATTATTTTTACTTTTAACTGCTGTAAGACCCCAGATAGATTCTGTCTTTGTTAATATTATTATTGCTGTTTTTAAAAATGTGTTTTTTTTTTTTTTTTTTTTTTTTTTTGGAAACCCAAGATACTTTGAACAGCATAGCTTTGAAACCCAATAGACACCATTTACATATGTACAGCCCAGAGACATGGTGCTTCCTTTGTTTTACCAGGACCGAAAAGGAGTGGAAAGGCTATACAGTTCCACATCCATGCACTGCCATCTTTTCACACAGTGCTTCTATGTGTTATTCTGTGGTGAGGTGTCTTGTGCACACACCTCTCCCAATGTGTGTGCTTTTTGCACGGGCTGCAGACTTCCGCAGTGGGTAGCAGGCCTGGAGTGTGATACGGGTCTATATCAGTCTGTGTGACTAGCAAGGGGGATCCCCAGTCGAGACCGTTTACTGGTACAACACTGGGGAGGCCCCTGTGTTTTTCTAGCTTTACATAAAAGAAGACTGCCTTGAAAATGTATCACTGTATATGGAGCTATAGGCCTCCATGTATAACATGTAAGTAAAAGTGTTGTTGCCCCTGGAATCCTAAGCTTACCTATGATTTACATATTTACCTTACATCTGTTCATTTTATCTGATACTTTTCTCCAGAGCGTCTTCTAATAATTAATCATTCATACAGTTGGGTCATTTTTCAAGTATACCACTGCAGGAGGTAGGATTCAAAACTGGGACCCTCAGGTCCAATGGCACTACATTAGCTGATTCTCCAACGGGGCTGCAGTAAATAATTGTGTTTTTCATTTTTGGTTCTTGCTCGTCTTTTCTGCGTAACTCGGCCATAGGTCTTGCCTGCGGCGTGGTGTGACCTGACCAAATGTCCCTCACATTGCTGCTGGCTGCTCCACGCCAAGGCTGAACTCCCCCTGGTGACACTGTGTTCCCTCATAGTTCGCATGTTTCTTCTGGTTCCCAAGTCTCTCCTCATCAGTTGCCCGCCTGTCCGGCGTCTCGCTGTGTTTGTCTCTGTCGCTAGGGCCAAGCCCATGCACACCTGCTCAACAGGGGGTACTGACACTGTACATGTCACTGCCGCACCACAGAGCAGGGAGGGCCAGCACAGCCACACTAGCGCTGTCGTTGTCCCCACCCCTCGTAATTGTCCTTATGAATATTTTAAAGATGCCCCTGCGGGGCAGGTTTATGGGTGCGCTGTTTTGAGGGCCAAGCTTGCTAACGTTTGCTTGCCATCTTGGAAGACTAAATACCTTCTCTTGTTTTGGTATGATTTCATTTAAGTGCTTAACAGTCTCATTTATGCAGGGAAATTTAATCAGCTCGCCGTTTTACAACATATAAATTTATGCAGCTGGATTTTCAAATTGAAACGCATCAGGTTAAGTACCTGGTGCATAGGTGCAAGTTTAATGTCTGTTCTTGCATAAGACACAGCAAGCTTCTCAGTGGTCTAGTCACTGCAGCTCAGAGGTTCTGCTGCCATGTTACCCGTTATTGGCTGTTTTTTGGCTTTCTTGTACATCGTGTTGAATTGTGGCATATGATGCAAGTGATAAAAGCGTGTAGTTTCTGAGGTTCTCTCGAGAATGCTGGAGGTGCGTGATTATCCCTTCTAGACAGGCTTCTCAGCTCTCCGCAAAGTTAGTTTTTCCTCGGACCATGGAAGTAGTCTGTGTTTAAAAAAAGTACATTTCAGATTTGCAAAGATTTGGCACCCCTGCCTGTAGATGTTCCCATTAGCTCTGTAATGTGGAAATAAGTTGACATTGAGATGACTTCTGTGTCTCGGATTGCGTTCCTATTCCCAGGGTGCAGGTGCCTGAAAATACCCAGGGCTCTTGAGTGAAAGTATGTCCGACTAACAGCTTTGTCATGGTCGTCATTCACAGAATAATATATTTAGAGCAGCTGCTGGGCAAGGGTATTGCACACTGCGCTGCAATGTCGTCTTAGCCGGCAGCGCGAGGGGCTATAATAATCAAAGTGACAATCTAGGCGGGCACTGAGTGGTAATTATCTGTGGTATATTGGGCTGCACCGCCATGGTCACAATCTCATAGGCATCTGCCGCTCTCACACACACAGCCCAGGCACTTTGGCAGCAGCCCAGTGCAGATCAGCTGTTGGTCCTCCTTTCAGACAGGCGCATTTGTTTCTAAAGCTTCCTATCTCCAGGCAGCTTTGCAGCGGCTGCAAGATGACACCTCCATGCCTTTGCACTTGGTTTTTTTAGTACAAAATTAATAAAGGTCTCTTAAAGCCTGTTTAATTTTATTCATTGTTCGGTGTCAATCATTTTATTTTTAAAAATTTGCTGTCATTTAAAAAGCCCTAGAAATTAATGGTTTCAAAATATCCACTGAAATGTTTATGGCAGACATGTATAATAGGACAAAATGAATGATATTTCAAAGGCCTAATTGTATGATGCACGTGTCAGTTCTGGAGGGACCGGGGTGTGGGTCTTCCGGCCCGTCTGGTCCGGAAGGTGGCGTCAGCTGAAGGAGAGCTGTCCGCACTTACGTGGTTAAGGACATGCGCTTACCTGAAGGTTGCCATTTTCGGCCCACTTCCATACCCCCCCTGCAGTACCTGTAATTGAAATCGAATTGAATGGGCTGAACACTGTATGTTTGGATATAACTCTCTTTTAAGCAGCAAATTACTGTCTGCTACTTATCAGTGCCTAGTTTTTGACTTAAGTTGTCACCTTTCATAAAAATTTCTTGGAAGTGTATGTACACATATGACACACTGTATATACCGAGATTTCCTTCCTGTCTGACCTGTTTGTGTGAATTTATGCTTAGTTTATTTTATTTCCCCTGTGTCCGAGTCCAAACGTCTCCTCTCCACATCCCCGGTGGGCTTTGCCGCTCAGGGCCAAGGAGGGGTACAGGCTATGTCTTTGTGCTGTGGTGGGAGCCCTGGAGTGCGGCCCTGGCGTTTCACAGCCAAGCTTTGACTACACGCCCTTCCGTTCTTCCCAAAGATGGGCTGTTGCGGGGCAGTTCCTCAAACACATGCATTAACAAGTCGGGTTAGAGCTCTCGCGGCTTGTCCTGTTGCACGAGCCATTGAACGTGAACGCTTCTGCTTTGCCGTCTTCAGGCTCCCCGAAAGTGCTCCCGAGAAACAGGCTTACGCAACAGCACTTAGCGTATCCTATTTTTAAGTCGGCAAAGACAGGCCTACGCAATACTGTCTCTGATGCAGTGTTTCTGAGCCTCACTAATTAACCTAAAACTTCTGTCATTTACATTTATTCGTTTTGTTATTTCTCTCAAATTTTACTGACTATCTCAGGAGTGAGAATTTCCCATGTCTGCTGGTACAACTGCAAGATTAATGATTTTAACTAGAATATTTAGTCATGAATATATTATTTGTAACATGAAAGTACATCATTTTGTAATACTGAAGGAGTATTGTGGACGGAGCCAGGTCTTCAAAGGCTCCCTTTATACTGAAGTTCTTTGTCATGTATCTTTGAGCAGGAAAAGTGGTGGCTTAAGATGAGACTGGACACAACGGATGTTGTTGTTACCGTGGGAGCAGGATACAGACTGACATCCAGTTGGTCAGTGACTCCCACAGGCATGAGCTCGTGTCTCTAGGGTACAGAGGCCCTGTTTCTAAGCCTTTCACACGTGCGTGGTTTTCCCCGCTGACTCGACCCTGGACACCCCCCCCCCACCCCCACCCCATCCTCTTCTGTGTTGGGAGCCACATCTTATTGATAACAGCCTGGACGCTGGTGAGAAAGTGGAGGATGCCTTCGCTCCCACTGTCCTCCCCGGACCTTGTTAGCGGATTATGGAATTAAACTTGTTACTACTCCCTACAAATCCACCTCCTCCCTCTCCATTTCACACACACACGCATGTACACTCCCCACCCTCATCTTTCTCACCCTCTCTCTCACACATACACTCTCTTTCTGTCAGACAAACACAAATTACACATTCCGGATGCCCCCCGCTGCTTCTTTGACGGACACACAAATGCACGTCCTCGCTCGCTCGTCATCCTCTACTGTTCTGGTCTTGTGATGCCATATGTCTGGAGGCATCTGTGGTCTAAGGAACATTTTTTAACAATTTTAAACAACTTTATTCTTTACGGTTTTCAAGGGAAAAAGGAGTCATTTTACTCGCAACAGACCACATCCCACAACTCGGCTAATGGGCGCACATGGCCTTGCTGCCCAAATGGTATGTTGAATGTAAAATCGTGCCCATGCCCCGCTGTTACTGAAGCGTGGGGTTTCTGAGCTTACTCTCCTTTAAGAATGAACTTTTTTGGGAGGTTCATAGCCAGTGACCTTGAGGCTTCCATGCTGCAGAGCCTTGTATGGTTGTGGCCTGGTCGGGGCGCATCTGATTGGCTAGTGCCACATACAGAGGGGGTGACAGGTGTTGGCGAGAGGGACACCTGTTTGGCCATGTGCTGCTTTACTGATCCATTTAAAGGAGCACCGCAGGCAGTGTCTGTAGCCTCACAGCATGTGCCAAGTGACTTAAGAAGAAGAGTGCGCCACCTCAAATTGCTAAGAAGCTCCTTTTAACGGGGAATTCATGTTGCGTTACCGAGGGGTTTCCTGGGTGTGTTATATTTATAGTGTCGAACAGTAGTGGAGTGTACCACATACAGCACAATTATTTTTATGGACGTGCTGTGTGTTGCAGAGCGAGAAAAATGTAAGGGGCCGGCAGACTTGCTAACTGGGCAGTAAAAAGTGCTTTCACTTGAGCTTTGAATGATGGCTTACAGATGTGTTTTGCGGTTGTCTGTGGCGCTTAACGTTGCTGTTAGTTGTCTGCTGTTGCCCCCTGGCTGGCCAGCTGGTGGTGCTTGGGATGCTGTTACTGGGCAGTGGTGCCTGTGGAGGGGTGCCTCCGGCTGGCCGCACCCTGCCCTGCCCTTCCTAACCACAACAGCCACGTGGGTAATGAGCAGTTTGGGCCTTTAATTGGTAGTTCCAACTTGGTCTGTCGAACTCTGGCACAGAAAACACACATCTCTGCGCCAAACAAGGGGCTTGTCAGGGCCCAAAGCAAAGACAACGCTCAGTAAACAGGAAACAGCCCACAAAGGCGTTTTCAAAGAACGAGACAGAAACGCGTACCAGACCAAATTTCCGTGCATCTCAAAATATACAAAAAGCCCACATGGACTTGCACTTATTACCATAGAGGGATTTCTTTCTTTGCTTGGGTAAAAATCTGCTTGGATTTTCTGTTGAAATGGGGTCATCCAGTGAATTTTTTATTTTTCCCACACATTAATGCACCGCAACACTGCCATTAGATCTCTTAATCTACTGAAAAACCTGACCACAAATTCAACAAAAGTGTTATAAACCGTCTCTGTAAATGAGGCTTCATCTACAAATTTATTCAGTCTTATGTATATATGTACACAGTGAGATAACAAAAATGCTGACAACCCAGTGTACATTTGCAAATCAAATTCCGTTCTATACCTTTCACATTCAGTGTGCTCATTGCTCAGGGAAAACAGGGACAATATAACTGGTTTGTTGGGTTTGTGTCCCAAAACGTTCACAACAGTTGCTTTCCAAGCTGTCATGCAGAGAGGAACCAAGCAGCCATCTAGAGGAAATGCGTGTGAAAGTGCAACACTTATGATGAAGAGGGTGGCTAGAGATGACTGCAACACTTGTCTTCTGTGCTTTCTAGTGCACACACCGAAATGTACACCAGGGTGACAGAGATGCAGAAGCAGGGAAAAAACACCTTTTCAGACCTCTGCTGTGTACAGTATGTACAGTATGTCACATTAGTGCATGGTTCCTGTGTATTAACAGGGGTCATGCTGTTATGTCCCACAGATGCTGCTCTCTAGATCCTTGTCATCCTCGAGAAAACACCTCTGCCCCAATACAATAATCCATATTTTGCACATTGCATAATGTTAGATGTTTGGGAGCTGTTCTGAAATTTCCTCAGAGATGGTTACAGTTCTGCTGCCTGGGGTCTCTCCACCTCATGGCTTTGGGGGAGAAAAACTGTCATAATAACATGTGGAGAAGCATAGGAGTTAAATCGGTCAGTTCCTGGGAGGGGTCAAAAGGTAAATGTTTTCCAGGTTTTTAGCTAAATCTCTTTCTTGTAACATTGATTAATGTTGTGTTTAATTGAAATTAAATGCTGGTTAATTAGAAAAATGATAGGGGTTATTTTTAATTTTTTTTTTCTTTTCATATTTAGCTGACACCTTTGTCAGATTTTACCCAGGTTTGTTTAAATTGCATTTGCCCTACACATGTGGACAAGTTTCCAGCTCTGTGTTGTACAGGACAGGAACAGGTTATTAATGCTGACATGCAAAAGCTTTTTTTTGCCCAGGTGTAGGAGGCAGATGAAAAGGTGAATTCCAGCAGATAGAAATAATGTCAAAGTATTCCATTGCTCAGGGACTGCATATGTGTGAATCCTCCAATTTTATTTCAGAAATTAAGAAACAAGGGCCACAGTGACTGTGCCAGCCCCGATCCCGGCGACTCTTTCGGGCACAGCCCCATCATGGACGACCGTTTTGGCAAACTAGGCGACCAGAGTGATGTAATGTTCAAGCGCTGCGGTGTAAGTACCAGCCTTTCTCCTGGCCTTTTTGTGTTCATGCCCTGTTTTATGTTGATGTTCACCACAGGCGCTAAACAAGAAGGAACACAGAGGCTGTGATAGCCCGGACCCCGATGCCTCGTATGTCCTCACCCCTCACACAGAAGAAAAGTATAAAAAAATTAATGAGGAGTTTGATAATATGATGAGAAATCATAAAATCGTAAGTAACTGCACTGTTCTTGCTTGGTTTTGTGGCTACAAAACCGGTCTACTTTTTTGGGTTCTATCTTCTGCATTGTTTGCTCACCCACCCATTGCCTGGCAAGAACTGTAAATAAAAACAAGACTGTCCAGCAACAAACTTTTTTGTAAACTTGAAATACATTTATTTCCCTTTTGTTTTTGCGGCTTTAATTCTTTTACACGGTAATAAGATCACGTTTGTGAGGGTAGCCTACCGACCGTAACAGTGATTCTGTTGTTTTTCTCAATAATTGGGCACCAAAAAGCCTCTCCCTCATTGGTTGTGTCCTGGTTGGCTGCACATTAACTCATGCCGTGGGTCATACAGCTGTGGCGTGGTGGTCACGAGGGTGGTGCAAGTTAGCCAGGGAGCGGTGGCAGTGTAGCCATAGCTCCTTGGCTTCAATGAATATCTGTCACTACTGCAAGGTGTAACTGTACGGCCCTTGCTCTCTTCTCACCACCTGCCCAACTTGTCGGCTTGCTGATCACCAACTTGTTGTTTGCCACTTGAACCCGGCACAATTGCAAGACGAACCCGCTGTGCGTGGGTTTCCCTGCACTCCTGTAAGGAGCCGCCGTGGTGGGCACAGCATCACAGCGGGACCGCAGCCCTGCGCAGAGCTTCAGCCCAACGCAACAGTGATCTTATTGCAGTTTAAGTGGTACTGTTGCTCATCTGAAGCCCGAGACCACCGCCTCATTCTGCCATTAACACACTAACGACATCATAAATGATCTCACTTCGCTGTTGTAAGAATGAATAGAGTGCAGCAGCACCAACCGCTCTGCCTCGGGCCTTGGGTAGTCAGCACTGGTACAGCAATGACCATGGTCATGAGCAGCCACTTTACCACAACAGTAGGCCTGGCCCATAATTATACCTCTTATGCCTACAATTTTTAAATAAATTTTATAGATAATGTCTAAAAAGATAAAGCAAGAACAATGATAAACATGTTAAAGCAGCGCTGACTATTACAAGCCGAGATGGATCACTTGCTAGTGGACACTGCACAGTCTGCATGACTTGGGTTGAGTTAAAGATGGAGAAGAAAGGAGAGAGTGGAGTCTCTGGGTCAGGAGGTGACTCTCCTGCCTGCATTGCGCTGTTCCTGCTCTTGTTTGGACTGAGAATTTGAATGGCTCCAGCAAGGTCAAAGGTTTCTACTGTCAAGGTCACAATTTTCTCAGAGTATTTCCCCTTGATTTCCATGTTAGTATGAGGTGTTATAGGTCCTGTAGTCCAAGGGCCATCTCTCCCTGCTAGCATTTACCTACAGAATTTCATTAGTTTCTGTTCTAGCACCTCATGCTATAGCTGCTATCTGATTTTAGCACAGATGCAGTTTGATTTTGCAGCCATTACCTGGGAATGCTCTGAGAGTGCGTGACCTTTGTGAGTATTGGTAACTGTTGCTAGTTTCCAGTACTCAGGCCACTCATATCCAGTGTGTCTCCCTGTGTTCCCTCGGCCCTTGCTGCAGCCTGCCACTCTGCCCCAGCAGAACTTCTCCATGCACGTGGCAGTGCCAGTGACCAACCCTGGGGGACTGCCCTACAGCCCTGCCCCAGCCCCACTCACCGATGGGGGGATGCTGTCCCCACCCCCTGGCTCCATGCACCGCAGCGTGGGGTCCCCCGGAGCGCCCCAGAGACCCCCCAGCACAGACAGCGCAGGTCAGTGTGAATTGGAGCCAAAGAGGTTCTGTTTTCCTGGGGAAGAAGACAGTGTCTGACTCTCTCTCTCTGTGTGTGTGTGTGTGTGTGTGTGTGTGTGTGTGTGTGTGTGTGTGTGTGGGAGCACAAGCACTTACAGTGATGTACAGTATCGTGCACATTTAAATAAATCTTTTCGCCAAGTGATAACGCAAAGATCACAGAGTTGCTGGTATTCTACTGTCATAAATATTTTTATTTACCCTTTTTTCATCTTATGAGAAGATCGTACGCAGTACAATTACTGTAAACACAGTTAACCTTATCTATATCTCGGACATAATTTTTTTTCATAGTGCCATGTTTTACAGCGGGTCATAATCATCAATATGGGATCGATCTGTACAGTAGGTTCTTTTTTTGCAGAGAGGGTGATCCATCAATGTAAAAATAATATAAGGAAAACACAACTTAGTTTTTCTTAATTACCAAAGTTTGTGTACATTTTTCTTCAGATTTTGCTGTTACCTCAGTTGTTGACAAATTAGGGTGTTCATATACAGAAAGTTGTGCCGTTTGAGCGTAAAGTGGCATCTGTATTCCTTTAAAGTCCACCCAACATTGTTTTTTTGATTGTGAAATGACAGTGTCACAGTTCACACCTTCAGAAGCCCCTGTGCCCATCCAGCTATATGAGTAATAACACAACTGAAGTGTTTGTGGTTTCACATTGCAACCTCTGCGCTGGGGTGGTCTGGCACGCTTGGCCGCAGTGCTGGTCTTTTTTAGGTGGCCACACCAACACAAAGTGTCTTTCCTGCCATGTTGCCATGTAATCGAGCCGTGGGCCACCTCTTTCTGTTTAATTTTAGTTATTGTTGCCATTGCTGCTTATTATGGTTTACCTACCATCTATAGTCTATTATAGAGTTCTTAACAAACAGAGATATTGGGTTCTGTATGAGCCGGTACTAGAAAGGACAATGTGTAAGAAAAGTGACAGACCCATCTCACTTCTGTCCACTTGTCTTGATCTCTTGTTTGCTCCAGAAACTTTCTGGCTCTGCTTCAACAATCACATGTGTGAATCTCTATCTGCATTTTTGTCTCTTGTGCAGTGCACTTTTGTTTACTCTGAGCTATATGTTGCCTTGAGAAAAGCATCTGCTAAATATCTTTTTTTTTTTTTTAATGTAAACAGTGTTTCAATGCTCAGGTTCATTGGGACAAGGATGAAAGGTCACATCCATGGGAATTTGCCATTAAGCATCTAGTTTATAGTGAAAGACTGTGGGTTTAGAGGCTCTCTTCAGTTGGAACGCTAAGGGTTGGATTTGTATTTTAAAATGTATGGATTTGAGTTGAAAATTAATTGCCAAAGAATATGGTAATAATTGGGAGTGAACTTACCTTGTTTCTTTGCAGTAATTGCTTCTTATTTTGTTTTGAGCTTGCTTACAAGTGGAAGTGAAAGCATGAAACTTGTGGTGCAGCTTTTTGCTCTTTGCAGAATACACACATGGTTTCCCCACATCACCATTTCTAACCACGGCAAGGTCAAAGGCAAAGTATGCACATTTATCGGTTTAGCTGTACTTAGACAAAAAAGAAAGGTGCAGATAATCTGTTTCAAATAATAGTGTGCTAATGTGGTTTAATATATGTACTTTCCTGAGAGAAAATGTAAAACTGGCTAAGTGACAGCAAACATACTTCCTAGCCAATATTTCAGAATTAGTTTGTGTCCTATTAGATGGCATAATTATGAGGTATTTACCTTTATTTGTTTAGCAGATGCTTTTCACTAAAATGACTTACAACTCAATGTGAAGTTGTCAATGTGCATTCAACAGCAAAGAGCAAACTTTTATCATTTAGCAGGTCTGTATGCATTTCCAGCTTCACATGTTCAGTCTTACATGCCAGAGAATTTGAATTGATATTCATTTATTTTGGTTGTTTAGTTAAGTTCAGATTTTACAAAGCAAACAGCTTCTGCAGCTTGGATTTAGATGTAGATAAATGGCTACAGGGATGAAACCTTGGGAAATGCCAAAATAAGTTGGAGCTCCAGTCTTTCTGTGCCTCTTGTTGAAAGTCATGACGTCTGAGTGTCCTGTGGCCCTCACCTCCACCTCCAGGAGGAATTATTCTGGTTGCTCCTCAGTTTTCAGAATCTCTTTGGCTTGTGTGGTCAGGATCATCATACAGTAGTGGTTGTTGGGGGAGGATAGTTTGATGTGGACGGATGGAGTCCTGTAAGTGCCTTGCAGCAGCAGTTTGAACCACGTACACCAGGAGGAATCACATTTATTGATAGGGTTGTCGCCACAGGCAGTAGGGGCACGTGGTGAAGGTGAACACAGTGTGGGCAGGACTCTATAAGTGAGTTGAGGCCTGGATAGGAAGTGTGATAATTCTTATTTTAAATTTGTATTGTACCATGTGCACCCTCAGTAGTGCCTGTGCGTTGACTCTGGTATCAGTTCCGCTTCTATCTCCATTATCACTCAGTTCTAAAGTGAGGTTCACTGGGTGGTAGAGTCACAGCATGCTTCTGTGGCCTTGTTGTTGTTGGTCTAAGAGTAGCAGAAGATGGTGCCTGCCACTTGTGCGTGTGTTATGGTGCTAGTGTACACATGCAGTATCTCCTGAAAGAGCACCCCCAAGGTTGTCTGCCAACCTCTTCTGACTTCACAATGAGAGATATCTCTGACATCTGCAGTAACCGGTGTGCTACCAGTTGTGTGAAGGTTTCATTGTACAAGCTAAATGATCAGTACTTATTACAACAGATGGAAAAAAAATCCAAAAAAAATGTATGTGTCTTGTTGGGTTATGGCCAAACTTAAAGATCAAACGATGGAAGCCCATTGACAGTTTTCTTTTTAATTCTTCCACACATAGCAGGAATTCTCAAATTTCTACCCTTAACTAAAAAGTTTGCTTTTGGTTGTGAGTCTGTTCAAAAAGTCATTCTCTTTCCTCAACCTTCACACTTGTGTTAATATTTCTTAGGATTAAGAAAATATTTTTGGCATTTGATCCAGACCGGTCCATATCTCATCATTTTCAAGCCCCTGTACTGTTTATATAGCCACAAGAGACTAATAAGCTTGCTCCACATTGTACAGTAAATAAATGTAGTGTTTTCTTTTAAGTCTGGCTACTGCCAGACTCTTGTAGGCATTTCCTTCCCTCAATTGACAGGTGCATCTGTTTGTCAGGCCTCAAATTAGACCTTATAAGGGCTGCGGGAAGCTGTAAAGAGCTATAAGAACTCTGAAGCTTGTCAGCCACAGCATCCCGCTGAGTCCTTTTAAACACAATGGCTGCACAGCCTGACATTACTGCCATGTGTCTTTTTAAAGGCAGCAGCAGGTGTATTAGAAGCGGCTGGACATCTGCACCACAAACACACACACATTCAAACAGTAGCCAAGTGTTGCCACCGTTATATACAGTTTGTGCTTTGCTTTCTGTTACTTTGTCATTTTCCTTTCCCTTAAGTGTTTTCTGCACCAGCTCCTGTGGAAGAAAGAAACTTGCTTTCAAATTCAAACAAAAATGTGTTTCTGTCTTATGTGTTTCCTAAACAGATGAAAGATAGGAAATAGCTTGTTTGTTGCCTTATTCGGTGTTTTGTTTTTATGAATAGCTGTCATGTGTCAGTTAATGGTTTAACGTGTACTTTTTTCCCCCATATATATTCCTGTGCTTTATTTTGTTTTAAAGCCTTCCTGCTTGTATTCAGTTAGTCATATGAAATGATTTGATTCTGTTTTGCAGTCTGTTGATAAAACTTATTGTTTTCATATTTGCTAAACATACTTGTTCACCATGTACTGTCTTTTGAGCCAAGCAGTAAAGCTCACTTTTGGATACTGGAGATAGATTCATTTCAGCAGGAATAAAGACAGATTGCTGTTTTTGCTGTTCCCATGTTTTTGCACTAAACAACAAGATAAATGAGCTTATCTTGCAGAGGCGGACAATGCGATATGTAGCAGGACAGTTTCAGCAGACCTACTGGACCTTGTGGGGTGTTCCCTCACAGACATCCCCGGACAAAGGCCAGGTACAGGGGCACCGGCAGTGTAGAGGTGGGATGGTTTGGCTTGTCTGCCTGTGCCTCGGTGCTGTGAAGCTTGTGACTGCTTCTTCATCGCCCTTTTGTCATCTTCTCTCCTCTTCGTTGACATCTTACCTCGTCCTGATCGCTGTCTTCTCTCCTCCTCACTGTCATCTTTTTGAACCTTTTTAAATCTTCACTAACCTTCACTATCGTCTTTTCTGTCATCTTCTGTCTTTCTGTCATTTTAACTCATCCCAGCTGCCATCGTCCCTCACCTTCACTGTCATCTGCTTTCTTCTTTACTGTCATCTTCCCCAATATTGTCACCCACCCTAATTATCATTGCCATCGTCCCTCACTCTCAATGTCATCTTCCCTTATCCTCACATTTGTCCTGCTTCATCTTCACTGCCATCTTCCCTGTGTAGATGCTTATCTGATAGCACACGCTCCAACTGCACGTCTGCTCAGCTGACTTGATGCCATCTGTCCTCGATTCTGAAGCAGATGCCCAGGGGCGCGATGTGCGCTCACAGCCCCCAGTCTATGACTCGTAGAGACCTTGCGAATGCCAAAATGGCAAAGCACTGCAGAGCCTTGGGCTTGAGCAAGTGGGGGTCTGTGCCAGTACACAGGGCTTGGGTGACATCTTCTTCTCAGCTTTTTCATTTCACTCTGGGCAGCTTAAAAACTCTCGAGGAACGTTTCTAAGGCCTGTGCGTCTGTGGCATGTATCTTGGTTTGGGTAGACACAGTTTATTTCTCTCCTAATGGGAGTCTTGACATAACAAGGCCCTTGAACAATGTTTTGAAGAAACTAACACCAGTGCTGATTTTACTGCATGTGTGGAGTTGGGATATTTTACAGCCTGTGGCTTTTTTCTTAATGCTATGAATGAATTAGTCATCAGTGACCAGTTTGCATGCAGCGATGTGTTCCTTGTAATGACAGCCTGTTCCTATGCATGGGTAGACATGATGTACATATTCGTACTTGGACGAACCCTTAGCTTTTACAGTTGTTCACACTTTCACATTTGAATCACTCAGGAGCGCTTGCACAGCTGCAGCAGCTCAGACCAAGTACCTTTTTCGGGATAATAGGAGCAGCATTGTCGGAACGCACCCCGAGGCCTGGAGCCCATCAAGCCGCGTGCTGCCGCTCTTATACTGAGGCTTCTAGTATTGCGGGGCCTTGTGAATGAAAGATTGCAGGGATGCTGGGAAAAGAAAGCACTTGTGAATGTTCCCTTTGTTATGCAATAGGCCTGCAAGCTGTGCACACATTTCCTCATTAATATTGAAGAGCCGCAGGCCCTTGAAGAGCAATTACAACGGCTATTTATATCACAAAAGCAGGCTATTTTTGGGCAGATTGTTCTTTCTGTTAGGGATAACATGGCAGGAATTCTCCACATGGCCACAGTGTTTGGGAAATGTTTGTGCATCGCGAATTGAAAATTGAATTCCCGAGAGCTCACCGTGTAGCTTATATTGTATTCATTTCCATTCTAAGGAAAAAGGCAAGCGCAATATGAATTTGGCTTCTTGTCATAGTGAGCTTGCACTTTGTTGAGGATGTTCTGTCTCGTGTTTGTTTTTAAAGAATCCTCTTTGACTACATTGTCTATTAGAAGTTTCTCTCTTTTCCTATTAATGGAGAAGAACGGAATTTAAAATCTTAGGCATATTTTTTGTCCTTTGTGACTTTGGAACCAGTAATGGAATCTTGATCACAGTAGTACCAATTCAATATGTCTGACTGACTGTGGCAAAGGCCTTTTCTGTTAACAGAAGAGTTTTTGTCTTAAAAGAACAAAATGTCTGTGTTGCAAAGGCGGTTTATTACGCAGCACAGTTCTGAAAGAGCTCTTAATTATTCACAAGCGTTTTTTAATGGTGGACTCATCTTTATGGATTCATCTCAGCTTGCAGCAGCAGAAGTCTTGCGTGTTGCAGGACTGAGCAGGGAAGTCTTTGTGTCTGTGGTGTGAGTAGGGTAAAGTCACTGCTGTACACTGTAAGTTTGACAGAAATCTTTATTGTGCTGGCCGCGACAGTGGAGAAAGACCCACGTATTCTACGTCCTTCTCCTGGATCTGCCATATTTGGTTGTGACCGTTTAGATTTCAGCCAAATTGCCGCAGGCTTTGGGGACCCATTCGAGTGGCTCTGCAGTATCATGCAGTACAGACACCAATCTCCTGCTCTCGCTGTGGATCACTTCCACGGTGTGGCATCATGGCCCTCTGGGCATTACCAGCTCTCTGTTGCTGAGACCCTTACAGTAATGTCAACCTTTTACTGGCAGCAGACAGTGGTCCACCTGACCTGTATCTCCTCGCTGTGGCCTCACTTCACTACACCTGCTGTTCCTCTGATTTAAAAAACACAAAACAGGGCATCTCTTTTGGTCCCCCACTATTTCAGGAACTGCCAAATGCATTGTCAAGTGAGGAAGGGGTTCATGTTTAATACTCTGAGTACATTTTTAACTTGTAACTGTTGTTGCAGTTGTAACTGTTAATTTTCACGAGATTTTATGAAAAAAAAACCAAAAACCACTCCTCCCAGTATAACATTTTACAGCATATGAAATGTGACATTTTTGATTCTTACATTCCAGTACGATATAATGGCAATGGCTTTACTGACCTCAGAATCTGCAAAAGAATCAGGACATTTGGAAATGAGTTTTCTAATGTTATGTAAACTGAAATGGAAACTTAGAGTAAGTAGCATATTTATTAGTTGCAAGAAATGTGAAATCCCATAATATATAGGCCCATATATTGGTTTTCTGATTTTCAGTCTGTTCTGTTGCTCTGGTGATGATTTTTAGTTGTTTGCAGACTCCTTTAGATGCATTTTTGCTATAAAAGTGGATTTGAACTTAGCTGTGGTCCATTAGCCCCACTAGCGCATGAGCCACCGACAGCTGTTGGCCAGAGTCTTCTATCCTGAAGCAGTCTTTCCAGTTGGCCCCAGGTGTACCCCATCTTCTTGGTGTCCGTCCCAAGGTCACATCACCAGGTGTTCCTTGGCTGGCCTCTCTTCTGTTTTCCTACGGGGTTCCACATTAGTGGTTGCTTAGTGATTTTGGTAACATTCCATGCTCCAGTTATGGCAGTGGTAGAAGGTTGGTTGTTGGTTGGCCCTGTGGTTTCCACAAACTTGTGGATTTTACCACCCAATTTCATGAGTCGTTTGGTTAAACATCCAGACATGAAGACCACAAACCTGACAGTTGGATGTAGACGAGATATGTAAGAAGTTAGTAAATGCAGCATTTGGAGGAAAACATCCTGGCCAAGTTCTCCTGGAAAAATACTGTAAAATTGATTATGATGATAAATTTGTTATTTGCTGCGTTCCCAGTTTACCATTGTGCCGGGTAGATTTTGTAGTGTGCATAGAAGGTAGTAAAACACGTGAAGACTTTGTGTGGTCTTTTGTAAAATGAGAGAAAAAATATTTGATGTAACATAAAGATGGATTTCAAGTACACATGGTGACTACCTGTCGATAAACAATCGTGACATGAAAAGCCGAGTATTCCCTGCAGTTCTCCTTTGATAATGACACATTTCCCGGAAACTGGAGCTGCTGCTGGTTGATTCCTGTGTTTGTGGGGAAATCACATGCAGGCCTTTGCGTCTCAGTGGTTCATTATTGTTGCAGAGCACTGTGCCGCTCACTGTGAAGGAAGTTCCAACAATGCAAACTAACAGATGTTACAATGGTAGCTGCAGTCGCCGCCCTCCACATGGGCTGCCGTTAGACTGCAGCGTGCGACAGGCCCATTAGCACCGAGGCACGAGCTTTTGCAGTGAACTCATAGCCCATAGCCTCATAGAACTGACTTTGGATACATGAACCTCAATTTACATGTTCTGACCACTGGATATTCAATGCCACATCAGTCTCAGCATCTCAGAAGGTTTTATGGCTGCAAGCAATCCACGGCACCCTCATTGCCCTCTCCTGGCAAATGGCAATGGCTTGCTCACGATACTGTGTGTGACCGTGTCCTTTTCTGTCTTTCACTAGTACATCTAATGTACTCTGTTCTAAATTGTGTGTGGTGCTACAGTGTTTGAACAGGCGTGATCCTGGCTCCTTTAAAGCAGCAGTTGCCATCATCTGTTTAACTTTGAGGTCACCTGCTTTAAACATTAGTCCATGAGGCTTTCAAGCTGAACACTCTCTTACAAAAGACTATTAACCAAACACTTAATTGTTGAGATTTTTATCTGTAGAACAGCAACCATTAAACATCGTGTCAAGAGTTTTACTTATTTGGAAAACATGATGAGTTGTGTAACCACGTACGTGCACATCGACGGAGTGGCCAGTTGCTGAGGAAGTCTGCGCTCACGTGTTTATTGTGGAAAAGCAGGACACGAAATAGCATCCCCATGTTCTCTTGAACAGAATTCTGGTGTCTTACTCATTTCTCACCATCTTTTCGTTCCTGGGTCTGCATTTGATCCCATTGTTAGTAAGTCGCCGATTTCTGTTGTGGTCTACTATGGCCACAGTCAGGAAGGTGGGTTCACCTGCAGGATCACAGCTATGGCGAGTGTTACAGGTGTATCCTGCTGACACAGTATGGACAGATGCATTTAATTTGCTCAGCTTTTCCTTTTTTAATGTCTAAGGTTAATGTTTTACTTAAACTCCTAAAATGTAAAAAAAAAAAAAATAAAGACAAGGCAATGATGGTGTTTGTTGCTCAGGGGACTGTCTTTTTGTTGACGTAGGCTTTTGTGAGTTGTCTGCCAACACAACTGTAAAATGAGATCCTTCTTTTTAAAACATGGCCAAAATGGACAGTGAGGAATGCATCGTGCTGTCTGCTGTGTAATGAAATAACCAAGATTTTGCCATTGTGCCACGCATGTGTCCAAGTCACAGTCCGCTACTCTCAGCTGCTTTCTAACAAAAACTCTCCTTTCCTCTGTGTGTGTCTGCAGGGAACGGCTTTGTCAACCCGCGAGGCTCCCCTGGAATCCTGGGTAACACAAGTGGCAATGGCCTTGGGAAAAGCATGCCGGCCAAGTCTCCACCGTCCCCAGGGGGGAACCAGGGCATGAGCAGCCGCAAGCCAGACCTGCGGGTGGTCATCCCTCCATCCAGCAAGGGCATGATGCCCCCACTGGTGAGTGCTTCTTGCTTGGAGGTGGTTGAGCCGATGGCACCATAATGTGTGGTCTTGGCATGCAGCATCACAAGTTCAGTAAGTGTTCAGTAAGATGCACCGCACTTTCTGAACAAATACGTCTCAGTCCATCTCATCTCTCACTGAACTTCTGATTTTTGGCCTACTTTTTGTTCTACTTTAGTTGAGTTCATTTACACCTTTCTTATGTGTCCCACTCAGAGGACAATGTCTTTGTGAACTTAAAAGGACAAACACAGGCTCCTACCTTCTGTGACAGGTATGCTGTGCCCTGCCTGCCTCTTCCAGCTGTCTTGGCTGCAGGTTTCATCGGGTGAAGTAGCCCTGGGGCGTATTGTAGCAAAATTGGTGCTGTAATCCAAGATTTGTATTCAAGCTCTCCCAAGAAAGTATAACTGAATGGCTTCTTTACAAAAAAAGTATAACTTTGAGTGTACTATTATTTTGCAGAGTAAGTTCTATCTCTGTCGACATGGTCAGATAGTACTTTAATCTTTGGCAGCACTTCCCTCCTCACTATATA
This sequence comes from Heterotis niloticus, assembly GCA_018136845.1. Taxonomy (NCBI): domain Eukaryota; kingdom Metazoa; phylum Chordata; class Actinopteri; order Osteoglossiformes; family Osteoglossidae; genus Heterotis; species Heterotis niloticus. The sequence goes on from CM030903.1 coordinate 24,733,246, forward strand.
GAACACGAGGGTGTTGCTGATACGTCTAATGCATTGCATGTAAACAGAAAATTTCATACAGCAGACAGACAGCAGATACAGATATCTTGAAGACCCAGGTGTTTCATTGCCAATTGTTCACACTTAATTTTTCTCTAATTATTACAAAGTTAAAATGACCCTGAAAACACTGAACACCTGGGGCTTCTGAGACTGGCAGACGTCAAATCCTTTAAATGAGGCAGTTAGCTCAGTTTGCTCCTTCAAACCTCAGAGTACTGATGGGTGAAATTCCTGGAGTTACCTGGATGATGACAATAACCCTGTTACCTTGCCAGCATCCAATGTTAACATTTTTGTCAGCTCCGGTGCAGGGTTCAGCAGATTAAATGGAAACTTACAAGCCAGTTTGATTTGAGTTTACTGCTGCTGATGGAACTCTGAGCACTTAATGAAAATACATATGTGCACGTGAAAATAATGCATTTAAAGCATGAAAAGAGTAGAGGCACACGGCATGAGCAAGGTTCTCAGTAGGCCCCACTGGTGTTAAATTGTCACTCCCAAAGCTGAGTACAGGCTTGTGGAAGGGGCACCACTGCTGTATCTTCCAGTCATGTCCATGGCATCCATGCAGTTATGAGGGCGGCCACAGCCCTGTCGCACACCGACCCTCTGGAGAGAAATAGATGGCCGTCTTTAAAGCTGTGAGAGACACTGTTTTTGTTTAAACACAGACCCTCCTGCTGCCACTTCACTTACAGTAAGTAGTGCAACTTCAGTCAAAAGGAAAGTTGAGGAATCAGTTGTTATAGTTATAAGCATCTTTAAACTGTAAAGGCCGGTGATTTTTTTCTGTGCCTCACCTGCCCTCCCTCTTCTCTACACCAAGGCAAGGCAACCTAACAGACTACTCGTCTACGACCCCTAAATGAATCTCAGATCAGTTCAGCATAATTTCAAACTTTGAGTGAAGCCACTGAAAATCCACACCATTGATATGAAACCATTTTTAGGCAGAATGTGTAGTACCACTGCAACTAAAGCACGTGATTTAGCTTTTACTCAGAAAGCAGTAAGAGTGACACGGACCGTTGCCGCTTCATCCATTTCACAGTCACTCCTGTAGTAGTGGTAAAAGAGCGACCTGACCTTGGTAATGGTGCTGTTTTTTCTTCTTATTCCTGTTGAGAGCAGTCAGAGGAGGAAGAAATGGATTTGGTGAGTGTGGAGTTTTGCCTGAAAATAGTGTACAAGGCTCACAAAGACACAGCACATCACTTATGGCACCACGCAGAGCATGACCTGGACCGTGTGCAGTGTACTCGCTGGGTGGGGCCTTCAGTCAGGCCGCATGGCTGCACCGACGGTGCATGTGAAACTACTGGCCAGTTCCCACAGATCTGCACCTTCTGCCCAGCTCCACGTCTACCTGCCTGCCCATCACTGCCATGCTGCTCACAGTGTGTGCAACTGGTTGCCACCAGAATTAGTGTTTTTATGCACTTTCTAACCAGACACTCGGTGCTTGTGCTGGTTGGAACACTGCTGCTGCTGCTGCTGCTGCTGCTGCTGCTGCTGCTGCCGCCGCTTCTACTGATCTGGGTTATGTTGGTTTCTGAGCTCTTTTGCAAAGGGAGGATTAAAATATGCATTGGTCAGATCTCAGTGAGACAGATGTAGCTCTTTGCTGTGGAAACTGGACAGTTACTTACAGTGGCCTGAAGCAGAAGCTCCTTTTTTTGCAGACATGTGCAGTGCTGAGCATTACGCAGCGTCGACATAAATACACCCACCAATATCTCACTTGTATACAAATGCATACATTTCATGATAGCAGCATGTTTTATTTAGGGTTTCTCTGAAAATTTCAGTGTCGATGTTGTCTCAAGTTCCTGGAAAATCACCATAAAGAAGTTTTATTTCCCCTTTTTTCTGTCTTTTATTCATTTTTTAAAATGAAGTGTATGACCTCATCCAGAATGATGTCATCTACAGGAAGAGGCCTGAATGATTTCATCTGGCCAAAAAAGAGCAGCAAACCACAGTTAGACACTTGCATGAAGAGGAAGCAGAACGGAACGCTGATAAATAATCAAGCTGAACTGGAAAGAAACTAATTAAAATGAGCAAGTTTTCAGATTGCGAGTTGGTTGAGAATTCAGAATCTGACTATGGGGCCTCTTCTTGTGCCCTTGACCCAGTGCGAAACTGCTGCAGTAAAATATCCCACATTGTTGCAGTTTAACAAAGAAGATTTAGTTAAAGCACACCTGGACCTTAGTTTCCGAGTTCCCCATATAACAGGCGGTAAACATTAACACCCCATCTGTATCCCAGTAGAGAAGTTCCGCACAAGGAGGACATCTAAGCAAAGCTGAAGCCTATCAAGAGAAATATTGGAAGTGGGTGCGAGTGCGAGCGTGACGCTAGGTGGCATCACTGCGCCCGGCATCTGTGTTGTCAGTCTTTGCCTCTTGCGGCCTGGGTTCAAACGCAGTCCCCCTTTATCATTTCGGTCCCTTCTGTTCAGTGGGCCGGCCCCCCGGAAACAGCCATTACTGCAGCTACATTTTATTTCTGTTTATATTATATATTGATGTCATTCCTTACATAAATTTGACTATTAAATGTTTGTTGCTTGTAATAGTAATAAGGAACGAAATGTCATGAATTGCACTAAATTTAAAAAAAGTAACTGCATATAAACATACAGATGCATATTAATGCTAATTTGGTAATTGGTGTTTAAAGTGCTGTTTATTACACTGAAATGGGTATTTTACATGTTGGGGATATTTTGGGGAAATGAATTGGGATTTCTTGAATGAGCACTGAACAAATCAATTTTCCTCATAAGAAACAATAGAAACATCTCACCATTCAGGTACACTCTTATGCTGGGGTGTAAATGTTATTATTGCTATGATTATTATATTGTCATTGTTATTGTATTATGTTATTAGCATAAGTTTTTGAAATTGAGTCACACAAGCTGCTCTGGCTGTGAAGGTGTCCGGTGCACCAGCAGCAGCAGCCACAGCAGCAGCAGTAACAAGAATAGGTGTGTCTTTGGGAGCTGCACCCGTTGGCTCGGTGCCCTGCTGGAACCACGGGGTCTGTGGACCACCATTGTGCACAGGCTGGATTCCTGAACGGGTCGTGATGGTCTGCAGCGCGTCGGGGACTAAGCTCAGCACCTCAGCTTCCTCGATGACCGACCCTAAGACACACACTCTGCGCAGTTGATCTGGACCTTTTGTTGAGTCCGTAGAGAAACACTGCACAGTTGTGTCTTTATTCATCCCATGTTTTATTTTTATAGTCCAGCTTTAATCGCAACTTTGTGAAATTCCTTCACAAATCACGTCGTGTGGCATCTAACGCTTGTTTAACGGAAATATTATTCATGCGAGATAAAATGTTTTTTGTCTTCAGTTTTACCCTTGTCTAAAATGTGAACAGAGGCTTCAGTGGCCCCATTATTGAATGATGTTCTGTAGTGGAGCTATAGCGCCTGTTGGTGGTAAAGGAGAGATTTGCAGCTGTAATGCTGTAGTAAAGTTGGTATTACTCATCCTTCTTCTTCTTCTTTTTTCGGCTGCTCACATTAGGGGTCGCCACAGCGGATCAATTGTTTCCACTTCTTCCTGTCCTCTGCATCTTTCTCCGTCACACCCACCACCTGCATGTCCTCCTTGACCACATCCATAAATCTCCTCTTAGGCCTTCCTCTTTTCCTCTTGCCTGGCAGCTCCATCCCTAGCATCCTTCTCCCGATATATCCAGAATCTCTCCTCTGCACATGTCCAAACCAATGCAATCTCCCCTCTCTGACTTTGTCTCCAAACCGTCTAACCTGGGCTGACCCTCTAATATACTCATTTCTAATCCTGTCCATCCTCGTCACACCCAATGCAAATCTTAACATTTTTAACTCTGCCACCTCCAGCTCTACCTCCTGTCTTTTGGTCAGTGCCACCGTCTCCAACCCATATAGCATAGCTGGTCTCACTACCATCTTATAGACCTTCCCTTTCACGCTTGCTGGTACCCTTCTGTCACAAATCACTCCTGACACTCTTCTCCACCCACTCCAGCCTGCCTGCACTCTCTTCTTCACCTCTCTTCCACACTCCCCGTTACTCTGGACCGTTGATCTCAAGTATTTAAATTCATCCACCTTCGCCAACTCTACTCTCTGCACCCTCACCATTTCTCTGTCCTCCCTCTCATTTATGCACATGTATTCTGTCGTAGTCCTACTGACCTTCATTCCTCTTCTCTCTAGAGCATATCTCCAACGGTATTACTCATCCAGTGAATAATATTTAGTTTGTAAAGACAGGTGAAGCAATTAGTAAACTTGAATGTAGGTCTATATTTTCTGAAGAAATGAGTAATCATTGCTCAAGTTTAGTGTTTCAATGTATCAGTGTGTCGCTCTGTGCTCCTCTTTGTAGAACACCCAGAGAATGAGCAGCTCCCAGTCAAACCAGCCCCTCGCCACCCCAGTGGTTTCAGTGACCACCCCGAGCCTAGCACCACAGGGCCTGGTCTACTCCGCCATGCCCACTGCTTACAACAGCGGTAAGGACCGTGCTCTGCGTTACTGTCATGGTCATGTCGGCCCCTTCTGAGCCAGCGTGTGAGTGTTGGTGGCATCTTGTTGCAGAGTACTCGCTGGGGGGCACTGAGCTGTCCACCATGCAGGGCTTCGGCTCCCCCGGGGGGCTTTCACTGGGCTCAGTGTCCTCATGGCAGCAGCACCAACTGGGCCAGGCTGCACTCAGCTCGCTTGTGTGAGTAGCTGCCTTCCTTCATGCTGTCATTTTATACCCGCAAATGGTGTTACTCTGATTTATCGTCAGCCTTCCCTCTGTCCTCCTCCCCAGGGGCGGCTCTCACCTGACTCAGGGCCCTGGTCTCTCTGTCAACACCAACCAGAACATCAACATCAAGTCAGAGCCCATCTCTCCTCCTCGGGACCGCATGGCGCCAGGCAGTTTCTCGCAGCAGGTCCCTGCCCCCTCCCGCCAGGATATGGGCCGCTCCCCCGTCGACAGCCTCAGCTCGTCCTGCAGCTCCTACGACGGCAGTGACCGCGAGGAGCCCCGGGCCGACTTCCACTCCCCGCTGGGCCTGGGCAGACCTCCAGCAGGGGCCGAGGGACGGGAGAGCCCCTCTGTGAAGCGCATGCGCATGGACGCCTGGGTGACATAGAGCACAATGCAGCACTGTGCCTCCCCAAGGCCAGCCTGTTTCTGAAGGGGTCGAGGTGGAGCTGCGGCTCCTCATTTTGTTGTTATGTTACTATTATAATATTATTTAACTTTATTTCATTTCATAGATTGATGTAGAACAACGGCAGAGGAAATGGGAGGTTTCAGGGCATATCAAAGTCAAGGAGGTCTCACAGGAAAAGCAGAGATATTCAGACTAAGGTTATCAGGTACTTTATGCAAATTTGTTTCTCCAGTTTAAGGTTTAAAGAGAAATGCGTAGAAACAGTTCAGACAGCTGTTCTAGCTGTTCTCACTCCTTCAGTGTGGCACTAAAACTGTTTCCTGTGTTGTCTGCAAGTTCGGAACAATCAGGCAAAGCAAAGGCTGCCTCTGTGGCGCCCCCTATTGGCCATTTCTACAATGGCGCACATGTTTGCAGTCTGGTGACCTCACCTGCAGCAAGGATTTTACCGTGCTGTTTTTACTTAAGTATTGAAAAATAGCCATTTTAGAACATGCATTTCATGCAAGTCCTGGAAGAGAGAAGCCGTGACTCAGGTCAGTGTGACGGCGCAGGGTGGGACTGACAGTCCTCAAGGTACATTTTTACTGAAAGTAAAGGTTGTACCAGATGATGTCAGCATAATAGGTTCTACTCATGCAATCTGCATGAGAATAAAGCATTACAAAAAATAATATATTAACTTTATATATTTGGAAATATGACTGAAAGTGAATTATATGTACAAGAGTACCCTTGATTTAAAAAAGACATTTTATAAAGAAGTAGTATGATTTTTTTCTCCCCCACATACTTTACGAAAATAATGTCATATATGGTCATAAATATGCACAAGCAGAATAACGATGACCAGTAGAATTGTTTTATGTAAGCCAAAGTTGTATGTTAGTTATTTTATATTAAGTTTTTAACTAAGTTCTGCCTAAAATTAGTTTTGTTGACTTGTTTTATTATACACAGAAAAATGAAATGTATGAAAGACCTCAAAATAAGCCATGAATACTTGCTGTTCTGTCTGTAAATTCAAATTTGAGCCAAACTTTTTGTTTTGTATATAGCAACTTTGAATATATATATATATTCAATATATATATATATATCACTCTTGGTGTAAGTACTTATGTATCGTACCTTCACCAGACCTAAGAAAAGAAAGTATATTTTTGTGGGTTACCGCCAAGTTTACAAGGCGAAGTCCTTCAGTAGAATATTCACTGGTTAATATTTGCTATTTTGTTAATATAGATATGCTGTACTTTCTTCTAAACCAGATTAATATGGTCAATAATTGTTCCAGAGGATAGTTTCCCTGCTGTCTCCCCTTTACTGGTGGGGAACGTCTGTCCGTACAGAGTTGTAATGACAGTGCTTTAGGGAAAGGCTTCACTGCGTCATTCTGTAGAGGAGAAACGCCCTTCAGGTGGACCCAGGCGTCCTGCTGTTTGACTGCTGCGCTGAAAAACAGGCCCAGATCTGCTCAGTTTACTACATTTGCATGGTGGAGCAGAAGCGAAGCTTTGGCACCTCTGTGTGAAAAATGTCTATGTCACACAAAGGCCCCCAGCGAACCGTGCGCCTGGACTAACTTTTGCAATTGATGTGTTGTGTGGGAATGGATTTCGACATTTTAGGCTAAACGGTCACAGTCAAATCTGGAAAAGTGCATGTTGTGCTACGGTCCGTTGTGGCGCCAAACACACGACTTTGGACTCTTACGGATTGAGGGACATCATACTTGTTTGTTGCACGTGGCAGAGTGACAGACGGCAGTGGCAGGGTGTATGTTTGGCCCCTTCGCTCACGACAGGTCCTCCGTGACCCCTGTCACTCTCATCTTCAGTGGAACGAGGCGTCTGGCTGAGTGACATTTTCTGTGTGTGTGTGTGTGTGTGTGTGTGTGTGTGTGTGTGAGAGAGAGAAGTGAATTTACCATAGGACACTTCCTTTACGTTTGCCATGTGCTCGCTTGCATGGCACTGTCCCATGGAGCCGCAGTGATCTATACATTCTTCACCCTGTTGCATCTGAAAGAGTCAGGGTGTCACTGTATCTCTCTCTCTCACACACACACACACACACCTGCACACAGTGGTACCGTAGCGTTCCATTGGTGCGTCCGCACAACATACCACCCCAGATGTGACTGTTAACCCCATGCCCTTAACTTCCCCTCCAGAGGCCTTCTTGTCCTGGACGCCTCACTCGCATCACATCAGCGCACATTAAACAAGCGATTCATTTACACTTAATCTCCATATAATCAAACAAGTAACTGCCAGCGAATTATGTGTTAAATATTTGGAATGTTTTAAATAACTTCAGTCTTTATGCAGTTACAATCCAGCAATAACAGACTTTATGGCTGCCAGAAATGAACTGATGCGACAGCGGCGATGCAGGTTTATTTAGGCCCCTTTTGGACGTCCGCCTGCGCAGGATTTGCCGCGTTTTTGTCTCAAACCTGAGCACACGTCACACTGACATTTAGGACGTTTACCCTCCGACCCTCGAGCATTTCTCACAACTTCTCCAATTTCACAACTTCTCAAATATCTGTGAAGACTCCAAACCTGCCCTCCCTTGCGTTCCCCTACTGTGTCGTTTGCACACAAGAGACATTTAGTAACCATAAGGAGGACACGTATGTGCTGACGGAATCACTCCTCGGGTCTCTCGGCTCTTTTCCAAAAGCAGAGATGCACTAACTGTGGAATGTGAACGAAAGGGACGTGAGAGAACAAAAGAAAAAAAAAGAAAGAAAAAAACTTTGTAGAAACCTTCACTTTGCTGTGCAACAGTACACTGCTTTGCGTTTTGGCTTTTCTAAACAGAACTATGTATTTGCTAATTGTTTGTAGTTCATAGTTCCACTCAAGAAGCTGTTTGCGGTTTGGGAACCCAGACCGTTTGGCGGCACAAGCTGGACTTTGTTGCCATGAATGAAACAAAATGTTTCGAGATTGAGACAATTTTAAGTTAATCTGCATTTTATTTCCTTGAATGTGTTGTTAACCTTCATTATACAATAAATATTCTAGTGAACTTTTTATCGAATGACTATTATGATAGAGATTGTTGTACAAATTTGTATTCTGCATTCACTAAAGTAAAGTTATTGGCTTTTACTGTGTATTTCAGGTTGTCTCCCTCATTGCGGTATTACCTGGTTTTACAGGGATCTACAACAGCACCAGCACTCTGACAGTCGCTACTTGACTTCACGCTATTTTGTTTTAATGAAAACAGATGAGTTTAAAGTGTAAATCGTGGGTGAAAGCAGGTGCCAGAGGAGATGTCCAGAGACGACCTGCTTGCCTGTTTAATTCCACCAGTTTTTCCACATTTATAGCTGCTTGACTTCTACTGGAGCAGTTAGGGTAAAGCACCGTGCTGGGGACGTTAACCACTCAGTAACGCACAGCCTGCAGGTGTGTGTCCTTCACTGCAGTGCCCTGTGCTTCCTGATGCCCTCATCAGATGGGACAGTGACTGTGACATGTGTAACTGTAACAAACTGTCACTGGTGTCTTCAAATTGTGTCCCTAAAACACTGTATTCAGCTCCAGTTGCCCGTGTTTTATCGTACTTAACCGATGAATTTCAGACAAACATTTAACTGACAAATTTAGTCAAAGCCACTTTCTGTTGAATTGCTTACAACATTTTACCCATTTATGCATCTGAGAAACACACTGAGTTGCCAGTTTATTAGGTATGCAGCCTGTACATGCTAACCTGTCGTACATCGTATTACAGCAGTGTGTGAAATGAATGGGACAGATGAGCATTTCTAGCATCGGTTGGGCAAAACGAGGGACTTTAGCGTCCTGGTTCCTGGTTCTAGCATCTCCCAAATGCCTGCTGTCTCAACTCTATTGAACCTGTTTGGTATGAGGTGGAAAAGGCTGTTTGCGGCCAGACTGCAGCCCACCGATCTGCAGAAGCTGTGCAACACAGTCGCGTCGACACGGCACAACACATGCAGCATCCCGCAGAACCCGTGTCCAGGCAGATTCATATTGTTCTGAAGACCAAAGGAGGTGCAGCTGGACACCTGTACCTAATAAATTGGCACTCCTGTGCTTACTATATCATTTCAAGGTAAGTACCTTCACCAAGCATATTACAGCACGACTAACCACTAAACCCCCTGCTGCAGTGTTTCTGAGCTCCGCACAGTCTGGTTCCCAACTCCACCTCGGAACGGTTGGGTTTGGGTCGCATTGTGTGGTCGTATTGCAGTACCTCGCTTGGTCAGCAGAGGGCAGAAGACGGGCACCGCGGTACAGTGCATGCAGTGCTTAACGCTGGCGCTGCTCTGTGCTACTGTACTGCAAGTGTGTCTGCGGCTATTTCGTAAACGAGGCGTAAATGTGGCACTTTCAGGTGGAGCAAAAAGTATGTCGTAATAAATCCTGGTTGCATTTGTGAGTGCTGCTCTTTTGGATGTAAAGGAACACGTGGGTACGCGTGGTCTCACGTTGAGTCGTCGAAGTATAAGTGACGTCGGACTGAGGGGGTCAATGCGAGATGCGTTTCGGTGATAAAGATGTCAAAGAATCCCGAATCAACACGCACACACTTTACGGAGGTTTTGAAATAAATGTTCCTTTGGAATAAAATTCATGTTCAGATCGCGTTTATCATCAGCTCGAGAGGAGCAGCGTTTAGTGTCGGCATAAGCATTTGGAGCTGGCGTCCCCTTTAATAAACATTTGCACTCCCTTTAAGAGGCTCGGACCCTCCGACTCGCTGTGGCGCGCGCACGAGGAAGTCCGTTTGTCGGCTGCGCGCTCCCGCCTGGGCTTCCGAGAAGCCTCGTCGCCCCGTCGCCCGGCTCCTTACCTGGGGACATGGCCCCACGGCGGCGCAGGTAACGTCGAAGTCGCCACAGAACCGCCTTTTATCTGAGCGCTGAGCTCGAGGACTGAGAGGCCGGCGAGCTCGTGCCCAGGTGTGGTCGCACTCCTTACCTGCCTCAGCGTAGGGCGCCTCTTAGTCCAGCTCCGCAGTTAAAAAGTTTGTCATCTTGCCATCTTTGACGTGAAAGGTGCTTTTTCGCAAGTTTTACACATTTCGCAAATTATTTATGGGCCTTATGGTGCCTCATGTTGCGCATTTTTACCTCAGAAGAGTTACGTAGGAGCGTCCGTCCTTTCTATTGCAGTTCGCGTTTCTCTTTAATTTTTCTCGTAACTGTAAAACCACAGCAACCGAATGTTATTATCCACTACAGTGACAGTTATAAATTGTTATACAGTCACCATTACTATTTGGTCAGTACAGTACATCCCTGTGTACCATAGTACATTACAGTGCAGTAAACTGTGGTACAGTTTGGTACACCAGAGTAAATTGCATTGTAGTACACTGTTGTACAGTCCGGTAAGCGCTGCTTCGCTGATGGTTTGTTGCCTGTGTGTTAGTTGCTTATTTTTATTGCTTTAATAAATGGGCATTCATTTCAAACAAACAGTGGGAAAGAAGCTCGTGATAGAGGACAACGATGGAAACGTACTCGCAAGCGAGGAGAGTGTGTTGTGCAGATGGAAAGAGTACTTTGAGGGGCTCATGAAGGAAGAGAATGAGAAAGAGACGGTTGGATGATGTAGGGACTACGAATAGGGGAGTGCAATGGATTAGCAAGGAGGAAGTTAGGACAGCTATGAAGAGGATGAAGAATGGAAAGGCTGTTGGCCCAGATGACATACTTGTGGAAGCACGGAAGTGTTTAGGAGAGATGGCAGTGGAGTTTTTAACCAGATTGTTTAATGGAATCTTAGAAAGTGAGACGATGCCTGAGGAGCGGAGAAGAAGTGTACTGGTACCTATTTTTAAGAATAAAGGTGATGTGCAGAGCTGTAGTAACTGCAGAGGGATACAATTGATCAGCCACAGCATGATGTTAAGGGAAAGAGTAGTGGAAGCTATGTTAAGAAGGGAGGTGGCGATTAGTGAGCAGCGGTATGGCTTCATGCCGAGAAGGAGTACCACAGATGCGATGTTTGCTCTGAGGGTGTTGATGGAGAAGTACCGAGAAGGTAAGAAGGAGTTGCATTGTGTCTTCGTGGACTTAGAGAAAGCATATGACAGGGTACCTAGAGAGGAGCTGTGGTTTTGTATGAGGAAGTTGGGTGTGCCAGGGAAGTATGTAAGAGTGGTACAGGATATGTACAAAGAGAGTGTGACAATGGTGAGGTCTGCGGTAGGAGTGACGGATGCTTTCAAGGTGGGGGTAGGATTACATCAAGGATCAGCTTTGAGTCCTTTCTTGTTTGCAATGGTAATGGACAGGTTGACAGATGAGATCAGACAGGAGTCACCGTGGACTATGATGTTTGCGGATGACATTGTGATCTGTAGTGAGAGTAGGGAGCAGGTTGAGGAGACCCTGGAGAGGTGGCGATATGCTCTAGAGAGAAGAGGAATGAAGGTCAGTAGGACTAAGACAGAATACATGTGCATAAATGAGAGGGAGGACAGAGAAATGGTGAGGATGCAGAGAGTAGAGTTGGCGAAGGTGGATGAATTTAAATACTTGAGATCAACGGTCCAGAGTAACGTGGAGTGTGGAAGAGAGGTGAAGAAGAGAGTGCAGGCAGGTGTGACGGAGAAAGATGCAGAGGACAGGAAGAAGTGGAGACAATTGATCCGCTGTGGCGACCCCTAACGGGAGCAGACGAAAGATGAAAAAGAAGAAGAGGAGTGGGAAAGAAGATTGTGAGCCGCCCTGCAACGTAACTTAGTGTACCCTAGGAAGTGTAGCAGCGAGGCGGTAATGAATGATGGCCATGTAGTACAGTTACAGTTATTGGGACAAATGGGGAAAACAAGGGACAGAGAAGAGCATTGCAGGGGACATTGTGGGAAGCGGAGGTGGTCAAGAAAAAGCCCAGGTTCTCCAGTATGAGGTAATGAATTTGCAGTGCAATAGATGGAGTGCATTGTTGTTTCATGGTCATGTACTCACACTTTTCTGGGAGGTCTTCATGTTCCTCAGGTTGTCACTGGTGTCTGTGGTGTCCTAGAAAGGGTGAATAGCCTGTGTGCTGGAGGGTTTTGTGTCTGTTGGCTTGCTGTTGCAGACAGGCTGACGGGACTTACCAGCCCATGTGCGCTCTGTCACTCTTTCACTCACTCGCTCAATCAGATTCGTTGACTACTTTTTCTTGCCAGGGTTGCGGTGGTCTTCAGCCTCTCCCAGAATCAAGATGCCGACAGCTCTGTCCACATGATTCTTTATAGTGCCACGGTGAGGTGGTTTCTCCTGTATCTATGGTGTAAAACCATTTAAAGTGTTCTTATCTGCAGATTGTACAAGATTTAAGAGATGTACAGGCAAAGCATGCATCCTCTGAAGGTCGCAGGTCTCCCGACAGCCTTGAGTACAGCCATCCGTTTCTCAAGAGACCACAGTTTGTGAGGCTCACGATCCCTTTCTCAAGGTCATCATGAGAGCAAAGGTGACCACTGTACCACAGCGTCTGGCTTTGTGCTGCCGGTGGACTGATGTTTGTGGACAGCCTGTCTGTCCCACCCGCACAGTGAGACCGGGGTCCTGTGCCAGGCTGTGCTCTCCACCCCCAGTCTCCCACGCCCTTCACTGGGATGCCAGCTTGGCAGCGGGAGGCCCTGGCACAAGCTAAGCAAACTGGGCTTCAGTCTTATGGGGACACACATGGGCCCCTAAGGGGGTTGCCTGTGCCAAAGGCAGTCACATGCTCCCAACCACTGGGTGGCCACAACCATAATATTTACTAATTTTTGCATTCTCACGAATTACCAAAAGGCTTCTGTTTATTTTAAGCCTACCACAATGTGCTGATGAAGCTCATTTTGTCTCAGATTGAAGATAACAGCAAATGGTGCTCTAGAGCTTGTCTTTGAGAATCACATTTAATCAAGGAAGGATAGTTTCATCCAGTTATATCAGAGCCTAAACAGTGGCACAGTTTGAGGGTCTTTTTAGGAAGGTGTCACCATGTCAAACTACCGCAGGAATCTATTGTCCTGCTGTGGTGGCTGTGTTCAGGAAAAAAAATCAGGAAAATCTCACTAAATGTTCCAAGAGTATGAAATGCTGCAAGTGGATGTACTGTATGAAATAAATAGCATATCTAAGCAGGAATATAAAATAGGTATACAATCCAGACTACATCAGCTGTTTTAAAGTAGTGGTGAATAAACAGTAAAAAGTATTCTGTGGATGCACGTAATAAAAAAAAAAATAACTAGCAGTTCAGGCTGAAATATGTTGAGATTATTAAGAGTTTAAGACTGTAAAAGACAGAAAAACTAGGGCAGCTTTGAAACTTTGGTCTTGTGTTAGACCTTTAGATTTTGTGGTACATTTGTGCAAACCACATACAAACAGGAATGTTGTCGCTCATTTCCTTTTATGCCTTCTGGTATAATGGCTTTTTTCGTGATACACGTGACATCTGGGCTTCCCGATGCTTCTTCCATGAAGTTCACCTTCGGTATTCTATTATGAACCTAATGGTCAGATTTGGTGTATAAACCCTAACATTCAGGGTACGGTTCATGAATGATGTAATAAAGCACAACCTACGTAATGATGGTGTAAATGTAGCAGTTGTCCATGCATGAATCAAAATCAAGGCTAAAACACTGACTTTGGCCTTGCAGTCAACCACAGACCTCAAACAGAGAGCCACTGACTTTTTTTTTTTTTTTTTTTTTTTTTTTTTTGCATCACCCTCTGAGGAAAAAAGGGACTCAGCAAGTCTTGCAAGATTTGATTGTTTGGCAACGGATTTCCAGTTCTGGATCATAAATCATAAATTGTAATCCTTACAAATGCCTTACAGGAAGAAGACCTAAAGCAGCTTATCATGGGTCCAGGTCATGCTAGGGACAAAGTGGGCTTCAATATAGAAGGCCAGAAGTAATGTTGCTCATAGGCCATAGGTGGGGAACATCTTCCATTCAGCAGGTCCACCTCACTCACAGATGTCCTGCATTTCACACAGGATATCTGAGAAAAGCTTAGGTTTTGCAGTCTTCGATTCTGAGCAACCACACATTTTAGTCTCTTGTTGCAGCCCATGCTTTGACTGACAGCTACCATGCATGCAAGCTTCACTGCATTCAGCACTGCAGTCAGCTCATTCTTTATCAATATCTCTTCATCTTTTTTTCATGAAAACCCCTGAAAGAGACATATCACTAAATTTGGTGCTTTCAGCCTGCTTAAGCTCCCCAATCTCTTGCAGAAAAGATCACAATTAATGTGACTGCAATACACTCGCTCATATTTGACTTCCAGAAGTGAGTTTTATAGCAGCTTAATCCAAATGTTTCAGGAAAGAGTTAATGAAGAACCTGTCTCAGGGAGAGGTTCTAATGTTTTGAAATAGTAGTTGTGTCATAACTGGTATTTTTTGAGGGGCTGACAATTTACAGGGGCTTAAACATGTTTTATTTAATCACGCAGAACCTTTAACAGCAGCAATGATTTTCCACAAACTTCCTGCCTTCAATCTTCGTGTCTTTGTGTCCCTGGCGTCCGTTGCTTCCCTTATAGTCAGTCAAAATTTCAAGTGGCCGCTGTGTGGTATGAATAAGCCTAGATTTTAATCCATAAGAAGCTTATGACCCTAATGCATTACCCAACTGTGCTGTGCATGGCACTGCATTCTGCGCAGGTGTCTGTGGACGGAGGCGTGGTCCCACTGGACCCGGAGAGCTCAGGCAAGGTCCTGCTTAAAGGCTTATCTCTCACACCCTCTTGTTTTGTGTGCTTCTCCCATTATTCTTGCCTCCAGGCCACAGGGCTGTTCTCAAGGATGTACAAAAGCTAGCTTTCTGGACCTCACCCTGTTTTTGTAGTCTGTTATGGTGTCATCCACATTGTGGTTTTTTCACTGGACACATGGGTCAGTGAGGGTTTTTTCCCCAGTTAGGGCACCACCTGGTTCAGCACACTGTTCCCTTGGTGAAGGTATTAACCCTCAATTGATAAATGAATAATACTCTGGGTAAATGATTATGAAGCTAGGTATCGAACACTAAATCACTTTGACACCACATTCATTAAAAGAGAATTAAATGAAGCGGAAATACTGGCACTTGTTACACTTCAGACTTTTTATTTTACTTCACGTCTGGTAATGTTTTTATTCTAAAATTCCACTCGCTCGCTATTAACTGCTTGTCCAGTTCAGGGTGGCAGTGGTCTATCTTAGAAACTTGAGGTGCAAGGCTGAAGAGGGTGGGCACACACTCACACATGTACATACTATGGGCACTTTTGTCACCACTTTACTTGAAGCACATGAAACTGGAACACTTGAAGGGAACATTCAAACTCCACACAGACTGAGCCAAATTCAAACTGACACCCATACAGCTGCTGTGAGGCAGCAGTCCTGTACACTGTGACATTGTGCAGGCTTGTTTTGAAATCATCCTGGAATAAATATAAAGTATGCATATGTTGCTCATTAAAGAAATGTGTTTCTCATACCTACAGATGGTCAAGTACCTAGTCAGGTTCTGCTGCAAAGGTTAGCTTGCAGATATACAGAATTCTTGATCCTTACAGAGCCAAACTTACTGCACATGGTTCTTATGGATTGTTGGCTCATGTTTTGTTTAGAAGCTGGACTTATGAAATAAGCTTTGCCACATGTGAAAACATAAACCGGTTACCATAAACAATTTCAATATAAAATTCCCCCAAGTATATAGGTAAAATTTTAGTCTTCAAGTTTGGTTCGAAGTAAACAGTGTCATCTGGGCCTGGAGATGATGTGCTCCTATTTGAAGAGATCCTCGTCCGTTTTAGACCCCAGATAGGTGAGGAGGAAGTGGTTGGCTCAGGATGTGGGTTGCGCCAAAACTTAAGGGTGTTTTCTTGCCAGCAGATGATCTCACACCCTTCACACGCATGGATCCAGAAAGGTTAGCAATTCCAGCTTAGATCAATTAAGCAGATGAAATCAGTGGGTATGCTGCTGAGATAGTCCACTCCCTACTCTTTGGACTTTGTTAAAAATTGCAACAAAATTGCACACTTTGTAGATTTAGCATATTTAACTCACTGGTACTCCTTGATATTTTACAAACATTTCATGTACCCTGCTCATGACGAAATAAGGGCCTCCTGAGGCTGCAACAAGTTGGTTTCAGCGCTGTTCCCCTATCTGCCAAAAAAAACATTTTTTCCCATTTACACTCATTAACTGTTCTCTAAACTTTCTCACAACAAAACAGCGCTTTTATCAAAGCTCCTTTTGCAGAAGGATTTGTAGAAGTGGGAACCGCTGCACCCTGGAAGTGTTCATTGTACACTGACTCTGCTACCCAACAACAGTCCGACCCATGACTTCTGTAACAGTCCATATGAGTCCGGCTGGTGAAGTATTATTAAAAATAACTGGGAACGAGTGAGGCCATTGTCCAGGCCTGCTTGTAGTGGACTGTGGATATAATGGAGTGATAGTCACACCACTCCTGCACGGGAACACATGCTGAGTAGCAACTGATCACTTAGTTTACTAGCAGAGAGTCTGGAACAGTTTCTTTAATTTAATGCAAGTCACCTTTTTTCAAAATTGCATTCAGCTGAGTAGGGCAGTGAGACGAGAGCTTCCTGTTGCGAGGACAGATGGATTAAAACTGGCCTGTTGTTTATTCTGTTTCCAGTGACATGTGTGCTCATGATGTTTGTCTCCTTCCCCAACAATGAAACAACACACTTCATGTCTGCCTATTCTGCATGATATTGGAAGTCATGAAATTGCATCTACCATAAGTTTAACTGATGATGCAGGCTGAGGGGAGTTTTTTGTATATGTATATCGGTTCAGAACTGAAGAAATATAAAAATAAGTGCACTGCCTCAGCTCTTTGGTTTTACATATACAGACTCAACTCTCATATCAAGTACTACAGTAACACTGGGTAACTCTAACCTCATGTGACAAATGACACATTATTCAACCAAAAATGTGGACTTCTCTTCAAGATCAATTCATAAGCTCATTTGAAGTACATTTTAGATAAACTGTTCATTATTTTTTACACTTGAAATGAATGACTGATGTAGCTGCAAGTCAGTAAATGCTGATGCCACCTCTGCGTATGAGGAACAATTCCTTCCCCAGAGATGGTTTTTCCCAGTGCTATGTAGGCTTCTGGGAGGGCACAGTATCACCGCATCCTCACGTTTCTACGCCTGCACTTTGAGGTTTAAATTCAAGTTGGTTAGCTGTGACGTCCATATTGTGTGCATGTTAATTCATAGCAAAATCAGAAGAACAGTGGGCACTAAGGTGTCTTCCAACTGAACACTGTTGTTCCACAGAGTCACTTTCTAACACTCAAAATGAATGAAAATGAATCAATCCAATCCATTAATGAGTTAACTCTTTCACACATCTTTTCTTTTTAGAGCATTTATGTAGATCTGTTAAGTTTTGTTTAGTTGCTTGCATTTGAAGTTTTAAGTTTTGTCATTTCCAGCATGACTGAAAATGGAAAAAAAGTGTGTAGATTTGCAGTACCATTAACTTTGGCTGCAGTTTTGAAAAAAATGTTCATGTAAAATTCACATGAATTGTGCAGTGGAATTTTTCTACTACTGATGGATGAAATGTGGCTGCTTTTTTTTGTTACAATTTTCATAAGAAAAAACTAAAATATGCTGTTTTTATCTTTCAGTTATGTACTGGTTTTTCAGATTGTTGAGTGGTTGGAATCAATCAAGTGGTTGTTGAAGTTGACTGAGGGATGAGGCCCACAATTTTCAGTTTTCACCATGCTTCTCTGTAGGAATTTCTTTAGGTTTGTACCCTATATAGCACTTTGGTTAAGAAGCTCAGTCTTCATCTCATGTAACCACATAACCTTTTCTCATGTTTTCAGCCACATGTACTTTCTGGTAAACTCCAGACATGCTTTAAGATGGGGTCTTTTTATTAGTAGTTTTTTTTGCCACCCTCCCATGTGGAAATGCATGTTAAACACAGTTTTACAAGTGTCCTTTTGTAATACACACAAGAGCAGTGTAAGGTGTGGACACAACCATTTTATAAAGAGCTTAAAATGTGACAAAGGGAGAAACTTTGCTTTAATACATTGTTATTCAGTGTACTGTATGCTCTGTCCGATATTTGGATGCTAAAAGCTGCGTCTTTCTGAAATTATCGAAATTGTTTCATTGCGTTTACTCGTATGACCGTATGTAAAGAATGAAGGAAAGTACTGAAAAATTCAGAGAAGGATTCTACACATTTTGTCCAAGGCCCTGAAGCCCTCTGTGCAGGCCTGTTCCAGTGAAGTCTGGAGGTCCTCCTTGTTGGACTTAATCGGGGGAAAGAAGAGTTGCTGCCTCCTTTTTGTAATAACACAGGAAGTTTTCAAAACCCTTTCTGGAAGCACTTAGACAAAGTTGGTCTAATGTCTTCCTGCGAGCACATTCGCCAGATTTGCTGTGCAGAATATTACTTGAATTTTAGCCCAGGAACATGATGGGCATAGTTTACCGTAAAGCCTCCCGTGAACCCACTGGTAGAAATGAACCTCAGAGCAGGAATGCAATAAGAAATAGGAAATGGAACAGATTGGAAGATTGGAGTCCCCATTGTTGCAACATTTTCTCTGAGTGGAATGTCTTTTAAGCTGCATGGTTAAGCAATGAGTCACCCATGGTGCAGCTACTGGCTCTGTGTTTTCCCATAAGCGGAGCTGCAATTAAACATGTTCATCTCAGCGGGCCTTGGAAGTGAAAGTGGAAAACAGCTTCAGAGTTTTTCAAAGGGAACAAGATTTCTAATAAAGGAACTGTGTCACTGTACCAATCGTTTCCTGTCTTTGTAAGAAAGGTACCAGAGTCCGTTTGAAGTCATGGCTGTAATAATATGATTATGAAATTATTTATTTCAGTAAGTAATTTTGCCTTCTCTATTACATACAATTATGATTTTAGTGTCATCATTTTTGTCTGTCAGTACCACTTTATGCCATGGATATGATTTTACAATGAGCTATACAAGTTGAACATTCTTTGTGTGTGAAATGTGTTTATAAAATAAGTACTTTGTGAAAAAGTAAGGAAAAATAGAACAGAACCGTCATGCTGCATTACGCATCATGGTTACTGGGTTGATTTTCATTTCAAAAGTAGAAACCTTGCACAAATATTGTAATGCTGACAATGCTCAAAAGAGTTTTTTTTAATTTTATATTTACATCCTTCATATTTTGTTAAATCAACAGGATATGCAGGTCATAAGACTGCCATCATTTGAGTACTATGTACTGTATACTGACCTGTGGGAACTTACTTTGTATGTTTAACCTTTTCCATTAATATTGACTGACAGGACATTAGTTTTTCAGCTTTCCTTCAATGTTGCAGTTCAGAACACTGTATACATTTTAATTGTTGCCTGCTTCACTGTAGTGGACACTGTAATGAAATTATTTCACCATATAAACTCTGTTTATGAATGTTAGTATGAACTGCGTTGTGTGATAAGTTCAGTGTTATATTGCATGCTGGATAACTTGAAGCTTCTATAAGGACTTGATTGCTCCTTAGTAAGTGCTTCCCTATGGGTTCTGGCATTTTTCCAAAGTATTCCTTATTTAATATTTCATTTTCAATTGCATTCTCTCTTACAAGCTACAGAAAACCATATTATAATAAATGGGATTTGTAGTGATTTATTAAGTGTGCTTTTGGTTTCCTTCTGATTTCAGATGCCAGTGCATATAGCTGCGATCAAGGACAGCAAGATCCCTTGGCAATGGAGTGTAAGAAGACGAGTGTGTGGAGCAATCTGCGCCAGAAGGCCAAGCCGCTTTTTGGTACCCTGAAAGGTCGCCGGTCAGGCAGCGACAAGCTGGAGAGCAAGTTCAAACCCACACTGGACCAGCGCATGAGTGCCTCCGTGCCAGACATGCGGCGAGTGCCTGTCCGCCCTGCCTCAGACACCTTCAGCAATGCACAGGCTTTGCCTGACAGTAGGGACTGTGCTGAATGGAGTTCGCTACAGTGGGTAAATGACCCACCCCCTGTGGAAAGGGGGCTCTTCTATAGAAGGCCTGGGCCAGAGGGTGCAACACCTCGGGATATCGTTTCGGTGCAGACCAGAGATGTACCTTCTGTGGAGGTCTCCCAAGACTGGCAACAGGTCAGACACACATTTTACCATGTGCTGAGCATGTAAAAGATCGCACTTGACTTGCTTTTGTGTCCTTTTACTGGTCATAGTGGTTCTAGCTGTCATCTTGCACTTTAGGGACCCAGATTTAAATTCCTCCTGTGGCAGTACCCATTGAGTATGGTATTTATCCTAAATTTCTCCAACAAAATGTACCCATCTGTATAAATAGGGTAGCTACTTTGTCTCCACTAGGTTTGAAAACGATTGGCCGGGTTATTGTGCCTCACTGAATCCTGTAATAATGTTGTGCACCACTCTGAGTCCCAAACCCACTGCTCTGTAAACTGACCTGGGTTTGAAATTGCTGTCCAGGTACACTGGGTCTACTGTGAGGTTTGCAGCAGGGAGATTTATCACCATCATTACATCTGAAAATGTGGAGTGTTTACTTTGTTATACAGCTACATGTTTTTTAATCAAAACAGGTTAGATGAAGCACTGACACGTTTCACTGGAAGTCTGGTCCACTAACTGTGTTGAAAATGTGTTGTCAGCGCCATTCTGAGACTATTGTGATTGTCCAGAATGAGCCAGTTTTGTTTGTTCACCTGAGTAAACTGGAACACAGTGGACCGACAGTTAGCTGCAGCTTTGTGCAGTTTTGTTTCTCAAAATGGACAGCGAACATGTAATGATTGTTGCTGAGTATTGCATAAAAGCTGAATACCTAGCTTGTCTGAACACATTCAGGACTTGAATCCTGCCCTACGTTGCTTGCAGTTCAGCACATCTGACATTGCCCTATATGTGGTGCTTGTTCTTTCTTACAGTGTAATATGCTGGACGTGGCCTGTGTTCTTATCGCTGTCCATTTTTCTGCTGTGTATAAAGGCTTAATCTGTTTTCCTCATTCAAACAAATGCGGTCTTGCGCTTCCCATATTTGCCTCTGATGCACATACATCTGAACATTTGGATAAACCTGTTTCTGAACAAGCACCACCAGTAAATTACACAAATGCAGAAGCCTCTGTAGAGACCTCTTTGAAAAAGGCTCAGTCTGACATCTCTTGCTATATCTCTCCCAACAAACATGGAGGATCCAAACCTGTTTTGTTTCTACTTTTTAATTTCTGTATTTTTCAGCTTCATCACTGCTGTGTTTGGAGGTGTACACACAAGGTCCTGTCATTTGTCAGAAGATGATCCCTGGTAACAGTGCTGGTTCTGGGCCCCCGTGCGCCCAGACCAGTGTGCCTTGTGTGTCCTGTCAGCACTCCAGCCTAGGGTTGGCAGTGGCTCTTCAGCGAGGGTTCAGTAGTTAATCACAATCCCAAAAACCTCCACTGGCAGTTACATCACAAAAACATTAGTTAACAGGGTGCTGTAGTATGCACTTAAACTGATAGAGTTCATTTGGGGTTTTAAACTGAAAATAAAACGGCAGTCGACACCTGGCTGCTCACAACTCAAATTAATTTCTGTAAGATTAGGACTGTGTGCACGCTGGAAAGCACACACCTCATTGATCCTGAAGTCTGCTGGTCGTACGTGTCTCCTAGGTGCTGACCCTGCCAAGCAACACCCTGCTTATAAACTTCTGTTTGTGCAGATCTCTGTTTGCACTGGAATTGCGCGTCATCAGCTCACAGAGAGGGGCGTGTTCACACAGCCACGGAACTTTAGCCTTATGGACCTTGGGTGGAGTTTCGGGTTTCATTTAAAGCATTCTCTTCTTTAATTTGCCGCCATCACTGTTGTTCGTGAGGACAGGGGATGTTTTTTATGATAAAAGCGATGCCTCTTCAGTGGAATAAGTCCTCTCTATTGTATGGTGAAATTTGATCTTGCAGGTGGAATAAAAGGTGTGAAAAGGCAGCATCCGTACCGTTGATTAAAGGTTCAGTCTCTGTCCGTCCTCCCCCTGTTACCGGAAAGGGGAGCTGCCATGTTGCGGATGCCTGTCTGATCCCTCTGGAAAAATGGGCACGCTAGTTCAATGGGCCCAAGGCCAGGCTGAATCCACATCCCTGCTTTGTTTTTGCCAGTTGCCTATCTGCGTGTGTTGCTTTCCTGCCAGTCAATTGCTGCATCAGATCCTTTTCATGTGATTTAGCAGTATTTTTTGTATGTTTTGTGAAAGGTATGTGTTTCTTGAGTGCTATGAAGGCAAAAGCATTGCTACTTTGGAAAGGAGAATTTGCTAAGCTTGTATACATAAAAACATCACACCTTCTACCAGTGATATGCATGGTGCACTTACAGGAGCATAAAATATAATACACACACACAAAACATTTATTTTATAGTTTACTGTGTAATTATATGCACGATTAACATCAGTTTGCAAATAAAAACGGATTTGTTTTTATGCAGTGTTGTTGATATAACATTTCTTTTACAAAAGTAAGCATTTATCTTTATCATTTATGTTAGTTGTTTTTCAGATGTTTGAAAAATGGAAACAGACAATGGAGCAGCACTGTAAAATGGCCATTTTTTGCAGTCACAGTTGCCAGCGTTTTTCAGGAAATGCATTTCTTCCTGGTGGTTATAAATTTTTTTAATAATAAGTGAAAGCTCAGTCAGGCTTTGTTCAGCTGGGGGGGAAACAAAAAAAAGGTCTAGCCAGCTTTATTGTTACTTTATTTGAAAGACAGCATTACAGTGCATTCTGATATACACTAAAGTCATGTGTTGTACTGCAGGTTTTTTCTATTAATTTTCCTATCAAATGTTGTGATTATTTTTGCAAGCATCAGCCACATGTAGAGGGTAATAATTGTTCACTTTGTCTAGTTTTTTCATTATGTTTTAAATGCTGCATAAGATCAACACAGTAACACCTTTTGTTTCTGTGTTTTTTTTTTTCCAAGTAACTGACACCCATCTGAGACAGAAGAACAAGTATTACAAGTTGACAAACTTCATGTTTTGTTTCTTACAGCAAGAAAATGACACTGACGACAGTGAGATCCACAAACCACAGGAGCCCGAGAACAGCAGTGTGAGTATCATCAGTAATGTGGACTTTATCCCTCACTGCTTATCTGTGAGGAACTGAGGACCGGAGCACTGGGTTGGGGGGGAAAGGAAGCCATTAGCCAGAAAGAAAGGTCTGTGAACACTGGTGTTGGCTTAGATTGGCTTGGCCCCAAACATGCTATTAGGGAGCAGACACAACTTTGCACAGCTTTGGCAGCATTGAGGGCCATGCCACACCCATGATAGCTGTGTCCCAAGGCTGATATTGAAACCGCAAAGACAAGATACATGTAGTGCAGCATGAGCACTTCTTCACCCAATGTAGTACTGTTATTATAGTGGGTTTAAATCTGGGTTTTAGGCACAGTACTCTTGTTAGAAAAAAGATGTAAGTGAAGGTGATCCAAGTATAAAGTTGAGTAAAAGTAACAATGTATCATGATCAAGATATACTATAGTACATTGGGTATCATGTTACTAACGGATAACTTTATGCTTTTTTTTTTTACTGTTCTGAACCACTAAAAATGTTATATGCTTACGTATACAGTTTAAGAAAAATATGTCCAATCAGTTAAATCTGTTCCCATATAATTAATTGATGATAAGAGTCTTCTTTTTTATCTTTCGGCCGCTCCCGTTAGGGGTCGCCACAGCGGATCAACTGTTTCCATTTCTTCCTGTCCTCTGCATCTTTCTCCGTCACACCCACCACCTGCATGTCCTCCTTGACCACATCCATAAATCTCCTCTTAGGCCTTCCTCTTTTCCTCTTGCCTGGCAGCTCCATCCCTAGCATCCTTCTCCCGATATATCCAGCATCTCTCCTCTGCACATGTCCAAACCAAAATTAATTGTTGATAAGAGTAATGAGATAAATATAAAATTGCCACCACAATCTTAGAACTATGGAGCTAGTTACCTACAACCTATGATATGAAAATCCAGCTTGGTACTGTTGTTAGAATAAAGCCTGGCGACCATTTGGAGCTGTTTTATTCCTGTATTATTTGCTCCTGAAATGATATTTGATCCTCATTTAAGCAACACATAAAGACAACCAGATTAAACAAATAATACAGAACTGTTGCTTTTTCATGTATATTTGGAAGAAGCATTCATCCATAATGCAGACAGCATAACAATCAGTATTATATTAAAATTTTATCTAGGAATACATGTCCACTGTGATAAAGGAGTCAATAGCAAGAGATTCAGTCGTGAGGTAGATGAGTCCTGTTCTGTACAATACTGGTGGTTGTTTATTGAAACCGAGAGCCTCTTGAAAAGTTCGCTAGTGAAACATGCTTGAAGAAAGGCAGTGGAAGAAATATGAGGGTAAAGGAGTGATGACAGTGAAAGAAACCATTTGCTCCTGCTAACCAAAGATATCTCTCCCTTTTTCATACCCATCCCACAATGCCACCATCAGGTTTTGGAAATGATGGGTGACTTCCAGGGTGTTCCACAGAAGACCCACTACCTGCTTACTGTCAACCTGAAGGAGGGAAGGAACCTGGTGGTCCGTGACCGATGTGGTAGGGAAATCATTGCACCATTAATATGTAACCATTGGCAAGGGTATGTAAAGGAGATGTTAGTGACCAAAATGTTGCTATCTGGTTTAACCATAAATGTGTAAGTTTGAAGAAAATTTAAATTATGTTCTTGAATATTCTGTTTTTAGGAAGTTCCTTTGATAAAGCAATCTATAGAATCTCTTAATGTATTATTTTAAAGCACAGCTCAGGTTTTACATTAAGGGGATGAGTAGAAGGGTAACAGCAGTTAGATGAAATATCAATGCAATTCAATGTTTGTTAAGGCATATTTATGAAATTGGTGCACTGACTCTAAGATTATTTGAAACTTACATTTTAGCGAACCCTAAACTGTAGCATGCAAGGAAGTGTTGGGATTTGCAATTTTACAGTGGATTACAAGCACAGAATTTTGCCATGACATAAAAATGTTTGGTTTAAGGAAACCAATGCACTAATTTTTTTTTTTTTTTTGTTATATGCAAATGTAGTGAATGGCTCCTTTTGTTTGTGATAATCATACAGTAATCCATTCAGTCGTACAGTTTCCACCTAATTTGGGTGCTGTAAATGAGAAACATGGAGAAAGGATACTTTTGCCACTGAGAAAAGATATTTGGGAAGATGGTTACCAAACATGCTTAGTGAAGTGTTGCAGAATCTCAGTAACAAAGCTCTCAGATTCCAATTAGAACCAGATGGCTTCTTTTCTTTTTAAAAATGCAAGTAAAGTGAAATTTTTTTAAATCTGTAAATGCATGTGTAAACTATATTTTCCATTTTTAATGTTGCAAGGCACCTTGGATAAAAATTACAGATGAGTAATCTCTTTTTGAGTCTTCCTGCCTTGAGTTCTGTTCCTTGACAGTCCTGCCTGTCTTTCTCAGTATATGTGAGTACAACTACTTTCAGAACACTATAGGCCGCATAGAACGTGGTCCGTGACCGATGTGGTAGGGAAATCTTACAGGACAGCGCAATGTTTCTTATGTAAAAAAAGCTTCTCTTTTGGTTTACTTCTGCTTTAGCTATATGTAGAAGTATCAGTCCATTTCAGGAACAGCAGTGCTGTAACAGTCACATTATTAGATGTCTTGTGTTTGAGATTATGAGGTGTTTCACAGAAGTGTGCAGCAAAGGGACAGTAAATCATTTTACTGCAATTCATTAGCAAATAGAAGTGCTAACTGTAAAAGGCAGAAGAGAATAACTTTAAAAAATTTGGTCACAATGCCTTTGTCCCACTTAATAAACATTCATCTGAAATATTGATGCCAACAGCAATGTTTTAGGTCAGCGTTGTGAATGAACTGTAGACAGTGAGCTCAAAATAGGAAACAGTTGGTATGTAGAGTTAGGGTTATTGGAAATCAGCATCAAGAAGCAAATTCGGTGGTGTGATACCTTTCATAACCAATTCAAATGGGCTCCTTATCTTGTGGCACTTTATGATTCAGCTGTGCTGAGAGCAGCAATGAGGGGAGTAGGAGCACAGCATCGACATGGAGAGAGAACCTCTGATGGTCTGTGACTGTTCTTATAATAACATCCCCAGAGGGCAATAAATGGCCAGTGGTGGAGATCTGCATGCAGGCCAACATCATATCTTGGCACCCATTTTCTAACAAGCTTTGTGCATTGTATCATGGATATGGATTTGGTTGTAGCCTATACAAGTATAATCACCCTTTGCTGCCTTCTGTGAAGTGAAACTCAGTCTGAATTGATATGTCAGTGTCAACTGCAGCATCCCCTATGGGTGTCTCTTGATCTGATTCTTCATTTTTAGGGCAAATGGTTATTGTGACTCATATGTATAAAAGTGTAGCAGGTGTGTATATACTTTGAAGAAGTTATATCTCTTTTCTCAAGGTAGATGCCACTCCTCTCTTGCTATTTGGACCTACCAAGGCTTGCTGTTTTATGCCTAGTTAATGAATTATTACTTAATTAGATACTTTTTCTAGGACACAATATGTATTTTCCCTTTTGTGGGTTTTTGAATTTTTGCAGGCCTTTGTTATTGAATTTGGCCAGATATTTTTATTAGCTTCAGTAGTGCGAAGGGAGCCTGAGAGAAATCATTAGTTTTATTTTTTTCTTGGAGTGCAGGGTAAGCAAATGTACAATGACATGATGTGAAAATGTATAACCCCCAAGTTATAAAGTATAGTCAAGTCTATAGTCAGTCTATATAAGTAATTGGTTAGCTCTTTTAATGTTTTGGTAAGACATGATTTGTGCCAGCCCTGTCTAATATAAATTTCTCCAAAAGAAACCCTTCTCATCTAAAGTCAAGTTGCTAAAAAAATCCTCAAGACCTCTCTGGACAAGGTTACATAGCTTTTTTTAAGGTACTGAACCTCCATCAGTGTAAAAATGTTCATCAGAGAGAGCTCGAGACAGTGTATGCTGGAATGGCCATTGTGTACTGATCGCTCAAAGAGTCAAAAGAGAGTCAAAAGAGTTTATTTGTCACATACATGGTTACCAAGTATACCATGTAGTGAAATGTGCCCTGATTCAATATGAGACTGTATGTGGTTCCATTTCACGAGTAACAAACAACCAAACATTGAGAAAACAAAGAACAAACAAATGACTAATCGATAGATAGATAGAACCTTAAAGTGGCATTGTGGGGACAGTGAGGTGTGAATTCAATGAATATTTTAGACTCTGGTTGGCAAGGATTGTGATGGCACGTCTGGATTCAGAAGTCTTATGGTCTGTGGATAGAAGCTGCTCCTGAGCCTCTCCATTCTGTCCATAATATTTCTGAAACATTTGCCTGATTTCAGCAGGTCAAACAGACAATCTCTCCACGATCAAGGTGTATAAACAACAGTAAGGTCAAAAAGGCTGTGTGAGTTGCAGGCCTCTTCTCCCTGAGGCAGAAGTCATTGGCCATTAAAAAGAAGCTGTATGACCCAGATGACTTTCGGGACTACTAGGGGAAGTTTCCCGAATCAGACAAGAACGTTCTGGATGACACAAGCACTTCTCCACAAGGTGTTCTACAGCAAACAACCAGCAGCCATGAATGGTGGTAGCGTCATGGTCCAGGGATATTTTACCCCCTCAGAACCTGCATGACTTTTTGTCATCAGATGAACTAGAAGTTTTACTCCATATCAGAATATTGAAAAGGAGGAGAGGATACCATCAGTCCAGGAGATGAAGCTGAAACACATAAGGGTCGTGCAGCTGGATGGTGTTTCCCAAACATACAAGCAAGTCAGCATCATAGTTACTGGGGAAAAATAAAAGGGCAGGAATGGTTATCGGTGTCGGGTTCTAAACCTGGTGAACGCATCATGGCAAGAGCTGAAGAGACAAAAGTCTAGATATAGCTGAGTAGTTCTGCGTGGATTGAATTCCTCCACGACAATGAGAGACCACAGTTAACAGCTACAGGAGGTGTTTAGTGACTGTTATTGAAACTGAAGATGGCACAGCCTCTTAAGGGCTGCAAGGGAGCAAAACAGTTTTTCACCATGCGCTGCTGTCATTATTACATAAACAGAGGTGGATTTCTGTGCATCTTACCTAATACTGCATAACGTCATGGTAGTCACTGTCAAAGAAAGAAAACAGAAAATCGAGGCAGCACACATACAATGTTTGTATTCAGAAAAGTCTTCCATAAAACAGAAGTTAGAAGAAAGAAGGATGTGGTATAATTGTGATGTTTAAAGAGGGGCTTTTTTTATACTTGACACATTCAAACCCAGAACAGGAGGTTTTTTAAATAGGGGGTGACAGACGGCTCAATGGTTAGAGCCATTGCCTTTTTATCGAAGGACTTGTGTTATACAGCACTGATTTAGGCACAAGCAGACACAATGACACAGAGAACATCAACAGAACCCTGACCAGCCTTGACTCCATGTTCAACTGAACATTTCCATCACGCCAGGTGTTGCTGTGTACATTACTGTCAGCAGAGTGACCTAGACCTCTGCCTTCCATGGGACCTCTTTCAATCCTGCGTTTAGCACAAAGCTCTTCACTCACTTCACCTTCAACAATGTATATAGTTATAGAAATAACTTCATGAATATTTTTTATTCATGAAGTAACTTTGTCCAAGATGATTTACTATTACATAATAAACATTGTAATGATTTATCCTTTTACAAAGCAGGGTTATTCTTACAGAGTTCAGGGTAAGTAACTTAATTACAGCAGGAATGGAACCAAAACCTGTGACTTTCAGATTACAAAACCACAACCATACGTAAGGCACTGGAAAAACATGAAGTAACAAAGTACATACAGTACATGTAAGTGGACTAAGTGAAGGCACAAAACTGTTAACACCAGCGCTGCTTTGCCTTCTTGCTGAAGCATCTCTGAAAAGTTAGGTAGTGCTGCCGCCTGCTGGTCAAGAGGCAAGGCAAGGCAAGGCAAGGCAGGAATTTATTGTCATTTTGTCCATCTACACAGTACATGGCGAAACGAGACAACGTTCCTCCGGGACCATAGGTGCAACACAACGCGGTACAGCAGGAGAAAAGACAAAGGAATGTAATGCAAATGTTACCAAATAAATACAATAAATAATAGTAATAAATAGTATAAATGTGTGCGCTGGGCTCAACCGCAGTAGAGGCACAAAATGTTTCTGTAGTTGACAGGGTTTGTTCTTAAATAAAATTCCCTTTAAAGATGGAGTTGTGGAGTTGAAGATGGAGTTCCTGTCTATTGTTTCTTTATTATTGTCTCATTCACCTTGTAAAGCACTTTGAGTTACAGCATTATGCATGAAAATGTGATATACAAATAAATGTTGTAAAAATGTTATATTTCAGCATAGAAAAAACCAAAACTGGCCATAGCTTCTTCTCTTTCCCTTGGTGTGTTGGCCTGCTCGAGGTGTTTACCACAGCCAGGGTCTATCAGACACCCAACAGTGTTGCCACTTTTATACCTGTATGGCTCTCTTCACAACAACAGTTATCAAATTGATATAAGAACCAGGAAGTCCTGTTGGTAAAACCCAAATCTAATTTTCTTTTCAAATAAAATGTAAATCATCTACATTGAGTGCTGTGCTAATTCTGTTGCTTCTATATTGGAAAGAAGTTTTACAGAAATTAAATATATTATCTGACTAATCATTCTAATAGTTATATGTAGTGTCTGTTATTTGCTCTGTTTATGTACTGCACAGTTGTCACAAAAAGAGTTTAGAGATTATTTCATTCTGTTCCCTTACTTGGTCTTTAATTCATTAGCTTTATGAAAAGGCATCTTAATTATTTATTGCATTTTTATAAGTATTACATTTGCTTTGCTACACTTAATAGTTTGAACCAGTGTAGTTCAGAATGCATCTTTACCATTATTGTAATTTCTTAATTTGTTACATTCTGTTTGTTGTTATCAGATGTATTTTTTAACTTCCATTGTTTTTGTTTATTTTAAGTCATTTGTCATTTTGCACCATGAATGTGGGGTGAGGGAGGTAGCACATTATTATTGTTGTTAATGTTTTACTTTATGCACCCCTCTAGTATGTTTACCAGTTTGTATGGAGAATACAGTGCAGTTTGGGTGACTCCAGCTGGATGCTGCATCTCAGGCTCACTCTCATTTGGCATCACTGTGTAATACATAGAACCCCTTGGGGGTGTGCTGAGTCTGACCCCCTAGCCTCTGCTTGCAAGCTGGTCTTAAGCGCTACACTCTCAGTCAAGACAGAGTTCTGCTCCAGCGTGCTCTTGTCAGGCAGCCTGCAATTGCCCTGCTGGACCCCACATGGGAAGATGTGGTGCACACACTGCCAGGCTCACTGACATGTTTGTTTCTGGCTGGGGGGGGCGGCTGACAGGCTTGGCAGCTGGTACTCGCACAGTCTTTGTCATCAGATTTATCCCCCCCTGCAGTTTTCTAAAGCACCCCTTTGTCCATCCACATTTACAAAGCCATGCAGGCGCCTTCCTTATTTTCCTGCCAGTATGCGTGTGGCGCTGGACAAAGTGCCCCCCAGGTTGAAAGCACACTCCCTTGGCAGGCTAGTAGATTAACACCAGTTGCTTCTGCTTTCTGGACCTTTATTTCTTGCTTATCTCTCACCAGCAATATTCCTGGCCTCTTGCAACTAAACAAGTGCATCTGTCCAGCTTCTTGAAGAAATGTGCTCACGTCACTTGTGGGTGGCCATTCCCATGCAGAGCTCATTGTGCAGGAAGAAACAAGAGAGACACTTTGCCTTGGTCACTTTGTTTCATCTGTTGGCCTTCTGAAATGTTATTTACAGCATCCAATGTATGCATTTGGTGATGCCTGATGTTTTTGTTTTGCAGGCACAAGTGACCCTTATGTCAAATTTAAGATAGACGGGAAGACGTTTTACAAAAGCAAAGTGGTCTACAAAAATCTGAACCCGACCTGGAATGAGTCCTTCTCATATCCTGTTCAGGACTTGGCGAAGAGGCTGCTGATCAAGGTGAGCAGCTTTGTGTATAAGCAAGTGGAATCTTAGTGTGGCCATTTCACTTTGGTGGTCCAAAACCCTGGTGATGGAGGGCACTGATGGATGTCATGAGTGATAGGAAAAGCCTGGTTAGTTAGGAAAGACAATAATTAGTACTGTCAAGTGCGGACAGACAGCTGCATACACTGTGGTCAACCAGGACCAGGCAGAAAACCACTCTGCAGTCTGTTGAAAACAATCCACAGGGGATGGCTACAGATTTTTTTTTTTTTTTTTTAAAAACTCGTCATGGCTGTGTGAGACACAGTAGGTAAAGACTGTCTGTGTTTGGAATGGCACAGGTATATGACCGAGACCTGACCACAGATGACTTCATGGGCGCAAGCAGCATTGACTTGAACACACTGGAACTGAACAGGTGAGGAGCTCCAATGGGCCTGACAGGGTGTTTACTAGGTCATCGTTCTGGTCCACTTCCTTTTCTCTTGGTGGTACCTTGTGAATGAACACCTTTTGTGGTTCCGTGCAGAACATCTGAGATGAAGCTGCTGCTGGACGACCCCAACAGTCTTGAGGATGACATGGGTGTAATAATTGTGGACGTTTGTCTTTCTATTAGAGACAAAGACAGCAGAAGCAGTTCTGTAAGAATTTTCATTTCTGTTTATTTTTTCCAGCTTGGAGTGGAATGTTCAGTTATCTAATTTTTTTCTGTTTTTATTTCCACTTTTAAGTTGAATTTTTTGCTTGGTTTTATTTCCAATTTTGGTTCAACTTTTGCAGGACTCAAAATGGACTCCAAAAAGAAGAAGAAGCTTTAAGGTAAGAGATTTTTAGCTGTTATCTTGAGCAGTCCTCATTATGAATTTTATTTCCTAGAATACCTCTGTAGTTTCTGTTTTGCAAAAGTTGAAACATTTTTATACTACTTATTATTATTATTATTATTATTATTATTAACAACAACAACAACAACAACAACAACAACAACAATAATAATAATAATAATAATAATAATACACTGCCTGGCCAAAAAAAGTCACCACCTGGATTTAACTAAGCAAATAGGTAAGAGCCTTCCATTGGATAATTACTGTAGTGACTAATACGTTTCAGCTGGCAACAAGTTATTTAACCCTAACTGATGCAGTGAGTAGCTTCTCATTTCTTAAACAACCATGTCGGAAGATATATCCTGTTGTCGTGGAAAAGATGTTACTCTGTTTTGGAAGGGTCAAATTATTGGCCTGTATCAAGCAAAGAAAACAACTAAGGAGATTGCTGAATCTACTAAAATTGGGTTAAGAACTGTCCAACGCATAATTAAAACCTGGAAGGATATTTATGAACCATCATCTTCAACGAAGAAATGTAGTCAAAAAAAATCTTGACTGATCATGGTCGGAGATCATGTAAACATTTGGTGAAATCAAATCGTAAAAAATCAACAGTAGAACTCACGGCTATGTTTAATAGTGAAAGTAAGAGCATTTTCACATACACAATGCAAAGGGAACTCAAGGTATTGGGACTAAATAGCTGTGTAGCCTTAAGAAAACCACTTATCAATGAGGCTAACCGGAAAAAGGCTTCAATTTGGTAGGGAGCATAAAGATTGGACTCTGGAGCAATGGAAAAAAGTGATGTGGTCTAATGAGTTCAGATTTACCTTGTTGCAGAGTGATGGGCACATTAGGGTAAGAAGAGAGGTGGATGAAGTGATGCACCCATCATGCCTAGTTTCTACCGTACAAGCCTGTGGGGGGCAGTGTTATGATCTGGGGTTGCTTCAGTTGGTCAGGTCTATGTTCAGCCACTTTATGTGCCCAAAAAATGAGGTGGTCTGACTACCTGAATATACTGAATGAGCAGGTTTTTCCATCAATGGATTTTTTCTTACCTGATGGCATGGGCATATATATTCCAAGATGACAATGCCAGAATTCATGGGGCTCAAATTGTGAAAGAGTCCGTCAAGGAACATGAGACATCATTTTCACACATGGATTGGCCACCAGAGAGTCCAGACCTTAACCCTATTGAGAATCTTTGCTGGAGAAGACTTTGCAGCGGTCCGACTCTCCTGTCATCAATACAAGAGCTTGGTGAAAAATGAATGCAACTCTGGATGGAAATGAATGTTGAGACATTGCATAAGCTTATCAAAATGATGCCACAGCAAATGTGTGCCGTAATGAAAGCTAAAGGCAGTTCAATGAAATATTAGTGTGATTTTTTTTTTTTTTTTTGGCCGGGTGGTGTATTATTATTCTTATTATTATTAGCAGCAGCAGAATTACAGTGATAGGTACACTGCATTAAATTACTTACCGCTATGAACTCTCTCTCTCTCTCACACACACGGCTTCCCTCTACCATTGCGGTTGATCCATCTTTAGCCACGTTAAACCCCTCCACCTGGGTTGTTCGTCTTACTTGAGCTAAGTAGTGGAGGTCCACAAGGGGGCGGTAGACGACTAGGATTGGTGTAAAGTGCCAGGAAACCGTTGCAGAAAAGATTATTTACAGTACATTAAACAAAAGAAGTAGGGAGAAGAATTCCATTTCTGTTCTTTATCTTCTTCTGACTTTTTAACTCCATCTTTTTACAGTAAAAACAAATTCCCGGTTATTAAAGTGATCAGTGTAAGTGCAGGGACATGGCTGTTGGGTCTACGTGCAGGTTGGAGCGCTTATGTCTTGTTGAGTTTGGAGAGTAACTGTGTTTTACACAGCAGGCACTGCTGAGCCACACGTGTCACATTACCTTATTTGCATTTTAATTAGCCCAAAAATAACAAAGCGTTATTGGAGTTTACTACAGATACTGCCTAATCTCCTCTCTTCTCCTACACATTAAGCAATAAATTTATTCGATTTGATATTAAACAGAAAGCTGTTAAAACATTTTCTGAATTGGAGGTCGTTTTATTATCTTAGTTGTGGGCTTTTACACAGTGAGCCAGCTCCCTGTGCATCTGTCTCACTTTAATCTTTGCATTACAATGGAAGATGAATTTCAATGTGATTTTAACTGGACTGCAGACAAAGTGCTTTTCATCCATGTGCTTCCCAGTAATATGCGTGCGCGCGCGCACACACACACACACACACACACACACACACACACACACACACACACAGGCTGGGCTGTCCTGTCCCTGCAGTGGTGCTATGTAATGACAGCAAGGACAGTCTGTTTCGGAAGCTACACTGCACGTAAAGATGGGCTGGCGGGATGCTGCGTGGAGTCTGAGCTTCTCTTTGAGGACCATTTCTGAAAGATCTCGGCATGCTGGAAGGCCTGTCAGCGCAGTCCTCACTTCAGAGCGATTTTCCTTACAAGCAGCTCTTCCAGATGCAGTGTAATTATCCGAGAGACAGGCAAGTGGGGCGGTGTGGCGGCCATGCTGCTTCTCAGAAAGGCGGTGGGGGTGTATGGGGAGTGCACTTTCACGTTCTACGATGCCCCGTCAGTAAGATGGCTGGGAAGCAATTATCCAGATGTTGGAATGTAATATCCCAGCTGTCAATGGACAGGGCTGGACCAGCGGCCAAGTGGGCCCTGGTCCGAGCCGGCCTGATTGCCCCACGCTGCCCTGCACCATATGGAAGCGCTCGCCATCTCTGTTTAATAACCAGGAATACTCTCTTTAGGGGCCCCTTGCAGCTAAGTGGAATTGTTTTATTGGCCGGCAAAATGGAAGCATATCCAAGACAAACACTGGGGATGACAGGGCTGGCCCAGCCCTACATCACTCCCTCGTTTGGCACATTAGAAGCTCTGCTATCTTTCATGTCGATGTGCTTTGATGTCTGTAGCCCTGGAGCCCTGTGTTACTGCAGGCGAGGGGCAGTGGCACAGTGGAGCATTCGAATGGGCAGGGGGCACTATCCTAAGAGCCATGTGAAGCTGACCCAGCATTGTGTCTTAACTTCAGTTGTGTGATGTTTCTTTTGCAGTGTTATTGAAGTACCTCTGAGGGCTGCATACAATCCTCCATGTGAGGACAGAGAAAATGCTCTTTCATGTAGTGCTTTAGATTTATTAACTTAGCAGATGCTTTAATCCAAAGTAGCATACAGTGACTACAGTGTATTTAGCCATCAGCTTTAACCAAGGTGACCTACAGTCCAAGATGCACTACACTGCCTACAGTCATTTACTCCAGCAGACCAGTATAATATACACGCACGCACACACGCATGCACTCACGCACACGCACAGGGCAATTCAGAATCACGAGTTCACCTGAAACTTGTGTTTGGACCATGGGAAGAAACCCATGTGAGCACAGGGACAACATGAAGACTGCACACAGACCCATGTTTGCACACACCATCTAGGTGTTGTGAAATACCAGTACTATTTTCTGCATCACTGTGCTGTCTTTTATACCACATAACCCTCATTTCCTTAAAAAGTAAAACTGACAAGGTAAAACAGTGTAGGCCAAAGGCAACCTTCCCTTTGTGCAAGTCCCCTTCAACAGCTTTCGCTTTTCGGATTCACTACCACCAACTCAGGCTGATGCTCCTTTGAGGTTAGGTGGTATGGAGGTGTAGCAGGGTGCAGGGGATCAGCAACAGCTTGGCATGACCTTCAGACTGAGCAGATGCAGCAGGATGGTGAACAAAGTGTCCCACCTGATTGGCTTTGTGATCGTGTGGCGACCTTTCCCCTCCTGTCTGTAGGCGGGCACCCCAGCGCACAGGGCCATGCTGTCAGATGCATTGAGGAAGCGGCAGCTGTGGAACACTGTGGTACGAGTGACACTGGTGGAGGTGCAGGACCTGCATGTTGATGGCCAAGGGGACATCTATGTTCTCTTCAGACTGGGTAACCAGAAGTTCAAAAGCAAGGTACCTGTCCATTGTGTCACACTGATAGTACCCTTCACAGTTTCCCATGGTGCCATAATGCGTATCATCATGTTTTGTCATTTGGTTTGTAAATGGGCATCTGACCTGTATTATACACTGTCTTACACTTTGAAGTATCCATCTTTCAGGTCCATTGCGATTACTGTTGGTATCTGCGCCCAGATAGATGCCCACCTGCTCTTCAGAATACCAACTTCTATGTTGTCCTGATGTATTGCTTTTCTGTACATGGGCACTTCTCCCTCATCACAGAATCTGTGTAAGCAGCAAAATCCACAGTGGAGAGAGCAGTTTGACTTCAACTACTTCCCAGATGGCCCAGATGTCTTGGAGGTAGTGGTCTGGGCCAAAGAAGGCCGGAGATATAAAGAAAGCCTGGGCATGTAAGTTCTGCCTCCCATCGGTGTTCCCACTCCTTCTGTTGGGTTAAGGTACCCTGTGAAATCCCTGTTGGGGTCTATAATGTTTGGTCCTTCTGTCTGACCTCTGTGTGCAGGTGTGAGGTGGACCTTTCCCAGGTTCCAGTCAATCAGCGGCAGCTGTACACTCAGTCGCTTGGCTTGGGCACCAGCAGAGTGGTTTTCCTGGTCACGGTGATCCCCTGCTCTGGTGTCTCCATCTCAGATCTCTGGGCCCCCCCCTTGGAGGACCCCAACCAGAGGGAACAGCTGAGAGACAGATATGTTAGTGCATCAGACTGGCACCATTAGTATCATCTGTGTATGAACTTTACCTCCTAAGGAGGCACTGCTGTCAAACCTTTTAGTATCCCATCAAACAAAATGTATAGCAAGTGTGAAACATGGCAGTGTGAGACAATACATAATAGAGCTGAGTTTTATTTTTGTCTTCACAGTGTTTGAAGAACTCATTAAAAAATTTACAAGATGTTGGTTTCCTTCAAGTTAAGATAATCAAGGCTACTGATCTTTCAGCTGCAGATTTAAATGGTATGAAGTCTCTTTCTGCAGTCACTGTTTTATTTTTTTTCCCCTGTTTGTCTTATTGAAAGTTGCCTTGTGTTGTTGTGCCTTGGCAGGAAAGAGTGATCCTTTCTGTGTAGTGGAGCTGGGCAACGACAGACTGCAAACTCACACCATCTACAAAACTCTGAATCCTGAGTGGAACACGGTCTTTACTCTGTGAGGGAGAGTAGTCAGTTTTTTGTTTTAGGATATTCTTAACAAAAACGTGTTTTACAGTTTAAAGACACTCCTGCATACCAGTATGGATTATTACATGTCATTGTATATCATTATGTATCGCCCTCATGCCATAAACTTTTTCTTAGTTTGAAAATGAATAACAGATGTCTGTTGTTTTTCAGGCCAGTCAAAGATATTCACGACACACTGGAAGTCTCCATCTTTGATGAAGATGGAGACAAACCTCCTGATTTCTTGGGAAAAGTGGCAATTCCTTTGCTGTCTGTAAGTATTTCTTTCTTTATTCTTTATTTGTCACATACACAGTTATACAAGTACAACATGTAGTGAAATGTGTTCTGAATTGGTCATGAGACCATGCACAATACAATTTTACAAATAGATTACAATTAAAAAAAATAAGTGATACCGAGAGGTTTCCAGTGGAGGGGCTCATGAACAAGTTATAGTATATTCAATAATTACATAGTTTGGAAAAAACACCATGAATAAATAGAAAAAAAAACAGTTTGCAGTGCAAACTTGTGCAGAAGTTTTTTTGGAAGTAGCAATTGCATTTTGTAAGTCTAAGTCTTCAAGCTTTTTTGCACTTAGTGTTACGTTTTAATGTACTGTTTTACAGTACAACGTGGGAGGATAAAATGATAACTGTGTAAAGAAGTGCTCTGAGGGTCTAAATGAAGATTGTAACAGGAAATCTTTATTGCTGTAACATAAGTTGGATGTTGTGAGGTGCTGTGAAAGAAATGAAAGGTTAAGTTGCATATTCTTTCGTGTTTTTTTTTTCTTGTACTTTATCGTTTATTTGGGTTACATTGTTTAATTCTGAATTTTTCTATAGGTGATTGTTGCTGTATTTTATGCGCTCTGGCCCAGTCCAATTTGTTTTTCATTAAAACTTAATTTAATTTCATTAAAACATTATGGCACAACTGAAGGGAAGGTTTGGTGCTGCTTTTTGTTCTTCCAGGAATTCTCTACTGTTCCGCATATAAACATGCAGCTCTGGCCAAAACAAAACTGTAAGACTAATGAGAAGTATTTGTACAGAATTGGCTGACACTGGTTCAGAGTTCAGGGAGCCAGCAGACTCTCACACCACCTGTGTACTGTTATATGGAAAATTGGTGCGCTAGTTTTCTGGGTAAGTTTCAGTTGTCAGGAGACTAACTGCGCAGTGAGATACATCACGTTTGAACCCAAGAGATAAATGTTCAGTTTGTACTCTAACAAAGAATACAAAGAAGGTACATTTTTAATGTAGTGTTTGTGTCTGTTTTGTGGCACATTTACAGTTATTGCCATGATGTTAACCATTGCTGTCAGTTATGTTTGCATATGATTTGTTTAGTGGATATGACAAATAAATGCAAGTGTCAATTTGCATTAAGCACAGATAAGTGGGGGGAAAGGATGTTCTTTTGTTAGAAAGCGCTGCAGTCAGCTGTGTTCATGATTACTTAAAAAAGTTTTATGTTTTTATTCTAGGTGCAAAATGGCATTCTGACCACTTACATGTTGAAAAAGGACGATTTAGTAAGGCCGTCCAAAGGACTCATATCGTTGGAACTAGATGTTTTTTTTAACCCGGTAAGTATTAAAGTTCCCCCGGCAATTAAGGTGTATGAAGGATGGCAATTACAGACGGGCTCGCCTTTAGTGCGATGGCCATCTGTGTCGTGCTGATAGAGGCAGATCAGGGAGACAGTCCCGGCATAGCCCACACTCCTGGAACAGATGGCCCCCAAAGATGGACCAATCGTGTCGCTCCAGCCTGGAACTGGGGCTCTACTGGCGCCCGCCTTTGGCAAATATAATACAGGAATTCAATGTGGGTCTAAAATAAATCATCTTAACAGGTCTGCACTGATGGACGCAGCTCCCTGTTTGAATCTGTCATGACTGTGTCTGCCATGCACTGCTTTCTCACTTGAACCTTTATGTCGTGCCCATCGCTGGTGATGGTACAGCGATGCACCTCTCAGTTTTCCAAATGCAAGCTTTACATTTCCTGCATCTTTCAGCATTTTCCTACTGAAAATTGGCTGCATCTATTGCATGCTGTTACCAGTATCTGATAAAGGTACAGTTTAAACCAGGAACATTAAATTGTCCTCTTGTTCTCAAGATCAGAGCAAGTGTCAGGACCTTCAAACCGAAAGAGAAGAAATTCACAGAGGATAATCCAAAGTTCTCCAAGAAGGTCTGTGTTTAAATTACTGTTATCATTCAGACCTTTCACTGTCTGTAGATGTAATTGTTAGCCATTGTAGTTCCACTATGATCCCTTCATTTGACGTTGCTTGAAAAAAGGTGTAGGAAAGGACAGTTCCATGCCCTTTTCACTCAGGGTGGTGTGGTAGCTATGCTACATACAAAGGTCTCTGTGTTGAAAACCTTGCATGTCACTGAATGAAAAATAAACGCTGGTGCAGTGGCACACAGTGGCTGCCGGGGACCCTGAATCTGACCTGCACACTATTGAACCCTTGTGAACCTGAGCCTGTCCCAGGGAGCACTTCATACATACATTTCCATTAAAACAGAAGCAAGGCTCTGTTAAAGCACACATTTCCTTTTTTGTCCACACACATACATTGCTGCAGATTGTAGTCATGCAGAGCAACTACTGTAAATGTATTAATCTTGAGAATAAGGAAAGCATGTTGCGTATGTTTTCCTAACTGCAGATGTTCCTCACTGCTCCAACAGGTCTTACAGCGCAACGTGTACCGTGTTCGCAACATTACCAGAGCTATCCTGTACTCTGTGCAGTACATTAAAAGCTGTTTTCAGTGGCAGAGCACCCGGAGGAGCATCACGGCTTTCTCGGTGAGCCATTTCTGTTCGTGTTAATGACTTCACTTTCTCCCCACTGTGGCACCAGTCACTCCTGGTAGTCTGTATTAAGCTGTGTGTTTTCTGCGCCCTCCCCTCTTACCCAAGGACCATGTCTGTCAGGTGCTCCTCCTGGGTCATTTTGCTGCTGCTCAGCCTTGCACATTTCGACTGTAACGTGTTGAGCGAATCCTGCGCACCTTTCCCATTAGGCCTTTAGCATACGACTTCAAAGGGCCGTGGGACCGAGTGCCTTTTAACCAGTGCTCTTGTTACTCCTCCCTTCCATGAAGCCAAGGCCCTCTGCAGTCGCATGTCACTCTGTCTGCTTCTTTGTGCACATTTTCAGCTTTAAATAATTGCCCTGTGCTCTTTCCAGCCTTTTGGGGGGTGCAAGTTTTAGTATCAGCTAAGTGTTATTTCTGCTCTCGCGAACAAAATTGGCTCTGGGTGGTTTCAGCCATGTCTCTGTAAGAACTGCTAATGAGACTCTGGTATCAAACAGCCTGCGTCACATCAGTCATCTGAAATAATGTGCACTTGACCCAGTGCAGCCTCAACCAGGCAACTCAGCTAATGACTGGAAGCATCTCTTAGTGGAGCAAAGCCAGGTTAGTCACTGACACATCACACGAACGTAGATAGATGGGCTGAGGATAGCAAACAGTCACTGACTGACTGACTGACAGACAGACAGATGGTGATGGGTTCTCTTCTGGCCTCTAGGTGATCAAATCAGGACTGATTCCACTTCAGTTTGTGATCCATCATAATGTTCCTAAGAAGCTGACTTCATGGTTTGTAGAAATGCTTCCGAGAGAGCTTTTTTGCATTATTAATAGGCATATTGTGTCAGTCTCTCTGCCTTGCCATCCCATTTCTCTGAATTTTAAAACTGCACTTGTATTACGGACATTGTAGAACGAGACTCAAAACTTCCTTCCGTCTCCGTTGTGTTGTGTGCACCTGGGTTTGATCATCACAGAAGATAGCAGTGGGCTGGTACAGTTTAGCGGTTGCAGTGAATCGCTTCCAAACTCTTGTTGATGAGTCGTTTCATTGGAAACACAAAGCGATGTCATCAGCCTGTCTTGGAGGCAGCCAGATGCTCAGTCATCGTTCAATGTTTAGGATCGACATGCAAAACAAGCAGAAAGGAAATTACACTTTTGCCTGTAGTGCCCATAGTCTTAAAGTTTTAACAGTATGTTCAGCTGGATATTTAACTCTCTAGGCTGCAGTAGTAGATGACTGGGTTATATGCTGGCTTCTAAGGAGTGGTGGTGCTCCTGGCCTCGGTGCGGCTGCAGAAGATGGTGCTCCACAGGCCTTGCATTATTCATTCGCTACCGGTGTCCAGGGCAATCCGCTGCTGTTCATGCAGCACTGTTTCACAGGGGGACATAAGGGGAACCTCAGACACTGTCCCAATAACTACGCTCATACTCTCCTGTATTAAACATCCACACAGCATACATTCTAAAAGTATATTTTTTTGCATTAATTTAGCCTGAATTTAGTACTGCATTATATGATAAGGTGGCACTTCATTGAAATAAAATGTATTAATTGTAGTGGTGATGTTAATTTGGGAACGCTTTTATTAATAATTAATGGCCTTTCAACTGCAGTGAATTTAAGTGGATCAAACCTTACTGAAGAAAGTGCTCCACATATACAAGTGTAGTGTCCTGAAAATCAAGCATATTCCATTAATTGATTAAATTATTTTGTGGCCTGATGATGACCAGTGTTAGTTTTATTTAGACCACTGGGAAGATGGAAATAAACATTTTTGGAGGTTCTCTACGCAATATACTGTACATGAACTGCTTTTTTCTGAGTACAGTCATTCCATGTGGGGTTAAGGATTATGCATTTTGATTGCATAGTATGTTCTGTAAGGGGGAGATGCTATTTAGCTTGGTACTGCTTCTATTTTTCAGTTATGGTTTTTAATATAGAGGCTCTAATTAGCAAACTTTACTGTATGGTACTTGTCCCTTTAAAAACTTCTTTCTCATCCATAAAATCTTTGTAAGTCCACAAGAATACAAACAAACAAAAAGTGTGGGGATTTTAGTGCTTGTTTACGGAACAGTAATGAGAGCGGGATGCGCACTTCCCAAGTTTGACAACTGCACATTTATGCACAGAGAAAGGGCCACAATGTGACAGTTGAAAGCGTAATAAAATACTGCCCTTTTAAATGTTCTTTTCTGGGAGACGCAGCAGTGAGATGAATACTGTATATATCAGCAGGCAGCACGGAGGGGTCAAACAGAGTTCTTTCCTGCCATGCGGCACGGCGTCTCTAGATGGCGCTAAAGCACCACCAGAGAGGGGGGCTGCTGACGAATTGCACCCAAAGATACAGAGAGTGAGAGAGAGGTGAGATAGAGCAAGAGCCCCCACATCTGACAGAGGACTGGAGCTCTAAACTTGGGGGGGGGGGGGGGGTTGAAAGTGAACGCCCACCTCACTCCCCCAGGCCTAAAACAAACTTTGAATATGAGATAATGCTCTATTACACGCCAGATGAGTCTGCCTAAGTCGGCCCAATTCCGGCACAGCAGGAGAAAGTCT
Source organism: Heterotis niloticus (assembly GCA_018136845.1). Classification (NCBI taxonomy): domain Eukaryota; kingdom Metazoa; phylum Chordata; class Actinopteri; order Osteoglossiformes; family Osteoglossidae; genus Heterotis; species Heterotis niloticus. Next base: position 24,776,050 of record CM030903.1, read on the forward strand.
TGTTTCAGACCTGCAGATGAACTTTGAAGTCAACACCGCAAATTTCCATTTTTGGGGAAGAAAGGAGAGGAAATGGAATAGAATAAAGTAAAGGTCATTTACACACAAAGTGTGAGCTGGAGGTTTTCACTGCAGTGTTTTAATTGTATAAGTAAAGATAATGTTTTAATGTTTCCGTATCTCTCCTGTCAACAGTTTTGAGTAGAAAAAGTCCATCTTATTGTTTTTGTTGTGTCTTGCTGGCATTGAGGGGCGACCATCTTTTTAGACACCGTTTGACAGGCTGCGAAATGCTGACTACTCCATATCTGAGCCAGCTGAGATGGTATCCGATGAATGTTTGATGCTGCATATCTGTAAGCACGGCTGGCGGTAGTAGCACTCTGTGGATCCATCGCATCTTTGCCGACGAGGGCAAAAGTCGTTGTCGGACATGTGGGTCCCAGAGCGCAGAGTGGGCGGCTGCTCGAGGATGCAGCCCACACCCATCTAGCCGGCAACATCAGCATGTCCGCTATATGCATTGCCGTCAGCATGGCGGCAGTTATTAATGATAACACGATGCTAGGAAACATCATGTTTATTCTCTTTGCTGCATTGCGGTGTGGCCTGGAGCAAGCGTGACGAGAGCACACACGCTACAGTGACGTGTCTCATCCGTTGCCCTCTTGCTGTTCTTGCTGTGGAGAAGTTGCTCTGATTTAGTACGAACCCTGCTGAGGCGGCCAGCCCGGGGGCACGGCAAGTGGGCTCTGTGTTACCACAAGGCTGCATGCTAATACTCAGCCCTATAGTGCTAGTACTGGCGAAGCAGCCTTTTATTTACAACCACAGTTACGCCTTTTAAATGATGGCAAGTCATTCTGAGAACACTCTTGTTTTGCTGTGTATTCTTGCAGAGCATCATGTCCTTGAAAGTCTGGGATTAGCTTGCAATCCCTGCACGGCTCTGTGTCTTGGCTCACTGCCATGCCACCTCGCACCGCACGGCCCAGGAAGGCTCTCCCCACTAGGCCCTGCAGGCCGGCCCCACAGCAGTGCAGTTTCAGAGTTGCTCCAGGATAATGATCCCACCTGTGCACCACAGCAGACCTAGGACACTCAGCGCTGCACATAGTCTTTTAAAATCCCTGTTATTATTATTATTATTATTATTATTATTATTATTATTATCATCACCAGTTACTTATCTGGAGCTTTTATCCAAAAGAATATAGCCCTTTTATCCATTCATACAGTTCTGTCTTATAGAAGAAAATTTTAAGCTAAGGGCAGTACAACAAATTCTGTCCCAAGGATAAATCTGGGAACTTTGTTACATGTGTGACTGAGATATTCGTGTGCTGAATCATCTTACTGTGTTACTGTGTGCTCCTGTGGCAGCAAAAGATCATATAACAGAAATGAGAAATAGCTGTACAGAGTGGTTTGTTGCAATTTTCCCTGTCTGGTGCCTTTGTTTTAATTTCTGTAACATAAGGCCTGCGAGTGGAGCACAGCTGTTACAGGCTTACTGGCCACAGTGAGGGAGGAAAACAGCATGCTTCACTGAGGGAAGGTGCGAGTTTAAAGCATATACACGGCTTTTCCGAATGTTCTGCATGTAAAATGCTGCAAGGCTGAGGTCTCTGAGGGTGTACCACCTTTGCAGTCGTAGAGGACATGTTTCCCTGGACAATGTGGTCTGGAACCCAGTCTGCAGTGCAAGTATGAAACCATGGAGCCGTGTGAGTGAGCACAAGTTGGTAGTCCATGTCGGCACTCCACTGGAGCTGGGCGGCGCCGCTCTCCATGCAGCTCGTCTCACTCTTGTAAGCCTTTCCAAAGTGACTGGAAGTGATTTACTGCACATCTAACTTCAGACACAGTGAGTTATTTTGCCCTCGATTTGCTCTTGGCGAAGCCCACTTTCTTCCAAAAAGGTTTCTGATATGAAGCGACCAGCGTGAATGTGAGCTGCCCACCTGCCCTTCCGGCCCCACTTTGAGCTTTAGGCTGCCCACGTCGGCGGCCGACTCCCCAAGCCCATCTGCAGAAGAGAGAAAGGCAGGGATGAGCAACGCACCTACAGAGCCTTTGATTTATTATTCATCCCCCCCTTTTTTCCCTCCTTTTTTAATTGAGAAAGCATTAGAGATTATGCTGGTTGCCCTCGATTTCACCCGGAAAAGTGAATGTAGATTGGAGCAGCGATTATGCAAGATTCTCTTATTCTTTAGGTGCATTTAAACCCTCCCACCCCCTCCTCCATCGTCTACAGCCTGAAATCAGGCTCATAAAACTTGCTTAGCTCTGCGTCCTCAGTGTGCAGGCCTTATCCAGTCCCATGACCAGCAGCTGGGCCCAGGCCCAATGTTACGCATTTGCAACAGTGAGGTACTGGAAATGAAAGCTTGTGTTCATTTTGCCCTGAACAGCCAGGACCAGAGGTCAGCGACAGGAGCAGGTAGTAGGTAGCATCGCGGTATGAATCGGATTTGCAGTCATACAGCGCACCAGTTATGCGAACAGCAGGAGGGTCTCTAGGAAACAAAATTACATAAGGAAGAAAAGATGTTTATATCGAAACAGCTATTGTGATGAGGAGGCTCTTTGTACACCTGATCCCCACACTAACTTATTTATTCACAAGAAACAACTTTCGGTCCACAAGCTCTGGTGGCAGCTAAAACAAGCTTGAGGACATAAAGTGTGGCTTTGCATGATGGGAGACAGGAGCAGGGGGCCGCCACCGTGGCGCAGGGGCCCAGAGCAGTCGTTTAGATCATTTATAGTGAGAGCCGCCCGTGTGTGTGTAAAACACGGACAGCCCACACGCGGCTCGAGCCGTGTCCTCAGAAGCAGGTAGGTGGTGCAGTAGCCTATTCCCCTTTTAACAGTTGGAAACACAGCGCGCCTTTTTAAAGACTCTTGCAGAGGTCGTCCTTCCCCTTCTGTTCCCGGCGGCGCCGTGTCCTCCACGGGGAAGAGAGGGGGCGGCGTACGTCGCCACGCTCGCTTAGCTTTAAGACGAGTTCATCAGCCCCGCTGTACTAAAACTTTTGCTCACTGGGGACTGGGGGGGTCTGCAAGACATGCAGAATGCATTAGGAGGAGTCGTGTTAACAGCAGTGTAGAATTATCGTATCAGCTTACTTCTGTCTTCGAACCTGGTAACCCGGTGCAGCAGCAATCTCCACTGCTGCCTACTTTTTATGTTTATTTTTACACACACACAAAATTCATATTTGTATCAGTGTGTATTTGAACAAATAACACACATTCAATTCTGTCTTTAAAAACCAAAAATCTCTTTCAGCCTGATTTGAGCTCTTTTCCCTTTTATAACAGTTTATGTTTTCATTTTACGTTGTGCAAATTGTGGAGCTGCCCAGTAAAGAAGGACAGTTTTACTGCTGCTATCACTTTTCTGCATGAAGTGTTTGGGAGACTTACAGGGGTTTTCAAAGTCATATCCGATCTGCTCGGCAGTAAAAAGATGGTAACACAACTCCTGAGGCTGAAACGGGGGCCACATTTTAGGCTAATTAAAAGGCGGATTATTTTCAGGGGGAAGGCACACTTTAGCCACACTTTCTTAGCCCTTCCTTTAATCGCTCGCTCTCACTCTTAATAAAACATAAACCGTTTAGGGGGGAATTAGCTGCGTCTCCGTTTCACAAAAGGGCACAAAATGTGAGAAGACGAGGAGGTGTTCCTCGCTCATGCACTTTAATGAGGGATATCTGACATGTTTTATGGAGTGTGCTTCTCAAAGTGCAATGGCTTCCCCAGATGTTCACGTTTACCTTTTTATTAGCATATAAAAACACTGAAATCCCCCTCGCACAGACTGACACACTGCTTGGAAGACCACAGGCATTTTCTGACAGGTTTGGTTTATCCCCTCATTTAGAGACAACAAATTATATTTCTGTATGCTTTTATCCGTTCTCCAAGCCATGCACAGTTAGCCGAATTTGCATTAGTGGGCGATTATGAGTACCTGTGACAGATTCTCTCTGCCGACTCCCTGGGTGGAAATGAATTGCCTCCCTGCGTTAACTCGCATGGGAAGAGAGAGACCAGGCAATTAGAGTTTAGTGGTTAATGTAGCTGCATTTGCACGAGGGCGGCGGGTTCAGCGCTCCAGCTGGGCTCGGGCTGCCTTCCCCGCGCTGCTGTAAGGAGCGCTCGGCATGCCACGGGCTCCCTGTCCTTAACCTCCTAGACCTGGCCCCGGCGCCACGACCGCCACGCAAAACACGGGCTGTGCACGGCTGAAAAAAGGTGCGGTGCCGTGACTTTCTCCACCAATCATGCATATTCGTGTTTATTCAAATATTCACCTGCTTTCTTTACCTCCCCTCCTGGGAGCAGATGAATTACAATAATAGATTGTGCTGGTTGGCTGTCTGTTCCCTTAGGTATATTCAGGATGTTTTGCGTTTGGCTTTATAGGTGCTGTCTTTTGACCGTCTGTAAGAGGAGCAGGCTGAGGGGGGTAGCAGGGGGTCACCGTTCCTGTGAAGCCCGGTTTGGAGGTCTCCCATAGGCCCCCCACATGCTGGCAGGATATGTCATGTTTACAGGCCACGAACGGAGGCCTAAGGCCCTTTTAGCCAAAGCTGGCTGTACTGCACCAGAGATGCCATGTACACTGACATGGTCGTCCCCTGTTAGCACAGGTGTGAGGGCTAACAGCAGAGTTAACCGCTCTCTCTTTCAGTAAGTACTCAACACCCTGTAGTCAGAAGTGCTTCCATAAACCTGAACAATGCTGACAACCCCACACTCTTCCTGCTACGTTTTCAAACATAGTCTTAAACTCCATTATGTGTCGTCTCTATTTGGAAACAGCGGACTGTTTTATACTGTATGCAGAGTTGTATTCAGGGGCATTAACCACTTGACCAAATCAGGGTCGTGGCAGTCCTGAGCTTAACAAGGAAGCTGGTCTGGCACATGCGGATGTCTTGCCAGCCCCTGAAGGAACCACGCAAACATGGGGAAGACATGCAGACTCCACACACATTGAGCGACATTTAAACTCTGAGCTGACACTCGAGGAGGCCGGGTGCTGTAAGGTGGGGGCACCACTTATGTACTTTATGCGATCTTTTTCTATTCTTTATATGATCATAAAGTAGCCAAACCTCAGATGAAGTTTTTTTTTTTTTTTTTTTGGTTAATGTGAGGAATTATGCATGTTTTTGAGTAATAAATTGTTTGTTTTCCTAGTTTGTCATCTGCTTTTACTATCCCAGCTGCCTTACCTTTATTCTTCTTTGTGATAAACTTGCTAGCAAGATTATTGAGTCTGCTCATAGCTCTCGCCTCGGGTCTCTTAGATCACCCCAGCCGGGGCCCTGACTCATAAGTTTGTCCGTAAGTGGCTTTAAACATTCGGCTGCGAGTGCTGCACAGCTGTGAAGTGGTGGGAGTCGCGGGGCCCAGCGCCAGCCCTCTGCACAGGTCTGAAGGAGTATTTGTTGAGCGTGATTCATACTGTTCCTGCCGGGGGTCTCGCATTTCTCTGTGGCACTGCTGTGGTGACGGAAGCAGCCGCTCCCCATGTCCCCAAACGCACGCAGGCGCACAGGTGACACACGTTCTCCTCCGGGAGGCTTTCTGTCTATAGAAATGTGCAGTAGCAGGCAGGTGGAATATTTGCACACCAGGTGTTGATCAGCTCCACCAGTGGCATCTGACACTTGACCGTGTGAAGGGGTGGGGGTGTAGGGCCCTGTTCGTACCAGGAGAGGAAACCCCAGTGAATCGTGTGTCTGATGCCCAGCGTCTCTCTGAGCACACGGTCTGCTGTCATTTCAGATCTTCCTGGTCACCGTGTGGCACTGGGAGCTCTTCATGCTGCCCCTCTTCCTCCTGCTGCTCATCACCTGGAACTACTTCCAGGTGGCCTCTGGGAAGGTCAGCCATAATCAGGATCTGGTGAGTAACCACTACTGAGCTCAGACACAAACACACTTTGCGCTGCCACACCTGATTTCCATTTAAATTAAGCTGCATTTACATTTTTATTCATTTACTTACTGTTTTCCTCAAAGGAAACTTAGGGTTGCACTGCTTAAAGAGGTTTACCCGTTCACAGAGATGCGTGAGTTTTACTGGAGCAATTCAGGGTAAGCACTTTGCTCAGAGATACTACAGTGAGAAATGGGATATGAACCCAGGTCCTTTGAATGCAGGGCAGGAGGTCCATCCACTTTGCTTATAGCAAACAACACAGCAAGCAGACCGCTTTAACTATATTTCAGTCTCAGTGGACACATAACCACGCAAGCGTCGCCCACTGTAATGGATGCTGCGTGCACGTCGCACTGAGAGCCCAAGAACTGTACTGTCACTGGAGTGCCCCATTACAGCCCTCCCCTCCCTTTGCCCCCTGCTGCCTCTGCTGCGTGACCATCACAAGCCAAGGGCAACGGCACCATCCTGGGGCAATGTCACAGCCAGGGTCAAGTCAAATCCCCCACTTGGGTCATGATGCTGTCAGGCTGGGGTGGGAGGGTACAGTGTGGCTCACTCAGCATGACTTGATGCAAGGTGATCGGGGCAGAAGAAACGCACTCCTGTATCTGTATGTTTAGCGTTTGTTGTGTGCGGGTCCTTCCAGAACGGCGCCGTTAGCTCTGTGGTACAAAAGACCCAACTGCTGCGTGTCCGGCTTTTTCGGGACAGAGGCTACAAGGGGCCTTGGAAAGACTCTTTAACGTTTACTTCCCGGTGTCTCTTCCTTAGGACCACATGGACGTGGGAGACGATGAAGATGATGATGAGAAGGTAATCTGTTTATTTTATGTCAAGGCTGATGTTCTTTCATTGGTTCCTTCATTTACAGCTGCCTTCCACGTGAAACAGCAAGAGCAAATGTGTATTTTTAAAGGCCAGATTCTGTTGAGCGCACAAGTGAAATGCAACCTAATTTTGCCGTACGTCCTACATTGAATTTCACAACTAAGACACTTGTCTGAAGGCCTCATCAAGCGGCTACTGTTGGCGAGCCATATAAACTGCAGTCTCTTTAAAAATGACTGATGTCAGCTGTTTGCACTGCTTTATGGGTCTAAATTAAAATGCAGCAGGGAGCGGTTTTAAATAGGTGGATAGGAAGAAAGAGACTTAGCTGCTGCCACACGACAGAGCACGAGGCTACAGCAGCAGGGCACCCCCTCCTTAGCCGCTCTTAGCTTTGCTGTTTGCTTCTGCTGTGAGCAAAGGGTTAACGGTGAGGCATCTCTCTGTTCCTGCTTTATGACTTTGGAAGTGGAGAACGGAGGTTCTGGCTCCAAGCCCCCCAGCAATGACCTTTCCACCCGCGGCCTGAGCCTCACATTCATATCCATAATGTGTTCAATATATTCTGCACTGATACCAGAGGCAAGGAACTCCCCAGGTTACAGAAAAGACCCTCTTTCCAAATCGAGTCTGAAAGGGGCAGCTAATTCCCGTATTAAAATATTATGATATATGTGCATGTGAACATAAGGGTGTGTTTAGTGGTGCAGGGATAGTAATAACTGTTGAAAGGGCTGCAGGAAGGCGGCTCTGCGCCCGACCCAGCACAGTCACCACGTTTCAGCAGAGAATCAAGATATGAGAATCGCACCGTTCATGTATGAATATCTGCAGCTGATGTTTGTTGCATCAGCGTTATATCGCAAATTTAATGTGAACACATTATTTTCGCATGTCATTATTTTACACGTTAAAGCAAATAATGCCCACGAGCGGAAGTTGTTTTTCAAAGTCCGGTTTTCCACTGCAGTTCAGACTGCAGTTTTTTTGTTTCTGCCAATTTCCATCACGAACGTACTTTACCCAAGTAATTTTCCACAAATTCAATAACTCCCGTATCAGTGGCCTAATTGCTCCTTACTGGGGTTTATTTAAGGCTGTCGGCTTTAATTCGAAGCCGTTTGTGTGAATGGCGGCCTTGAGTTTTACCGCGACACGCGTGACACTGACAGCGGATCAGACACTCGGCACTTAACGTCGGTTGCCTCGCCGATGTTTTTGGGTTAAACGCCGATTACCGCTACCTGCGATGGCTGAAGGGAAGTTCTTTTTAGACTGTCAGATTAAAAAATGAGCCCGAGAGAATCATAAGAGAGGAAGTCAAAGTGACCCCCGATCCAGTTTTTAAAAGACTGTGCAGTTTGAAATGCAGGCAGATGAAGTACAGCCGTGCCGGAATGGCGTTCCCTCGCAAAAACTCACGTTAACCGCCCGTGTTCTGTGCGAATGAGACGACCGCAGTAAATGACCTCCATTTCCTACCCTTTTGCACCGTCATTAATTAACCGCAAAGAAGCAAACGTCTAAAGGGGGGAATTCGCGGACTTGTACGGAGCTTCGGCATCCTGCCATCGTGGATTCCAAGAGCACCGTGCTAACAGCGTACAAGCCAGCGTTCACCACAGCTCTTAGGGTACCATCCCTCCTGTTTGCCAGTTATCACCGATGCTTGAAATGCTGTGGGATTTCATGAGTGCAGTGGCCGGAAGACAGAAACAGGCACGTGCGCACGCGTTTTACAGAAGGCATTCAGATTTGATGCCATTTACTCGAATTAAAGGAATGTTTATTGAGGGTTTGTTGCACATTTTAATTATGGCCATTAACTACGAGGAAAGACGGCTCCTGTTTACTCTTGTGCTTCAGATCACATTTTCAGTGCAAGATGCCGCCTTAAAAGATTGCGTTTATAATTTTATCTTGAATATAAATATGATCTGACACAGGTTTTCTGGTGACTCTTGGAAGTGCCCCCCCACGAGGGAGCTTTACATGTTGTTTTCTACTACTAATGAAACAAGGAGCTAAAGAGGAATTTACAAAGATTAAAATCATCAAATCAGAAACGTGAGATTTGCAGCGGAGGCCCAGCAGAAGATGGAGAACTTCAAAGGTGGTTGAGCAGATAAGTGGGAATAATCCTGAAAGCTCCTTGATGCAGACGTCGCTCCTGCTCGCGTTTGCATTCTTCCATCTTTATTAACATGAAAGGCGCGCGCAATGTTGTTTTTCATCTTTCACAAGCAATCTGACAGTTGCCTTATGTGCGTATTTGGTAGCAGCTAAGCTCCCCTCCCACAGTAGTTCTGTCCCTTCATGGTACCGTGGTCAGGCGACACAGTTGGATGTTGCACAGGGACCCTCCTTCAGCACAATCACCTGCCCAATGCAGCAGAGACGTGGCTGCCAGCGACTGAGCTGGAGCTAAACCAAAAGCTAGGTTTTGTAATACATCAGTAGGGTCGGAGAAGAAACGTTTCTGCACGCTCATACGTACATCTGTGTCCAACAGGCTCCAAATGGGTCATCTTTAAAGCAGAGAAGCTGAATCAAGTGTAAGTAGCGACAAGGACTAAACAGGGCCGTGTGCTGGAACTTTGTCCTCTTCCTGTGGCTGCCATTTCAGGAAGATTCTCATGGGAGGTTCTACCCAGAACTCTCTCAATAGGGGTTAACCCTAGCCCCGTGATCCTAGCAGGAGGTCATGTGCATCTTCCAGCTTCATCCTTTATGGGTTCTCTCCATATTTCCTCCATTTCACGTTCAGGATCCCTGGCCCCTTTCACCAGCATTGCTCTGCGTTTCTCCTGCAGCCACTGCCGCTGCCGTGCCTTCGCGTACCCGACGAAGAGCAGCCCTGACGTGAGAGTCTCCCTTTAAGGCCTCGGCTATGTGCGGATGCTGCTCGGAGCAGTTTGCCGGGCACCGTGCTGTAATTCATCAGCATGAAACATTTACCGCCCTGTCCCACTGATCCCTTCCAAAGCCAGAATGCACGACAGAACTGCACATAAATAATGCACAGAACAACACTGAGGACATATCGTGTGCGGCTGGGGGTTAATACGACCCCGTGAAATGAAGACGGAGCCATAAATACAAGAATTAATTAATATGAGGAGTGCAGAATGGCCAGAGAGAGAGAGAGGGAGAGAGAGCTGTGCGTCAGAGCCGGGCGGCGGTGGGCTGGAGCGTGCAATGACGAGCGTTGGGTCTGAGGACGGTCATACTTGCACAACAACCGCAGACTTGCCCAGCGCAGCTCTGGGCACCTGATGTGGTTTCCTTTGGTACCAACAAAGTTTTTACAACCTAAACCCCTCCGATTGCAGTCCGAAATCCATTTACGTATTCACTCCTCCTCCTTTCAGTCCTCAGCTGTGCTTCGCACGGGGGCTTACCTGAATGTGTGTTCCTGAAAAAGAGGGGCCAGCAACAACAGTAACAGTAAAATGTGAAATGCTTCACATCGAGCATCTTCACGGCGTTTGCCAGGTGTTGGCTTGCTTATTGCCGGGGGTCCGGCTCACAAACGAGCCCCAACAGCCGGCCCTCCGGATAGCTGACGTTTCTCACAAGTCCCCTCTTTCTTTATTTGTAGGAATCTGAGAAAAGAGGACTGATAGAAAAAATTCACATGGTTCAAGAAATTGTGGTCACTGTTCAGAACCTCCTGGAGGAAATCGCCTGCTTTGGGGAAAGGATTAAAAAGTAAGTGAGCTACGCTTGGTCCTTTCAAGCCAGCAGCTACAGAGTCCAGCCTCCCTGTGCTAGAAGCAGGACAGGGGTCCAGTTGCTGTAGTGAAGCAGTGTTGTTGTTCTACTATATGTGTTGTTAAATGTGCTGTGAAACCTAAACTATAAAACCATAATATATAGAATATAAAGTAAAAACACTGTCCCGCAGTCATTCAGATACTGCAAAAATAAGTAATAAGTACTAAGTTTTGCCCCAGTCCTCCTGGACCCCTCTCTATTGTGGCTTCTGCTCCTTCACACATTGTAATAAATTTTACTTGAGCTGCTGACTGAATGTGAGTGCGGTAAACTATCTCAAAACATTCTTGGTCAAATTAGTGCAGGACGTACCATCATTTTTGTCCTGAAAGCCTGTGCAACATAGCAGCTCATATTTTGTAGAAGACGCTATGAACGTGGTGATTGCGCTCAGATTACTGTGGATTTCGTTTGCTCATTGTTGTCTCTTTTTATTATTATTATTCTTGCAGTACCTTCAACTGGTCGGTGCCATTCTTGTCCACCCTGGCCTGCCTGGTTCTCTTCGTGGCCACGGTCGTTGCGTACCTCATCCCTCTGCGCTACATCGTTTTATTCTGGGGTAGGACTTGTATTTGCTGCACAGCGTTGCTGTTCTGCTCCTCCGTCTGCTCCCTGCCTTCGCTGCCGGTTGCCGGTGTCCCGAAACTCCCACAGTTTTCTGTCAACAGATTGAAGGGGGCGGATGGGCAGTGAGATGCTGTTGGAGATGCATGTGAGATTCGTGTACCGTGTTCTTTTGCAGTTTATATGTTGCTCTGACCAGTCCTCCTGCGAAAGTAAGGATGACCTTCGAAAATAGCAACATGAAAACATGTCACTTGGCCATGATTGCAAGGCCTCTACAACTGAAATGGCCTCTTGATAGGCTCTTCCTTACATGAACGTTCCACTTCTGCATGGTGGTGTCGGTTTCCCCAACTCTGGCTGTGAGAGCCACTACGGTAATGAAAACCTTCTCGTGGTGACTGGAATAAAGTGAGCAGGGAGGAGGACTTCTGTTTCCAAGCAGCCGTCCCCAAAGCTGCGCAGATGACCTCTGACAAGTTACGCGATTTAATTCGGAGACAAGAACGTCTGAGGATGTAACCGAGCGGACACCGTAAAGAATGTTCTCCAATGTGCAGCCCTATCAGTTCAGTAAAGCCAGAGCAGCGTTCGGCGCGGCACCGCACGGTAACGTGGCCCCGGGTACGTCCACAACAGTAAGAGGAATGGACTGTACAACATAATACGCCTTTCCTCAGGCAATGTCATCCAGTGGCTTCCTGGCCGGCTTGTCCCCCGTTCACTGCAGCAGCACTATGCAAGCAGACAGTTGTCCTGGGGGTCAAAGGGGGGGGGCAGTGCTGGTGTGGGGTGGGGGGGGGCAGCTCTCACTCCTCAACGGCGCTACAGAGATGCCGAGACTCAATCCAATCGATAGCCAATTGGTAATAAAGGACCCCATCGCACGGTCTCCTCCGCGAGCCCTGGCTGTGAGGCGCTAATGGCCGCTACCCTCGACTGCCAGGAGCTACAGAAGCTTGCACGGGGCATGAAAAACCCCTAATCGCTGCTCTGCAACTGCAGTGTTGACTAAAGGTGGGCTGGCGGGGAGACAGATGAGGAGAGGAGACTGAAACCAAACACGCGCACAGTGACTGGGGAGCAGCGCGGCAGCAGCCGGCAGGCCTCCGCACACAGCCCGTGTCTGAATGGGCTCCGTCTCACCGCGCTTTTACTCCACCTGCTGTGAGGGAAATCGTGGTGCTCAAGCTTTTCTGCTCTAACCGCTTATTTCTGCCTGTTGGTTTATGTGTCGTCTGCCTCTGCGTCCATCACGCTGTTCCTTCATTGGAAACAATAGCCCTCCGATTCCTGCGCTTCACATGTGCTGTAGCTGATTGAAATGGATGTCCTTTGAACAACAAGCGAGCTTCATTATCTAAACGTGCTGCTTAATAATACATTCTCTTTCGCAGGTATTCACAAATTCACCAAGAAGCTGCGGAACCCGTACGCTATTGACAACAATGAGCTGCTCGACTTCCTCCAGAGAGTTCCATCTGATGTTCAGAAGGTAAGGAGAGGAAGGTGATTCTCCCCAGACACAATTCCCATGTGTTTAGAACCCCCCCAGGCTTGGTGGGACTGCTAATTGATTTGTAGCTTTGAAGTGGCCCACCCCAGTTGTGCAGCCATGTGTGTTGACGGGTCTCTTTGGGGATTAGATGTTGCTGCCCACACTTTGGTTCAGCCAGGTTCCCTCGCACTTGTCACCTGTTATCATCCTTGTTTGCTTGTGATTAAAGCGACGCCACCCGAAAACACGGTTGGCCAAGACGGACGTGTCCGGGTGGGTGTCAGCCAAGGGCATGAACGTGCTGCTGTCATGCCAGGCTCGGGAGTCGCTTAATGAACCAGCAGGCTGCCGGGCCCGGCGCCCCATATGCGGTTGTTCTGACATCACGTGAGAGCAGGGCCAGCGTGCGGCTCCCCTCCACAGGCCAGGCCCCCTCCCAAGCAGCCCCCCCACCACTAATCCCCGAGCTGCACAGGATGCTACCCCTAACCCCCAAGTCCGCGTGCCAAATTCCTGTCAGCGCAGAAAGGGAGGCCTTTCAGGGAGCGAGTTGGCAACGCAATGGTGGGACCCTCACTGCGGCCATTTGAACAAAATCATTTACATTCAATGATTCAAAGCAAGAGGAAGATATCAGCATCACAGCTCCTCTCTCAGGCACACACCTGACAGTAAGCGCACGATGTTTTGCCCGACTTTGCATTCTGACAGAAAATGTATGCAAATGCCATGTTGGGGAGGGGGCCATACTTTTGGTGGAGTCGTCAAAGCAAAGTGTCAGACACAACTAAAGTTGAAGGCGGCTACAGCCACCAAGTGTGTGATTAGTGCCTGTGTGGGGCCTACAAAAGCGGCTTCAGAAGGAGCATCTGATAGCAGGCGGCTCAAAATGCACTGGACACATACACACACAGAGAGCATCTGTCAGTTGTGAGGAGACTCAGGTACAGCTGGCAGCCGCCTCTTTGTTCTCTCCCCCTTTCCATCCCAAGTTCCACCTGTCCGACAATAAAACAAACTAAATGTTAAATTGCTTAAATATATAATAATGATAACGTTAAAACTTTTTTGAGTCGACTGAGCGTCGATGTCACCCCCACACACGCACACAGGCCGTTACCCATAGGTCAGACGGTTAACGCCCGTTTTGACACTGAAACGTACAACATTTTCCTGTGGCTACTTTATGCTTTTTCCCTTTTCCAAGTAAGTAGTTGAACATGACTGTACTGTTGGACACCTCACACCACAGTGCTTTTGCTCACCTTTGCTTGTATGTGCTTCCTTCACACGTCATCCTCAGGGGGCCATTTATTTTCCCAGGTGCAGTACACCGAGGCACGGGCCACCACCCACAGTCCACTCCGGAGGAAGAGGGGCGCCCTGTAGCGCGCCCCCCCCCCCCAGCTCAGCCTGGACTAGACTGCCGAGGGTGTCCCACCACAGAGCAGCGCCGTGCCTCTGTTTGCCACTTCATCGCTCGGACTGGTGTGACGCTGCCACCTGTGCGGCCAAGAAGCCGCATTTTTATCCTCTCGATTTCATCTTAAAACCTGCAACATTTCTGGCTGCTGCAGCAGCAGTTTAATTCACTTTCTTTATTGCAGGTTTTAAGAAATGTACCATTTTTAGTACAATTACATTCTTTTTATAAGATAATTTCTCTAGCTCCAACACAGTCAAGCATGGGCCATTATAACAATGAATGTTTAACATTGCTTTGCACATTATGGAGCTGGGGCTAATATTATTTGAGAAAAAGTTATCCTTTCATAGGTTCAGTAGTAATGAACTGGTCTACGTGCATAATTTATTACAACTTCTGATGTCCTGAACATTTCCAGCCTACATGTCAGGAACTGGGCTCTCGATTCCTTTTAATTTTGTATCAACTGTTTAAAAGGTCTTCATGTGAAGTGACTGCATGCCATACTCCACAGCATTTCCACATTTTGTACATTTTTTATTATAATGCATGTTTGGTTTTGTCCCTGGTCTGCAGGTGGCTAGAGGTGTACATAAGAGGAAGCAAGCTGCAATATTAAATGGTTTATCGCCTGTTTCCACACTGTCTGTGCTGCATGTCCTGCTACGTTAGGTCCAGCCCCAGCTGAGAGTTCCACCACAGGAAGGCTGTGGATTGTCACTCTGCAGCTGCTCCTCTTCCATCCAGCGGCCACAAAAAGCAGCCATTTATAGCCTGGAGTAGGGACTGAAACCCCATGTAGGTCTCAAGGCACCTGTGCTGCTCTGCAGTCCAGAGTGGCGGTGCTCCGCTTCACCTCCTCCCCAGGTTATATCTGCAAACAAGCAGTCCTCCAGCTCTGTAGATCATTTCAATTAGCCTCGGTCACATAACCGCAGAGCTGCATTTGAAACCGCTCGATTTGTATCCATTTCATGTGGCTGTGATGTTCTTGTCATGGTGTTGTAGTGCTAGGTATGTCGGTGGTGCTGTGGTTAAACACATGGGTGTGTGTTCTTGGGGTTGTGGGTTCAAGCCCCATGTGGGGCTGTAATTCTTTAACCTCTGTTTCTATGCGAGCCTCCAGCTTAGAAGGTACAACTGACTGTTTGAACCTTAGCTGAGTGTGGGCAGTGGTGTGGCGCAGCAGATAAGGAGCTTGTCTCCTGACTGCAAGGTCCTGGGTTTGATTCCCGGAGAAGGTAAGTATGGACCATGCGTGTGCCACTGCCCGCAGCGCCAGCCCTGAGGATCCGTTGGTGTGAGTGATGGAGGTGTTTTGTGGTGTGTGGGGGAAATAGAGCAAAAAAAGGGAAAAAAAAACTGGCCCCCTGGGGCCTTTGCTATGCAAGTCTATTTTACTATTTTTACTATAATAAAAAAAACTAACTTAAAATAAGCTCTTTCTATGCTAGTATTAGACTAAGACTACTAACTAGGAGAACTGTTCATTTGGATGTCCCTTGCACACCCCAGCAGTGTTTGAACCCACACAGGCCTCCAGTCACTATGCCATAAAGTACTTTGCTCAGGGATTTGAACCCCAGACCTCCTGCACCCCAGAGCAGCACCTTGCCCGCTGCAATACACAGCAATGCCTACTTTCCTCCTTTCTCGGCCACCACTTGTACCTTGAAACTGGAATTTGGTGCCAGACTCCTAAAGGACTCCCATCAGCCCAGGGTTTGATGTGCAGCACCTGCCGTTGCTGCTTTGGCTCCTAAACCCCTGAACCAGGGATGATCACCAAGCTACTGCGAGTACAGCCGCTGCCTTCAAAAGGCCTGTGAGGAGAAGGTGAAAACAGCAGGGCCTCCAGAGAGGGGCATGAACCCATGACCTGTACAGCTGGAGTCCAGCACGAGAAGCACTGAGTTGCGCAGAAGAAGCAATGTGAGGGTTGAGCACCACAACACTCCTCTGAGCCACAAACTACTCCGCGCTAGACTGCTGTGAAGCAGACAGGCGGTGCTGGGGGGGGCACAAACAAGGAGGCCATTAAAATAACCCATGCAGGGATTTGATACCACGGCAGACACTTCAATCGTCAGCCACACCCACTTAATGTGCCCTGGAAGGCAAACAGGCTTTTATTTGATCCAAGAAGATCCATGATTTGAAGCTCCAACCTCCTCAGAACAAGCGCAGCAGGTTGAGCAGGAGAGCAAACTTTGGTCTGAAACACCTGAACACTGAGAATCTGTTTGGAGTTGAGCCTTTTGTGTGGCAACTGCTCATGAACATGCTCACCTGTCCTCATCTTGAGACACTCATGTCCCTTCAGAGCTCCAAGAAAGACTTTTACCAACAGAAAGTTACCTGCAACAGCTGGATTATTTTTCTTTGAAGTGTAAGCTCATGTAGAGATCTGTAATATGAACACACACAACGTAAAAAAAATGTTCCTCCTCAGTAGCAACTTATCAGATGATGAACATACTGACAGATCTCGGAGGCCTCTATATACACGCGCACGTAAACACGCATACAAAGTTCACTCAGCTGTGATGTCCACTTGTTACCTGGACAACGACAGTTACCGTGACAACAGCATGACAGTCTGGCAGGGTCTGGATAAGGAAGAACGTGGTATCACACACGCTGTTTCTATGTGGTGTGTGCTGAGCCTCTTCCTCGTAATTATCCGCGCCCGCAATGGTGTAGATGTTCTTCTAGACTCATGTGAAACGTACACCCTCTGCAGGTCCTCCAGGATAGTGGAAAACCTTCCAAGATGCCCCGTTGTTGGTGTACACAGGAACGCACAGGAGATCCTGTTGGTGGGCCCTTACTGTGTCTGAAGGGGCAGAATCCCTGCTCCTTCCCACCTTGCTCCGCCTGACACGCGTGACCCTCACGTCCTGTGAAATGATGGGGGAAGGCAAACTTGAAGAAAGCTGTACCTCACGGAAGGGTGGGGCCCAGGCATGACTCCAGCCAGCAGGTCCCGAAGATGCGTTCGGTGGCAGTGTCTTCAGAAGAAGCTGTCAGTGACGGGGGTCCTGCAGTCATGACCATGAGCTGAGCTGTAGAGCACCTGAAACATGAGATGCGTCTTGTAGGATGAGGGAACACTGAGGCTATTCGGTGCAGGTTTTCCCATCTCACATGCAGCCAGACGCCCAGCTGTGTTGCACTGCGCCTCACCGCCATCGGGGCATGAAAGGACAGACTCCAGTTACAGCCAGATGCGGTTGTTGATCAGGGTAGTTCCCTGGGAGTCGGACGGTGGATGTGGAGGTCACCTGCTGCAAGTACCATGGAGCCATGTGAAGGTGGAAAGCCCTCCTCTGGCCCCCATTCTTCCTGTAGTTCTGCACAAATGCATTAATGTGGTTATCGCTGTGTGCATGCACCTTTCATGCAGGTATGTTCTTGTGATGCATCTGTGGCTCTTTCCATACTGCATATACTTCCAACTTTGTTAGAGTCTTAAAACAATATAAGTAATTTGCGTAGTTAGTGACAAATGGGTGCATACTGGATTATAAATACTGTGTTCTTCCCTGAGGCACAGCTGGGGGTCTTTCTGTGCTCATGGTTTAGTCTGTGTCCTACACACCTTTTAAGTCGAGCGTATGGTGCGACTTACCAATAAACTGATTACTGATATTTTCATTAATTTTGTTTGTGTTTTGGTGAAACCTTTAACCTTTTTATGGATACATTTTATTTAAAACTCCTAAATGGAACTGAAGTTGACATTTTACCTTGAAAGTTGAGGTGAACACATTCTGCAAATTTTCAGTCTACATTTTATGCTGCAGGCTCTGGGCCGTCACAGTGCTTAATGATAATAAATGGATGGATGGATGGATTTTTTGCTGCATTATTTTCCTTCCTGGTGGGGAGTAAATTGGTGTATAATTAACTTCATTTACTGTATGTCTACTTGGAAAAGTAGTACTGCTGGGGTAACTGCAGCTACTGAAGTTACCATCTCACCGTCAGCCACAGCCTGCCCAGGTCTGCAGTCCATCCCAGAGTCACAGCTGGCAGAGCAGTATCGCCAGCAGTCTCAGTGGACCATTTTAGAGCCGCCAGTCAAACTAACCAGGAAACCCAGAGAGACCGAGGTGGATTAGAACTCGCGGCCAATCAGCCCAGGTGAGGCAGCAGCGCTATTCACTGCACCACCATGATAAACAAAAGCACTTAAGCGACTGATTCACAAACAAACTCAATCCAGGAACATCGAAAGCTCAGACTTACCAGCATTTTCGGAAGATGGAAAACATCCCTCTAGTCTGAAGTCCTTGTTTCTTCAAAATGGCCGCACCTGGTGCTTCACTTCCTCCGATGAGACCACACCAGGTGTGACTGCCAGGCCTGGCTGGGAGCCTAACGGTTTGAAGCTGGCAAGTGAGGTCTGATGTGCTGCTGAGGGTTCAAGGAAAGAAAGTTACAACAACAAAGGAGAAACTGAGAAGTGAGCAAAATGATGACAAGTGTAAATGTTTTTTTTTTTTTACTAATCCATGAAAAATGCAGTGTCTCCAGAAAGTGCAGGTAACTGAGTAAATGCAACATGTAAAAGGCGTGCATGTATAAAAACCTACGCATATTAAAAGCAAAGGATATTAATGTGAATGCAAGGCATATAAGCCGCAGGTAGCCAATAACATTACAGTCTCACCTGACATTCAGCCACTTTGCCTCTGTGCAAAGGCATCAGTACTTCTGGTCCAGGCACTTTACACTTCTTACTTTGTTTTCACCATCTGTGATGCTCCTGTAGTTCTGTATTTGTGGTGGTACAGAAAATCACAAATTTGTAAATTAATGCATCAACCAGACTGAACTTTGGAGAGAAACTCTTTTGAGTGAAAGTTTACAGTTTCCTGTTTTTGAAAATATGGTAATCACGGAGAGATGCATTTCTTCAAAGTTTCTGTGTTATTTCATCCTGCTGCTTTATCAAGCGAGCAAGCAGCTTTGTGTAAAAATAGAGCAGGTGGGCCCGCACCTCATCTGGCTGCGGCTGCTTAGCGGAGCCCCCGGACGTCGGCGACGGGAGTTTGTTCTGACAGACCATGTTATCGAGCGCCTCGGTGCCCCTCGAACCCGGCCCTCTCCTCCTCCAAAGGCGCAAGAGCGTTGGTGGGATTGCTGCGCTGGTGGGGGGGTCCGCTGGCTCCTGGGGACCCGACGCCGCCGCAGGCAGAGGCTCCTTCTGACAGGCTTATAGAGACATCACGGGGCCTGCTGAGGAGCCACCGCTGGGGAGCACCTTGGAGCCAGGAAGAGTCGGCGTGATCCCACACACACAAGAACCTCGCTGCTCTCTCGGCCCCATCTCCAGGAAGCCCGGCGGCATCTGAGATTAGAAACATATTAAACCCTCCTGCGCAGAAAAGTGATCTTCAGCTGGGCTCCTCCAAAGCGCCCGTTCCCGGGCTGCGCTGCATTGCGCCACGTGTAATTAATGTCTAATAACTCTGCTCATAATAAGCGTGGGTAATGCTCGGCATTCGGATCCAACGCTATATTATTATTTTATTACTGCTAGGTTTTGAGCTCACCTTCACGAGGGGCCCGATGTGCAGCGTATTTCCAGACGCAAGCAGACCATCTTTCCCACAAGCTCGGCCACCGACGCCCGGTGCTGCAGGTGGATCTCGTTCTGGCGTCGGACACTTTGACACTTCTCACCTTTGGCCTGCTTGTGCCTGACAACGGCTGGGGTGCCTGGGGGGCGTCCGGGGCACAGCCTGAGGCCGTTAGCAGAGCCTTCAACGGGTCACAGAGAGAATGAGCTTCTGCTTCCGCTGTCATGTCAGTGGCTGCTGTGCGCGACAGAGGAAAAGTCACCCAAGGGGACAGGCAGGGAACAGTGTCACTTGTGGGGAACTGAGTTCTTTCAATGTAGCTGATCTGCATCTTATCAATTTGCTCCCCACCAGGAGGGAAATAATGTAGCAAAGAGCCGAGGGCTGCCGTACCATCGCGGGATGTACGTGCAGGCCCGGCTGCTGGACTCCGTCTCTATCGCCAACCGGTTCGCGCTGGCTGGGCTGCTCTTCAGCGGCTTCTGTCGTGCGCCGCATGGCAGTGATGTCTTCATCCGCCTGTCGGGGGGGGGAAACACTTGCAGCTGTGGCACATCCCCACGAGCCTGTCACACTCCTTGTTTCCATGGTAGCCCTTCAGGCACCGCCGGCGGCGGGCTGCGCACAAGAGCCACCGCAACCTGTTTTATGGCAGCCGTTGTGTGATGTCGAGCCCCGACGCAGGCATCACGCTACGTGGCACAGACGCGGGGAGCATGGGCACAACCATCCCTCCTTCACAGGTGCGCGCTTTGTAGGCCCTGGAGACGGAGACGCCTCTGTTTTGTTAACGACGACTTCGGCGACATTGCTGGGCCTTCCTGACCACCCAGTAAATCTCACGTGCTGGGGGAAACTCGTCTGCCTGCAAACGCATTCGAGGCCCCTCGGCTCCTGCAAGTGACCCCCACCCACAGCCTACACCTGTTGTCACCGAACGCGTGCTGGAGTGGCTGGGTAACGACAGGTGAATCCTGATAATTCTTCTTTTCCCCTTCATTGCCCCTACTTGCTGCCGACCAAGACAGAAAGAGGGACAGCGAGAGACGTAAAGCTGCATGGTTGGACAACTGGCGAGAGATGTTTTTCTCTAAAGCCCCCAAAGCTCCATCTGAAATCCGGTGAGCTTTACTTTGATGCTGTGACTGACGTGACCGAGGCAAATATAAATAAAACCATCAATTGCAATTTCAAATGGGCCTGTAAAAACAGAGTATTACCACAGATTACTGTGTTCAGCAGATGCTTATAAATGAGCTGTGCTGTACAGCAGAAAGCTGGGGCGCAAAGACTATAATTCCTTGCTACAGATCCTCTATGAGGTACAGCAGGTAGACTTCAGGGTTTAAATGAAATCAGTGGCCTCTCAAAGAACCTCTCAGTGGGACATCTTGCATTAATGGACCCATCAACTCTGTCCTAATATTCTGCAGGCTTAGAAAGGAACCAAACAGCCAGGATTGTGCCGAGTCTCCTGGGCCGCAGGCTGCGGCGGCAAGTCGACAGCGTCCGTGATCCGAGGCTCGTCTCTCGGACGTTGAGCCGCCAGCTCCCAAGTGGAGGCCCCACCGCCACACCTGAGGCAGGATGTTCGCCCTTGGATGTCTGCGAAATGCAACTTCCCTGCATATGAGTCGGAACTCAGCCTGACGGACGGCAAACGGTAAAAATCGAGCCGTTTTAAAATGCATCACTGATGCATGAGGCATCCTTATACCTACTATAAATAAATAAAAATGTGCATCCACTCTAGTGAAGGAAGATGGCTGAGCAGAGCTTTTGGGTGAATTTCTGATCAGGCCTTCAGTTGTGATTGCCAATTAAATGGAGACGGTATGAGAAGTCGGTTCAGGCCCGCCATTATGTTTCGAGGATCTTTAAGTCAAACTACCGTAATGTTCCCACTCAGGGGTATTTTCTCTGACAATCTCATCAGAAGAGGCTGCATTTTGACGCAAGGCCCTAAATAGCGGAGAACCACTGAAATCAAGAGGAAAAGCATAATAGTCATCCCTTTGCCAACTCTTCTTCATGTGGCCCCCCACACTCATGCTGCCCTCCATTTTCATGGTTGCATCCTCCTCAGGCAGCCACGCACAGAATAACGTGCAGCGGTACGACACCTCTGCGACTCGTCCTCCACGCGAGAGACAGCATCGTTTGATTTGATGGGTCTGCCGAGGCTCACCCCTGGGAAGTCTGGGATTGTTTCGGAGAAGCACGGGTCGTCATTTTTTTTTTTTTTAAATAAATAAATAATAAGGCTGCCATTCTCCACGTGACTTTAGCATTAATCACCTTCGTGAAGAACACAGTTAAAGACACTTTTACTCTGTGTGTACTCTATGTCCAGCTGAAGGTGTGGTTTTCCAGAATGAGGATGTGTAAAAGAACAGAGTAATAAGCATATAATGTGGGAGAATTTTTCAGATACAAGAGAAATTTCATTACAACTGCTAAGGGCAAGTTAACACCGGTACACCATAACGTATTTGTATCGATATTTGGGATATGTACAATTTATATGTAATTACGTGAAATGCTACTGGGTGTGCATTATTTTAGGCTATATCTTGATGCTAAATTTCTGTATTCATAGCATGTTCAATACATTATTAATGAAGTATACATCATGTTATATGTCATTAGTCCAAAAAAGTATTTTTGTTTTGCTATTAACATAAGTCTATTTTTGCAGTGATGCTCAGAAGCAAAGGATTACATAATGGTAGTGGAAAGCAGTTTCAGGGAGCAAAGTAAATGGAAAATAAAATAATAAGAATGCAACCTGATACCAGTGGCATCGTCTCCCAGGTGTTTCTGCGGAAGCTGCTGCGTGAGATTCGTTGCCGTGGGCCGATCTGACAGCTAGGGCAGCGCTCCTCGTGCGGGACCACGTCAGGCCCGTCAGTGGTCTAGTGGGCCGAGAGCCCACCCTGCCATCTGCCCCCGGTCCATCCTGTCTGCTTTATCCAGATGCCCTTGTACCCATGGAAACTCGTGCACGCATCTGTAGTGAATACACGCATGCATCTCGAAAAGCCTCCGATACACATGTAAGGTACATGTAAGTACACTGAGTGTGCGTACCCAAATGGCTATGCAAATTGCCTCATGCTCTCTGCTACATCTGCATAATACATGTAATACACATGCAAATTCCTCTTTGAAAGGTGCCAAGTAATATACTGCATACTTCAATATAGGCTTACACGAGGAAAGAATTCACCATCGCAATGTAAATGTCATGCACCTCACACTGTGTCGTAGGCATGCATGGAACATGTAATTCAAGTTAGAGTATTGAAGTTTTGTAAAATACGGTCCTACGTGTGCACAAGCAGCACATGATAGGTAAAATGTAAAATTAGTGTAAATTCTATGCTATGTGCAGTACATGCACAAAGTGTGGACTTCATGCTACCCGTGTCATGGCTCTATTTTTGAGCTGGATGTACGTAATGTTCGCGTGAATCGGGTGATGCCTGAGAGTGAAGAAAATGCACACCTGGCTGAGGGCTTTTGCTAAGCTGCATGTGTTCCGCACTACTGTAAGCACACGGCTCAGTATAATTTGTGTGCATCGCTGTGCTCTCCGTCACAATCTTGTGACCTCACGGCTTCCTTTCCTTTCATTCTGACTCATTCCTACTCATCTTCCTGAGGTCAACACTTGGCCTCACCTCCTGAGAGGCCCGGAGTTTGCTGGGGGTGAGTTGGGTGGCTCTCTGCTGTGCTCTCGTCTCCGCTAAAGCTCACGGCAGAAGAACACAGCCCTGTTACCAAGACAGACTCATTACCAACTTCTGAAAGATACCCAAGTGCTCAGGCGAATTTCAGTTTTCATTTCTGATTAGAAACTGTTTTAACAAGAAGAATTAATTACACGCAGGCAGAAAAAAGTGTTTAAAAAAAACCCTTTAGACCTGAGGTAATTAGATGGGTCTTTTATAGTAACTGATGGCTCCGTGATGGTGGTTTAGAAAGTACAGCAGATGAGCCGGTGGGTCCTGTTTGTTTTAATTACAGCAGCGCAGCACCACCCACCGGAGCCCATTAGGCTGCCACTGATGCTCGTCCTTCACACGCAGAGGAAGCCCACAGTTCATCCTCCCACTGACCCAAACCAGAAATCCTCACTCTTGCCGTGATTCTGGTCTGAACCCTGCCCAGGTGGCAAGAGCCACCAGTTGGCATTGAGCTGCTCACTCAGCTTTGCGTGGAGGAGGGCATGTAGTACCCCTGCACAGAAGCATTACCATCAAACCCTGATGCTACCAGCCAAATAAAATGATCATTAAGCTGCATCCCAAGGATCAAATCAGTTTATATGCTGCATATAATAACCTCTGTATTAGTTAAACCTATAGTATTGTGTTGCTCCCTGGGCCCGCAGAACGGTATGAATCTGCCTGGACACGGGTTCTGCGGGATGCTGCATGCGTTGTGCCGTGTGGATGCGACTGTGTTACGTAGCTTCTGCAGATTGGTGGGCTGCAGTCTGGCCGCAAACAGCCCTTTCCGCCCGCCTCATCCCAAAGGGTTGAGAGCCTTGGACTGAGCAGGACACCGAAGCTGTCGCATTCCTGGAACCATTCAGTGACTATGCGCTGTGTGACAGCGCGTCATCATGCTGGAAGCGTGTGTCCGACTGGGACAAACTATAACCGTGGAGGGATGAACTTGGGACAACAGTGATGTTCAGATACACCTGTGTCATTCAGATGTTCTTCGGGTCTCAGGGGCCCTAATGTGTGGCAGAAAACTCTCTCCACACCATCGCACTGCCAACACCGACCTGTATTGTGGACACAAGTAACTTTTTCCTCAGTTAAACACTAACTCATGATAGAAACATTTGTCTGGCAGATTTATATCACATACCACTGACAGATAATGTATGAATTGTTTACGTGGTATATAAGGCTTTATATACTTAGTCTCTGATTTAGTGAATAACCTCAAAAGCACTAAAATTAAAGAGAAATTTACCAATGTACTGTTTCTGAAATGATGCTGTGCATCAAATTGGTACTTTTGTACTAGAGGCATGCATCAATTTTTTTAGAACCACTCAGTGAAAAATATTTTTCTTTCCACTGATTTCTCTCACAGGTTTGTTTTTCAATCTTCATCACAGCAAGGGGCTGTTTTCTGACCTCTGAAAAGTTGTAAGATGACCTGTGCGGTAACACTACACACAGAGGAAGGTACACGAATGCATCAGGAATTGTGAATTACAGTCATTTTAATTAATCGGGGGACTTATTGTAGAATGCTGTTTTATGGAACAGTGTCTGGTTTTGTCTCCTTTATTTACACCTAGAGTGCCCAGCCTTTCTTTGCCAAGGGTAACTATCATTTTTCTGAATGGGTCTGAGGGCCACGTGTAAAAATCATACTAAGTCCCATACTGAATCTTAACAAAAATGAAAAAAATGTCTGTCTGTCTGCCTGCCTCTGGCCATTATTTGTTTTCAAAAGAATTTACGCTGTTTATTCTAGGTATAGTATGTATCAACAATTCTACAAATTTTCCTGCAGGCTGCATTATATGAAATAGTAGCTGTATGTTGGACACTACTGATTTACACAAGACACTGCAAGATACAAGATATTGAATTAAAAATGAGTCAGAAATATCTGTATAGAAGGTCACAGGAAACTTTTTGGGGCCTGCAGTGGGTCCAGAGTTTTTGCATTATAATAAAATGTACAGCATGCTTCACGTAAGTGGGATAGTAAGTGTTGATCTAATGGAATTAGCTCAGTGACAGCAAGCAAATATATAAAAGATAAATATGCCCGCAAAGTTTTTCCAAGCTTACAGGAATCACTTCCTGTGGGAGTGGACACTGGGGTGAGCGGCATGAGGTCTCTACAGCCAAATTGACTCCAGACAAAGGACAGGAGGAGAAGAGGACAACAGATTGAAGAGTAACCTGCTTCTTGGCTTCTGGCCGATGGTAACGTAAACACAAGACCAAGTAAAGGTTCATAGAGACCTCAGCGTGTTCTGTGTGGCTGGCTGAGCTGAGTGCTCTCACGTACACGCTTCAGCACCACCAAAACGCAAACATGGCCAGCAATGCTGTCACACTGCTAGCAGCAAGCATCTCTTTTTCCTAACTGGAGGGGCAAGGAGGTGGGATGGACAGGGATGGGGGCTGGGGGATAAAGTCCAGCCTCCTCTCCTCGGCTCAGAGGCACCAATTACCGCCCACCCTGGTCCTAGCCCAGGGCTACGGCTGCTTGCCCCAGGCCATAGAATATATTACCCCGCACCAGAGCCTGGGGGCTACGAGCTGCCAGTACCCCCCACAGCCGACCCAAACCCTGGCAGCTGCCTCAAGAAACAAACAACACACCAACTGGAATAAACACAGCAGTTAAACCTGCAGACTTCTGGATGCACCAAATTTCTTCATCCTGTTTTAAAAACTGTATCTCATCACACTGGAGTAATGTGCAAATAAACATCAAACTTAGAACTATTGCAGAAAACATACACGAGTTTCAAAGACCCACGGTGCAGCATCCTGCCGAGACGGTCAGGCACACACGTGTAGCTGAGCTGTGGATGTGCTTCCCTGCGTCACACAGAGTGAAGAACTGTGGGAAAATGCACTCGAAAAAGCAAGTGAGTTTATGGAGTGGACAGCAAGCCACAAAATCACAGCAGATTACTTGCCAGAAATTTTTATCATATCGTTTTGCTGAACCTTAGAAACCTACAAAATGCACATCAAAGCAGTTGAACTTTAGGTAAAATAATAAGCAAAGAGAATTCATGGAATGGTTTTAAATAATAAATAATTTTTATTCATTCCTTCATTTATTCATTTTATTTATTTAGCACACACAGTTCTCCAAAGCAATTTACCATCAATACAGTGCTTAACACTCTACAGTAAACTACCTAGTCATTCATTCACAAAAACAATGTAACGCACGCACAACATAGTGATGCAACAGCACTATCCGCTGCAGAAGGTATTGTGTAGTGGAACAGAAGAATGGACAACAGATATCGAATGCCTAATTTAAGTAGTTATGGGTTTTACAGGATACTTTGCAGAAAGAGTCGTCCGTGGAAAGCTGGCGGCATGAGCCTCAGCAGAACCGGCACTCCACACGTTGGCTCAGAGACACAAAGCTCAATGGGACGGAAACAAGAGCAGAAAGGGAGACCTTCCCCTCTGCTGCATCTCTCGCATACGTTACCTTGGGCAAAATAATAATAATAACAATGAGAAACAGCAGCGTGAAGAAGAGACAAATTCAGATAAAGCTCACATTGCGCTAAGGACATCGGATCTGTGTGCATGTGACGTGATTTTCCTTTAATAGGTTTCTGTTTTCCTCGAAAGAGCCTAATAATTGATTAATGCACCAGTTAATGTGGGAAGGAATCGATTATCAGAAGCATCCATCGGCAAGAACGCGGCACGGTAGAATGATCACCGGCATCTCGCATGTGACGCAGCCAAAGGGTAAAGTGGGCAAAGAAAAAGACTGGGGTAAGAGTGCTTCAGGGAAGCGTGTTTGCGTTTGAGCTCGAGGCCTACAGTGCACCATGCTGTCAGGCTGCACCACTCCTTTTCTGCTGATATCCCAACTGTGTGTACGTGCAGGAATTATGGGTGCAGTGAGCTGCGTCACATGAGCGCACTCCTGCTGCAGGGGGCTGTAAATTACTTTCGTTGCACACTTGGTCTGACGATTGGATTTATTAAGCTTTTGCCCCAGTGCAAAATTTGCACCTGCTTGTTTTTTTTTTTGTTTTTTTTAAAGCGGAATCAGAAAGAAGAGCTCAAACTTTTTTTATTTTTCCCTTTTCTTTGATGTTTAATTATATTAGAAAGCTTAATAATTCAGCCGCAAGGGTATTATCATTTCAAAGACAAGACAGCGACAACACATACTAAGGATTTTAGGAAATGGTTTTTGCAAAGACTTTTTAATCTGCAAATATATACACTGTACATTTTATATATAGACACACAACACACACACAGTCTGCGTAGGAGTGTGTACATGCATACCAACCAAACTTTAACATAACAGCAGGAAACAAAAAGTTATGAATAAACCATGTGAGTGCAACACTCAGCATCATGGGGGGGAGGGAAAGAGAGAGCGAGAGTGAGAACGAGACTAAGGCCTGTTACAATGCGCTGAAGGGCACAGCTAGAGGTGTGCTGGCCACAGTGGGGGGTACCTGCTACTCTTGGCACTGCTTTCATCGGTGATGGGCAATTCCCCCCCTCGTTGAAACCTCCCGGCCGTTGATCCTGACCCCAAGCCTCACTCTGCCCCATCGCCCACTCCAGGTTTGTGTTCCTTCCACCTTATGTTCTCCTTTCTGCAAGCCCATCCACTACTCCGCCTCGGTGCCACCTGCTCTGTGGCCTGCAATCCCTACACTCTATTTCTAAAGGCCAGTGGCTGAGTGGGATGCTGAGGCTTCTCCCTTGTGCAGTGCCCACCTCCCTGTGGGTAACTGCTCCACAGCCATGTGACCCCCACACACCCCACCTCATATGCAGATGGCTTGGCTGCAAACATGAATATGAACAAAGCCACAAAGCTGTTTTTCTGTGATACTGGGAACAACCAGAAAGTAGCTCAAATAGAGAGAGACGCAGTTCGGAAAGAATGTGTCCGCAGTCTGAAATAATATGTTTCTTCTTCTGCCTTCAGTGTTTACTTTTATTTGATCAAAATAACCAATTTATTGCTGACAATTGTGGGCACTTGTAACATATTTATCTATGAGATGCTTTTCTCAAAATGACTTATTTATTCAGATGGGTATTTTTTTTAAAGCATTTTTAGGTAATGATGTGGCAGCAGGGTGAGATCTGAACCTGAGCTCTTCAAGTTCAAAGGCAGCAGCCCAGACCTCTAGGCCACCTGCTGGCCCACTGTACCTTCTGTGATATCACAACATTCCTTAGTATAAACCCTTTTGCAGGTCCCTTTGCACCGACTGCAGCAGCGATGTTAAAATAATGTCGAAAGACACTTGTGTTGCTCTCTATGGCCATCTCAAACGACCGCTGTCACTACTGTCACTACTGGACCCACTGCAGGCCCCAAGCAGACAGACAGCCACTCCCATCCCTCAGCAACAATCCTCAGTGAGTAATCTATTGTTCGTCCTCAGCCGTTTATTGTTAATTGTGTTTCATCTTGCAGGATAATTAAGACTACGGTGTTTGCGTCCCACCAGGGCCAACGCAGGTGTTTCTGACGCTGACGGCAGCTGTCAGTCAAGCTGTAAAGAGCTCTCAGTTTCCACTGCTGCTATTCCCCTTTGCCGCTTCGTGGCAAACCCAATTTGAGGGAGACGGGGTTTAACCAGGCAGGGAACAGCAGCAGTCTGTCAGAGGGAATCAGGACCCCCCAGCTCACAGGGCCTGTCCTGATCGGTGCAGGCAGCATGATAATGATGGGCTGCGTGTGAACACGCCTGACAGGGGCTGCAGATGGGCAGCAGCTCCTGCCTGTTAATTCAAAAGCGCACGTGAAGGTAAAGCCATCCTCCCCACCACGGAGCCCTAGTCGCACATATCCGGTCCGACACGTTGGTGCACTTATAAACGGCCAGGAAAACCTCCGTCCCCTGCCTTTCCTCACATAAATTGATTTAGTTCTTTCATACTGCTAAATATTTTCACCTTAAGATCAGCACAAGGACAGAAACAATTGTGTGCTTAGTGTTTACATTTATATGTTATAGATAGAAACATGTCATTCTCATAGCACAGTCAGTTTGTCCAGTATC
Organism: Heterotis niloticus; assembly: GCA_018136845.1. NCBI lineage: Eukaryota > Metazoa > Chordata > Actinopteri > Osteoglossiformes > Osteoglossidae > Heterotis > Heterotis niloticus. Next base: position 24,805,494 of record CM030903.1, read on the forward strand.
TCCATTATTGCAAACACACATCAAGACAAGTAGCTGCATACAGAATTGCTAGAATATACAGAGGTGATTGTGACAGATGTATAACATAAAAATGTATGTAGTAGTTTGGAGATCAGGTGAGAAGTGAACTTCCTTCAAGTTAGGAGGGATTCAGCATATCTGAGAGAGCTCGTTCCACCACACTGGAGTCGAAACCACCTAAAGCATTTTGGACCTTTTGCTAGTAGGACCACAAAGGGACCAGAGGCGGAGGAGAACAGTACTCTTGCTGAGGCGTAGGGAGCGCTTGGGTCCTGTAGCTATCAGAGTACAGATCCTTTCACCACCTTGTAAGGCTGTGACTAGAGTGTTGAATTTGACACAGGCAGCTACAAGAAGTCCATGGAGGGAACCCAAGAGGGGAGATGCATTAAAAGAGTAATTGGACTGCTAGGCTGAGACTTAAACAAAACAAAAATCACAATTGAAAACAGCAGTTGAATTTGTCAGCGCCTCTGATAAACAAAGAAAAATATTCAACCAAATAACGAAATGTCCTGCATTTGATGGGATTAATACTGACTAATCTTTAATCAGCATAAACAACTGCACTTACAGTCAAGCTAAGGGGCAAAAATGTTGTGCACGTTGAGCACGAGCAGCAGGAGAGTGAGGCGTGGTGAGGACACAGCCCGCCACATCTCAGAGGACTGCAGATGGAGATGCCATTTGCCGACCTGGTAGCAGACTTTGTGGCCTGGTGCAGCTACAGTACACTTCTCAGCAGGAGTGTGACAGTGCTTGACGGGTGACTCACAGCAGGTGCTGAGTGTGTACGTACATACCCCCAAGGTATCACATTTTGCAGGGAGACCTGAAATAGCTAATTGTCTAAAATCCATAAAATCGTTTTTTTTTTTTTTTATTTAAAAAAAAAAAAAAAAAAAGTGAATCACACCCTATTTATACGTTTAATATGTGGTAAGATAAAGGTATTGCAGTACCTTTCATATAATGCACTGAAAGTGACAAACAAAACACAAGCCCGGCCACATTTGAAGAGCTCTGTAATCACTACAGACACCAAATTAATTTGAAAAGATAGCATTGTGCTTCATATGCATGTACAGTAATGGCATCTGTTAACAGCAATTAAGTTGACAGTTAGGTTGAGCAATAAGCAGTTACAACATTAAAAGTCAAGCCGCACACTGGCTTCTATTTTTATAATATAAAATAGAGTTCTATTAAAGATTACGCATTGCTAATAAATCATTCCAGTCACTGATTTAACTACTTCTGTAAAAGTAAAATAAATGGCTTCAAAAGTGTCCTTATAAACTTTTGTTCCCCTGACTGTGTGCACTATTATACTCATTAGTATTTAATTTTGTGAATATTTAAGATAACTTTCATAACCATGGAACTGATTTAAAAGTTATTAATGTAAACCAAAATAAAAAACTACAGTAGCATAAAAATCTAAGAAAGATCAGAATAGCTTTGGTCTCTCAAAGATGAGCATTTACGGAATAAATTGAACAAAAATATGAATATGCCAAACACACTGTTGCTAAACATGTTAAAAATGCGGAAAGAAATTAGCCTGGTGAAAACACTGCTGCGGTTTTAAAGATGAGCAGATCTTTAATCGTTTTTAATAACAGCAGGCACCTGGCCATGTCCCAGGACCTCAATAAACCATTCCTCTGACCGATCTCTTGCATTTCAAATCTGACAACCCACCAGAGTTCAGGCTTGTTCTAGTGCTGACACTCTGAAAGGAGCCTCAGTGTTCACTGTTGGAGGCCCAGCAAGTTGTGTTGCTGTCTCACAGCACCAGGGCTGTTCTGCATGGCTTTTCACTGCTTTACTCAGAGCCCAGTGATTCTAGGATAGGCTTTGGCCTGCCATGACACTGACCAAGATACAGCGGTTCATGATAATGGACAGATGAATTAAAGGGATGTTTGATTAAGCTGTATTCCCTACTGTAAAATATTATGTCTCTGGTTGTGTGGCAGACCCAGCTCTGGTGGATACCAGTACAGCAGATACAAGTAACACACCCACAGCTGGGCTTCATCTACACACGATGCCCTGGGTGATACCAATCTCAAGGTGGTACCAGAACCGGGTGGGGTGAGCTGTGGGAGACAGCCATGTACACAAACATGCATCTGCTCTATGAAGCAAAACTACATCCTGCGCTGGCTGCTCACACGGGCGGCTCCTTTTCATCTCCAGTCTGTGGCTGGATGTGAATCCCACGAGCCTACCACGTCCTCATAACCCTCCTCAAAATAAACAACCAAACTTTCAGCTGCACTTAGTGGAAACATTTTTCCCGCAGCTGTGAACTTTTTACTTCTCGGTGGGGTCATCTCGGACAACTTGTGACAGAAACAATGCTGACCACATACTTAAAACTAAACGTGGCACTCAAAAGAAAGAGGAAAGACCTCAGAAGAGCCTTAGAAATTATTTCCCACTGTCATGTAAAGTGGTATTAAAGGAAAGCTCTTCGTACTAATATGGAAAAGAAAAAAACAAACAGGAAATATCAAAAGTAAAAGAGCTAATCTGGTACACAAGACATAAATATGAACACAGGTTTTCTTCCCATTTCAAGATGCACATGAATGTGGGTTCCTCTGCATTTCCTTCTCTGACTATAGGTGGCACTACACTACCACAGAACATCTCGGCAGGGCTGGGTCCGGGGCTCCTTTCTCCATCCAACTAGTGAGAATCATATTCCTCCGTGTTTGTCATTTGTGTGTCGTACAGCCAGTTCAGCACAGTGTGACAGGAAGTGTGTCTCGCCATGCCACCCCCCACTGCGTCCCTCATCCAAACCAGCCGCACCAACATTCCTCTTCCCCCTGAGTAATGATGGGAACAACTAATTATGGTAAATAACAGGTATTATCGCCTCCAAGACAGTGTCTTCAAATGTAATTACTGTAATACACAGCTACAAGTGTGTTGGCCATTTTATTGCATGGATGAGAACACAATAAGACCCCCTCCCCCTTCCAAAAAGCAAAACAAAACTGAAAGGATGGGCAAGCTGGATCCTACATGCCCTTTTTACCGCAGTAAAATTTATGCTGTCCCTTTTTTTTTTTATTTAAAGATCTCTCAAAACACATGTTTGCACTTCAATTGAAAAGGCCCAAAATAATGTCAGCAATGATCACTGATAAAGCTTGAGACTTAAACAAATGAAAGAAAAACAGCTGATAGGGTGGAAGAAGCAGAAGCTCTTAGAAGGTGTAAAGAAAAAACAACAAAGAAAAGGAGGCGGTTAGGCTGTGCTTGGGAATGCGTCTGGAGTCAGGGTCACAAAAACAGGCCTCACCAAGCCTACTACAGGTACATCACATATTGACTTTACCGCATTCCTGGAGACATGAGAGGAAGGCAAGAAAGCACTGAAAATCCCAGCCATGGTAGCAGGGGGACATGTAATTCGGTTAAAGAGAAGAAAAACAATGCGACGGGAAGGGGATGTGGACGTGGTGCTGTCCTTTCTAAACTAATTAAAGAAAAGCTCAATTAACGGCAGCAAAGACCAACTAGAGCATCACCAGCAGAGCCCTGAGACACCGAGGCATCTGTCTGCCTGTTACTTAATTACAATTTTTAATATATATTTCTTTCCAGGGTGAATGACAGGGTGAAATCAGTGACGCGCGTGCAGCAGCATGCGGCTGCTGAAGAAACTGACTCGTTCCCACCTTGGCAGTGACCCTGGATGGCTTGTGCAGAGCACCATTGTGTCACGTCAGAGGGCACTTCCTGGACAGATCAGACCCGGGACTTTCATCCCTCTGCTTCACCGTCCCCCTCAGCCTCTTCGTCTTCACCTTTCCCTGTTAATGCTGAACGCTTGCTGTTCTTCTCATGTTCCTTTTTGCTGAGTTGCAGAACCATTTTTAGGTGTGGGAAAATGTGTCCTTCTGTATGCATATTTTTTTAAAGTGCTGCATGCTAATACAATGGAGGATTATATTAGCATATAATGAATTTGTCCTCTAGGTCCTCATCAAAGCCCTAATGTGGAGGAAGCAGAGATGATGAAGTTCAGAAAGAAACAGGCACATGGCTGTCACGTAACCACTGCCGTTGTGGGATTACAGCCATACCGGACCAGAGACAAACAGAGAGCAAGAGGCAAATGCCAGCAGGAAAGAAATATAATGCTAACATTTATTATTCCCTCTCACTGGAGAAAACAAACAGAAAGAAAAATGCATAAAAGGGTCCTCAAAATTCCTATATGACCTTTACTCCCAGTGCAATGACATGCAATGACAATCACAACAACAATGACCAGGACCACACCGGTCACCAGCATATCCGCAGCGAAGGACACTCAGCACAAGCAGACGCTGCAGTCCAGCCTCCCAGAGCACATGGCACACCGGTGGTCTTTAGAATGTGCTTGTATTTGCTTGTTTTTAATAATTTATCTGCTCTGGTTATTACAACAACATTAGCTAAGATTAAACACACATCGCTCACTGCCTTGGGAGTACAACCCACCGAAAGCTCATTTCCTGCCGAGGAACACTGACTAACCCCGATTGACCTTAAGATATTCCCATTACCATGTCTCTATTTTTAAGGCAAAGCTTATTGAGCTACCTCAGCTGCAGCCTGGACGAGTGATTTATGAGCCAAAGAGACCGTATTTTAATTATAACTATTTACTTTTCAAATCACATTAGCAACAAGACCTGGAAAAAAGATTTAACCATTACACAGCTCAAAAACATCCAAATGAAAGTTACTCAGATCAAAATTTCTGATGCCTTTTATTATTGGTAATTGTTCAGAAAGTGTCAAATACCTTTTAAGTAAATTTGTTCTATTTATAAGGAAGTGGAGAGGGGGGCTGCAGAAGAAGGGGTAGCAGATAGTACAGCTGACAGTGAGTGACTATTGATTTTTTTTTCCTTCATTTAGATGACACCTTTATCCTACGAGACTTACAGTGTGAGGTTTGTACACTAAGCTGCTTACACTGATTTTCCCATTTACACAGCAGGGTAGTTAGGATTTGTGATGACTCATTCAGCAGAGTAGCTCAGGAAAAGGACCTTTTTACCGTAGTTAGTGAGTGATGGCCCGGGGTCTGCAAGCTGCAGTCTGTGATGCTCTGACTGTGTGTGGCAACCGATGCTCACCCCCCATGCCAGCTCTCCCCATGCTGTAGAGAATTAGTCTCATTTGCCAACTAATACAACCCTAGCTCAGAGGCCAGCAAGGTTACAGTCAGCAGTGCAAGTTTTGATTGGGCCGGAAAAGTAACTCATGACCCGACCCAAACACAACACAGTGCTTCCAAAAACATTCTGAAATTGTTTATCATGCATGTTGCAATGAAAACTTGACCTGACCTGAATGACTTGACAAATATTTTAAATGTATAAACCCAGACTCCCGAATAGCTTGTCTGGGTTGGTGCTCTACTGTACACACTATGCAGATTACAAAGTACCGCAGTATGGATCGTGGTTCAAATGGAGGCTATAGTTGCCCATCATGCCTGCTGGTGGCTAGACAATACTGAAAGTGAGCCAATGAAGCTGTGAAATGAATGGTTATGGTTTGCTCCTCTGCTGCCTGGCCGGCGCTCTCCGAGTGCAGATTCTATGGGTCACTGGTGGAGAGGGCGGTCTCCCCTCCTATCGGCATGCAGCTATCCCAGATGGGGCCAGGGGATCAGGGATGAGGAAACAGGAGGTACTGTGGGCAAGGAATCGAAGCACAATAGCACCTGCCATTCTTCCTCACCCCGCTGGCTGACTTGTCATTGCTGTGTGAGCCCAACACACACATACTGTTACCTGTATTTCTTGAAACTGATTTCATCCTGACACCAAGATATGCCAGTGAGTAAAAAAAAGTTTTTTTAACTAGCTGACAAAAGGAAACATTTTCTTTTTAGTAACTTTTTCCCAATTTAGAACAAATGCACTGTACACAAACCTACAAGTAAACTGAAAGGCAGCCAGTCATAGTGGTGGCATAACTGCAGCAGACACTGAAAATAGTTTTAAAAAAGTTTTTAATCCTATAAATTGCCCAATATGTGTCAGTTGACTCAAAATGTCTGCTTAGATTAAACTGATAGGAATGAGAAGAAATAATTTGATACCCTGGGCCGGACTGCTTTATCGGAAGTGTGCACAGCACGACCGCAGACGGCCGGACAGTGTGAAACAGAATAAGTGCGTGTTTAATGGCCTCGTGCGCAGACTTTGGCTGTTAAGCTGCTCCAGCTCCCAGTCATTTGTTTCAAAGTGGTAACATAATGCAATAATGTTTTAGAGGCTGTTGTTTTGATTAGGAAGGGATACCCACTAGAACTACAGCTACGCACAGAGAACATAATATTAGCGTCCATCATTTTAAGTAGCTTGCTGGTCTAGGTTTCAGTTTACGGAAATCAAATTAGCGTGCTAGACATCCAATTTGCGTTTTTGTTTAGTCAAATGTGGCCACTGGCGTGTAGACGGATGAAGGGCGGCGGGTGGTGGGGGGGGCGCAAATTCAATCCACCCGACTGCACCCCCAGGGGTATCAGCTCACAGCATGGATCCCTTTCACAAGCCACTGGAGTAATCCAGTCCTGACCACATTAAGACAAATATACAGGATACTGTGGGATTTTGGTCTTTTTTCCCTCAAAACATCATATGTGCCTTAATGCTCTGAGGAACTGCTGATTTTTATGTATAACATTAAACATTTCCAGGCTGTGACTAAGACAAGAGTGCAGATTCTGACTATTAAGGCATGTCAAGCAGGATATCGACAGCACCCTGTCAATGACACGGTCCCAAGAGGGTTAGCTATTTGCACACCGACTGATTGATCAATCGACTGCATTTTAATAGACACATAATTGGCGACAGTGACTTTCCAATGAAGTGCCATTAGATGGCATGTTCAAGATAATTCAGAGTCTGACTAATCTTCCATTGGACAAAGCAGATACAACTACATAAATGTAAGAAATGACAAGCCAAATACTTATTTTGTGGGACTAAAAATGTTGATAGAAAATACACACACACACAGACACACACACACACACACACACACACGTGCGTGCACGCGTGCGCAAATAAACCAGATGTGTTCTGCATCTGCTACATTTGTCATTTTTAAACAATTTTTCTTCAGCAGGCAAACCTTTCAATTGGTTAATCTATAAAATTTATTTTACCGTTGAGATACAGCTGAATGATGCAAGAGAAGAAGGGAGAACAAAGACATTATTTTGTTAAGAAGCATATTTTTGACATCATACATTTGAGGCACGGTAAACAAACCAGCCAGGCCAGTTCTGGGAGTTATAACTTAAAACTATAACTATGACATTAATATTCAATTTATTTGCGCTTTGTTATATCAGACAAAAGCAATGGGAAGTAATGGGGTCTGCTGGTTCATGTTGTGCCTCGGGTCTTTATTGATTAGCTTAACTCATTGATCGGTTATTGGTCAAAAGGTCACTTCATATTGAACCCAATATGCTGGTTGAACAACGCTGAAAAGTTACACAACCTGAAGCATTTCAGCTTCAGTTTCCCACCACCTGTTAGACAGTGGGCAGCTAGGGAACAAATTCATAGAGCACTGCACATTGTGCTTCCTCATTAGATTGCCACCTAAAGTCAATTAACTATAGAAATGTGACAAAGAGTTGTGTATGTGTGCATTAAGATGGTGAATCAGTGTTTTCTTTCAATACCCCCATTAATGTGTCATAATACCAGCAGCCATTGCTCCTTGCAGGTATCTTATTACTTACATCTGAACTGTTTCTTTCAAACTGATGAGGTAGCATGTCGGTAAAATAGAAAAAAATTCTGGTGTTTATCAAAAACTAATTCTCTCACCACTTTGGAAAACAAAAGGGTAGCATTTTAGAGGATGGCAAAGTACATAACTCTTTGTGCCATTCATTCTGGCAGCCTTTGTGCGCAGAAATGTCACAGATGCTCGTTGCTGCCAGTTGAACCCTGACCCTGATTCGGCTGCCATAGGTTCCCCCTTCTGTGGATGGCCCCACCCCTCGTACCCTGGTACACCACCATTCAGCAGAGGCCATCCAGAGAATGCTCCCATGATCCTGAGCGCCATCCCCCGTAAAGAGCCAGCTGCATGGAAAACACCCCTCCCTGAATCTGCTATTAATACAGAATTACTCCAATTACTGGGCTCTGCTGCACGGCGCCCTCGTCCGCAGCCCGAACGGGATGGCGCGCAGCTCCAGGAGCCAATCGCACGCCTCCCAGCCGCCGGCAGCAGATGTAAGCAATTTACTTCTGATTTCTTCATATTCAGTGTGAGACGAGCTCCTGACGACCCCCGACCCCCGCGCCTGCTGGATTCTAACCCTATCAAATTAAAGCTCTCTGCTCACTTATTCCCCAGCGCTGTGGCGGTGCTAAGCAGCCATCCCGCTGCATAGCAACGCCAGCGGGGCGTGCTCGCCCATACGCCCGGCCTCATCAGCCACTATTAAGGAAAGTATACAGTGCTCTAATTGGATGAGATTCAGCTAAGGAAGTGCAGTTAAAGGTCCTTTTGCACCGTGTGCCTCCTGCTCTTCACTGTAATTTCTGTGTCCCCAGTATTTGGCGCCTGTTAAACAATAGGGCCAAGGTTGCAATCCTGCCTGCTTCCTGGAGCTGCAGAGTGCTGTTGGTGAGGAGGGACGCTAAGGGATCATGTAAACACAAGATATCGTAGGTCCCTCTGCCGCGCCGGCCCCCAAAAGCAAGTTCCCTTCCATGCTGTGTCACTTGGCCTCTGTGTTAACCACACAGGTACATCCACCTCACATAACTGGATTTCAGACTGCCAAAAGTAACACTTATTAAAATTGTACCTTTACAAGAATAAGACCTGTATGCTTTTATTTAAATCTAAAAAGAAAACTGTAGAAGACTTATATGAAAGGGGGGGGGTTTGTCTCTACATCATGTGACCCTTCAGACTCAGATCTTTAATGGCCATCCAAAAGCTGATTCATCTGAGCTGCTGCCATCGATTTTCTCACTCATGTTCATTGTGGTAATAGCGTGTCCCAGTGGTTTCAGAAAGATAAATATTTTCGTTGTCTTTCCTTAATAAAAAAGTGAAAATCAATAAGTATTTCACAATTTTGTGGCGGTGGGAATATGTTGCTATTAAACATTGTCATTGAAATTTGATTCCTTAAATCCCATTTCTACAGATTTCTACATTCTCAATAAAACTGCCAGCGACAACATGGGCACGACAAATGTTTCGGTTCCATTAATAGTGTGAAAAGCAGCAACAATGATTGTATGCATTACATGTTTTGTTTAACCTGATAATCTGGGGACAAGTACATTGCTATTCAAATTTATTACAGTGAAAGAGAATAATCACAATTTAAACAGTGTAAAAATGATAAACGTGTTAGAGCTTGCAGAGAGTCTAAGTAAAGCCCTAATGTAATTATTCATGTAAGATCTCCCTATTCCAACAGGACCCAGACAAGTCTCAAGCCGACGGAAGCACGATAAATGGTGCTACATTGTGTGTCCTCTGTGTTTGATGTGTCCTGTCTTAATGTCAGCCAGCGTTACCAGCTTGAAGGCCCACAAGTCAACACTGTGCTGGACGACGGCTCTGTCCTAGCTGTCAAGCTACGGTGGTTTTACATCGCTGTGGTACTTGGGCCCCAGTACAGCATATCAACACAATATCTGACCCACTACTGTATACTTTCTTGTTACTGATTTAGAGGGTCCGATGCAGTGTACGTATTTGCCCATTGCTAAAAACAGAAGCCCCAGTTTGGGGTGTTTACCGTATGATGATTTAGTAGCCTGGTGAGCCTGGCTGTATTTGCATTTGAGTCTTGCGTGCACTCTGGGAATGCAGGCATCTGCTGATTGAGCTTCAATAAGACCCTTTCACCCCGTGTGCTCAGCAATCCCAGTAGTTCATTCTGCTCAGGCAGGCAGAGAAGACAGCTGGGGTCCAGCTAATGGGAGATGCGGTGCAGCAGTCACAACCCGAGGGACCCCACAGCAACCTGTATGCGGACACCAAGAATGTGGATTGGCACCATGGTGTCGCAAGGGAGCATCAATTCAAACACACACATGGAGCCTCAGAACATACAAGTGACTCCTATTTTTGTGGACAATGCCCTCTGGAATGGCTGCCTGTGGCATGGTGTGATACACCTTCACAGGGGGTCTTTGTATTTCTCAGGTATCAGCGCTTGTACTGGCACTGTTAACAGGCGCCGATCAGAGATCACTTAAGCCACCGGGGCCAAGTGGCGGCCCAGTCTGAGTGGCCTCACCACCATGGAGCCCAACCTCACCAGAGCTCTCGGCCTCAAACCGTGATCCTCATTTACGGTTGGGTCACCTTTGCAGCACCTGGCATTTACAGAGCGTTATATCACATTTCTGTCATAGAAACAGCTCTAAAAGGCGAGGGATCTCTTACAGAGCACTTCAGGGGGATGGACACATTCGACTGACCAACAGGTCATGGAGGCAACACCTGAGTGCGGAAAAACAGCAACATAGACGATAGGGTTAGAAAGGAATACTCATCCAAAAACCCCTTAAAACATCACATTAGTTTAAAGGAAAATGCAGTTAGGAGCTGCTTCTAAACACTAGTTTCTCATATAGTATTGGCCTATGGTTTTCTATACAATTAACTGGTAAGTTTTCTAAAATAACAATCAAAATATACTCATATGTTATAGCTGTTTACAAATGTTTGGCATTTGAAAAATACAGTATTTTCCTTCTTCTGATTATTTATTACTTTTACAATCTTTCAAAATCTTTACTAATTTTACTGCTCTATAAACCCAACTCAGACTAATTAACCTTGCATAACAATAAACGTTTAATTGTTCTTTTACCCTTACAGAAAACATAATTCACAAGTTTGTATATATCTGTTGCATAAAGTAATAGCATATTTATGAGATTCAGTGTTTACAGTGTTCTAGAAATGCACAACCAAAATGCATACAAAAGAGTACTGCCAAATTTAAAACCGCTCTATAAAGCATGCTGTGATTCTAACATAAAACATACTCATCTTATGGACATTTTAAATCCTGGCAGATATTTAGAATGTGTGCAACTTGCCAGTCGCTGCTATTCCCAGTCCCATGCACAATGAATGTGTCCAACCAAACAAAACTCCTACTGCCCAAGAAACGAGTCACTGCAAAGGGCAAAAAAGATTTTCTTGGCACTAACTTTCTGGAAAATACCCTAAATATGCTTAATACAGGTGACATGATGCTCCACTTTACAGCTAATGGAATTCCCATGGAGTTAAAAAGCTGTAAAGAAACCCAAGGGCTGTGTGTGGACGGGTGTTGGGCAACATTTTTTCTATATAGCTGTCCATTCAGTACAGTAGCTTAAAAAGACAATGTGCAATGTGACCTGTAACAGGATGCAAAAGAATTGCAAATTAACCAGTATCTTACAAAATTATTGTTAAAATCAATACAATTTGCTGCAAACTGTAAGATCAGCAAAGAAGAAATTATGCCAGCAATCTGAGACATCCGGTTAGATTTAATTCAGACAACTGAAGATGGGTTGAATAGCAATTCAGAAGTAAAATATTACCATGTTCAAGTGCTTCCGAATGTCTTACGGCAGACAGTATTGCATCAGGCGCATATTACAGCACGGTGCTTTAAGTGCTGCACTATGAAGCATTCTTCCTGAAATACAAGTTTTATTGAGTTTGTTGTTTGACATAGTATCAGGCATATGTGTATACAGACACATGCACCTGCGCGCACACACACACACGGACACGCGTGCGCGCGCGCACACACACACACACAAAAATCTATAAAGAAAAACCCAGAAGAGGGCCGCACGATGCGAGTGATGCAGAGCAACCAGGGGGGTTCAATTCCCGGTCAGGGGAGCTTGTTGAAGATGAAGCCGCTCACAAGGCCGGGCTCTGTGTGCAGGTGCCCTCGCGGTGCCCTGTGCGCTTTCATCCCCATCCACTCCCACGCGGCCCTTGCCGTCCTGCCTGCAACCCACCAATCAGGGTGTAGGTGGGGGGGCTGGCGGCTCTGTGGGGCCACATCAAAGCGGCCCCTCAGCGCGGGGCTCAGGGCTAATGCTGTGGCACGGCAGAAAGGAGCAAAGAAGAAAGTGGAAATACACACACACGCACCCACAAAAAAAAAAAAAAAAAAAAAAAACCCAAATGGACCCTTTTTTGCAGAAGGGCACCACAGAACAAAACCCTTTCATTCTCCTCACAGCCTAGCATTACAGCAGCTGCACATATAGCAACCAAGATGAGATTTCCACCTTCTTAGCCAAAGGCCCCCTTGAGTCTATGAACAAGAGTGATAATTTAATAAAGAAAATCCAATCTTCCAGTTTGGAGAACAAAGTTAGCGAATGAGTGCTATATGTCCCCTCCCCTTTCTTTTTCACGTTATAATTTCATAGCTGAAATCAAAGAGTTGTAAGTCTGCCCGCTCGAACCTTGCCATGCCACTTTGGCAGGGATGTGCACGATTCATATCAACGAGGGATGTGTGCAGAAACTCTACTGCTGAATTAATTACACATTATGATGAGGAATGGGCGACCCTCCTATACAGCACAACACACAGCTTTTTAACCTTCAATCGCAACCTTTGTTGGAAAAATAATAAAGTTCTTTGGCCTCTGCGTACAAAAGAGTGAAGTGTAGTGTTGAGGATGTAGGTAAACATGTTGCTGGATTTTTTCCTTTGCTCATAAAAATGGAGATGGGAAGGGAGGAGAATGCGTGTGGATGTTGGGGTACTGCCAATAACAGTCTGTTCACACACTGTTCAGGATCAGATGCAGTGTCAGAAGGTCAGGTAAGACCATCATGCTGAAGGAATACAACCAATATATGTTCAAAACAGAAAGGAAAAAAAAAAACCTTTGTACTAATAGAAACAAAGAATTTGTTTTCATTATCAAAAATGGCATGGATGACAATAAAATTCAGTTTCTAAAGAAATTAAATAATAACAACATTCTATAGCATATCCAATAAAGCAATTTGCAAGATATTTTAACTATAATTTGAATAAAATCAGAATTACAAATGTCACAATTCCTCAGCTTGTGTTGCCACTACAGAATGAAGAGGAAATATAATTGTGTCAATAAAAACAGATTTAGATATTTTAAAGTTCTGCATACATTTAAATAAGTTATTTAAAACCTGCACATGGAAAGGTAAGAGAGGTATCTATTTGTAAAAACTACAGTAATGGGACTTCAGCGGGTCTATGACCGATAATCAATTTCCAGCTAAAAAGATCTCTAAGTCTATGTTTGCTGGCCTTTTTCTCAGTCCCAGGGCATTTTTCTTATATTCTGCCTGGAAAAAAAGGGTTTTAGTTTAAACAAATGCCTTTTCCCAGAAAGTTTGCAATAACCAGTCCCAAAGTGTGGGTACTACACAGGAACTATGCCAGATCCCTTGGTGGGTATGGAGAAGAATCCAGTGAGCTCTTGCATATGTAACGGCTGAGATCCTGCTGTGGTAGGAAAGCCTCTTCAAGCCAAAAGGGATCTTGATCAGAGAGGGCAATGAAAGGGTTTCTCTCTGGAGCAGGGAGGGGAGAAAAAAAAAAAAAAAAAAAAAAAAACACACACACAGAGGGCAGCCTCACAAAAACCATCAGTTATCCCATTTATTTCACAGTAGAAACACAAAGTGACATTTGTATTTACTGCAACAATCGTCGGGAGGCTTCGACAATTCCCTGCCTGTTGTAAACATTTTAGAGCATAATCTGAAAGCGCACGCTGCTCTTTTTACTGAATGGGCCCGCTTTTGATTTAGCCCTGTCTTTTCCAATCTGTTGCACTCTGAGTGGAGCGTACAGCCCAGGGATCAATACTGAAGCACACAGTCACAATGGAGTGCTGCTTTTGTTGCTCTGTACAACAGTGAACTGGACAAAAGACTGCCACCACCATCCTACTTCCACGCTGGACGACGTTTTCCCCTCCATATCGACAAAGCAAACAGCAGCCTGGCACTGAAAAAACAATATTTCCGATAGACTACACTGTCACAGGTTATGTCGCTGACAAACATGACCCAACACAAGGTCACTGTAAACAATGGTTGTACTGCTTCAGCGGAGTGTAAAGAAATTCTGGCCGTTCGCAATGTACTACTTTCAGGTAAATGACAGGTGAAGCTGGCAATCATCTCTTTGGCAGCAACAAACATGTTGTGTCAACACTACTCCAGTGGAAAAGTGAAGTGTTATTGATGGAAACACGATGATCAGGAGAGCTAGCTCTGACCCTTCAGCAGTAGCAGTGACTCCCATTTGTCTGTTTAGTTCTCTGTAACTCATAACAGAGTGGAAACAGGACCAGTAATGATTTATTGATATGAAACTGTATAATATCAATTATATGCAGTGGCCCATTATCTTTATTTTTCTCAAAAATTTGACAAGGCATTGAAAGGAGATCTACTTGAGGCTGTCTAAATGTCTAAAAATGGAAATTGTCACTGCCCTTAATCTAAAAAAAAATTCAAGAAACTGCAACTTAAACACAACCAATAAGAAAAAGAATCAGTCATCTGGAGGCAAGGAGCAGGCAACGCTAAATTATTCTGATTATTTCAATGTCCTGTTTGAACAGAAAGCTGCCATCTTGGCATCCACATCTGTTCTTTCCAGTGCCAGACTGACGTTGTCTCTATTTATACCTGTCCGTGTCTTTTGGTATCTGTGTGTCTATGTGCATGTGTAAAAATCTGTGTGCTACTGTACACTTTTGTGACGATGTGCGTTTATGTGCACATCTATGTGTTGCTGTGTGAATCTTGTGTGTTTATCATGTGATTCCATGCGTGTGTTTATGTGCGTGTGGTCTTTGGTAAGACTTGGCAGGGACGTGCTGCACAGATTCCCAGCATTAGTGTCAATTTGGGCCTGGCTCAACACTGCTGCTGCTGCCAGCACCACAGAAGCAAAGCTCACATCCACCAGTTAACAACTTGAACTATATGAAAGGATGCACCCTCTGGGGAAAGCAGGTGGAGGTGATCCGCTAAATAAAGACACTGGGATGGCCAGCCGCTGGCTTTTGTGGTCTGTGACATTCCCTTCCTTGCTGCCTGTGGGCGTGTCGGCACTCGGCCACAGTGGGCGTGGTCCTATCAGGCTTTCCTCATTGTTTGCCGAGGTGACAGCTGGCATTGGGCTATTTGTAAAAGCCCTTTAAAGACACGCAGGGTCTCCATCCTCGGCTACATTAAAGTAATTAGCTGCCAAGCCAGTGGAAGGCACCCCCCCATCGTGCACCAGCAAGGCAGCGGATTGAAGCCTGCGTCCTGTCTGACACATCTGGGCACTGGAGAGTAATGGAAACAGCTGCTTCAGCCCATATGGCAACCCAAGGCTGGCAGCCCAGTGGCGCCGGGTGCCAACCTTGGGCAAATTATCCGTCATTAATCCCAGGATCTGACCAGCATATAAGCCACTGTTAATAAAAACATCTGGGGGTCCTGGTGGAGGATGGGCACACTTTGGGGGGGAGGGATGGGGGTTCTGTAACATATTTTACGATTAAAGGGAGCTCAAGAAAGCCGGTCAATAAAAACCCTGGGTAGACTGTTGGTGTGGAATCTTGTCAAAATCAACAAAAGCTTAGGGTTGCCCAGGCATGAAGATATTTTGCTACTGTGGGTGGGGGGGGTCCTAGACAGCAGCCTGCAAAGCTGTACTTTGAAATATCATGCAGTTTTGTAGCTCAGTTTTTAGACACAAGGCCTCACAAACCACAGAGACTAGATTTCAGATAAGTGTGCTATAGATAAAATGACGGTAGTGCTGGCTAATACACTGTGTAACCTTGATTTATAAAATATTGGATTTACTCTTATTTGGAATGCTATCAAATTAATTTTTTTAATTTAAATCTTTTGCACTTCAGTTACGAAAAATGTGTCCTCCTTTTTTGTGCAGGATTAAAGTTTGGTCTCCAGCCATTCTTTTTCAACCATGAATAATAATAAATCCATTTGGAAGAGCTGTCTACTGCATGACTAACTGCAGGACCCCAACATTTGACTTTTAAATACCGCCATCCTTTCAAATCCATGCAAGGTAAACTTTTGTCCAAAAAAAAAAAATCAATGCTTAGATAAAATTTGATTAGCTACAAATTGCCCTCACATTTGTTTCTGCGTTTGTCTATCGCGTGTCCTTTTCACTCATAGGCTGGCCTGTTAAAACCTAAGCTACAAATTCCCTCAGAAAGTCGGTGACATTAAAATGTCCTTTGATGTGCCTTTACCAGGCAGGGAATATTAACAGTAATAGTGATTCCTTTTCTTAATGCTTTTCCGGAGGATCAATAGCTCTTAAATGCTACAGTGGGACAATTAAAAATAAAAGGGGGGGAGCTTTAGTCTAAATCAGATTATACATAGTTGCCCCTAGCTGGCCCTCAAACGCACAGTATGATTTCATCAGCAGCATTCGCACAGAGAGCTGGCCGAAGAGCAGCACGCGCATACGTAAGCATGCTGGGCTGTTTAATATGCGCAGCATTCATTTTGCCTTCCCACAACAAGCCTTTAAAAGCACCAATCCAATTTTTAACACTTGAAAAGGAAGCTATTGCTACAAGTGCATTATACTAAAATGCAATTTAATATAACAAACATGCCTTCAAATAATTTTTAAATGCCTACATTTTATTTAATCATCCAGTTATAAAGTTTTGCAATAAGCTGCCAATTTACTAATACATTTTATGATATATAAGCGAAATAAATCAATTTAGACATTTTTGCTATAACATTTTGGATAAAGTATGTGTTTCAGGATGATCTGAGAACTGAAATTCTTTCCTGAGTAGAGCACTGATTCAGCACTCCTGGAAACCTCTCTAGGTCACATCTTCTGCGTGACAGTTGTATGGCCCAGCCCCACTATGGTTGTGTGGTAACGTTAGCCATGGTGATAACATACAGGTGAGTGTGGGCCCAGCCATCTCTTGCACCCACCAGCTTGATGTAATTAGCCACTTAAAGCGGGTATCATGTGTCTCGTGTCAAACCATAATGGTCACAGAGTGGTTCTAACATTCAGTTAGCACGGCCATGACCCCCTGTTCCTCTGACCCCGATAGAACAGACCAGACTTGTCTGAGGATCATTTTCTATGCCAGGTCATCAAGTATACAGGTACAGCATTTAGACAGGGGCACAGTTCGGCACTTTGGATCAATGCTTACAGCCCAGACTGCCATCAACATGCAGACTGCATCAGTGGCAGAGAAAGGACACCACCTCACAGTAAGCAACTAAAACAATCTTGCTACTTCCTGTATAACAAACTGTGTCCTAGGAGGAGATGCAGAGGTTGGATCAATAAAATGTTCATACACATCACCTGAAGTTGCTGCTTTCGAAGTTGCTCTTTTGGAAAATGCCCTGCTCGTGCTGATGAAACAACTTGGATATAAGCAGTTCCACGAAATAGTTGGATATGTCTATATCAATATATAAAGAAAATCTTTTTAAGAAAAATCAGTTTTTCTGATTCTATTGTGCTTAAAATGCATTAGTACGGTTTTGTCTAAAGCAATTAAAAAAAAAAAAAAAACACTTAGATTTAGAGCACATTTAGCTGCCTATTTTACTGGAATAGTTTTGTTTAAGCAGGCTGCTCAATGTTGAAACAGAAATCCCATCTTGTTCTCCCACTTTTCTTCATAAATTACAAGCAACAACTATGTCTATATTTTCGTGTTCTCAGCATGCATTTTTACAGCAACGACAGAGATACGGTAAAGGATTAACATCTTTCAGTCTGTTATCCAGACAGTACATTTTTTACTCAGCATTTAGGGCACATTTGCACCGGGAGAGTCCATTAATTGATGATTAAATTGGTCTGAATCTACTTCAAGCGAACTCATAGTTGGACCTTGATCTGCTGCTATTTATATTGGCTCCACCTCTCAATCTAACCAAATTCTGCTCTAACTAATTTCTTCCTTGATAACTGTATCACACCATTGTGAACCTTAGTATTTAGCTGATAAACATATGGTGAACGGTGCAAGAAAAAGAAGACAGGAAAGTGGAAATATTAATGAATACAGAGTAATTTGACACAATTATCTTGATTTTTACATCTGACTCAAAGTCCAATTTTCTGCCCTTAAAGTGGCAATAATAAGGCACGAATGAACATACTGTAAAGGCAAAAAAGACGTATTGAAATAACTCATGTTAGATTTTGATAACTAATTAAAATTCAGGCAAAAAAACATACGTTCAAAAATTATCTAGTAGGCTATGTTGAGGCATGAACTGTTACATCTCGGTGTCTTCAACAGTTTTGTACCATATACCTTTGATCGACAATACAGGTTCTCAGTGCGCTGGAGAAAAGCGCCTACCGTGTGGCCGTCCATCATCTTTGACCTCCTCACCTTGATTCAGGGCCAGTAGAACGTATTGTGTGTTAGCTCTCTGTCCTCTCCGGAGAAGAAAGATGAAAAGTCCCAAAAGGCCCCACCAATAAACATGCACTTTAATGAAAGGTCTGTACAATGTGCTCTTTGCCACCTTAACTGTGGTTATTACTGTTTTAAATGGATACATCTGTCAGTGTGAAGTCTTTCATTACCTTCACTCATTACCGCCATGCTGCCACATTCCCCCAGGACACACCTTTTATGCCGTCGTCTGGTGAATCACACACTTTAATGTTCTGAATTGGATGCTCGTCTCAAAACAAATTTGTCTGAGGCAATTAAAAGATATTGCTGCAGAAACAGCCCCTCGTAAACACTGTGTTGTCCCCCCCGAAATATTACCAATTCTCATTTTAAAGTAGACCGTATTTGTATCCCATACACGGTGTGTTAATAAAGATGGAATACACTCTTTCCCCTAAACTTGCAAATTGCAAAACATAGAATGTAAGCTTCAAGTTGTATGAAAAACATATTTAAAAAAAAAAAAAAAAAACCCACACCATTTGGCATTTACAATGTGAAAATCCCAAAAAGTAGCAATTTCAAACAAGATCTTTAAAAACAAATGAACCGTGGTCACTAGACCACATGAGTGCAAATAAGCTACTTAAGAGCACTGAGGTTGGCATCGCTAACCTTTCGATTATAAACCCTTGTCTTTGACCACTACATTTCCTCCTGCACCATGTAGCATGTATGATTAATGGTTTGAATATTGTATCCTTTTTCTTAAAATATGAGTAATAGTTATGACAAACTGCCTCTAGTCCTTATAAGTAAGCAGCTCCCTTAAGTCCCTTGAACCAGCTCACCGGAATAATGGCTTTTCAGAGCTATTCATGTGTAATTCAAAGTTGCCTTCAACTCCACAACAGTAATTATAAACCAGTTGCCTGTATTATTAACTCTATTAAGGGTAATGGGGTAATAAGTAGTTTCTTGGTAGCTGCATAATTGTGTGACTGTTTTTGAATGAGACCATTGTGGACTAGCACCAAGTTTCAGAGTTCATGAACCGAAAAAGGTGCTGCAGTAACTTATTTCATTAATCTTATTAAAGAAAAATCTGATGCTCAAGATAATTCCAGTGAGTGAAATATTTCTGCCATGTCAAAAAAATCCACTCAAGGAAATTACACAAGCACAATGCAAAACACTCGACTCACAGTAACCTACCTTGCATTAAAGCCCCAAAAAACAGTAACATAAAAACAGAAGAAGACCAATGGCACTGTTGATTGTTTGCTGAGCTCTAACTGCTGGGATGGATATAACCTAAGGCCCCATCAGCCATATGGGTTTAATGTTCTGAAGTCCTGTCTGCCACGGCACCCCCGCCCCACACCCACAGTCCTCCCATTACACTTGCACAATTACCTTTCTCAATCAGAAGCCCAAATAACTGCAGCAAAAGGTCATAAAAATGTTTTTCAAGCAATTTTCAAAGTTTTATATCCCCACAGTAATAATAAAAGTTAAAAATGCAAGATGAAGAAATTAAAATATACTGCAAGTTGTACTACTTTTCTAAAGCAGTATATTATATATATTTTAAACACAATGCCGGTTACATTACTATATATTGCATTGTCTTTTCACATTATAAATAGAGGCACACACCAAAAAGAGTACAGTAGAGTATAGCACAAAGATCAGTGTTGTGGTCAGAACCATATAGTTCAAGTCCAGCCTGAGACCAGAGGGAATCAAGTTTGAAACAAGACCACAACCAGGAAGGGTTTTGTGGTATTGAATCTGAGACCAGATCAAGGCCTAAGTAATACAAGTCTAATTCAAGATCAGTTCTTGAATTGCTATAAAATGGGATCATAGTAAATACACCAAAAAGTGGTAACTGTAAACAGCAACAAAAGCTGACAATCAAATGCAACCCATCCATCCCTTCATCCATAACCGTTAACCGCTTCATCTTGAACAGGCAGTCCGAAGGCTTTCGAATATAACATAAAAGTTAGACACACAGATACCAAAAGCCCAGCTGATTATAGCACTTTGACTTAAGTTAATCACAAGTGTGATGCATCAATAACAGCAGTCGGTCTGTACAGGCCCACAAGTGTGTCTTCAGCATGGCCGTACACATTTTTCGACTAAATATGACACACTGTATACACAATAATTTACAGTAACTTAAACCAGTTGTTCACAATTTCATCCCACAGTTTAAGCATTACATTGGGCACTTCGAAGAAAAGACTGTATTTATCACAGTCTGACTGTACAATGTTTGCCACTCTTACATAGTTCTTGGCAACTACAGTGGAGCAAATTACTTTTGTAAATATTAAGCCAGTGGGCACAATGTGGTCACATGGTCAAATCTCCCTGGTGACCAGGCAGGGACTTTCATCCCACAGTCACTGATGTTGAAACCAGAAACAAATACAAAGTACATTATTATTTTCATATGGTAGCATTTACACAGTTAATAAAATATTAATACACTGTTTGCATGAAAACTGTTAGCATCATTGGACGTATCCAGTTAATAAAAGACTCTTACATACCTTCACAATCCCAAAATGGCGGTTGGGCGCAGCAGCCTCTCTGGGTCATTATGGAGCACTGCTTGTATTTTTTGTTTGTTTTCGTACGTATTGTCCTTTAGTTTTTTTTTAAAACATTTTTCATAATGTCGGCACTATATAACTACCGAATGCCATGGAATACAGTCGTGAAACTGCTCTGGTTATTCGCTCGAGAAGTAACTTGTTTCAACACTCCGACGGCACGGCCTCATGTACTTCGGAACCAGGCGTCTCCCGAGCGCTGTATCCGAGCAAGGAGGCGCCGCAAGCGTTGTGAGAGGGAACAGAATTTTCCCCCCATATTCCATATTGTCATATTCCCAGCGCTTTGACCAGTTACGTCCCACATCCAGCCTGGCATCCCCCTCTCCCCACTAGACCCGCACCAGCCGCCAGTGGACTACCTTTCCTCATGCCTTCGCTCGACGTGGAGGTATCAGCTGGAAGTGGTCGCCTGGTCTATTGTAGATGCTTTGCAAAATGTACACTCTGCTGTATGTGTTGTTTTTTGTTTTTGTGGTTCACACATGCGAACTGAATGATGGTCATCATGAACATTTAACATTTTTAGGCGATGCGCGGCTAAACGCCACACAACACAGGAACATGATGGAAAAAGTTGGCGCCTTCACCATGGACTGTAGACGGAGGGCGCTGATTGGTCGCTACGAAACGTGTATGGACCA
The DNA here is from genome assembly GCA_018136845.1 of Heterotis niloticus. Classification (NCBI taxonomy): domain Eukaryota; kingdom Metazoa; phylum Chordata; class Actinopteri; order Osteoglossiformes; family Osteoglossidae; genus Heterotis; species Heterotis niloticus. The sequence continues at coordinate 24,827,295 of CM030903.1, forward strand.
ACCATAACTAAGGATCATTTGTCGCGCAAACGTGTTTTTAAAACGGGGCAACGGAATAATAAACGACAACAAACATCCACGAGTTCTGTTTAATTTCTGTTTAGTTTCTGTATTTGGAGAATGGGTTTAGCGTCCCTCTTGGGTCAGAGTTTAATAAAACTGATTCTTCGGAGTCATCCTGTGATCCAGCATGTGTTTGCATTGAGCTTAATTGTATTTTAATGTTTTTCTTTCTTCTTCATCCATGTTTTCATTTCAAAGTGTCTCATAAGCACAGCCGTGGAGGAAATGGCAGTGTTACCCTGTGGCTACAAAGAAGATGGCTGGTGGATGGCTTTCTTTTGCGTCTGGAGTTTTCCTCTTCGCCTTCCCTTAATCTGTCTGTGAATTGCAGGCTTCCTTTCATAAATATTATGATAATTGTCATAATAGTATTGATTCAGCTGCTGGGCTGAGCACGAAACGCCCCGTCTTGTCTTTCGCACAGTTTTTCAGTCTCCTAAGGCAGCTCGGCACGCTCAAGTTCCTACTTACTTGTTACCAGCTTCTTATTATGTAATATTGATATTGCAGGAATCGGTGATTGCAAGGGTTCAACAATATTTTCACTGCTTCTCTTATATTACATCATTTATTAAGCCTCCAAAGTGGCTCATGTAGCCTGTAGAACTAAAAGGTGTTTATACAGCTGAGTTTTTCCCCAAAAAATAAAATTACCAACAGCTGAGTGCATAGCTCAAGAGCAGAACCAAAGGACCCCCTGTGGATGTCGTATTGGCCAACTTTCGGTCATAGGGACTTTACTAATACGAATTTAGCAGGGTGCTGTGCGCAAGGGGACAGGATAAGCTGGTCAGAACCTGCCTGTTATTCACTTCACGGCTCCCTACGAACCCCTTACGTTGTTTCATGCATAACAATGTCTGATATTTTTAGGAGAATTATTTCAATATTCATCCTGTTGGTTAATAATTAATCTGGCTTCCACCTGAAAAAAAAATGAAAAATACATTCTCGCATTTCAGTCTGAAATTTTATTGTATGGGTTCTGTCCAGATCCCTGTTCACTTGTGTAACCAAAAAAAGGTCTGAAAATATTTTGTTTCAAGATAAAAATACAATACCAATACTATTTGATTTTCATTAATTTCCTCTTAATTCTCTTGAAAACATTAACATTGGGTGCTTTTTTAACTGTAGTATTAACACTCAAATGAAGCGGCAATAATGTACAAGTGATGATCACATTATGAGCTATTTTTTCTGAAATTAATAGGATGAAAATGAAGGACTCCGGCAATAAATAGAGCACTCAAAGTTTCAGCAAATGCATGAGAGTGTTGTGCTAATGCCGTAGCCCTCGGAATGAAACCCTGGAGGCCTGGTCATTAAGTGCAAACTTAGCTATCTTTTACACCACTTTGTCTGTCAGTGGAAGCCTCTACGTCATTAGACACACTAAGCACGACAGCCCAGATTCAACACATTGTTCTTCAGCATCTACAACACAGACGGTTTCTTATTCTGCAAGTTTGGGGACTACCTCCCGTATGTGCTGTAAAGACAAAGTCCAGCCAATATCATTTCTCCACTCTTTTGCCGTTTTGTTCCTTTTAAGAGTTTTTCTTTTCTTTTTTAACATTTTCATTAGAGGCCTTAATTCTGATCTGCCCGGAATGGATTAAAGCGAGTGCCGGGAGGATGCCGCGCACGCGATGCCGATCTGGGCCTGTCATCGGCCGGCTGCTCATTAGCCGGGCCCTGATGGGACGAGCGGCGGCTGCTGACTCCTCCGATTTCACGGCTCTCCTCGGCGTCACCCCGAGCGCCTTCCCCTAGATTGAGATATTTGCAAACTGTCATTTCCAATAAATAGCTGTCGAGAACGACTCTGCTTACGGCCCTCGGGTCTGATTATAAGGGTTTTCGCTGACATCTCCCATCTCTGTCACGTCTGCTGGAAATCGGGGAAGTGGCCGTGTTGCAAAGGAGCGCCAGCGGATGAGAACATCCCCCCACCCGCCCCATGCTGCCTCGTCACCCTCCACACGTCCCTCCAAACACCGTGCCACCCTGCCACTCTCGGACGCTACTTCTGTGGCTGTTTAGTTATCTGACATGTTGCTGTCCTTGGATGCCATTAGTCCTTGGCACGAGATGAGCTTTGTCACGGTTCCTGAGCTCAAACGAACACGTGTCACGCCTCGCGCGGCCGACCGCATCCCGATGGGTGCCCGTACAGACGTTGGGTGTAACGTTGTGCAGCATGTCATTCAAAAACGTACTTTGAGCCATGCTCTTATCTGCTTTTCCTGGAGAGGTAATAATCACGTGTGGCTTAAACTGATTCCCATCTGTTCATTTGCGGAGAAAAGCATCCTTTGGGGGGTTTTAAAGTTTCTGCAGTTAGCGCCACCTATTTCCCCCAAGTGGGAATCTCTCCACATTAGGAGCCGCCGATAGCGTGATAAGCAGGCGTTACTGTTTTGAAGAGCATTACAGATTCGGCTCCCTCAGGTAACAAAAAACACTTCTATCAGTCCCAGGTGCAAAATTAAGCTACTGTGAATTTTTCTGAACTATGCTGAAAGTATTATTTGTCATACATCTATGCTCTGCAGTCCCTTTAGAAAGCAGTACGGTACTTTTTGGCTAACCACTATGCTGCTCAAGCTACTCAAGTAACTGTCATTCTATTTGTATTGTGAGTGAAAGAGCATCGTCGCACTTTCATGTCATAAATGTACTACTTGCACACACAGTTACACCTCATAAGAACTGAGGTGTAGAAAAGAAGCTGGTATAGATATCTATAACTTTTCTGGTTCCTTTTCTGGTGACCTCAGTGAAATTGTGAACTTCAGGATGTAAAAGAAATTAATATTCATAGCTGACACATACATGCACGTGTTCCTTACAACTAAAACCCTCAAACCTTTTATATGCACAAGAGTTTTATTGCCACTCTCATTAGCTGCGGCACCTTGGGGTTGCACGCAAAAAAGTTTCAAGTGCGGAGCAGGATGTAGAAAACAAGGTTAATGAGAGGCCTATCTGCGCACGATGGACTCGGCAAAAAAAAAAGCCGTAAAAAGGTCCTGCCTGCATCCATTAAAGTTCCTGGGCTTTCCTGTTTTCCGCTTAGCTCCTCTCCGTTACAGCAGGAAACACTCGCAGCTGTTAGGCCGTGTCGCAGCCCTTTATGGACTTGGTTATTACCACCAGCGCGAGAAACAGTCATCCGATACACCCGGCCACTGCACCGGCTGGTCGCGATAATATCATAACCATGTATTGGCCATGTAGGCGTTTAAGATTTCCAAGATAAAACTGAAACACTATAGCCACAAATTTGTTAATATCATTAAATGATGTTACCAGGAACTGAAGCTGACAGAATGCGATCCCTCAAGGACGGGCTCTGTGGGAATAATTTAAACTGTAGCAGCTATAAGACATGTAAAAGTTATGAGGTTCGGGACCTGTCCTGGCGTTGCAGGGCTCTTATTACACGTGACTCCTCACTGTCAGCATGGAAATAACTGTTACACACGGATGTGGGCCCCCCGTGTGTCTCCTGCTTCCTTCCAACATGGAGCTGCAGGTGTGTCTGCAGGAGGAGAGGCCTGGTGGAAAAAAGTGAACTAACACCATTTCATAACTTCATAACTCTGGCAATATACATTTGTACATGTTTTGCGATTTACACATTATGCCACACTTAACTGTGAATAAGCTACACACACAGCTGCACGAGAGCAAACAAAAATGTAGTTCCTCCCGGACCACGATGCACAACACACAACAGACAGTTGCACGGGGTCACGGGGCAACGCGAGTAAACGCACATGGGGAGCTGACAGTTAGCAGCTTTGGACATCATATCGGAGAGTAAAGACAGTAAAGACTGTGCAACGGGTAGATAAATAAATAGATATTCACAGCGCATGCAAGACATAAATGTGTCTTTTAATACAAACACATTTGACAGCCTTTTCGGATGCGATGCACGTAACTCAGATTATTAAAAGAGAAAAAGAGGTTCTCCCACCTACACATACAGCATCGGCCCCAGAAGTGGCTCGAGCGCGTCGTGCGGCCCGGCGCGGAAGCGGTTAACGCGCCCCGTGTCTCGCGTCCAAGGTGACAGTCAGGAGCAACTTATCTGTGCCAGTAAATGAGGCATAATAGCCCCACAGGAGAGGGAAGAGATGGCTTGTCTTTAAGCTGCCACAGTGTTTAGTATCTCCTTTATTATATTCACAGCAGTAATGCGATATGTCACACTGCCGCTAATACACTTCTGCGCTCTGTCATCTGGTTGTAATGCTTATCAAGTCTCCGGCTGATGATTCACCCTCTTGTCAGGGGCAATTATCCCTGAAGGTGCTGGGGTGAAGCCTGGGAGCATCATTAATGCTCGAGCGGGATCGCACGGAGCCCCTGCCTCTCCTCGCAGAGGGCATTGCCGAGAGCCCCTTCTGGCCAAACCTGGGCGGCTGCAGGGCGTGAGTGCGCCCTGCCTTGTACCGACACGCGCTCGTGGGTTTGGTAAGTGTTTGCAGTAACGGTTATTGCCCAAGAGCCCCCCAAGGCCTACACGCCGTGCAAACAGCGCCTCCTGGAACACCGCATAGATCAAGCACTGGGTGCCGCACGGCGTAGGGAGCTGGTGGAACCGAAGAGGCGCAGTAAATGTCTAAAATGAACTTGGCTTTACTGACGCCCTGTCTAGCCTGGCACCTTGGGCTTCCATGACCGGGTCTGTGCCACCCTGATGTTAAAAATAATGTGCGCGTGAACACTGATTTATGAGCATGAACTGTCTGAGGACCTCAGCCGCGCGAATCGGATGAAACCAACTGGGCTGAGAAAGCCATGCCGCAAGCAGCGCCAAATGCATCTGGTCCTGAGCTGGGGTCTCCAGGGAGGGGGTGACCCTGTATGGGAGAGTCCAGATTGAGGAGGTGTCAGGTCAAAACATTTTGGAAGCTCCAGAGAAGCAGGAAAGCGGAGATCAGGGATTCCAGCACAGAGGAGGAATGGTGGGACCATGGGAATGGACCTGTACATGTTTGTATGGAGTGTTTGGAGTGTTTTGCTGCCTGTTTTAAGGAGGTCTGCGGCCCACTGCGGTATCCTTACAGCACAAAGACACTTGTATCGTCCTGAGGCAGAAATAAATGCAGCCGAGACCCAGAGGCTCCATGGGAAAGAGCTTAGTGAGGGTATAGCAGGTGCCGACGGAGTCCTACAACAAAGCGTTTCTGCATTTTAAGGTACAATGGCACTCGTGAGAAATATCGCAGAGCAAACCTTTAGAGCCGCTGAAGAACCAAACACAGTACAGATCTACTAAACGTTCTGATCCAACCGAACAACAAGTCTGCAGTGCATAAAATAAATTTGTGTATTAATATGAATAATTACTCATAAATCTGGGCTAATGCTGAGAAAAAGCATAGTTGATACATATGTGTTTTTAAATCGCCTAGTATTTAGCGTTGCAGCATCTTTCAGATGTGGCTGTTTTCCTAAAAACATGGTGAATGACCTTTTGTGCAGCGCTTAGAAACCCAGCTGCTCTTTCAGTCCAGTTTAAATGTTATTTGAACAAACAAAACTTTGGAAGACAGCATTTAAAAAGAACAGGAGGAACAACCGCAGGGAAAAAAGAGCACAATTAAATTTTCCCACAAATTCCTGTGCCTGTTTGAGCGCAATTGTTTAAAATTGCTCCAAGCTGCGATTCCCATGTGAAAGGCATCAGCAGGCGCACTCCGCCTGTCACTCACTCGGGGGGGACTGTGGACCGGCCTTGGTATGTCGAACCCGTGACCTCCTTGCCCCGGACGGGCCTTTCCACCCGCAACTGTGTCCACAGCCTGCAGAGCACCAGCTGCTTTTCATCTGGCCACTCAGACCGACCCTTCTCCTCCGTATCAGAGCTGCAATAAATAGAAAAAAATAAATAGTGGAGCAAGTTAGAAGCTGGAGGAAAACCGTAGAGATCACGGCCTACATCCATAAGGGAAAAACTACTTCCCTCCTTACATATTTATACATCTGATCGATAGCCAGTGATGAAATTCCATGGCAAGAGTGTGTCCTTTTGCACTGAATGCGAACTGAATTAACTTTTCTTTTTTTTTTCCATTCAAACTTGGTGTAAATATGGGTAAAATAAAACAGAATGTTTTGCATTTTTGTATAATCAGCAATGTTTCAGATATTTTTACTGGCAGCAGTGAAAGGTACATTTTTATTATTCATTAATATGCTGGACATGTGCAGTACAGTTTGGCCAATCTTTGTTCTGTTTCAAGATGCCTAAGCACATCGGCATAAGAAAAAAACCTCCAAAAAGTAAGTAAATAAATAAAGAATTAAACTAATTAACGGGTCATATTCCTCAAACTGCAGATTGCTTTGTATTTATAGGAACTCCACAAAATTCATAAAACAGATTAATCTTAATAGGGAGCGAACAGATGTTTAAGCAGGGACAGTCTAAGAGCATCAGAAATCCTAGTTTGTACTCTAACACGCTGAACAAATTTGTTTCACTTTGTAGACATGTTGGGAATATCTGTTTTGCATTTGAAAAACAAAAACAAATCATCGGCATACATGAAGCAATAGACCCTACTTTAGCATTTATATAATTGGATTAAGTAATTTCACAGACACATGTTAAATGACACACCATTTTAGTATGAAAACACAACACAGATGTTTAAATTTTAAAAAATGAAATGCTGTGTGATTTTATTAATGGAATCAAGCGTTTAAATGAGTAAACTTTTACAGGCCTGGCCTGGTGAATTCACTTCTGCAAGAAGCCATTTTGCCTGCAGAAAATGTAACAATGAAAATTTACTGTAGTTCCTGTTTACTACACAGTTTTATGGTGATCATAATTTTATGGTGATCGTTTTACTCAAACACCCACACCGAGTCTGCAGTTTCCTACTAGATGCAATGGGATGAGGAAGCCACATCGATGTTTCGGCAAAGTGACAGCGAATACAGCCGACGCGGATCAGCCAGATAATTTATGATGAGATGCGGAGTCTGTTATCTCCATCACTGTGAAGCTGTCAAGGTTGCCAGCAGTTTTTATGTCCCCAATGCGAACAGCAGGTGGTGTGGTGGTTTAGGAAATGGACTTCGAACCCATTATTACGGTGTGTTATTAAATCAGTAACTTCTGTGAATTTTATCTGTGCACTAAAGCAAGTTTTTATTCACTACTTTATGTTCAATATGGACAGTGCAGTTTGCTGATATCCTTATAGGCAAAAAAGGAACTTCTCCAAATATTAAACATATATCCTTATGTGGAGTAAAGAATCTGCTTAATAAATACTTTAATATAACTCCAGCATATACCATTTCCTGAATGAGTCTTAAACTGTCAATATTATACAGCTTCTTCTTCTTCTTCTTCTTCTTCTTCTTCTTCTTCTTCTTTCGGCCGCTCCCGTTAGGGGTCGCCACAGCAGATCAAAAGCTTCCACTTCTTCCTGTCCTCTGCATCTCTCTCCGTCACCCCCACCACTTGCATGTCCTCCTTCACCACATCCATAAATCGTCAATGTTATACAGCATTTACAGCAAATGGCATGGAGCAATCGGTGAGAACGTGAAGGTTCATCATTTGCTTGACCAAATTTTCCTTGTTGCACACTAACCTACCTTTCTTTTTGTTTATCCTGCTTCACCGTGGAAGTAAATTCCACTGTGTTTCTGCTGCATACATGTGTAGAAAAAAATGTCTTTTCACACTTACACGCACAACAAAGTCTCCCAGCAGAGCTTAGGCAAGGTCTGTGGAGCAAAGGCGTGTTCATCGATGGCCTGTAAATGTTAAAATCATTTCCATTGATCGGTGTTCGACCCGGCCGCGCCATGCGGGGTTGGCACTACGGGGGCTGGACTATTAGGAGCCACAAACACAAACCTGCTGGTGTGAACAGTTTATTATGACTGATGCAGTGCTTCGGTACACTTGTCATTGTCACAATCTTTTCACAGTTTCATTGTGAGAAGCGCAGACCTAGAATAACTGCATCCACCCGACAGCGTATCCGAAGAGCAAAGACTACGCAATCGGTCGGCTAACAAAAGTATTAGTGCGCTTTGCATAAGTATAAATGCATGGATATTCTAAACTACTTGAGTAAACTATGCATATGTATCATTATCCCTATAGGTACGTCAATCTGGGCTCATGCACCTACTGTATGTTGGTGGTGTTTTAGTAACAGCAGCTGTCCTACACTCAAAGGACACAGGTTCCAGTCCCACTGTAGTATCCCAGAACACAGTTCTTACCCTAAAAGAAAAAAGACCCAGCTGTATAAAGCGGTAAATTATTGTAAGTGTCTTACAATAACAGTGCGGCTCTGGAGGAAAGCATCAGCAAGACGAATAATGTCTAAACCAGAACTTACAGTTCGCGTAACTACACATTATTTCTAAAATATGTTTTAACTGCTATTTTAACTTTGCTGTGCTTTGTTATCTTATGATTCGGTAAATCAGTCTGTTTTTCCAACTATTTTCCTTCAACAGCAGAGCGAGGAACCCCCCCACTTGGAGAATTAATTATGAAACTCCGCAGTTGTGACTTATCATAGCCTTCAGAAACATACAACATTTCATGCTTATTTCTCTTTGGGGTCTTTTATGCTTTTTCTTGCCTTAAAACATGCAGAAACCTCTTTCAGCCTGGTGTGCATATTGGCAGGTACTGTTTGCATGTAAAAACAGCAGATTCGGTGAAATCAATAGTGGGGAATCCAGCACAAGTGGCAAAATGTCACAAAATGCCGAAGCTTTGAAGTGGAGAATCCGAGATTTAGCAAATGTCGCAGTTATCTTGCGCAGGGAGTCCATCTTAAACCTCAGCCAGTGCTCCGCTTTCAGAAGAAGGAGTGTATGAAAAGTTTGTTTCATCTAAGTCTCTCCACTACTCACATCCATGAGTTTCTCTCACCAGGAAAAAAAAACATTTATGTTTTCCTAATGATGAGATAACCTTCATCTTCTCTCTCTTTTGGCGTTGCAAACGGTGGAAATGCAGAGCTGTGCAAAGTTTGGATTCCACAAAGAGAAAGTAGCCGCCGACATTTCTCCAGGAGAGCGAGCTGTCGAGGAGCTGTCACTGCCCCGCGATGCTGACGGCTGATTCATGTGCAAATTTGGGCAGGCCTGAGACGCCAGTCAGCGTGTGTAACAGTCACTTCCCCCCCGTGGAAAATGACAGGATGCTGCGAATGAAGACAACAGAGCTGTCACAAACAGCTGTCCATTAAGGCACCGATCATATTTATTTATCAACAATAATACAGCGGAGTTGCTTTGTGAGAAACGAAGCTGAAGTGTGGAGAAATCTGCCTGGAATAAACAAGATCAGCAATCGCTCCAGATGCCAGTCGAAAATACACGCAGCCATTGTTCCTATGTTTGCGTAACGTGAAAGCGCTGTTTTCACATGGGCAAGATCTATTCTCAAATGATATCGATTCTTAGCTGCTACGTAACGGGAATTTGACTGTGTAACAAAGAAAGTTTCAGTGAAATTACAACAGAAACTGCAGTTACATAATTGTGAATAATGTAATAAGCCAGGTGTAGATATTTAAATACACTGCTATGAATGGGAAAATATTAAGCATTAAAAATATTAAAACAACAATGACCGTAAGTTAGCAGTGAATGAAACGGTTTCCAGTAATACCGCAGCACAGTACTCCCATTACATGAATTTATATCAAATTGTGGGATTTATAACTGACATTTAGAAAATGTTACAGTTGTTTATTAATAGTGAGCAAATGTGATTTGGGTGTAATTTATTAAAAGCAGTTATTCGTGGTTATTTACATTTAGCATGCTGTCACCGTTCATGTATAATTCCATTAAGTTGCTTGATCGAGTCAAATAATACGCAGCAGCGGAGCCAAAGCTGCCTGCGGAATATCGAATGAGCGTAACTGCGAGCATATTTGGTGACCTCGGAGATCGGCGATATCGAAGGGCTGCTGTGCGCTGCGTTGACATCCGATGATGCTGTTCGGATGGAAGGCTGCGTCTGGAGAAAAGGCCACCGCCGTCGCCCAGCTCCCGTCACATCAGCAAACATCTCGCTTTTCCTCGCGGCTCCTTTCGACTTCAGACACTTGAGTTGAACACCAGGGCGCGGGGTGGTGCCCCTGTGGCTAACTTAATGGTCAAGCTGTCTGAACCCCCCAAACACTGTTCATAATCCCACGGAAAGCTGGTTCTGGACCAGGAGGTGTGTAATAAGTGGCCATGGGGGACCTTGGTTAATCCCACCTTATAAAGCAAAGGTCTCCTTCAGTCCGGAGGCGGCGGGGCCCGTATCCTCCATCATATTGCCGCAATGCCCTGCTGGTGTCTGGCCGACGTGAGCTTTGCTCCATTTGTTCCATGTTATTAGATGCCACCCACATGCGGTTTATAACCAGAAGGGTCTATTTGTATCAGAAGATATACACAGCATGGTCCACACTCCTTGCAGATGCAGCCTAGTGTGCTGCGGAAGCCAAAAGCAGACATGAGTAGTAGGATCTCTGGTACTCACATGGTATTTGGTGTAAATTTAACCAGATTTAACAGGCCGACTGTGGGGTAGTCACAGTAGAGGATTAAGTTTGAGATTAAGGTCTTATCTTCCAGCCTGGACCCCTCTATTGACAGAGCAGGTTTTTCCCCATACACAAGAGTGCATAAAAGATATGTCCAAAGATTTGTTCCCTGATACTATTGCATTTGCTAAAACCAACACTGTGCACAATAGTGAAGCAATACCATGCTGAAAATGTGGAAATGAAAGCTGTACACAGCTGCGTAAATGCTTTACTGTGGTACAGACACCAAACTGATTGCTGTGCAAGCAAATGTGCTGCAGCCGAAATGTCTGCTGACATTTGTCCTACAAATGCAGTCTTCGGAGGAGAGACATTCTCAGAGAAGAGGACAGCTATGACAGAAAGTCAGTCTCAGTGTCCACTCCATGAGCCAGAGCTGTGTTAGTGTTCTCTGCTCAACCCTCATGGTCTGTACTCATTTCTAGTCACATGGATTTTCTAAAAATGCCTCCTACAACCACATTAACTTAGATTAAACTTAAACCTATGATCACCTTCAGTCTTGGGTTTCTTCAGCCTCTGTAAGCAACTGCGATATTGGGAAGGTCTTACTGTTGCGAATGTCACAAGAGCTGAATAAATTGGTATCACTTAGTACCAGCTGTTTATTTCCAATAACGTGGCAGAAATCAACCTTTTCTTACCCACATTACAGTAGGTAGTAGTGTGCATGCAAGCATAATCCAACATCAAAACACGATGAATGAATGAGCGATAAATTAGTGTCATACGGCCAGTGACTTTCAAACCCATCAAAAAATGTCGAGATAGCAGGCAGCTCAGGCAACTTGAAACCACGCACATTCTGAAAAGCAGCCGCAGAAAGACTTCAAAAAACGAGCCGAGCTACCGTAACAAGAGAAAATGGTCAAAATGAGGACCTTCATCTTCTCGGGTCATCATTTACCCTACAATTCCGATGCTACGCTGATCACAGGCCCTGTGATGTAGTCGCATTAAAGGCCTGGTACAGACTCAAGGCCCAGATAACTAGATAATAGTGTTATTTCCCAAACAAAATGTTGAGCTCACAGTTATCCCTGCTACAATGCAACTGCTCGATATATGAGCCAAAGTAACCAATAACAGCTTGGCTCTGTGTGTGTGTGTGTGTGTGTGTGTGTGTGTGTGTGTGTGTGTGTATGTGTGTGGCCAAGAGATGGTTGGAATGGCAAAAGGACCATTACTGCAGAACATCTGAGCACAAGAATGGGCCAAAATGTAAGAACTAACTTTTGTATTAAATAAAGTCTTCTAACAATAGTAATTTCTGCCGTCTGACCCCCTCCAGACTCCATCCCAATTTTCAGAGTTATCAGAGTTACAGCCTCATCCTACAGACACAGTCGGGAAGTGAGACGCACCAAGATCTCCGCCGTCTTCGAAGGGTCCCGACTTGCAGCCTTATCTCTTCTGCATAAAGACGCTTTCAGGTACAATTGTGTCCCCCTGGGTTGGAAGCGGTCAGAAGTTTGGAATCCTTCCTGCTCCTAGAAAATAGAGTGAAAACTCACTTTTTCATGTAGGATCTCACCCCGATCATCGACAGTCCTGTTTCTGGATGTGTGACGCGGTGCATCTGATGGACCGCTTTCGTAATTGCGCTACGCTGTAAAAAACCCATGTAATGCTGTGGTGGTGGCTCTGCTTTCTTGAGGATGTTGAATTTGTCAAGAGTAGATATTATAGACTGACTTACACCGACTGACCTTTTACACAGCGCGTAGCGCCGTATTTATTCATACATTTCACATATTTATCAACGTGCTTTATTTACTGTACTTTCTGTTGATGCTTGTGCTCTTTAACCTCTGCTTTTCTTGCACTTCCGGTATCTGCATGTCGCTGTCTGTAACTGTAAATTACCTTGGAGAAAAGCATTCCCCGAACGAATAAATGTAAACGTCAAGAGAAACATCCAAATAACTGGTCTACATGTTTTGCGGGACGTTCTCAAAAGTCTGCTTTCTTGGGCTTTGATACAATGGGTTTATTTGGTGTTGTCAGAAAACTGCCCACAGGTATTCTGTTTATGACTAAGACTAGATTATCCGAAAAGAAGACAGAAAGAAGTGGAATGTGAAATAAATTATGAATCATAAATGTGCTGAACACAGACAGGCACACAGAAATCTAATTTAGGTGCCTGAATATAGATGCATGAGAATGGGATCTGCTCTGGGTTGAAGTCCCCTCATTTTCTTCTCCGGCTCCGGTCATATTTGCTATCAGTTCCTCACCAATGCTGTGCAAATAATTTTCAAGATTAGAAGACACATGTACATATTCAGTCTGGTATTATTAACTTGGTATTCAAACAATGAAAGCATTGAGAAAAAAGGTGGGATTTCATTTCCTTATTTAAATAAGGAAGGCCCAAGAGCAGAATATGCTTTGGAGTAATAAGGAAAATTACATGAATATGAAATTGTGAGTGTCTTCACCCTTCCCACGAAGCGTAAAACAAATGAATAATACCCTGTTGACATTCTACATATTCCATTTTCCCGAAAAGGAAGATGGAAGTTTATTTGGAGGGGTGGTTCCTCGTGCAGGTGCTTGCGCTCGCTGGTCAGGGCTCATTTGATCGGCACTCCTGCAATCATACAAGGTTTCACCTTTAATTTAAAATTGTCTTTGTTGCTTTTATTGGCTCTTCTGTCCTGCTATGTGGCCTCCCATATAACGTATACACAATGGAAATGCTGCATATATTTCCATACTGTGGGAACTTCTCGCTTCTTCTGATGCAGCCGCAGGAAAACTGCGTGGACTTTAAAAGATGCTTAACTCTTCTATTATTTATGGATAACTAATTACCAGAGTAATATTCTAATGTACTTCATTTAAAATGAAAAGACAGTTTGCGTAGGAAATAACAATAATAATAATGATGATGATAATAATAATAGCTTAAATAAGTCCGTTAATACAATTTTTGCAATTTAAAATACTTTACAAAAGGGACAAAAATGAAAAAAGACAGTGTAAAGTATAAATCCAGCAAGTAAATAAAGGTATTAAAAATAGCATTGAAAAGATCACATAAAAATACTAATTAAAATGTTTATTAAAAGCAGAATTCAAAAAGTGTGTCTTAAGCAGCTTTCTGGTGGCTTTTAAGGGACATGAACTGCTCTACAATCTGTGAATTGAAACTGAATAAAAAATATAAACTGATCCAAAGACTCAAAATGTACCGACTTTGTTTTACTTTGGAAAAGGCTCGTAGAAGGTGTAGACGAAGATAGCTAAAAGTAAAGTGTGACACTCAAAAGATAACGGTTTGCAAGAACTTAGTTTCATGTCCTGGCACCCAGCGACTCTGCTTAAGGCGAAGGGAGCAAGTGTGCAGGAAAGGCCTCACTTTGGCAAGCCCAATCCCACAGTCCTCACCTTCAGCTTCACCTTACACCTTCATGCGTGGCTTCCTCATATTTCATCTGAATAACAGCTGTAAACCGCAAGCAGGGAGTACTGCCCATTGAAAAAAGCGGCTAAGAACTCGAAAGTGACTGTTTCGGGACTTTGCACTTGAGTGCCACCTTCTAGCCCCTTATATATCAGTAAACAAATCACTCTTAAATTTTGCCAGGATTGCTCATTTTCTCATCGACCGCAGGAGGCCGTTTTAATCGTTACCTAATTGACTCGGGGCTCTTTTGACAGCATAGATACCCTCCGTGCACCAGTTTGTGCTGACACCACCAGGGCCCCCTGGATCCAGGTTAACCTTTCGATGTCCACTGGCGATCGGCGGCCTGATGATGATCGATCAGGGTGGCCCTTGCTGCCCGGTAGAACCGTATTCAGCGTTCACAGTAATTTGTGTAAATGAGACCTCATTATTGGCGACGGGCAACTTTAGGGGCCGTCACGCACATTAAAACCGCGAGCAGACCGGATCAGCAATAAAACTGGGTGCCGCGGATCTTTCCTGGGATATTTATTGTGCACATATTTATTTTGTGCTTTTCGGGAAAAAATGCCATTTCCATACACTGTACGCAGGCATACTGTATATATACGTATCGCGGGTACATATGAAGAAATGATCTGCATTTAACAGACAAATGTTTCACTATTAGCTTGAACAGGCTTTCTGAGAGGGGGTAAAAAAAATCCCTGCTGCTGACAAATATATAAGATAATGGTGCAGATTTCAAACTGTTACAGAGGGACTGAGGGTAAAATATTGAATACAGTATCGAACAATGATACAAAAATGCTAATAATGAGATAATGTTGATGCATACAAATTGATAGCTATATTTAGTCAGATAATGTGATTTTTAACAAAAGAATAATTGCCTTGGTGCAAGACTTTCTGATTACATTATCCCTCTTAATATAGTTCTTAATTCAATAGCATAGCTATCACCATAGTGCCTTTGTCCACGTATTCCTCCTCTTATTACTTAGAATTTATTCTATTATGAGAGTCCTTATCTTCACACAGTTGTCTGTTGCTTGAAATGTGTTAGAAATGTTTTCCTGAGTCGTACTTTTCAAAACCGTCATGTCAGCAGCTGAAATAGGTAGCGAAATGTATAAGAAAATATAATAAGCTCTTCTATGTGGCTATTTTCCCAGAAATACGATTGCAAGTCAGCTCAGTTTCTAAACCTGTACATTTGTTCCTAGACATATTTTTAATACTGAATAATAATAATAATAATAATAATAATAATAATAATAATACCTAGAGTAGACGCTTCCAAAAAATGCATGCATTAGTGAATAAAAATCTATACTGTATGTCAACAAAAAAAGCATTTCTGACATTTGAACACCCATTTCTTCTACGTTTGATTTTGCCCGTGCTTGACTGTTCACCACATCCTGTCCACCTCCTTAATATTTCCCAAACCGGTGTTTAATTTGCAGGCCAACATGATCTTTCATTTCCGATGCGCTGCAAACCTTCATTTGGGTGGCCTTGTCTTAAAATGTCTTTGTTGTGCTTTTGCCGGACGTACGGTGTTGCGTATTTTAAAAAGTTTCGAGTCACAGGCACTGCAGCACCTGCTGAACGAGAGCTGGAGAGAAGAAATTTAGCCCCAGCGAGAGGAGCTTTGCAGCTTTACGCGCGATGCCACAGGTATGGGATCCCACCTGAACCGTTGACGCCGAGCCCGGGCCTCGTTCGCTACGCCGACTGCCGCGCCGCTTCATGATGATGATCGATCGAGCAGTTTCTTCATTACTTTTAACCTAATCATTGCCTGCTGTAATTTGAGTAATGATGGCTCATTATTGCCAAATGCAGAATAAAGGCTTTGTGAATTATTCCTCACCAGATGATCCTTGGGGAGAGGCGCCGGGATCAATATGTACGCGTGCAGCTCTTTATAGCCGCATGAACTGGTGCGGCGTGAGACGTTTCACTGCATTATGCGTTTATCGGGAAAAAAGTTCAACCTTGCCAATTCAGACTGCTTTGGAAAAGCGAAGCATCAAACAGTGCAATTTTTCAAGTTGCTTTTTTTCATAGCTGCGTAGTCAAAGCTAGATTTTGCAACTGCTAAAAAAGTAAACATGTATGTAATTCATGAAAAGTAACGGCAATCGGCTACTTGTGATATTTTCAAATAGAAAAAAGTCTGAAGGGGTTCGGGACCAAAAGAAGGCAAGAGGGCCTTTTAGAGGGTATTAAAAACACCCGCAGAGGTACTTTGCGAGAAACGGACGAATCGTGCGTTCTGTTGTTTTCTCCTCTCATTTTTCCAATTGGTTTAATTAAACACGATGGCTCAAACAACACGAAAGGGGCCGCAAATTTCTAATCTCATTTTAGTCCAATTAGGGCAAATGTTCACAAACCTATATTTCATTTCTTAACTTTTCCCCTCAGTATTAAATACATAACACCTTAATTATGAAATATCAAACCGACATATGCATTTGCTAAATAATTCATGCTATTTGTAATGGCTGAGCACTCCTAATACATTTTAATTCAAATTTTAGGTCTACTTGGTGATGCTGTGGTGAACCCGCTGGCGCTTCTGTCCAAGCTGCAGTCGGTCCCACTGCTTGGGTCCTTATTTGTGCTGCTGCCAGTTATGCGTTACAGTCACATTCATTTTTTCTTTTCCCAGCCACCACTCTGGCCAACTGTGACCCAGGAAGACCTTTGCAGGTTGAGGCCTACAGCCCCTTACTGATGCACTGGCGGGCTCCTGACTAAGTGAACAGCACCTGGTGACCACACAGGTAAGCAGGACAGATGACCTCCAGACTACTGCTGACACCTTTCCTTACGCACTGACATGTCGTCATGACTGCGGATGGTTACTGCCTCTGGGAGGGCTGTGCAGCCAGCCAGCCAGCCAGCCTGAGGACCTCCCAGGACTTTGACTCAAATAAAATACAACTTGTGAATTTATAATGGGACTAAATCAAAAAAATAATCCAGTTGGAAAATATAGTTACATTGTGACATGCATTTAGGGAAGATACTCAACTGGACAAAAAGTAAGAAGCATCAAATGAAAAAGTCTCATAAATGTGCTGAGCTAGTTACAAAAATGCGTAAAGACAGACACTGGCGAAAATGCAAGACACCATGCAAGGAGGAAGCTGAAACTACGGTGTACAAGTCAAGCAGCAGGATCAGAAGGATTCTCTACAGGATAAAGGCTCCAAGACAGTAGCTTGAAAGAGGCCGCAGAATTTAGTCAGCATTTCTGCAAACATCACGGGCTTCGTGAAGCCGATGCCTCTGTAGCGGTACACATGGAAACAGCCTTGAGCTGAAGGCCAATGCGCAGAAAACTGGAGTCGTGGTCAGAAAACCTGCAGGTGAGAAAGGTAATTTGAGCCGATGAATCTGAGATGTTTTTTATTAGTAGCTCCACTGTTTTCAGATGGGTTTATGCCTTAAGAAGACCAAAGGATGCTGGGAAATCAAGTGGTCGGCAGCTACCGACTGTGATGTCTCTGGGAAGCGAGGGAACTAAGTGCACTTTCCACAACCTCCCAGGTCACTGAGGCTTTGCGGAACATTCTGGAGCACAGACTCTATCAGCAGTCCACTTCCTGCGAGGATTTTCTGCATCAGCAGTGCTGCTCCTCACACTTCAGAAAATGTACTGTGCTGTTCGAAGAATGACTGCAATTTTCTAAGCATCTTTACTGTTACATTTCCTGGCACTGCGTTTTAGTGTGGTTTTAACCCTTGCTTCTGTGCGATGGGTGCCGGGCAGTTCTCTTCGGTTACGTGACCGTGTCGGGTCCAGTCCTGTGCCGGGGTTGCGTTGGCTGCAGCCCAGCATTTCCAGCTGGATTGTCATCACCTGACCACCGTTGTCTTGTGATGCGAACACACACAGTGTGTTTGGACCTAGGAACCCAACGCCCGGTGAACGGCACTTTAGGCCGAGGTGTTAGCTTGGCAGCATTAATGCTACTGTTTGCAAAAATTTTACATCCACGTGCCGTCTGGAATTCCCAGTATGTTTTTCACGTTGCCCTACACGCTAGCGATAGAACAGTGACTCGATATGAAGATGGGCAGCTGGTGCTGTTTGTTGTGATGGGCTGATCTGTGCACTTCGCAGTACAGTGAAAAATTTCTCCATTTCCTCAAGTCAGTCATCCACTAACAAAGTAATTAGCAAACCGGCTCGACCTTGGTTCTCTCCTTGTTGCTGCCATGCTTTGCCAAACAAGAGTAAAACTGGAGCGAAAAATCCTTCGGCGAAAAGTTGGAAGTACAGCTAAAAAAAAACGTCCCTATGACGGCATTACTGCGACATGTATTTTGAGAAATTACAGTATGAATAGTTTTGCTTTTTTATACCAAGAAACTTTCCAAATGCAGCCGTATTAAAATCAAGGCAGCAAGATGTGGTTGTTTCTCACTTGATGGTGGTCTTTACGATGATCAGACCGTGCGCCACTAATGTCCTCCATTACCGTAAATGACAGCGACACCGTGTTGACCTCGCCGGCATTTTCACAGCCTCACTTCTGCCCACCTCTTTTCATCTCGGCGCCTTTGGAGAATTCCTGTGGAAAATGTATGCCTACACCCTTTATCCTGCTCTCTCTGCTCATCAAAAGAAAGGTGGACGCAATGTCCAGATGCAAGGCAGACCCTGGCCGCCCACCGCCCCCCATGCGCTGTCACTGGGTATAACACAGCTTGGAGGTGGGTGGTGGATGGGGTGGGGGGTGGGGCAGAAAAATAAACAAAGATGCGAAAGAAGAGGCGAAAAAAAGGAACCATTTGATGTCCTCCTTTGTCCTTGTTTGAAGCCGAGTCCTTGTTATTAAGCTACCCTCCCGGCACTTTGGTGGACTCAATTTTCCAGCTTTTGGAGATGGTCCAGGCCTTTCATGTGACTGAGAGACTCCGGCCAGAATGGGCCCAGTAAGTACATGAGCAGCGGCTCGGAGACCGAGGGTCTGCTCGCCCTCGACACGCCTGCCTTTTGTCAGAAAATAACAGCTAGATTACAGAGAAAGCAAACCTCCCTCTGTGGTAATACACCGTCCAGCAGTGGTATTACACACCATTAAACTCCCGGTACACGGCACAGACGCACGGGCATTTCAGCACAGCGCCCGGGATAAATGGTCCCATTGTGTCGCAGCAGCGCTAAGCTAGCAGGATATATGTGTCATTTTAATTTCTATTAAGTGCCAAGTCCGCCGGTAAAGCAAAAATTGCTTAATGAAAAGAAATCACCTCCCAGTGTCGCTGCGTGAATCTTTAGGGAGCGATTTTGCAAGCGCGCGGCAATATTTATGTCACCACATATATTAATATGTGAATTTCCAACATGTTTCCATGGTGCTCCTTACGCTGCATAGCAGCTTTATGGTGATTACAGTTGTGTGAAGATGTGCAAATATCTGCTGTCCTATCCAGGGAAGCTTGCGAGTCACTGTTGAGAGGCGCTTGCAGAATTCTTAGCCCAAATGCGATTAACGCACCCGTAGTTGAAGAGGCGGCGCGGTGCACAAGTGCAAAGGGACTGATGTGCAGATGTGACCCGTGCAGCACAGTCAGTCGAGACGAAACGGATCATTTCCGATGCATAATGCTATAAACTTCATGGCTCCGCGGCGGATTTGGTTTAAGAAAATGTGACAAAGTGAAATAGCGCAGATTTAAAATATAATCAAATTTAATTGTGCAACTGCAAAAAAGATGCCTGTTATGTTGTTAAAGATAAGCACATCAGGCAGTTTAACTCCAAGATTGCAAAAAGGCAGATATCTTCTAAATGGATGCTCATTTTCATTAAAAACTGATTTCATCACAGCTGTAAACCATTAAAGGCCGCTGCATGACGGCTGCGTGACTTGTGCTGATGTGCGCTATGTTGAACCGTGTAGGACGTCAGTCGGGCCAGCGGTATTGCGTGTTCAGGCAGTTATGAAGGATGCGAGCGTACATGAAACAAGCTTGGGGTTTCGGTGCCATTTCATTTGGCCGATGCTTTTCTCTGAAGCAACGTCTGGCCTTAAGCCGGCTGCAGCCGTTTGCCCATTCGTACAGCTACGGGGTGGTTTTTATCTCATCCAAGGGCACTAGAGCAGAAGCTGGGATCTGAACCTGCAACCGCTAACCACTACACTGCCTGCTTTAATGTTCTATTACCAGTATGGCTAACAAACTTTTTTTACAAATCATTTTTTTGCACTTTCATTTTATTCTGTTATCTCTGATGTTATTACTTGATGCATGGAAGTGCTTATTACTGTGATCGTGACTGCTGGCATCGAGTAAAATGCACCAAATTAACGCCAAAATTCAAAGATGCTCAGCGGAAAGAAGTAGATGGAGAGAAAGATTATTGGAAAATAATTCTAATTATTGTTTTCAGTACTTTTTTGTCCATCTACTTTTTTCCGCTGAGCGTCTTTGAGTTTTGGCATGGGGAGGTTGATGCCTCGCAAGACTGCCAATGTTTTTTGTGCAAAGCACCTTAAAATTGTGTCCATTTGCACAGCAGGATTTTTTTTCGCTCATTCTAAATCAAATGAGTGCAAGTGCCCTTCTCGCGAGACTTGAACCCACAACCTTCAAGTTGCAGGTGTCCATAAGAAATGTCCAGAATAGATGCACAGCAGCGAGCGTTAGTGTGTGAATTGAGACTCCTTATTGGAACTCGGTGCCCTGCCCAGCTGTGCCGTAACCCCTGGATGCCTCATGTGTGCTTCATTAGGTTGTCTGCTGGCCCGGTGCCCCCTTCGCCGCTCCTCACCGCTCTAAAATTAACCAATTAGAGGCAGCGCAGGCCGCTGTGCCGCCCCTCCTCTCTCCGCCTCCAGCATCTGCATTCCTATTTCCTGCCTTATATTAGCACAGCAGGCCAGAACAACGGACCTGGGGGCATTTAGGGGGAGGCTGGGGCAAAAGGGCACCAAGTTTTGTCTTAAATAATAAAGCCAACGGTGTGAAGAAAGACGTAATTAACATTTTGGAAAATGCTTGGCTTTTTCGGAACAGGTAAAAGTAGCGGCGCAAACCTGAAGGGAGTCGCTGCAACCCTGCAAATCGGCCTCCAGTGTTTATGTGATAAAATAATTGGTGTTTAGGCCTCTTTCACACTTGGAATTTGAACCATATGTTCTCGCAATGAGCCTCAAGAGAATGTAAAAGGGGGGAAAAAGTTTATGGAGCCCGTTTTCCCTCTCAGAGCAGTCGCCTCCCCGGGGACCCGCTGGCATCCCGAAGCCAAAGAAAACAGCTATCATTAGGAAGCTTACAGCGCGAGTCCTGCTACCCTTTCCTCTTTTCCCTCTATCGCAACCTGTGTGTGTGTGTGTGTGTGTGTGTGTGTGTGTGTGTGTGTGTGTCGGCGTGCGTGCGTGTGCACGCAGGCGCTCTCGGGGAATCCACAGGTCTGTGAGGCCTGCTCCCTGCCCGGGGCTGTTTGTTCTTGTTAATGGCCACCTATCACCCCTTCCATCTCTCCATCAAGATTTACGAGACAAGTGAAGGGCAAATTACCATGAAATTATTTCAGCTCTTTCAAGGTGTCAGATGGCATTAGCACACAGCAGAACCACTGTTTCTCCTCCCTGCCAACCCAGCAGCATGCTGACATACCTCCTCGCCCCTCCCGTGTGGGGATAGCCAGCTTCCTGCACAGACCAGCGCATCCCGAAGAGCCACGTGTGGGCCTCAAGGTGCTGAAGGCAAGGAGGTAGGAAGCACAGCTGACCGCTTGCTGTTGTAGACCAGTTTGGACCTTGGGGCGCTGACAGCCATGTTGTTTTCACCACTATGATAGAGCATCTTGCACGCCTTTTCCTCCTGAGAATTGTGCGCTAAGTCGAGTCTGGGAAGCGGGACACCAGGAATCTGGCACACAAGCGATGCGACTTGCCATGTTTGTGCACTAATGTTTGGGAGGTCAGGGTACCACAGCTCCTCAGATGATGTGTGAGCTCTCCTGGGACACGGGAGGTGGAAGTGGGTGGTGAAACCAGAGGGAGGAGGTCCTGGCCTGCAGCTCCCCTCAGCCTATTAGAAGGTCACTGTTATTTACATTTAAATCAGTGTAAATGCTGATGATTTTCTTTAAAACAACATTCAGCGCACAGGAGAGAAAACATTAATTCTCCGGTCAAGGGCTGTGAGAAACGGACACTCATCTGGCCACAGGGCTTTCTGGCCCCCTGTAGAGCAAAAAACATCTCGAGAAACCCTTTAATGTGTATTATCAGCCATGGTTTATGCAGTTACAGATGTGGTGAGGTTGACCATCACAGCGAGAGTAGGACATAAGGGAGGAAAAAAACAGACCAGCTGACGACAAATGTTCACACGGACGGGACAGTAAAGAAGTTCCACTTTGCATCAACAGCAGCCTTTGGACTGTGAGCGGTCACCCAGAGGAAGCACACAAAGACTGGAACCCACAACCCTGAAGCGTAGCGGCGACAGTGGTGGGGATGGAAACCGCGCGGTTCATTCATGGCAGAGCAGGGCAGCATAGGGGAAAATGAATACAGCAACCGTCCTGCACGAGAAAGGGCCAGGTTTGACCTCTGTACCGTCCGTACTTACTACCCTACTCTGAATTGGTACAGTAAAAATGACCTTGCTGTACCAGTGTGTAAGCAGTGCACGGAGCAACCGCTGCAAGCTGCTTTGGAGAAGATTAACACACAAATAACAGTGACTGCACGTTCCTTAGAGACAAAAAGTGTAATCGGCCGATAGACAGACAGACAGTCTGTACAGCAGCGGCTGAGGTTCATTCCAAAGGAATGCCATGCAGGGCCATTAATGAACGGATTAGCAAATGGATGCAAGACAGATGAAGAGGCTTGCAAAGGTGAGATATGAGCGAAAGTGGACCCAGGGACTGGGAACTTGCAGCAGAAATACCCCAATTCTGACCAATTCTGCAATAGTACTGCAGTAAGCTGAAGGTGCAGGAGGAAGCCTATGCCCTGTGTAAAGAAAACAGCTTTGCAGTCAGATTGAGTTGGTCCACAAGACACAGAACAAATCACCGTTGTGCAAACTTTCACAGAGGTTAGAGCAGCAACACCAAAAAAGGTGGCAAAGTAAACATTTCACACCAACCAGTAAAATGGAGAACAAGAACAATGACACACAATGAACAATAAGCAAGGCATGCTGGGAAGGCTACCCTCAAACCACCCAACAGCTCCCCCTGGGGATGGTGCAACACAATACAAGACAGGGTACACAATAGCCTGGGTAGAGCCTAAAGTTTATTATTATTATTATTATTATTATTATTATTATTATTATTATTATTATTATTATTATTATTATTATTATTATATAATCAGCTCCTAATTTTATATACAAGTTCTGCAATGGGTTTGTGGCAAACAGCTGCAATAAACAATCTGTGTCAAGTTAGAGGAAATACGAGGATTCCAAACTACAGCTGTCTTTATGTCTATGGGAACGTTCCGGAGACAAAACAACCTTGTGGCTTCCAAGTGCTTTATTCTACATCTTGTTCAGTGGCAGCAGAAGCCGAGCGGCCGCAAAGTTCCACCCACACTCCTCATCTGCCTCCAGATATTGGACCATTGTATCTGGAACACAGTCCAGTCCACTTCTATATATCCCTGTCGGCAAGACCATCTATTTTCAGGGCGAAGATTTGCTTCTTAGTAGCTTCGATTAACAAGTTGTAAATCTATCAGTAGGAAAGTTCAGCAGCGTTATGTAACACTTGTGCTGCCATCAGTGTGTTGACTCAGAAGGACTTCAGATGAATTTTCACCGCTGTGCTCCTCACCATTTCTCTGTGCGGTTCTGCTTGTGCACAAGGGGTCATCGCAGGTAATGGGAAGTTAAGAGATGCTTCAGCTCTCATTTACTGACTCATGGAAAAATTACTGGGACAAACTGTATAAATTGGCCATAATTAAAACATGAGGTCGGTGCTTCTCGTCGTCCGCAGAGCTGCTGCTGCAAGAAGCAGGGTGGGGAGAAACGTCATGGCAGTGACCTGGGATGCAAAAAGGCCTCCGTGTGACTTTGTGCCTACACCGTGGTGCTGAGTGAGAACACGTGTGCTCATCCCACTCCTCGTTGTTTACTTAAGGAAAGCTCCTTGACCGGGTCACCTTTTCAGAGCTGTTACCAGCAGTCAGCAGTGAGGCATTGGGGCTGCCTGGGGGGCCGGACATCACGCTTGCCTGGAAGTTCTTCCTGGGAGGATCTGCGCGACAGTCTGCTGAATCCAGCAGCGAGGGCCATGTCGGTTTTAGGATTCACTGGTGAGCAGGCAGCCGCCCAGCACATAAGGTGTGGAAAAAAAAATAACTCAGAACTGTGCTGCCTCAGTTCCTCGGTGCAAGTTCATTATTGGCAGTTGGATTACAGCCTGTAATTGTTATATTTTTTCATACACAGTACATTTCCTGCCATACTGAAGCAGCAAATTTATTTTAGCAAATGAAATTCTCACCAACCTACACATGAATAACGTGGCTGGTTTTGAAATACCACAGGGCTGTTTCTGGTGGCGCCTCACTGTCTTGTCCCTGTATTATATCTAAGGCTGTTACCATGGCAATGCATGCTTTGTAGGTTCTAATTGGTTAAATTGATTGGGCGAGCTCTCCTTCCAGTTTGCGGTGGATAAAAACTTCCTCTCGGAGCCTGTGGAGCGAAAGATGGAATCTGAGATGCGCTCGCGTTCCCCCAGGTGCTGTAACACCTTATTAAAGACCGCTTTGCTTCGCAGCTCCTGCTGATGCCCAGGGAATGCACCACTGCGCATAGGTGGACTCCAGCTGCAGACATGTTAAGTTGGCACGCGCCACTCAGAGCCTCCTATACAACCGTGCCTCCTCTTGTAGAGCCCAGCGGGGGCCTGATGAACATTTATCTGCCCTGAGAAGTCCTCAGCGGAGCAAACAAAAGATGCAGCCACATCCCTTGCTGGAACACGGCCCGTGGAGCAGGCAAGGCCTGAGTCGGCGCACCATGAGGGCTGTTGTGTCTCACGGAGCTGCTGCACCTTGTGTTGACAAACGGGGAGCTGATCTTCTGCCAAGCACTGTTCTGTCCTCCTACCGGGTCTCCCTGCAGCCGGTCAGTGCCAGTCCGAGAGGAGGCTCACACATATTTGAATGCAGGACCCACACGGTCAGCAGAGCGTTGATTCGAACTTACTGAACGCACAGTTTCCAAGTTGTTGGTATGAAATTAAATTCCTCTGCAAATTTTGAATTTAAAATCCTTTTTTTGGATTACGTGTTCAGTCAAAATAGAATTCCCGCATTATTTTACAATTATCATTCTACAGATTAAACAGACCGTATATCCAACACAAACGTTAAAGTAAGATGTTAGTCGTCTGGAGAGCAGTAAAGTGGCTAAAGAAAGAATTACAGGCGTTTGTTTTCAAGCACGCAAGCGGAAGAATCGGTTTTCTGACAAGACGAGCCATTCGCTGCGGTCTGAATCCGTTCCTTCCTTCAGGAACCCAACGCACTGAGTGGCGGACAAGCTAATAATGTGATGTTCAGGTATAATAGATTCCCAGAGCACGGACTGTCACTCTCGTCTTGTCCAAACATGCAAATAAGCACACCTTCTATCCAAGTTTCCTGTTTCTGACACGAGATAACGGAAATAAAGATGGACGCAGCCACATGTGTGCACTCTGCTAATGGTGAGAGCTGGATGTGAAATCTTTCCTTAAAGGGGAAAATAGGGGGAAATGTGGAAAAAAGGCCTTTTTAAAACATGTAAGGCATAAATTATGTCCAATCGAGCAAGCAGGATTCCACTGTTGAGCAGCCAGTCAATGGAGAGGGCAGGGAGGGGCAATGGAGCGAGGTAATGTGTAATCTTACTACTCAATGGGCTGTGCCCAGCAACGGGCGTCTGAATGCTGGAGGTGTCAGGGAGATAAATAGCGGCGTGTCCCCCTCGAAAAACATGATTAATACCCCGCCTAGTGACGCCGCTGAAGATGAAGTGGGAGCAGCTGGTTGAGGCAGCAGAGGCATGTGGGGGGAGCGGAGCTGGGGGGGGGGGGCGGGAGCTCAGTGGAGCAGAGAGGGCAAAGAGTAGGACACGCCAGCAGCCGAGGGGGGTGGGAGGCGAGGCAAGGGCGAGCCAGGCCACTGCTAGCGGAGACCCCCACCCCGGCAAACCCCCGCCTCCGGCTGGTGTTTAAATAATCCCCGTGTCTCACACATGCCGGCGCGCGATGCCGTTTCCGTTCACGCTGCCGGCATGTCGTTCTGCTAATGTGTACCAGCGTGTTGCAGGTAGGCACCGCGGTACCTCCGTTCCCGTAGCCTTGCTCCTTTTTTGCACCCGGTTCCTCCGGCCGTCGACACCGGCGCCGTCAGGAAACTTGGTCATAAAAAAGCTGGTGACGGATCGCCATCTTTCTCAAACTCACGATTAACTCGCAGAACCGCAGAATGACGTCGGCCGTCCGCGTTTTCCTTTTTTTGCCGCGGTCGCCAATCGTTTTCCATCAGCACCTCATACAGCTCCGGCGCTCTATTTAAGTCATTTACCAAAGGCACCGAAAAGACAGAAGCAGAGGAAAAGGCGGGATTTAAAGGCCTCGGCCCCTGAATTATCGGGCCTTCCTGTGGTGTAGGTAAACATGTCGAGGGGCGGGCTACTTCTCCGCGGTTCACCTGCTCCATCTTCCTCGCTTACAATTAACTTTTCCAGCGTAATGAGATGATTGATATGCTGGAAGTCCGTTCTTTAAGGAGATATTAATCATTCCCTCCGGTAACTTTAATTGTGCGCTCCATCATCTCCAGATGCCTCGTATCACCTTCCTGGCAAACAAAGGGCAGCCCCGCCAGCGGAGCCCGCCGTCCCGCTCCGGTTTAACTTTGCTCCGCGTCACTTTGCTCGCCTCCATCTGTTCGCGCGTGGCTCGGCGGCCCACGCGGGCCTGCTGCCGGGGTCCGGGGAAGCTGCCGTGTGGGAGTTTACTTCGGTGCGCAAACTTCGGGAAGCGCCGCTCAAACCGCAAACCCGTTCTGGATGTCCAACTGCTTGCCGCCTTTTTCTTTTCTCCGTTTTCCAGTCTCTCACACCCCTTCCGTCGCCGCTGCGTAGCCCGTCGTAATGGGCAAGCACTCACAGCAGTGCCACCACGCAGTGCAAACAAAAGGCTGGAGAAAACACACCCTTGAACCAAAAAGCTGCTATTAGATGCTTTTTCTCAAGTTCCTGGAGAGAAGACTCATACATTTGAAAGGAAGGCCTTCCACTCTGCCTTCGAAAATATGGAGAAGTGCTACCACGCAGAGGGATTAAGTATGTTTCTATACCTCAAGAAAGAAAACGTATAATTCAAGTATTGTATGTGCCTCTGGGTAAGAGATAATCCAGTAATCGGAGGCTAATGCAATGTATTGCCATCTTCCAATGTATATGTAACTGCCGGGAGCCAGCTTCCAGTTCCGTGAAGAAGGAACATGCCGCTACTTGGCTCATGGTCACCGCTGCCCCAAAATGTAAGAAGGCTGAATAGTGACGCTGAAGGCACTCGAAAATGTGATCATTTCAACTCCATTTGGACTGAGTCCACCATTTTAGACAAATGCGTTTGTGCAATAGCTTCAAATCACGGCACACAGGACAACTACAATGGTCGTAATAGTGACCCTGGAGAAATACAGGTGTGGACCTTTAAAGGGTCATCTGTATAAGCAGGTTAAGTGCAGGAAGTTCAGCGCCATGTATCAAGCACTGCAAGTCGCTTCAAACATGTTAGCTACTGGTTAATAAGCACCGTACATCACTCGTTCTAAAGTAAATGAATGCAAATCGGATGCATGAATTCACTGCTCGTCCGAAGCGCAGAAAATCTCTACAGTGTCAGACTCTGAAGGAACCAAACTCCAGCTGTGCTGACCAGCAGCGCCACCAGAGAACGTGGAAGCAGTACAAAAGCTACTTAGTCCTGCTGCAGCCTGGCGCTGCCTTTTGTCTGTGGCCGCTTTCTGAGATGCACGCAGGTGACAGAGAGGTCACACGATCCCACTTTATTACCTAATAGTGATGAATGGATGTGCATAGAGATGACAGCTGTTAGGAAGGCTTGTAGGTGGCCTCCAACTATTTGCAGCTTGTGTGAAAGCTCTCTTGCTTTTTCACTTTATGGGCATCTTCTGGCCCCCAGCGACTGACTGCGAACATACTGGCATAACAGTTCCGACCGTGCGGCACAGCACCACAGAATTTACTCCTATATAACTCAGCACTGCGAACAGACCTCTAGAGCATATTCACGGGGTTACAGTTAAAACAAATGGCATAGTAGCGAAATCTGAACGTGAGATTATATTATTAATGCTGCAGATATAAAAGTAAAGAGCTCAACAAAGGAGTCATCGAGGATATACGGTAAGACAGATAAGTTTTCTAAGGTGCCATCCACAAAGTTCCAGAGTAACTGACCCAGCTAAACGCCTTTCAAAACTGGGATTAGAAAGCCCTTAAACTACCGCATGCTTATCACAGGCTTCCAGCACAAAGTTTTCTTTCAGTCAGTAGCACATTCTGGGCTTTTCCACTGATTTACCCCACTCTACCTTTCCCTCCTACCACAACACTGTCTAAGTCATGCTGCGTGCTTTGGACAGAAAATGCCCAGTTATAAAGTGGTTCGCCGACGTACTCGACGCGTCCCTGGGATGTCGGACCACAGTCGGAAGCAGCCAGGGACGCTAAGAAGAGCGTGCTGCGGTCGTGCCTTAGCTGTTCTCCCAATAGGACTGCGTCACCTCAGAAATGGAACGTCGTACCGTTTCCTTCTTCACCACAACACTGGGAACTCTGCACGCCGCGTCACCCCGCCGACAGCGTCGCTCTTTAAAATGTACTGAAATGGAGAAAGACGGATCAGCTCAAGAGACGGTAGTTTTTGCTTGAATTCTTTTTACCTGCAAAACCTTGGCAAAGCTCTGTCGCTGTCTGGCCCTGACAGGTGACCGTACCTTAGTGAAAACAGGAGTGCGCAACTAGCATTATGATCTTATTATAATATATCGCTGGCAGGAGGCCGGGGGGTGGGGGTGTAATGGAGATGAAAGGTGACATTAGTCAGGGGGGCAGCGGCGCCCTCCGACCTGAGCAGGTGTGCGAGGGGGGGGCGCCGTCCCAGCGCCGGGACCGAGGCGCGTATTATTTCAGACTGTCAGTCATGTGTTCAAAAGGCCTGCGTACACGTGTTACAGGGAGGCAGCGTGATCTTAAGGGCCACGACGCCGTAATTTTCTCATTGTGGCTGCGCTGCCAATTTCAGTCACGCTGACAGACAAAGTAGCTTAAAAGAGGCCTCTTGCGAAGGGGGGGTTCAAAAGAAAACAATAAGATTGCTTATTGGGCCTCATTACGTGCGCCTGCGTCCGCCCCGGCGTACCTGCTCCACTGCGCGGCTAAAAGACAATTAATCCTAATAATCGAGCTCCCCGCAGTCATTGCTCATCCTGTCACTGCTTTTTCCTTTTTTCCCCCCGCTTGTTGTCGCGGGGACGAGGAGGAAGCGAGTTGGCGTCGTACCCTGAACGTGCGCACGAACCCCAGACAGATGCCGGAAATGCGACTTGTTAAGCGCCCGCTCCTTTATGAGCCGCGGGTCCTAGGGCGAGAGCTGCCGGGTAATTTCGGCCCGGAAACGTTTATTTAGCTCGCAGCTCCGCGCTGCCCTCGTGCATTCCTCCCGGCTTCTTCCCGACTTCTCACATAATTCCGCGGTTTTCCTCTTGCTGTGCAACATTGTTATTCATCAGCTGTTAAATGGTTTACGTTCATGATGCAAAGGACTGCATCCTGCATCCGGGAAAATATGCTGAGCGTAAGAGAGCCTGTTGTTTGCATTTATGTTATCGGGGTGCTGCTTACTCTGTGCTCCTCTCACGGTTCACTTTGCATCACCATCGCACTTAAAAATGTACAAAGAACAAATGAACGGAATATTTTCCGTCTTTGGGTTGCCTTGGAATAAATTACACAGGTGGTTATAAAACTAAGCAGGAACGATAAAATGATTAAATTTGCATTTGTGAAACAATATTATGTGAAACATCCCAGCCCTTGAAAACGCTCGCACGGGGCTAAAGGAGACACATTTATTTATTTAAATAACCTGCATCGAAACCGATTCATACCTTTCTTCAGGCCGCTGACATCATCACAAGACTCACCTGGTCAGTCTCGGTGAGCGCAGCCTCAGGGAGTCTATCCTGGAGAACCAGGGGTTCATGGGAAATCGGGTCCGGTCCCAAGCTGGACTGCAGGCCGGTTCATCTCAGAGGTCAGCGCTGTAAGACCACATGCCCTGCTTTATAAGGTGAAACACACCCCACCTGGTGCTGGGTTCCACACTCCTGCGTCGTGTGCCAGGTGAGCAGAGGAAGCGTATTAATCACACTCAGCGCCGCTAATGCTAACTATCTGTCAAGGCTGCCGGCCAGGTTCTCCATCTCAGGTGACAGGAGGGTTTGTCCTGAGACCCGCTGATTCGTCCTGACATCTCTGCCTGTAGGACAAAACAGACACAAGCGGCCCCCTTTCCCCTTCTCTCTTCCCAGCCGCTTTGTGGTGAAAGTTCAGGCGCTGGCTGGTGGGAAACTTCTGCTCTGAGAATGTGGTGCCGCCCTTCATGTACCACGGTAGCCCAGTCCCCCGCAGCGCCATACTTCCCAAGTAGCGGCTCGTGCTGGCCTTCTCCTCCGCCACCCGGCAGTTGCACGGTTTATTGTGCACGTTCGGCATCTGCGCATGCGAATGAGCAGCAGCGTTGCGGTGTTCCGACCCCATTTGACAACTTCGGTTCCTGTAATTGAAGCACAATGAAGTTCGGCGACGACGTTTTCTGTTTGTTTGAACCTCGCCTGCCGACGACAGCGAACGCCTGTAAACACGTCGGCGCTTTAATTAAATCGAGGCCTACGGCCACGGCGCTGCCGTCGCTGCCGAACACGCAGATCTACACACCGTCTGCGCATCTCCTGCTCCTGCGCTTCCTTCTCTTTATTCCGCCGCTCTTTAGTCGGCAATGAACCCTAGCACTTTATTAGGGAATAAATGAGTCTGTATTCCCCTGCCTAATCGTGTAGAAACCTCTGCTGCTAAGACACATCTAGATGATGGCGGCCTTTTATCGCCGGTGGCCGATCGCTGCGCAGTCTGCAAAAACCAGCGACCGACCTGAGTTCCCGGCAGCGGTCAGCTGCGCTTAGCGGCGGCGGAGGAATTTCACCGGCCGCCGTCTGGAAACGATGCCGTGACTTCAGCGTTTCAACACGATACATGCGTAAGGGATGACATAAAACTCGTCTTTTGCGCTGCAAAAATTCTTATAGAAAAAGGGTAGAGCAGCCACGGAAACACAAGCGCACGCTGAGGGTATCGTTCCTGACGGAGAAGTAGCGGGGGAGTCCCGTAGCGCCCACCGCGTGCCGGCGTAACATTGACTCGCGAACACACCAACACTAACAACGCTACGAGTAGCATTAACACCAACGCACTAACACTAAGTCGGCACTGCGCCGCGCCGCGTGTCGCTCTCCAGCTGGAAGGGGAGGCCCCGCCGCTCTTGACAAGCGTGACAGTGACAGGAATCAAACCCAGCGAGAGCGGTGGTGTTCAGCCGAGGGAACGCGGTCCCCGAGATGCAGGGCGCGTTCGTCACCCGTCACTCGGCGGAGAGGCGCCATGGTGAGCGCGCCAGCGTGTTCGCGTACACAACCGCGCGCTTCTATATGACTTCTTCCCTTTTTAAACAGGCGCTAATTATTGGGCTTCATACAGCGTAAAATGCGCAGCTGTGCCGACTGTCAGGAGTCTGCGGACTGTAGCGCTCACACGCGTGCTGACAGTGGGTGGCGCCCACCCCCACCGCCACCCCCGCCGCGAACAAACCAAGCCGCGGTCCAGGCCGCGGCGCCGTCTGCGGCGGGGGGGGTGGGGGTGGCGGCGGCTCTCTGCCCGGCTGCGGACAAACCGGCAGGCAGGTGGACGGGGAGGCCGGAGAAATGGCCTCGGGCACGAAGAGAGCAGGGAATGCTGGGAAGCGCCGATCCCCGACACTCCAGGTGATGCGGCAGACGGAGGCACCAGGCAGCCGCGCCGCCGACAAGATGAGGTGTTGACAACACGGGGATGTTCTGTTCTGCTCCGTGATCATATACCATACTGCGCAGCTCCTGCTTCGTGACAGCGCTTTTGTTTCCCTCTGCTTTGCATTTCATTTCTTCTCTTGCTCTCCAAGGGCCGGATCTCCTTCTCCTTCTCCTGGGGATAAACGTCACCCGCCTCTCACAAGCAGCTCGGCATCACTTTTGATTACTCTATTTTTTGAGGAAATCCAGATGTTCCGACTGGCATCTAGGTCTCCACACGAGGGGATACAGCCGATTGGGGTCACGAAACTCCTCAAATGTTCGCGTTTGGTAACAATCACATGCCGCCTTCACGTAAATAGATTTCACAACTGATTTAGCAGCTTCAGACTGGCGTTCATTAGGCTTTTGAAGGCAATATTAGCTTAAACTAAAACTTTGCCACGACGCACGAGGTAACAAGACATATGTTCTCATGAAGCTGTAAACCATTCCGAGCACATAAATCTCACTGTAAGCAGCGCTAATTTGCCGCAGCTACGGCGGATCAGGCCCTGTGCTCCGCAGATTCTGCTTTAATAGCCACGTGCACTTTTCCGATTAAAAACCTCGGCGAAGCACGTACGTGAAAATGTTGGGCAAGCGAAAGCCTCGTATCCGAAACGGGGCTGACGTGCAGGAGTTAAGCGGGAACCGTTTCAATTTAACTTAATCTGATTTTCAGCCGGAACCTGCCGGAAGATCCCGGCAAAGACGCGAAGGTACATCTTGCAAATTCCCACTTGCAGAATTATAGCTGCTCTCATTTGCGTGCGAAAAGTTATTTTTGCTAAAGTACTGAGCACGTCTAGTCCAACAGACACCTTTACAACAGAAATAAGCTGCGATTAACAATCCCGTCATCATTATTATTATTATTATTATTATTATTATTATTATTATTACGTGATGCTTTCCTACCTGAGGTGATCTGCAGCAACGGGCCTGCACATGTACATGCACTGATTTACCTGTTCATACATCGACGTATGAGTTCCAGGGCAGGGCAGGAGACAGGGAGGTTCACGCTGCTGCACTCTTAGGCCCGGAACCATAGCGGCTGCCAGTGTGACACTGTGACGTAAGTGGCCTCGGTGGGGTGGTCTTGCGCACCGTAACTCTGGGCAGCAGGAAAGATGCCCGTGCGATGATGGCCACTGCATGACGTGAGAGAAGCTCTGCCCCAAGTGTCCCAAACGATATAGAGCAGAGTCCAAGGAAGGTGGCATGTGTTCAGGGGGTGAGCTAAGACCTTTCAGCACTCCATCCTACATCAGTGGACACCCAAATTTTAACTCTTTCCTTGTAAAATCCTATAAGCACACAGACACCTAGAGTAAATCTGTGGTTAACACAAAAAAGTACAGCAAATGCTCTTGTTTTATAGCAACTAACCGACTCTGTATGATTTTCTTTCTGTATGTCTTTGTGTGACAATTACAGATTTCGTAGGCGACCTGAACACACCGACAGACACCGGCAGACATACATGCTCCTGCATCTCCTGAGTTACAGTTTCTGCTGGATCTTTGTGTCAATACTCTGGGTTAAAAACTGAATATACCAAGTGCTGAGTACTGGATCTAAGGCCTCACTGCCATTCCTTTGCATGAATGTGGATTGTTCCACAATAAGATGTCAAAAAACCTATGCTGCCACCTTGTTACCATTACATTTGCAAGATGAAAACTAAAATTTGCTTTGCGTACTTACTTGGTGACTACGATGTTGTGCCACACGATGGAGGCCGTAAAGATGTTAAATTACATCAGCAAAAAGCGGTTGATATGTGAACCGGAGACCGCGTTCTGATGGCCGCTGCTCATGAAAATGCAGAATGCCAATGGCTTTATTCGGAACCCAAACGCGGAGCAAACGCTTCTCACCCAAACAACAATCTCACGCTGCAGATGGTGGGAAAATGTGCAAAATTTGCTCCGAAACGGCAGAAACCTCCCTCCATTTAACATATGTGGCCAGAGGGAATTATGGGAAACTTGAGCGGACACAGCAGTTTGCACGCCGGTCCATCACCGCGACCGAACGCACCTAATATATTTACGGCTTATCTGCATATTTCATAACAAAGCTGAGCAGCGACACCCCGAATTTAGAAAGGCGTCTTATTGAACAAACACAGATCGCAACAATCCTGTAATGACAGATGAATTCCAAACGGACATTTTACTGCATTAAAATTCCACCAGGGCAACACTGGGCATTTACTTTATATTTACCATACATGCGATAACTGAGATATGTTGCACATTAAAAGTATTTCGGCACCGAAATATTCAGATTCCCCAGATACGGCCAGAGCTGCTGAGGAGAAGCCCACCGGCTACATTCTTGTATTGAATGTCTGATATTTCATGAATGCTTCATGAAAACATGGCGGCTCCTGCTGCTTGTTTTCCATCTGTCGCCGCTCCCATCTGTAAAGGCAGCTGGACTCACTAAACTAAGGTCTGCGGATTTAAATGCTTCTGACTCTGAAGCTGCCCCAGCCTTTGTGGGTCTGCCGAACGTTGTCCTCCAGCTACATTCTGCAAAGGGCAAAACCAGAGCAAAATGGGGGCACAAGCTCTTCTGAGACAAAACTGTTAGAGGTCAAAGGTGACCGAACGAGGCCCGGTGCTGAGATCCATCCAGCAGTATCGTTCCTGACATCTCCGTGACACTACATCTGCTCCGTTCAAAAAAAACCCACGTAAAGGTCATTATTGAGATCCATAGAGAAACTTGTTCCGACTAGAAGGTGACTTTTCACCTTTTAACCTTAACAGACGGTACCTACATATATATAAAATAATCATGTGCTCCAACAGGCTGGGCTGCTTTCCCAAATATTACGAGCTTAAGTGCTTCCAAATGACAAAATCCGCAAAGTCCGACTCGGTGATTCTGCCTGCTTTTTAGCTGAATCCTGCAGATACGAAGTTTGTTCCAAAGTGCAGACATTTTCTGTGAAACGTAAATCCAGCTAAATCGGTGAAGAACCCGACTCAGGCGGCTCTCGCCACTGTTCTGGTGTGTCGAACACATCCAGAACTGTACATGAACCTTTTTACCTTTTTGTGTCACTTCTCCTACATTTCAGACATACGCTGTTGTGGTAAACTAGTGACTCAGCTTCCCTGATGTGAACTCGCCTGTTCCCCGCTATGGATTAGCATTGCTGTTAAACATAAGGTTTACCCTCCTCGCACGCGGCTCTTCTTGGGTTGGGCTCTGGGTCACTGCTGCCCTTGTGTGAAAACAAAGTCAAATTAACCCTAAAGTACCATTGGGGGGTCTCCTCCTGCTCCTGACATGTCTGCTATGTGGTATTTTTTCAGACAAATTACATCTCATATTCTGCCGCCATAGGAATGCATATTCATTTTCATGTGCCCACAGGGTAAACTTATCATTTTATGCTTTTGCATTACAGAAAAGCTACATTTTTTGAGGATATTCAAAGATTTCTTTTTCCCATTTGAGCAACACTTGCATTCTCATTTTGGGAAATCAGGCTAAGATGAATCCTTTGATGCTGTATTTTATACACATTCAGTTTTTTCCTCTGACCCAGGTGCCGTCGCTCCCACTGGGGTCACTCAGCCGACTGCCAAGAGTCCTGCTCGCAGCCTAAAATGTCAACACGCAGGCAACACGGCTGAGTGACCATAAGACGCAACAAACTTCCTCGGTCCTCAGCACCAGCCGGATCCCACAACGTCCTCCATTCAGTACAGGTGACCTTCAGCAAGCAGCTGACCCCTTTGCCACAGCGGGTGTTTACCTGTCCAGATAGCATCAGTCCTGGTGTCCCTTTTCAACACGCTTGGGCTGAGCATTTTGGAGACCGTGCTCAAGCACGTCCGACTCGCACAGAGCCGTGTTTGTATCTAAACACGGCGCAACTGAAACGCAGGATTTCTCGTGAGCTTCAGTGGCTTAACTGATGCACAGTCCGGAGGTCTAAGGCCATGCGGTGGGTACCTTCTAGCAGGGGGTGGTGCATCCCAGTCCCTGGCGGAAGCACGGTAGGGTTTGCATGGTCCCCCGTGGTGCTATAGTGGACAAAGCAGGTCAAGTGAACCCTAGTTCTGGTTACAGGAAATGGAGAGCAGAGGTGTCTTTTTACTCTGAGTCCTCAAATGGGAAAACATAAGGGGCTGTCTGGGGGTCAGTAAGCAGAGCTGCATCTCAGCTTTATTTTGTAGGGCGGAAAAGGTTGTAGATCCAGCGTTTTTCGGGAAGGCACCGCAAAAATGAAAGAAATCGTCGATAGAGAATGAATCCAAATTACCACAGCATCAAAGTTGAGGCCTTTTACTAGAAAACGGCTTTGAAATACCTTCCTTCAGTAGCAAATGCCAATATTCATTTTACCAATCATCTGAAAAGCTCATCTGACAGCTGTGGGGCAGCTACAGCAAAGCACTTTCTTGTCCATATTGTATTAAAAGTGCCATAATTCCCTCTTGAACGCACCATTCCCCCGTACACACGCACGCACGCACGCATGCACGCACACGACCAGCACCAATCCCCCCCTCCGGTCCACAGTGCACCAGATTGTGAAATTATGTTGGATTATGTTTTCTGCCGGTTAATTTTTTCTCTTTGAAGTGCTTAAACAGGAGGTCAGAGTGGATCTCCACATCAAAGCTCTGCGAATCAAACCATTTTCCATCTCCTCTTATTCTGGCAAGGACAGCGTGGAGCAGCCGGCGGTGACGCACTGCCGAGGGCCTCCCTACGTGAAGGACACCACCCCGAAACACAGCCCAGTGCAACAGAGTATCGGAGCAAAGTCCGCAGGAAAACGGAGCCCGGTTCCGCTCCTTCGAGGCTCCCGGTGGCACCGGCAGAAACGTGGACGACATGCAGTAAAATGAGCAGTAATCCAACGGACGCACGTGCGCGACAGATCTGGTTTAGCAGATTACGTAGCCAACAAGGGGACTGGTTGTGCCGCCCTGCAGGTGAACCAGCTATCATCCATCAGCTAACCCTCTCCCATTCACGTCACTGTTGTCGTGCCATAATTGCCACACAACTAAGCAAAACGTTGTCGGAATTTTATTTTCCATGTGTGAACAAGATATAGGGATGAGGCCCTATTTATATCCTGGGATCTACAGCAGCACCTCAGCTAATGCTCCCTTCCTACAGCGCCCTTTAGTAATAAAGACTGTTTTAGCCCTTGGGTAATTCACCATTATTCACCTCCATTCATTTTTCTGAAACGTGAAAAAAATATTTTGAAACAAATGTTTCTGGATTTTTCTATTTGTTATCCATAAAAGGCTGTTTTCTGCGTTTATTCACTATTACCGAAGCTATGACTCATTTGTTTTGCACAGGGTGATTCAACAATAAATCCATTAGAATAACAGTGTCATATAAACAGGTAGTCTAAACCGAGGAAACTCACAGTTTTTTCTTAATATTTCAAATGATTAACATACAACGTATTCACGTGATACTTAGTTGAGTAATTTATGAAACTGTTCAATTTTTTCAAGCCCCATTTATGCAATATTCTGTATCAATGAGGTATTACAGCGCTGTTCCACTGAGCTCCACTTCTCAGGAATGCACCTAGAGCCCCAGTCCAGGTGTTACTGTACTGCGAAAATGAAGATGAAGAGGGACGTTAGTGGCGCAGTTTAATGTGAAAGCATCTCGCTTCGGGTCAGCAGTGGAAACTTGTGCTTTCCACTGGCCAGTTGTTCACAGCACAATGGTTTCCCGCATGTTTGTAATTATCAGCAGGATGTTAGTGCACTACTGTGACTACAGTACAAGGACACTACAACAGATCCCCTCAAGGGCCACGTCACCCCTTCTGTCTCTTTCTGTGTGTAAGAGATGCTGACCTTCATCATAAGTGCATCCCGGATGTATAAGCCAAAGTGAAAAGGACGGCCTTCGGATGGCGTGTCACAGCACAGGGTCGGGCTCGGGGTCACGGCTGCCTCCTTCCTGTGTCCCCCAGCGCAGCCTGCCAGGACGGGACAGTGGGCTCTGACACATTAGGGTCGAGGCTCTCGGGATGCCGGCTTTCATCGCGGCCGACCGCCGCTGAACTACGGCCTGCAGTGACAGGCCGCCGGGGGGCCGCGGGGAGGGGGGAGGGTGTGGCCCCAGTGGCCCTGGCTGGGGCAGGGTTTTCGCTCAGGCCTCTGGGAAAAGGGTCAGCCCCTCTCCCCTCAACCCCGCTCTGACTTCTCATGATTTCTGAGCTGGATTCCAAAGAGGCCTGATGTGATTTGAGCAGACAGGGTCTTTGAAGCCTCCTTTGGCTGCTGCTGGACGGGGCCACACTTCACAAAAAGCCACAACTAAAAGCACAACCGAGATGGGGGGGCAGCTCATAGCCGCCCTCCGAGTGCAGCTGGCGAGCTGCTTTACTGGTGACCTCGATGGATCATTTCAGACATCACTCTACAGGCAGTTTGGATATAGCTGGCTTACAGTGGTCTCTCTCTCACACACACACACACACACACACACACACACACACACACAGGTCCATCAGCAATACAGATGTACTCACAAGACTTACTTACAGCCTTACCACATTGTTTGGAACTCAGAGTCCAAGTGTGGTGTTTGAGCATATCAAGGAATTACACACACAGGGTAACACACACAGCTTCCACATAAGCACTGTGTGTAGTCAATGTGTGTGTGTGTGTGTGTGTGTGTGTGTGTGTGTGTGTAACAGCGAGAGGTTTTCCTAATTAAGAGTGTGTGTCATGGTTTCAGCCAGTGGAACAGCAAAATCTGGATTCCTGTTATTCTCACTGTCACCTCGATGGAAATTGCCAACTGCAGGCATTTATAAAAAAAAAAAAAACACTTGTTTCCAAGCTGACTCGATTAAATAATTTAAAAATCTGTGCATTTTATGGCTGATGGAGAACAGCTTAACAGATGGAAAACAATAAACAATTTAGAAATAAAATTTATCAACTGACTTCCATAACCCTTCAGCTGTTGGAAGAAACAGAGTAGAAATCTATACATGTGTTTAAAATTACTGTCAATGTGCAATAATTCATTCAGCACAAACAGTTTTCCATAAAATCCCCACAGAACGCATTTAGGAAAACCGGAGCCTCTGATTCAGCGACGATCCAAACGTTTCATAGCAATTGTAACAGCTGATCAATATTGGGGTGACATTGCTTTCGGTTACCTGCAGCCCATTTCTTTACACAAAAAGTTAAAGATGCTGCTTGCTGGAAACCTGCGTTAATTTTCTAAAACAATGAAGCATAGATAAGATTAGAAAATGTATTCATTCTATGGCAGTGTAATGCAGTGGATGACATGCAAGACTTAGTGCCAAATACACTGACTTATACACCCGGAAGGCCAACAAGTACAATGAATCACAGAAACAATTCCAATTAAATGGCTACAGACTCATTTCATGCAAGAAAAGAAAAAGAAAAGAAAACTGTTAACACGCAATGCGTTTCACAAACTGCAGTCATGCACAACCTGCATCAACGAGAGCAAAATTCGGACCACGGAGGTTGTCCTGTCACTTTTTCGTGTGAGATGCGGTAGTTACAAGACGTGCTTTCCATAAGCAGAATTTACCTTGTTTTTGCTTTGAGTAAAATACAGTCTGGCGTTTTCTAAACGTGCAAAATGTTTGTCTTACATAAAGCCAAAACCAACCGTTACTTGAAAAAGCTGTAATGTGGACGTAAAAAAAATTAAATCTATATAATTTCAGTAGGAGTTCTTTGAAAAGCTGAAGGATGCTTTGCTTTCGAAGTCCTTCTTCAGCAGCGCTGCTAGCAGAGCAGACATCATGCAGCCATGCATCCTATGCTCATGTTACCTGCTCAGGTAGGCCACGCAAATGAAGTCCTGTACAGAATATAGTGGGACACGGGTCAAAGGGGCCACCACTCACCCGTGGTCCCCGGCGGAGGCTGAGCCGCTGCTGCTGGTGGGAAGCGGCATTTGGTCCTCAGTCCTTCCCAAACAAACAGGCCCGGTACCGACAGTGAGATGTGGACACTCTGGACTCGCCGGTGCCCACTCAAAGGCAGAGTTCATGTCCCAGTGCAAATGGCTGTTCCCCTTTGAATGGTTTCACCCGGAGCAGCCATGTCCTGCAATTCCAGCGTTAAAGAGGATTTTGTACATTTGTTTTGGCTCCGTCATGAATGAGCACTGAGGGAATTGAAAGCAAACGGACAGAGACAGCTTTGTGTAAAGATGAGGCATGGATGTTCAAGCACGAGCAATAAGGCAGGTATGTATGGCACCCAACCCGAGATGAGATGATCTGCAGGCCCACAACTACTGAAGGCCAGCTTCCCGACTGTGGTCTGGCCTGGGGTGGGGCAGCAGAGGACACATGGGCAGGACACTCACAAAAAATAAAAAAATAAAAAAACCTCACAAAAAGCAAAATAAATTGAGGAAATGGCTCCTTGGAAGGAGAACAAACAGGTAGAAATGAAAAATGGGTACAGCCTCAATTTTCCACACAATGGGAGGGTGTTTGGATGTGCCGAATGTGCAGAAAATCAAAAGTGTAATTTTTTTACGACGGTGCTGTACAGTTTTGCACTGTGTACCACAGTAACACGTTT
This sequence comes from Heterotis niloticus, assembly GCA_018136845.1. NCBI lineage: Eukaryota > Metazoa > Chordata > Actinopteri > Osteoglossiformes > Osteoglossidae > Heterotis > Heterotis niloticus. The sequence goes on from CM030903.1 coordinate 24,868,204, forward strand.
ATACCCTAATGCAATGTGTAATGAACTTGTGATGCAGACAGTAAACTGGAGCAAAGTCGGTCCTGTAACTGAAACCCACATACAGTACAGGGAATTATCGACTGGATCGGAGCGGCGCTACGGGAGGCCTGGGGGTGAGTTGGCTTCGGCAGGGAAATGGCATTTTACACATTAATGAAGGTATTTTTGTTAAAAATAAATAAATATTTATACTTTAGCCAAAGTTAAAAAATAGATTTTCACTCAACATTTGTGAGTTTACTGTGACCAGCGTGCACAAGCATTGCCCTTCAGGGCCTCTGACATCCTCAACCCAGCTGCTTTTAAGGCCTCACTGATGGGGCTTCAACTACCAGCAGCTGGTCGTCATGATTCTGCTCAGGCCATGGGGGGGCAGCTGTCTGGCTGTTGCTGCGCGCACACACACACACACACACACACACAGGGTCCCTGTGCCACTCTCCTGGAAGGAACCCCTCAGAGGGGGAGGAGCCTCCACTGAAGGCATTTCGTGCCATGTGTGTCACTCAGTGGAGTCACACACTTCCGCTTTCTGGGCCACCTGCCTCGAAGGGACCGATTAAAAAACACACCTTATTTTTCGGGTCACCGGTTGCTATAGCACCCCTGCTGCAATCTCTGCACAGATACCCGTCCTCTCTCTCTCTCTCAATTTCAGTCTCACTTTTGCGTGCTTTATTGGGATGACAAATTTTGATCCATTTTGCACTGTCACAGCACCGGTTGAAATAGACTCCTTTGAAACAAAAAATAATTCATAAAAACAAAAAACAGTAGTAACAGTAAATAATAAAAAATAATAGAAAAGTACAAGTGATACCAATAATAGGAATAACAACAGACTATTAGGCAAAGACAATAACGTGCCTTTAAGACTGTGTGTGTGTGGGAGGGGGGGCTCAGCATGCATGAAAGGGAGCAAATATTTCTTTTATTTGGTCATTTCTGCGTTTGTTGCCTTTAAAAACTGACCCCCCGGCCCCACCCGCCCGGTCATCAAAAAGATCACAAATAAAATAAAATTAAATAAGATAGATAGATAGATAGATAGATAGATAGATAGATAGATGCCCGAGTCCGGGGTTAGTTTGGCGCTGTGTGGGGTCTCCGATGTCGCGGAGTCACGTGAGCACCATGGCTGCTACTCGAATGGGGGGCACGTTCCCCCATCCCGCTGCAATAATAATAATAATAATAATAATAATAATAATAATAATAATAATAATAACGACGATGAGAGTCGCACCGAGCGATTCGAATGAATCTCACTTTATTTCAAGTTCGCGCCGCACCAAATGCAAGGAAAGCAGAACAGAAAATCATATTTAACTGCGAGTTTGGCAAGGAACAAACGTCGCGTTCGGAGTTTCAAAATGCAAGCCGGGGGCCGACTTTTCTTTTATTATCGTCTCGAGCAGCGGCTACAGGTCCGAACGCAAAGGCGAATTTAAAATGTCTGTTTTCACCGAAGAGGTCAGGAAAAATGTGAATGTGAGCAAATTGAAGGACTTTAAATGACTTGCATCACAATGATCGCAGCTATTTGAAATGTTATAAACCAAGCTCCTGGTATTCGGCACTGTGTGTGTGTTATATGAACCTATACATAGTAGCAGTCGTATAAAAACATATGAAATGTTTGTCCATCATGTATTCATTTTATATTTATTTGTATTGTGACGACTGGATGACCAGCGGTGCCGGTTTCCCTTTCTTCGGCTCCTATAAACCAGTTTGGCCAAACCCGCTTTTGGGTAGAAAAGCCCGTTTGCTGTGGCCGTGTCGCCCGTCACTCAGGTCCACTGTCGCTTCTGTCACTTCAAACAACGCCGTTAAGGGACCTGCCGTTCCGTGCAGGAGGCGCATATCCTCGCCGTCGCATCGTCAGTGCCACATCCCCATTGTCACTGTCGCATCCTCACTGTCATATCTTGTCGCATCCTGTTGTAGCGTTGCATAAATAAGTAAATCAGTGTAAAGTACTGCTGTAAAAATGACTCCCGATAACAAACATTTCTGTACATGTACAGTCTGTCTCGAACTGTACACACACAAGTGTCACTTCACACAGCGACAGTCAATGGTTTGGGGTCTCGGTATCCAGGTGGAAAGGTTCCATTATTATTATTATTATTATTATTATTATTATTAGGAATCACAGCGCTTAACGCTCGTTAATAATTTCAAACATTTTACTTTAACACACAGATGCGGCGTTTTGCTGTACAGAAACACGAATTTAGGTCTTTTTGCAACACACACGCACACACAAATATGATATAAATGTCTGCGTAATGCGTGTAATAACTCGCGGGCACCAAGCGGCTCCTGTCGCGCCCCAACCGTCCTGTTCCCGGGCAGTGAACAGCAAACGCTGGGCGACGTCAGTTAGGGCGGTTCCGTCCGGGTCGGATTCGGTTCCGGACCACGTGTTCCAGGTGAGCAAGTGGCCGGCAACGAGTGCTCTACTGTACTGTAAATGTTGTTTTACGCGCTATGTACAGTATGGGACAGAAAGAATGCTGAACCGCACGCTACTGTAAATACTGTATGTTTGCACGGCCGCAGCACCGAGCGCAAAGCAGGGCGGCCACTGGGTGTCGCTGCAGGCCGCTTAATGGGACAGCGGGGCGCGGAGAAACGAGATGAAATAAAGCGCGCCGGCGTCGGGCAACAAAGCCGCACGCACGGGAAATGCGGGAACGCGGCGACGGCGTAGAAACGCGCGAGTAACGACGGCGTTTTCAACTTTATTTGTGGTGCAAACAAATTTCCGCGCTCATTTCAACGTTAAGCTAAGCGCAGTGCAAGGCCGGTGAGCATCGCCGCTTCTAAAGCACGGCTCTCCGAAGAGACGGAGCTAAATTCTTAATACGAATTTCTCGTTTTCATAACTGTTGCAGTGAGTTTTATACGCATGAAGCCCCGGGATTTATTGACTTCATTTGAAGCTCAAACGTGCTCAGTTGTCGCGTTTTTAATAACCGCGATTTCTAAACGATTCCGCATTAAATGCCGCGCAGTTCAAGTCGTTTTCTTGCGAGCGCTCTTATTTATCTAACGCGAACGTTTGTTTCGGCTAAATGTGAGGTCTGTTCACTTTTTCAAGTTTCAAAGTGTTAACACGCAGAATTCGTGCGATGCTAAATGTAAAAACTTTTCAGATCTGATATTCATGTGGGTCATTTTCACAAAAACGGTGGAAACCTTTTCTGAGGCCTGAGAGAAACGTCCCGCTCATCGAAACGAGTTCCTGGCCTCAACTTTACCCACTGCAGGTTCTGCGATGAATTTGTGCTCCGTTTCGATCAACCGATCACATGAATTGACGATTACGTGGAATTTAGCTCAAATCTTTTTATTACCTGCATTTTACTCTCCTTAAATTCAGGGATCAAACATCTTCAGCCCATCAAGCTTTTGTGTGAATATTACTGTACAGTCGTATTCGTGTGGGAGCCATGCAGTATGGCGATTTGTCCAACTTGATGTGCACCAAATTTTAGAATTTTTTTTAGCTGTTTCTTGGTGGTGGTGGGGGGGGGTAGCATTAGCATGCAGACCAACTTATAGCTTCATTTTCAAGGCAAACTGACCCGATATGACGGAAACTACTGGAATGTGAGAAGCAGATCTGCGGCTTATAGCATCTTCAAAGCTGAGCTAAAACCGAGGCAAAACGGTAACACACGCAAAAGTTGTCTTTGTCTTTGCGGGTCCGGGACAGTGGACCGGCATGGCCTGCGGCACCACCCGTCCCGTCCACCACATGGACTCAGGAGCGTCGCGAGGGTGGGTGGGACCGGAGGGACAGGGGTGTCGCCAACAAAGGGCGTTCGACGTGAGGCCGGCAACACAATGGCAGCGCAGCTGAGGCTCGGCCGCCCATTCGCTCACCGCAGTTCGCCCCGTCTGGAGGAGAATTAGGCCCGGGTTGAGATTTGGGTGCCGGGGGGAGCACTGGGGGGGTTAAGCCCACCAGTAGGAGCCCCGTGTGCAACTCAGACAGATGGAGGATACTGTAAGATACCCGCCCGGGGTCGCGCCCACATTCAGCCGCAAAGCTGTAGGCACTGCTCTTAGCTCTGCTTTAAAGTCGATTTGTGAAAACAGATTGTTTAGTCAAACCGGACACTTAAGACCATATTGCAGTACCCCCCCTCCACCCCCCATTGTCTGGAGAGCTACAGGCGTTTGCTGCAGATTCCAAATGGTCAAAAAATGATGATCGCCGTGCGTGTCAGGCCGGGTTCTGGTGCAGGGTGGGGGGCTGCGCGGGCGGCCTGGCGGAGGAGGTGGGCAGATTGCTATAGCATGGATTACTGCTCTTTTTATCATTTTTTTGTCCAAACCCCCAACACGTTATTTGGACGTTCCCATTTACTGCCTCTATGGAAAGAACTGTGAAGGTTAAAGCATCTGAAAAAGGCACCATCTTATTTTATTCACAACCGTTTAATGTTATTTAAAATAGCGATCTGTGCCATAATGGGGGTCCAGGCAGGCTGTAAAAGCGGGTAATTGGTTACCGTGTTCTTCCCCCAGTTTACTGCTCACCTTGTCTCCTTTTTCAGTCAGGATTTTTTGCCCAAAAAAACCAGAGGAACAGTTGGGGAGATGAAGGGACATCCTGCTTCCAGCTGTAATCACAGAGAGGCAAAAGTCCGTTTTTCACCCCCTGCGTGGCCGTAAGTCTCCACTCCTCTCCATTCCACTCGACCGCGAGTCGCTCCCTGCTCGTCCGGTCACTTACTGGCTGCCATTTGGTCCCGTGTCGATTCGTCTTACCGAATCCCCGTACCCAGAACCTTCGTTGTCCCACGAACCCACGAACACACCGTCAGTAGGGCGAAGAGGCCAAAACACCCACAAACGCACCGCTGCTTGCCTTTGGCGGTCCCCACGGACGGCGGCCCTGAGCAAAATTAACGCCGTGGTGTAAAAAGGAGTCGACGGTGGGGGGGGGTCTTTGCAATACTTTATTATTTGGCTGTTTTGTGGCCTCCGTTGCCTGTAGCGGTGGGATCCATTAAACAAGCTGAAAGGTTTGCTGGAATAGTTCAAGTACCTCACTCAAGGCTAACTGCTACCCTGTTTACCACACTTCACTGTACAAGGCGCAACTGTGACGTTTTACATGCACCTTTATGAAGTGCAGCTGCTTATTTATGGCTCCCCCTTCACTGTATAAAATGAGCTCATAAAGCTACGCGCAAGTGAACAGCGGATGGAAAAGCTAACAAACCGCTCCCTTCCTGTGAGGTGCAGCAGATTTATTTGCCTTGTTTAGTCTCTCCAACCTGCACGAAAGAAGATCCGCGTTTGTTGTAAGCGCAGCAGCTTATTGCGTGAAAGCAGCCCAAATGGCAATACGACTGTGTTTGTTTATCACCTCTACCGGCGTTTACTGCTCCGTGTCGCCTTTCTTTCATATGACATTTAGCAGGTACACGTTTTGAATCGCTGGCATTTTCCCAAACTTTTTCACGCTCCGGCCACAATAGGCAGTAACCCAGCTCGGCATGGCTAACACCGCAGTCCTGCCGTGTTCGTATCGTGACAAAAATTCATTTGCTATTAATCTGCAAACAGAAGGCGGTGCTCTTGTGGGCAGAGCTGCTACTTTGCCTTCGAAGGATCCGGGTTCCGCCGCCTGCTGTAGGACCCTTGGACAAGGTACTTGCCCATCTATGCCAATGTCAGTAGCAGCATTTTAGGCCGCCCAAAAAGTGTGAGCTAAATAAATAAATGTAATCTAATGTGTAATTCAGGCAATTTTGTCACCTTAGCACGAAGTAAAACTGTTTTCCCCTTTTTACTCCCTGGAAATTGTCTCCTTGTCACAGTTTCCCGCTGCTCCCTGGACATTTTGTGGACATCCACAATGAATGTCTTGAGCGATACTTGGTGGGGACCCCAAATTTAAGTCTGCTACGCACTTCCGCATTCGGCGTCACCGTCCGCTAAGCGGCCTTACAGCGAGGGGCGAGCGGCTCTCGGGGGCCGGAGGGAAGGCGGCAGAGATCCCATCATTCCCCGTGGCTCCGTAACGGTCCAGGAAGAGCGAGAGTGCCGCTCAAACCGACCAGCCGCGGCCCCGCTCCGAGGTCGCGTCTTCTCCGGCGCTCGCGTCGAGCTAAGGCCAGCCTCCGATCGTCCCTGTGCCACAGCTGCTGGCTGCAGGAACAAGGCAGAGAGTGGAAGTCGCTTTTAATGAGAAATACGGCCACCCTTGAACCACGGCCCCGGGCGCCAACGCTTTGTCTGTTTCTGCGAGGAGCGCCGTAGTGCCTCGCCGAAAAGCTTCACGAGCGACACTACTTATTTATGATGCACAACTCGGAGCCACACCACCAACAGCAGGCTTTTGTGTAAAGCGCGAGGAACAAACAACGGCGACTTGGTACAGGCAAAATGGATCTTTGTTTGACCCCGGGGCGCGAATCTCCAACTATTAAAAGTAGGAAATGCAAATGGCTTCGTGCTGCTGAATGGCTCTCAGCATTCAATTAACTGTAAAGGCAGAACAAATTCCGCTGCTTCTTTTTATCGCTTTTCTCAATAAATGTGGCAACAGAAAGGCTGATGAAGTGAAATAGCAAAGGCTCGGTTACATTTTTCCTGCCAGGACGTCAGCAGCACAAACCCGCTCTCCGTGGCCACGCGTGCTACTCGGTGGTCTACAGAAATACCTGGATCGACGCACCTCCTGTTGCGCTGCTTCTCGGTAGCGCTTTACTTCAGCCCTTTGAAAAATCCATCGTAATTTACCATGCAGCAAAAAAACGTAAAAAAAAATGTCTAAAGGACTTAACTTCATCATTTACGCAGTATTTCTCAGTGTTCATTTACTATTATCGAAGGTGTAACTCTTCTATTTTGACTCGTGTCGCAAGTGCGCTGCTTTCAAGCTGCATTTATGCAATATACCGTAGTAACGTGGCCCGTTCCATCGATCTCCACTTCTCCAGAACACATCCACAGCCCCGATCCACTCTACTGCTCACACGAAGCGGCAAACGGACTCCCATCTTTAGCAGAAGTAGTCCCACGCGTGCGCGCGCTCACTCCAACATGGCGGCCCGCTGCCCCGGCTGAGGTCTCCGAGAGCCACGGCGTTTCTGCACCGACCGTATTAAGTCAGCAGGCGATGAGAGATGAGCCGATTACGTCCCGGTGCGCAAAGCTTCGCTCGAACAGGGTCCGGGGACGGTCGGGCACACGGCACACGGAGGATGTGATCCGCCCCACCTAATTAAACAGTTGAGACCTTCACTGGGGAGACGGACAGAGGGGGTGTCGCAGCCCGGCAACCGCGGCCGCCGGTGTCCATCCCCACAAGAACACGAGGCCTCTGGGCTCATTCGCCTCCGCAGCACTGATTATAACCCGGGAAACAGCTGGCAAGTTTTCATTTTCATCTAATAAAACACAAATGAAAAACATGACAAGCATTTATCTCGCACACGCCCAGAGGAACGGATCACGGCCCTTGTCGGTATGATTTTCCAGCAATCGTTTCAAGAGAAACGCAACCCAATGAGGTATTCGCCGCACCTGAGTTAAGCGCGTGCGGTAAAATCCCAAACGTGTACCGGACGCAATGCAAAACCATAACGTCCGTGAAAATACTTCAGCGGCTGCTTTCATTCTGACTTTAACCCCGCAGTGCTACTGCGCTACAGCTTAGACAACCCCCCCCATAAAATCTCAGCTCTTCCTCCATTTAGTGGACCTCGATTATAGATGTCAGATTTTCAATAACTGAAAAAATAGTTCAGAAATGTAAAGAAGAATCATAAATATGGGGGGGGGAGAACTATTTTAGCATAATATAGGAGGAAATACAAACATATACTTCTATTTTTAGCTTTTTGGAGAAGATAACTAATGCTAACTAACCAAAATTCTATTTTGTCCTAAAAAAGAAGCACCCACCTGTGTCCATCGCCGGATTCCGGAAGGCAGCGAAGCGCCGGTTAGTCCCCTTAGGGTCTAGGTCTGTCTGTGCTCCACAGTGCAGTACTACGCAGCACTGTGGTAAAAATATTACACTTAAATTTCACTTTTGAGACATCTCCCCCATACAGTCTGGGAAATCAAGGATAGACTCTGTCATATACTATATTTTTTTATATATATATATAAAATAAACATATGACTTAATGCAGTAGAAACATAATGTCACTTACACTTTTTCAGCAACAAGAATTAATAGTGTTATTTACATGGCGTTGCGGTGGAGAGTTCATTCTGTGTGCTAAACATGATGACAAATAACCATTTTTCTTTTTCCTGCTCTGATAATCGGGACAACTTAAACATTTCTCACCGGCACAAGCGAGTCCATTAATCCTCCCCGATTGAGCCGATAAGCGGTGACTGCAAAATAATGGCCGTGTCACCCGAGGAGAGAAAAAATGCGAACAATTAAAACAAAACGGCCATTATCTGGCGAATCCACACTCCGCCTTCATGTTTCGTGAACAATATCGTAATGGCTTTGCACCTTGTTACTTAATTGTGATTGAAAGGCACAATTGTTCATACTTAAGATCTGGTCACTTCCTCAGTTTCCTGCTCAAACGTAAAAATCGCATTATGGAACAACGTGCGATTTCGCCTTCTTCTCATTCGCAGAGCAAGGCCTAGTAACGATAGAGCCTTTTGCCCCACTGAGTTTCCCGCCAGGAGAGGGCTGGGATTTACCGCGGCTGTACCGCGTTTCTCCCTGCGAGATTTCTCGGGAAAATCTGCGGTGAGTTTGCGCGCATGTCGGTGCTTTGATAAAACCGTGTCCTTTATTCATTCATACGCGACGGCAAAATGTACAGCGGACCAAAGCTACTTTTAAAGTCACACGTAAATATGACAGCCAAAGTTTAGATAATCCAAATCCATTTCAATAAGCATTTAATTCACATTGTACCTGTAGATGTGATAAAGTTCCTTGTCACAGAATCTCGTGCGAATCCATGACTGTATTTTATTAAACAATTTAATCACTTGCTGGGAGATACGTGTTATGGAGTGTTACATGTATTATGTATAAATGATGTATATATTTAGGAGATGCGTATCAAGATACTGCGTATATCAAGATACAGATATGGTAAATTTAATTTCTAGTTTAATAAATGTTGTCGAGCTTTGAGAAGTTGTACAGTGAAGATATGGCCTCCCGCGTAACTCGGCGATGCGTTCGCTACGCAGGTCTGACATGAACTCCGCAACCCCAAGTGTGAGCGGGCTTTTCTCATTCCCCCTTATTACTGTGAAGTTGCCCATTAGCTCCTCATTGCATGCAGACTCCGAGAGCTCCTTTTAGCATTTAAAGTCTAAAAACAGGCTTAAATGAGCTGACTTTGTAAGGGGTGAAAATGTTTGCTCGCGATGCAAACATTTGCACGCCTGATACTTTTCTGCACACACATCACACGAATATCCTGGGGTATTAAAGCTGTCCGGTTGCTCCCGGTGGGATCTCGGAAGCGGCCCGAAGGCGTTTCTATAAAAGAGTGCGCAGAATTCCACGAGGAGCCCCTGGAAGGCAACTTGACGCGGCTTTTCGCCTACATGGGCCCGTGACAAGGTGCTCCGTTTCGCAAGCACCGCAAATATCGGCAGTAGCTGCTGTGCGTGCTGCTCCGTACGGGGAAAACATGCACGGCGTGTTTAAGATTTTAAGCGACACTCCAGTGCGAAGAAGCCATTAATCACAGAAAGCGTCTTACAGGGAGATTTACTTCTTTTTAACAGGCTTATGCTCAAGGTAAAAACTCCTCTAGTGGCTTCTATTGCTGACGCAGAACGAAAGCGCGAATCCCTGACCTTTTCAGCCCCAGCGCAAGGGTAGCACCGGGGTCAGGAAGGCAGAGGGTTACCTGTATGCATCATTTCAATTCATTTGTGAAATAAACTGCTTAAAATCCGCAGGGAAGGAAAAAGTTCTGCCCTTATTGAGTTTATTGTTGTCGCTGCCAGAGAAGCAGTTCAGGTGGAGATTCATGGCTGCAGATTCCCACGTGAGCAGAAGGTGAGCTTGCACACCCATTTATACCTTTGCCGCACCACTTGTTAACGCCCGACTCGCAAAATAAGACCGCGGCGTGTGATCCACGTACTGTGAACCTTGTCCAATGGGTTTTACACCCGGGTGACTCTGAGCAGTGTGAACCGCGCACGGTGGCGCACGCTTCAAAGTGCGTGAGGCGGTCACCAAAAAGCACACAAGTGGACAAAATGAAGTTTGGCAGCAAATCCCCGAGCTTCGGTTACCACACAGCACAGCCTGTCCGTGCTTATTTCTCCTTAGGTGACCGCGCTCTCGCCAGCGGACGGCCGGCCACCACCACCACCTTTCGACGTCCGTGTGGCCAGTGTGCGCGTGTGTCTGTATTAAGCGGCCTTGGCACGTACAGTTTTACTTCATCCCGATGGCACAGGATTCAATGGAAAAAGGACATGCAAGTACGATCAAATAGTTATTCCGTTTAGTTAAAAACATTAAAATTAAATCAAGCATAAGAACAACTAATGGCAAATAAAAACTACGTTGAATGGCAGCGTGACTACGTACGACGTGCCGTCGTGCGATTTCATGAACTTTCGTCTTTCCGCAGTTATCTATCCATTAGCAATACATGCTACGAACGCCGACTTTCACGCCTGGCAATGTTTTCCTGTCTTTCGCAGATGAGCCATACGCAGCTGCGATAACAACGCGGCCGTAAGCGACAGGGTGAGACGATGCCCGTCGTTCCTATTCATTTGCTCATTTCCGCACGATTATGGCGCCAGGAGCTCTCAAGGGCAGAGCGCAGTTCAGTTTGCTTACTTAAAAAAGTCAATTGCGCGAAAACACCGCGGCTGTATTAACACGTGCGGATCCGAAGCCGCGCTATTTCACGTTTTGCATGCCGCTATGGAGCGAAGCAGCTGCTTGGGAACCGAAAGCCCCATCGAAGTGGACGACACGATCCGGTTTCCATCTATGAAGTGGGATGAGTCCGTAGGAACAACTGGCCGGCAAAAGCCGAGGAGCTGAACGTAAAGTTTGCATTTCAGATCTCAAACGGCTCCTTCTCCAGCCTACCGGAGAGCGAGAAGAAGGTTTGAGAACGAAAGGAGGAGGAATCCCACTCTGCGCAACAATGAAAATGGAAATAAGAAAGAAGGGAGGAAATGGAGGAAACGTGCGTGACGAGGCGAAAGTGTGAAGCCACCACTATTTGAAGCGCCGCCTTGGAACGACAGCGCCGGTGCGCAGGAAAGCAGCAGACAGAGGTCGCGTTGTGAGGAAACCCCCCCGCGGGTGCAGGGGCTACACGGGGGGCCGCCTGGCCCGCATCAGCATCCCGGCGCGCGGTGTGCGACGAGCCGGACGCTCTCGGCGCCCGGCATTTGATATTCCGCATCTCCGCGGCTCCGGCTCCTGGCAGATCAAAGGGGCCGAGCAGCAGAGGTCCCAAATCCCCCAGCCAGGCCGCCGTGGCCACACTTTGTTTGGTTCATTGGCATTCTGACCCCATGTTTCTCGCGCTTTCAACTCCCAAGTTTGCAAAGCTGAATCAATTCTTTAAGCACATTATCAGTGCAGCAGATTAAAGAGCATCACCGGGCACCGCCGGGATTTAGCACCGCGCTGCAGCAACGTTCTCGTCGCTCTGGTCCTTTCGGGCGGCTCGGAAAACAACCCGCCGACACGGCGAACGAGAGGAACGAAGCTATCCCTCAACCTCAGCCGAATTCCATGTTGTCACGGAGAGTCACGAATTTCTTAAATATTTGGACGGGCGGCTTCGTACGCTAATTTACGTCTTCGCTTCGGTGCTGCTGCTCATTGACTGTTTCTGTTCGCTTCGAGTTCTACATTAATTACATTTATGCCAGATATTCATTTTCATTTCTGCAGCGCCGAGAAAAAAAAGAAAAAAAAACAACATTTACAGGTTGCCTGGCGAAAACCATCCCTTTGCAGAGAAACGCGGTGAAAACGGCGGTGAAAGAAATGACCAACTTTCACTCCGACGGTTTTTATATATTGTTATTCCTTCACATGTTTCCAAATGAGATTTCTGCATTTTCAATTCATCTAATCTAATTTTCTAAACACTGTCTGTTTGAAAGGGTGTTTTAAGGTCATAGATTTGGGCTGACAATAAACAAAAGGGTATAAATCCATTAAGGGAGTGTCCTTTTTTCTCCCTTCCCTCTTTATTTGCTCTTAATAATGTGCAGAGATGCGCCGAGTTGAATGAGCGCCTGTGAGCTCTCCCACACCCCACTCATCCCCCCAATCTCATCAGGCACCGTGATTAAAAATCTGGCACCTTGGACCGCATTGTCTGCATTTGGAAATATTTCAGATGCGTTTCTGCCACTCTGAAGGGAGAAGGAGATAAAGGCAGAGGGGAGGAAGGGAGGGGAAAAAACAGACCCTGTTGTGTGAATCCAAGAGAAGGCCTTGAACCTTGCCATTCATCCCTCTCAGTTCATCAGCTGAGTCTAATTGCCGGAGAGGACAGGACACCACGGGCCCGATTGTCCCTTATCCTCTTTGGAGCCTCTGAGGCATGAAAAGCGAACGGCTCGCTTGATCTTTTTTCCCCTCCCTCTCTCCCTCCCTCGCCTTCTCCTTCTTCTCCTCCTCCTTGTGCCGATATCCTTTCTCTCTTTTGGCCGCCCCTCGCCACCCCTTTCCTCGGGAACGACACGCACTCCTTAGCCTTTCTGCCCTCTTCTCCGTCCGCGCAAAATAATTATTGTGCTCAGCCTAGGTGGATAATGGCAGGAAGGGGGTCAGGGCGGGCAGGCCTAGAGGTCTGGAGAGGAGACCCCGGGCCCTAGGTGGAGATCCCCGGCCCGCGTTAGCAGCCCCGCTATTTAGCGTCAGATACCTTTTCGTGACCCGGGATTTGGTTGGCCCGTCTTAATGAGCCCTCGCCACAGAGGCAGCGCCGCACCGGTCTGGAAGGAAAGGGCTGGAAGGCCAAAGTACAATAAGACGCACGGCCTCCTCAGACAACGGCGCATCTGTGCCGTCTCATTAAAACCGATGGAGAGCTGGCGCTTTTCAAGGTCCCTCTGCAGTGAAGACCAGATCCATTGACACCGACTTGTCCTTTGCGGTCAACACCTTTCAGGCGAGGAGCACGGAGAGCACGCAGGCTCTTATTAGAGGCAGAATGTGGGCAGCTTATTTAGACAGGGAAGGGTGCTCAACTTGATTTGGCCGAGATGTGAGAGGTAGCGTGTGCGGGGGTGGGGGGTACGGGGAGAATTAGAGAGCGAAAAACTCTGGGAGAATTAAGAAGATGACAAAAGGTGTCAAAGGCCAGCGAGGCCTAGAAAAATAGCGGCTGAACTGAATCCGAGAGGCGCGCATGAAAGGCGACTCTGTGCAGACAACGCGCTCTCTGGAGGAAGACCCGACGCTTTGTTGCTGGACAGAAAAGAAGATTCCGAATCCGTTTTACAAAAAGATTCCACGTGTAATGCAATTTTATGTGCAAACGTAAAATAAAAAGCTGTTAAAATGGTTAAAGCGGCGGCAAACGACGGTTTTCCGCGGGACAAACACACCAGGATTTGCAGCAAACGGCAGCTTCGATGAGCGAGACGCTCATCTGCAACCAAGGTTGGCAACGCAGTTGTTCAAATGAATGCCATCTTCACACTTCTGCCTTGTGAGTCTTCCGCTCCTTTTTCCTCCCTTAGTTCTGTTCTCTTTTTCATTTACAGTTTCATTTGCGTTGCCTCGCCGCAGCCATTTTGCACGCCGGTCCCGCTCCCATTCAGACAGAAGAAAAAAATCGATGAAATGCGTTTCCGTAAAGAATGCAGTGTATTTATTTTCTATGTATTATTTAAACTGAAGGGACGAATGACATCTGATCTGAAAATTACTGGAGTGACTCCGACGTTTACTCTCCAAAGAAATGAGCATTGTAAGTCAGTTAGTAAAACCGGGAAGAAGATGCTGTCAGTGAGGAGGGCAGCAAGACGAACGGTGGGGACAGACAGGCAGGACAAAAACAAACAAACAAACAAACAAACAAACAAAGCGGCGAACAAACAGCTTTAAGCAATCGTGTAAAGCGTATGTATGGGGCGAGCGCCAGCCGCGGCTCCGTATCGATCCGCTCGCAGAGGCACGTCGGTCCTCCGAGTTCTGATCGCCTCCCGCGCCTCTGCGCCGGCGTTGCATATTGATCCGGCCCACTCCTTTAGAGTTTAACGCGCCTGCCGAGGAACCCTGACCGGGCCCCTCCTCAGGCCTGAAAGGCAAGCATTTAGAGCACCGGGGGAAAAAGAAAGAAAGAGGATTGGGAGGAATAACAAGAAAGGAAAAAAGAGAGCAAAACCAAGGAGATCTTGTAACGCAGACGTCTGTCAAATGAGCACGAACGGTCCGATGGCAGGCGCGTCCTTCGGCCTGACCGGTGAGAATGTTCATTACAATTCGGGCGTCTTAAGAAGACACCAGCATCCTGGATGCCCAGAACGATGCAGCTCAGAGACTCTGGGTTTTGCCATGTCTGCTCGTGCCAAACACCTCCCTCTGAAACCATTAGAAACGATTAGGAAAACAAAATGTGTGCGTGTTTCTCCATTTGTATGACGTCACGCGTGGGTCTGTGTCCGTTCAGTGCTTACAGGTGAGTGTGTGTGTCTGTGTATGAGTTTCTTTGTGTGTTTGCAGTTGCGAAAGGCCGTAAGGGCCGAGTCTGTTTTTGTCTCCGAATGTGTGTTTTGCACTTATGGTAATATTTGCGTGCGGATGTGCGTTTGTATCCGCGCGCGAGCGCTTCCGTCCGAGCGTTTGCGAATACGTGCGTGCGCGGTTTTGTGCACTGATCTATGTGCGAGTGTCTGCCGAGAGACAGGCCATCTGTACTGGTTTGAAGAGCAACATGTTGTCGAAGGAGGCTGGGGAGCGGGGTGCGACTTGACTTGTCAAATCTTGGCTCATCACAAGACAGAGGGGGAGAAAAAGGAGGAAAGTGTCCAGAGATAAACAATTAAATCAATCCCAGCGGGAAAGGCCATGGACAACGTGAGCGGTTTCAGAAAGCAAAATCAATATGGCCTCCTGCAAAGGCATATCGGGGTAGGAGATGCTTGAGGAGGGTCAACCTCGAGTCCCAGATCAGGACACCAGCAGCCTGCTAGGTCACTGTCTGAAAATTTAATTAAAACCCTTACTAAAATACAATTTTGTGAAACTAAATCCACTGAGAAAACATTGTGTAATGCTATTAGTCACGTCCGATTTAGTCAAAACTAATTCTGAAAATGTATTAATAAGAACAGCGAGAGAATGGAACTCTTAATAACCATTACCCCCTGCACACCCCATGCCCTGCACCCCATCCTCTGTGCCAGACCAGCCAAAATGAGCTGTTGCAAAATACATTTGGGAATGTTCATTTCACACCCACAGCTACAAGCGCGATGCAACACAAGCCACAGACACACAGGCCGCCCCCAGGACTGCCCCGGCTAGCGGCTCTCATCTCGCACCTCGGCATCCGTCCCAGTAGGCAGGCACCATGGGTACAGTGAGATGCGGTGTGGTGAGGTGCCAGGTGTGGAGGACCACGGAGGTGGGGAATTCAGTTTTCTGCTCTGCCAGCAAGACAGAAAGACAGACAAACAAAAAAACAAACAAACAGAGATAGATAGATAGATAGATAGATAGATAGATAGATAGATAGATAGATAGATAGATAGATAGATAGAAAGCGTCAGAGCTGTGAAAGCCTGGGCAGCCTGTGCACCTCTTCGGAAAAGACGG
This sequence comes from Heterotis niloticus, assembly GCA_018136845.1. Taxonomy (NCBI): domain Eukaryota; kingdom Metazoa; phylum Chordata; class Actinopteri; order Osteoglossiformes; family Osteoglossidae; genus Heterotis; species Heterotis niloticus. Next base: position 24,884,024 of record CM030903.1, read on the forward strand.
TCGAGGAGCAGGAGATGCGGCTTTGGTGTTGAGCGCCACTGAATCGGGGGACCTTTGACAGAATGTCAGTCTCTCGCTGCGGCCCGTGGACCTGGGAACAAGAGTCCTCTGGGATGAAAGGCCTTGCTGGTGTGGTGAAGGCAGTCACAGGCGGCAGCGATGATCGCGCTCCAGTGGCTTTTCCATCTGCCTCTGGTTTTTATCTGGCTGAGCGTAAAGAAACAAAGAAAAACAAGAGCTAAGGTGTCACCGACTCCACGCAACCTTGAACAGGTTGGGAAGGTATGAGCCAATTTCAGCGATGGATCAAACAGCTGTAGAAATGGCCACCGGCACAACAGCGGCGGCTGCACATGCAAACGGAAGCAAAGCGAAAATGCCGGTCACCCAGCGGCACGTGCGATAGCTGAACGGTACCGAGAGCACCAAGGTCACCGCGGGAATTTCTGCCCGCACCATTTCACCAAAAAGAAAATAAAAAAAGTAATCAGAAGCACCTGCCGCAATTGCCTGCTACGCGAATCAGGAACGGCATGCCAGACCGAGCTGAAGCGAGCGCCGCGTTACCGCACGGAAAACACATCTTTCATGGGATGCCTCGTGCGATGCGGTTCTGCTTGACCTGCGGAACAATCGCCTTTAGTTGTGGCAGGTGTTAGCAGTTAGCGGCTATGCTCCACTTAGTAAGTGGGATGTGAGGAGGACAAATTTCCTGCAGAATAAAGACCAGCATGTTTCATAGAAGCCAGGAAATAACTGACAAGGACATGGATAGACTACTGGCAGCATGCGGTTTTCCATAATCCATAATCCAGTACCAGTACCGAGTGTCCCGGCAGTCTGACGGACAGAAGCTTCAAGACAGAAATCTTACACCGATAAGTGTCTTTATTTGCGGTACAGCATCCCTATATGCTGTATTCTTAAGTAACGCACAAACTTGTAACTGAAAGGGACTCCCTCGTTCCCCTCATTCTGCACATGGACTTCACGGTATGAAAAGCCAAGTTTGCACCGGTTCCAAGCCTAAATCTGCCGCCGTCATAAGCAGACTGAAGCTTATTACGCACAGCATATCTTGAAAGTCACCAAGGAGACCTTGATGTTGCGAGAACATGGGCCACAGATGCAACAGAATCCGTACCATTTCGGTACACGAAATGTGGATGTAGCCATGCTATTATGCGGCGCACAGACAGAGCAACAACTCCTACATCTCCGTCTGAAATCCCACGAGGCAGCCCAAGGCCTCCCTGGAGGAACTGCCGACACATTGACAGACCCACGCCACACCAGTTTGTGGAAAATCTGTGCTGTCTCCTGCCGCCAAAGGAGAGGCAGTCGAATGTTCCCACAGCTCTTTGTAGACGGCAGAAACACGGCGGCGCTTCCCAGACGGCGAGCGGGCGGCCAGTGATGCAACGACCGTCATGCCATTCCAGTTCTCCTCGACACCCACCTTCGGATGGTCTGAGAAGTCGGGCGGCCGACCCGGCGGCTGTCAGTCGTGGGAATACCTGCCGGAGCGCCGGCCTATCGGCTCCACTTTCACACTTGAGCCGCTGGCGCCGCACACATAACCCGCCGCCTCGTGTCTAATTAGGAGTGGAAAAGGAGGTCTGCCTGGTTTAAATGGGGGGGCTGGGGCTTTTATAAGACACGGGAAAGAATGGAATCCCGGGGAGACCACAAGTAACCTTTTCCCTTTTTTTCCCCTTGATTTCGGAATCAGCCATTGATCTGTCCCGCTGTTTGTACTAGGGAAGCTCTCCCAGCAGTGCGGTTCAGCTCGAGAAGCGCCAAGGCTAGTTCATTAGCCGTGTGCGGCGCGTTCCTGCAAACAGATCACCATAATGCTGTGGTGAGTTAATGGCTTTCTGCTGTTTCCCCCAGAGTCCGCCTGTCTGAAGCCTGCAGGCTGAAAATGCTGCACCCCCCCCCCTTCCCCTCCCTTCCCTGTATTTTTATTAGGGAGCGAACCTTTAACCGTGGGGCCTGGTCCTTGTAGCAGCTGGAGATGCCGGGATGCCGCCCCCCATGGCCTGCTCTCCCTTTGAAGGCCTCTCCCGGTAACGGAGCTGACGTTGGGCGACGCTCGCCTGGCACAGGCCTGCAGCTGTGGAGACAAACACAGCCTCCTCAGTTACCACTCACCCATCTTTCGGGATTTTGTCAGTAGCGCACAATCGCGTTATATATTAAATTATGTCATATATTATATTAACAATACGTATAAAATTGTTTTCATGACGTTTCTTGGTCTGAGTGAACTCCTCTGCGTCAGAGTTGTTACGGGCCAGCAGACGCGCATATTTTGCACGGTATGGCACGTGCTTTCTAAGAGTGTAAGGTGTAGAAATATATAATTTAGCTCAGCATGATACGTTTGTATTATTTTCCATTGAAAAAAGCAAAACTACAGCGATCGCAGCTTTGATAGATAACAGAAACGTTTGGTGAGCGGCTTCCCTCATGGATCCTGCAGGGATTTGAGACGCTGCGACGTCAGCCGTGCTCTCGGGTGTCTCTGGGCTGCAGGACACCTCCCTTCCTTCCTTCCTTCCTTCCTACTTTCTTTCTTTCTAAAAAGACCATTTGCCACCATGTGCCGCATGCACACGACCGCTTTGTTATCACTGATCCCATTCTAAACTTAAACACATGGACAAAAATGTTTAACCATCCACAAACATTTCACTGGTTTGCAGCAGAGGAAAGCGTTAGAAGCTAAATAATTTGCGAAATATAACTTCATTTGTCAGGGAATCCTAGAATAGCCCAAATAATATGATCAGCACCTTGTACAAGGAATTACATATAGTTTTAAGCTGGTGATTCTCCTTTACTGAGTTGCAGGTGTCTGCAAAAGCACTCGTCATCCTGTTTTGTGCCACCGTGTCCATTGCAATGAGCGTGAAGAAATGAAAAACCAAGAACGATCTGAGAAGGTCAGAGACAAAACTCTAGACAAGAACGGACAATCTCAAGGCTGCAAGTTTATCTTCAGAGACCTTCACGTTCCTGTTACCACTATAAGTATTGTTATCAAGAGGCCACTGTAACATCTCACTGGATGTTGCCGCTGGAGAAACCTTGAACAGAAATTGCAGCAAAACATTGTTGAAACGGTGGAGGAAACATCTCCATCATCTGCCGGCCACACAAATTCAAGCTGACCTTCAGATGGCAGACCTTTCAGCTTTAAATCGCACCGACTTGGTGAAAAGGGGGTCGGAAACACAAGAGGCCACCGCAGAGAGAGATGTAAGAAACAATGCTGATGGTGAGAAACGATGATGTAAGAAAGTCATGAGCACACGGGACCGTGAATAAATTTGAATGACCGTCAGCATTCTGCTTTGAATCGATATTCCGTTGATAACTTTTCACTTCAGGTGGTGCAGCGATGAGATGTTAACAGATTTTGGCAGCATGGTCCTCAGGACCAGATGAAGCAAGAGATGAGCTCTGCAGCGCTTCCTTGGCACTGCACCTTTGAGACCCCCTTCACATGGAGTCTCTCTATCTGGCTGACCAGAGCTGACCCTGGGGCTGAAGGAGTCCGCTTGGCAAGGGCCTTTCGGCTCCCGTGTCAGTCTCTGGTGGACAGCACGATCTTGTAGTGCGTGCTGTGCTGCAGCCGGGGTGCTCTGGGAATCCCGCAGGAGACCTGAGGGTCAGGGTAAGTCAGGGGCGGCCAACCATGGACTTCTCACCAATGCCAGTGGGAGACCTTTTCGCATCTTGCTCTTCCACCCATAAAGCATCACTGAGCAGGACAACAGAAGCATGAAGGAGAGAAAACCTGATGTTTTCTGGTGTTCCATGGCTACTGAGACTACTATGTATTATTATTATTATTATTATTATTATTATTATTATTATTATTATTAAATGCTTAAATAAAATTGTTTTTCTGAATGGAGACAAAGCTTCACTTTTGCTGGTACTCCATTTATTATTTATTCAGTATCTACCTTGTAAAAGGAAATCCACTATTGTTGTAAAGCAGAAGAACATTTAATGAATCCACATGGTTATTAATGCACAGGTACACCAAGTTGCCAGTTTATTAGGTACGCAGCCTGTACATGCTAACCTGTCGTGCATTGCATGACAGCAGTGTGTGGAATGAATGGGACAGATGAGCATTTCTAGCATCGGTTGGGCAAAACGGGGGACTTTAGCGACTCTAAATGCAGCATGACAGTTGGTGCTGGACGTCCTGGTTCCCGGTTCCAGCATCTTCCAAACGCCTGCCGTCTCAACCCTACTGGGCCTCTTTGGGTTGAGGTGGAAAGGGCTGTTTGCGGCCAGACTGCAGCCCACCAATCTGCAGAAGCCGCGCAACAGTCGCGTCCACACGGCACAACACGTGCAGCATCCCGCAGAACCCGTGTCCAGGCAGATTCGTGCTGTTCTGAAGACCAAAGGAGGTGGAGCTGGACACCCGTACCTAATAAACTGGCAGCCCAGTGCACTGCATAATGTAACGCCACATCTGTCCAGAGAAATTGTCTGATTTTTCACCATTAAAACAGAATCCAAACTGTCATTTAGTTCCTTTAGTAAGATCAATTTTCGGACTACAAAGCCAGGCCTGCCAGGCCTATAGGCGGCTTCCGCTGAAACCTCTAGCGCGTCGGCGGCCCCTTCAGCTTTGCTGCCGTCCACTTGTCATCCCTCACTCTGTCATGTTTAACAAAAGCCAATAGCCGTTCAATACCCCATCCATCAGTGTTACTTCACAGCACTAACAGTCCACTCTTCCCCTGCGTGTAAGGCAACAGGATTATTTTATACCCCCCATTCATGGTAAATGCCCTTAACAGCAGCTGCTCCATGGGAATTAACAGGTTAATCAATTGTTATTTTGGACCCGCCCCTTTGCCCCCCGTTTAACAAATCTGCAAGTTAATATTCACTCTCGGCTCTAATTGACCAGAAGGCAGCAATGGTTTTATCGATCGCTTCTTGAGGGATCTTTTCCATAAAGGGAGTAAACACGTCTTTCTCTTTTTTACATGCGGGAACTTCGTGCTGCGGCACCCGCGAAGATAAATGAGCGTGAAAACCGCACCGCTAACTGCGTTCAAAGGCATAAAATGGAGTTTGCGAAATTTAGGAAGGAAATGAGTTCAGATGACATCAGTTTGGTGAGATGAACAGCAGGGTAGCAGGTGTTTGTGCGAGGCTCTATTGTGCGCGCGCGCGTGCGCTCCTCCTACCCCCACTGCCAAAAGATGGGGGGCTGCCGCACGCTGGGCCACGCTGGGCTGTCGGGTCCCCATCGCCAAGGCCCAGTGACACACCCGGCCGCAGGTGGCCTCCGTCCTGCCCTGCCCTGAGCTCCCGTCACCAATCCACCTCCAGGTCCTCAGCGACCTCAGCGCAGGGACTCCTCCGTTTTCAAAACTGCGCAAAATCTCCTCCCGCTGCCCCACACATCCCCCTTCCAGTGCTCAAAGAAAGTTTTCACGTTACAGTGCAACACGACACGCTTAAAACAGAAATAAAAGAGTTAATGTTAAAAATTCTTGCATTTTATTTTTATTTTTTATTTCTCAATGCGGTCGAGCGGAGTACGAGGGCCCGTCTTCTGTGCCGAGCCTTTGAAGTGCTGCACTATCGGTGCCGGAGAAGGGGAGCGCTGTTCGACTGCGCCGAGGGCCGTGCCGCTCACCTCCACCCTCCTGCGTCTCGGCGGGACGCCTGCCTCTGCTTTATTTATAATCCATGTGACCCCACTGCGCTTCCTCTCCCATAATGCAGTGCGAGGTCACGCCTCTCCCCCTGCCCCTCCGCCGCCACGCCACCTTCCGAGCACCACCGCAGGATGGCAGCCAAGGCGAAATCACAGCGAAGCAGAGATCAGAAAGCGCCTGGCCCGGAGCCAGCGGAGTCCAACGCGGAGAGACAATAAGAGCCGGCGGACGCGGCGCATTTCGCGTCTGAGGCGTCGCCGTCCCGCGAACGCATTTCCAAAAACCCTGCGCTCGCTTGTCCGACAACGAAATGCATCACCGCCGCGATTAACACGTACGGCGCACTGTGAAAGAAGCGCAGTTTTCCAAAGTCACATGTCAACGCACACGTGATATCCTGCAGTTATTAACAAAATCGTTTTATTTGCAACTTATATCTTATTAGCGGAGCTGGAACACTTTCGGGGTTGCACGCCAATTACAAATTCTAAGCGGAGCGGGGGACTGGAGCGCGTGGGAAAACTGCCCATCCGTGCCTTTCGCTCTGCCGCCAAAGCCGCCCGTCCGCCCCGGTGGCTGCGCCGATGGCACGGCTGACAGAGGTGCTGCCCGGCAGGTCGGAGGTGCAAACGCAGGGCCCGCCCGGCGGCCATTACGGCCCTGCACACAGCTGCCGCGCTCGAAGCTAGATGGGCTCTCCATGTGAGCACTCCTTCGCTCCCTGGCACCGAAATGCTGCGGCTGTCGCCGGAAGCAGCGTTCAACCGAAGGAGGAGCCAAACATTGGCGGCGCGGAGGTGAACAATTACACAGACCACAAGCACCTCTTCATTCGGCTGGTTTAATGAGTAATAAAATCTCATTAAAAGCGTTTTCCACGCAGGCCGGATCGTGGCGTGGACTCCTGGGAAAAAGGGTTCAGCGTGCTGACAGGAAGATCTCCTTTGCTCTGCTGACGGTTAAAGATTCATTACAAATCCTCACACACGAGCTGTCGGCAGTAAATAACGTCCCCTCTCAAAGAGGAATTCCGTGGATGTGCTCCACATTTGAATTTTCCTCTCTGTGTGAAAGAGTTCATCTGATCCGTGGCTCCTCTTCAGCGCGGCTGATACAGCCGTTGCCGACTTCCAGCTCAGTTATCTGCGACCAGACGTGGCTTAGAATCCACTGTCTGATACCCAGCATCCCTGATGGATGGCCCCCCATCCTCATCCACGGCAGCAAACCAATCTGAGCCGTTTTAATAAGTAATAATTAAAAGATTGCAGAGAGGAAAAGGAAGTACGGCTTCAGTGAGCTTCTCGTGCCCCTCTAAGTCTCCGGTGATAAATCTTTCCCCCGACGCCCATATAACAAAATCCAAACCTCATTCAACTTCACATCCATCAGTGTTCTGCTGAAAGCGATGACAAAGCACTTTCAATTACACCGGTAACTGACTCAATGAAACAGTTCATCGCCGACTGGGACCGCCGGTCGAAGGGAAGCCGGCCGAGCCCGGGCTCTGCTAGGGCGTCCATTTGACCTGGCCCGAATAAAAGGGTGTTGTTTCGGGGACACGGGGTGGCCATCCCCTCCCTGGTCTGGCAGCAGTCTGCCTTTTGTGTGCTGTCAGCTTTCGGGACCTGATTTATGGGTGGGACATCCTCCTGCCACGGTCGCCCATGTGGCCTGTCAGCACCGAGTGCCGCCTCGGCCCTGTGGGAATTAAAGGCTGAGAAGCGGGTCGTGTTCTGTTCGCTTTCAAAGGGTCTCCAGCGCCACCCATCTCACTTCTCACTTCCCCAACGGCCATATCCAAAAAAAAAAAAAAAGGCGTGAAGTGGCAGCGCGGCCTTTAAGTGCAGCATCCGGCCTTTGCATAATGATTTAATGTGGAATTCAAACAGTCGGAATAAATGAAACGCATGCACTCTAGAAATTTACATGGAGGAGAGGAATCGGGTTGATTTTAACTCATAATTGAATGACCCTCACTAGGCACTACTATTTAATCGAAGCAAACAAACATCGGGATACTTCGGAGAAACTGTTAACAATATGGAGTGGCGCTCGCACACAACAGAAACGCGGGCGTCAATTAAAAATACCTGGCCTTGTTTCGCAACAAACAACGGCAGAAAAGGCTGTGGCGTCTCCTTCCTGCGGAGCGAGCATCATCTGAGGGCACGCGGACCTTTGCGAGGAACGTTCTTCGCCGCTTTCAAAATCTTTTTGTTACATAAACAACACAGGGGTACGGCTGCCTCGGGGGACGGTCTTTTAAAAGAAACTCTGACTTTGGCGCCCCAGCTTAATGCCCTAAAAACCACGTGCAGTCCCACCTCTATCATGAGCGCGAAGCCCGCGGACCTGGACTTAGAGGCAAATACGGCACATGGGAGAAGCTCCTCTCTCGCAAACGCCCCACGGTGGAGCCCTGCCAGCAATTTTATTTTTACTCCGTTTTTTATTTATTATTTTCGGCCGGCGAAATAAGGCCGCTTTCCTCAATCGCTCTGCCTCCTTGCCCCCCTGCGAAAGCTACAACTGCACAGAGTCTGAATCGGCCACGGGCAAAAACAAATCACTTGCGATTACGGGATCATCGAGATTTTAATAGCTGCTGTGTTTCTCCCCTGTACTGCATTTTATTTAAAGGTGTCAAAGTTTGCCGGACGCCCCGGGCTCCCCAAACCAGTAATTGGCCGACTGAGACGCGGAGCAGTCCCTCCGGTGCCAGAGTGCGCTTGTTGTTCTGAACTGGAAGGCTCTCCTCAAAAGACGGGGCCAGCGGGTCGTGTGAGGCAGTAACACGCTGAGCAGGAGCCAAGAGGCAGCAGCATCACTCAAACTTCGCTTTCATGTGCAGTTTGCATCTGGGAAAATAACCTTCTGATCTTCTGATCTCGATTTCTGATCTCGATTGCTAATTAGTTCTGTTGGCAAGTGACTCGGCCCGAACCGCAGCGGCTCTGCTTGTTGACCCGGCGAGGAAGGCGCATTAAAGTCGAGTAATTGTCATTTCGCGCAACTGCGGCGTGGAATCGTGTTCCCGGCTCGAGCAACGGAGCCGAACGAAACTTTTGCGGGGAACGAAGTTGACGTTTGCTCCGCAGCCGAAGCCCAGTGCAGCGTGGGGGTCCGTCCGACGCCACAAGTCGGCCTTTAGGATTTGCCCCCCCACCACCACCAAGTTTTGCCAAAACCGCCGGCAGGTGTATTTTTTTTAAACTTCTCACTGTTCACTTCTTCGTTTGAGCTCTGTAACTTCAACTTTATCACCTGGTCAACCCTGAAAGTTCCCCTCAGGTTGGAAACGCTGGCTGTTTTTTTCCTCTCGAGTACAGTAGTGAATTTTGGGGGTGGGTTAGCGAATTTGGTCCCGCTGGTGAATTCGACCAACGCGATTCTCCCCGCGAACTTAAAGGCGGAAGGAGCAGCGCCGGAGCCGCCCGTCCCCCTGGGCTTCACGGCAACCCCCCGAAAGCACTCCTGCGCTTTTCGTCCGTGTTAACAGGCAGCGGAGCGCGGCGCAAAAACAAGTCACTGAAGCATTGCAGGAACCTTGGGAAAATAAATCTTCCCCTCGGTGGCATTGAACGAAATCCAATAGCCTGTTGAACGGCACATCCGTCACTGCTCCGGGGAGGGCGTGGCGGCGGCGCACCCGCCGCCGACAGACGCGTCCTCGCCTCACCGCGTCGCCGCTTGACGCTTCGGGGATTCTGGGGGAAAGCGTAGCCAGCTGTGAAGGGTGTGAGAAGAAGGAGCGGGGCACGCAGAGTTTGCGCCACGGGCGCCCGAGCGCGCTTCCGTGATGTTAGCGAAGCGGCTAATCGGGGCCGCTGTCTGCCCACTCATCGCCTCATAATTAGCCATCCAGCGAGACCGTCGGCCTGTCAGTGGGTGAGGAGCAGGGAAGATGTCACAGTAAATAGCCGCTCTCTTCTGCTGTTGCACTACACGTCTTCTTTCAGTCGGGAGCCTTGCACTGCAAGTGAACTTCGGAGAAAATCGAGGCCACCGACTTGCCGGGCCTTATATAATGAGCTTAACAATGGGGCAAGCTTTTCACTCAAGTGACGCCCTTGTACCATGGTGCAGTATGCTGGAAATATGGGCCTTCTGTTGAAAGGAAGATGCTGCCCTTCACGGCAAAGGCGCGGTAAAGGCAAACGGCGCACTGGAGGCCAGGCGCTCGGAACCCTTGACCTCTGACCGTCCGGTTCATCTCCAGCTCTGCAGAGGTCTGACTGGCAACAAATGGCAGTGTTGTTATCCAAACAAACAAAGAAAGAAACAAAAAAATGTTAGCATGGTGTTGGACTCTGTGTGCTGCCCACTGGACTTGCTCGTGGGGAACCCGGCTGCTTCAGGGACAGCAGAAATGTGGCCCCGCTGAAGTCGGCCTTCACAGTGTCGCTCGGCCTCGCGGCGGTGCTTCCGGACGGCGGGGATCTCTTCGGGCTGCCCTTCGCCGCACACGGGCTTCTGTTTCTGCCACCCGATCTGAAGATCCGTGAGATCTTCGCATGATCTAAAGCACGTTGGTGAGGTTCTGGTACAAAAAAAGCCAAACGATGACTCTGAGCGGGACTCCCTTCCTACAACGCTAGAAATGACATAAGAGTCGACACTAGATGGTCTAAGAGTATCTCACTGCTGAGACTGAAAGCCAGCGTGTTGGCAGGTCCCGGTAGATTAAAAAAAAGTGGATTAATCCAAGCGCGATATCAGCACGACTGTCTTCGGAACGCGAGACCTAGCCGAGGAAACCTGTGATTTTGAAGCAGCGCGAAGGCCTGTCTGTCTCGACGGAGCAAGCAGCAGCTTATTGTTCTGTCAAATAAATCCAGCAGAGAGGTGCATTACGACATACCTCTGCACCGGTGGTCTCTCGGCAGCCCGCGGCTCAGGTGTCACGGCTGACAGCGGCGGTAGCTGAGACGCCACTTAAGGGTTTAGCTTCCCCCGGCGTCTGGACCGCGACCCGGCGACCCGGACCACCACCTCAGCCCCCATCCCGCATGCGTATCTGCCTGACAGCCCTTCAATGGCAAGTGTGTGGCAGCCTGCAGCGCCGAGCAGCCCGCAGGGGGCCGACGGGGACGTCCTCTGCATTCCGCGCGCCGCAAACGGCCTATTAACACACAGCTGTCAGCGTGTCGGCGAAGGGGAGCGAGAGTGGAGAGAGAGGCCCGCTTCCAAGGTGCGGCCACACAATCGGGATTAATAACAGCGAGACGAGTCGCTTCTGTTTACAGTGTTCGGCTCCACCGCAGCCGTGACAGACGCGGAATGCAAACAGCCCCGGCGCGGCACAGGTGCTCTTCCCCGCCTCGTGTGTGTTCACCGCCGTGTGTGTGTCCACTACCTTGTGTTTGCTCACCGTGTCGAGTGCCGGTGCGTGTGCAGCACTTGGCTCCCGTGCACAACACACCTAAACACACACAATCCAGCGCACGTCAGGCATCTGCGTGATGAAATGCTCTCCATCCATTACCTGCCTGCCCATAAGTTCATTCATGCAGCCATCCATCCATGCGCGCGTTTGCCGTTTTAAAGGAAACATTCAGCGAAATGTCTGCCTGTCTGCCAATTCATTGCTGGATCTATGGGCACCGAGGAAGGACTGAAGGCTGTATCTTCTGCAGCTGCTTGCACAGGTGGTCAGGCGAGCAGGAGGAACAGCAGGACAGCTTTGCGCTCAAAAGGGCATTTTAATGCCACCTTAAAGCAGCCGTTCGGCCTCTTTAAAACCAAACTCAACGCGGTGTCTGCAAAACGCACAACTGGCCCGCACCCCTCGGCCTAATCTGCACCCACAACCTCACCTACATTCTTCACCTGCACCCGTACCCTCAACCTCACGATCCTTCGGCTCCCTACAAAGACCTCCCGGCAGCGCTCGGACCGGCCGCTCGAGGTGCCACTAGCGAGCAGGAGCGGACCGTCCGCAGCTGGCCGCCATCGTTCCGGTCCCGTCGGGCCGCGCGTCAGGCGAACCCCGCCTTCTGCCGTGGCCGCGGCCCCCCCACCACCCTCCGGCTCTCGGTTGTTCAATATCGTGGGCATCGCTTCAAATTCACGCGCCTCCTCCTGAAATAAACCGTGTCCACGCAGGGAGGAATTACGCCCGTATCGTTCTAGAATAAATCGGCGGCCGAGCCACTCGGCAGATGCAGGTTCAAATAAAGCGGGCGGCTGCGCGTTTGTCAAATTGCATCTAAGCGGGAGCGGAAACGGCACGGAGTGACTTCAGTCATCAGTAATTAGAATATCATTGCACGCAATTACAAAAGATTTTGATGGTCTCATTTTCACAGCAGCGGAAGCCCCGTGCCAGCTTCTCGCTTTAATACATATTTGTTTTAGAGGAGCGGAGGAGGCAATTACGGTAATCTGCATCCCAGCATGGAACTTTGCTCAAGACGGGCAAAAAAGACCTGCTAAATGCACGTAATTCACGCAGCGGGATTTTTAAAGAGCAAATTGAAGTCTTCGCCGTCATCCATTCGGCCGTTTACTAACTGGATATCGGAACAGAACTTTCTTTTGTTTACACTGCATTTTCATTTCAACTTGGTTGACTGTGACTGTATTAGTGTTTATGGAGGAGTAAAGTACAAAACCGCGCACGTCAAGCCCAACATTACAAGGGGAAAAAGAGGCGAAGCCGCTCAAAAAGAAAACACGGAAATTATTAAGAAAGCGTTTACACACAGGTCCCGTATTTGTCATTGTTTGGACCGACTGCACGTCAGGTCCGTGGTTTTATCGAACTCCTTCAGAAGGGGCTTTATGAAATCGAAAGCGAAAAAAATAAATATATTATCTATTCAGTACTGTTCCACCACGAATTCCGCAGAGCAAATTACCGACATCTATTTACGAGAAGAGAGAATGGAAACTAACGTTATCTCTGGCCCGCGACTGCCTCCAAAGACTTGAGGAGAAGGCGCCGAAGCCAAAAAGCACTTTATTAGCCGGGAGGGGGGGGGTCAAAAGGACCGGGGCCATTATCGAGCGAGGCTGCCGGTTGCGCCCACAACTGCACTTTTCTCCAAATTCCGAAGAGTAAATACGCGAGTTTGAAGCGGGGCTCCCAGCAGCACTCCTCGCCGTGGCTGCCGTTACGGGAAAGATCAATGGGACAGAGCGATGGGGGAAGATCAGCCCCATAGCCCACAGCAGAGCCGCCCTGAACGGTGCTGCAGCTCCATCAGGCAAACAGAATGGAAATCGCCTCTTCGGCTTCAACATTTGCTCCCCGCATGTTAACTGAGAATTTATCTTGAGTTTCAACACGACTTTGCCGTGTATCGCGCTGCGTTAAAATACTTTGGCTGTCAATTCGTTGCAAATACTGCAAACCGCCCGCACAAAATGAAGTTACGTCGACAGTAACTGCATAAAACAACGAGGAAACTTCTTGGTGACCTTTGGAAGGCTGGAAATGTCACCGCGTTTCCGGAGAATCCGAAATGCCGAAAAAAGCGTGGCCCTCGACACTCGCAACAGCAACAGCGGTCAAAAATAAACAGTGGATCTAGCACATCGGTTTAGTTCCATCCGTCTTACCAGGACATAATTCTGCTGCCATTTCCAAACGCACTAAAGTAAATGGATCACGAACATGAGCGGCGATGCCTCGACTGACCCGTCTCACCGGGCCCGAGCTCCGCTGGGTTAATGGGGTTAATGGCCGGGCCTCCTGAACGGCTGGCACGCTAACAACACGCTCGGTGCTGACAGCAGCACTATGCCCAGCGTGCAGGAGGATCCATCTCAACAAGGCCAGTGGCTCCTCCCTTTCAGCCTCACCGCACCTTCTCTGCACCAAACTCCATAACCAGGCGATCCACGCACCTCCAGTGCATCGCCACAGCGCACAGCATGCCATACAGGTGGCCTTCTGGACCTCAGAGGCCCAATGGGGGTCCCCCGGTGCATCCGCATCCACTCTGGAACTGCAGTGGTGCGGAGAAGCTGCAGATAACATCGTCCTAAGGGCTCCTCGAACGCTGCAGCTGACGCCGCCTCATATTAACACGTCGACAGAGATGCACAGGCAGCGGGCGCCACTAAAATGTCCCACTATATGCGTGCGCAACTGTTCAGTTTGCAGTCCGACATGCTCACCAACACTCGTCCTCACATATGGGCATTTGCAAAGTTCTGGCGCATTAAAGTAAACATCTGGCATGTTTAAAGACGCACTCGTGAAGTCTCTCGGTCTCACATAAAAACTTCTCCCAGCAGCCAGCTGAAAAATCTCATATTCCCTACTAAGGAGTGAGACAACTTTGCCCGCATCTCGTGTGCAACGCAGCTCAGCGCAGCCAGACAAAATACATTCTTGAGTTCGGCCCGTTTTTTTTGAGAGTAGCTGAACTACACGGGGTGCGATTCATGAGCCACAGTTTGTCAGGGAAGGGGCACCGCATGGGCTGAATGGCGTGCCGACTGGCAGTGAACTCAAGTGTGCCCGGCGCTGCGGGGAGCGGCTCTTGCGGGCCAGGTGGCATCTCGAATGGAAGTAACGCTTCACCACGTAGCCCCACTTCACCGGGAGGACGGGTACGGCTTTGGCGTTCCCAGCATCCTCTCGCACCGGACGGGGTGGAGGAGGGGCTGCCTCTCGCTTGGGATCCGACAGAAAGGGGCCCCAGGAGTCGCTTGAAAGTATCCTGTCTCTAGACGCGACTTGGCGGCTCCATTTCTGACTGGAAAAACTGCTCTGTCCACTTTGTTGAACCGTGGAGAAGGAAAAAAAACACCACATCCCGCTTATTGTATGGCCGGCTGCGAGCACTTGTGGTATTCGCAAAGTGCATTACGTTTGTGCTGAACAAACAGCTTTACGCTGGCGGTTACGAAGACCTTGAGGGGAAAAGAAAGGCAGTAGGTAGGAGCGCCAGGGCGGGGGCGCTCCCGACCACCGGTGGGGTAATCTTGCGGGAAATGGGGTGGTGCTGAGCGATAAGTCGCCGCCGGTTCGGGGCTCCACTTATCGCCCGGGTCTTTCAAGGTACCTCTTGAAAATGTGAAGCTGCCAAAGTGAGCTGCCCTTCGCCTGTGGATTTAGTTGGCCGAGCGGTTTCTGAGTAGCGTTTATCTGGCTGAACAGGGCCCGTATCTGCCTGCGTCTGGCGCGTTTCAATATTGCGCTAAACAAATGGGCGCAAACGAAACCTTGAAAGGCGGACAGCAAACCGCTGGCAAGACAAACTTTTATTTGCTCACGAGCAATTCGAAGATAAGGCTCTTCGTGTTGTGCCGCCATTCTGACGGATGCTTTGTTGTTAAGCGCGGGCCAGCGGGCAGAGCTGCTGCTGTGGGACGTCGCCGCTCAGGTCCCATCCCGCCTTTTCATCACAGCCTAGGGAGGACCTTGCGGCCCTGGGGCACCGTGGCTGCTGCAAGGCTGCGCTGGACCTGGCAGCGCGCTTATCTAGCGTTCGCTTAAGGTCGCAGAGAGCTGGTCGAAAGTTTTACTACGATTATGATCGCGATTATTTTCTGGAAAGAAACTTTAAATAAAAAAAAACGTCATTTATTCAGAGAGTAATTACGGGTGAAGCAGTTCGGGTTAAGTACCTTTATCTGGGGTACCACAGCAGCAGACGGGATCTGATCCCAAGTCCCTCAGGCGCACGGAGGACACGCACACTCGCCGCCCCGATGTTCACATCACAGTCAGCGCAGCCCGATGCTTCAGCACCGCGGTTCGACCGCCATTCCGCAGCGGGCTGCACTTTGGAACTGACGCAACCAACAGAAAAGAGCGGGAAAAACGGAGTTTCGTACGAAATTCTACCAGTTGAGAGCTGCGAGGGAGACAAACACGATCGAGCTTTGCGCTAGTAAAGCCGGACGACGTTCAGCCGAAGCCGAGCAGCAACAACCGTTTGCCTGACTTCTGTGCCGGGAGAAAAGGTACCGAACCGCCTTGTGCCCGAATTCGCGCTGCCGTCTGTCAAATTATCGCAATGAATTCTTCTCCCCGAGACAGAAAAACCACGCGGAAGATAAAACTCCTTCACAACTGTGCACAGTTTGAGCACACAGAACTGGTTTTATAAATATATGTATATATGCATATATATTCCGCACCAGGGGCAGCGAAAATGTTCGAGTGATCTTTACACATTAAACTGTAAAGCGGCAACGCGACGAGGCGATGAGGCATCAGGCCGTTTTAAGACGAACGTGGCCGCAAACAGCCAAAGTTGAGGGAAGGGGTGGTGGGAGAAGGGGGGGGGGGGCAGCCGTGAGTCTTTGCAGGGAGCTGCGTGAACCGATGAAGCCATCATCTGACAGATCTGTGAGTGTGGCGCTGGGGGCCGGCGCTGGGGGGGAGGGCACGCCTGTGTCACGCGGCCTGATAGAGACGTCAGCGCCGCTCCAGTAATCTCGCGACGCCCGGGCCCAGCGAGGGGCGCTGCGGGGCCCACGGGAGCGGTGGCGTGACGGGCCAGACCACCCCGACAACACAGCTGGGGGCCGCCGGGCGGACAAATCAAAGCGGGAAAAAAGCAATTTTTGAGAAATTAAAGAAATCTCCATGGAAATTAGCATGAAACAGTTTCTAATCTCCCGCTTTTCACTGACGATAAGGGTCAGCGCTTCCAGTTATCCAGCCCGCTTTCCATCCATTTCCCGTCCCTAATTTTATTATTCCCACTTGATTTTTTCTTTCTTTCGCTTTTTTACCCAACTTAATTCTACAGCCTCTGCCTTTCGCTAGTGCCCCCTTTTCTGTTTTCCTCCGCTTGTCCCTCCCTGGAACTCTTTCAATCTATTAAAATCAACGGTACGAAATGGAGGAAAGGTTAATCGAGGGGGAGCCGGCACGGCTTTCAGAGGGACGCCGGATCGAACTGACCGTTGCCCCGGCTGAGAGGAGCGGCTAAACTCCGAGCGACGCCAGCGCGGAACCCCCGTCACCAGGCGAACGATGGCTCTCGCTGTGGCACAATCGCTGTTTGAGGCCCGTGTGAAAGGAAGCGACGCGGCGTCCTCGGCTGGCGTCACGTGGGTGCCGGGGCCGACCCGACAGCCCTACAGGCCACATCCGTGTGCCAGGCTGCTGCCACAGCGCCGCGGTTCCTGGACGCAGAGGCACGAAGCGCCGCGACGTAAGCGGCTTTCAGAGACACCGATCGTATCTGCTCTTCTGCTGGTGATCTTATCTCGACGCGGAGGCTCGGTTTCTGGGCCGCAATCGAATACGGAGCCATGAGCGGAGTACCTGTCGGGCCGCCATGAATTCAGGGCCAACATGAACTCTGACACTACAGTAATGTAAATTAGTGAGCAGCTGCCAGTTTAAAAATATAAAAGCATTTTTTGTGCTTTTATATTTTTAAACTGGCAGCTGCTCAGTCTCCTCGCACAGTCCAAAGATGTGTTTCAGGTGCAACGGTCACTCTAAATTGGCCATCGCATGTGCGGGCTGTTTAGTGTAGCTGCCCTGCGAGACCCCTTGGGTAATGGTGGCGACTGCGGCATAACCGTCGCGGCGCATCGCTCGGGAGAAACGTGTCTGCTAAATGCACGACTGCACCCAAACGAAAGGACAGTGGTAAGGACGGGCTTTCATATAAAGCCACGTCCGTATAAATATTCATCCTTGTTGCACCACATCCCTCTGCACAACAGGCACTGTCAGTTGCTCTCCATTGTTCTCTTTAGGACGAACGCTGTGATAATGTTGCGGTAATTGGGTTGTGAGAGATGCCTTACGGGACTGTGGGGTTTCATCACACGGCAGACGTAGGCTTGAAAATAATCAAAAGGTGCATCTGATCATGCCCGTGGGGCTCTCGGCGGACACAGCAGAGCCTGGAAAAGGGCCTGGAAGCTCTTTGGAGCCACCGCGAAGCTGCAGCACAGCAGAGGGCCGGGGTGCAGTTGGGCTTCCCTTCGCTGCCGCGGGCTCGCCGCTGCGGCTTGAAGAAGGAAGCACGTCGGCGAGTTCTGGCGGCGACGTCTCGCACCGTTAGCGAGGAGAAGACGTGCCTTCCGCCGTACGGAAAGCGGAGGGGATTTGAGCAAATTTGACCCGAGCGAGGTTCGGAAAGCGGCCCACACGCAATCTAAGGTATTTCGAACGGTTTGGGTTTACGGCTGTGCCGGGCCCTTGACTCCTGTAACTTTTGCCTGTGAGTAAGACGAGAAGAAGCGCGTCCGGCCCTGCGAGGCTGACAGATTTAGAGCATATGAAGGAAGCCAGCAAGTTCAGAAACTGGGAACTCGGCGCCTGGGCTCGGCAGCCAACAAGCGCACCGATGGGAAATGGCGGCCAGGCGTCCGCCAGCCATCGAATTCAATTCAGCCGGACCCAGAAGGGACGGTGGTCTCCGAGAGCCTCGCCACACGGCGGATCCAGAAAGAGGCTCTAATTGGGTCAGATGGCGCCGCCGCCCAAACGCCGACGGCCACGGCTCGCAGGCACTATAGGCCCAAGTCTAATTACGCCGTTTCAACACATCAGTGTACTTTATTAACTGAACAGTGAAGTGGCCGTGCTTGGAAAGTGCAAAATTAAAAATACGTGGTATTTCGACTAATTGGAGAAAGCACGCTCACCTTCCGCGTTTGGCAAGGCGGGTGCGTGAGCTGCACGGTGTCTATTTCCAGTACAGGGCCTATGTTTAGATGCACGTAGGATGGCGGTCTTGGGAATGGGGAAGCGACGTCTTAGCGCCGCGCCGCTCGGCGCACGGAGGACGGAGCGGAGCACGGCGGGCGAATCTAATTGGGGCCGCGTGCAAACCCCGCATCTTGCAGTGACAAGCGGCGCCGGCGGACGTGCAGGGTTCCACCGCCCTGCTAACCTCTCCAAAAGGCCTCTCTTCCACTCGGAGGACTCGTCCTCTAATTAAGCTCCGTGCCCAAATCCCTCTCACTTTGCTAGACCACACATGCGGCAAAGTTTAACTCATTTCAACCCGCAAAACTGCGCGTAGCCTCCCGGAAGCACGTCGTTTCGTTGGAAAAGCGGAGCTCGCGCCGTCTCTGTTTCGCTTCGCTTAACTGTTACACGCTTGGACGTGGGCTTTCGGCGACAACAAGGAGAACTGAAACCAGCGTACAGGATCACATATTATTATACAATCATTTTGCATTAAATGGCACCAAAAGTTTTGCCCTGCAGGGGACAAGTAGAGCACCACGAGTGAGTCCACGAACTTATTTCCAGAAAGAAAATGCGGTTATATTTAAAGACTTCATACCCAATATAAGGCCTGGATGATGAAGAATGTGCAGAATATAAAAGGCGCAGCATAAACACTTGCTGACTACACAAGTAATCGGCACGGTCACTTTGTTATTAGTATTAAAACTGTTTATCGTCAGTACTGTCTTTGTTTTTGGATGTAATTTTTAAACACTTAATAAACCTGAATGTACTTTTTATAAGTATTCCCAGCGGCAGGCATTCAGTATTAGTTGTCCCTTTTCCACGTTTGCCTGGTTTACGGAGGCATAACTTGAACAAGTAAAAAATAACACTGCCATTCGTTTGCGTGCGCGGACAACTTATCAGTCGGTCCCAAAATGTTGCGCGTCGTCTTTCACGCGAACTCGTCGAAGCCACGAGAAGAGGCCGCCTTGGAACCTTCGAGAAAAATTTCGCGCGAACTGAAGGAACTGCAAGAGGACCAGAACAACTCGGGAGCTCAACTTTCGGCGAAGGCCAGCGCGATCGCAGGGGAGAAACGGTCAGAAGCGCAAAGCGCAAAGCGGAGGGCGCTGCGGTTCCGCGAGCCGCGCGTAGATGGCGCTGCAGTCAAGGTGTAGCGGGGCCCCCTCGGCGGCGCCTCCGCTGCGCTGCGCGGAATTGACGGGTCAGCTGAACGGGCGACGTCGCCGTCCCGTTTCCAGCAGCAGCGCGGTGTCCATCGCGGTAAACAAGCGTAAACAGCCGCGTGGATAAGTTTGTTACAGGTTGCGGGAGGTAACAAAGGAGGCGACAGGCGACGAGGACGGCTTGCTTTCCGGCTTCTTCTTCTTATTCTTCTTCTTCATACGCTGCGCACGCGTTCCTTACACAAATTTACCGAAACAAGCAAACTGTCCTACAAACAGGGAGAGCGAGTGCCGGCATCAGGTGGGAATGCGATGGCGCATGTAATGGTCATGTACGTGGATTTTTGCCCTCAACTTGTCTTTGTGTCACTTCTATAAATTATTCTTACTGTCCGCAGTAACTGCTTCCTCCTCTTCCTCCTCCTGCCCCCGTCCAAGTGGCTCGGTGTTTACAAGCAGCTCAGGGCCCACGTTGGGCCAAAAATATCTGCTAAATACCAATTATTCTCATATTTTTGCACAGAATAAATGCAGCGCAAAAGAAAATGTAATGGAACCCGGGCACTGAACGTATAATTATTCAATACTAAACATATATTAAAAATACACGCACATATATAGAGCATATGACAAATATTTAACACGTATACATACATGTCACCGCGACCATCTCAAGGAAAGCAGGAACAAACCCGTGTGACTGATATGAGGGCGGACACTTTTTTGTGCCCTAAAATGCGTTTTGGATTTTCATGTTGGGCACAAATTGGCCGTCGATGTAACTGCATAACATATTCATATGCAGCGCGCGAGTTATTACTGAAAATTAAGAAAATAAATGAACGAACAAAGCAGTACCGGCAGTAATAATAATAATAATAATAATAATAATAATAATAATGACAGAGAAAAAGAAGGGGGAGGCCCTGTGTAGCTGCATGCAGGGAAAACGCTCCTGGGTTTAGGATCCGCGCTAAATGTCAGCGCTTCGCCCACGGGGACGGCGACGACCACCAAGGCGCCTCGGGGAAAAGCAGATAAAAACGGCGGCACTTTTAAGGGCAAATAAAAACAGTTATTTTTTATTTTATTTTTTCCCCTCCCTATTTTAAATCCATGCATGTGTCGCTCTCATATGAAGAAGAAGGTTAACCTGCACGGGCACCATCACACGGAGCAGATAAGCTCTTTCAACACAAATAATGACTTAACATGCATGTGTCCGTCTGCGGCGTTGCGGAGGAAAATTGCCGCTTTGCCATCTGAATGACTCCAATTCCACTTGCATGTGCGGGACATCGGGGTGCCGGGAGGGGGGATATTTAAAAAAAAAAAGAGGAAAAAAAGAAAAACATTTAAAAGTGGGAGAAATGAAATCTGTGTTTGCACACTCAGCGTGCTGTAGTACAATAACAAGCAGGGAGACACTTTTTATCTCTAAATGGGTAATAATGTGATAAGCTAAACTAGGCTCTTAAAAACCCTACCGAGTGCAAATGAGACGGAGGGACCCCAATTGCCCCGATTCATTCTGCTTTTCATTTTTCTCCCCTCTCTTATTTTTCTCAGTTCAC
This sequence comes from Heterotis niloticus, assembly GCA_018136845.1. Lineage (NCBI taxonomy): Eukaryota > Metazoa > Chordata > Actinopteri > Osteoglossiformes > Osteoglossidae > Heterotis > Heterotis niloticus. The sequence continues at coordinate 24,905,106 of CM030903.1, forward strand.
ATTATTAGCCCCCACACGACTGCTTTATTAAAAAAAAAAAAAGGAGGGCGGTGGACACAGTGAGATAGGTCTCATGAATAGAGGGAAGGAGTTTTCTTTCTCATTTGTTGTTATTTGCAAATGGCTTTATTGTGCAGGATCGGAAGAGGGGGGGCGCTAGCGAGAGGACCGGCGGCGGCGCTTTGAACGCGCGCACAAAAAAGGGAGAGAAGGGACACAACATCTGGTAATTAGTTTCAACAGGCTTAGCCTAATGATGTAAGCAGACGTGGAGGGAGTGCTTTTCCAGCGTTTTTTGGGGGGCGGGTGGCGGCGTGCACCAAGGGGAGCCGTCACATTGTCGCCCCCCGTGCCGAAGGCCTACGCCTTCACCCGACTTCAGCGGCGTGGCGAGCGAGTGGGCGCACGGGGGGTCCGCGGGGAAGGAGCGGGCAGTGACCGTGGACCACGGGGGCAAGGCGGCCCGATTCCCGGGGGGCCGGAGGGGGACAGAACAGAACCGGGAGTCGCGGGTTGACCACGGCACGGCGTGCGGTCCAATACGGTGCGTTAATTTCACCGGGATCGATGAGGCCCGACAGGGAGGCCACCGCACCACCAGCCCGATCACTTAAACCGATGCCCTGTGTTTACGGCTTAACGCAACATCGGTGGCGACGGGCGCCCGACAGCCTCCACCCGTGGCGTTTCCATACCTGCTGCTGCTGCTCGCAGGGCTGCCTTCCCTTCCCTCCGCGAGGCTCACAGCGGTTCATCCCCTCGTGTGTTTTTCCGTATATTTTTTGCCGTGCAGGCGGCCCCTTAATTAAACGAGGACTCGGCTGACGTTCATCTCACCGGTTTATTGGTTTTCCTTTTGCGCTGAATGGGGGACCGAGAGGCTACGGTGGAGGTGCCGACAGGTCATCCCCGATGCCCCCTGGTCCCCCTGCTGCCACCGCTCCCTCGCCGGTCCCCCAAAGTGTCCTCTGCTGACCTAAGTTGAGCCCTAAGTCAGGATGTCCATTTGTCCTGTTCACGCTGCCTGTCCCAGATGGACGGCGATGTCCCGCATCCACTCATCACCTGCAGCTTTAGCATTAGCTCAGCTTCCCGATGGTCTGAAAGCTGTTTGCAACTTTGCTTCATCTCAAGTCAGGATTTGTTGTTTAGACACAGACACACACACCTCAGTATTTGCACTGTAGAAGAGGAGCTACAGCCCCTTTTTCTATCAGAGTGCCTCATCTTTTTTATCACAAGGGCAAAAAAAAAAATGCCGATCAATCACCTGCGCTTTCATTTAATTTGTAAATCAGTCCGATTGGGCTTCGATGTTTGTGTGTTTGTGTCTAATTTAAAGACCAAAGGAATCGGAGCGCTTTTCCATTGTCCACAAGCGCAAGAAGGGCAGCGGTGAGAAGGCCGGAGCCTTTCTGGTCAGTGGGCATCAGCGCTCGGCAGCTCCGGGAGGCGGTGGAAGTGGACCGGCATACCCAACGCCTGCTGTTCCTTCTGTGCCGTCAGCCCAGCCAGCTGAGGTGTTAAATATAAATGGGGCTGAGAGCCGGCAGAGTGGCTCAGCGTTCCCTTCAGGTGGTGCTTTTTCGGCAGACTGCTGGCACACACCGGCACCCGTAATTAGTTCTTTGCCTTCACATGTTGGAGCTGGGGAGGGGAGCCGGCGATTTCGTGACTGGGTGTGTGCGCACGGGGGGGCTAATTCCAGCAGCGACGGCCTGCTCTGCTGCCTCGGACAGTCGGACCGTGGCGAGATGCGGGTTTGGCTTCTGCCAGCTGCCGTCATCCCGAGTGCTCTTGCTGCGTGCGGGGCTCAGGCTGCCCCGAAAGTGGCGGTCGCCCTCCCTCTGATCCGTCGGGGGGTCTTGTCAATCAAGGCTCGCGCGGCCTGTAACAGTCTGTTTACACGAAGGGGAAACGCACTTCCGGGGGTTTGTTGTCGGACAAATGCAGTGCTGAGAATTTGATTTGACCGCTGAACTGTGAAACAGAACAGGCTGGGCTCCCGCCTGCAGTCGCATTTTCGGGACAGACGGCACCGCCTTACGACAAAAGTGTGACCATAAAGGTGTTTTTTGATCATTTCTCCCAAATAAACGCAGAAGAGGCACCGACCGCTGTCACCGCGGGAGAAACGAGGCCGAAGAAGCGGCTTTGCGCACAGTCCTCCCTGCGCTCTGGACCCTGGCAGCAGCTTGGCATCAGTAAGAATTAATCAGTTTGCAGATTTCCCATGAGGCCCGAGCGCGTGACACAGTGCCTGTCCCATCTTCGGTGGGAGCCCACTGACTTAACACCTAAGCGTGCGTGGCCCCCCCCGCGGCAGCCCCCCCAAAGCAGTGCTAGCAGCAGAGCTCCAAGCCACGCACGGCAGATGGCTCAGCGGTGGACAAGGCCTACAGGAACAGGGAGCCATAGCGCCCCCCACCAAAAAACCAGCACAACAAAAGCATGGAAATGCGGCCGTGTTTGCACAGTGGCCGTGAATTCAGTCGTCCTGCCAATCATGCTGAGCTCAACACCAAAAAGCACGGCAAAGTACTTCTGCATTTATATACGTACACATAATGTCACGGGGCTGTATATGCTGTATGTGCTGCTTTGTCACTTGTGTCTGTCACCTGAGTCCATCCTTAGGACACAGTGATGCATAAAAATAATTTCTCTGTATTATTTTGCACTTTTCAGCTGAAGCGGCCAAAGGGTAGGGTGGGGTAGGGTGGGGTGTGTTGGGGGGGGGTTCGGTGCCCCCAGAGCAGTGTGGCTCACACCATCATTGCCAGTCTCGCAGGACGGGGACACGGTCGGAATGTGGGTTTAGCCCTCACGGCACTGCTGCTGCTGAGCGCATAATGGCACTTACACCTAATGAAGGTTAGGCAAAATGACACTTCAGAACTGCTTTAGAAACACACACATTTCACACAGGCGCCGTGTTCTGGCCTTACAACCCCCGCCTGACCCCTCCTCCCACCCCTCTGTCCCCACCCCCTCACAGCAAGATGCCGCGTTTGTGGCCGAACCCCATCTCCTCGCCAGGAGCCGACAAAAAAAAAAAAAAAAAAGAATCGGCATTAAAAAAGTGATCCAGCAGTTTTTAATACCGCTGAGTCCAGCCTGGAGAAGGACCCTTTTCATCTGACATACTTGGCCAGCCGTCTGTAATGGGCCGCTCAACAAGTTCCACAGCAATAGTCAATTAAGTGCCCTGAAGGGGATGCTTCTGGTCCTGCGTAAAAAGGATTCAGGTGTGAAATGCTTGTTTTCGAGAGTGCTACAAAATGCGTGGCAGCTTTCAAGTTCACCACTGGCCCCCGAGCACCCCCCCCCCCCGCCGCCCCCTCCTGTAAGGCTGGGAGTGCGGGGTGGGTGCGTGGTGCTGGAGGGGCGGCGGTGGAAGGCCACTTAAGTGCAATTTTCTATTGAGCGTCCGAAACCTGCGCAGGCTTCCTCCTTCAGCGGCGCACGGTGAGAGCAGGCAGAGGCAGCGGCGCAAACAATGGCTTTTTAGCAGACAACAGAGCGACGCCGAGAAGTGCAGTAACAGCCGACCAGCCGGAGGGCGACGGGCCGGGAGGGACCCCAGGGGGGCGGGGGTGATGCGGGTGGTGAGGTGGAGAGCTGAATGGAAAAGGGGGATGGATTGTTTGCTAATTGTGGCCATTTCTGACCAGTACATCGAGGGTTCAAGAACTACTTCAAAAATTATACCCAAGCTTTAAAAAAAAGAAAAAAAAAAAACTCAAGAATTGCAGACATGAAAGTCTATTAAGGCTTTTACATGATAAAACCGCACTGAAAATCACTTTGTTTTTCTGATCACTTGAAAACAGGGCAGTGAGAAGGGAAGAATGTGCCTACCAGGTGCTGCAAGAGGGGGGTTGTGCGGTCGAGGCCTAACAGACGTAGCGGCCCTTCAGTCCCAATAACGGTATTAGCGATGGCAAATTGTACAGAAGGTGTCGTAAATGTTTCTGCTCGATAGGAGAAAAAACAAACACGGCTACGTGCAGTCGCGGCGACACAGTGGAGGATGGGGAACATGGTCGAAAGTGCAAAGGAGAACGGAGGGAATTAAAGAGAAAAGAGGAGCAGATTCATTTTGTTAGCGAAGAAGCTAACGAACGGCCCTCCGGTTTATCGGGGGCTCGGCGCCGAACGCATTTACTTACTAATAAATCTACGGAAGCGGGGAAGACGGGCGGCCCTCGCTCTCTCGCGCCACTGGCCTCCCCCTTTATCGGGGCTCCTCGATAAGATGAAGTGAGGAGAAATCGAAATAAATGGAGTCTATTAAAAGCAGCAATGCATCAAGCGCTTGATAAGGTGATTAATAAACAGGCCAGGTCGGTGATTGATTAAAGCGTTTAATCAAACTGTTTGGGCGGCGCCGCGGCGGCCGGGCGGCCGAGCATCCTCGCGCCGTATCTGCCGGGCGCGAGGGTCCGCAAATGAACTAATGAGAAAGAAGGAAATGCACGCGCCCGCGACACCGCGGTTCGTCCCCGATGGCAGGATCGGACGAAGGCGCCGACTACATAAAGGGATAAAATGGGTTATGCGGCAGGTTATTTGACTTGGGCTTTAATTCGGCTTTCTTTCGGAGTTTATTGCGATGTTTCGCGGTGATGAGGAGGAATAATCCGCTTTCCGGCAGACAAATATACCGCTGCGTGAGGCAGGAAAACCTAAAGCCGAAAGTTACTAAAAACGCTGTGCGACTGAAAATTATATGTAAATCAAAGAAATAAAAGTTACCGTGTCGTATATTACAACTGTAACGTATATAACTGTTATGCCCTCTATTACGCTATAGAGGACAGGGTTGTCCGTGAGAGTAAAACAGGTGTAAATCAGTGTAAAAGCTCAATAAAGCTGCCCCGTTGTAGACGCTAGACACAAATTTTAACAGATATGTTCTGCGCATCATAAAACATCAGCAGTCCTGGCAGAACTGAAGAAATATCCACCAATATGCACCACAGTGTCATGTTTAGGCTTTAACTCTAAAATAAATATTCAGTGGCACCACACACTTTGGCCTCATCGAGACTTTTGTTGAAACATGTAAGCAAGTTACTAAAATCGAACATTTTGAAGCAAACTTTCGTGCCACCTTTGTTGTAAGCTGTTGCCTGCGCTGCTCATTCTTGGCCGTTTCTCTCAGGTAAAAGGAAGGTGTACGCCTCCCAGTGTCTTCCTCAATGTACAGCGTGCGTTGGCGTGTGTGTGTGTATGTGTGTGTGGGCTCAGAAGAACACCCAGAGCCAGCTGGATTTGAGCTGGGCTGGATCTGGACTTGGAAGTTTATCTGCTGGACCCACAGCTGAAGGCCTTGTTGGAAAATCCTCAGCATGAGACAAGGAGGACTCTGAGCGACGCCAGGCGCCGATTGAAAGGGCGCCGAATACGACTGCGTGCCAGAAGTCGGGTTCTTAAAGACAAGCGACAATACTTAAGACCTGAATGTCATTCAAGATTTCCAGTGCCGCAAAAGTGCGTTTGATTGATGGGTCCTACTGCTTACAATTCAGGCTTGACGCAGTGCATATTAAAATATAAATGATATGAAAAGGAAAATTGCCTCTGACCGCACACACCCCACACCCCATGCGAGCACGAGTGAATCATTCCTCCGCAGCTTTCACAGAAGAGAGGACCGCGTAGATGGAGAGTGACACGACTACTTTAAAAGCAGTGCGAGACTGCGGTATTTTACCGTGCGACAGGCGTTACGCGCTTCCCTCACTCAAAGTAATACGTTAAGATAATGATCTTGTACTTCACCCTTTTACCCACGAAATGCAAGTTATTCAGCTGGTAAAATAACACGAAAAAGGCAGGCGTTCACATGTGTAAACTGCAGCTTGTGCTCTCCCAGCAATGTTCAGTGCGCCAGAAAAGAGCGTTTCAGGGCTTTTTGTGCCACGGGGACATCTACGCAAATTTTCATATTTCATTTTGAATATTTAGAACAGCAACTAGAAGGCACATGGAAATGATACGCAGCAAACCGGGTCGCAGAGGTCATGCACAACCGGTGCTAAAAATGCAAAAAACAACAGTCTACAACATCCTCTAACTGCCCACCCCCCCTTATTGTCACTGTTAATGTCTGTTTAATATTTAATTTTATTTAACTTTATTTATTTTTATTTACTGTTTCGTTTGTTTGCTTATCTATTTGCTGCGTGACTTGGATTTCCTTTGCGTGTCACCGCACACAGTCTCCTGTCGATTCAGTGCGCATTTCACTGTATGGCATACCTGGTTACCATGTATGTGACAAATAAATCTCTTTGAATCTTCGAATTTGTAGAAAATGGTTTAACCCTTGAGGCAAACCCAGTGTTGGGCAGGTAAAGCGGAGGACAATGACATCAGCACACCTGGAGCGACTGCTCTATGCACACCGCAAGCACCTCTGCTTCCAGTCCCCGTCCCCCTCTCACATTTCCCCAAACTGTTTCGTGGCTGTTTGTTTTACTCACGTTCCCTACGCGTCTCTCCATTTGTTCTGGGCCACCCTGTACGGTGGGGCGAAATACAAAATTGAGCCGAACTGCATTATTCATTGATCTTCCATTCATTATTGCCAGTGTCACAACACGATGCTCACGTCAGCATCCTCAGCAGACTGTGAAGGTTTCCTACCACTACGCGAACAATCCGGCACATTCTCAGCGGCAGCGATCGTGGGCAACGCGCAAAGTCCACCCCGGAGGACCGGTCGCCAAAGAGGCAGCTGCACACTTCGAGACGTCAGAACGGCTTGCAATGAAAACAGATGAGTGCCTGTATGCGATGTAACCCAACAGATGCGTAACGGAAATGCACAAGGGGTGAAAGGTGCGTATCATCCGGCAGGCGGGTTTGTTGACGCCTTCCTGCTGCTACCTGCGCTTGTTCCCCCTAGAGCCTCTTCCTCCGGTGTGTAAACACACCTTTGGGCAATCGCCCCAGAGCGAACCTGCAATAAAACACTAAACACAACAGCAAACGTTTTGCTTACTAAAATCTTTGTTTTCTTTGAGAAATATTGGTAGAGCTTTAGAGATTTATTATTATTACTGATTATTCTGTCACTTCTTAAATACATGAGGGTCGACAAACCGATTTTGCCTCGTAGTGGTGTTATTGTTTGGCCACGGCTCTGCTTCTGGTGAGAAATGAAGATGTCAGGGTCTTGAGCGGGACATTTCAGCGGCAGCCGTCTGTACGGCGAGTGAACATTTGTCTTGTCGACTACATGAAAACATTGAGGCAATAGATCACGGCAAGGGTCACAGTCAGTGCAGGCAGAGGTGAGGAGCGTCTGCTTCCCGTGGTGTTTGCAAGGTAAGGGTTGATCGGGGTGCGGAATGAGCGCGTCTGAACGGCCCAGTGCGTCTCAAAGGCACCCCTTCACGGCACAGCGGCGCAGGTGAATAGGCCCAGGACCGCGCTGGATCCGGCGTCCCATACGCTTTCATATGGAGCCGTCGCTACAACCCATTTGGTTCCTATAGGGCTCACACCTGTATGAACCCTGCTTGAGGATTGAGGAGGCGAAGAGGCAGGCGGCGGCAGGCTGCCCTTGCGCTAAACGACTATAACCCACAGGCCTTAACCTCAAACAGTCCTGCTTCCACGGAGGCAAATGACACCTCTGCGGCAAGGACTCGTCTCCCTGGCGCCCACGCAGAAGACCCCCTTCCGTGACCCCCCGCAACTACGGTGGCCCGGGGCGGTCAACCTTTTCATCATCCTTCCAGCCGTCACCTGGAACAGGTGAGCTCGGCGATGAATCCCAGTGAGCCCAGCAGCCTCTGCGCGGTTCCGTACCACAGGGCATTTCTAAACGTAGCGAGAAGAATGTCCGGTTCACAGGAATCAATAAATAAATAGAAGGCGAACGAATATATTAGCCAACATGCTATTTATTATGTAAATGAAGAGCGAGGCGCCTGGCGCTTGGAAGAGGTCTGTCAGTTGAAAGGTATGGCAGTGTGTGATACCGAGCAGGCGGGCTGTACGCTTGATGTGATGACAGGTCAATTTCAGCGTCTTTGTGCGGTGAACCCTACTCCCGCTTGCCGGGCCTGGTTTTGTTGCTCCTCTCCCCCCTGGACTTTTGATTCCTCTTTTGTTCCGCCGCCTCCTCTCCTGACGTTGCTCGACAATGAGGGATGCCACGCTACAGTGGCCTTTCACACTTTGCTGGCGACCTTTTGCTTTTCATGTGCGACCCTTGACCTCGAACCTGACAGCTTGATTAATTGCGTAGGGTTATGATTTATGAATGTCTTCTCAGCATGATTATGGGGGCAACAGGTGGCACTACCATCCAACCGCAAGGGCACTATGTGGGAAAGAGAGGAACAATATGAAAATTGTACAGCGGCTTTGGGTTTTGTCCTAAAATGGCACCCACTTCACTTCAACCATACATCATCTTGACTCTGATGCATTGGTCACAGCCTACGGGTATTTCCTGGTTATTGTTTTTGGACAATGCTCAGTATACATGCATGCATTCACATACACGTGATCTGATCTCCTTATATATAGATACACACACACGCACACACACACACACACACACACATCCCTTATATGCTTTGTAAAGTATTTCATTTTATCTCTGATATGAACCACTTAGCTTTTTTCCAGGTAGAGTCCATGGGATATTTTACAAACTTACTTGTTGCAGTGCAGCTGGAATTGAGAGCAGTTTATGACAAAAGACACTTTTCTACAGTCGACAGTCCATTTTGATAAAATGCAGCTGCCACTCAGGACATTCGGAGTGAAAAAGTGCCATAGGAACTGCAAACAATTCTCTTAAACTAACAGGGTAGCCTTAAAAAGACAACCACCATAATAAATCTTTTCTCCATTAGCGCAGACATTTTACAGTTTTCACGCTAAACAAAGTGTTGAAAGGCCGAGGACAGCGGTTGGTCCTGCAGCAGGTTTATATATTAGCTGAGCCGTCGGGAGAAATGCGGCTTTTCTGCGGCTGCTGCGTCACCGTGGAGCCGCGTCTCAGTGTTGAGAATGAATGCGTTAGCTTAGCCACCAGCCAGTGGGGGCACATCAACCCGTCCAGCGGCCGACCCGCTCCACTTTGCAGGGTTGACCCTGCCAGGCAGGGAGCCAGGCCTGGCCTTCAAGTGGACGTGCGTGCAGAACAGAGTGGGGGTGGGGTGCTGGACTTCTGTGACAATGGGACGCGGGGGTCACGCAACGCGCCGCTGGTTTTGCCTGGGCAGAATACCTGGGTGTCAAGTAGCTGTCCTCTGTCTCCCATGCCTGTGAAGGACAGGCCACCGTTGTCACCAGACTGCGCCCCAGTGAAAGCGGAGGTGGACAAGCGACTTCTCCTTTGACGTGCGGCAGGCCTGGCCGTCTTCTCGGCCCTGACAGTTGACACAAAATTGATGCCGCTTCAATATCGGCGTGGGGACGGTGTCACCTTCAAGCTGGTGAAATATTGACCCTTGGACCCCTCGCTGTGGACTTGAACAAGACAGGTAATTATTATCAGAGGAATTAGCAGCGGGCTTCACTTTCATGCCTACTGCCCATCTGCCATAAATGTTCAGCTACATTACATATCGCAAATCATTCATTTCAGCAAACTGTTCACACTTTCTATTGCAATCGCCATTAATACTGCAAAGACAATTTTGTTCTTCAGTCCAGAACAGGCAAAGTAGTCATTTAAAGGCCGAGTACGTATGGATGTGAATAGATTGTCCTTCATTAAATTAACATTTCCAAAATACACCGAGTGGGTAAGCATGATATTTCACCGGCACCCGGTTGCACAACCATAAAATATTCCCAAAACATTAAGGTGTTTCAGAAGAGTTATATTTATATTCAGACGTTTAAGTAAAAATCCTAATATAAGCAATGTTAATGAATGTTGTTAAAACGCACCTGGAGTAGTGCAGCAAAAATAGAACAGAAACAACTCAACTCCTAAATGAAGCGGTAAGCAGTTAAAAATAAATAAATAAATAAATAAATAAATCGCATTCCAATTTATCTGTCGGTTAACCGGGCCTTTCGATCACATATTTGCTGTTAGTTACCATCGGTCTTAAAATTAATTATCTTAAAGTCAAGGAAGGTTAATTTTGGTCGAAGACCTCGCGATTGAAGGAGCTGACCTTTCACACCAGGCCTGACACCTCTTCGCCGCGGAGGTGACACGGTGGGTGACCTCTGACACGGGCAGCGACAACAGCGCCCAGCTAGGAAGCTCCTCCGTGGCGGGCGGGGAGTCCGGGATGGCCACGCCCCGCTCAACCCCCGCGGCTTCCTGCCCGACTTCCTGCTCACGGCGGCCGCCCCATATGCCTGCGCCTCACGCAAGGTGCTTCCTCGGATACCGTGGTTGCTAATTATAAATTTAATTTGCATTTTAATTAGAACGGTGGAAAATTAAAGCGCGCCAGCTGGACACTTTGAAACCCTCCCTCCGTTTTTTGTGCTCCCTCTCTTGCTCGCACCGAAAGCGCGTGTTGTGCCATGTCCCACGCTTACTTATGCATGCGCCCCACTCCTAGTCCTCCTCCACTCCCACAAACACCGCGGCCTTTGTCGTTCCTCCTCCTTGATTACGACGCGATAACCAGGTTTGCGCTCCAACTTCAACAAACAACACTCTCACACCTGATCTGTTGAGAAACACCGCGCGACCCAAATCGTGTTTCGGTACCGCGTTTTTCACTTAGCTCGCGTGCTCGCTCTCTCTTATATAAGCATCGCGAACGTATACTGTACATGCGTGCGTCGAAACAAAGTTGTTACATCCGGGCTGCCAATCTGCACAAATGACTGTGATACGAATGATAAACAGAGCTGGAGTTCATACTGAAGTTCACTTTTGTGTGCAGAGGAGAACCCCTGTTTGGGAAAAAGTGAATGTTGTGCGAGTCGTGGGCGTAAATTTGGCCTGCGGGAGGCCCTGCTCAACAGCAGCTCCGTGTTTTGCCTTATTATTTCGCTCAGGTCCGGCCATTATTTTCCAATCTCCTTAATTTATCCCTTTCTCGGTGGCGCTCCTCCATGGTCATTCTCATTCGCTCCCCCGCTTCCCCCTGGGTGTCCTTGCTCAATAATTGTCATTAATTGATTGACAGCTCTGATAGACCCAACTCACCCCATTCGCGTCCTCATGTCTGTTTTTTAAATGAGTCCTTGTACAGCCAATGACCCTGTCAGCTTGTCAGCTGTCACCGAATCAGAATGGAGATATAACTGACAAACATCCCGGATAAATATCACAGCCTGTATTTCGGCAAACAAACACGACGCAGATTTCGCGGGCGACTGCTGCTTTTTAAGGAAGACTGAATTCGGCGCCCGTGTTTGCCGCAAGTTAAGAAACTTTAATGGTTTGACTTTTGCGTGTTCCTGATAATCCTTGCTGACTCACATTTGAATCTCATTTTATCTCGACGCTTTCGACGCAGCATTTGGCCAACATATGTTTTCCCCCCGCAACAAGGTTTATTTACACAAACAGTACGCATAAACACTGCAAGACAAGCTCAACTTTACATGACACACGAGGGAACTGACGTCTGCCTCGGTAACAATTTTGGATCGATTTCAAAAAAATTTTACCTTTTAATTTGGCTGGGAAAGGGGTTTACTGTGTACTTATGACCAAGTGAAGCGCTTATGAGAGGTAAATAAAATGAAATTCCAAAACAACTGAAGCTGTGTGCTGTGAGCGTGACATGACCACGTGAAAATAACTCTAAGAATGCCGCAGGCTAATTGGTCATCCGCCCAATAGGTTGGCTAACGTTCTGTTCTTGGGGCAGGCGACACGAGCGCCTCACAGCTCTTGAGGTGCTCACTTGGGTGTAAGTTCCAATCCCGCTCAGGATTTTTGAAAGTTGGAAGTCTGAATGTTGGCAACCCAAAGGTAAAAACCCTCCACGTGGGTGGTCATTCTGTGGCGTGTTGGCACAGCAGGTGGTACTGGCGCCTCACGGTGTCGCTGGCCACGGGTGTGACCTCCCCTCGGTCTCTAATACACATACACATATTGCGCAACTTAAGAAATAAAACCTATCAGTTCTTTTTTAAGTCTACCAGAACATTTGGATAAGTGTAACTGTCCATTTTGTAATTTCTCTACAGTCAGGTGTGTTAAGGACTACATCAGAATGCCACACAGACAAGGCGGCCTCCCGACACGACTACTTACATTTATATGTGGGACAGTCCTAACCCGGGACCACGACAACAGGTAAACAAGCCAGCAGGGAGATGCAAAATCTGTGTCTTGGAGAGATTCAGAGGTAGATGCTGCTCAGCTGGTCTGGGCAGAGGTGTCAGGGAGGAAGTGCTCTCTGTGTGTGTGTGTGTGTGTGTGTGTGTGTGTGTGTGTGTGTCGGTCGGGAAGAAGAGACGTGTGACGTCTGCATAACGGTAGGAGGAAGACAGAAAAGGCTGCTCAGATGGAGCTCACCTGCAGTAGTGCTTCCAACCACACTGCCATTTCCACGAATTGCATCTCGACAGGCAGTCCTTTGCTTGCGGCGAGATGCCTCTCCGCGACCCATCTTACAGTGGGACTCCAATTAAGGCTGGAGCTCAGCACCTCGGACGCCGCCACCATCGCAGCCTTTACCTGCTGATAATACCGGCTGAAAATGACATTGGCCGGGCCCGAGTAGCGACAGTGTTTAACACTATTATCCCCCCAGCACACTGGCCTCAGAGTCATTATAAGTGCAATTACGGCGGATTCACTTGCTCTCCACCTGTGGGCTACGAGTTCAGCCGAGCGGCCTGCCGGCTCCATGATACCGGGGAAACAAAGACCCAGCCCCGTCGAGGCAAAAACACCGGCCATCATATCATCAGCCAGGGCTGAACGTTTATTTATTTGTTAAGTTTATTCCCTGCCAAAAGGGCAATTTTACCGCGCCAGTCATTAAAAAGAGCGGCAGTCCTCCAAGCACAAAACTGGCACTAAATCTGCATCCTAACAGCAGGGAGGAAAACCGTGACCTCGCTGCCGAGCAGCTTCATGACACACGGATGCGACCGCGATTCAGCGTCGTTTCAGAACTGCCGCATTCGGACCGATGAGTGGCAGTTAACCGCAGAAGCAGTTTGTTCGTTTCTCCCAACTGTAAAAACTGCACACATTAGCCTATGAATACATTGTAAATTATATCAAAATAATTAAATTATTCCTTTTATTTGCAGTTTGGGCAGCCTTACAGCTAGACTATTGATGGTTCAAAATGAACAACAATTCAATTTGAGAAACGTAATTCCACCCACCCATCCATCCATTTTCATTAACCGCTTGCCCTGAGGAGGGCATCGGTGGTCCAGAACCATCCTGGAAGCAGAGGGCATCGGGCTGCAGAACTGCCCCTGGATGGGACCCCAGGCTGGGATGCAAGGCCATCGCAGGAGAAACGTAATTATTAAACTTAAATATTGAAATTAGCAGAGGATCAATGACACTTAAAGCTCAAGAATACCTTACTGTCCAAATAATGAAGTCATATTTAAATGGCTGCTAAGTATAAACACATAAACAAAAAGATGCACAAGGGAGCAGCCGCAAAACTAAAACATTTGAATACACCGGCATTAAAAATATTACTGTTTTTTAGTATTATAAAACTATGGGGAGAGGGCAGGGAGAAGACAGCAGAGTTTGGGAGAATTCGCATGTTCATACAGGATGCATTTGCGATTTGTGGCACAACTCTCAGGTCGAGAATGCTGGTGCTTTAAATGTGGTGAATTTGCAATGGAATTTTCCTTTCTCGCTTCAATTATTGTTTGGAGTTTGTCGCTTGTTTCTGATTTTTGAGGGGAGAAGACTTTTTTGTTAATCATTTGCACTATTAAGAAAAGATAAGAGTTTACATTTTCTAAATACAGGAAAGAAAAAATAGAAATTGCTCGAGATCCGGCCATTTCCTGCCTATTGACACAGAAACCCCCCACACTCCCACCCACTACCCAGTCCCCCCATATTTACTACACCGTGAATCTGTAAAAAGGTGCAGTTTGTTTCACAATGTCTAAGGTTTTCAGTGCAGTTTCTGCAAACCTACCAGCTTCCCCTACACTGCATGCTCAATGGCGTCCGGCAACAGTTCAGCTACTTGAGGCCATCGCACGTCCACCATCGTGCTGTTTGTTGCTCAGATTTCACAAAACGTTCAATTTTCCAGCCAATGACCAATGCAGGTTCGTGCCAACCACGGTTCCATCCATCAGAAACCGCTGGCCGCACAGGAAGCAGCGCACAGTGCGGACGTAAACAATGGAGTGCTGGATTCATTCAAATGACTGTGGGATGTGTGTGTGTGTGTGTGTGTGTGTGTGTGTGTGTGTGTGTGTGTGTGGATTTTGTGTGTCGAAACGTCCAGCTAATGCATTAAGCTCAATAGTAACCCGCATATTAACAGATACAGAGCAGTGATGGTCCCTGTTGTGCAGCAAAGGGTGCTGATCGTGCTGAATAATGCACGTGTGATCTGAGCAGAACAAGAGGAAAAACCTGACAGATTCAAACCCAGGTCCTTGCAGTGTGGAGCCCTGCATACAATTTACTGCAACATGACTGCAGATGAGATCTTCTGAAGAGCCAAGGGAGCAGGGGATGATGACAGTTTCATGCTTGCAGGTGGGTGTCGTGTAACTGCTCCGTTGCTGCTAACCGCTACCGTACATCCACGAGTCAGTCAACACCACCACCAAGGCTGCAGAAACGCAAGAACTTCCTCAAAAGTGTCTCCAAAATCTTGGTGTATGTGCATATGTGAGAATAAAGCCTAAGACTTTTACTGCTGGAGTTCAACGTGCGCATTGAAAAGGTCACCACGAATTAGATTTCCTCTGCGGTTATCGCGTCTACTGTAGCCCAGCAGACATTTTTAATAGCCGTGGAAACGTTTTTTCTTTCATTATTTTCATTTTCTCTTTATGAACGTAGATATGAATGACTATCAGCTAACTTTTGCTGACTGCCATGTCAGAAGCAACATGTTGTGAAAAGAAGCAGCGACGATGATTTATTGTTATTTTTCCCAGGATGCTGGAGCCCATAGGTGAGCGGCCGGCGGGCTTTTCTGCACTCGGTACAGCCGAGGGAGCCGGAGCCCTCCAATGGGCCGCCGTCACCCCGACACAAGGAGCAGGGCCCTGGGAACGGCAACAAAGAGACCTTCACTGGGACTCAAAGAGCTTCTTGAGTTTTTAAAGATTAAAAATAAAAAAGTAGGGAAAAAAGAGAGCAGAGTAATTCCCCTTTCTCTCCTGTAGTTTTCAGGGCTCACGAGGAACCTGTGAACACACAGGCCTTTAGCTGAAAGAAACCCGTCACGGTGGTTGGTAACTAATAAAGATCCCTTTTAGTTTATCTTCATCAATTGTCAAATATTTGAGTCTGTGAAGTGGTGTGATGAGGTGCAAAGACAGATATTTGAAGGGATTTTAACTCATTTGAGCAATTACATGCTTAACTGGCCCAAGATAATCTGTCATCCAAAGCTTTCTCCTTGCCGGTCCTCGCTCTCCCCCTCGGTCCGTCTTGCTCCCCTGCTCCTCGGCGCGGCACAAGAGGGGCGGCTTAGAAAAGCAGGATTTAGGCACACAAAGGGCTGCTCTGAATGAGCCGATGGCACCGCAGAGCTCAATTGCTGCTAACAAACAGCAGGACTGCTTACAAGGCCTGCGGGCCGTGGTGTTACCTACTGGGCGTGGGGGATGCGAGACGGCCATGGAGGGTCTGAGGATCTTATATACACGTTGCCTCAAATATGATTTACTGTATGTCGTTGTACCATGCTTGAGGTGACACTGAAGTACATCACAGAAATCCCTGTGTCCGCTATGGCAGGGGTTCATAAACCGGGGTGCTTGGATGGGCTGTGGGGTCCCTAAAGCGCAGGCTTTCCTTCGAAAGTACACAACAGTTAAAAACATCTGTGACATAATTCATAACTAATTGTTCACAGTTTCAGCTCAAAATTCAAAGCACTGCTTTCTTTGTATTCATTCATGGATATTTTTCTAGCAGGGGGTCCTTAGCTTTCATCGTGTTCTTAAAGAGGTCCGTGGCCTGGAAAAGGTTAAGCACCTCTGCATTGGGGCAAGTAAGTGGGATCTGCAATTATTATTCAAGCGAATATCTTGCATTCTAGTAAGATGTGCTATAATAATAATAATAAGAATAATAATAACACTGTCTTACTGTTAAACTGCAACTCTGTACTACAGTAATTAAAAGGCATGACATTTGCATTGTACATCAGCTCTTTATATATTTTCATTTTTTATTTTAAAATGTTTACGTAGTCGGCGAGCAGCCGCGCCAAAGAGCTCACTCCACAATTAAACCACACATGCGCTTCCTTCATCCTGCATGTACTTTAATCCCAGTTTAACAAAGTAATGAGAATAAAACGGCCGCACGGCCTCGGCACAACCACGGGGCCGCACGGCCGGCTGCGCGGTGTGCGTCTGCCTGTCAGTCGAGTGCAAAATGGCGCTTTGGAGCTCAGTAGCCTTTGTGGGCGCGACAGCGGAGGGCCTCCGTTTCGTCCCCGATCCACACACCCCCCACCCCGGCTCCGCACCCACGCGTCACCCTCCTGTCCGCCGCCACTGCCGCCGCATCCATCATCAACGCGGCTGCCACACCGAGCGACAAAAGCCCGCCCGCGTGCGCACAAAAGCATTTGCATTTTCGCATCTCATTATATCCATACTTGTGCGCCCGTGCGGGAGCCCCCCCACATTATCTGCGGCAACATTATCGGTGACGTTTGAAATGCATGTTTAAATGTCAATTATTGACTACAAAGAAGGAGTGACCTTTGGAGGAGCACGCTCCCGCTCCCCGGCTTCCTCCAACCCGGTTCCACGCCGCCGTTCCCTTTCTCCCCCTGCACCTTTCTCCTCTCCTATGGCTCAAGGCTTTAGCGCGCCGCCGACGGCCCGGCCCCACTGCCCACACTTTGTTTTGGACCGTCGTCTGCTGCCGGGGAGATGGGCGCGAGGCGCTCGGGCCGGACGTCGGCCGGGAAACCTGGCGGCGGCTCTCTGCTGGCGCTCGCCTCATGTCTAGGATTAAAGCCGATAATTAGGCTAATGTGCTCCCCCACAAAAAAAACCGTGTCTGTGCGGTGAATGTGATCAAGGACGGGAGCTGGGCTGCAATGAACGCGCTTCAAACGGGGCACCGGCAGGGAGGTGCTTCCGACGCGTCCACCTCCGGGCACGCGAGCCGCCCCCCTCCCCACCGAAAACATATCGCAGAAAGCGAATCCGGAGTGGAAAAACCTGTTGTGCACATGCATGTGAAAATGGCCCGAGCCCTCCCTTAGCCGGAAATTAAATTATTATAGCACAGAAGGTCGCTGGGTGGAAAAAGGGAGGAAAAAGAAAGGCCTTTCATGTGGGAGCGGGAAGATAGGAGATTAAAGTTTAACACGCATGCAGAGGTAATGGGAGGGTAGTTGAACTGTGACAGGACACGGCAAGCACGCATCCCGTTCCTAATGGACACGCACGCTGATCCGTAATTCACCGTGACCACCCCCGCTTATCGGCGAGCCCCCGGCTCCGGCATCCTCGCATCAAATGGCGCTGATAGAAAATTATGTTAACGCGTTCGACGGCTTGTTTGCCCGCTCGGTCCAAGCTCGGTCCATGCTTCGGTGAGAAGCTAATTGTTTCTTTGTCGCATGCGGGACGGCAGAGGCGACACGTGCTTCTCCGCAGCAAATGTTACATAAGGCGCTGCTTTAACTCGGTTTTGGTTTTGCCTCTACGTTGACCAACAGCCGATTTATTCTCACAAGCGTTTTCCTTTGGTTCACACAGCGGAGTTGTGTTAAACTCTCTCGGTTGTCATTATTCCAAATACTAAAACGGTACTATCGTTGTTATTTTTAGTGAAATACAAACAGCATTTTTACCCCAAAAATGGTTGCTTCTGAAAACTTTAAAACCTTGTGGGTTTACTTCTCAGCAACACTGTACCTCTGCCCTTACCACCCTCTCCAAACAACTGATGAGAAAAAAAAACAAATATTTTGAAAAAGGGTATTTTCATTTTTTACATGTTAAACAAAAGTGCTAAAAAACTTTTCAGGTGCAGGCAAAGGTCAGCAAATGATGTAAACCTCTTATATATACGAGTAACATCTCGATGCACATCTTTTTGCGTGAAGGAACCTAAAGCCCATGAACAACAAATATAGCAGTATTTAAATAGCTTTAAAATGAGAGCATTTCAAATTTCCCTGCCTTCTAAGGTCATTTACATGAAAACCCCCACCGCTGCTGTAAAGAGCGAGTAAAAGATACACAGTGGGCGCTTCATTCGAGTGCCGTTCCCATTTGTTGAGGGGCTTCAGAGAGCCAAACCTCTACAAACAGAGCAAAACCACGCTGCCCTCCTACATCACGAGGCAACATGCAGCCAAGACGCCGCATTACAACCTCCGCCAAGTTTGTCCGCGGCTGCGCGCTCCTACCTGCTAACACAGATTTACACCCTGCCGTACGCTTCTTCTTTCTCCACCCGAATGTGCCGATGGGCTGAAATGTAACCGAATTCTCAAATTTAAATTAATTTTTCCCCCTGTGTTGCAACCTTTTTGTCTACAGGTTGACGGCATGTTTAATGGTAAAGAATAAGTGCTCCTTTACCGGTAAGAAAAATTCTAATTTATTTAAAATAAATATCCTTTATCTGCGTGTGTGGAAAAGCGTCGTGATGCTGCACGTCTCTGTTCCACAGTGAGATTCTATTTGAGCTACGCTGAAAACTTCCCACGTGTCACTGTTCCTACACCTTTGACCTCGGACTGAACATTAATCACATTTTCATTCCGGCAGCCACATAGATTATTGTATTTGGCTACTGTACATTATCGAGCGTCTCCTCCCTGCAATATTACTGTAGCGACAGAGCCGGGAAATCAAATTAATTGCTTAGGACATTGTTTTAATCAAGTTTAAAATAAGTATTACATGGCTATTTTTGTCTTCTAAAGCATCATGGGGTCTTCTGCAAGCAACCTGTGGCCAAGATAGAGATTTTTTTTTACAATATTCAGGCTCATTTAAATCTTATTTAATCTGGAATATTGCAAATAATTAAAAACTGTAAAATTAATTCCTTGGCATTTTTACCAAATTATTGTCACTGACAGCGTTACCTTGAAATAAGAGAACACTCAGTGAGAACAAAGTGGATGGAGAAACCATCGTTCCGTGTAACTGCGGTATAAATAATTTCGGATCAAATTTTCCTTCTTTATTCAACTTGGACCAATTTGTGGGAAAATCTGGGGTATTTGTGTGTCATAAATAACAAAAAAAAAGCTTCAAATAATTAAGTTTATTACAATTTTTAACTGACAGTGAACATTACCGGAACAGTTCATATGCTTGCTGCCTCTCAGTAGCTGTTCCTCAGCTTTTACCAAAGCAACAAATTTAGTAACCACCTTACACCTTTTTTTACCACAAACTTCACCTTTACAATTGACAACGTAATTATATGCGTGAGGTATAAATGTGTCGTGTGTCTATTTTAAATAATTTGATAAATATATTTTAAAATACGTTTCACCCCGTAGTGTTTTTTTTTTTTTTTATTCGGCTCCTGGGAAATTCCAGTGAAAGCGATGAAAAGTTTTGCAAGCGGAAACGTGAGTCAGACACAGAGCGGCAGGCGCCGGGCACCGGACGGTACCGCGGTACCACTGAACGCACCGTATGACCCGCCGTGTTTGCAGCCCCACCTCCTTCACCCCTCCCAAGAGCCACACTTGATCCACGGCACTTAAAAGTGCGGACATCCCTCTCTGCCCCCTCCACAGTCCCCCCGCCTTCTGGGCCTCCGAAGCCCTGGAGCCAGCAGTGCTTATCTGACCCTAACCTTGGTGTATGGTGACCTTGACCCTCACCTCACCCCATTCGCACTCGGAGGTGGGTGGGGGGGTTGGTACATCTGTTCATTTCCCCAGGACACCCAAGTGGTTAGTGAAATTGAAACGTCACCTTGAAGTTCCATTTGTTTTCTTGGGGGAGGTCAGCGCAGGGCTGTCATTAGGCTGAACTTGATCTGCTGCCACCAAAGAAAGCAGGTAACCCCCCCGCCAATAACACGTAAACAACACAGACCAGTACACAGCACGTGCTCTGCGCCCTTCTTCAACACACCGCTTATCTACGGTGCAGGAGCAGGATTCCTTACACCCAACTAATGTTAACATAAATAAATACACAAAATAGTAGGAACGAGATGCGGGACGCAGACAGCAAAACTAGCCGTAACCGAACAAATAAATGAGAATAAAATTAGCGGTAAGGAAACACGCGTCGCGCTAAACCAGCCGCTGTTTCATGAGGATATCAAAGAAAAGTCAGACAGATGCGGCATGCAAATCCACACGGCGCTTTTCTTTCAACCGTTTAAAATATCCCCAAGCGTTGCTAGCAGCACAACAATACTTTTCATTTAAAATAATGCATAAATTACAGCAGAGCTTACAATTCATTTGGGTTTGCTGTCATTTTAATGCTAGCGGCTTGTCCTGATAAGATTGGCCGATAGTGATGCCCTTTATTATTGTGTCGGCTGTTTCAGCACTTCTATGATTTCTGTGACCTTTTTGTGAGTTTTTTCTCCCTCTTTTTCCTTTTTTCTCTATCTGGAAAAAATACACAAGTCTGCCTCGTTCTATAATGCCACACAGTGGAAGACGGAGTTAATATTAATGAAGGAACACAGGCAATGTCATTCTTTAATGGATAATAGATCAGAGTGTAGCCATTGATCGCCCTCTTGCATGCTAAGGAAGCTCCGCCTGAGGCAGGATGGCGTTTTTTTGCGGATGTTCTGATATTTTCATAAATCATAAAAGACGGAGGGCAGGTCGCCCGCCTCCACCGAAGAGGCGGAGCTAAAGCAGCAGTTTCCCCAAAAGAAAGACGCATTTCTCTCACGATGCGCTCAGGAGGCGACAAAAACACTGCGGTTCACCCCGACGGTTCTCGCTGCACTGCGTGGCGAGCAGCGTCCGATCGCTTCCGAGAGCCAAGTTAATGATTTCGCTCGGCTTCCGACGCCTCGTCCGCCTCGAAAACGCGCAATTTTCCCTTTGCATCATTGCGACATTATTTTGCGCCATTTCAGAATGTGCACTATATTTAATTTAGCGGTTCGAGTTATGGGACTTTTCCGATCAGTCGGCATTCTGAGAGAAGAAGCCTTTGCCCGTCTCACATAGGCCAAGTTCCTGAATGAGGAAAGAATGCTTTGTCAACTGAGTCTTGTTTTGCTTTACAAAGTTCAAACATGACCGGAGTTATGAATAACTGAGCTGCTGTAAACTACAGTACTGCAATAAATGTAGTCCCAAACAAACTGAGTTTAATGAAAATATTAGAGTCAATTTAAGGCCAGTTTTTCTTTTAGCTCCACATCTTACCTCCCAAGCAGATAAAACCCAAAATTATTAGGTGTGGGTCTGTGTGTGTGTATGTATGCATTATCTTTTATATATATATATATATATATATATATATATATATATATATTCTACATAGCATATGCCTCTTTGTTGTAGGCGCACCTGTCATTTTCCTAAGAAAAATGAATATTGGCTCCCTCCCTAAAGAAGGGGTTTGGTGTTTGTATGGCCAACGTGACCTTTCCATATACCTCCTCAGATTAGGTGCACAACATGGAAAATTGTGCTCTTGCAGTAGTCCATAAATCATAGCTCGCCATTTTCTTTTAAAGAGGTATGTAAATACCAGTGTACAAGGTAGGCAAACAACACTAACCCCACACAAATAGCTCGAAAATTGGAGAAAAGCACCTTATTTTTCAGCTGAAATTGCTTTTGAAGCCCAGCACTGGGGCTGGAGAAGGAGAAGGCATGAAATGATTTGTGCTGGGAAAATGGAAAATGGGTTGACGGTAACCACACGTGACAGAGTTCCTGTGTCGCCAGGTTCTTAGAGTAATCAGCGATATCATCTGAATGTTGCAGTCGTGCCCCGGGCCGCCAGCACACCTAAAAGACAGCGAGTTGCTGGAGACGTGCACATTAGCCGCGCATCTTCCAGCGATCCCCCTCCTCTGAAGATGACGTCCGATGTCCGGCGTGCACCGGCAGAAGCCCGGCCTCGCGCTCCCTCCGCCCGGGCCTGGTCCGCACCTGGGAGGACTTCAACCACTGACACACCACTGGTGCAGACGTCCCAAGTTCACATTCCTTACAGCATTAAAGCCTGCATACGCCTACATTTCGCTTTCATGCAGGGCCCCGATTTAATAAATAAAGTTACTGACATTTCTTTATAATTCATTTGAAAAATAAATTAATGAAGGAATAAAATAAATGGAGAGAAAAATGGTGTAAGAACGCTGAACCGTAGCCCCCCTGAATCTGAGTGTTTTTTCTACGTTTGAATTGGTGAAACTCGATAATTAGAGTGATGTCACTCGGCCGGGCTCCTTTTCTCCTTCTCTGGCGTAATGGGTAACACAAGCTCCGTTTTAATGGCTCCAGTATACCCCCCCACCCCGGCCTGACCGCAGCGGTACGTTCAAAGTGACCTTTTGACCCATTTTAAACAGAAGGGCCCATGAAACATTCTACTCATTTCCCAAGGGTCTTCTGTCGGTATCTCTGCATGTACGTATATTTAGCAGAGGAGTTTGCTGTATTTACTGCCCTGTACCATGGTCCAGCAACCCAACAAGCACCGAGGCCTATCAGCTTTCAAGTGTTAGGATGAGGGTGCAGAGAAGCTGCATATTAATGTGGCTCCTGCTGGTCTGTCACACCACCACAGGAACAGCATACGTACAGTAGCACCTGGTTTGTGACTTGAGTGTCAAACAGTGACCCCGAATGGGGTCAGATCACTGCTATCTCAGTGCAGGCAGCTCCTTCCGCAGCACCGGCACAGGCAAACGTGCCATTTCCTCCTGCCCTCGCAGATCCCCTGACTGCGCGGATGCCAGGCTGGAGCCACAGCTGCCGCCTCTGCCCGACTGCCAAGCAAAGCTGTGATGGCAACAAGCAAAGCCACGGCGGGAGATTAAGCAGCATAGTAGCCTTGCCCAGGTAGCCTTCGGATTCGCAGGCTGCTCGGTGCGGGTCGTCGCTTTTCAACTGCCGAGCACCTTCTCCACACGTCGGAGGACGGAAACGACAGAGCCGGCGTCACCTGTCACAAACATACATGCGGCCGCCTTTACGGCCACGGCCAACGTCAGCGCCTGCACGCAAGCATGAAACGCGGGAGCGTATGAGAAAGTGTGGCCGGAAAGCAAACCTAAACAACGACGCGTACATTTTAGGGACCGGAGCTGTGCAGGACGTGGGTTCTAGAGTTACAGTGAGGTCTTGGCAAACCTCATTATGACATTAAAAACAGAAGCTCTCCCACGGCTAAGAAAAGAGCTCTGGGCGCTTTTTTAATATTAATATCCTGCTCTGGTGTGCCAGTAATGATATTAGGGAGCTAACGGAATTCTCCGCCCAGCTGGACACGTTAATTGAGAAGGCGAGTCTTGAAGGCAAAGTTCATGTTTGT
The DNA here is from genome assembly GCA_018136845.1 of Heterotis niloticus. NCBI lineage: Eukaryota > Metazoa > Chordata > Actinopteri > Osteoglossiformes > Osteoglossidae > Heterotis > Heterotis niloticus. The sequence goes on from CM030903.1 coordinate 24,928,722, forward strand.
GCAGATGGTGGGACAATACAGGATGGCAGACCTAGGTCAGTGTCATTCCCAAGCCATAACTTAATGGCCGTGGACTTTTTGTCTGCAAGTCCCTGAGGTACCCGTGAGCCCTTGAGGTCTACATCAACAGCTCAGTGTCATTGACCAAGAACTACTCACGCTCACTGTAATGCGGCAACCATCAACCTGGGCTCTTATATCCTATTCCACTTTGTCGACGGGGCAAAATCTGTCATCTCTGTGTGCTGCTGGGGGGACAGAGGAGCGCTGGGGAAATTAACACAATAACGCTAATAAAAATGTTTCCCCCTTCACTTAATGTTCGTGTCCACTCTGTACAAAGTAGTCCTTTAGACAAATCAGTTCATTTAAAATACCGTGTGTGTGTGTGTGTGTGTGTGTGTGTGTGTGTGTGTGTGTTTTGCTGAAGCTATCTTAACATTTACAAACCTACATTTATAATTACCATTTGGCTTTGGTGGCTGAACCCAACGTGCCTTCAAAAGTTGCTCCTTTTACAGAGGCACTATTATTTCAAAGCGCTGGAACAGTGGTCGTGTGCTGCCAACAAAGCCAACGGTGGACCTCGGGGGCACAGTCAGGTACAGATTCCCTAATGCCCCCTGACTTCTTTGCCTCTCCTGCTTTTCTTAACCGTCAGTAACTGCTGTTCCGGTGCACGCTGTGGTCCCCAGAGATCTACCTGAGAGTCCACCCCTGGAAGTGCATTTACCTCTCACGGTGAATCAGACAAGATAGGAAATAATGTGCTTGGAGTCCACTGCCGGGGGGGAAGGGGGTGTGCAGTTTATCTCGTCTAACTACCTGTCCCTTCCGTGGAGCAAATGTACAAGCGTATGAGAACGGACTGCAGGCTTAGGTCCGCACACGCATGCGCATTGTGGGGTAGGGGGCATGCGCTCGTCTAAATTTCATGCGGAGAAAAAAAGGAGGGTTGAAAGTTGAAAGTTTAAGAAACGAGCGATCTGAAAAGGCGCAAAAAAAAAATCGTCCTGCTGAGTAAAAGATCTTAAACGCAAGTCAAACAGCAACACGAGCGCAGATCTCCTGTAAATGCAGCATTGCCACACCGCCGATGATCGAAATAAGGTCCTTCAGGACGCTTGCCGCAGTGTCACATGGGAAATTTGCGTCCAATTATAAGCGGCCACACACCCCCATCACCCCACCCCTCCCACTCGTAGACCCAAAGCAGGTGTCTGCTTAATAATTTGGTCAAAGATCATCGAGTTAAAGGTTAGGGCTGGGAGCAGAGAGGGACGAGGTCATGGTGCCGAGAGGAGGGTGCTGAGACATGATCTGCTCAAGTCTGGAGCGGTCGAACCTCTGGGTCATCCATTAGTGCTCTGGCCCAGTGGTCGGGAAAACCCACAATAAATTTACTGCACACCTTTAACCCTTTTAATACAGAGAAACCCCACTGAGTAGCCTGGGACCCGAGGGGGGAACTATATTACATGATTAACTTGGCACAGGCATTGACAGCTATTTATCTGTGCGTGCTCGTGTGTGTTCCGACGGACATGCGGGAAGGACGTGGACACACGTGCAAAAAATATTAGAAATGTGCTATTACAACTGCGGCATTCTATCACGTATTGGAGAGCAGGGTATTTATCGCAATATAAATTATAATAGATTCTAATAGAAAACGGTCTTGGAGTTGAACCACATTAAATTGTGATAGATTAGATCTTTCATTTTAATTATTGCCAGACTATTTTAATATTAGAGTCCCCACAGCCATCTGTGATCATTTTGTGTGTGTAGGTGATAGTGTCAGCACCGACCAAATTGTGAAAGAATATTGAAGCATGACTGATCATTATCTGCAGTTTTTGGGCGACGTGTGAAAGTCTGCGTTTAATGTGAGACATTTTCTTTTAACAAGGAGCCGGTGCCAAGGCGCGGAGGATGAGCAAATGTCAGCTAATCTCAACCCCTCCCCTTTTCAAATAAGAGTTTCCCATGATCCCAGCGGCGCCCTCTCCCTCAACCTTTCCCAGGTGGCCAAGTTGTACATCATAAAAAGAAATTAAGATGACAGCGTGTTGACAGGACAGAGCAGCGCTGGAGTTTCCATCCCTCTCCAGACAAAAGGAGTGACATCATGTCTTGTGGAACTGACGCTCTAATGAATCTGGTAACACCTGAACTTTTCTGACGGGGTGGACCTTTGTCCAGGCTGGCTTACACGGTGTCATTAATAATGGGATCCTCTATTGGACTCCTGTGATTTGATGGCAGTCTCACCTCTCCCAGGCCTAACAACTTGACACGGGTTCAACGCGCCTCTCGCTCTTAAAGACGCTGTCGCACTACTGTAAAGCGCCCCTCGCCGCCTCGCCTCCCGCTCCCTCGGAACAGCTCAAAGACCAGAAATGTCACATTAACCCGGAGCAGCTTTGATTTATGGAAACCAGACGGACAGAGGGGACTTCCTGCTCTGCTTTCCCAAGTGCGCCTGCAGGGATTTACAGGCAGATGCTGAGATTTTACGCAGAAAGTGTGGTCGTACGGTCACGTTATGGCATTTTTTTCTTTTGTCTTATTCCAGTTAACTACAGTCAGGCAAACAGACCGAGGGACCTACAGACAAACTGCAGGTGGCGAGCAAAAAAGATTTTACGCTCGGATGCTCGGATACATTCGCAGAAGCGAGACTGCTAGCACCTGGACAAGCACTTTATCAATGCTCTTAACTGTAATCCGTAGCATGAGCAGCGCATGGTGTCCACAGAATAAAGAAACTGTCTTAAGTGACGCTTGGGTGCCCCTCGTTGAAAGGTGCAACAGCAGGACCGCACCTGGGACTTGACCCAGTAAACAATCTGTTTGTCAGAAACCCAAGAGCGAAAGCACTGCGCTGCTCGCCGTCCTCGCTGCCTGGTCACTCTGGGGCCCGGCCGACCCGCTGCGGGCAGTCAGATTCCCACACATGTGGCAGGGAGCTGCGTGGTGGCGTGTTGCTTGGCTCCGACCCGCCGTGCCTCTGCTTCCCGGGGCCTGGGGCCCAGACCGGCTCCCCGCACGCGGCTGGTGCCTCCTTTGTGCGGCGCGCGCTCCCACACTGAGGCGTCCCCACAGCCCGCCGCCCGCCTTTCACGGCCACCGATTCAACATAAACAATCAACACTCACGCCTCAAAGAAGACCCCCTTGCTCCCATTGCCAACCAATTAAATGCCATCTGGGCTTTGAAGAAAAGGCACAGCGAGAATGTGCTTCAGCTCATTATTATTATCATAATAATCGGCGCTCGCATTACAACACGCAGGAAACGCTGAAAAATTTAACACGGCGCTACAATAGTGAAAAACGTGGGAGGATGTGCAGAATTTTTTGCTATGAATATGACGCGCTCATTCAGTGTGTTGTGAGAGATGCATGGGGAACGCTAAATAAGTCAAATAAAAGCCACGCGATGTTTGCGCGCTTGTTTATTTAAAAACACAAGCGCAGGGTGAAGGATTAATACTGAGAACTGCATTTTAACGACAGGCCGATATCATCCGAGTTTCAGTTCATTTCAGGATGTGTTTGTTGTTAAAATGTACACCATTTACAGTGTTAGCTGGACCGGTTGTTTTTTTTTTCCTGACAATCATGCGTGAAAGAACAGAGCTCTGAAGCAGGCGGTCGGGGCTTCGGCGCAGTCGTTCTGTTGTGGGACTCCTGGCGCGGTTTGGGGTCACTGCATGCTGGGACACAGGGTGGTGTTCCAGGCTCAGGCTGGGGCTCAGCACAGCCGCTGTAGCTTCTGCCAAGCTACCACTTGGAGGAAGGGGAGCAGGGATGCTCGGAAACTTATTGAAGGACCTCCAACTGCAAAGTCCTGGAGGCCACAGTGGCTCAAACAGGGAGAAGCATTCTCATCTTTGGGTCAAGCGACTGTAACTGGGGGTGACACTGCGGGTGTGTGTGTGTGTGTGTGTGTGTGTGTGTGTGTGTGTGTGTGTGTGTGTGTGTGTGTGTGTGTGTGTGTGGAGGGGGGGCTGCACTGGGGGCAGGGTCTTCTCCCCATGGTGGCACTGCCAAACCCTGTTTCCATCTGCAGTCCAGACCGTATGAAGCAGGTTGACATGCGCACCACGAGCTTCTGGTTCTAGCAATCTGAGGGCCGTGTATTCGAGCGACGTCGGCGGAGGAATCGGGCCACCGAGCCTCTCTTTCACTTCCAGTCAACTGAGAGTTTGACCCTGGCGTAATCAAGATGGCAGCCCCGGTGGCGTGGCGAGGTCCAGCTGTTGTCCCCAGTGACAGAGCCTGGCCGTGTCACATCTCGGCCTGTTCCTCAGAGCCAAGGCGTTACGGGCAGACAGGCTGCCATTCAGGCCCAGGCCTCCGAAACCCCCGCAGGGATGAACTGTGTGACAATGAGACGGCCAACCTCCCCGCTTACCCACATGGCCACTTCACGCGATCTTCTTTTGCAGAGAGACTTCGGGAAAAGCGAAACAGTCGCGTCTTTGTTTCATTAAAAACTTCCATGAACCACGCGTTGCAAACACCACGACAAACCGGGAGCGGGGGTTCAAATAAAAATATCCGTTTTACATCCCGCAAAGACGTAACGATTAATTATTTTTATTCCGTGTTGAAAGTTGCCCATCTTGGAGCGTAACAAAGAGAACGTGAGCCATTTCTCCCCTAAACACTACTCACACTATTTTAGGTAACGGTCCTTCAGTCAATTAAAAAGCAAAAGTAATAAGAACGCCATACTGGTTACACTAGAAATAAACGCTGGCAAAATGAGAGGATTTGTGCTTAGCAAAGAAAACACTTTTTTTTTTTTTTTTTTTTTTTGCCGAAGACCTCAAAAGAGGTTATTCCTCGACAAATTTCATTTGGATTTCCAAAGCTGGGACACAGTAATCCCTTTGTTCCTTCGGCGCAGCCACTTGCAAATCCCTTATATTTTCGTGGAGGAAAAAGAAAGGAAGAAGGGAGAAGAATAGCTTTTGAGTTTCTTTCTCTACGCCTCTCCGTCTCTACAGTAAAGTGGTTTTAATATCTCTAAGAACATTATACTCCTCATTTGAGTAATACTTCCTCATACTTGTCAGCCACATGGAGTTTTCCTTAAAGGTATTATCAGGAATATACAGCCTTTTGAAAAGATTTCATCTTCCTCCTCCCACCCCCTGTCTTTAAACTGACTCACCCTCCTTTTTCCTATAGTAATTTTGTCAGAAGTTGAAAATGTCTTGATTTAGTCGTCTAGCTGTTCTGGCCAGTTTTCCCCTGCTGCGCTAATGTGAACAGAGCGTCCCGCTGGGCACCACAGAATACCACTTCACGGCAGCCGCGACGCTGGCAGCTTTTATTTATGGCGGTGGCGAAATGAATGGGTATTAGTGTCCAAACATTTCACCATGGTCCTGGAGCCACACACAAAAGCCACTGATTTTCAGCAAATCTGCACTTATTTTATTCAAGGAGACTAAGCCAAAAAAAAGGGGGGGGAGAGAGAAAAATCATTCATAATGACTTAAAAGACCTTAGCAAAGAAATAGACTTTGCTTTTCAAAAGGGTGCAAAAGAAAGAAAGAACAATAAAACATACACTTCAATTTTATTGTGCTATTGCTATTCTAAAAGAAAAAAAAACAGAATTGTACTTATTAGCACACAGTTGTCTGCACACGGCTTTGTGCTGCAGTACTGTATCCAGGAAACTCGGACCACAGATTTCTTCCTGACCCTCTCGTCATACCGGGAGCAAAGCGGAGGCCACGGGGGAGCTGCAGCCCCGTGCACCGTCACAGCGGAGCAGGCCGAGCCGGATCCCGGCAGCAGGCCGGTCCTCTCAAGGTCTGGCCCCGGTCAGGGGTGCAGGACCCCATCAGACCCGAGGAGCCCGGTTCCCTACACGCCCACTCCTGACACCTCATCTGTCATCCCTGGCCTTCCACAAACACGCCAGCTGACATTTCCAAAACTCTGGCATTCACCCTCGTATGGATTTTGTTGATCACAGCTCGCGTCTCCCAAGATTTCCTGTTTCGCGTTTTATTGACTGCGTGAGCCTCTCGCTGTTTGTACAGCTTTGCTTTGTGCAATATTGCTTCTGGACCCTGACAATAACGTCCATTCCGTGTCGCTGCCTTCCTGCTTTTCCTCTCTGCTTTTTCCCCTCTAGTTTCTCGTTTTTTATCTCTGTTTTTATTCTTTCGCTGCCCGGACACCCCCCCCCCAGCCGGGCACACCCTCCCTGTCCTGCCACCAGAGATCACGAAATTCTGCGCGCCGCTCCGGTCACTAATGTCACTTAGATTGGGATGCGAAACACTAGCTGGCCATTGGTTAAGCGCCCCTGGCCTGCACGGCGCATTGTCCCCTAATTCCAGGCGGCAGCTCCATTTCAGCCTTTGTTACGAAGCACACAGGTTAGCACGCCGCTCTCTGTGGCTCGAATTTACATCTCTCGTCCGCTTTATTTCGCCTGTATCTCCGTGGGCTTAGCGGGAGCGTTTCGCCCCATTGCCCCTGAGGCGAGGGGGGGGGGGTTGCCGCGCGCCTCTCACAGCCGGGGTCTCCGGGAGGGTCAGCACCGGGCGCCTCGACTTAATGGGTCAAAGTCAACGGGCTCCACCCCTCTCTGGAGGGGCGAGAGCGGAGCCAGCCATTACGGGCCGACCTCCACTCCGCGTCAGCCTGGGAAATCACAGCGGGGCCGAAGCGCGGCGCTCATTAAAGCACCACCCCGCACGGGCGGCATTACCGCTCGGTAGCGTTCGCCTCTGATTGCGAGGCGAGGGCAGGCGAAGAGGCCACCGATTCTGTTTGATGGCATATATAGATGGAATCTTTAATCTCCTTTACTGATGTGCTCCTCCGCCGAGTGCCGCGCGTGCGTGCGGCAGGCAGCCGTCTCGTATTAATTTCCAAGTGCTTATTATGCCTCGCTCCGGGAGAATGCAGAAGAATTCGGTATTTTACACACGACCTCGGCGTCGCGGCCTGCCCACGCCCCCACTGGCCTTCGGCCCCGATATCATTATGTTTACTCACAGTTCTGAACGTTTGTGTGGGGCCGACGAAGCCGGAGCTGCTGCTCTCCGGAAAGCGCGGCGGGCTTTTTCAGAGGTGGAGGCGGGGGGTGCAGCAGGAGAGATGGGTCCAGGTGACTGCCGGGAGGGGCAGAGACATTAACCCAGGAATCAGTGAGGTGTGACTGCTCGGGCACCCGGGGGTCTGGTCTGCCACACGGATCCCCAGGCGCTCCCCCCATGCTCCCTCCTCCAGTGGGACTTCAGCCCCTCCATAATGGATTGAAGCACTTCCCTGTCCTTGGCGCACATTTCCACACGCACCCTACCTGCTTCTCTCCTCTTATTATCCGACAGCTTTTGAGCGTGACTAAATATAAAAGTGAAATGGAAACCGGCCTTTGCCGATACACATTGTCGACGCATCGGAAAACGCACGCGGTCCATAAATCGGGCAGAAGAAAAGGAAATGGGAAAAAAAAAAATTGGACAAAACCGTCGGTCAAAAGAAGCGGGCGTTTTCAATGAATATTCTCACCTTTAAATTGTTGGTTATAATTCTGCAATAAGTGTCAACAATTCCAACCTAATTATAAGTGTGAACTACGCCGTTGCGATCCGCATCGCAGCTGAATTCACAAATGTGTTCCACGCCAGTTGCTAATCCGCATCGCTTCGTGAAGAACAGGTACGAACGGGAAAAGGTGTTAATGAACTGCTGGTTAATTGCCGTACTTTCTAATTCAATTCATTTCCATATTAATACACATTACAGCGCTATTACTCACGCAAACCACTCGAGAACGGGCTTCTTTTTTGGACTGTACTTTTTCGGCATTGACTTAAATAAAGTAATTAATACATTTGTAAAAACGTTTCTATTAAGGACGCGCCAACACAGTTCCTTGGCACAGTGCACACAAACACAGGCACGCGCAGATAAACAGAATGACGGGCGGATTTTGCATATCTGGTGCAAAAGGTTATAATGTTGATCGCGGCACCGCAAAATTACGCAACACCGAAAAGCGATGGTCAAATAATCGTCGGCTAATACGTCGGGCGATGAAATAACTCAAAACATTTGCATGTCGCTCCACAGACCCTATTTATGCATGTGTGGCTTGTATAAAACAAACACATATACACACCGCCGCACGTATATCTCAATGTAGACGAGGGACTGGCGACATAAGTAATTAATTTGCTTTGAAGGAATTCTTTTGGAGAGCTGTCAGAGGGAGAGAAAGAGAGTAGACGCACAAAGAGAAAGTGTGTAACAATGCAATTAAACTGGAGTAATGAGGTCAGACATCAGCCTCGGTGCCACCGATACCATTACGGAGGCCGACCGCCCTTCCCCAGCCGCACCGCTTTCACCAGGGAGCGTCGCGGCCCTCTGTTTGGCGGATTTACAGGCCTGACTGCCCCCCCCCGCATGTCCCTACTACTCTCTGGTGGGCCACTGGCCACCCCAACTGCCTGGGTTTCTGGGGTCTCCCCCATGACGCGGCCCGAGTGCCACCCTTTCGCCACGACAGCTTAAGACATCCAGCTGGCGCCCCCACCCATACCCCCAGGTAACATCAGGGGATCACTTTCTCACCTGCCGCTGCATCACCGACGCGGTGACAAAGACCAGCACGGTTGTTCCGCTTGCTACCGATTCCCCTTCGTGTGAATGCAAATGAGCCTAATGCATATGCAATTGCGGGTGTTTTGACTCAGTGACCACAGGGTATGGGCAGTGATCATGCAAATCACGGTCTGATGAGAATTACCGGAGCCGGTGGCGACTGGACAGCGCATCACTGTGCCGTTATTAAGAGATTTCAAGTCCAGGTGGCACCGGCTAAATGGTGACGAAACTATGAAACTGCAAGCAACTACAACAGAGTCAGAAAGTGTTGCGTCAAAATATTTAGACACGATTTTACACTTTAGTGTGCGCTCTCCCAGCTGACCAGCATACAGCAGCTAAGGAACACGGAAGGACTCCACATTTCACTCTGATGTCCACTGTGTTCTGGAGGGACAGCAAAGGAATTGGTTTCCTGATCCGATTCTCGTCACGAACCTTTCCGCCGTACAGGGAGAAGCCATAAGCTTCCCACCGGCGAGTGTTTGCTCACACCATCGACTACGCTTGCAGCGGTGCACATTTCACACCATGCTTGATATCCGGCAACGATGCGCAATTAGAATGACATATGTTCACACCTTGAGTCCTGGTGCTGCGCTACTGCGGTCCCACAACATCCAACATCTGAGGAAAGTTCATTAACATACAGTGGCTGTGAATCCTGGGAAAACGTTGTTTTATAGCTGAGCGGAATTACAATATAAGATTCAACTGATGAACAAAACTGTACAATTTCATCTTTGTCAGCATAACTTCCCCCTTTATGCCTAGCTGAATTAGCACTGGCTCCGAAAATGGAGTCCGGCTGCTTTTTTTTGATGTTCATTTCTAGGCGCGACTCTATTCCTTTGTGAATATCATTATGACATTTGCCAGCAACAAGCATTCTTCTGCTCAAATTTATATCAATTAGTAGGGGACAGTAATTGAAACTGACAGCACAGCGCATGTCAAAATGTGCGCTGGTGACGCAGAGACGGCAGAAAGCCAGCGTTTATGTCCCCTGCCCCTTCCGCCAAGAGAACTTCCGAGAGAAGCGGGTGACGATGGCCGGAGCCGAGACTTCTGGGTAATTAGTTATTGATTTAGAACAATGCCTCAGCGAGGACTGCTGTACGAAGGAGACGCCAGCGGGTCGCGACACCACAGGCACCACTCGGGTGGCGACACGACAAAATGTGTCTGACTCCCAGAGCGAGAGGTTCCTTCCTGCCTCTCATCCCTCTGCCTCTGAAAGAGATAGAATTTTTCACATTTCCTTCCACCAACAGACAAATTCTTCATGTGCCTAGTAAAACTTCCTTTAATGCTTTGTACTCTGAAACCTGATGTTCGGATGCACCACGGGGGAGGACCAGGTGGCAGGTAAGTACGCGCAGCCAACGCAATTTAGCAATTCTGCAGTGCACAACAGATAAGAGGCCAGCTGTCTCTAAGGAGCCACTTTATGGAAGCAGAGGGTCAGCAGCAGGTGAGGCTGGAGGGAGCTGAAGCTATGCTGGCCTCCTAGAAGCTCTCAGGTGTGCAGGGAGCGTGTGCGGACGCTCCACGAGGAGGGAAGCGAGCAGGGCGCGGCTACGCAACCGTAGCGACGCCTCCCACGGCCTTCAAGGCCAAGCCGTTTTGCTGGAGTTAATTGTACATACAGAAGCACGACACTGCTATGCAGATGCTGTCTGCCTTTCGCCATATGGCGCTCTCCCAGGTAGCGGCGGGCGGAAGGGAGCGTCCTCCTCCGCCGTGGGAGGAAGTGGGCGGAGGACGGCCCCGACAAAGAGGAGCCTCGCAGTCATTGCAAACAAACGGCGGCTGGCTGTGCCACACGTGGTGCAAAATATTTTCAAGCAATTATTCCATTTGCACAACAGCTAAAAGATTACAAAGCCAGCGCTTTTTAAATCAACCAGAAATAATCCACATAGGTTTGTTTAGCAAATTAATTTGAAAGAATACAGTTTTCCACGTTACTGAGCGTTGACTGGCAAGGTATGAATGCTAAGATCAGTTTTTCCACCGTATGCCATAAAGGAAAAAGCAAGTAATTAATTGATATTTATCAATAACAGTCGTGTCAATTAATTCTGTAAAGTGTTTAATTTTATGCTGTTCGCTATGAGAACGAGTCAAGCAAATTGCAGGAATTATGCACAAAATGAGAGCTCAAAACAGAGAGAAACTGGAGAGCGCTGTATTATGGCAGTAAATAAAAAGGCAAAATAACACTTCTGCTTAATGCCTTTGAGAAGTTTCCATTTACCAGCCCGACGGTAAAACAGTGTAAGAATGCCCTGCGCTGCTCCTCCGAGGCCACCCATGGCCCCGCTAAGGCGGTGAGAGGTTAAGAGGGGGAGAGCCGACAGAGCTGCGGCTTGCAAAGGAGCCTGGGATCAGCGGGGGTAGCAGAAGAGGTGGGGGGGAGGGCAGGGTGAGCAGAAAGAGATACTGGAGCTGCGGATGGACAGGAGGCCAGGAGGGGGCACTTCAATTACCTGAGCTACTGCTGACCCCTGGTTCCCACCCCCCACACTTCCATCCTCCAGATGTGCTGCCCAGGCCTGGAGACTTCAGTGGCACCTTTACATTCTTTTACCTTAATTAAAACTTTTTTTGCAGGAAAAAACCACTTTGCATGACCACCATGTCTGCCAACCCCACACTTTTTACCCTCCTGCTTTTACCAGTCGCTTACTTTCATTTTTTTCCCCTTAAATGTGTCTCTACCTTTGTGTGAATGGCTTCTATTTGGTCCTATTTTTTGGAAATGACTGTGATTTAATTCTAATAATGCCACACGCAACTGTCCAAACACACTGCAATTACAATAAAATGTTTTCATCTCATTGTGTTATTTTAGTACATTTATAGGCCAATTTTTAGCATTTCGGCACGCAAACACCGCTGTCAGCCAGCAGAGCATGCACGTCTGACGGAATTTGAAAAGAATGTGACCCGGACGAGGGAGCCCAGACCAATACATTGCAGGCATGCAAAGGCTTAATATACTGGCCGTAGTGCTTGGCTGTGATTGCCATGTGTGTCTGAGCGTGGCTACAGCTTGGACCATTGTGTGACTGTCAACCCCAGTGTTCAAAAGCAGATGAAGCTGTCACATTATTCATATATTTCTGGCTGCTGTATTTAGTGACAGCTCTGTGCACCACCGCCCCCCCCCCATGTCAATGTCGCTTCTAAAGCAGGAGGAGAGAGGTTGGCCACTGGGGCCGGAGGCCAAACGTATTCCGAAAGCCCGCTTAGGTCCCGCTCCGATTCCCTCCTCTCAGCCACCCATTCAGAGGGGGCTTAGGCTGAATTGGCAGGGCCTTTCAGAGCGGCTGGCAGCCTGGTGATCCCCAGGCGCGGCCCACTGACATCTCTCTCAGCCCCCTGTCTGTGCAGGGGTCAGTGCGGGGCCCAGATCCTAGACCCCGACCCTGAGTCAGCCAGGCGATGCCGTGAATCCGCCCCGATACAAATTAAAATCTTAAAGCTGAGCAGCGCTAAAGGCATTCTTCAGTATACACCCCCGTTCCACATTCCCGGCCCCCCCATAGGTTTTCTTTTCTCGACAGCTCCTCTGAGAACGCACTGCTTTCATGTTCCCTTCCTTAAGATTATTGTACGACATATGAGCGAAGCTGTCGGGCCGACAGCGAGAGCCAACATTTCAGTCAGCGCGGGGTTAAACTAAGCTGCTCCGTGCCGCTGTCTCAAGACGTTTGTGGATCATTAGCTTTTTTTGACAATAGCCCCGTCCCACGTGGTGCAAATCCAGAGAAGAAAACGCAGATTGAATTTAGACAGCAGTTAAATTTTGCGATTAGTACGGGCAAATTAAATTTACTTTTTGATGACAGCTAATTTCTTCTTTCATCCGTGGTGGACACCTTCCTAATACAGCTCGCATTTTCCAATAAATACCCACTCATTTCAACTAATGTGGTTTGCCTGGAGAAAAAGCAGTGACCAGCAGTGTTAAAATGGACCTGTCTGCTGCTGCCGGGGAAAATACACGCGCTGTGCTTCCAAATGTCATTTTGCCCCAAACAAACAAACAAGCTCAAATTTCATGAGCCAAAAAAGAGCTGGCAGCCATCTTCGTAAACCCAAGGAAATATCAAATTGCACGTTTGCCCGAAAAAGACAGCAACACTGTGCTTGACCGTTTGAGCTTCGCTGTTGGCGCCGGGGTAAGATGCACGACAGAAGCCGACTGTCGAGGGTAACCTCCCGTTTGCCTGTGAAGCTGCTTTCCTGGATTACCGTGGGTTTAATTTCCTCAGTTATCACAGGGAATGATAAGTGGACAGAGCTGTCCGTTTCGGGGGGATCTGCACGGCCGTCTTTCAACGGCTTTCAGCTGGATTGCATTTGCGATTCCCCTGCAATGCTCTCAAACTTAATTTACCGGGGTATAAAGCTAGCGCTTTGCATAGCACCGGCTCTTAGAAGCGGTGCGGTAATCTCGAGCCGGAGCCCGTCCACCCGGCTCGGACCTAAAGGGATTGATGCGGTGTCAGAACCTTTGGCTTGGGGGTCAGTCCAGTCCAGCCCCCACCTCGCCTCCCACCCCCAGGCCGACAAAGGCGCAATTTCTTTCTTCCCTGTTCGCCCTCTTTTTTAAGTCTTTCTTCCCTCGAATTCATCAGCAGCGGAGGCACAGGGGCTTTCATTCGGGACTCGAATGAAACATTTTCATTAAAGCAGAGGGCTATGCAGCCACGGGCGAAAGGGTGGGCCGGCCCTCGTGCAGGCTGGCCACAAAGCATCGATGAAATTCTTTTTTTATCCACCTCGCTTTCTGCCATCCCTCTCCTTCCTTCCCCACCCCCAGCCAGCTATCCTCACCACCCCCCATCTCCCTAGTTTTTTTTTCCTCCAGTGCCTGGACAGTTGATTGAAATCAACACTGTGTCAAGGCCGTCATATCTCAGACAGACATAAAACATGCAGCAACATCAATAAGCAACAGGCCGCTGACAGCTCTGTGGCACTGCGGCGGGCGAGTGGAGGCGAGGCGAAGGTGAGGGCTCTAGGGGCCTGCAAAACGCCTGCCACACAGAGCGCCTCCAGGCTCCCCGAGACCTATGAAAGACAAGATAAAGTCTATCGGGTTATCGCCTGGTTCAAGTCACGGCCCAGACAGCAAGGCCGCTGGGACAGGGCCCATGTCACAGTTAGCATGACTGCCCAAGGGAGCTCGAACGCTTCTCTGTACTCCACTCTAGCAGCTTTTTTCCTCTTTCCTGCCTTTTTTTCAATGTATGACAGCCAAGCAAACAAAAAACAGCATAACAAACACGTGGGTCCCAGCTTGCAACATGTCATATAAAGGCAGCAACACAGAGTCGAGTCATAAGGGAATCAAAAGTCTCACGTTTTTCCGAGGCATCAGTAAAAGCCAGAGTCTTCAATGGAATTTCACAAGCGATAAAAGTTCCACCCAAGTCCATGGTTAATAAGCAAAAAGTATGTTTACTGCCGTGGTAGGAAGACCAGTAGTTCACATGCCAGCAAGTGTCCTTTAGCCCGAGGTTGTTTTTCTTTATAATCCGTTGTTATGAGGAATGCCGTCTACATTATTCAGAGGAGCAAAAGGTAATCTTGGCTCAGCTACAGCACACAAACAGTAGCTGGACCACTGCTTATAAAGGTATAAATTATACATCTCACAGGTTCTACTAAAAATGGCTTTCTTTTTCCATCTCAGATAGAGCGTGTTGGATTTTAAGTGTCCATAGCATGCACTGGAAAGTCATTAGCTGATGACAACCAATTTATCACGGATGGAACATGTTTGCAAAATAAATTAACTGTATTGCAAAAGAAGCATTTCAATGCAGTGCTTCTGACATCTGTACAGCATCTAGCAAAATTGTATGCAGTTTGTAGGGGATCTATAGGTAAAGAAACAAGGTACTGAACACAGTAAGAAGGTGCAAATGTGGAGAGTCAAAAATTGGTGGCTTAAACCACCAAACCAGACACAGCCATCATAGTCCATGATATGCTAACAGGAGAGAGAGAGTGTGTGTGTGTGTGTGTGTGTGTGTGTGTGTGTGTTGGGAAGCACACCAGCGCAGTGCTAATGAGATTCCACAGAGCACAGGGAACCGATGACAAGAAGGTGTCACAATGCACCAAAACTGGAGGACTGAGAGCCGACATCCTGCTACATCTCCTGAGCAGTATGTGTCTCATTTACCTGCAATTTATTTTCCATTTTTTGGACTTGCTAGATGTCCAGCTAGCAATGTTCATTCTAAAATCATATATCATGCAGCAGCACACTCTCCATCTGCAATAAAGTGCTTCACACTGGTACATGAATTAAAGATACACATGTAAGTCCTCCATCTGTCTGCTGTGCATTGATGTGCAGAGTCGTCCACCAGTCTGTTTAACATCTGGTACAAGTTCCTCCATCTCAGGTAACTATTTGTCTGTTTACCACTCTCTATTGATCTCAGTGTCCACCTGTGTTAACATCTGCTGCCGCCTCCCTTTGTCTGTCAGACACCCCACTTACCGTCAGGGTTCACATCACTTATTTTTACCTGTCATTTCCCCCTTGTACTAAAAAAAAAAAAAAATCTAATTCCTTGCAACAAAAGTGTTAGTGTTTAGTTGCTAAGTCCTGTCAATAATGATTAGGTATGAATACATTTAGACCATGACAGTATACAGGTGTATATTAAGAAAGAGAATTAATATTTCAATGTGTTTTAAACTGTGCACATAAACTTTATTAAAATAAAAAAGACAAGAAGACCAATAAGACAAGGATGAAATGTCAACGGCCATTTTTTGTGAAATATGTTTAAATATTTTGGTTAAATACATGTAAAACAGAAAATAAACTACAGCTAGACAATATAATGCAAATTATTTAAGTAAAATTAAGGGAAAAGTACAAATGTAAATTT
Source organism: Heterotis niloticus (assembly GCA_018136845.1). Classification (NCBI taxonomy): domain Eukaryota; kingdom Metazoa; phylum Chordata; class Actinopteri; order Osteoglossiformes; family Osteoglossidae; genus Heterotis; species Heterotis niloticus. The sequence goes on from CM030903.1 coordinate 24,944,302, forward strand.
AACTTGAGTGCATGTGTGAAAAATGAGCATGAAAAATCGCTTATCTAATACATTTGTTGTAAAGTTTTTTTTCTGATATAGACGAAGAATGCATAGAAGAGAACATTTTTGGCACTGTGTGACTGATAAGTATGTTGTCATTTCTCGTTAAAGGTGAACAAAACACATTTCTCAATATTTTTCTTGTATGTCGAAACAGCAAATCTAAACTGACTAAATCTAAACCCAGCTCATTTAGTTTAGATGTATTCTGAAAAAATATACGTGTATGTATGTATGTATGTGTATATAGGAATAAAACTTAAATAAAAAAAAAAAAACATTATTTTCGCAAATCAAATATTTTATATTTTGTTATTTTCACTGCAGTGATTGTTTCATGAAAATGTTCTAATTCACAGGAGGACACCTTGAGTCAGATTTTGGACAAATAATTTAAACAGCCGCTCCGGTGAACTTTCCCGCAAGCCAAGTGTAGGTACAGAATGCATCTTAAAATCTATTTACAAATTTACCTCGGCAGACACTTGCACCGGCAGCAGGAAACACTGTTGCAATTTTAATTTGTACTTTTGTAATGACGGGCCATAGGTTAGTTAATTTTAATTTCTGATTTCAAAAGCTATCAAATATTGCTCAGATGAGAAATCAATTTTCTCTGCTGCCCCGGCTTTGTGGCGCAGGGGAGCCCTGCCATTGGAGGACGGCCGGTCACATGACCCAGCCAGGGATTAGTTCACTAGGCCCATGTTGTAGTCACCTCAATTACAGGCTGCCTCTTGTAATTTAGCTTTATAACATCTAATTCCGAGACAGAACTCATATTTAATTCATGAATGCCTCTGCAAGAGTAATTGTAAAATAAATTGCCATAGAAAATATCCATTTGTGACAAAAAAATATTTAGTATGCTGGTAGCATGCAACATTGTGTCATTCTTGCTTAATTTCCAGTAAACAAAGACGAAGGCGTTCGGACCGGCAGCGCAGGCTGATTCTGACCACAAATGATCTTTCTGGAACCTGATTTACTATATTTCAGGTTTTTTCCATTACAGCTAAATAACCCTTTTCTGTATCTCTGAGGTCTGTTCAAGTCCAATCATAAATACAGTAGCTCATTACACATTGATATATTCAATAATATTATTATTATCATTGGCACTTGGCTGCTAAATTTTCACTTTCTTAATCATTGTTAGACCCCTTGCAATAAAAGTTCAGGCAATACCTTTGAAGGAGTTCAAAGTGCACGCGGACCATTTTTGTCTTTACAAGTCACAAAGTGTTTCCTTAGACCACCTGCTGAATTTCTGTCTGAGGAAATGTATAAAATCCAATAAAAATAAACAATAACACAAAAGAGTTTAAGCACAGCTCATATAATAATCTTATAATCTCACAAGCATTGTGCAATAAAACAAAATATAATTCTCCAAATCAAAGCCACCCAGGCAATAACAATATGATGAAAACAGCCGTAACCCCCCAGCAGAGACCAAGAACAAAGACCTCCTGCGTTTCTGTTTTTGCGTTTTTCTCAGGGTTTGACAATCGCCTGCCTTAAACATGAATGTTTACATTCCTGGCATCTAAATTTGACACTTGAGTGACAGACAGCACATCTATAGTGATAGCCAGTCAGTCTATCACCCCCCCATATACACACACACACACACACACACACACACACACACACACACACACACACACACACACACACACGCAGACACACTAACTAATACAACTGAGCTTGCTGTCCACTAGTTATGGTAACAGTAATAAGTTTAACAATGGCTATGGAAATTAAGAAATATTTACAAGATTAATAACTCGAATTTTGGACAGTTTCACTGTGATAAAATTTAAACTGATGAATCAACTTCCAACCCTACTACACAAATTGAGTGAAGATTGAAGAAATAGTAAAAGTTTCGAGTCATGGATCAATATTTCATTCTCTGTTGCAGGTGTAGACGTATCTGGGAATTAATGCAGGCTTAGCTGTACTGAGAAGCTGTCTTTTGTATATCCACACCACCCCCCACTATTATTATTTGACAGTAAGGTTATCCTTCATTGTTTCCATGACAACTACTTGGGTGAGGCCTACTCCACAACCAACCTCAGCTGTCATCTCTTCACCTAAAAGCTTTGTAATTGCTCTCATTTGCATACTACAATTAAGTGTCTTAGCTTACAGCTAGAAAGAAGAAAAAAATCAACCTTTTCTCTGAAAAGTGCAGATAGTATCTTTCTCTTAAATTCAAATGCTGAAATAATAACAAAAAATGTCAACAAGCTCTATTTTAACCTAATGCTATCTTTTAGGGCCGGACTCATAAATGTGCCGTAAATTACCAGGTAGCCTATATGGCGATCAAATTCTTTTTTCCATACTGAAAGATTTCAGAAATGGCACATGGTCCCATTATAACAACATTAAGATGAAATATGAAAATGATTTACAGTGTGTAAAATAACAATGGCGATAATGGCATTATAAAGTGTTATTATTCGGTATGAACAGAATGTGCAGTAATTTCGCTTCTGAGGGAAATAACACCGGCTTATTGAAAGAAAAACTATTGAAATGCATTACAGACTCTTTGGTGAGGCAGCCAACTTTAAAATTAAAGGTAATATAAATTCATCATGTGAAAGAAGTGGCATTGTTCAACTTAACCAGCTCTGTAGCTGTTTAGAAAGTTCCTCTGATTTTTAAAATGTAAAAGTCACCTTAGATCCAGCTGAACCTTGCTGACTATAATTTACTATTCTTATATTAACTCACTGCTATACTTGATCACAGTGTATTTTATTCCAAATGATCCTTCACTGTACCAGACACTTTTCTCCATATTTTTCGCTCAAGTCGGACTGCAGCTCTCAGCACAGTGAGAACCATAGAGGATCTGGCAGCATCTAAAACTAAAAGCACAAGGTGCTGTAAAAATAGCTGGGTTCTGGTGTGAAGCAGCGAGCTCATGGATAATTACTGCTAAAAAGTATTGTTTTAAATTATATACAACTGAACATGGGGGATCTGGTGCACCACAGGAGGAGATCTGAGAGAAAATGGCCAGCATCCCCTGTGCAGCCCAGAAATCAAACGAAGGCCACACCACTTCACTGTCACCAGGTGACACTTTCCAAAGAGACCTGGAGCAATTCCTAGAGCGATGAGCGAGGACAGCTTCTCATGTGTCTGAGGTCACAGGGATATTTTTCATTTATTTACCATATTTGCTGTGCAACGCAATTACGACAGTGCTCGAATCATCACGAGAAATGTCTCTCACGTGTCAAACCAACATTAACCCATCCCAGAGCAAAGTCTCACCTCGAAACATAAACACTGTCATCTTCACGTAGCGACACATGCAATGTCACCTTTGGTGAAGTTTTCAGTAAGACAGTAGTGCTGCATAACTAGAGGTGCACTGCGAACGTGCAGTCAACATTTCTGGTTGAGTTTAAATGTGAGTTGGGGTTTTGCGAAGGAGTCATTTTCTACATGAGCCCATACAGTATAAACCTTCTTGTTTACAAACTTTGTTCCACCATAAATCTGCATACTTCTAATTCAGTTTTTTTTATGATCTTGTAGTAAATTAAGTCTTGATCCATCATGTAATAAACTTTCAGTTCCAACGACATCCAAGTATTCTGGTTGACTTTCATGTCCCACCGCGATACGCTGGTTTTGCACACTTTGACTTGGCTTACAAACTTGTACTGCAATTTCTAAGACATCAAAACCTGTTTTAAAACCTTTCAGACTGGAGCTAATCTTATTTTCAAAGGCGATCCCTGCAAAAGCTCACAACTTGTTGAAGAGAGACACAGAGCACTGGCGTCCAGCTCCCAGGTGAACACAGATGCCGGTTTTATACCGTACTGCTGAAGAAGCAGAAAAGCAGAAAACCGACAGCTAAACGCACGTCTCCGCACACAATGAACTACCTCACACTATTATATCTGAAGCCACGTGGCTCAGATATTTCATTTACTTGACAAAACAGGAAATATTCACTCCGTTTTGGCCGTTTTCAGGGAGCAGCACTAAGAAGCAAGATATCAAAAGAGAAAGCGCTGTGCTGCCGTCACCTGGTCACGTCTCACTGTACTGTTAAAAGAAGAGTAATTAAAGCTGGTAGGTTTTAGCTCCAGGACAGTTATAGATCTTTCTGTTTGAAAGGTCATTTATTTCCCATTCTTGGGAGCTCAGACCGAGTGTAGCGTGAGGGGGGCTTCGGCAGCCAATTAGCTACTAAAATGACCAGAAACCGCAGGTAAACTGAACATTTGGCGGAGTGAAATTAAGTGTAAAAATAGGCCTCTAATTTGCAGGAAAGAAGCAGAAATGCTTCAAAACAACAAATCATTTGGTAAAAAAGCAAAGGAGAAAACTGTCAATAGCCTCCTCAAGGGTTTATTGGAGACTACGGCTAAAGGAATACCAATTCCGCTCACAAATGACAGACAGATGCACACATGATCGACAGACAGTTAGGCAGACAGATGGGACCACGGTGATTCGGCATCCGTGGCCCCGCTGGCTGTGTGGAGCAGCAATCTAGCTGGGTGGATGAGGCAAAAGCTGTCGGAGGTGACCCCCCCCACACACTCCCCCATGTCTGCCAGGCCGGACAGTTGTTGAGGTTGCACAGGACCTCATAATAGGCCGCCCTGGACTCAGGGGCTATGTTGGAAACAGGTACGTTATGTGCAGTAATGAGAGCGCCGGGGGTCAGCAACGCAGCCCCACGTGTGTCTCTCTTCACTCTGCATTAGCCTCACGGCCAGGCTGCCTCCGCAGGGACTCCATCCCGGGCAGCTCGCCCTATCACCAGGGGACCCAGGCGGAGCTGCACCCGAACTGCCGCTCGCTCCCGGGGAGCCTTGCTACTGCCACCGTTCATTCTGAGAAGTTACACTGCAGATCTGCTCACAGTGTGCAGAAAATGTTTGGCTCATGTCACTCCCCAGCAGTAAGCGCCACTGGCCCGCAACGGAGGATTCTTGCATTTTCAGTCCGACGGTGTCCTTTGCTTCGCTCTCCTCCACCCCGCTTGGGGGGAGAAAAAAAACAAGCTTGAGACGTGAATTACAAATAGGAAGATTTGCATTTTAATGGAGATCTTAGCATCCCCAAAGCCGAGTTCACGTACACTTTTCTTGTCCGCCGCAAGTTTTACAAATGTAGCCCAGGCGAGAGAGCAGAACATCTGAGGCTTCCCAGCTCATTAATATAAAATGTGACTTCACCGAGTTAAACAGCAAAACACAAATTCTGAAAAATGAGAATGAAAAAAAATTTACTTTAAGAGCACCTTCCATGTAAACTGCAGTTAACTGTCGCACTTGCACAAATTTAATGGTGTCTTTTAGTCATCGATCTGCCTTTCTCACTGTAAAAACAGAACAAAACAGATGAAAGCATCAATGTAATTATGATTCTAAAATATTTAAGCTGAAAGGGCAGTAAACTTTGTGGTCGGGAGAATTAATTTCTGTTTACACACTTTTCCATTACCGTAAATTCAAATTTGCTTTAAATTACATTTCTTTTATTTCTCATTTATGCCTGAAATTAATTGTTGTGGTAATGTAAGCATTCCATATTTCCCTATGTGAAGCAGAGATCATGCTGGCCGGGTTTAATAAGAAGCCATTTGCCTCAGGATGTGGCCTTGTGGGCAGAGGGTGACCTCAGTGCTGCAGGGAAAGGCCATGGGTCCCGGCTGAGCCACGTCAATCCTCCTTCCCAGAGTCGGTGGCACTCTAATGAAGAGCTCTTGAACTGCCAGTCAGGCAGGCAGAGACACACACACACACACACACACACACACGTATATACATATACACAAACACACTCTAGCAGTGACAGGTGCATATCAACAGGGGCAGCAGGTGGCGCAGTCATTAGAGCCATCAACTTGGCATCAAAAGACCTGGGTTCAAAACCCACCTCCTATTGTAGTACTCTTGAATGGGGTACTTTACTGTACCTGTTCTGATACAATTAAAATTACCCTGGTGAATAAAAGGGTAATTAAGTGATTGTAAATTACAGTAAATCTCATCAGATAAATGATTATAAAATAGTTAACAATAACAGTCCTGTGTTATCCCTATAAATACGCTGTCCTGTAGAGGGCTAAACTGTTGTAAAGGTGCTTATCCAACACTGTGGGCCACTTTATACACAGGTGTCAGTTAAATTAAAAATAGCAGTCATACTACACAGAGATTTGCACAGTGACATTCATTATTCAAGTGACATTTTTCTCCAAAGCAACTTGGAATGACATCGATACATCTATCCAATATCCTTAACTGCTTTATCCTGGTCAGGGTGGAGGTGGACAGGAGTCTCCCCCAGAATCAATGGGCACGGGGCTGTTAAACTATGCCTTGGGTGAGGTGCCAGTTCATCACAGCTTATAATAACAGTATTTAGCCATTTTTACAGCTAGGTAACTTTTACTGTATCAGTTCAGAGTAAGTACCTTACTCAAGGGTACTACAGCAGGAGATGAGATTCAAGGGCCCTACCCACTGCACCACCTATTACTCCACAGATACTCACATTCTCGAAGGCCATTTTCATCACCTGCTCCTTTATATCTGTGTTTTAAACTCACGGCAGTCGGATACTGGTTTACTACTGGTTAACTTTACTACTTGTTTGTTCTACTGCACTCTGCGATGGCCTATGGTTCAACCCACAGTGCACTGAATAAGTGCATTCTGAAGATTAATTATTGCTATTACATAATTTTAGCAAGTTGTTTAGCAACCAGTAAACATGGTCATAACAAAAACAAAACCTGAACGATCTCGCTTAAACCGTTTGTTAAATTTATTCACACACTCACAGCCAGAAGAACACACTGCACCACGTTTTTCTGGTGGTCAATATGACGGATGGACAAATTTTCAGAGGCTTTTCCTGATTTGGAGCCTTTAAAATATGACTTCAAAAATGTTCATATATGACAAAAACGTTAAAACATTAAAAAGAAAAAAGGCTGGAAACTAAAAAGTTTTAAAAAGGTATACATTATAGTTTAGAATAGTTTTGGGCATGACTCTCACAGGTCTTTAGTATCTGTATCAGTATCAGTATCATTGCACCGGACATCACACTGTGGTAAACAGCAATGGAGGAATACTGGTCAGTTTTTAAAAAAAGGTCTCTCATGACAGTTATGTATTAACCAGCTGACGTTAAATATGAAGAGCCAGCTCAATTTCAGCATGTCAACCTATCAGAAAAAAACTCTTTATGGTACAATAACAGCATCCAAGGAATTAATTCTTATTTCAAGAGCAAGAATCCAATACTTGAATAAGCTTGCTTCACAATTCCCCATGGTTTTTTTTTTTTTTACTGTTACTCTACCGTACTGAAGAGTGAAAAATAAAGAGAATTCAGCTTTGTTCATTCCTACTGTGAGTACAGTGTTGCACAGTATTGCTCACAAGTTATAATTACTGTCATTTCTACTCTAGCTGTACCATGGTAATGACAGTAATGAGCCATCAAAACTCATACGCTGTGAATGTCTGAGACCATTTTGGGATTTTTGCCATCATCCGATCGTGCTTGAAACCCATGACAACCGTGACTACAGCATTAGCCCACACTAATTGGCTATTGTAAACAATACAGAATGCGCACAAAATAAAATTGGGCATTTTAGTTCAACATGAATGTCAGTGTCCATATAAAGTACAGAACAGGCAGATTTACATTAATGATGGAACATCTTTGTTGGAGATAAAAGAGAAATTTAATCGATGGTAGAAAAGGAAAAGACAGCTGGGCTAGGAAACCAGCTGTTCTGAAGCACATCTTTGGACTGTGGGAGGATGCCTACACAACCATGGGGCAAACACGTAGACTCAACACAGACCAAATCCACAGCCGGTCGCAAGGCCCATGAGCTCTGAGGAACCGCGCTGCCCGTTGCACCACGTCACCTGCGTCTCTACAAGTGTCCGCATCAGTGAATACCAGTTTCTCAATGGACTAAATTCAAGACAGATGCACTACACCTCTGGCATTGTGATACCCTGCTGGCATACAGAAAACGATTTAAACAGCATTTAAAAGTTCTGTTTTTACCAGCACATCCTCTCATTTTATTTGTTAATGTTTGAAATGTCTATTTCTTACCTTGTCTTTAGGTAAATACTGCACATGTTGTTAAATTGACGGTGGCATTTTCACTAAACAGGCATTCCAAAATAAATGTACCCAAATCTCAAGAATTGGATGGTTTATTGTATGCAGTTTTCTTTTTCTAAGCCAACGTATTTATTTGCATCTCGTAGGAGCTGCACTAAAATGACATTAAATGTATTCAGTGCAGTTGGTTATTATTGGTCGGCCAATAATGGTCATTTAACAGGTGACGCATAGAGCTTAATTACTGCTTCAAAACATGCCGATTTCAAAGAATGTACAGATTTGTATTTTTGCAACGCTGCCACCAAAACAAATCTGAATTTTGTTTCTTGTTTTCTGTTTGTACAAAATGCAATCAAGAACAAAGTACATAAAAATGTCTGTTATACTGCATTATATTTTACATTTTTTTCACTCCAGGGATGTGGGGTTCCTGGCAAGGAATAACTTACCTGGATGACACTAAAGCAGGAGAATTACAAGAACCAAATAATTTGATAAAATAAACAAACGTACAGTAGCTCCTGATGTACTCTGATATACTGCTTCTGACTATCCTTGCGAAGTCAATTGTTCCTGCTGCTGCATTAAGACAAAAGCCTCTATTTTCTATTATGAATATTAGCATGGAATGCTTTTCATACAATCCAACGGAATGAGCAAATAAAAGCATGTTGAGAGACCAGCGCATAAGAGATTTCCACTTGTTTTATAATGAGATATCATCTTTTACAGTAGCACCATTCCACGAGATGCTTTTTAGGAATACATTCAATGATTTAAAAATTGAAATAAAAAAATGAAAACTAAAAAAAATGTAAGGCAATACCTTCCCTGCAGAGCTTATCACTTTCTTTTCTGTCCTCTGATACCTTTGCGTACAGCCTGGTCAAGCACAAATAAGACCTGCGTCAGTAACCCAGTCGGCGACCCTGCTCCTTTTTTGTGCCGTGCCGGTGCTGCAAATTACTCTCATCATACCTGCGATTCCAGCAGCCAGCTTTCACACCACGGCGGAATTAACGTGGCTCTGTATCAATGGCCGTGTGTCACAGCACAATTACGTGGGGACGGCAGCTCTGACAGGAAAGCAGCTACGCGCGGGAACACAGCTACAAGAATTCGCTCGCGGAATTCCCTTCCGCTTCTTCAAGGTTTTAGGTCTACATTCAGAATTACTGCTCTGCCTTAAAAGATGCATTGAAATTGTGTCGAAAACAAGAACGCATTCGGTACGTTAGCCTCCCTTCTCCGACACATTTTTGTACAAAAATGTTTCTCGCTTATTTACCTAAACACTCCTAATACATAAATAAAGTCAAGCTACAGAATGGAACGCGGAGGTGAGGAGTTGCTCAGATGTTAATAGAAAAAATCCCATATAAAAAAGGAACATTAAGAGGCATTACAGTTGGCAATTGTATTACAGTGATAGCATTGTTTGCAGGGAACTTGTTTTTGTCTTTATCTGCTAGTTGTTTGGTGCTTCCCAGCTGCTTCTCCCACCACGACAGAAAGAACTATCTCCCTGTTCTGTTCCCAGGGTTGCCCCAAATGTCAAGCCATTAGAAGGTGTGAAATGAGGTGCCACTCATGAGTTATTATGCTGTTTGGCTGCTCTGCACAGCTACCGATGCAATATCATATATACCTCCACATATCTCCTTACGTACGTGTTGGGAAAATAAATCCGCTGTGCTGTGGGCAGACGGCATCCAAAGTCAAAGAAAGTCAGAAACAATAAAAGGGGTTTCCTGCACCAATGCACCATAATCTTCTCGAGGACATCCGCTAGGTACAGTCGTACCTGCGTGTGAGTGAATTTTTTGTCATTTCGTTCGAATGTGTGTCGTTTTTATGCTTTTTTGGTAAAAAGAAAAAATCTACTAGGCTCACATCTAAACATCAGTTTCATGCGCTGATACGCAAACTGAGTTACCAACAGTTACAGTATTTCTATACTGCTATAAAATATACACAAAAATGCAGCGCTGTGTAGCTTTACTCATTTGTACAATTTACATTACCTACATCTTTTATATAGCACGCACGCGCGCGCACACACAAGGTCTGATTGCATTTAAGAATTCACACTTTTTAATGGTATCCATAAAGTTGTCTGTGTTGAGTAATTTTGTGTATTATCATTTAATGGGTAATTTAGTTTTCAGGTATTTTCCTTGCTCGGTGTAACTGAAGAGGGGGGAACTGTGTGACGCAAGTGGAAGTTGGACCGCCGCTACGGTCCTCCGCAAACGGCAAGTGCAAAGCGGTGCAAACTGACGCCAGCACACGTGAAAGTGAGCAGCACAGATTATAATTCCATATGTTTAACCTCATCAGACTTACTTTTCTTGTTTACTTACTGCAAGAAGCAGAGGGACCAAACTTGCGTTCCAATTAACATTTAGGGTTACAGACAAAAATAGATCAAAGCTAATTTTACATCAAAATCAGCTCTTCTCAAGGGCCACAGGGAAAGGCTTGGTCTGCCAGTGACAAAAATACTGAAGCAAAATAACCTGCATGACCTGAAATAATTCGGCTCTGTGTGTCACTGCAATGAAGTGCCCCCATATCACACTTCACTTGCATGAATATCGAGATGAGTTTAAAAAATGGAAAAAAGAAAAAGAGGAGACGGGCAACAAGTGCAACTTTGATGTTGCTACAAATCAAAGATGAGGCTACAATCACACATGAAGGTATCGGTGTGCTTCTCTCCCCGCCACGCAGACAGAACACCCTAAAGCACGTTTGTAATGGCCATCTTTATCAGCTACACGGAGAAGGTGCCTTCAGGCTCGCATGGGACACGACTGCTGAATAAAGGGCATTAATGAACTCGGGATGAAAGCTACTCTGTGAATGCTGATATACTGACTCTCTAAGAATGTTACCGAGTTAAAGCTTGAAATTATGAAAGCAGACAGCTCATTTCTAATGTTCCTTTAAAGTAGTATGGCTGGGCAAAATATTATCATCCTTCTTCTTCTTAATAATAATAATAATAATATAAGGAGTAGTACCAATAATAGGAGAAGCAGAGGTTCCTTTCACTTCCCCAGACAAAGTAAAGCCCCCCTGCACAATGTTGGCAGTGAATATGCATTATGATGTACATTTATTAATTTCGCACGTTTATCTAATCCTGTATACAATGATTATCATTTAGTATTTAGCTGACACCATTGTCCAAGGTGACTTACTGTATACATACATTTCCTACAGTCATTCACACATTAATAAAGCAGAGTCGTATGAGGCACACGGTGGGCGATTCAATGACCAATGTACTCGACTCTGGACTGTGGGAGGACTCATTCGCTAGGCCAAGCGCAGGGGACTGTGCCCGAGTCGCCGCACCCCTGCGCTGCAAGTGAAAAGCCCCTCAAGAGGAGTTACTTAGGGAACAGAGGTAAGAAAGGAGCTTTCGCCACGCTGGTGTAACAGTGGTGATGTCAGCGCACTGCTCGCCAACATACAGTTAGACCACGGTGCTCACTCTGCTCCCTGCCCCACTTTGCATGACAGAGTCAACAGGGGGCATTCCTCATCTGTCGCACACAAACGTGGCAGCATGCTAATTAGGCTTCCCTTGGCGATACACTTGTCTGGTTTTGTTTCTGAAATGACCGAATACATGTGGAAATTTCGGAGACCTGCTTGGTTCTGTCTTATCTGTTCAATAATTCATTTGTTTCTCCGACCACGCTCGGCCCGGAGGATACGTGCGCCTGTTGTGCCACGTTCGCGCTTCATTATTAGATGAGCGGATTCGTGTCATTCATCAGAAGTGTGTGTTACCGGGTGGGCTGGCGGTCGCTGCGCAAACGCCGTGTATGGATCCCTGTCTCTTTTGCCTTTGACAGGTGCTTCTCCTGGGGGGCCGACTGTGTGCATCGCCGACGAGACCCTGTGCAATCTGTAAGCCAGATGGCGCAAGTCACGGACAGGTAGCGACGCACCCCACCGTCCCCTACCCCCACGCACCATCCCTTCCGGCCTCGCAGAAGCCAGTGAGACAACACCTGTCTGTGCAGGAGCTGCTACTGTACTCAGGGTCAAAATGGTCCAAATAACTGTGGTCTCAAAAAAAAAAAAAAAACTGTCTTTTAGCAACATGATACGTACAGTTAACCTTTATTTTTTTTTTTTTGTATCTGTTAAGTTTGCTCTCATTTTTGGGAACCCAGTTAAAACCCAAACATAAACAATTGTTACCTCACAAACAATACACTATGCTTAAATTCTAAACTGCTAAATGCATTATTCAGAGCCATGCAACCAAGCACAGGCAATATCACGATTAGACCATTATTCTTATTACTTTAATCATTTTAACAATATTATTGACCATTATTGTCAGTAATGTCACCATAAGTGAGAAGAGAATCAGAAAATCTAAAAGTGAGATATTATATACACCGTATGTCTGTATATACAGGGCTGCATTTATACTCTGAATGAAGGGAAAAATTAAAATTTTCAAATTTTTGTTAAAAATGAGCAGGATAGAACAAGTTTATTGATTTATAATAAAATAATTATAATACTAACAGATGAGAAAGTTGGGCATAGCACTGTGAAGGTAGCTACTGTTCCACAGAAATCTGCTGTTTATGCTCCACGCGTGTTCGAACCAGGATCAGGATCGTGGCTTAGCTGGACATTTTCACTTGATTCAGCCACTGTTTCCAAGCATGGCCGCCACGATGCTCGCCTTGACCGCCGGGGGTCTGTCACTCCCTGACTGGCAGGAAGACTCCGGCCGGATGTGCCCTCCCCCTGCTCTCCCTCGGAGTGTTATATAAAGAGTGGCAGCAGGCAGAGTGACAGGCAGCCCCCCGGGATGGCACCTGTCACTGAGGGGAGCGCTGCTAATCTACAAGCCTCATTTTGTTTGAACTCTTCGTCACCTCGCTGTCAAATCCTCATCTTCTCACTCACTGCCAGCTCCCCCCCACCCCATCACGATGCCGTCAGCTCCACCGCTGGTGCTCACAGCAACTGCTGCCCCTTTCCTCACCCCACCCTACCTCGTCCTCGGTGTCTGTGTCTTTCCCCCCGAAGGAGGGGGCTTTTCTACTGTTTGCCCGCATTCCTCCTTTATTTATTGTCTTCCCTCCACAAGGACATACCAGGCGTATGTGTGGCTCAGCACTGGAATCACTCGCGGATTATTGCAAGGAGCAGTCAAGATGAACACAAACACGAACATATAATATACACAGCAGTTTGTACTCATTAATTCATTACTTTAGAGGAAAAGGTTCAGAAAAACCCTACTAAATACACTCGGTGCAAGGAAACTCCTAACTGGGAGTCCTAAGATGCTAAGAATCTATTTAAGTTAAAATGGTATCAGATATTAAAGTAATGTACAAATGTATGAATGCGCATTATTATAATCTGATGTGGCGAGCACCAAAACATGAAGACCAGCATCAAAACAGAGAAGCAGGCACAAAGCAGTAGGGACCACATGTTAACCAGTTTGGAAGAAAGTGCGGTGAACAAACAGAATACAAAAAGAACAGTATAATACCTGGCAGGAATGTGTGCGGTCATATCTTGGTGATACGGGCATAGAGACGGAAATGGTACCAAGATTAAAAATAAATGGGTGCAGTTTAAGTGTGGAGCTGAATAAAGCGAGAGGCAGCAGTGTGTAATTGTGTGAGTCAGCGTCAGTGAGGCAGTTTGTATGGGAGGGAGCAGCAGTGATCTGTGCCTGTCTGAGGGCAGCGGTGGGGTGAACCCTGCACTTGGGGTGAAGGGCTCGGGCCACTCAGGGGTGTCTCTTTCTGGAGCAGTGCTCCACCCCCTGGTCAAATAACTGTTTTGTGTCTTTCTGCTGAACTTGTATTGTAATTATAATTTCATTCATTATGTGTGTGTGGTGTGTGTGACAATGGGTGCGGCTGCCAGCTCTTTCTTCGCTCGAGTTGACCGAACGCTGGTGACTATTAGACAGCCACCCCCCCGACCGATTCACCACCACAAACGTCGCCTCCCACAGTCACTCCTACTCACCCCGGGCCTGATGGGAGTTTCCATGCGTGCTGATGAAGATGTCACTGGCCAGTCTGACAGCTCTGACCGTGGCGGGTGACTTGAGCCAAGCCGTGTCTCTCCCTCAGCGCTAACACAGAGAAAATGTGTCAACAACCCATTTCATTAAGCTTATTTGCAAGTAACGAACCTTAACAAGGGGAGCAGAACCACTAAGGGGAAGGGAAACGTATTAACCACAGACTGCAGGCATTTACAGCTAAACAAATTATTTAAATGAGTGAAAAACGTAAAAGAGAGCAAGTCGGTTTCATCCCTTTCTACAATTCCGTATAATAAAAATGAAATTTAAAAAAGAACTGCAAGCAAATCTAATGAAAACTCATAAGGCAAAATGAGTTTGTGGATAAAATGCACACAAAGCAGAACAACCCTAACACCAGTTTTTAAACATAAAAACATCACACAGCAACTATGCTGACACAGGTAATAGAGGAGTTTTCCAAAAAAAATGTTTTCATCGTTGGCATTTCAAATTGCAGTTATGTGCAAGCGTAAAGCACGATTTATCTTACTCATTTGTTCAGCGGTGAGTGTAAAGCTGGTCTGTGGTAGTGGACACAAACCGAGTTTTTTCCAAGGTCTGCAGCAGGCATCATCTAACATATTTAAATGCCTCCATTAAGCAGAATTATCTTTACTAGACACATTTACGACGATTGTGTCCTAAAATTACCATTGCTTTTGGAAAACATTGGTTTAATTAAATCCCTTTGCTGAAAAAAATACGATGCAGCATCTTCCACAATGGAGAGGCCGTTCCCCACTGAATATAATGGCTGCGAGGTTAATTTGAAGGTTGTGTATATTCTGAGGGGAGCAGTTTTTTCCCCCCTGAAAAAGAGAATAGTCCCATCTTTAAATGGAAGAAAAGGGACACTACATCTTTTAAAAAGCAATTTCAAACAGTCCATTTCATATAGGTAAATAAACAGAGGAGATACGATTAAAGTGGGATTTAGACCAAATTAAATTTTAAAAGACTTTTGAAATTAACTTTTTAATGCTTTGTTCAACATTTTCAATGCATACAATAACAACCTGCCACTTGGTTTCAATTAAAGTACCAGTCAATGTCATATTCTAAAGCAATTTATCTTTCACTTTTCCTAGTATTGGTGTCACTTCAGTACTACGCAGTGCATCAGCACACAACATAGACACTGGACAGCATGTGTACAGAATCTAGCATTTTAAATAGCAGGGACTGAGTTACAAAAGACAAAAAAGAAAACCTGTTTTCGTCTGTCAGGAAAACTCATCTAAGTAAATTTATTGTACACTGACCGACCCATGTGATAAATTAAATTATTTATCGCACACGTTCCAAGTTCATGCAAACCTACATGCCTGCTCTCTTCCTAACAACAATTTTCATTTCCGATGTCAGTATATCGCATTTGTAAAATTTTTTATTGACGCTCATCAAAATGACTGACTGTTTTTTAAGGCTCAGCATTACGTTTTCATAAAATACATGTGTCCCGGTACTTACAAGCTTAATACGGTCGTGGAAATTGCCTCATAAGGCGAAACCTCGTAAGTCGGACACACAACTATCGTTGCGGTACAGGAAGCTAGTCTTCCTTGCAAGTGTGAAAAAGGAGCTTCACATTTGGTTGTAACTCAGTACAGGGTACAAAATAATTTTGCTCATAGATGCAAAAACTTGTAACTCAGAGACTCGCATTTCTAGGTATGCCTGTGTTAAGATGCCATAGGATTGCGCTAACGTCGCGCTGCATCAGCCGCTTTACCGATTTGGAACCGAACCCCCCGCCCGGCACTGCAGCGTCTCCCCCAATTACCCCAATTACCATTTGCCACAGTGTAGTGGCACTAAAAGGTGCCACTTAAGACTGCACAGTAGTAGCTGCCTGTAGTAGTATGAAAAGTGTCCCCTTTAGATATCGCCTGTAATAACATGTGACGCCTGATGACATTTACAGTTAAGAATGTTTATGAATTAAACAATATGTCAAGTGCCTAGGAGCATTACACATGTGTTATGCCAGGGTTATGTGGGGTCTTATTTCAAGGCCTCAGGAAGTTTTGCTATATTTTACAAAAACATAAGCCTTTTGCTTGCCTTTGATGCTTGTGGATGCTTCTGCACACGCTGATGAACATGAAATTCTTCTGAGAAGCTCATCTGAAATGAGACCACAAGCAGGACCTGTAAATTTCACATTCTGTTTGGATGTATTTTCTACATTCACTCAAACAAGAGAAACACAAATAATTGTTGCAGATGTGCTGAGTAAGGAACATTAATGACACAGAACTGTAATATAGTATACTGCATAATGGAGCTCGGAAACTGGACAACATGATACAAAATAGATTAGATATACCTTTAATAACAACTGACTAAATACAGAATACAACAAATTTCACAGATAACAAATATAAACTTCCAGAAAGAAAATTTCACAATGTTTTCCAAATGGTTTAAATATTTCAGCAATTAATCATAATAACTTAGCAAAGGGCTAAAATAAAAAGCGCACTACAGGAGGAGGTGCTAACCGACGTATTACTGTACTCAAGCAATGTTTGTCTAGAATGCTGCATAAGGCCCTTTCAAATATTCATCTCTTTAACAAATCATATAGAATTAGAAATATTTTGCATATATTTTTTCCATGTCACTTTCATTCTTCTTTGGGAGGCAGAAGGAAACAGCAGACAGTTACAGAAATGAGACATAGGCCACGTGTGGAGCAGACAGACAGCGACAGAGACGGGCACATGGCCTCATTGAATGTGAAGGAAACGCAAGATGTAATACATGAACACGCACACACGCACGCACTGTTTCTCTCTCGCACAAAAAACGCGAACGTGAGAGAAACTCAATGCGCCTGCTGCGGCTTTCGCAATACGGTCACTGGCAAAGTGCAGTGCCTGTGCTCAGGCAGTTTCGGGGCTTCGGGAGGAGCGTGAAACACGGACTCTGCCGCAGGACACCCGGCCCCGACGGACCGACGCACCTTCCCAATTAACACCTCGCCTGGCAATCCCTGTCAGGTCAGGGGCCTCCTCCCGCCCTACCTGTCTCCCCCTTGAAACGCCCACCCGCCCGCCGCCAATATGGAATTAGCGCCGCGCCTCACCCGGCCACACCGGCGCGCCTCCGATTAGGCCGGTGCGGCCGAGAGATATGAAAGGCATTCCTAATGAGGGTCCCGGGGTTAAGATTTCAAATACGCCGTGGCTATTGTGTCTGCCACTCCTTTAATATTAATTAAAAAATAAAGAATGAGTAAGTTCCCAACCATGCCCATCGTAATTCCACTTAAGTGAACACCTGATAAGAGAATCATTTTGATGGCCACCTGGGTGCTGGAACTTATCACACCAGTTAAGACCTTAATAAATGTAATAAGTTATTAGAGCTTAACAGTTCTTTTGTATGACAGGGAAAGTGCATTTCTTCCTCTTCACTTGAATATGGCACATTTCCATAAACATAATGATGCTGTGACACTTTATTAATAAAGGTCGCCAATGGCAGCATATGTACGTAAAGCCCCTGCTTTCCTGACAATATATGCTATCAAGATTACACATTTGTTTAATTATTATTGATGGATTTGCAGCGACAGGATTTAGCCGCTGCCATGTGGTGGGCAGCTAACTAATAAATGGCGGCGCCACGGTCCCCTGAGAGGAGTGCACGCCGAAACCAGGTGCTTTTCCTGACACCCGTCCCGGTCCCCCCACCGCCGCGGACAAAGGTGTGGTCCAAACTCGCTTAACGGACAATGAACGTCAAAAGCTTGCCGTCCACCGTCTCATCTGTGGAACACGCTTCAGGAAACGGTGTGAAAATAGCACTCCGCTTCCTTCCATGTGGACAGTAAGTGATGTAAAGATAATCACCGTGTCACTTCAGAGGTGTAAATTTTCTACATCCTCAGCTGCTCCTGCCTGATTCCTTCCAACACTGACATTTAAAACAAACATTTCCAACTGGTGTTTCAATAGATGCTGAAAGACCCACGTCTACAACACAAAAATTCATACAGGCAGGTAAACTTTGGGGATCTTTCTCCTATATTGCTAGTCAATAAATTCCAAACAATGGGAAGATGAGAAAGTTTTTCCAAAACTTCTGCGTCACAAATCAGACGTTTTCCCCAAAAACATAAATATCAGATTTTTTTTTTTTCTTCACTGTCGCCATCATCACCAAGGGATGGTAATGGAACAAAATCGCAAACAAGGAAACTAAATATACAGTTGGTTACAGTCTACACACAAACCTTGACATTTCTGCTGATCATCCAAGCTGATCTATTTAACCCTAACTCTAACCCAAAGTAGCGCACAGGTGATTCCATATTGTTACTGTGAGAAGTTACATTAGAAAACTTTTTAATGTAAAATTATAGTGGGGCCATTCATAAAACAACCTTTATTCTGCAGTGATACTAACTGGTATACAGAATTACATTCATAATAATGAATAAACTACAGATCCACAGTCCCTCATCCACAATTCCGAAATACAAAAAAGCTCTGAAAAGCAAGTTTTTCGCAAGATCCTCAAGCAGTCAGATGTAGTAAACTGTACTGTATCAACATGTACGTATTTAGCTTAGTTTTAACCTCTACATGTTTGAAGTTTTGCTGAATGCTTTCCTTGGGAACAAAGAGTACTAGAGTATTCACAGTGTACCTTTATCCCACTTTTTAACTGACCACTTGATCTCCATACTTGTAAAGCTGAATTGGTTCTTTTGTTTGTTTGCTCTTTATGCACAGCTTTGTTTTTCAAGTCACAGACTTTAAATTATGCACATAGCTACTTCGTACCCTAAGCTAGGTTCTTGCGTACTTAAATACTCACACAGTGCTACACACATTAGTGACATGAGCCTCCAAGTAGTTTTGTTCAGATTAAGTCAAACAGGCCATTTCACATACACACCCGCCACTTAACTAGACAAAGATATTTTCGCTACAGTCACGCGTACACCAACATACTGTATGCACATCCCTATGGCCGGCAGTGTTGTCAGTGCCATCTACAGTACATGCTAAATTATACAAGCCAGTGGTTCTTCTATGTGCACAAATGAAAATGTAAAAATGAGTACGAAATTAGACACACACACACACACACACAAACACACACACAGGTCATGTAACAGTAGTAAAGTTTGGCAAGATATATTTTTTCCTTTGCAATTCACTGGGACTGTGCTGAGTAAAACTAGCCTAATTGTAAAACAGTTTGATGATTACATAATGTGCTATTACTTTTTACCTTTGCATCGCTTTTTACCTTTTTTAACCTGGGCTGTGCCAGGTAACTCAGGCAGTTGATAAATAAATACAGCAAAATGCAATGACTATGACTATGTACAGTCTTCACTTGGGATGAATATTCATATGTTTCATTGGAGAAATATGAATGTATTTGACATTAATCTGCTGACCAAATCCTGCTGGGAGTGTTGTGTAACATACATTATATCCACAGTAGTGCATTTCTAAAATCCAAAAAAATCTGAATTACAGACCGTGGACCTGCACTATTATTGATCATGAAAAATAGTCTTCATATTAGCTGAGAAATAGATATTATCAAATATTATCATGCAAGCTTACAAAAAAGATTCTTTTGCACATAAGTGGTGTGCTGTTGGAAACAACAAGTTGATAAGGGTCTCTCTTAAGTGACAAAGTTTGAGCACATATCCTGAAGACCACAGGAAAGTGTACCAGGCCAACTAGAGCACTGCATATACAGCACAATTTAAGTCGTATTACACATTCTCACTCATTTTTAAGATAATTTTACTCATCATACACTCGTATGAAAGAGCGCCTTCTCTAATAAAAGTAGCTACCGTGACCCTTTCTTGACAGTCTCCTCTAAATGTTCGTCAACAAAAGGCAGAAGACAGAACGTCAAGAGCGACCATTACCGAGGAGTTCCATGAATTGTTTTGGCAGATAGGTATCTCACATGTTCAATAAGAGCGACCGCAGGCGAGCCCATTCAGAGCGAGCGAGGTTCACAACAGAGTGCTGTCGCTCCGAGAAAGCCTTCAAAGTGCTCACGGGGGATAGAAAACATCCTCTTACGGCAGGATTAGGCCTTTGTGGTTTGTGCAAACTCACAGGAGAAGCACAGTAAGAGATAAGGTTTGTGTGAAGGGTGCGTGTTTGTGTGGAGGGTTCCAAGGGGGGGGGTGCAGTCAAACACGTTTTCGCCGTAGCTTCAGGAGCATACTGAACCTTTCAAGTGGTGCAGGGGACTCGGGAAGATGGCTGAGGCCTTCAAAGGCATTCGGCCCAGGAGGAGCCTGAACCAAGTTGTTTGCTTTGAAGTTTTTTTTTTTTTTTTTGGGTTTGTTCATGAGATGCTTACAGTCAGAATGGGGGAAGCAGGGAAAAAATACAACACAGGTAACTGTACATGCACGCCATAGAGGGTAAACCGGTAACGCTGTTGCCTTGCGACTCCAAGGCTGTGGGTTTGAACGTAGCAGTCACCAGGTGGATTTTGGATCTGTTTCCTGTGTTCATGTGGGTTTCCCACAGGCACTCCAGTTTCCACTCACAGAGCACAGACACACTTCTAATGGTGTGTGAGTGGATGTGTGTAGTGGATGTGCGGGACGTGATGTAATGCACACCACCTAGAGCCCTGTGACTGGCAAAACTCACTCCAGGTAAACACTAAATAGATAAGTGGTTACTGGTAATGGATCAGTGGATGGATGATGTTCACTGTCATTCCACTGTCCACTTCTTATTACTGTACAAGAGTCTCTTTTATTAGCGAGTGCCGATTATAACCCGGGGGGTTTACAGTAGCCAAACACAGTAAAAGCAGCGTACCTTTCAGAAAATCATTAGTCTAGTAAAAGTACTCAAGTCTAAAAAATGTATTGAGCAACTTAGTAGGAAGCTGAAAAATCTAAAGTACTTAAGTTACTTTGATTCACAGGAAGCTTTATAATGTTATGAACCACAAGCAACAGTAAAAGCTACAACATCCAAATTTAGTTCACATTTTTAATAAGTGAAATCTTCTGTGCAAATTTAATTAAAATATTTTCAATTAGACTAGTCAAATAGAAAGGAAATAAAAGACTTCTATCTGCTAGGTATTATTAATTGACTCCTTACAGCTTTAGGCTTGTACACCAAGCGCCTTACAGTGATTTACCCTATTACACCGCAGGGTAACTGCAGCGGAGCAATTCAGGGCAAGCACGTTGATCAAGTGTATTAGAGCAAGAAGCGGGATTCTAACTCGCGTCCTTTGACTGCGAGGTGGCAGTTGTAGCCATTACGCCACCTGCTGCATAAATTAAGTTTTTCCCTTTATCTGATGCCTTTATCCAAAGTGACTGACAAACCCAGGTCCGGTTTATGGCGAAGGCCTTTCTAAACGCCAGTCGAGTCGTGCGAGGACCGGGATTCGAACAGGCGACCCGTAGGTTGCTACTCCACCGACCGCCCCGTAACGGAGACTTTCGGACACAAAGCTACGTTGCTTGCGTTACAGACGAGTTCACAAAGTCCAGGCGGCTCGGGCGCTTCGAAGCCAAAGGTGAAAGCCCACAGGGTGAGACCTACCGTGCGATGCTGATTTCCTCCGTCTATCCAGTTGGGCTCATGGTTACCTGACATTTAGGACATCAGCACGAGACAGCGGCAAAGGCTGGCATGAACGCGAGGCGGGCACCTAGTGAGCAGCAGCCAGCCAAATGCTGTCTAACTTAGCCATTTCAATGATGCTGCATTGCGCTGACAGCGGTATTCTAGCTGGAAAGCGCCGGTTAGCCGGTTAGCGAACACCTAGCCAGACAGCAGCACCACAGTCCACAGGTACGTGTTCTGCAAGAGGCTGTGGAGAAGACGGACGCTGGCGCTCACGCCTTTTGCCACTCAAGTATGACAGCCCGGGCGCAAAGGGTGGCTGTGCAGCGGTCAAATGAAAATATTTTGGGCGCATGACATTTTGGAAAATTTGTCCACAGTGTCAAAAGACAAACAATAAATGGGAAATAACTTCACAGAATGAGTGTTTACCCGCATTTGTTTTAACACTGCCACAAGTCACAACGCTAACGACTCGCTGAATGACAATGGACAACTCACCAAAAAGCTGTGCTGTATTTGCCGATCTTCACACTGATGTCTAGTTCGCAAGGCACGTGCAATTAGTCTATTAGTCATGATATTAAAGCGCATTAATAAACGTGGCAAACCTTAGAAATTCACTCGCATAAACGCACTATAGCTTCATTCGTCACATACTTCACATTAGTAATCCCCGAGTAACAATATTACTCTTGACAACAAAAACGAGTTGTTTTAAATTGCAGCTAACGTTTACGACCAATAAAGTGAGAAAAGTTGGTGTTCGAACATAAGGAAATTAAATATTAATCGCAAGCTAATTTACTTCAAATTAAAATCATCGAGACCTGCGTTTCCTCTCAACCGACATGAAGTCGCTTCCCGCCCGGTATCAGTCAACTCGAGCTCTGATTGGTTAACACCGAACTGTTTGATTTCACTGCTAGCAAACTTGGCCAACGAAATAGACTGAAAAAGTCAGCTGACTCTGCAGAGACATTTTTATTGGTTTCTCTTATTATCGTTCGCGATCACCGAGTGAAATAATAATAATAATAATAATAATAATAATAATAATAATAATAATAATAATAATAATAATAATAATAATAACGAATACTGACTTACATTGTTTCTAGAGAGCGTTAAACTCCATTAAATATCGGGGGAAAAATAAACAGTAACGAAAAGAAACTGAGAGAAGTGTAAAGTAACATGAGCAAAAAAAAAACACTCAACGATGACTGAAGCCAAAGTAAAAGCCTGGTCTGAGGGGTTTACTGTCTCTAGGTTTCATTACGCTGGTCGAGTACCACGCACAATAATAGTGGTCAGTTAACCCGAAACACATCTCTGTGGACTGTGAGAGGAAACCAGAGCACCCAGGAGAAGCACGGGAAGAACACACAGATTCCACAGTAATGTGGATTTTAACCCACACGGTCCAGGCCCTATAAGGCACCGCTGTACCACCACTCTAAAAAGAGCGGTTGCTTAAGTAGATGTAACTCATTACTGCCCAGGTCTGATTATAACCAAAAGGACAATATTGTGTGCAAATCTTTATATTCCACATTGTTGTGAATTGTAGACATACAACATACAGCTAGATCACTCATTCTCACCAATGGCCCTGGTGGACCACCTGTCTGAGCTGGTGTGTGTGTTACTCTACAAATAACCAGAGTGCTGATTCATACAGTTTTGATCAAGTACATGAAACCTTTCACTGGCTTGTATAACAGAGTTCAGAGTATTTTTCACAACCACTGAGAGTCTTATGTGACACATCTGGAGGAGTGCAGTGTTCTCAAACGATGTTAATGTATTTTATTTATACTGCCATTCATTCCTCCAACAGCTCAGTAATAAATTGTATAACCGTAACAGCCGACACTCGGTATAAATTAAGGTGCTTGGTCAAAACTCGATGGATAAACACAGGCAGTACTGATGTTCACACACCATAGACCTGGATGCAACGCTCCGGGGATCATACGTAGAACACACGTTTGGCAGGCATCTCACATGGCAGGACTATGCTGTCAAATGAAGAACTCTGCATATGAAATTGTTCACCGCCTAACAGGGTTGTGATTGATGGCTGATGCCCGCTAATATGGCGAGCTGGCAGCGGTCAGGGCTTCCAGCTCCTTCCCATAGGCTGGACAATAGCAATCCCGGGCCAGATGAGTAGGCTCCTGAGCTCAAATCCGAAACAAGAGCAGGAACGGGCCCCACGCAGGCGCACCATAGCACGGTCCTGATAAAGACCTCACTTTACTTATTAGAGAGCGTCCTTATCACAGCACGGGCACCTCGAACACGGCTCCATTCAGCAAAGGCTGAAGCGATGCTGCGAGTCCCACACGACCCCCTGCCGGCTCGCATTCTTCAGCAGTCATTGTTAGCCTTCTAATGAAACTAAAAGTGATTTCTTTTTTATTGTTTCCGATATAGACCCCATTCACGCAAAACCTTTGTCAGCATGCAGTGGTTTTTTTTAAAGACATTGTCTGTTTGCATCCATTTACGGAAAAAGGCTGAAATGGAGTAAGAAACACCTGGTTGTCCTCAGTACCTGAAAAAAGTATGTAGCGCTTGTAAACTTCATATGTACTTAAATACTACATCAAAATGATATGATGTTTTACCAGACTTTTCTCAGAATTTAAACATCCCTTTGAATGTAGAACAGACATGTGATGTGTTTTCCTCAACCCTTTTGCTTTCCTTGAAATAAATCACAGCAACTGCGTTTGAAATGAAAGTAAAGACGTTCTCATGACTGACAGGAAAGTCGCTCTTGTGAAAGTTTGTTATCGGAAGTCAACAGCAAATGGAGTGGCAGGAAGACTGAACACCGTCCTATTTCTGTTACTTTGATACAGCACAGCACGAGTCATAAATAATGTATTAAAGGATTTATGATGCATATAAAAGTCTGCTGTTCAGGAGGGAAAAAAATAGATGCTGGTGGAGTTCATGAATTTATCACAGGCAAAAAAAATATTATATTGACTCTAGCTGCTGCTGTAGTCAGAGAAAAGTCCCCTTTAAAAAAGAGAGGGAAAAAAGGATTACGAGTGTTTGGTTTACTTTTTACAGCCCTTGGTAGGTTATTTTTCTCATCTGAAAGGTGCTGGATGCCTACTGGGACCACTTAAAGTTTGTGCCGAGCGGTGGCCAAGGCACACAAAGACCTTGAAGTATACACACAGTGCCCCCCTTTTCTCCGAGCCTCTCGGACACGGCCTCAGGGAGTGTTGTTGGTTTATGTGGGAGAAAATGGCCTGAGCTTTCTGGAGAAGTGAAACGGGATTAGGCCCTTTGTGCGGCCCACAATGGTAAGGGGAATTAGCAATAGTTGTAGGCACTTAGAGGGGCTCTCACGCTGAAGCTTATCCCAGATTTTGCACAATAATGATTTGAATATCAACAGTGTTTTGCAACTACAGCGATAATGTATAAACTTCTGTCTTTTAAAGATCCCAAATCCCCCCCCATCACCCCCTTATCCACACATGGTAGTGCCGGTCACTGTGCAAACATTTGGACATCACGAAATTGTAGAAATTGCGTTCTGGCGAAATATAACAGATTGCCAAATCACAGGAAGAATGTGTTTACCAAAGTGTACCTGTGTGAGCAGGACTGGCGTTACAACAAACACCTGTACCTCTGTTGACGGATTTAGCAAGAACTCCGCTGCGCTGCTATTAGCATTTAGAAACACAGTCTCAGATACGGAGCAAAATATTCTGTCTGGGGTCACAGAATTATTTTGGAATGAATTGCACTCCCCCAGGTTAAATCGAAGCAACCTAAAATGTCAGCTTTGTTTCCAGCAGATTACTTAACTGGACAAATGATTGTAAATGCAAGAGAGGTATTTGTGTGCATATATGGTGCATACGTGCAGGAAAATAGCAGATTAACAGCCCTGTAATTTCCATGCTTTCTGCCAAGGTTACCGTTAAAAAAGACGGACACATCAACACTCCAGCAGCTTGCGCGTATTCTAGGAAAACTGGGGAGAATGCTTTTAGCTAGCATATATTTACCTACTGTATGTGTGACTTATATTCACTTGAAAAAGTCTTGCTAGCCTTCACAGAATAAACACAAACTATTGGTCCGTTGATGTGCCGATCATATTTTTTTGGGAACTTTTGCACAGTGTAAGCAGAGAGCTAGCAGCCGCAGTACATGACGCATGCAGAGAGGAGCGACGGGCAAGTCCTCGCCTTTCAGCGTCTTCCAGCAAAGCTCCTTGAAAAACTGCGATGGCCTCAGCTCTTTCTCTGCGGGGAAGCATTGTCCGCCCGACAAAAAACGTTCAGTGAGATCAGCGGACTTGTCAAGAGGCCCCGGCTTGAATATGAATGATGAGAGAGGAGCAGGGTGGTCCTCCGACGAATGTGGATGCAGCCAAGAAGGAGACGAACTGTCCCTGCCTGCCACTCAGTGGGCCGAACAAAAGGGACAGAGAGGACAGGCCTCAAGCCCACTCTGGGAAAGCCGGTGGAGAAAGCGGCGTCCCTGGCAGGAGAGATGGCCCTGGCGCTTTCCAAACCCATGGTGCCGAGGCTCCTGCTCATTATTCCTCAGAATAACATTTATGGCCAGTTTACGCAGTGTGGTGTGACCTCCACTCCAGAGGGAGGGTCCATAGCTTCAAATGGGAGCCTTTTTCGAGTTAAAACCGCAACGCCAACGAGAGATATAAGCAGAGGCTCAGTGCCGGAGGCGACGAGTGAAACGAGGAGATTTAAAAGTGCGCCGGTACTTAGCAATAAACTTTTCAGGCCAAATGAAGACGTTAAGGCTAAAGCCCAGACCCCCCCCCCCACACACACACACACCCCCATGCCAGCCCTGCCGGCACCACCAATCCAACTGCGTCCTTCTTCAATACCCTAAAGTGTCCACATACTCCCCCTCATTCAACTGGATACAATGATGCACAAGATGAATAAAGTTATCTCTAAGTGTGAATAGGATGTTGCTGGTGGGAGGGGGAGAGGGAGGGCCCCCCCGGGACTGAATAGCGCTCCGCTTTGAGGGCGAGATCCATGGGGTCAGGGCCCAGCTGCCTCGGCGGGTGAAAGGGACACCGGCCAACTGGACAGACCCCGGGAATAACAAAACCAGCGCGGCCAAATAAAGACGTCCCACATAAGACCTCCGCAGGTCCCACTGCAAGTTGCTGAACACACACATTTTACATATTGAAAGCACCGTGGCTCAATGTGCCGTTCACCCGAGTGTGACCGCGCACACCACAGCAACCGTTGGTGCTTTCCTTCTTACTTTCCATTTGCTGGGGTCTCACACTTCACGCTCCCTCTTAGTTACTTGCTGAGCACGGCAGGCTGCAAAGGTAGGACACCCGTTTCCATATCTGCTTTGTCTTTTTTCCAGCCGCACCTACGTTAACCATCCTGTCTAAGGGGAGCTGTTTCAAACATCAGCGGGAAAGTTCCTCCGCCATCCAGTTGTTTTTGTCGGAAGGGCCCGGCAGCCAGATGCGCACAAGCGCCTCCGCCTCTGCTGATGAGGCGTCGGTGATCCGTATTTATTTATTATTCTCATTTTTATTGCTTCTTTGGCAGCTTCGAACAGCGCTGAACTTGGGCCAGATGCAAAGGTTTCATATTTGCTGTTTACTCTGCCACAGACAACTGTCCGAGTACAGGAGGTAGCCGTGGAAGTAACTCCGCGTTCACCGAAACAGCTGCAATGACACACGTGCTGCAAAATTAACCGTGTTATTGAAAAACTGTGAAGTGGTGCTTGAGACATTTTGTTGAAAATGGCTGCAGAAACACAGTATTTTTTAAATGTAAGATTTTATACATACATATACATAAAACTGTGAAATATAGTGTATATATATATATATAATATATATATATATATATATATATATATATATATATATATATATATATATAATGTTGTCTTATTGTATATGCTATAATATTGGGCGGCAGCTCTCCCTCAGATCTAATGAATTACCATGCAGCTCCATTTGAAGGGGGAGTGGGACCGAAATCAGAGCCCATTATGAGGAATTGATGGCGCGCTTTTCCTGGCGGCGGTAACAGCACCTCACCTAAAGATGTGCCGACCTGCGCAGATGGGTTCAAAGGCAATTTCCATGTTAAAAACTCCGAGTTGTGACATCCCTCAGCCTACGGACGCCTAGTCTGAACACGTGTGACTTTTGCCTGGTACAGCACACACGTCCACGTGGCGCCAGGTCAGCACTCCACACCGGGCTGATTTTTCAGGCTGCGAGCCATCGCCTCCAAATTGCATTAATATGTTATGCGTCTGCATCCAGAGTTTTCCCGCCATTGTGCAAAACCCGTCAGCTTGTCGCTAACAGGCGGTAAATGGAGTTGGCCGTCGCTCTGAGCGATGGCGCCGCGTGCACCAAGCCGAGCACCCGAACCGTCTCGGCTGTCTGACTTAAGCGGCCGCGCCTGCGCTTTCTTTCTTTTTTCCTCCACGCCAAACTCCTGCCAACAACATTTGAACATTTGAACATCAGGAACATTTGAATGCGGCCGGTGGCCTTGGTGGACCGGGTCTGCCGCACATCCCCGAGGGTCTCCTCGTGGTGGAAAGCAGCTGCCTTAAGGCCGGAGGGGGGGTTTATCGTGGACAGGAGCTGTGCTGTGCCTGGTGGCCACCAAACCTGCAGGGCAGATAAAGGCGATGGAAGCAACTCTTTGATGAGTTATGGGAGAAACTGCCGGAAAGCACGGCCTCAAAGCGGTGCAAAGTATCTCTCTTCCCACCGCGAGCTCAAGGAGGACAGTTGTGGCTGTTCCTGCTCCTGCGGTGCCGTCGGTGTGTCGGAGGGTGGGATGGGGGAGCACGTGCTCCGCGAGCCGTTATGAACGCCCACATCTGACAAATTCTCATATTGTGTTAGGGCTGCTATCTTAATTATGATCACATATTTCTCAAGAAGAGGAGATACCACGGTACCGGCTCTGTTTTTACACTCTCTATTCAGATTACAAAGCCGAGCCGCAGACGTCCATGTGATAGAGGCGCTGGTGGCGCAGGCGTAGTGCTGCGAATAAAACTGCCTTTTTCAAAAGGGACAATTAGCAGAAATGTACACTTCTTAAAGAATAACAATAGCCAAATGTTTCCCGCTATTCCCAAACGCAACGCCACAAACGGCGGCTCACGAGGCCCACGAGCTTCACGCATCTATACGTTTATTTATTCGTTTCTAACGCGGCGAAGCAGAGCGGCGCGACCGCAGGGGGACGGTGGCATATTGAGGCTCGCTAGCCTGACCGCCACTTCGCTTTGCTTCATCTCCCCCGACGGGCCGCAAAGCCACTGAGTCGGGCGACCAAACTCCTCTCCTGCCATGCGAGCTTCCCTCCCAGGCCGCTTCCAGCAGGCGCTTTGCTGGGGAAATATGAAGCCGATTTTATCTCGCTTTATAAATTCACAAAAGGCCCCCACGGCGTCCCTGTGGAAGACACAGCCGTCAGAGCGACGTGGCGCCGCTATCGCCGATCCCCTGCAATTGATAAAGGCACCTCTCCTTTTTAATGATTTGACAGGCATCAGACGCCACGCCGCAGACACGCTGGGGTTTTAATATACTTTTTTTCATGTCACTGCCTGTTTACACAGAGTGGGTCAGAAGAAAGAATATATCTGCTCCCATCTACCCGAATATGTGATCTATATTAGAACAGAGCTCGACAGCGCTGTCTCTGATGTCGGTGTGCTGTTATTCATACGCGCAGATAAGCTTTTTTCCTTAAAAAATGCATGCAAATTGGGATTTCTGCTTCAAACTAAATACTCTGTAATGTCACTGAAAGCTGTTAGAAGGTGTATCTGCCATTAGCAATAAGATATATTAAACGTGAGAGACATTGGCTGAAGCACGTGAGTGAAACTTATAGTGAAACAACATGTAGGTAAAAAACAGCTTTGCACATTCTGGAGTCTTTATAACTCAGTCCCCAATAGGAATGAAGCAGTCGTGTGCTTGCAGCATATTTTAGTCACGATCCCATGCAGCGATTGATTCCGTTTGTTTAAATTTTGCTAAAAAATAATGTAATAAATTAATATCGACATTAAAAAGCAGTGCAGCTGTAATCATTATTAAAAGAAGCAATTCAGAATTAATAGCTCATTTCTTTTTATTATCAGTTTGCACATTATTTGTTGTGTGCAGTTATCCAGTAAAATATAATAATTTTGTTAAATGTTTCTCCTTTGTTGTTCCACATAACTTTTAAGAGGACGCTGTGCTTGCCTTGTAAGATTCAAAACACAGAAAATGCACCGGGGGGTTTACACAGTTGAAGCCTAAATGCAAAAGTACAACCTCCTTTAACATAGCACTTCATACAATTTATTACCGAAATACGTATAATAATAATAATAATAATAATAATAATAATAATAATAATAATAATACAAAGCAGTTTTTCACATGTAATTTTTTATAGAACTCATTGGCTAATTTATTTCTTGCACAGATTCTGATTTTGGGATTTTAAAAAAAGTTTTTTTTCTGCAATCCTCCTACAATTTTCCCCTCAGCATACAAAATTCAAATACAACACTGTATATGTAAAAATAACATTTCAGCTTTTTGGTTTTCTCACTCACAACAACATTAGCAGTGAAATGACTGTTTTGGACAACACTGGTGGTGATAACAGCAGTAGCAATAATAACAAATATTATTGCAATTATTGCAATAATACATAAAAATAATGGCCTAAGCATGATCATGCTGTGGTTGGTTGGGTGGCTCCCAATAATGCAGTTAGCAATACAGTATCCATTCATTATTTATTCCTATCATATATCTAAATAACTATCTTCATTTTATAACTGACAGCTTATTATTTCTGAGAATGTGCTGATAAATTTAATTCAGACAAGTTGGTTCCAATTTTCACATTCGATTACATATCCATATTGCATCCTACAGCAAAATTGTGGGCAGCTGCAGAGCATTCAGAAAAGATATTTATTCATAATGTATATAATATCTGTGCATATGTAGTTTTTTACATAAATAAACAGCGATATTATGCATTCATGGAGTTCTATGAATCATATTATGCTGTGATTCCTGTTCTAAAGAAATCCCATTTTTGGGGAAAAAAAAAAAGCTATGAGTTATGCCATTTGTGTTTAGAGTGGCAGTAATAATAATAATAATAATAATAATAATAATAATAATAATAATAATAATAAAGGTATGTAGCGAGCTGTTTTAATAGTTTTATAACACATGAATTGATGGTGACTGAAGAGTGCAGTGCGCAGCGGTCTTTGCTAGAAATAATATGTTATGTTAGTGGTTCATAACTGGTGTGCAATGAATAAACGGACGTGGAAGGCATTCGACTGTGCGAACGAGTCGAAAGTGCGTTTGGCCAGATTTAAGGCGCTGGAGCATTTAAGGCGAGACAGACGTACGTGTGATGGATCCACGTGAAAAACGCTGCGGCGAACTGTGGAGCCGTGCTCGGTGCTGCGGTCCGTGCATTGCTGCGCCTTTGGGGGTCTCTTATTTCAAGTAAGCAAGTAAATAAACGAATAAAGAGGCGGCACGCAGGCGTTTCCTTTCATGCGGCCTTGAATGGCACTCGATTAGCAACGTGGCTAATGAGCCCCATTAACAACGACTGAATGACTGAATGAATGAATGAACGAATGAACGAACGAATTCTCCGCAGGTACGACTCTACTCTGGGCTTTCGGTCGGCATGAGCGCGGCTGCGGCTCGACTGGCGCCTGGTTCTAACTCCCCCGTCGGCTCGGAAGGAGTTCGCGGAACACAAGCGCAAAACATGAGGCGAAGGCGAACCATTTCACTGCCCGTTCTGCTCCTTAATTTAATGTCAAAATCAATGACAAAGTAACGCGTGTGGATGCACGAATGAATCGTATTGACTGCTGGGAAAAAATCGCATCGCGATCAATGTCGCCTGGGCGCCCTGGCTCCGCTCACCTGGCCAGGAGAAGTCTCGAAACTTTGTTTGATTTCACACGAGGATTTGGGGTCTTTGCCCACACTGCCGAGTGGAGCCTTTACCTCGTTTCAAACAATTCTTGCACTTGTCGTATCTGCACGTTCTCCGCTGCTTTTGCGAGCCGGGACTGAACCGAGCCGCGTACATTTTGCCGAAAATTCTCCACAGTTTTGGAACAGTGGGCAACTTCTGTTCGTCCGCAAAGCTGCGATGTAATCTGTTATTTTATTACGAGTCCCACACTGTAACTATAGAATTTGCTCGCTTTTGCGCCCACGGTGCGCGCTGCTCCTTCCTGGCGCTGCAGCTTTTTCTGCTGTTTGGCGCAAGTGAAACGGCACTTTTTGTTTTGAGCAATGCAAATAGCTTGACACGAGAGAATGCTTCGGGATGTACAATAATAATAATAATAATAATAATAATAATAATAATTTGGTCCGTACCTCTTTCATTCAATTTTTTTGAGCCATCACAGCTTTTTCATTGTCACCTATGCATCGCTGCACACGGCTGGAGACTAAACAAACTGAGTGAAAATATTATTGTGAGAAAAATATTTTTGTCAGGCTCGGGGTGCAGCGCTAGGGGTTTGCCGCCGTAACCCGGCGCAAAACATCGTTCGCAGCTACGGGTCTTCCAGCGCACTTTATCGGGCGCCCGGGTTTGCTTCTCGAATTCCTCATAAAAATGTTGGTAAAAACACGCGTGTCTTCCTCAAACGCGTACAACACTTTTTTTTTTTTTTTTTTTTTTTTTTTGTAACAAAACTGTTTGCAAAGGTGCATCTCGGATATCCGTGGGCCAAAGGACCGAGTCACGCTGAGACCTTCCAGAGGCGATAAAGATGCCGCAGCGACGCACATTTTGTCCAGGAAGCCTCGTTCCCGGCTTGCGGCGCAAATGATGCCCAAATAGTGCACTTTTTCCCTGCAGTCCGACTACTTAACTCGAGTTTTATGGCGCATTTTTGCTGCTGCATAAATGTGCGAGAGCATTGTTCGGTCACAGTATAAACTGTAAAACAAAAAAAAAAAAAAAAACAAAAAAATGGCGCTTAAGGCAAATAAGATAAATAAAAGAATAAATCCAGCCGAATGCCTGTTGTTCCAGGTAAACAGAAACGGCGCAGTTGTGTCAAACGGGCTTTCAGAGGAAAAGTCACCGTTTGGGGAAGACGGAAGGAAGTATTGTGCAAGTCTGAATGAGCTTTTTAAAAACCCGCAGCTTCTGTAAATACTGTAAATATTAGAAAAATGCAGGAGAGAAGGTGGGAATTTGCCACTGCTGTGCTGCTTCTTTGATTCATTTATTTGCTCCTTTGCAGAATCCACTGGCACGAAAGCGTCTGAGCAGCAGCAAATGCGGGACTGCGCTGAGCTGGTGAGTAAAACAGGGTGCAGGAACACTGGCCTGTGAACTGGGCCCTGGTGCAGAGGCTGGAGTGCATCAGTGGTTACCAGTGGACCTAACTGGTCCCGGGCGTTCATTCAAACTGAACTGTTGGCACCTTTGCACAATTTGCACAAACAGCCGCAGATTTCAACTGCATGGCACAAAATGTGTTTTTCGCAAAATCTCACCTGAACATCGCTGACATTACGTTACAATTTTTACAAGCGCGATCATTAAAATTGCATCCAGAATCAGCTGTTCTTCAAGCCGGCACCATCCAATCCTTCAAATGCGTCAGGAGAGATCCGGCGCCCGCCTGTTATTGTTAGAATGACTCTCGGCTTCGCATAAACAACCGATTTGAATGTAGGGGAAGCGCAGGATTTCAAAGTTGCCTCCGCAGCACTTTGCTTTGAGTGCGTCGCCTCCTGCATAATTTTCCCCGGCAGCTGCCCTGGGATCACAGCCCTGCGCTGATTTAGGGCATTCTTGTGGAAATGTGCCTCATTCTTCCCCGCAAGATTAGGCCACAAGTTTTTTGTGTCCCAGTTCATAATAAATAGATCGATTGTAGGTTTCTGCTCCCCGTCTTCCGTGAGCAGATCTGACGACCGTTTCATGCGTCTATTAAAATATCCAACAAATATTCACCATAAATTTTGAAAACCCGACACAATGCACGGCATCACGCGGGATGCTCTGGCTTAGTGACTTTAAATTTGCGGAATTATGATGCAGTGGAAAAGCAGATAATGAAGCACGTTGGTCAGTAAAGGGAGAAAAAGCACTTGTGGTTTTTATTGGTTTCTGACAAGAGCAACAATACGATACGACGGCATTTGGTTTAACGCACGAGATGCTGCAGATAGAAGTTTTAAAGGCCCGAAGAAAACAAAAATAAAATGCAACCATTTGCGGAGTGAAGAGACGGGGAGGTGGGGTAGGGTTGGGTGGGGCAGGGAGGGAAAGTTGTAAAATGTTATCTGTCGCTGCAGCTCAAGAATAGCTTGAGGTGTTTTGAGTGTGAATCCATGCTAAGCTGCCAAAGCAGACATATACCGCATATGTTAAATACAGATAAGAGAGTTCTCTTTATAGCCAGATCTGCTAAAAGTCAATCCACACGGCTCAGTGGATGAGCTTTGAATGCGTTTGATAAGTTGGTTTAGGCTAAATGCAGCATCCCGCGCCCATGCAACGCCGCGCTGTTTCTGTGGGCTCATCAGAACCGGGCATTCGGCGACGGCAGTCGGAAAAGGATTACAGAAAGCCTTAAAGGCCAGCTTTGCTTTCCGCTGAAGTTTTAATCCCGCACATTTACGTGTTCCTGAAAGTTTAAAAAGCACTTGTGATAACTAATACATTAGTCCTGTTTAATAACATTATGGAGACATGGATAATGAAAAATCTCCCAATAATTGGACAGATCAGGCCGCGGGACTGGCTTCCTTCCCGGCTGCAGGGAGGCTGGTGGAGCTACCGTGTCTTTTTCGTGTTCCGAGTCCACGCCGCACATACTGTCGAGTGTGCTGTGGATCTTTTCTATTTATCGAGAGTTTAATTTAAACCGCAGATAAAACTGGGAACACAACGCACAATCCAAAGCATCCAGATGCATCTTCAACCAGACCAGTTCCTGCCTCGTCCTCCAAATGCTATCTGTAATCTTGACTTTTCCCCTCGGCTTAGGAAACCGCCAGCAAGGTTTCGGGCGCCTTCGTCGCATAGTCGACGCGTCGACGGTGGGTGGCCGTCGTCAGGAGCCTGCACCGGCGCCCTCGATATTCCGCAGCGACGCGTCGACGGGAGCGTCACTACTAAGTAGCGTACGTGCGTGCAAAGCAGGGAGAAGCCAGAGGATGGCGCTCAGCTGGATTCCAAATACTGCTGACAAGTTGTGTGCAAAGCATTTCCCAAATCCAGTGACAAATCTGGAGGGGGCCAGATTATACGTGAACTTCTTAAATCTGCAGCAAGCGGGGTGAAATGAGGTCACCGACTGGCCCGTGAACTTTTGCTCTTATAATTCTTGGCTAATTCGAGAGGAGCAGAAATTCTTCTTTTTTTTTTTTTTTCATACGACACGCCGAGGCGCCACATGAATTTATCTACGATGGGGGTGTTTATACCACTGTGCCTTTGAGGGGGGGCATAGAGATGCAAGTCCTCCAACGCTCTCTTTGCGAGGTGGCGCAGCCTAACAGCAGATTCCTCAGCAGTTTCCCCCACGAGCCCTTGGCTGGATCAAGAAGGGGACGGGGTGCTTCCAGAGGTGTCCCGTTCGAGCGAACGGCACCGAAACGGACCGTCGTCGGTGGGCAAAACCGGTCTGACCACTTATTCCCCTCTTCGCCCGTGCTAGGATGAGGAGGCAAGCTGAGCTGCTCTTAATCCCACCAAGCTCCTTAAAGGACTCAGACGCCAGCTCAAGTTGCTATACACGGAAGGAGGAAGCCGGCGCCTGCCGGCGGCTCGGTACGGCCCCCCTCGGCCGGCCCAAACCTCCGAGCTGGCGCGCACGTCTGGCTCGTACGCACATTTGTTGCTAGGGATGCACAGTTAATGGAACAGAGGCTCAGCGTAGCTGGGGGGCTTCTATCAGACACAGGTGGCCGATTGATCTAAGTAGGTGTACATTTGAATAGATACCATTTGCTACAGGTAATTTGTCTTAATGACACTCGCTCTCGTGTTGTTAATGCCCCGAAGCAACAAAATTATTCTTTTTCTTCTGAGCCACGTGACGGTTTCTCCAAAGCCTCGCCTCCATCTTGAGCCTTCGGTTCTTAGGAGGCGGATGGATGCGGAGGAAAATGACAAATGCCACGTTTCCATTGACGGGAGTGCCGGTGGGAGAACCGGTGACCTTGGGGATATGTCAGTTCATGTGCAAATTCTACGCTTTCGAGCGTAAACGGATGGGAAACATTTTGTAGACGGAACGCCGATCTTTCTTGGGCCGCAAGAGCGGCGCAGGTCCGTTTTTATTGCGCTCTCTGTCCGCACCTTCCCTCGCGCATCCAGACTTGTTCTCCTGAAACAAAGACGCTCGCGCTCGCGTTCCCGTTAAGGCGGCCAAATGGCTTAAAGGCTTAAAGTTCCAGGAAGACAAGCGAGTGCATGTGAAGAGTTTGCAGCGTGGCAAAGCACCGCAGCGGCAGTTTGCATCGGCTAATGGTCATTAGAGAATGGCTGTTAGCAAGAGGAGCGCGAAGGGGGACGTCCGCCGTTCAGCAGTTCACGTCCCCGGCCGCCAAGGGAGGAGTCGTGTAACAAAATGGCGAAACCTTTAGGCGGTGACGCTGTAGCGCCTTTGTCATTTTTGTGTTGCGGAGGCAGCAGTTGCGCCGCTTCTTTGAAGCCTTGTCACCGCGGTGCTGGCAGCGTGGCCGGCGTGAGCGACAAGGCGACGTCTCGCGCGCTGCTTTGTGTTCGCCATCGCGGAGGCTGCCCAGTGCCGACCGTCGCAAATGGCAGCCCAGATAGCGCAAACATCTGGTGTGGACGCTGAGATATGTGAGCCTTGGACTGATTAGAAAGCAACAAGGCAATTTTTATCCCGCTTTGACTCTAGGCGTTTTACCTCCAGTGTTTTAGGCTCAATCCGGGTGCTTTTTTTTTTTTTTTTAAAGTTTTTTGTTGTGTTTTCAGCCGCTCGATGCCACAGGCTGGGATATGTTCGCGTAAAGGTGTGTGCTAAGATAATTGAAATGCATTAGAAATTCTGACACTTCCTCGGTTGCCGTTCAATGCGATCGCACAACAGTCAGCATCGTATTGCGCTTCGTAGCTGTACGTTCGGCCGGCGAATGAACCTGGATCGGGTCCGAGGCAAACAGCCCCGATGAACCGCAGCTAAACCCATTAATTGCCTCCAAATGAAATTCCGGCAATTTCGCCTGCAAATTTAGCGCCGCGGTTCCTGTTTTGGTTCTCCTCCATCTTGCCGCCTGCTCATCGTTGCCCCCGCTCCTTCCCATTTGCACTTCGCAGTGGCCGATTCGCGACAACGCGGGCAAAATTGTTTGTGTGGCACGGAATTGGGCTAAACGGATGCGTCGGTTTCTTTCTCGGTTTTGCTTTTCACAAAAAATCTAAATGTGAAAGGGCCACGAGCAGCTCTTTCACAAGGATGTGTCTTCAGTCTGCTCTGGCAAGAGGGAGGCTTATTTCTCATCCATCACCCGGCTAATAAGGCAGTCTGGCAGCCATCTACTGTATTATATTTTACCAATAAAGTGGTGCCAAGGACCGAATGGCCTTTTGACCAGCGCTGAGCAGCTCAAAAGCAGCAGTAGGTCTTCTATAACTAGGCCTCCTGTTCTTTAATATTGGATACCTGGCTCTGGCTTTGCAGAAGGCGGCAGGCAACAGATATTTTCATTCAGTGCTGCCAAGAAGCGACACCCCCTTTAATCTTGTGTTTGACATTAAGCACTGTGTCCATGAAAAGCCTTGATGAACTTCAACCTCGGGGTGGTGCTGTCATACAAAATGAGGCGGCTGGGGAGAGGGGTCGCGTGGTCTGTCCTTGACCTCCTCTATTTGCCCAACCGAAGTCCATCCCCTCACCCTTTTTTAAAATCCAGGCCACACACTGGCAGGTGGAAACCCAGAGTTTCGGAGCTGAATGAGCCTCTTCCCTTCCCAAGTCATTTGCAACACTTGAGAAAAAAGTCTCGGGCACAGAACTGGTCATTATGCAAAGGAAGCAAAAAAAATAAAATAATGAAGGCCTCATTGCTGTTGACCTCCAACCCTCACCCTATAGCGCATGGCCATCTCGCGATGGTCTTCTAGTTAGCGCACGCTCTAAGGTTTCCATTCACGTAAATCCCAGAAAGGCTCGTGCTCCGCTCGGGATGCGGACTCTGCTTGCTACAGACGTGAAATGCAGCCGCCTCACATTGTGACTCTGATGTGGGTGCTTTGAGGGAAGAAGATAAAATGTTATTTCAAACCGTTCAGCAAGGCACTGTACGCCTCTGTCATACCGCATGGTTAGCGCGGAGGAAGGCTGGAGGTGATGTCTGCAAGCTACTGTCACAAAAAAAGTCACCGAGCGTGGAGAACGTAACAGGAGGAGGAGGACTGAAGCAAAGCAGGACCTTCACACGCTGACATGGAGAGGGAGGTGAGAGAGAGAGAGACTGACACCACGGCACATTGATGCTGCCACTTAGAGGGATGCTAAGCAGGTAACCAGGCACCGTGTGGTGATGGCTCCCACCTGGCTCACACGGTCAGTTTCTGGGCTCTGCGTTAGTGGGAGGCTGTCATTCAGAGCAGGGCGCTGACCCCCCCATAGCATTAGCTCTTTCCAAAATGTGCAGAAGAGGGACGTCAATGCGTGCCGTTTATCACCTCGTGTCACATCGACAAAAAATGCGACACGTTAACATTAGGCAAAAATGCATTTGTTGAAGATTTATAGGTAAAATTTATTAGCGGCAAATAATCCCAAAGTAATATTTTGCTCACTGTTAGATGTTAGATTTTGCTGCTTTCACTGGGCATTGCAGCTGGGGTGACGTGCTATTTAATCCAGGGATTAAGGCCTCAGCAGAAGTTAAACATGACAGGAATTTGCCATCCCAGGCCCGAAGCGCGTCGCACTGAAAAGAAATCTTCTGGTTTTTGTCTCCTTACCGGCGTGGCGGTCCTTTCTGAAAGCGAGCGCTTCGGTTTGTGTCTCCGCTTACATTCGTACAGTAGACTTATTGATCGCAAAGGACAAATTTGCCCTCTTTGTTGCCATGCTGACCACAATCAAAAGAAGAGAATGGAGACTCCGTGTGAGACGCCGTTTCATGCGACCAAAGAGAAAAACAGTGTTGTGACCCTTATTACGAAGAGCAAATGAAAGAGCGCAGATCACTTTCATCCTCTTCCTGCTGCCCGACTGAATCTTTGTGCTGATGGTGTTTGCCCGAGCTGGCTAATTGCATACAGTTTGTCAATTTGCTGTGTTGTCACGAAGCTGCGCGCCGGGCTCTGCGGCGAAACACATATTAACCCTAATTATTAGCAAGTGCGCTGTATTCAATTACGTACAGTAAACTTTGGTCGCTGGAAAATCTGGACAGCGTGGAGCAATTTCATTTTTTCGCGCGCCAGTCAGAACTCGGCAAGATGAGACTTTTGTCAAAATAAAAGCCGGCGGCTCCTAATGAGACTTAGTTATTAATTACAGACACCTGTCTTTCATCTTTTCCGTGCAATTAAAAAAACGGCGACAGTGAGGATTCCAGAAGCCGTTCCCTTGGCGAGAAGGCGGAGGGCATCAAAGCTGCGGGAGAAAGGGCTTCGTGCGAAACCGGGCCCCGCGAAAGTCGGCCGCGTCGCACCGATCGCCAATTAACCCGATTTGTCGCCGCCGGCCGCGAATTCCAGCTTCGCGCGGCCGATTGTCTTCCGCTCGCGGAAGGCCACGCTCGTTCACCCTGCATCTCTCCGCTTCGTGAGACCGACTGGCTTCGTGCGAAACTTTTTCCTGAACGAACGCAGCTTGTGGCTCCGTCCGATGGCTCTGAGGCTTTCGTGTCTCTGCGATCAGATGTTTTTGTGCACGAGAAGGTCGGAGATGACCGAAGGAAGGGGGCCGGGACGCAGATGTGGTGAGGTGAGTAGGTGGCCGCAATGCAGTCCATCCAACACGCAGGTCTGCTGTTGCAAACATCTCGGGGTGCGTAAGAGGAACGCAGAGATCTGCCTGAGGCTCTGAACTGTGGTCCCAGCAGCCCAGAGGCTGTTGCCACCTCATTCCGTATGGCATGGCTGCAGAGCCCTCCAACGGTGAAAGGACCAAGTTTGTGGCTCATGCTGGTGCTGTTGGTGCTGCTGTTCAGTTCCTGGCTGCGTCCCATCCACGTTTTTCTGCAGCGATGGATTATTCAGCAGCTTTTCCTCTTCGGTGGACCTCTGTGGCTTGTTGCGGCCGACTCGGAACGTCCGATCCACGTGCCGCCTTCCACTTACGGCGTTGACGTTAAAATGCGTACAGGAATGGATTCTTCTCCTAAAAAAGCACCAAGGATTAACACTGCGTAAGGAATGCTGTGAGTTTCATGTTTTCTGTGTAAAAACATAAATAAACACCGGAAGTAATAGACACGGTTTCCTGGCTGGTTTAATTCCTCTTTTTGCCTCACGTAAGTTTCAAAAAGCCTCCCGCAACGTTTGGTGCTTTTGTTCTGCACAGGTTTTGCTTTCTGGCAAGCGAATTACCTAAATCCCACCACTTTGGTTGGTAACCAAAGTATCCTCGTATAAAATGCTTCTCGCTTGTGGCTCGGCTTGTGGGGATCCTAAAACGTTCCCTAATCTCCCGTTATCGAGTTGCACAGATATATTAACAGTATACCCATGAAAAATCATACAACGGTGTAACAGCCTTCCACCTTCCTACGAGTTCTGCTCATAAACCCCTTTCTCCGAGTTGCCCGCTTTGATCCCTGAACTTCCGCCGAAAACCCATCCTTTCATCTGCCCGTTTCCCTCGTGCGAGTTCAAAAGAGATGTTCACAACGACGGAAATTTCCACAAAAATCTGCAGAAGCCGGTAGCCCCGCTTTCGGTCTTTTTGCCCGTTTTCCAGCTTCTCGTAGGTGCCTGCACAGTCAGCAAAGCTGCTTTGTTACTGCTTTGGGGGGAGGCTTGTACATTAACCAAAATTATTTAATTTCTGCATACATGTAAGTAATGTGGCGTGCAGATAGTGTTCCTCACCGTAAAGCCGCCTTTATTGCGCCCCTAAGCATTTATTGTCTGTTCGAAGTTTGCAGCTTCGCATTTGCCTGCACAAAAAGGGCCACATTTTTGCTCCCTGCATGTATTATTCATACTTCATGCAAATCTCATGTTATAACTGGAACTTTAAGTTGCTCTGCGGTTGTTATTAAAGTTTGACGCCCTCGGGCCTGTTAAGTTTTCTCTGTCTGCCATTCGGTGACATGCGATAGATGCCGGAATTGGCCACTTCGCGATGGCGCCCACGAGTAAATACCAACAGCTGGACAAAAGCTGTCTTTGCTCAAGAGGCAGTAGGAAAGAAGCCAAGTTTAACCGTTTTCAGCCTCAAAGAAGAGAACGGGTTCCTCCCAAAATGAAGGATTTGTGAAAAAAGCCACAGCGTCGGTTAATCCACCGGAGCTCAATGTGCTGAGCTTTACTTCTGGATCAATAGCGTCATGCAGGAGCGGGGAATTCATTTTCATCAACTTACCGAACCGGACGCCTGTTTTGCTATCGATCCTAACGTTAATCCATAAGGACCCCCGTCCATTTGCGGAGAAACGTGCCACGGCTCTTGACTTTTCTCAGCAAGCAGCGGAGAGTTCATCGGCGATTATAAATCAATCATTCATCTGCAATTCACTCCAGGGTCTCAGTCATTTAAAACATTTTACGTATTTAACTGTGCAAAATTAGCACAAACATGGTTCACATCTGCATTGGCAAACTTGACAGTCTCTGAGGAGATAAAGGAAAGCGGTCAACTTTTTGGTCCTCGAAGCACAGAAGCAACGGTGGACGGATCATCGTTTCTCTGTCCGAGGTGGGGAGGGTTTGCCGCTGGGCACGGCAGCCATGTCTTAGAGCAGCGGGTAGAACTTAGCATCATGTTGGAAATGAATCCGTTCAAAAAAACCCTTTGCTGTTAGCAGCTGGTGCTGTGCCAGTTTGCCAATTTGAACGAGTTTATTTATGCAATAACGTTATTTTAGTTTGTGCGAATAAAAGACGGAGCCACAGCTCAGATTTCCACGGCACTCTTCACATCCCAGGCTTTCCCGGCTTTGATTTTTCTTATCCGGCCAAGTGGCCTCCGCTTGAAGGCCACGTTTAGCTGTGGACCTCTGACCGTCAGGTTCAGGGTTCATCTTAATCGAATGACTGCCAAGCACCTCCCAATAGCAGGAAATGTTGTTGTGAACCCCCCTGCACTTTTTATTTACTTTCACAGATTTATTTGCACACGCGTGTCCAGCTGCACAAGTCACTGGACTGCAGCATTTGCTGTACCTGGCACAACGGGCGGGTCTCCGTGTCACTGACTGGGCAAAATATTGCCCTGTGCTCCTACATGATGTATTTCCAACACTTGGGCTGAATATCTCCCAGAGGGAAGGTATGCAAAGGCATCATTTCAGCCGTCTCTGTAACTTATCGGTGACATAAGGCTATCGGGCCTCTCTGTGTACCCTGTGCACACGTAGCTCCCTTTACACCATAATGTGGCCTCCCGACAGAAAAAAGCAGGGTAAGAGATCATTTTCCATTGTACGACTGTCTCGTGCGTGAATGGGTCTAAATTCTGACCCTGCCCAACATCCTGCTGTGGTGTAAGTGATTACTAATCCTGGTTTGGCTTTCCGAATACACAGGATTAGTGTACATTACAGCAGAGTTACAAAGGACAAAACCCAAAAACAGACCCGCAAACCCTCTCTTTTGAGGCTTTGCTATTATTACACCGAGGTCCTTTTCATGCAGCTGAGTCATCTTCATCGAATCCCAAGAACAATTTACCTAAATACTGTACGTGTTTCAATACCGAAAATCCGTGACATTGTTCCAACGTGCCAAAAACACTGTTAAACACATTTATTGTTAAATGACATTCAGTAAGCTGCACAAATTTGGCTTGTGGATGAAGCGCATTTGGCCCTTGACTGTGACAAAAGTGCTCTGCTCTTTTTATGCAGTTATTATTGGCTGCTAAACTTTGATATATTTAATACAGTCATTGCATTTGCTAAGTGGGTAAAGTTTGTAAACCTCCCAACATTTCGGGAACTCCAAAACCGTAGCGCAGAATTCAACCACCAAGCAAAAAATGTAAATATTTTATTTTGTTTTACCCGTGGAAAAAGGCAACAGCTAAAGTGCAGTAAAACAATCGGTTTTATGCGAGAATAACAGCTTATTTGTCGCCCGCAGTCCTCCTTCTAAAGGCGCAAGGAGTAAGCAAACAGCCGGCTGACCAACTGTGAAAAAGAAGACTCCAGGCTACCATAAAGGTTCAGGTTATTCTCACCAGGTGCAAACTTCAAAACTAAAATAGGTGGAAATTAGCGTTAGCAACTAATTTTTACTCTTCAGTGCCACATGAGAAAACCGAATTCTTTTAGCTGCTCAAAGTGGGAAGTAAAGCAAGCGGTTTGGCCCTTACAAATGTGAAATGGACGTTTGTGGATGAAAAACACCACTTTGTCCAGGAGGACATATGAGTTCCGAAAGGATTCGTATACTGCGGGATCACATTTTTGCTTCCCGGGGAGAACGGCCACAAGCGGTCCACCTCACATGGGTTCCAGTCTTGCCGCTCCCCGGGGCCTCCAGGGTTACTTTGTTTTCGTCACGGCCCACTGTCGTCCGTGGGGACGGCGTTCATATTAATAGTTCCCTTTTGCAAGGTGTCAGCTATGGCTTCGGATGAAGACTGATGGCCCTTCCGACTGCCGCATTCCGTCATCCCCATCCGGCAGCCAAGCTTCCCGCACCACACAGGTGTGTCGTTTCACATCCGGGAGTGGCGCGTGGCCCCTGGATGCCCCCCCATCAGCAACGCCTGGGACAAAAAAGATGCCAAGGCCATTCTCAGAAAGTGAATTTAGTCTATGACAAACCCAAAATGTGTCTCCTACTTTTTGAAATAACAGGAGGCTGTGCAGCACTGCACCCATCTCTTTACTGCATGAGTATCATTGCATTTTGAGCTTCGGTTAGCACGAAACGTTAGCTTCACTGAGTCACTGGACAACGGATGCTCGAGCGAACGATGGCTATTGCCCCGTCTTTGTTCCTTTGTTTCAAATGAATCGAAAAAACAAAAAATGGAAGTCTGAACTATATTTCAGCTTTAGAAAAAGTGCCATAACTGGAAGAGTGCCGAGATGCAGAAGCCTTGAAGGAGTATCCGTCCCTGTTGTGGCCAGACGTGGGGCTGAGAAGCCAGACAGCAGGTTTCACTCACAAAAAAGTTGTTTTCCAATCTCATGCCAAAAACACATGCAAAATAATCAGGAAGGAACAATAAAAAAAATGCAGCTAATGGCTCCCTTCTAGATGTCCCCCAGTTTCAGAC
Organism: Heterotis niloticus; assembly: GCA_018136845.1. NCBI lineage: Eukaryota > Metazoa > Chordata > Actinopteri > Osteoglossiformes > Osteoglossidae > Heterotis > Heterotis niloticus. The sequence continues at coordinate 24,988,711 of CM030903.1, forward strand.
CAGCTGCTCTAAAGGTGTTCCTGGTGAGGCTTCCACTGCCAGCAGCTGGTCATCGTGACTCTGCTCAGGCTGGGGGGGATAATAATGGATACCTGTCCGTCAAGTGAACCCCGCCCCCTCCACGGTCAGACTGCTCACCAGTTCACAGAGTCCGTTGCCTGTACCGAGAGTTCAGCTTTCTGCACTGCAAATGGCAGGATTAAGTCACGATTTAAGTGCCAGATTAAGCCAAAACCTTTAGCGTTCGGAGCATCAACTTTGCATCTCTCTACCAAAAAATGTGATAACACCCTGCTGTATAAAATAAAGTACCTGCTACGGAAATAAAATAAGGCTCAACACAGACAAAATGCTGTTTTACAGGAAATGGCTTTGTGTACAAAAAACGGGTTTATGTTTCCATAAAGGGGGATGAGGGATGAGGATATCCTGGCCATCTGCATGCACCAGCGTTGCGCTGACTCGCAGCAGAGCAGCGGCTGCCATTTGCTACAGATTATTAGCTTGTCGAACGGCTGAGCTCAAAAGTGAGGCGGAAAGGCGGTCTGCGAGGTCAGTAATTTGAGCCGAGAATTACAGTAATCGCAGTACCGGGACATGAAGAATACAGAGAGCACAGGCTTGTAACACAGGAGCAAAATAAGAAGTGTGGCAACCTGTGCGTCTCTGCAAGCATCACGGTGACTTTCCCAGCCTCAGACCAAGTGGCTTTACCACGAGACCATTTGGGCACCTTCACTAAGCACGAGCTTTCATACTTGAGCATATTTGTAATATTTGTCTTACATGTAGGGGTCACAGACCCACACAGACTTCAACCATCCCACTCGCAAATGGTCAAAAATCTGGAAGGTTCTTCATTCACGAAGAGACCGAAACCTTCACCCTCACCTGGCAGCGCTGTCGAGACGGGCGGTCACGTTTTGAGGGTCAAAATACCAGCAAATGCGCTCAGTGGCGGCAAATCAACGCATCACACAACTTTGCTGATATTTAGCTGATCTGTGCATAAGCTGCAAAGAGTTGCTTTTGCCCTTTTCTGAGGGCAAAAGGTAAATAAATATTTATAGAAATAAGAGTGACAGAGGATCTTCTGGTGAGCAAAGCATAAAAACCTATGGGGAGTAAAATGGTGAACTTATTCCTCTTTAATTGCTTGACTGCTCTTAAAGAAAACAACATTATTTTAATTACCGGCCGCTTGTAGGGCTGCGGTAACAACCGGTAGCAGAGAAATATTTTTTCCATTGATCACTTCGGTTTTTTGCGGAAATACAGTTAATTAAGTGGATTGAAGCCGACGTAAGATCACCAGAATTAACATCAAACCCGTTTCTCCTCATTAAAGGAAATGCAGTCAATTTAATTAATGCATATTAATCCTCTCTGATGCTCATTTCGGCTTTTTAGAAACTATAGTGGGGCCGGTCGAACTTCAAAACAGTTTCATTTCAAACACGCGCGCGTGTAGTGGAAGCGCACACTGGGCCGCCGTGCGAGGTTTCCTCTGACCCGTCGGGCGTCTTCCTCGCTAGGCCAATTAGAAATAAAGGATTAAGCAGACTTTGTCTGTCCTGAAAACCGTCGACCTCTCCGCGTTTGGCTTTCCTTGTCCACGCGTCAGAAAGCGGCCGCGAGGAACGGCGCTTTTCGTGCTAACTTGTCAGGAGACTCATTTTGCTGGCTCGGAACGTGAGGATGTCCGCAGGTCTGCGCTGGGACGTGCGCTCTTTATCTGAGAGCAGCTTCTCCCACTTCTCCAGGCTGCACGACAAACGCGGCTCTTGATGTGCGACACCTGAAGGATCGGCTGATGTTCTGTACTTCCCAGCCGTCCAGATCGTCGGAGCTTCGCGCTTTTTCCAGCCAATGAATAGCTCAGCGCCCCAGCAACCCTGTTTAGTTTATATAACGTCTGATCATTTTAAAACAGCTTTTTTCCTACTTAAACTGAATGGTGGTGTCAGAGGTTTATGCCGTGTCCTTGGCTCCTTCCGTGACACTACCCTGTGTATCAGAGTGAAGCGTAACTCTCAGCCATGATACACAAAAGCAAACAGCAGACCTGTAAGGTAAATATGGTCAGGGCCCCTTTAATCAGCATCCGTACCACAGTAATACCGCGGTTTTGTTGCTGTGTGGTGTTATCTGCGCAGCCCATGAATAGTCCACATGCACAGGATTCCACACAGATCACAGCCAAGGGTTCGCTTTCTGAAAAGCGCCTTTATGCCGTCGCCCGTCTGGCTTCCACGGCTGTGCCTTATCGCTGCCGTGTTTTGCCGCGCTCGATAAGTTTATGATTAAATACGCAGCGTTCGGCAGCCGAGATTATTTGGCTACAGGCAGGGACGCCACATTTTTTCTCCTCTTTTTTCCAGCACAAAGACAGAAGAATGCTCTCGTATCTTCACACTTTCCTTCTTTATAACTTACTTATTTAACTTGTTCGTGTCAGCTTTCCCATTAAGGTGTGACTGCACCTTGAAAAGCAATGCGCTTTTCTTATTTCTGTTTGCGTCTGTGTGCAACGCACCTCTTAATAGTTGTTTGGCTGAGATGGAAGATCAAATTCAGGTGTTTGCCACCATTTAATCAGGATTTTAAGCAGCTGTGCAGCATGGAAGCGGCTATAAATATCCTCGCTGAAACGGGGCTTCCGATGTCTGCTTGTGAGAAGTAGGCGTGAGGACGGCAGAACAACTGCAGCGTCCCGGCGGAACTAAGAGGGAAAACTGAGAAAACGGGTCAACTTTTGCAGACTGAGGGGCCAGCACGGATGTGGGGTCCATCCCAGCTCACTGCGTAGGCTGGCCTGCGTGGGTCTGGTTCGGGCGCTCCGCTTTCCTCGCGCAGTCGTAAAAACGAACGTTTCCGCTCAACCGTTGGCTCCGCACGCGCGACTGTGGCTCTGCCCTCTTTGCCGTAGTGTTTCTGCTCTGTAAGACACCTTGGATCGAAAAGGTGTCGGCTAAATACTACGGGATGTTCGCTTTAAGTCACTCTGCAGAAAAGCGGCCACTAACGCCAGACAACCAACGCAACGCAACCAACCTTTGTTTTACTAAACTTATTTGCCACCATTTTTGTCGGTTTCTGCCAGTTTTACAAATAAATGTGCGGAAAACCGCGAAAAGAGCAGCAGAAGGTTCACAGCTACAAGAAAACACACAAACACATTTGTAAGAAACTGTCCAAACTCATTAAGTCTCACCGCACGCTGACTGTAACCTCACTTTTCCCTTAAAGTAATCATTAACAGTGTGGCGCTCTTTCTATGCAAATAAAACGCAGCGAACAAGGGCGCAAAGCCTCTAAAAAAGCCCTGTTTTATTCTTGGGGATCTGTGAGAGGTGGGATCGACTGACAAGCGGCTTTCCCTCTTTGTGACCTTGGTACCACGTTTCACCCATTCTCAGAGCGCAGCCATGGTAAATATTGGCTGTGTGTGGTGTGCCCTTCCTCCCGAGGGTCGTGTCTACAAACCCCGATAACATTTCTTGCTCCCGAGTCCGGTTAATGGACCCGCCGAAGTCACGCAAACAGTTTAGTGACGGATGGACATTTTGCAACATTCAAAGCATCTGCAGTTTGGCCTCAGGGAAAGGGGGGGGTGCTGTACAGTATGTTGTGTGTTCACAGCCCCCAACCCCCTCCTTAAGGCCCAGAGAAGGGTCTCAGTGTGAATTCCATGATGTGGATGACATGAGAAAGGCTTCCTGCTCTACAGGTGCAGTGTTTTCGGTTTTTGGGCAAAACGGGCAAAGTGTGCAAAATCCACGTTCCCTGAATAACAGCAAACACAAATTCTGCAGAATTTTGCCCACTTGCCCTTTCTGGACATTAGAAAAAATCCAAATCCGAAAAACATAAACGTGTTTGTGTTTTATCGCAAGATCGGGTGAGCTGAGCTTCTTTTTGCGAACCAAACGCAACTTTTTGGCCACATTTTCACCGCAAAGCGCTCCCGCGCAAAACCCGCACTGCAGTGTCGCGACTCGGTGTAGCCCTGTAAACGACGGCGCGGCTTCGGCAGCACGGGAGAACGGAGGAATTACGAAGTGGGGAAACTGGGGAAAGCCTCCCTTTCGGTCTCCATTACAGAAGCCGCTGCTTTAGGCTTTTTTCAAGTGCCAGTTGTTTTGTGGCTCTTGAAGTGCAGATGCAGCGTTTGAATTCCAATATTAGCTGCACAACCCGCTGTGTTAAATTACGGGCCGCAGGTTGCGGGGTGGGAACAATCAATGTGCGTTTCGGGGGTGCTGTGTAATGTGGCTGCTCCTAGCAGCGGGGACCCCGCCTGCCCTGCTCCGCTCCCGCAGCAGGTTAAATAAATATGATTCTCAGCCGCGCTGGATTATATCATATCGGTGCGGAAGAAGTAAAAGTACCGCAGCACTCGCTTGCCTACTGTGAGAATCATTGACAAGGTTGGCTTTGAACATGGAAGTGGTGTATTAGTCCCCGCCCCCCCCCGCTGTCTGCGCCACTGAATCGGCGGGGGACGGGACGGGACAAGGAGACGAGCCACTTGACAGCTGACCAATCAGCCGTGAGCTTCTCGGTTTGAAGCTACAGGTGCGGCAAAGAATTCCCTTCAGTCAAACACCAGGTGCCCCCAGGTGTGTGCCCGGCTGCACGGCTGCACGAATGAGGTTCGCGTGAACCGTTGTGAGGCCGGCAGTTTAATGCGCGACTGCAGTTCCGCGTTCGTGTGTCGCTCCTCTTACGAGCGCCGTGAGTGAACATCAACGCACCCGTCCACGCAAGGTGGCCACACGCACGCACGATGAATGATTTAAAGTGAACGGCGAACCCGAAATGCACTGTGGGAGGAAACCAGAGCACAGCTAGAACGTACACCCAAACAGCCCCGGAGCTGAACTGCGGCAGCGCTACTCGCTGTGCCGCGCGTGGGTAAACCAAAAGGGCTCAGATAACCAAATGAATGGAAAAATAAGAAATAAGCTTTATTCTCAAAGCAGGACAGGCATGAGGCGTCTTCGTGTGAAGATCACGGCCAGCTGCTGAAATCTTCCGGTCACGTGATATTGCACCAGCGTAGCTTTACCCTCCGTGGTGGGGCAGCGCTTCCAGCAACTTCCGCTGATGTTGGTCGGCAGCATCGGGCCGCTGCGTGTGTCACACACTCGGTTGCTGAGGGAAACGGATGACTTCCTCCTTTTCAGATACCCTGTGGGGGTCAAAGCGGGAAAAAATAAATACAATTGCAGCACTGAGATCCAGAACGAAAGCCACAAAAGTGCAGAAGGAAAAGGACGGCAGCCTGGACCTCAGAACCGCTTGCGGTGACATTCAGAGCTGAAGGATCATACAGCCCCCCCTCAGAAGGGTTTCCTTGAGCAGGAAGGACACTTAGCAGTGAATTTCACACATCGAGACCTCTGCAGAAAGGGATATATTTTAATACTTGAATACTTTTTACTTAATGACTTAGGTTGTAGCGAAATATTCTAAATGGCCTTGTTTTGCTCGTATCCGCTAAAACTCACGCTCTTATTCAAATGCTCACGTCATTTCATTTGTCAGAAAATCGGCCCAACAAGATCGCGTGCAAGGCCGGTCTGGATTTCATTGTCAAAAGCAACATTTTGGAGACTTTTTTGGATGAGGAAACTCCGTTTTCTCATTTAAAGGCTGATGACGCAAAAGCAACCTGGAGAAAACCGGGTGCTCTTTGTTGTCACGCTTTTTTCCACAAAAATGGCCACCCGGCCCAATTTTTTTAACGCCGCAGGAGAGCAGAAAGCGGTTCATCGGAGAAGGACGGCGGTGCCGCTGAGGTTAACACCGCGGGTCAGATGTCCGTGATGGAAGTGCTGATTGGCACCAGAAAGGTGCGTGTGAGACCATAAACAATTATTAAGGGAGGGGCGGCTGTGTGTCTGCGGGCACGGTCGGTGCCGAGCGCAGCGGCTCTTGATGCTCGCCGTCGAGGAGCATTTGTTCCCCCTCCGCGATGGGCATCTTCATTCTGCGCGTCTCTCGAAAGCCTCACCGAAGCACATTCGAAGCGGGGAAACATTCATGTAGAACTTAATTGTTTACGCATTATAATGCCGTTCACATCTCCCTCCGGGGTGATGGGTGCTCTAGTGGACTTGGATGTGATCCCTGTAATCTGCCTGCATTTCAGCATGAATATTGATGCAATTTTGCCCAAATCTTATCTCACATTTCATCTCATCATATCTGATAGCTTGACGTGACAAATTGTATTCACGCCGCTACCAAGGATGTGAGAAGATCTGTCCTCAAATTGATTTGAATTCACATCATTACTGCCATTATGGCCATTAAGAGTCCCAATCAAAGTGCAAAATGATCTGGCTTTAACTTTCAATTATTTTAAATCACACAGCAGCGCTGAGGCCAAACTGCTTTGCACATTGACTGGATTGCTCCCTCGGCCACAAATGATGTAATTGTGTCTTTTCAAATAAGATCATTTATCTTAAATATTCTAAATAAATTGTCCCGCGAATGGTATATTTCACCGGGGCTTCCCGAAAGGGGGAAGAAAAGCCATTTTGCGGCTGATAAAGGAGGAATAGTTCATCCTTACGTTGCACATCCATCCTTACATCTGCGGCTTTGCAGAAAAAGCACTTAAATGTGGGAGAACGCACGTGCGTGAAACGTGACAAAGAGGCGGAGGAAAGGACGACTGCTGATCTCCTGGCAACGGCGCGCCGAAGCCGAGTGCATGAGAACGTGGAGGGGGACAGCGCGGAGGGCGCAGCCGGACGCCCGCCGGTCAGCGTCCGGTTTGACCCGCCCGCGGTAACAAAGCTCAATTAGTCAGCCGTGCGATGGCGGAAAGCCGGCGCTGCAGAGGCCTCGTGGCGCTGATCCACTCCCGCGATCGATCAGCTCACTTTCTCAGCCGGCGAAAGGGATAAAGTGTGGCATGTGTGAAAGGCTATTATCAGCCCCACTTCAGATAACCTGATACGACTCGATACCCCGTTTCAGGGGGCTCTAACCTCCGAGTCCCTCTGCCCTTTGTTATTTAACATGCCCCCCCCCCCCGCCGCCTCAGCTCCCCCCACCGCGTGCCTTTTCTTCACTTCGCCTCCATATCTATTAAAACCAAAGCTAAATTCAAATGAGGCCCTGCGTCTTGGAGACGTCGCCCATCTGCACCTGGAAACCGGGCCCCTCGGCCTCCCCTGCAGACGTGTCGGGCTGGCCGGGGGGGGCCGCAGGGACTCGGGCGGCTGGGGGTTTTGCCTTGTTTGCAAGACGCGGGGACACTTGTCACGTATGACCCGTGACCTTCGGCTCGCACTGTAGCCGGAGTTCCGGGAAGAGACGGAGGCGGCCGGGGGGTTCGCCCGTGTTTTCCCAGCTGGCGCTGAAGGAAAACCTCAATACCGAAGCACCGAACCCAGGGCTTTCATGTCAGATCCCATTCACACACACATAATCCAGGATTCTCATTTTCCCCACAGTTTGCTGTTCGTGCTGCTGAACAAAACCCCTGAAAGCACTGAAGGGATACTTATTGTTTCACTTAACTTTGTCTCAGTAGCTAAGATGGAAACGGCTGCTTGCCGAAATTCTCAGGCTCCAAACTTGGGCTAAAATCACCAAACTGGATAAGTCGAGCAGCCGCCGCAGTCGGTACAAAGAGACAAACTTTTCACGCGGCAACTTGAGAAATCGAATTTGTTAGCGATTTCAACGATGCGGCAAATAAATATTTTGCCGAACAGCAGTGTCACTACAAACATACAGTAGAAATCTGCCTTAATCCTATTCCATCCATCCCTCTGTCCTTCTGTCCACCCACCCACTGATTCCATCGTACTTGCATTATCAACTGAATTCTTGTGGGGCTCAAACTGCGTAGAGCAACATGCCGACACGCAGGCACTGTAATACGACAGGATGGCCAATAATTTCCTTTTGGCCGCTAAAGGTTTGCGTCCCGCCATGTTTGCCAGTCTGCTTCTGGATTGCAGGAGAAACGGTGCCCCTTCCTCCAGGAGGTAATGACCTATCCGTCTCCTTCACCGTACCTGCTGGATACCGAGTTCGTGCCACGGCTCCAGTGCCCCGTGAGGATCGGGGCAGCGGTGCGCTGCGGTCGCACAGCGTAATTTCAGGAATGAATGGTAGGAAAGTTCCCTCTCCTGCGCTCTGATATGATCTAAAAAGATGCGTGAATTGAAATGCCTCCCTTCTTCTGCCTGCGACTTGATTGCTTGGTTACATTAATGTGTCTTAATAGAGCTTTTAGGCTGTTTGAAGAGAAGCAATTTAGGCCCGGGGATGGGGGGGCAGGGGGGCGGTAGGTTGACGCGTGGCTCCGCAGAGGTGTAGGTGGCCGACACCGCAAAGAAAACGCTCTCTTTCTTGCGGCTCTTCTTTCTTTTTGTCTCAGAAGACGCGAATCTGACGCGGCCTCATGCAGCCCGTGTCTCTTTCACTTGGTTTTCGTCGTCTTCGCGGTCTCTATTTTTATTCTTTGTTTTTTCCTTTTTTTTTGAAACCCACTGAATAAAAAGGCTCTATGCCAGGTATTGGTGACACAGTGAGTGGAATTTTCTGCTTTCCACAAAAGAGTTGGGGGACTCCATTTGCATAAGGTCAGAGCCAAGCTCCTGATGGAAGTTCTGCAGCATCCCTGTCTCTTAGCAACCCCCTTGCACTCTTGGTCCACGCATTAAATTGACTGGTCCTTTCCTTTCTTCCTTTTCACCAGGAAGCACACAATAAAATGTCACCCTGCAACCTGTGCTTGTCACCCAAAAGGTCATCATTCTTTTTTTCCCCTCCTTTTTCTCCTTTCGCTTTCAACTCCAATTAAAAAGATGAGTCTATTTTTTTGGCGGGGCATGAAAAAAAGAAAAACGCGTATTTTGTTTAGTTTTGCTTTCGTTTTGATTAATATTAATAACTTTTTAGGCCTTCCATGTTAATGGGGCGGCGTGTCGCCTGCACACGCATTGGAGAGATAAGGATGAAATTGGAGGCACCTGCAAAACAATGAGGTTGTTAGGAAGCTAATAATGGTGGATGGGATGGCGGCCGAGGCTTTCTTTTCACCTTCAGCATCCATTTAGTCCTGGTGGGGTTGTGCACACGGAAAAAGGGGTCTTCAGAAAATGAGGATCAGCCAGCCTGCCTCCATAACGAGAACTGGTGACAGAATCCAGATGCTGAAAATCGGTGTTAATAGAAGGTCAAATTTGGACAATAGTATCCATCACGGCCTTCATAGCTCCTCTGTCATCCCAGCCATTTCAGGATGTTCTATCAAGCAGAATCGGAGCTGTGATTCAATTACTGCCTCCCCATGGCAGCTGTACACAGCAATTCCAACTCTTTGGGAGCTCGAGGCCCTTTAACCGCGGCGCACAAGACCCTCCGGCATAATATTTACGCACACATTTGTCGCTTCTCAGTCCACCGTGCTGGCTAACCGAAGCTCCTGGGTGAGTCAGGTGTACTTGGCGTGGTGAAAACGTGGTGACCGACTCACAGGTTCACAGGTGGCCACGGAGACCGCAAGGAAATGCTTGTTTTGCCCGAAGCTTGCAACGACTGCAGCGTGGCTTCGGCGAACGAGCGCAACAAACACCAAGTATTCGTACGGTATCCATAATTTATAGCTCGAGTATCCGTTTCATGGCGTCCTGTCCTTCCCTGGCAGCATATTGATTATCCGTGACTTGACAAATTGCTGCTGCTGCTGCTGTTTTTTCCATCCTTTTGTCCCGTCTTCATGTGGGCAAAATGAACCTTTCGCTGGCCACTGTACCGGAAAGGGAGACAAAGCATCAGGAGGACAACGGGAGCCGGTTTTCACGCCACTTCGCTTCGAGAGAGAAGCTGCTTGGGCCGCGTTTGCCGAATGTTGCCGAGAAATTTGTGCCCGGGCCTCCCGATGTTCCGGGATTAAGCAGTTAGAACCTGAACGAGCGATGAAGCACCTGGCAGCACAGGACATCAAACTCTGGGTTCACCATCAACAGCATCACTTTGTGCAGTTTGTATATTTAGTCACATTTAAAGCATGAAAATACTAACAACAACAATAATAATAATAATAATAATAATAATAATAATAATAATAATAATGCAGGATAAGCAGGGAATCAAGTGCTCTTATGAAATGAATAAACTATGTAGTAAACTCAATGTCAAAATATTTTAATAAATACAGCAGCGAGAAGATGAGAAAAAGGTAAGTTACATAAAAAGGTAACATATACAGGTATATTTACATTTTAACATGGCTGTTTAAATCTAAATGTAAATGTATTATTATTATTGTTGCTGTTTCTGTTGTTGTCGTTCACCATCCCTAAACTATACAGACGGCAGTAAATGCGCACATACCTGCAGGATTGTTTTACCTGCTTATGCGCGGGTTTGAAAATCGGTGTCAACAGAAGTCAAATTTGGACAATGAGGTTCATCCAAAACCAGAAGCCCCTGATTTTTTATTATTTAACAGGCGGTGGAGGGGGGAGCGCCCCGAACGGCGCCCTCCTTGCGGGTGTCTCTTGTACGCGTGGCACGGCTCACCTGTGTGGCCGCACCTGTGAAGTTCACTAAAGTGGCACCTGCCGGGGGAAGGGGGAGGGTCGCGGTTACCACGGTACAGCCGTGCTGTGACCCTTCCGGTTTTAGTTAAATAGCAGCAGATGCACGGAAGACAGAGGTTCAATGAAGGACAAATTGGAAAAGACGAAAGACGCGAAGGAGGGGACTGAACAGGAGAGGTGACCGGCGACCTCCTGAATAAACTGGCTCATAATAATAATAATAATAATAATAATAATAATAATAATAAAGGATCGAATTCACGATGGTATCGTAAACGCCTCCCTTTTTCCATTTCATGATTTCATCAAAAATAAAAAGTGTGCATCAGTGTGGAACAAACCGCGGGTTCTCATGAGGCACCACTAGCGGTCAGGTGTTTGTGTCAGGTGACTCTCACCTGTTGCTGTGACGTCATCATCGGTTCCATTGTCGTGGGGGAGGGGGAGGGGGGGTCGTATTGTTACTTCCTCTACGTTTAAACATTGGGGGAAACGCGGCCCTGCGTGTGTGTGAAAGCACAGTGGAGAAATGAACGTTGCTTCCATTTGGTGGGGAAAGTGAGTGAACTGAAGGGCAACGCGGGCTTCATGAATGGCATGGGGTAACACGGAGGAGCTCGTCGCCATTTGTCTCTCTCACACACTGCAGCTGCGCGCTGTTTCGACCAATTTATTTGCTCCAAATCCGAGCACAACCCTGACTTTGCCCCGTCTTCTTCCGCCTTTGCTTGGGACATAAACGTCGAGTTCAGTCCAAAGGCCATCAAATATTGGGAGGCTGTGGGGTCGCGATTCTCTTTCTACACAGTCCCCCCCCATCATACCTGTCAACGACACCGCAAACCCCCCGCTCAAATGTACTACATTTCCCACAGAGCCCTTTAATGCGGCTCAATTACTGCGCAAAGGGGATTTTTGGCCGAAACTCCCGTGCTTCATTACGCTTTCGTGTCTGTTTCTTTTTTCTTTTTTTTTTAAATTCTGGGGGGTTTCTTCTTCTTCTTCTTCCTCCTCCTCCTGACCCCCCTGGCCCCCTCCCGCAGAGATCTGGAGAGGCTGATCCCCCACCCCTCCAGAAGATGATGTCACTGCCGGGGGTGCCCATCATTACCGCGGCTCCCGCTGCTCCTTTCCGCCCACTGATTTTATCCTCCGTTTCTCAGGTTCTGCCGTTCGCTTCCCTCCTTTCGTCCCCCTATCCTTCCAGTGGCGCCGTTTTCCTCTGCTTGTCAGACACGTACAGTTCGTACAGTAGAGCGCACAGCCACTGCACGTTCACATCTGAACATTACAACTCCATCAAATGTAATTTAATTTGTTTGTCCGCCCCGAATGAACCCGGCTCGCAGGATGAAATTCATGCACAAAGCAAAAAAATAAAGGAAAACCTCCAGGGTCAATGAGCAGTTCGTCCAGGTGGTCCGGTTCATTCTGCGGACCCTGGATCGGTAGTGGGGGGGGCAAAGAAATGGAGCCGGGCAGCTGCCTGCTTTATCAATAATTATTAATAAAACTTGGCCACGTCATGAGCGTCACGCTGCGTGTGTGTGTGTGTGGTCATAAACATTTCAGCTTCAGAAGGGAAGGACAGTTGTTTTTTGTGTTCCAAAATAGAGCTTTACTGGCACTACACGGGGGGTGGGGGGCTCATTGTAAGGCCGCTCACGCTACCACACCGCTGGGGACGCTGTTGTCCATCCAGGGTAAATGACGTATTGGGGTAAAACTTGGCACCGGTGTTGAGCAAACCCAATGTGCGGCTTAAAGTGTCACCCTGTCGCATTTGTGGCTGAGCAGTGTGCTTACATAACTAACACACACACACACACACACACACACACACAGGCCGTCTTCCTGGCTCCTCTGGCAGGAATGGTCTCGGGCGGGTTTGTGCTGAGGGGCTGGAGCGGGGGTTTGCTGCTCTAACAAAACCACTGCGCCGCCCCGCATTTTAACCACAAAGTTACTGACAGCTGTGCTGGGTAGTTGGGCTGGAAGGTGTGTGATGTCACCAGCACATGCAAGAGGATTTTAAGGGCAGGTGGGGGACACTGACACCCACCGCTTTATTCCTGCAATTAATATTTGCCCCATTTATCCAAAGGGGAGTACAGTTATTGCCACAGTTTGCTATAGGAAGACAAAGCAGCAGTTAGGTCAAAATGCCAGGTGTTGCCATGCTTTTACCCCATGCCTGTATAAGCCAGCAGCAGCAAGCTCATGCGAAGTGACACATCTAAATTGACAACAAGAGTGTTTACCGTAATGCTATTTTATAACTGCTTTGTGTTACTCAGGTGTTGCGAGGTATGGGCAGGGGTTGGGTTTGAGGGCTCACTGTGTGGGACGAATTAGCGCCGCATCTCAACTACTAAGTAGCAAACACGAGCAGGTAGACACCGAGCCTCGGACTTTCCTTCCTATTGAACAAGCAGCTCGGGACCTAAATAGCTGAAATCTATTTGGTCTCCCAGTCCTGGAGAAGTGCAAGTTCCAGCTTCACCTCAGAACTGTGATTCTCTGCAGCTGCTGCTCCTTCCAGACTCTTAATGGTCAAATTGTCCACACCTGGTGCTCAGCTCCTCAATAGACTCAGGTCAGGTACAGCTGAGGGGCCTTGATGGTTTATGCCAGGTTTTTTAACTTCCAAATCACGTTTAGCAGCAACATTTTGACTTTGTGGTAAAGTAGTGTGGCATTTTGCTGTCAAGTGATGATGAAGTTCAGCTCTGGAGCAGGAAAAGTAGGACAACATTTGCTCTGGGTTAACAAAGACACCTGAGAAGCAGAGCCTGGTGTTGCTTGTCCAAACTGAACCCCTGTATCTTCTGGGTACACAAACATGGATGTGTGTGTGTGTGTGTGTGTGTGCGTGCGCAAGAGAGAGAACATTAAAGGCCAGCTTGAGAGTGAGCAGATCTGTGCTCCTCTTTACTTCTCTGGCCTGGCTGTTTGCAGGTGAGGTTCAGCATCTCTGCTTCTCTCTTGCTTCCAACTTCCAGCCTTTAGCCCCACGTGAGCTCTTCCTACCGCTGGCCTTCATCAGCAGTTTTTAACAGCCATCACCCTCATGCCCCAGCCACAAGACCATATTTGGCGCTACAAATGGAGCAGAAGCCCAGCATCACCCTGCTGATCAAGACACCACAACACCTGAGGAAGTTGAGCTGCAGAATCCAGCTGGAAAAAGCATGTGGAGAGTTTTTCCGTTTCCTATCTTTGCACAGAGTTGTTGTCCACGTTAAGCTGCCAAGTGAAAGCAATGGGCTTGTCTTCACTTTGCTTTGGGAAGATACACAGTGCTCTACAAACACATCAAAACCAACACTGGTTGGATGCAGGGCTTGCTGGTGGGCTTTCTTCTTCTCCTGCTTCTTTATCTGCTGCTTCTCCTGCTGCATCCACACTGTTGGTAATGACAGCATCGCTTTCTGTTCGTGTATTTAGTTCAGACCCCAGTGATTCGGAGGGGTGAAAGTTCACAGAGCTGAATCGCTTATCGACGTAGCGACTGGCTGATCGCAGTTATAGGAGAAGCATTTTTTCGTTTACGGTAATCTGTTAGCTATCGAGCCGCTGCTCTTAAATATCGACGCTCAGCGGATTTACAGCCAGTTATTTTTATCAGCCGATACACAACCGGCGCTTCTTCAAAACAGCAGTATTTCCTCATCTGCTGTTTGGAGAGTAAAGTTTCACTGTGACATTTAGCCATAAGTTAAGAGTGGGCATCGGTGCTACTGAAGCACTGCCTGCCATACAGCCAAAGCCTGGAAGCGCAGACGCCAAATGCGTGAGTCGAGCTTCGCGGCTTGCTGGGTCGGGCGAACACCTCAGCACCTTCCAGCTCACCGTCAATGTCGGCCGCAGTGAGACGACCGAGTTTATTCTGTGTACAGACTCGGTGGTAGAAGAGGCTCTTTTGTTTCAGGTGGGGCTCAGCAGGGCAGGAACAATAATGTGCATGCGTATGTGTGGAAAATCCCCAGCGATGTTGCTGAAAGTGGTGACCCGCCGCGTCGGGGGTCAAGAGCTGCGCTGCCCTAGACTGTAAATAACCCACCGACGCGCAAAAGAGGGACGCGAACAGCAAACGTGCTGCCGAGCTCCTGGTCTTCGGCATCAGCCGACACTTTGATAGCTGAGAGCATCTAGAGGGACGTCCCCGAAGGACGCCAAGGGGGTGGCACTGTGTCGCAGGGTCCAGCGACACAGTACTGCATGTCAAATCTTCATGTCACCTCAGCGAAGACCCCCTGCTGATAGCCGGGAACCGAGACGGCGGTCCGTTTGGAGGCCCTCGCTCAGTTCACGTCCTTCATATGATTAGAGGGACGAGGGATGGGATTTTAGACAAATTCCATCTGGGGAAAAGTCCGCTCCTCTGGGTCTCTTCAGACTCCTTCTCCTTCTGCACACGAGGGCAGGGAGTATAAATATAAATTGTGTTTTGCCTTACTTCCAGATGAGCGGAGCTGTCAAGGCCATAATCCGTGCCTTCAGTCCTGCGCTCTGCCACTTGCGTACCGCTCTGACTGCAGGGCTGCGTGTAAATTGGAAGTGACAGTCAAGGCGGCTCGTCCCGCGGAGCAGTGGCACCGCGCTCCTCCGTCACGGCGCACATCAGAGGGGCCACACGGGCCAACCTCCTGCCCCTTGGCGGCTCCCTGTGCCCCACACCTACACAAAGGGGCAGAACCCGGAAACCAGAGCCACCAGCACCTCGGGCTGACGGCGCGCACGTTGGCGTGGAGCTGTCCTTACGGTGACCCTCCGCAAAACCTTGCGGAAGCGGGTGACCCACCTGTAAGCTCACCGCCTCTCGGAACTTCCAGCACTTTCTAACAACCCTCTCCTCTCCTGCCTTAGCACCACTTGGATGCAGGCAGGCCTCATTTCTCCATGAAGCATGCGTGCGGCAGAAATAAATGAAATAAATGGCGAAATTATGGCTGTTTGCAGCTCGCAGGCTGTCGGCAAGGGTGTGCGTCTGTGTTCTTACGAATGTTTCTCGCATGTTGTTCTGATTTCGCTGCATTTTAAGTTTATTAGAGATCAGAGGGACTCTATAGTCTACGGTAAAGATGAATTCGGATTGCGTTTGACAGTGAAGTACGGGGGGCTTTTTTCTCTGCATCTTTGTGCACTTTAATTAATTCTCCCTAAATGGAAAGACTGTCTCCTGCACTACTTTAATCTCTGTTGACAGAACGATCCAGAACTAAGGCGACGTAAAGGCTTGGGAAAATGATCAAATGACCGTTTCGGCCTGATCAAGGCACGAGGTGCGTGGATGCGTTGCTCAAACTTTTCTGACATCCTGTTTTCTGCGTCGAAATGAGGCGGGAGAGGCTCGAGTGCCTGAAGCCACAGCGACCCCCTGCACTGCGGAGTCTCTTTAGCAGATCAGAAACCTCACTTTCATCAGGCAGGGAAGCCCACTTTGTCTCCATGGCAAAATAACATCTCCAAGTGTTTCTGCTGGATTGTTTGAACATTTTACAATCAATGCTCTTATGGTTTAATGAAGGCACAAATGAAAGCTACTGTCATCCAAAAGTTATTTTCCCAAATGATGATGCTCAATTGTCAGTTTTGTTTATTTTTATTTTTTTATCCTATTTCTGTCAAAGCAAGCATCCTTCTATCTTACATCTTGCTTGTGATCTCTAACGCCAGTATTGTTCTCTGTCCACTTTTTGAACAAAAAAAGCTCATTTTTATTATTGGAAAAACTGCCTTTTTCCAAGAATGCAGCAGGACCATAACATGAAAAACATTCACATGCGAGGGTGCTCTTAGGATTTGCTTTGCCTGCAGAAAAGGTTGAAAAAGAGGACAGGCAACGCATACGAGGAATAATGACGGCTGTCACAAATATTGGGGGAAAATTTATTCCGCGTCCACACGTAAGGAAGCAGCGTCGCTGAATGTCGCCGCGTTTGTCACTTTACGCAAGCTGGCCCCTCGGTGAGGTTCTCATTAAAAGAGCACGGAGTCCGTGTCCCTTCATTGACGGACACTACAGAATGAGTGACCAAGAGACCCCCACCCCCAGTCCGCGCCCCCCTCGCCTGTCATCCTCTTAATAGACTTGTCAGCCGCCGCTTCGCCACCAGCAGCTCCGTCACGAGTGATGCTGGTGGCCTCGGGGTTTCAGGGCATCTTGCGCATCTTACACAACCAACGAGATCAATAAGATGATCGAATTTTATTTTTTGTGAGGGGGGGGTGCTCGTTATTATTATTATTATTATTATTATTATTATTGTCAGTGGCAGTATTGTTGCGTCTTTATATGCATGTATTATTGTCTAAATTTAAATAGTTAAATCATTTATTGTCTCCGTTAAGCGGAAACTCTGCGCTCTACCCGCAGTACCGTATTCTAAATATTCAGATCTTTATTAAATTTAAAATCGCTTGCAGGAGTCGATTCTCTTTTATATTTTTGTATTATTCATCATCCGTTAGATCGACAATATTAAGCTCATCTGCGGGCTGTGAATCCAGCAGAAACTTGAATTTTTTCTCCGCGTTCAGAGCGGATTCAAGGAAACTTCCTTACAGTAAAAATACTGTAATGAACAAAAATAATTATGGTTCTTAAAGTTTATATTTTTACAGCAAATATGTAACCTAATTCGATAAAATAAACGACTAATAGTCATACAAGTAATAATTATAATAGCAATTATAAAATTATTATTGATTCAGCAGTCGATGTCGTTTCGGAAAAAAATGCACTAAATTGTTCAAATATTAAAAGAACTCGAACGATTTTTAAAATCAGAGCGAAAGATTATTTATCTCAGGTTAAATTTTCTCCAGTTGACTTCGTAACTTTCGGGTTAGTACTGTAAACCTATTTTGTCTCAAATCGAATACCAATTGAGCAAAGAAATCAAGAATTTGAAACTTACTGCTTAGGAAAAATGCCATTTAAGAACGAAAAATGGAAAATGCTGATGTGAAAAATTACATTTCTCACCAGGTGCGTAAAAGTAATTATTTTATTTTATTTATTTGCTAATCTTTTGTTTGTGTCTACTTGCACGTCCTTCGGCACCCTAGTTACCTCCTAAGTATATATATGGCTCATGCTTATAAAAAGTCAAATAATGAATTTTGGTTCGAATACTATTCTGTGTTCGATCTCAAAACGGTAAATATTTACAGGAAAGTATGAATGTTATTCCTTATTCCTGAAATATTTTAATACTTTTGCGCATGAAAAAAATATTTGAGCAGGCAGTGGTAAATCAGTGTTCGATCCGAATTGTATATTTTCATAAGGACACGATTAATTCAATTTATTTTAATGTCTTTATTTCTTTCTTTCTTTCTTTCCTCCATAATTTTGCGGAGACATCCCTCATTGCACCTCTTTCTCTCCCGCTCGTCGTCCAAGTGTGTTTATTTCCAACCCTTCCGACCTTCACTTGCAAACCCTCTTCCCCGTCCCCCTTCCCACCTGGAGGAGCAAAACGAAGCCTCAGCATAATTTAGGCGAACGGAAAACCATTTTCGTTTGCGCGCCACGACTGCACTTCTCGCCCTGCTTTTCGTCCCGTTTTGTCCCGTTCATTTGAGCCGCGGATTCTGCATAAATAAAAGTTGGCCAATTTGCTTCGTTGAATCGCGCTGCCCGAAGCCACCTGAGCCATGGAGACAAAAGCAGTCCTGCGAGCAGAGGGGTTGCTCGGTCCGTCGCTTGCAAGCGCCGCGACGTCGTGGCCGTGGGAGCAAAAGACAATTTCACGGCGAGGCAGAAAGCAGCAGAGAAGTGCGGTGCCGCTGTGTGCGAGCCTTGGAGGAGACCTGGGGTTTGGATTCGTTGGAGATAAATGATAAACAGATAAACACTAATAAACGTGCTCTAATAGTAATGTCAAGCACTAGAAGCGGTCATAAATCAAACCAAGAGGTATTAATTCATTGCCTCTGGTATCTTTATCTCACTTTTGCACGGCACCGTCGTGGGCAAAGTCTCCACCTTCAGCTGCTTTATTTTTTACTCTTTTTACTCTGCTCAGCGGGGTCATGTACGTGCTTAGAAGTGATTTTTGTCGTCGTCGTCGTTGCTCTTGTTGGTCCCGCCGTTGTCCCCTCTATCCGCGCATTTTTTATTGCTTATTTATTCCAAGGAAAACAGTGAGCGCTTGAGAACAGGAACACGCAGCTCGGTCGAGCCACTGTACGTGTGTGTGGTAAAAAATACCCCAGTACAGCACAACTGTGCCGTTATTGTGTGTGTGTGTGTGTGTGTGTGTGTGTGTGTGTGTGTGGAGGTGCCAACTTCCCCCAAACGGACCCTGTGGTGGCCACGCGTTTGTGCTGTGCTGCTGCGTGTTTGCAACTGCGCTCTTTTTCCTGGGTTTCCTCTTCCAAGCAGAGGGAACATTTGCTGGCGGTTCTGATATTTCCTTTCTTTTCCTTTCCTTTCCTTTCCTTTCCTTTCCTCCGAGGCGCCCACGCAAAAATAAACGGCGGCATTTAGCGGAGGCCCCGCCGCGGCCGCTGCAGCAGCGGTGTGACTTACAGCTGTTACGCGGAGGTGAGCAGGAGAAACGCGGACGCTCGCTGTCGCGTCTTTGTGTCGCGGCGGAGGGATGGAGGAGAGGTCAGCGCCCGTGGCCCTCGGCATCGTCTCCCCCTGTGGTCGCCCTCACGCCGCAATCTCCCCGGCACCCAGACAATCTATTTCTTTCCTGATTCCACTGATCTGAACTTGAAATGCGAAGACAGCGAAGCGCTAAGCCTTCAAACGTGTGAAGTTTTCAAAAGACCTCGGGATGCAATCTCGGCTCGCGTGACCCCTGACAGGGAGCGCGTTTTTTCCCTCCTCCTCCTCCTCCGTCTGGGTTTGGGAGAAACCCTCGCAGATTCGCACCTCGGCGTTTGTCGCAGGACGGGGCCGTGCGTCTCGCACTCGGCGTTCTCGTCCCCGCCGTCGGGTGCGTGGAAGCGGGCGTCGCTCCTCGTCGTCGTTCCACGGCTTTCCAAAGTACCTCTTCTACGGGGGGGGGGGGGCACACCGCTTGCTCAGATTAAATCCAAATCAGAGCAGCTCTGCAGAAGCCCGTCGCACTAGAACGCAGCTAAAATATAGCACGCAGGCCGACTAGAAAAGATCTGAACAATTCCACAAATTTCTTACTCAGCATCCCAGCATCGGACCGGCATGCAATCGAAGCCAAACTGCGCAGGAAGCCTCAGAGCTTCTTGCGAATCTCCCAAATGTTCCTATGATGCTTACTGTAAACGCAGGGTCCAGGTCTGTTTCAGTCAGCCCGTACGCCTCAGTTCGTTTCATTTATTTCGTTATTCGTATATAAACATACATGTAAGCATATATGAATAAATGCATACAGTATGTGAGGAGTATGGACATGGAAAAAGTGCAATGGAAGATGAGCTGGACGAGCGCCATTTAACTTCTTCTTCTTTATGACGTGAGCATCAGCGCGGAGTCGCTGTACAAGCAGGTGAGGCAGAGCCCCCACCCCCCGTACCTGTCAGACTGCGTTCCCTTTGTAGGTGGCACCTGGTAGCGGTCGAGCGGAATTACAAAAATGTCAGCAGTGGACATTAATTGTAGCGCAGCAATTTTCACGGGGGGGGGGGGCGTGGGGTTAAGGCCTTTTGCCGTCGGAAGGTAAAAGAAAACGGCCCTCGTGTCAAACTCGTCCAACGGTCCCCCCAATTACATTTAACCACGAACAACCTTGTTGAAAAGATGATGTTTTACACCGAGGTCTCGGATGGTGGTGGGGGGGGGCAGGGTCCTCGGTGATCGTCAGTGATCCTCTTGAGCTCCTCAGCACCACAGCTCCTGTGCGTGATTCGACCGCAGGTTTACACGCAGGATGGCGCTACCAGACACGCAGAGGACCACGGAGGACCACGGAGGACCACGGGGAACCAAAGAGAAGCACAGGGAAGCACAGAGAACCACACACACGCGGGGGGAAACAGTGAGTGTCTGTCACACAGTGAGCTCCGTGTTTATTTGCTGTGCGCCTGCAAATGATGATGCGAGCGCTGGACTGCGTTCCTCCCTCCCTCCCTCCCTCCTTCGGTGAAAGAGGCTCCGGACAGCAGCTCTCTCCCTTTTGAAATTGGACCGTGGGCTCTATCATTAGATCGGATGGCAAGTCTTTATACAAAGTGTTTTGCATAATTACATACCAAAGCCAGAATAGCCACCCTCAAATTTTATGGGTCACCAAGCATCAACAATTGCCACATTATTGTCCACCAAACTACGGCTACGCCGGCGACAAGGGAAGAGAAAGCCCCGCGTTCCCTAATCTAAGTTTGGGAGATTGAAATTTCGCAGTGAAAAAAGCCAAGCAGATTATTTTCCAGCTGACAACTTGTTTACATGCAGTTATAAAGTTGAGAGGAGCGGCCGAGAGCGGAGGACAGGCGCTCGGGAGCGGGCGGGCAGCAGGTGCGCCAATTCCCTCCGTTCCCTTCATTTCGGCGGCCATGAAATGCGCTCGTTTCCTTTTTACGACTGCAGGAACCGGGAAAAGCAGCGTCATTTGCCACGTAACAAAATGAGTGTATTTTAAATAGTGCGCGATCCCCCTTGCACTAGAAACGAAAAACAGTTTTTGCGTCGGCGTCTGCGGGGGGTGTGCAGGCTCACATTATAACATTTCGTGATTTAATTGAAGCCAAAGCAATACGAGCGCGTACCTTATTATTATTATTATTATTATTATTATTATTATTATTATTATTATTCCTAGTTGTGGAAGTGAGGTTTCTTTTTTAGGTGTTTTGCTAATTTTTTATTTCCATGCGGCGACCGACTTTCCTCGGGAAACAACGAAATTCTCTTTTGGAAAATGATAAAACAAAAAAAGAATTACTTGCTTACGCTAATTCTTTTTGTCAACCCGCAGCAGAGCCTCCTGGACGACTGAGGTGGTTAAAGAGTGAAAAATGTCATTTTTTGGTGAAAATGCAATGCAGGCTCGTGTGCGTGTGGACGTCGTGCGTTCTGCATTTTTTTTTCGTGCTTTTTTTGCTCCTCGCCCTAAATTTGCTTTTGCTCAGAAGCAACGCACTTTTTAAGGACAGCTGAAACATAAAATGTTTAAAACGCGTACCTACATAACGGTGCCTTGATTTTCACAAATAATAATACAGAGGTTTATTGACTAATAACGCAATGCTGACAACTCGCGTTAAGCTCTGCTCGTCATTTCTCATTTTTATTATTTTGAGCAACATTCAGAAGCGAAAGTGACGGGGAAATCCTGCGCAGTGTGTACATTTTGCGCACGACTCGGTTCTGGTCGGGTCTGCCCAGTCGGGCCAGAGCTCGGCGCCGGGACTGAGCTCTTTTCGGTGCCATTTTGGACACTGACAACCTGCACTGGAGCTGCGCTCGGTCCAGGGAAGCAGGCGCAAACGCTCACGGTCGCTCAGCGTGCAAACGGTGCGTCGATTTTAGAACGCGCACAAAAATTGAAATAAACAGAGCGGGGCGCACCCCTGTCGTCCTTCCCTTTTCTTTGCGAACCTGCAGGACCCCCCATGTTGCACAGGAGTGACGAAAGGTGTGGCTGTCACCTGCATTTAGAAACGAGCGGTCGTCACGGTGACACTCATCTGCCGTACACATTACATGCAGAGAAAACAACAAACAATAACTTTCCTTCCAAAATGACGACATAATAGCAACAATAATAATAATAACAACATCAAGAACAACAATACTACTACTACTATTAATAATAATAATAATAATAATAATAATAATAATAATAAGAAGAAGAAGAAGAAGAAGAAGAAGAAGAAGAAGAAGAAGAAGAATAGAGATCGAACTGGAATAAATATATGGCATTTATATTTACAGCGAATGTGCTAAAATATAAAAACATTTTTTCTACAGTTTTGTGTTCGCAGACTTTGAAGGCAGAAAAATTAGCACCATTTTTCCGGAAACGTGGTCCAAATTGTGAACAGAATGAGGCACTGGGCAAATGCGCCTTTTCGATGGTCAGGTTTCCATGATAAAAAAGGCAGAAAATTCGTTCGCTGGCATCGTTGACGCGAAGGTAAAAATGTCGCCGTTTGTTCATTGGCGACTTTGATTTGTCACAGATTTTCGTCGTCTGTGACTTAAATTGCGACGAAATTCGCAGTCAAACCAGAGTAACAGCCCTGCGCCTTCTTGTTTGCTTTCTCCCTCTGTTTATTGCTGTTTTATTTCCATTTTCCCATTATCGCTCCGGTAGTTTTTACAGTGGGGCTTTCTGTGACAAAAGCGTCGGTCTCACAATTCTTACCGGGGAGAGCGTCTATTTTAATACTTCCTATAATAATTTTTATAAAAATGCCCAATTAAAACAAAGCTGTGAGAAAAAAATCTTCGAAGACTAAATTGTAAATTACCAAAAGCACCAACAGGTTTCTCATCAGCGTTTCCATCTCCGTGCTTTTTTTTTACCAAAATCATTGAAATGGAATCTTCTAGAAAGAAACGTTTTATTTTGTATTCTGGGAGTTCATGTACTACTTTATGTTGTACTGTTATTAAAATGCAAAGAAAAGAGTTAAATGCTGAGAAAAAAAGAAGTTACATCTGTGTGTGACTCCGCCTGTGCCCGATTTGTGTGAGAAACAGCGCCACCCAGCTTTTGCAATCGGAACTGAAAGCCCCTAAATTATTCCCTGTCAAAAAAAAAACATGAAAATTAAATTTTATGCAGTAAAGTCGGGCAAAAAGCATGGACAAAAAATCTCGACCAGTTCACCAGCGCATCATGCAGACAGACACGCCTTCGTATAGAAAGAATGACTTTTAAAGTAGCTCAGTCGTGGCTATTTTTTATTTTGCTATATGATACAGTGCTGAAATAAAGTTTATGATGACCCGAGCAGCACATGGCTTCGTTTTAAACAGAATTCTATCTGAAGAGACATGAAAACTGGACGCATTCACAGTTTAAAAGTGACACAGAAATACAAGGACCCTTAAATTCAGAGGAATGTGACGCCACAGCACCTCCTGAATTTATCTGCGTGATTTTCGGCTTTTAAACGTCATCTGCAGTCTTTTTTGCTGTGAACATTAGTATGGGAAGCACGCATAAAACATCCCCTAATACCCCCGCTCACTTCTCCCCGGTACGATCGTATATTGTCTGAAACATAAATTATTATTATTATTATTTATTTTATTTTTTTGCTGCGAGGGTTTTTAGAGCGCCATAGCTGAGTTTGTAGTGCAAGCATGAGGTCCTGTGCTCTACGCGCCGCTGCAGGGGGCACCTGGTGGTTTTGGGGAGGGGGCAAGAAAAGTGTCGCAGCCCTCAAATGACCAGCAGACGTCTGTGTACATTGTTGTTGTTAATAATAATAATAATAATAATAATAATAATAATAATAATAATAATAATAATAATAATAATAATAATAGTTCCCAGACACTCCTGAACCCTCTGAGCTCCTGGTAACCCTGCGGCACTCACACCTGCACCCTTATTGTACACCTGCACCCCCCCTCAGGTTTCCTGCTAACGCCTGTCTTGATAACGGGACAGCAGGAGACCGGCAACCCTGCATGGTGGCAGTAATGACAAACAGCGACAAATAAAGACATTTTATTTTATAATCAAGTTGTTGTTACCCCGTAAACTCTTTGCTTAAAGTTTCCCCCGCATTACGACAAACAGACATTTATTAATTACAGTAGCAGGTGCCTCTGCTTGAAATAAATAAATATTTTGGTGCAGAGAGGACTGAGGAAATATTTCACAACAACTAGCATGGTGGGTAAGAACTGCGACACAATCCACTGTTTTTGGGGTAAAATGCGCTTTGTTGTTTACTGTACAGATAGATAGATAGATAGATAGATGAATCATTAGATGGGCCGATAGATAGATAGATAGATAGATAGATCACGGGTTGGATTATTTAATTGATTGATTATGTTGTCGAAATAGACATTATATTTTTAAATAACAAAACTCTTTGTCATTGATCTAGAAGAGGACAGGCGCCTGAGATGCAGCTTCCCTGTAGCCTTCAGCTGGGGGTGAGATGGCGGGGCGCTGCGGGGGCCTCCCTCTGGGTGCAGCCGAGCCACTTTAACCCGCCGCTCTTACAGCAGAAGAGGAGAGACAGGGCGACAGCGTGACCGACAGCTGGGGACAGTGGGGGACAAACCCCGACAGCCGCTGTGGCGAAAGCGAACATGAAGTGATGTGAGGAAAGGGACAAAGTTTAGTTCTGCGGTGTGAGTGCGTGAGGTTGCGTGTGTGAGAGAGAAGGGGATTAACAGCCATCAATAATTCCAAAGTAATGCCTGGGATAGAGGTTTCATGTCAGTACGTGCTCTGTGTGTGTGTGTGTGTGTGTGTGTGTGTGTGTGTGTGTGTTGAGCAGGGGGTCTCTGTGTGCGCCGTCAGGGTGTGTGAATGCAATGCGACCATAGTGCGGCTCTTGAAAGTGCAGGTTATCACCCTTTTACTGCACTGCACTGTAATTTCACTCTGTTTCACATACCAGCTGAGCCTCGAACTCTCCCCACTGACCTGTGTTTGCGCTTTAGGCAGCCGTGTGGAAATGAGCGAGAGGGAACCAGACTGAGCTGGAGCACTGCAAATGTGCGCGCACAGAGAGAAAAAATAAACCAAACAAAACCAGGCTGTTCAGCTAATGCACTGTAACCAGCTTGAAGGGCCCAATCAAACGACACAAGTTACAATGGCATTCTGACAATAAAGCGAGAGGATAAAAATAAAAATAAAATGTAAGAAATTGTACACATCACGCTGGTTGGCAGATACATACCGAGGCAGCAGCAGCAGCAACAACAACAACAACAACAACAACAATAACAACAACAATAATAATATGTGTCGCCAATAATATATGTACAGCATGGCGATGATGATGAGTATAAATTAAAGTTAAAGCCCAAATTATGGAGAAAATACGCGGGGAATCGGAGAGATTTGCGGGGAATTGCAGGCATGAACCACATCGCCCTCGTCACGGTTTACACCTGTACGGCACTTCTCCAAATATTGAAACCAAACCAGGGAGACCGGCCGTCACGTGTTGACGCTGGCCTATGGGGTCGCATTTGCGGGAACGCTCGCCATCTGCCGCTGCGCGGTGACAACCCGCAGCCGTCGCTTTAAACGGCAGACATTCCTGGGAGACCCGGCGTGCGAGAAGCTCGCAGTCGATTAATAAGATTTTTGTTTTGTTTTTTGTTTTTTTTAAAACCTCATATTTATGTGCGTGGGGTGTTTTCATTTGGCAGAAGAAGCACACAGCGCAGCAAGATAAACCCGAGTAAATGGTAGTTAAAAAACAACAAAAAACACGCTTACATACGCATTATCCAGTGACACCGCGTCCCGCACGAAATATTGTTTCGTCATATTCGGTTAAAAAAGCTGTCATTTCGTCGTTGGCGTTTTGGCATTTGTTGCTTACAGTAATAAGAAAGATACGAGGAGAAATAAAGCGCGCCTGTGGACGACGCGGCTCCTCCAGCGCTTTTCACGACCATCCGAGTGGTCCAGTGGCTGTAGCCCTCGCAGACAAAAGCTAAGCTGCGTCCGGGAATTTATTTGTACGCTGTCGAACGTGGAGGTGCAGTCGTGGTACTCGGTTGAGCAGCTCTGCTCAGTCTTGAGGCTTTCAAGCGCTGAGCGGTTAAAAATACTGAAAGCACTCAGATGTACATTTTTAAACACCTCTAACTCAACTGCATTTTCTCTTCTTTTCCTCCCCCACCCCTTTCCACAATTTGCAAGCCTTTTGCTCCTTTGTAATCCGCACTTTTTCCATGAACTTTGCCATTTAGGTGTGACCAGCCCCTTTCTTCGCGACTGTGCAGAGAATGCCGGAGTACCAGGGACAACCGCAAGACTGCGGGACGAGCCGGAGCGGGAAGCTCAAATCACACTTTTGTGTGTGTGTGTGTGTGTGTGTTTCATTTAAATATATGCAGTTAAAAAAAAAAAAAAAAACATAGTAGAACAAGAGAATCAGACTCAGCGGAGGTTAGATGCAGTTACGAGATGCGATCACTTTCCGAGGGGCCTGGCGTGTGCGTGAGGCATACAACTCAGCTGAACAAGTGTGCACACACTGTGAAAAGGAAGAAACAATGTAAATGTTATAGGCGGAGATCCGGCACCAGAAATCTTTGGGCACTGGAAAAAACCCGGACTCTGTCTCTTCGTGTGTGCGGAATGCTGATGAGAAAACCCGTCGTTGTTACATTGGATCGACGCTCTCGTCCGCAAATACCGCCCTTCATCCCGGATCTTCCCTATAAACGGGTTTTATCCTGTTGACAGTGGACCTGAATCTGTTTACGTGCCAGCTCAAAACACCACGCTTTGCCCGCATTTTGAAGATTAAGATCCACGCAGGTTGAAAAGAAGAACTTCGCGAGTGGAAACAGCAGTGCTTCCCCGCGAAGCCAAACTGTTGACTGGCGAGGCTGTGAAGTGTGAATAATGGCGAAATATTTCAAAATATACGACAAAAAGTCTTTGTGACCACTAAAAAACGAACTTAAATATGAAGACAAAACCAAGGATAAATTACTCACCGCCATGGAGAGAGTCGAAAAAAAAAAATAATAATAAATAGTTGAAAGGTAAAACTGTGCCAAACGTGCAAATATGTGAAACGCGGTAGGAGCAAATAAAAAATTGTACACCACTCACGCTTTGGGGAATCAGCGTTTGAATGCCCTCCTGAACTTTTAAAAATTTAAAGCACGGGCTGTTATGCCAACTATATGCAATATCGAAACAATGCAATATCTTTGGAATTAAAATAATTAAAAATGCGTGGCATTGGCTGCATTTACAATTATTTACATTCTAAAAGTCTTTTGAGATATATATATATGTACATATTATACATACATTTATGACATATAAATAATTTATATAATAATATATAGACCTTATTTTAGCTGCTTTTCAACAATTAGACAGAGAAGACAAATGGCCCAGTGCAGATGAGCAAGAGATAAAGAGCGAATTTCCCTACGGGATCAATAAAGTTGTATCGGATCTCAAATCAGAAACAATAATACATAAATACACGCTCATCTCTCTTTTCAAGTCACCAAATATTTACACGTCCGTTATATGTCGCGTGTGTGTGCGCGCGCGTTCGGCACCGACCGACGGCCGCGTTTGCTTGCTCCTGCGGGTCTGTGCGTGGACAAACGCCGCGCCCGCCGACAGCGGAAGCCCTGAGGATGAATGGTGCGTTTCTCCGAGAGAGCCGAGAATGTGTTAATGATATTATTCGGTGGCCTTCCAGCTCCCGGAGGCTGTCCTTTGTGCGCGAAGCGCAGGTCCTGGGAGGTCCCGCAGTGACAGTTCAGTGATGAATAGCGGAGTAGATGGCTGAATTTTCTAACATTTTACCGCGAGTGAAACGGACCCAACTGAAGCCCGAGTCCATTTAAAAGCACTTCATTCAGAGCAACGGACCAGCGACAGGAGAGGAGGTGAAAAAGGCGCAGCCATTACGCCTGCAGCTCTGCTCACGGGGGGCGGGGAGCAGAGGCGCATATCGCTCTGTGAACACAGTATATACTGTAAATGCCCAGCGACATGTGACTCCAGCACTTGGAAGAATAAGCAACCACTCCACAATAATGTGCGTGGTTTAATGTAGACAACTCACACAATAACTGACCTCAAATTTCGCGTTCAGCAGGAAAAGTTGCGCTAACATCGACATGACGTTACTAAAAAACTGGGGATGATTTAACAGTGCCTCCTGTCGGCTTCTTTCACTGCAGGATAAAGTGGCCCAAAGCAGCGCTGATTCCTGCAAAAGATGCAGGGTCTGGGGGGGTCTGGAGGATTTACCTGAAAGACAGAGGTGAGTCCCCGCCTCCATGGCTGCTGTACCAGGATGGTCGCCCACCAGGTGGTTGCAGGCCTTTGCCAACAAATCTGTGGCGAGCGCCCGTTTCTTATTCTGCAATGCCAAGAAACGGCTGAGGCCTGCTTATGGACATTTTGCAACAAAAAACACCCTCTTCCCACGCCCTGTAGGAAGCGCCCGGAGAACAAACCGCAAGTGCCGCATGTCTCGTCGGTTCTTGCCAGCTCTTCAACTTTTACGCCCATCATTTTTACCCAAAAATACTTCTTTCAGCGTCTGTTGGAACTGAAGCCGCAAACAGACACAACCGATCTGTCTTACACTTGATGGCCATCACCGTTTTATGTGAAAGTTGCGCTACTTGCATGAAACACCCTCCGCACTCCAGGTGCTCCTTGCCCTCCACCCAACGCATGCAGGGGGTCTGACAACATCACACCGAAGGGTCCAGGGCGCACTGGTGGACAAAAGATAGAAACCATCTTTACAAAACACGATGTGTATAAACTCTAGAGTTGGGCACAGGCAAGATCGTCTGCAACAGAATACCTTGCAGTACGCGTTGTGCGATGGCTTTCGTGCACATGTGCAGTAATCTCCACAGTTCCGTTTCATTTTGTGCTTTTAGCAAATTGATAACTTATTGCTGGAATATTTCCTCAGCGAGGCAATACGCTCAAATTGAACATATTCCAAAATTGGAATACACAAATAAAGCACGTGTTGAAGCAGCAACAATGCAGCGTCCGAAACCAGAACAGCGTTACCCAAGGAGCACCAAAAATTGCGGTGACAATGGTCCAGCCTGTGACTGACCGCAAGCACATTAACCATTATTATTATTATTATTATTATTATTATTATTATTATTATTGATATTATTTATTTGTTGTTGTTGTTGTTGTTGTTTATTTGTAGGTGGTGGTGGTGGTGGTGCCGTCCTGTTGTTCTAAGAAAGAGTTTCTCGTCAAGCAGACACGAGTTTGCGACCACAGAATCCGCATTGCGCTTCTCTCCTTGTTGCCCGCCAGCGCCGTTCACGCCATTTTCCGGGAGAAAATAAGCAAAAAGTGACAGGCGGGGACGGAGCGCTCATTGATTTCCGTGTCGGCCTAATAAAGGAGCACAAGTGCGGGTGACGGAGCCGAGCCTCAACACACGCGCTGTCAGCCAGCATCAGCGCACCCGGCCGTGACCCAGCGGTCCCAGCGGTCCCAGTGGTCCCAGTATGCCCGGCCATCCCAACAACCCCAGCGGCCGGGACACGCACGCCGCAAGCCGCGAAGAAAAGTAAATGTTTACGTCTTAGTCCGCAGCGGCACTTGTTGTGGCCCTGCAGTGGCATTTTGTATTATTATTATTATTATTATTATTATTATTATTATTATTATTATTATTATTATTATTATTATTATTCAGCCATGTACTCTTATAGCACATTTGTGGGGAAGTAACGAATGGCATTTCGTTACATTCGCTGGCCACAGTTCAGGTGGGACTGACAGAATGACAGCCTCGGTTAAGAATTTTGTCAAAAAAGATTTTTTTTTGTAATAAAAAGTGAGTCAGACAGAAAAAAAGAACGAACGACAGCGGCAATAGACGTTATTAATAATGGCGATAACAATAATAATAATAATAATAATAATAATAATAATAATAATAATAATAATAATAATAGCCTGTGTCAGCGCCGAAGAGCGCACGGACGTCACCGTGGTTGTTTCTCTGCTCAAAAGGTGCTCCATTGTGCGCAACAATGCGACACGTGACGAGACACAGGCTTACAGCGAATATCCCCAAGAAAGCAGGTGCGCGCTTCAGATATTCCCGCATCCGTAAACCTGTGCGCCTCTTTTGCGCGTCCGATGTGCTTGCCCGTCGCTCTCGCTGCGTAGAATCACAGCGCAATGAGATTTCGCCGAGTTTCGCCTTCCAGCAAAAGGAAGCCAAACGGGGATGCGTTTGAAATGCCGGCAGATGATCTGCACCCACATTTACTTCACATAAATAAACCTGGACGGCGGCTGGGAGTCCGTCCGTCCGTCTTTGAGAACCCGCAGCACCGAGGTCTCGACCAATTAGGCCACTTACGCGCCCTAATAATAATAATAATAATAATAATAATAATAATAATAATAATAATAATGTCCTTTGAACAGTCTGGCGGTTACGGTCAGGTCCATTTACATTACAGCATAGCTCGAGATTCCAAGGAGAAAAATACGGTCTTTAGGGGAAATCATACAGTGTGGTAGGAAACACAGTAAAGCAAGGTCAAATGTCCTCGTGCAGCGAGCCCGTTAATGCCAGCATGGCGAATAACAACTATTACTGCACATTTTGAAAAGGCATAAATCCGCTGATATTCTTTTCATACCGAAGATGATTATTATTATTATTCCCAACCCATTGAGCAAAGCCTCGCGCAAGGCACCTGACAGCACAATTAATAATACAGGAAAAGAAAAAAAAAAACAATAAATCGGGGAAAAAAATACCTGATTTTACCCATAAATATAATGGTACCCCCTGAATCCTTCAGAAAAGGACAGGAGAGTCGGACGCACCTGAGAAGGTTCTAATGGCAAAGCTAGCAAGAAGGAGCAAAGAAGCACCTACGACTGTGGGTTCTACTAGGGGGTCGGTGCCCAGCGTGGAGGGGGGGGCTCTTCTTTCTCTAGCAATGTGCTTCCCATTAGGAACACCCTGCTTGGGCCTGCTTAGCTCCAGGGACCGACGGGTTGCGCTGCAGCGCAGGACGCCATATTGACTCAACTAACAGGACAGCATGTCAGAAGTGGGCTTAGAGGCACACATTCACACGGCCGAGCTCCTTCTGGGGGGGAGCATGAACACACTGCTCTGGGGGGGACAACAGTTTAGCGGGGAGGTAAGGAAGCAGAACAACAATGGCGGCGACCCGCCTTGTAACTGCCGTATTAAAAGAACATCACTCTCGCTGGGAAATGGAGCGTCCCGGCTGGTCCTGCTTCAAGGCCCAGCGTTTGCTCCGATTTCAGAACGAGGCGGCCAGCACCTGCCCAAAGGACGAGAAGGCGTGGGGCGAGTGTTTGTGCGGTGTCTCGGCCGTGAACACGGGGACGCATGCTGCGCTGCTCCTTGAATGTCCAACGTTAATGCGCCAGAGCGCAGCTTTGCAGGTTTCTAATAAATCACTAATCAAACCTCTTTCCAAAGGAGACATTTGGTTTAGCAACCATAGCAGATGCCCCCCCCCATGGCGGCACCCTGACTTACACACTAAACATGATTCGTGTTACATGACCACAGTGTTCAAAGCCAACATTAAGTTGAATCCAGGCCTCTAATTCCTTAGCAGGCGCAGTATTTCCCTCTTACTCATCCACTCACTCGCTCAGTCACTCACCGCTCACTCACACACGCTGACTATCTGTTCATATCACACACACACACACACACACACACACACACACACACACACACAAACAAAGCCCAAATTGCGGCAAAATAAAAATAATTCTTTCTGGTTCACAAAAGTTGTTCTGAAATTATATAATCAATAACAAAACAGAGATTGGCGGTTTGATTTCAAATTCATAAATTATAATTTAATACCAAGAACAAATTTACAGCAGAATGCTTGTTTACAATAAGCTAACACAAACAAACAAGATTGTTTTCAACTATAAACTTCCACGCACACTCACATATATCACTTGCAATTAATAGTAATCATAATAATAAAAAAAGTATCTATACGTTATCAATACCCTGCAGTAATATATTTTTATATATTTATATATAAAAATGTGGGTCAGTTGTTTAAACTGTTTATAATTACAATCATGTATCATTCTCTGGTCCATATGTGGCATAGGAACAGTCGAAGAGCACTGTTCACTCAGCTATACAGTATGATCCCTTTTTTTCCCAACCACAACATGGTGCCTTGTGTGTTGAAGAAAAGCCTCAAAACAACAACAAAATTGCAACCTTTCACACATAAAGCATCTGTTACAGAGCAAAAAGGAGCAGAACACTAAAACAAAATCGCTACCCCCTTCCAAACCAGCTCACCCTGTTAAGTCTTACTATTGAACTTTTGTTTCTTTTAAATACAAGGGCTATTGTACTGAATGCACAGATTATATCTATACAGTCAAAAAAAAACATTTACATTTATATATACCAAATGTAAAATAGGTTAGCGACCTGTGGCCATGCATTCACAGTCTAAATACATATGAAAAAAAACATTATTTCGTAATATGTATATACATTAAAAACAAAACTTTCAGTGCTACTAGCTAAGTCTGTCACTCAATTTGAAGACATTTTGAATTACTGAAAAAAATGGCAACCACAGATTTTCTTAATCACATATACTTTGTATAAAGGAAAAGTCATTGAAAGGAACTGACCTATATTTACAACAATACTGCTTCTAATTGCTGTCTTTTTATGTGATTTACACACTCATAAGACTGACGCTTCAAACCTTAGTGTTCCAAAGGTTTTTAACACTTAAATTGCATTTCTCCTAATAACAAATTGACAACGTCCCGCTATACAGGCACTTAATGCTGGGCTAGCGTGGGCCATCACTCCATCGAATACATTTGGACTTTTGGAGGGAAATAATACTGATATCAAGTATCGTAGGTCTAATGAGAGAAAGTAAAGCGACCCTTGACCCCATGCCTAATTTTACTCAAAGATACCACCGAATCATTTGACTGACAATGGGGATCCACAGAAAGGAAAGCCATGTGGGACACCTGATTCAAACACGCTTGTAAAGCCAAACGCCTTCCTGACTACGGTCCACGTCCGAGTTCCAGTGTCGTGTAAGTATTTTTACCGAATGAACACAAAACGGCGAGAGATGTCCTTTACGCTACTAACGTACAGTACGTACGGTGATGTTTAATGCCAAACGCGGCTTGCCGGATGCTCTCCGTGCCGGCAAATTCTGTGTGCCAACGGCGTCGTGTAAAAGTTTTAAGATACCGAGTATAAACAACGGACACTGTCGTACAAACCTGTCACGAGAGTACAGTATTAAGAACAGTGTTTTGTAAAGGTACGGTCTGACGGAGGGTTTCTGTCACAAGCTGAGGCGTCTTGGGCAAAAGGCTCTAAACCGCAACTGCAATGCGGAGTCCCTGGCACTTTCTGTTAATTATACTGAAAATGAACGGGAAAGCATTTCTCTTTGGGTCCCTTCTAAGCGGCAAGTGCGATGGCAGCATTAAGCACTGTATTAACGTCTTCTCATATTGCCCTTGAATTTGTTTTAATTCTTAAAGAACATATTTTAATAATATCGTCACTGTTTCAAAAGAAGCCGTGTTTATATTAAAAAAATGGTATACTACAAAATCACATAAGCCGGTTTGGAACCAAGAAGGAGAGGAGAAAAAAAAAAAAATACAAACATCTATAGATACATGAACACAGGACAATGTAGTATCTGGAAAAGAAAACTTGTTTTTTTCTTTTTTCTCCTATATTCTTCCGAATTATTCCTTTTAAATGCACTTCATAGTTTAATTTTCCTCAAAGATTTACAAAAAACATTTTTTATTTATGGGTTTTTTTTTTTTTTTTTACAAAATGATAAGTAGCAAGTTGTTCAGAATGATAGAGAGCTTTCGATGTGGACTCTGAGAGTTCGCTGAATGTCTCACGTATTCAACATTCACAGTCTTTTTTTAATTGGAAATGTCTCTCTTGGTGTGAGTAAACTCGGTGTAACAGGCGTGTTTCGTCCTAAAAAGAAGCGCTATTGTAGTCTTAAAGCCTCCTCCTGTCTTTTCTCTCTGCTGCTTCACTGGATTGACATGTAAGGCCAGTTAAAACTGCTTCCCGACAGCAACATATCCCTGATGAGGGTTTCAATTGGGGTTTTACCTACCAAGCGGACGAAAAACAACTGCTCTATGACGGAGGAGGAGACGGTGCGCAGGGAGGGCAGGCGCAGTAAGAGTTTCCCGAAGCGGGTCGGCTGGTTCGGGTACTGGCTCCTCACGTACTCCTCCAGAGCGCACTGGGACTTCTCTTGCAAACTCTCCACATGGGCCACGTCCGAGAGACCGCAGGCGTCTGCACACGGGGGACAGGGACAAGAAGGGGTCACACGTCAGCCACGTGACCTCACGCCGCTCTGGTCGCACCCTGCCCTGCAAGTGGCCTAAATGCACAATACAAACAGCACCGTACTGCACTTTTTGCACTGTTGCTGTCGCGCTGCTACTATTAATGACAGCAACAGCAACTATAATAATAATGATAATAATAATAATAATAATAATGATGATGATGATGATGATGATGGTGACGTGACAACGTTTGGGAAAAGAAAAAAAAAAAAAAAACTAAGCCAGTGAAAACCCCACAAACACAAATCCAGCGCTACTGCCCAGCCTTTAGGAGCACATTTGCACGGAACACTTGCACATTTCGGTTTCTTTGCACTCCCACTGTTCCAGCATTTTTCCCTTCACAAACACAAAGCCGTTCGCGAGAATAAAGTCTCCCAAAACGGGATTTATTGTTCAAAAGCCCCCGCGTCCACTGAAAGGCCGCACTTCACCGCAGGCCCCGCGC
Organism: Heterotis niloticus; assembly: GCA_018136845.1. Classification (NCBI taxonomy): domain Eukaryota; kingdom Metazoa; phylum Chordata; class Actinopteri; order Osteoglossiformes; family Osteoglossidae; genus Heterotis; species Heterotis niloticus. The sequence continues at coordinate 25,023,792 of CM030903.1, forward strand.
TCGAATACTTCACTGTCACACGCATTTGAAGCCGCCGTTTGAAACGCGCACCGTTAAAAAGTCGTCGCGGCGGCCCAGAAATAAAGGCAATAATAACGGCATGCGGAGTAGCCGCCGCTTCGGCGCACGCCGGCGCGGCCCGGAGCTTTTCTGCGCTTTTGTCCGTTTCTCCAACTGCAGCTTTTTTCCGCGGCTCCGGAGCCCGGGTCACGGTGCGCGCCGCCGCGGAGCAAACATGGCCGTCCGACGGGCCTCGACGCCGCGCTCCCGCAAACACGGCGCGGCGTTTCGGATCCTCGCGGCCGCTTCGTCGTGCGGGCTGCGCCTGCGGTTCCCGACTCCACTCCTTCGTCTCCAACGCGGGCAGGCAGGAACGAACGCGCGACCGCCTCGTCTTATTTTTTTATTTTTATATATGTTTTTTTTTATTTAATTTAATTTTATTTTATTTATCTACATAACTGTAACCTAAACGTGACAACGCATGGTGGGAGTTGGGGTCGCGACCCTTCCTGAGGAAGTCTGAGTCCCAAAAGAAGGACAGCGCCGCACAGAGTGCGCAGCCTTCCTTCCCACGCGCTGCTCAGTTTTCCAATAAATACTTATTTTGGGGGAAAAAAAAAAAAAAAGGAATCTTCTGTGCCTTGATCTTTAACTTAATTTAAATCTTATGGAAATAATTTTAACTGTGTGCTGCTGCCGTGCCAACAGGTTTGCAGTGATTTGCCCTTGCGTGGGACGGCCGGTGTCCTTCCAGCATGACCGCAGTCGTAGCTGTCAGGCCACATAAACACGGCGGCAGCGGCAGGCAAACAGCTGAGAAGCACAAAATGCCCCGAATGAGGTGAACAACCTTTAACTAAACAAATAATGTGGAAGCACAGAACTTGAAGCTAGCAAGTCGTGCTAACGCAGCACCTCGCACCAGTGAGGAAGCAGGCCTCCACACACCACGCATCTCTGCTCCCTTTTAAATATTATTTTCTTCTAACACATATTGTAATTTTACTTTTTAATTTACAACAAAATTCCCTGATCATTTTTAAGAGGAAAATAATGGTTGCAAATCATGCAGTTGCACAGTATTTTAGAAATAGTAAAATAACCGCACTGCTCCAACAGATGCCACCCTCAGTAAATGCTTCCACTAATATGAAAAATTCCGTTTAGTAATTTTTTTTTGCAGTTTTCTTTTTTTGATTTGCAGAGTAAGGCGTCTGCGTCCGCGCTCCTTCGTGCGCCTGCATTTCTGTGGCCCTAACAGGTTATGTGTTAATTTCCCAGCATCCAATTGAACAAAGTGCGCAAATTGCACAGGGAAAATATCGACGCTGACGGTGGCCGCCGGGCCGAAAAGTCGGGCGACGCGCGGTGACGCGTGCGGCGTGCGGGTGAACTCTTACCCGAGGTGAAGAGCACTATGGCCTTCAGGCAGCTGTACTCTGCGGAGTCGACGTGCAGCGCTTTCAGCTTCTCCACTTGCTCTTGGAAGATCCTAATGTGGTCCATGAAGGCCACCACTCTGTCTGCGGACATGGGGGACGCGTGAAGGCCAGCCGCCGCCAGCAGAGGGGCCACGTGAAGTGGCATCGAACACTGCGCGGCGTTGAGCACAAACAGCTCGCTCCAGGTCAACCTGAGCAGGGCCACCTGGTCCGTAATCTGCAGGTCTGGGAAGAAGGGGATATTCCTGGCCCACTCCACGGCACTAAACAGCATCCTGGCTGCCAGTTCACAGATGTTCTCGATGCCCATGATGTTGTTGGGCTGCATGCACTGGCTGCCATATCGGGACGTCGGGTAGGGCTCCGCTCTCAGAAGAAGAGAGATATATCCGGACAGGTAGGAATGGCAGTGTAGAGGATCCCCATTAGTCAAGGCGAACTGGCCGTGGTGCGGCTGCGTGGGCGGCATCCGTCCTCTTTGCACGGCTGCAGCAGAAAGAGAAACTCCAGATATTGATGCCTGAATGCCACACAAACACACAAGGCACACAATGGCCGGCCGCTCTTTTATTACCTTTGCATAAATCACCTAAACGCAACTGTGCTGCTCGAGTCTGCTGGGATTTTTCCTCAGTTATTCTGCTGCCGCCGGATAGCAGACACAACACTTTGCAGCACTGCCCGTTTCTGCTGCTCCTGAGCTACGGAGGCATGCTTTTATTTTAACTGCGGCGTCTGCAGCAGTTCGCACGACCCCGTGCGTTACCTCTTTATTTTCACGGAGCATAAATGTAGGAGGACAGTAAAGTGGAGCACAAAGAGGAGCAGGGCACTGCGAGGCAGCTAGCTAACCCTTAACCCACTTAGCCTGCTAGCTATTCGGCCAGCCGTGAGCGGGGAAACCTTATCTCTCCCGTTTTAAATAAGCTCCAGCAGTCAAAACACCATTAAATCTGCATCGCCTTCGCCGCACTTCGCTTAATTGTGGCGCGCACGAAAGCGGGGCGATTCGGAGCGCAGAATGCGGCTGTTTGTATGATTTTTTATGCATTATTATTAATATTATTATTGCTAGCCATAATAATAATAATTATTATTATTATTATTTTGCTTAAGGAGAAAGAGAAGGGGAAAAAATAGACAAAACGCGGGGCGCGTGTCCGTCGCCTCGCCATGTCTGCACTTATTTTCACATCCAGATGCGCGTTATCGCCGCCGTCCGCCGGGACTACGGGGCGCGTTCGCGTCGCCGCACGGCGCTCCCACAGCAACGCGGGAAGCGGGCAGTTGGCGGGGACGAGGCTTAGCGAGGAAGGCAGGCTCCTCCGCTCGCTCCTGCCGGCCAGCGTGGAGAGGAGCCGCGGACGGGAGCAGGAGAAGGAGGCTGAGCGTGGAACGTGGAGAATTTCAACAGAAAAATAAGCGGGGGGGGGGGGGGGGGGGGGTGGGGACGACGACGACGACGAGGGACGATACAGACACAAGGACACGGATGAGGGGAGAGCGCGGGCGAGCGGGCGAGCTCAGGCGGCGCAGTACCTTCCCGTCTCATGCCCACTTTGAGGCATTTTTTGAGGCGGCAATACTGGCACTGGTTGCGGTGGTGCTGGTCGATGGGACAGTTCCTGTTGGCGCGGCACGTGTACGTGAGGTTCCTGCGCACGGAGCGCTTGAAGAAGCTCTTGCAGCCCTCGCAAGTGAACTGGCCGTAGTGCTTCCCGCTCGACTTGTCCCCGCACACCACGCACTCGATGTGCTGCGGCTGCTGCTTCTCCCCCGCCTGGTTCTGGCCGCTCGGGTTGCTCGGCGTCGACTGCGCCGTGGAGCTCGGCGGTCCGCCCTGGCCCGGCGTGTGCGGGGTCGGAGGGGCGGCCTGGGACGCGGCCAGGTTCAGCTGGCCCGGCTGGTGCGTGGGGAGCGATAGCGGTCCTCCTTGGGAAGACAGGGTGCCCTGGGTCTCGGCCACGTCGTCCTGGGAGCCTCTCCACACTACCATTGCCATATCTATGAGCGAGCGTTAAGAAACTTGCTGTCCTCTCCCGTTTGTCGCGTCGGCTATCGGAGTGTCTCACCCGGCTCACGACCACACACACCGGCAAGGAGAGCGGCGCCCGCCCGCGACGATCGCACCCGGAGTCCGTGGCAACTTGCGCAAAAATAACATCAAAATGTATTTGTTTCTTGGGAAGAGGGGAGAAAAGAAAAAAAAACAACACTTAAGTGATATTTCTTTATTCTTGTTCTTCTTCTTCTAAAGCCGGGGCGACGACAAAGTGAAGAAGGGCGCGCGCAGAGGCCAAGTCCGGGCTCGCTCTCCGTCAGCCATTCAGGAAGCCCAGCCGTGGGGGACACACGCACACACACACAAAAATAACAGCAGCAATAAAAAAAAAAAATAATAAAAAATTACATTTAAAACGCGCTTGTAGGTGCAGCACAAGTTGGCGCGAATGGCTCGGATTATCGGCGCGCGGCGACACACGGGAGAGACGATTTGACCAAAAAAAAAAAAAAAAAAACAACGGAATTGAAACAAAAGAGAAAGTCAACTTTCAAAGACGCCAAGCGCAAGCGATCCCCAGGTCCTGCACAAGTCCAGCAGAAAAACCATCAAGTGCTTTAAAAAAGATGTGTAAATGTACACGTTGCTTCTCCTTTCCCCCTGTTGTCCGCGTCTTGTTGCGGCGGCGGCGGCGGCGGCGGTGGCACGAGCGGCGGCGGCAGCGCGCGGCCGGAGCTCGCGCCGGAGTCAAAATATGAAGTCAACTCTCCGGCGAGCGAAGACTAATAATAATGATAACAATAGCGGCGATAATAAAAAAAAGGATCGCAACCTATAGAAGCGCCTTCATGCGCCTATAAATAATAAGGAGGGGAAAAAAAAGAGGCAAAGAATCAAAGTGATCAAATATGTTAAAAAGGGGGGAGGTTTAGGAAGTGGCGGCGATTTGCGGGAGAGGCGCGGGCTGCCAGGAGCGCTGCTTTCTCTCTGATCGGCTCACCCAGCTCTCTATATAGTGAACTTTGACACGACTGCTGCAACTTAGCACACGTTGCCATGGAGACGCGCTGCCTTATAAGGAAAGGGCCCGCGCGTGACTGGTCAGAGCGCAGGCGCCGCCCCTTGAACCCGATTGGCTGCTCGGCACTTGTGCTACTTGGTGCGCTGCCAGGGGGCGACGGTGCTGGGGGTGTGTGTGTGTGTGTGTGTGTGTGTGTGTGTGTGTGTGTGTGTGTGTGTGTGTGTGTGTGTGTGTGTGTGTGTGTGTGTGTGTGGGGGGGGGGGGGGTCCTCGAAGCTTAAATCTGCCAGGTCCTAAAGGGAAAGAGATTCTGGACGAAGAAATGAGAAAAGGAGAAAAAGCGTCCAGACTCTCACGCTCATTTTGCAAAAATGAAAATCGCACCCGAGCCGCCACATCGTTGCTTCCCCGTCTTTGCGCGAATAAAGCGTGCGCGTGCGACTGAAGGCCGGTCTCAAGTTGTCATCGCGGCGACAAAGCGCAGCTATTATTATTATTATTATTATTAATATTATTATTATTATTATTTCCACCGTGCAAATTTTGCACACCTTACGCAGCCGTTTGCGTTTGCTCTGCAGCTGCTCACTCCCGTCTCCCCCTTTTTCACATTTATATCAAGTGATAAACAATGGGTTTCAAATCGGGCTCCGTGTGCGGTTCTTGTAAAACTGCCGCTTGGTAATGGTTTGTGACCGTCACATCGTTCCCTCGGCGCTCAGAAGACCTCTTTTCTTAAACAAAATCTCCCGTCTCGCAAATGCCTCTCCCCGTCATTTTGCAGCTCCCGAATATTATTTTGAAACACGCACAAACACGCAAACTCTCTCGCACAAACACACGCGCACGTGTCATCATCATCATCATCATTATTATTATTATTATTAATATTCTATTTTGTCAATGCATCTCACGTGTTGTTCGTCTGTTTTTTTATTTGAAGATCATAAAAAACTGGATGCCCCCAAGTTTGTTGTCATTATTATGACAGCCCGGGACGAGGAAAAAATCTACAATTTTATATATTGTCGTCACACCTGTGTTCGGCGGTGTTTGATAAATACAAATCTATCATTAGGGCGGAAAATAAATGTAAAATAGTCGAGGCTTCCTTCCAAACTTTCACGTGGTAAAACAATGAACGCGTGTTTAATTTCTTCCATGATAAATGCGAAGCAAAAGGCCAGTTTTGCGTGAACCGTGCTTAGCACTTGGCCGTTCCGTTGAGCAGCTGAACCGCTGGACGAGTGAATTCCTCTCACTGCAATATTTTTGAATATTAGTTGTTAAAGTTGCTGAAATTTATTTTTTATTTCATCCTAACTTTTCAGCTCAGCTGTAATTTTGCATAAATTCACCGTTCGGGTTGCCATCCAGCTAATAAGTGAGCAGGAGCGAACCGGGTGAAAAGGAGCGTTTGAGCGGCATTGACGGTTTATGGAAGCCGAAGCGTCCTCGTCCTCATGCGCTCAGGCGCGGCTTTCTGCCACTTTTTCTCGGCGTAACCTTGAAAAATGGGCAGAAAAACCACGGGACCGCGGCTGCTCCCTTCAACTTCTAACTCGGTTCGGTTTTGAAACCGCTGCCCTGTGGAACTTTGAAAATCACCAGAGGCTGTCAAGAGGGTTGAGTCCGCTGGAAAAAAAAAAAAAAAAAACTATAGTACTAAATCAGAGCATATGCTACCAATGGGGGGTGGGGGGGAGAAAGGAGGAAAAAAGAAGCCAAAGAGCCGCCGTACGACAGTATGTGGGCGCCCCCTAGCGGACGGACACTTCCAGCCCCCGAAGCGGCTTCACTGCCGGAGAAGCATCTTAAAGGGTCTGGCGCTCACGGTAAAGTAAGGTAAGGCATCCATTTTAATGCGATTAATGCTTCCAGGCTTCCGTCTTAATCGAGTCGGACGTGGCGACGCTACCTGCGCGGCTCCGCGCTTCTCCCTCCGGCGTGTGGGTGCGGATGCGCAGCGCGGACCTTCGTCTTTTTCTGTTCCTTCTTCTTCTCCTTCTTCTTCCTCCTCCTCCTCCAGTGTTCGGCTTTTGTTTCAAACACTTATTGACACGTTCGCCGCCGCTTGCGCCACTTTTCCCGACCGCACAATAATCGCGTACCCGCCGCTATTATTCGAGCGGCAGCCGAGAGAGCGCGATTTCCCTAAATTAAAAGCGTCACATTGAGGATTTTTCCTTTTTTGTACCTTTTACCTTGTTCACCGCACCGGTGAGTATGAACATTTTACATCATTTGTCTGATACCTGTCAGAAAATCCTGCTGTTGACCGGGTTTCATCGCCTTAAATAAAAACTACGCTTACATTTGCAACAGCGCTGCAAGTCACGGCAGCAGCACAGCTTCGGGCGTTAAAGTAAACATTTCAGGAGATTTTAAATGTTTATATCACGTTTGCGTCTTTTTTTGCCTTATCTCGGGTGACGTGAAGCTGCGAAACAAATAAATGCAAACAAACAAACATATCTCTAGCAGTAAATTTGTACGCTTCTACATACAAAGAACTGTGATTCCAGAACCTGCGCGTCCATTACCTGGAATAATAATAATAATAATAATAATAATAATAATAATAATAATAATAATAATAATAATAATAATGCAACAAAATATCAATTTAAAGCAGTGGAGAGAGGTGCAGTGTAAAGGAATATAAAGATTCAGTTTATTAGCGACGTACCGAACGCATAAGCTGCAGATTCGTCTTCCGCCGGATGCATCTTCTTTCTTATTTTAAATCACAAACAAATGTTTTTTACGGATAGTCTTCTTTTTCTGTTCGTTTTGTCTCTCTCTGTGTGTGTGTGTGTGTGTGTGTTTGGAAGGAGGCGCCGTCTTTCCACCTGACGTCCGTGCACGCGCAGCGAAACGTTTCTCGTTACCGTGAAATTAAGCGGCTCCTAAAAAAGGGGGGAAAAAGCGGACAAAAGTAACGCAACTGTGAGGCAACATTGGGGAAAAAGAGCCCAGTCCGCCATTTAAAGTTTTTAGAAACGCGAAAAGAAAGGCAAAGAAAAGAAAAGAAAAGAAAAAAGAAAAAGAAAAGCAGTGAAGTTGGCGTGGCGCGGATCCCCGGCTGCGCCCGAAGCGCAGTTTTCCTGTCTGCTCTCTAAAAGTGGCGCAAACGAACAATAAAACGCGTCTCCGTGTTTCCGCTCGGTTCGGTTCTGCGCGGCGGCAGCAGGGGCATCAGGCGGCGCTGCGGGCGGCTCCGTGTGGGCAGGGAAGGGATGTCGCCGGGGACGCGGACCTGTGTGCCCAGTACGCGCGCCCCTCACCTGTCCCGCAGGAGTCACGCAGATTTACGTGGGCGATGTGGGAACGCAACCAAGGAGGGAATCGATAACCGAACGAAATGCGGAAAACGCAGATGAAATCGGGCACAGGGGTTAAAGGAGGAAAAACGCGAGTGCCGCACGTGGCCTACGCTGTGCGAATAAGTAAAACGCAGTAAAACGCAGCAAACCGCATCCGAGGCGTAGAATCTGAGACGCGCAGTGCGCAAATGTCTGCGTTTATTTCTTGCAAACCATTGCTGTTTGCAGCGCTGCTGCTCCAGGCCGATGCACGACTCCGCGCCGCAAGTTGTGCGTTTTTATGCTGCGTGCCAGCGACATTATTTGTCACTTTTCCCGCTGTTGGCCGGAGGCGCGCAAATGAACAATTTTCCCCAAATTTCAGGTGGTTGTTTTTGAGGGTGAGGAACGCGCCCATGGAGGCGGCGGCGGGGGGGGGGGTGTCCCGCGGGAGCCGGCCTCTGGATCTTGAAGGAGCGCACGGTGGTGGTGGGGGTGGGGGTCGCTCAAAATCGATTTTTATTTGTCTCGCCTCGCCTTTTCGGATCAGCGCATCTCAATGGACGCACAGGTGCGCGGCCGACCTGCAGGCCGTGCGGGCCGCGTCTGCGCAGGAAGTGCGGCCCAAAACACCGAATTGACAATTAGCGGCGTGCGTGCGAATTACCTGCAAGCGTGAATTTGCCACAACGCCGTCCCTGTCGTTGAAAGATTCAAAACGAACAACGCCCGTTCTCGCAAATCACCGTTTTCCATTTTTCTGTTTGTTTAGAGGTGAAGCTGCCGCAACGGAGCGACTGTGTGCGTAGGAACTGCCAGTGAATGGAAATTTAAATCAATAGGACCGTCGGTGCATTTAATTCCTCACTAAGGATGAAATGCGGACTGACGGCCGCAATATTTACAGTGGAATAACTTTCCCACACATCTCTTTTCTGGTATGGCTGGTGAGGGGGGGGAGTAGTCAGCAAGCTTTACCAAACATTAGCACCCCCTCCTCTGCAGGGAGATGCATCGATTAAGCAGAGAGACAGGAATGTGACAGTACTAAATATTTACTGGTCACACACAAAAGGCAGAAAATTTTCTGTAACGATTTTCGCTGCCGGATCCCGAAGAAACAGGGAAAACAGTTCATTATTGTTGGGGAAGCAGAGCTGCCGCTGAGGGACGTGGGGCTCCGGCACGAGGAACCGGTGCAGGTGGACGAATCGATAGGCGCTGATGAGGAGAGGCGGTGGTTCAGAGCCCAGAGCTGCGGGGGAGCGAGCGCGAGGCTCGGCGGGGTCCCCGGCAGAGCAGGTGAGGCCACAAACCGCAGCGAAACAGCGGCCCGAGACGCTCGGAAACGTTCCTCCGCGCAAGAGGGTGCGGACGTCTCTCCGAATGAGGCCGGTCGGGGTCAGCAGGGCAGGGACACCTACAGTGCTTGACGTCCACCTTGCTGTCAGTTTGGACGCGGATTGTAGCCGCGCGTCTCGATGGCAGACGCGGGGGACGGAGAGGAAAGTTCACTTTAATCTTATCGCCCGCCTTGGCCCAGTCATCCGCTGGCCGGAGATACCGGGACGCTGACCCGAAGGTCAGCCGCATCTTGGCCTGATTAACCCTTCCAGACCCGGCTCGGAGTAAAGGTTAACCAGGCTAATCGAGGCGGAGAGGCTGATTGAGTCGGAAGAGGAGAAGAAGAACAGGAACGAGTCGCTGCCTCCGCCGCCGCTCGCTGTGCTCAACATTCATGCGGCGATTGGTTTTACTTAACCGTCCTTAGAAATCCATCCATCTACGTATCTGCACCTCCCCGAGAGGGGCAGAACGCTGACTGGCGTTTGTGTTTCCGCGACATCGGTTCGCGGTGGGAAAATTTTGCTCAAGACAAGGCGAAGATTTATTTGGTTAAAAAATTTAAAAATGCTTTCATTTTATCAAAGAAAACTGAGCTTCTTCAGTCTCATATTCCACATTTTTGGGCAAAAATGTACTTGTATTTTTCGTCCGCCTGACTGTTTGGCAATGTGGGACTGAAAAATAGTTCTTGAGTTTGTGCAAAAATATATTTAGGTTTGGTTCAGCTCAGCCACTTGAGAGTCAGATGCTGGGCATCAATTTATTTGGCTCATTCAGAGCACCTTTTGCAGGCATTAGAGGGTACGAGTGTGAAGCATCTTCCAAAATACAGGGAGACAATACTGTGAGACAGCAGGGAAATAGCAACGCTGCTGAAATAATTTTAATTTGTTTTTTTTTAGAAAATTATTCCTCATCTGATACAGCTTATAAAAAAATCTTCTAAATCCAATAAGAAAGTCTAGTATTTGTACTAGTACCACTGTACTGCGTGGCGAGAAAAAACATTAACAAAACATTATACATAAAGGTGGAATATTTCGGTGAACAAAAAACAGAAACACAAAACTCTGCAGGTGTGCTACGAAAATGCAGTTTATTTCATCATTAAACAATAACGCAGAACACCAGAATGCCGCATTCAAGTTCTTTGGCCTAAACTTTGTTTATCCGTGCAATTTGTACCTGACACAAATATGATTGTTTTTTGCTTTGTTTAAAATGTACTCTCATAGCATTTTCTTTCCAAAAGGAAAAAAGCACATGCATAGTTAATGAATTAGCACGCAAAATAATAAAAAAAGATAAATGGAGCTGCCTTTTGAGAACGGCTGCTATTATTAACTACGTATTTTTCAGTGTGTTTGGCTGCTCCCGCTGTGCTCGTGAGTGATGTCATTCTCTTAACCTCGGCTTCGTACAATAAAAATGTGACGTTAGTTATGTCCGTACCGTAGTGCTAAATGGCTCTTGCTTTAACATAATTTAAGGTTCCCTTTTCTCCTGCCGGCACTTCAAATGAAGTGGCTGCCAGCGAGGGAAAGGTGCGGTGCCGCAGTAGCCGTGGCCTCGCTGCCGATGCTCTGGCGTGGGGGACCCTGGAGGATGAGGAGGAGACTGAGGAGAAGCGGGAGGAGGAGGAGGACGATGTGCCCGCAGCGCCGTCTCTCTAACCCACACCTGAGTGTCAGATCTCCGCACCCTTTGCTTTGCTTCACCCCCCCGGGCACCTGCAGCTCGACGCCGTTTTCCGCTTTCCGTTCGGGCCGTTTAAACGCACGGCGAGGCAGCGGTGTCTCATTCTGAGCCAAGTTCTATTGAAGCCACCCTCAAGTGGCACTTACACAACTTGAGGGATTATAGGGAGTCCTGAGGTGGGTGCACACAAGTAGACAAGGTGAGGACAATGGGCCGAATATGTGTGCGGCGCAGACGTGCCGCTTTTATAAAAGGCATAAACTACAGCACATTGGAGAAATCGTGTGTGTGTGGGGGGGGTATAAATATACAAGTTGAGCTTTCATATACATCTCTTAGGGTTAAAGTTGAATATTTCTGTCACAATTCTCTGAGGGATTTGTCCTAAATCCAGACGTGCCGAGGAGCCAGTAAGGTTGTGACAACGGGTGGAATTCACAGCAGCGCGTCGGCCTCTCTGTCGCCAGAGCTGCTCCGCTTTCTGTGTCCTCTGGAAGTGACCTCAGGTAGCCAGGGATGACCGCACGCTGTAGCGATAGCACGCATTCCCTTTAAATAATAATCTGCCTTAAAGGCTCCGCGACTCGGGATAGTTGTGACTTTTTAAATGAATAGCGCATTATCTGCAACCGTAATTGTAATTTATCATTGCCACTTGAACCACTCTTCTTCTGTAGATGAAATTACAGCCGCGCAGATGTTTGTCGAAGTCACAGAAATGACTTTATTACGAGGTTAACGCGTGGCAGGTCGCAAATGTTCCTTTGTTCCGTTTGAGAAGCAGGTCGACGACGGGTCAGAAACGCACAGTAAAAGGTGTAGCTGGAATAAATGAAAGCGCGTCCCTAAAAAGCGCATTACGCTCACGAAAATGCGTCGCTGCAAAACAGCACTTTCGAGAAGAACAAAGACCGCGTTCCCAATGCGTGCGAGGCGCTTGCTTGTGCCCTGATCAGAAACGCATTGAAAGAGAAGCCTGTTTTAAAGGGGGAAATATTTAGAGAAATGGCTGCTAAAAGGATTTTCGTGTAATCCTGTAAATACATTCCCACCCTCAGGTAGGTTGTGTGTGTGTTGACGGTGAATTAATATCATTAGCTGGCGACACGGGTGGGACCACCCAGGCTGAGGGGTACACGTGTGGAGCCACGGTCGCGGTTTGGTCCACAGCTGCTTATTAAAATTCTCAGGATCTGCGTGTGAAAAGCGCCGCAGCCACCAAATTAAAATGCACTTTCGGCGGCGTCAGCCTCCCGATCCCAGCGGCTCGGTGTGGCGCTCGAGGTCGGCCCTCGATCTCACGCGGAACTCAGACGGTCGCGGAGCTTCCGATTTGTCGTCGAACTCTTTGTGCTATTAGCCGTCGCACTCCTCCAGTCGCCAGGGTGGCACTGGGATGAAAAAGCGCGCTTCTGCTTCAGTTCTGTGGGCTTCAGTCTCATTTTGTTGCATGCAATGCAGTCTGGAGGTGAACCCACTGTTTGTTAGCGATTACGTAAAACTACGGAGATTTGAGGAGACACCTTTCAAAGTGGCTATTAGCATACAGTATGTTTATGCTTATGCTATTCAGCTGCAAAAATATACGGTAAATTCGCGAGCTTTGTTTAAAGCATTAAATCGAGCAAGCAAAGCAATAAATGTGTAAAGTAAAATATAATCCATTGGGCTGTTTTTAGTGCTATTTCTTTCCATCGTGTAACTGTGACATTTATGAAAATATTAGGCAGTGGATGTTGTTTTATTGAAGCTGTTTTCTGAAGATTTTCACATTCGTCTCCAGGCCGCGTAAGCGTCCGTGATATCAGTTACAAGCAAACTGAACAGGATTATGGATTTATTACTCCCAAATCCTGGCGTCGTGCCCAAATGCATCCCAGTTTGTTGGCTGAAACGGTGTAGAAAACTCCGGCATTGGCCGGTATTTCTGAGGAACCTCACCCCTCTTCCCAAAGTTAGTAAAGTCGAGGGACGCGTGTAGCCGTGGGGCACCGGGGTCCCTGCCGTGAAATGTAAAGTTTGTAATTTACCGCCACGCTCACCGTGGTAAATGCAGCTCGGCACTCTGTTTCGGACCGCCTTCCCCCGTCGGTTCGTCCTGACGCGTAGGCTCGCTCCGTGCTTAAGCGCACCTCTGTGTTTTTTTAATCAGAGGAATTGTTGACAGTTGAAGGCAAAATGGAAACCTTTGTGTTCTGGGGAGACCTGACGCACATTTGTACCTGCATGCACCATGGATTCCAAATGTAGCTTCAAGACAGAATTCGCCGCTCGTCGGGACTTCCACTCGCATTTCTTTGTGTTTCATGGAAATCAACCTGTTTGTCCGTGTTAATATGGCCGATTGAAAGCCAGCACGAAGCAAAATGAGATGTTTTTCCCTTTGGGAACACAGTGCCGTTGTGCTCATGATCCATCATATAAGGAGCGCTGGAATTTATTGAAATTAATTTATTTCATTTTCAGTTGAATAAATACCAGTAACCTTCAGCTCAGTGGCTTGAGTTGTTGTATTTCTTCTTTTTATTATTAATATGGTTATTATGTTTAGGAGACCCTTTCGCCCCAACCAGCTTAGAGTGGTCTGTGCTGCTGCAAGGTTTTTTACCATATTTGTTCAGGGTTATAGGGTTCCTCAAAGGTACAACAGCAGGAACAGAGGGGTTAGAGCAGGGAATATTAATGTAATGATCTGAAAGCAGAGCAATAAGCAGCTATTTAGTGTTGTGAATCCTGCATTTGGTTTTAAGTGCACGTGCAGTCCCGGGCATTTGAAGCAGCTCCGCTGAAACCTGCAGCCCAGCTGTTCAGAACCCGAGCCTTGACCGCACTTGACCAGCACTGTGCCAAAGGATAACAACAGCAACAGTTAAGCAATAGCAAAATAAAGTTTTGTAATGTAGTACATTTAACCATGGAGGAGCACAATAATCTCTGCTTCTCATTCTGAGCCACAGAGAGGTGACCCACTAGTGTGTGTGTGTGTGTGTGTGTGTGTGTGTGTGTGTGTGTGTGTGTGTCCACCCTTCCCTTTGTCCACTGTAACTTGTGAAACTTTTACATCCAGGGAGAGAGAGTGGGAGCAAAAGTTAGGGGACGAGAGAGAAAATACAATTTACCTGAAGAAAAACAACATCAGAAATTCAAACTGTAAGCGGTCAAAATTACACAGAACGGGACTCCATGTTTCAAGGTCTTTCTTTGTGACTAGAGAGCTATGCCAAAGGGAAAAAAATCAAAAACTGGCAATAGCGCACAAGTTCCAACAATTCGCAGAATTGTTGCGGACGTCCGAGCCATAGGTGCAAGGTGAGGAAGCACGATGCCGGATGTTTACAAGTCATTAACGTTTTGGAAACGGCATTCTTGAAAAGATTTGAGTAGCATTTAAGCAGCTGAATTTATTCGATCCTCTCGGTAGCTGTTAGGACGGCAGCGCTTTCACTTTATGAAATTCTTCGCATCTGTGAGAGGTGAAGAGAAGGGGTGAAGTAAAGGAGCTCATTTTGTTATCAGTTTTATTCCTTGTGCCTGTTTGCCTCTCCTGCCTGCTAACACAGCCGCAGAAGTGCTGTGATGTTGCAGAGAATCAGGAGAGCCTTGCAGAAGGACATGCAGCGTCTTCGCAGGTGTGTGTGTGTGTGTGTGTGTGTGTGTGAAAGAGAGAGAGGCCCATTCAGCGCTGCACGATGCCGTCTCCCCTCACTGTCTGCCTGCCCCGAGGGCCAATCTAGGGAGGCAGCACATTCACGATAACTAGCCGAGTTTGATGCCCCCGTGATGGATTACAGTGTCAATGTAAATGGCAAAGGATTAATTTGTTTCAATAATTCGTCTGCAGGCTGAACGACAGCCTCCTCTGCTCTCCTCCTCCTGCCTGGTTTTTTCATCCGCGGTGCATGAATATGATAACCGAAACAGACGCGTGCAAGACAAAACACATTTGTGGCTATGTTTTTTTTCTTTTTTTGCCGTTATGTATTCATTTCCATTTTCTAAATGTAGCCTGCTTGCAGCCTACTGTATTTTGCTGTATTAAAATGATATCCAAGTCACTGTGTTTCTTTTCAGTTATTTCTCGCCGTTGTTCACGTCTGCACGGAGCATTTGGCGCAAGTGAACGGCCTTTACTTTGTTTAATTCAGCTTCGCTTCTTCCGAGTTGCACTTTGCACTTTTCATGCAGCTTCCACGGAGTCCAGAATAAAGAAGCGGGATGCCTGTGACGGGGGAGCTGAGCCCTGCGCCGCCCTGCCAGAGCACGAGCACCTCAAACTGCGCAAGAAAGCTGGAGCCTGTAGTTAAGGAGCCGTGTGTAACTGTGGAAATGGCTGGGTCGGGCCAAAACAAACACGCACAAAAGTCCCATGAAGCACTTCATATATTTAGAAAAGAAAACAAGGCAATAAAACACTTTTTTTAATATTCTGACCTTCAATCAAAAGCAGATATGTACTTACAAATTTTGTTATTTCCAAGATAAAATAGGTGTGCCGCTGATCTTTTTAAATCAGTGTTTCCATATCTATCTATCTATCTATCTATCTATCTATCTATCTATCCATCCGTGCATCTGTGCATCTATACTGGACAGAGGAGACCACTCGCAGGTCCAAGTGTTGCCTGTGTGGCCATCTGGGTTGAGGGTCCAGCGCTGCTCCAGGTTCCCCGCGTTTGGCCTGACGCGCGCGCATGTGGCCGCCTATTGAAACGTGTCCAGGGAAGATTAATAGTTCTTGTCAGCACGGGGAAAGCACTGCTTTGCTGGAAATTTACACTCCGCCACAAGATAAATTGCAGCCAAACACTTGGTTATCAGTCTATCAGAGGCATTAGAGACATTCAATCAAAGAAAACCAAATTTTCAGGCCCCAAACATCTCTTTTCTGCACACAGATCCACATTTGAGGGGACAGGGGTCAGTCTTCCCTGCGGTCATTCCGATTCCAGCGCAAATTCCTAACCTGGGAGGGAATTTCTTTTTCTTAATTTATAATTGAAGATCACAAAAATTCTTGGTGATTTTCTAATTATTCGAGTGGCAAGGATTGAAAATAATTTCTCCTCTGCAGTGGAAAAAGTGTGGGATAAAACGCTCGTGCGCTGCCAGTCCGTGTGACTGCTATGCTGTAAAACAGACCGCAGATTCAGCAAACGACGCACAACTGCAGCAAACAAAGAACAATTGTCACGAAACGGTTTTATTTACTTATTTGGATTAAGCAAACCATGCCGACCATTTATATATACACATATATTGCACACGTATGGTCTGCATCTAATCCCAAATCTGTATTTATTGCTGACGTTTTTACAGCTTTCAATCGCCAGGTTTCCATTTCGCACAAAGTGAGGTACAATAAAGAATTTATTATTTCTGAAAAATTTTCCATCATTCCCAAAATCTCAGCGCTCCGGTCTGGGTTTAATCATACGCTGCCGGCCTGCATTCGAGATATTAGGAAATATAAATATTTTTTGTGGTAATCAAGGCCTGAAAGCAAAGGGAGGGAGGAGGCCCAAATGGACCAAATTGGAAGCAGCTCGATTCTGATGAGGAAACCTGGGAAACGCGGCGGCCTCGTCTCGCACGTCCGTCCGTTTGTTCGTCCGTCTGCCCGGTTCCTTCCTTGTTTAATCTACCTGCCTTAGCCACGGTTCGATCCCCGCTCCTGCGGGTGAGAAACCCGGAGGAGCTTCCCCATTAGCGTTGGAGAGAAGGAGGGACGCGAACATGCGCTGGTGACGATGACGGAGGAACTCCTCACGCTCGAGCGTTTAAGTGACTGCGCCGATGGTGTAGTGTAACATAAAAGTAATTTGAATGCAGAGTCTGGATTAAAACCGATGGACTGTCGAAGCATTTTCTGAGCAGTTGTCAAGGCACAAGCACAGATTCGTAAAAGGGTTTCCCGCGCAGGGCTACAACGCTCCGGAACCCGAGCGCTTCTCCAGGGGCGGAACGAGAAATCTTTTTCCCGGGGTGAAGCTTAGCCACGAATTCATTTGCAGAAGGACAACGGCAGCAAACAGCGACGCCGAACCCACCCCCCGCGCGTAGCTTCCCAGCGCCGGCTGCGGCCGTGCCCCCCGTACAGCTTCTCTTGGAATGATCTTCTTGACCTCAAGAAGAGCAGAAGGAAAAAATGAAGCTTGTAAAATAAAGCTTGTATTTGTACAAACAGTTTGTGTGAAAGTAACAAAGGATGGAACAATTAATCTCTCAGTGATAACCCAGCGGATCTGTTTATAAACTCCAGCGTTTCGGCCGCTGCTAATGCTCGAGCGTGAGGTCCATTTACCACATCCTGCGCTGGTGTGGCGAGATGGTCGGAAATGGCCTTCTGTCAAAATAGTGAGATTACAGCACCTGGCCGTTTCTGCTGCTCTGCTGCTGGGAGGAGGATCAGCGCGGCAGGAGGTCCAGGAGCCCACAGTGGGGTTACCTTCACCCCAGATGGGCTTCCTGCTCCTTCACGCACCGCTTGCGTCAGGGGGTCGCTTGGATCCGGACGCCTTCCACTCACGCCCGTCCTCACATCGCCTGAATCGACGTGGCAGCCGCGCGTTTCGAGTGCGGAGTGACGTCACGCTCGGTCGGGCTGTACGAGCTGCTAGCGTAGTGGCGGAGCGCAATGTCGGCATCGGTGGGAAACGGGCGGCGTGACGGATCAGCTGGCCGTGCAGTCAGACTCGAATCCCCACTCCTGCTACGGTACCCTTAGCTAAGGCGCGCACCCTCAATTACTCTGCTCTCGGTTACCCGGCCGTACACAAGGATAAGACACTCTGAGTTGCTTTGGAGGGAACACTTTGCTAAGTACATAAGTGTACCGAAAGCTGCAGTTTCCATAGATACGGAGCAACAAGGCGCCCGCGTCAGAAGAGCTCCTGGTGGCCATTGTGGCTTCTTACACTTTGATGTGGTGCAGTTCAGGAGTGAGGAAACCTCCCGGTACACAGGATTTAATGAGTGCCGAGCTGCTGCGGTATCTGCCCTGCTGCCAACTCGGCCTGGATGAGCTCGGCAAGCGGCCGCGCGGCCGTGGGAGGCGTCTGGAGCGAAATCCGTTGTCAAACAAGATTTGGGATCAATTACCCAGACAGAGTGTGATGTTTACAGCGCTTTTCCAGAAGTGGCGCAAACTGGAGCTGCCTCCCCCCGTGCTGCTCCTCGAGGACCGCCGCCGCTTTCGTCACCTCCGCCTGGACGCTGGTGACAGCTGCTGCCTGTTTGCTGTTTATCCCGCTGAAAGATGCAGCACTAAATCGCATTCTGTAGAGCGCACCCCCCCCCACGAACCGTACTGTACTGTGCTCGTGTTTTTACACCATTCAGCAAATTCACCGCAGAGTCATTAAGCTTTAATATTTTCTGTCTTGGCCACGGTAGCGCCAGCTGTCAACTGCCAGAGTGCCACAGTAAATCAGAGTTCTGGACAAAAAGTTCAGTCCGCTCAAGAGTGTTCCCTCCTCCGCTCAGGAAATGTCAGTGAAGACGTTGAAATGTTCATATTTTCGGTGTTTACAGTAAGAGCAGCAGCAGCAGCATTAGCTTAGCTTAGCTTTTGATGTGTTTATTCTCAGCAGGACGCATGATCACAGCGAAAGGGCGGCTGAGGCGGAAACCCAAAACACAGATGACTGGTATTTGCCTGCTGGGACTTTTCCAAAGGAATCCTCCCCGTGGAGCCGGCAATAAAGTTTTCTTTTTTTGTGGAGTGTAAAATTATTGCCACATATTCAGACCCTGTATTTTACGGTCACAATTTGTGCTCCTGCCGAATGAACGGGGAAGCGCTGACTCAGCAAAATCCGTAGCGCTCATTTGGCGTCGAGCTGGAGCGCCGGAGCTTCGCGGGTTCCCGACTCGAGGGCCGGCGAGGACCGCGCGGCCGAGGGCTGTGTTCTCCTTCGACCGCTGGTCACCGACTAAATCCCTCTGACTTTTCCGTCTTCACCCTTCAGCTTGGACGCCCTGAGTTGATAAGAAGGAAACGGGCTTTAACCCTTTGCTGCGTATCTGTTCTCGCTTTATTTTATGGTGGCCTTAAAGCAGAAAATCACTTGAACGCACATGCCAAAGCCTGCCTGGAACTCATTCAGCTGCACGTCAAAGCGAAGCCACCAAAACAGTTCTTCTTACTTTTACTTCTACTGTATGGACACGAGTACTGTTTTTACTGCGGTTAAACTGGTGGTTAAATTTACTATAAAGTACGGGCAACAGGAAATGAGAAGGACACGGCATTTTAATGCGAAGGATCTAATTCACTTTAAGCGCACTGTATTAAAAATTAAATGTTTTTCGATACACATCAAAAATTTATACGGTATACAGTATGTATTATGAGGTTACGGCGCTTGTTGAGGGCTTCCGATCTGGCGAGTCTTTCTGGGGAGCGAAATGCTGCACGAGGCCTTTTCTCCCACTGTCCTCCGCATCGAGCCCAGAGCCGCCGAGCCGAGCGTGCAACAAATTGTCAGACGTACAGCTGCTGCTCGAGAGCGCTGTGGAACACGGCAGATGCTGGAGCTGTGGGCTGTGGAGAAGGACACTCCAGTCCAAACCTTCCCTGCTCCGCGGTTTCCTCTGTTCCGTAATCCCACTTAGCCCCTGTGCTTAGTGGAGCTGATCCCACTGAGGGCCAGGACCCCGGCCAGCTGGAGAGGAGCTCATCGTGACCGGATAATGAATCAGACACCGAGAAGGCAAAAGAAGAAAAATCTCCTTTCGCCTGATGGCAAGAAAAGAGCCGACGGCGGCGGGGCTCTCGGCCGACGTGCGTCTCGGTCGGCCGTTGCACAACCGCCTGTCAGCGCCGACTCCCCATCGTGGAATCAATGAATCCATCAAGTTTTTTAATGTGGAGAAGCACAAGTAATCTTCCTGCAGGAGATAAAAACAAAAGACACACATTTTCCAGTGTGGGAAAATTATTCCCGGACCCCCGAAATGGCGGCTGATTAAAAGTTTGGGAAAATCCCTGCATGCGGCGTGTTTGCAGCGCGACAGAGCCACGGAGGACAGCGAGCACGAGGCGAAGAGCTCAGGTCTCGGGTCTCAGGTTCAGACGCCCAGTCTTGGGCTTCACTGTGAGCACCGAAGGGTTTGGACCTGGTTCCCCGGCTGAATGCTGCTGCTGAGGTTCAGCACTGCCAACTGTGAGCAGATGCGGGCGGGAAAAGGACTCTGAGTGCAGAAATGTCCATTAAAATGTCCAGAAGGTTTGCCCCCCCCCCCCCCCCACCGAAGTGGGACAGGTGGGTGACCGTAGGACCAAGACGCTGCACGATGAACGATTTCTGCTGTGCGACCAAGCCTACCGACACAACAAACTAAAGGGCCCGAACCGTAAACAAAGGCAAGTTCTCGCCTCAAAGAGATTCTCCTTTACAAGAAGGTTTATTCCTCTTCGGTTTTGGAGGATTTGGGCTTTGCCACAGGCAGAAGGAGGAAGCTGCCGGCCGGGGACACCGGGCTCGGCTGCTGAGCCACGCAGGGCTCTGGACGGAGCCTCGCCCTAAATGAGCGCAGCAGTTGGCAGATGAGCACGCAGGGCTGGTAAAACACGGTACCGTGTTCTGATTTTGGCAGGAATCCTGGAAGCTGCACTTTGACTTAACAGAGAAGAATTCAGTGAAACATTAGAGCCTCCTAACAGTGAGGCGTTACCATAATAAAGCCTTTATGTAACTGCCTGGCGCCCATTTGCATGCATTTATTTATTTAGCTGATGTTTCAGAGTGACGCGCAGCGATTTACCCATTTATACAGCTGGTGGATTTTCCAGCAACAAGCGGGGTGCGAGCAGCAGCTTTAGCAGAGAAGGTGGGGGTCCACCTATTTCCAAGCAAGTCTTTCTTTTAAATACAGATGAGAAGGAACACATCAGCGAGGGCACGAAACAGGCCTGCGCCCCACTGACGGGGGTCCCTGCGGCCCACGCGCGCTTTTGTGTGTAAAACAGGGTAAGGAGAGAGACCCCCAGCGGGACAGCCGGGTTTTATTGCGCTGGAGAGGGGGGTCAGAGCAAGGTGTGGGCAGGAGGTGTCCCCCTCGCTCGGCACCCCTCCCACCGCGTTCTGTTCCAGTTACGAACAGGGCTGCTTTTTGACCAAATCTCTCTCGGCGTAATGAGCGTCTGGGATGTTCGCTTCCTCTTCAGGGGCAAAACGCTCAGCGACCTCATTTCCTGCCCATGTTTGCGTTGCTTCCCACACAATTTTCCCCGTTTCCTCGCCCGCTTCTTCGGCCTCACCAGCATTCCCAAAACGCTAATGACTGACACAGCGCGTGGATCCAGAATGGAGGAAGACGCAATTTTCAGAAAAGTTCCTAAAATGGTAATGAGGGAAATATTTATATTTCCTTGAAGGAATGCCATATAACGAATAAATTCAAAACTAGTACGCAGGTTTATTCTGTTCAAATAAACCTCGGCAGCCATTTTCAACGCTCCTGGTTCAGCGGGGGTTTTACACCACGGCTGCTTTGTGGGGGGGGGGGGGGGTGCAGCGAGCCAAGCTGTGCTCAGGTGAAGGAGCTATGTTTGAATCCCACATTCTGCTGCACCATCATTTAATGGAACCAAAAAGGTCTGCAAAGGTTTCTGAAGCTCACCTGAAGCTAAAAAAGGAAAGACTTCTCTCCATGACTGCTTTTGCATCTATGCTGCTCTTGACTGCATGGCTATGATGCGCAGCTATGGACAGTGACCTAGAAGGAAAAGCATGGAGAGGAATGGAGAGGAATGGAGAGGAATTCCCGAATGATGAATCACTGACAGTCAAGTAATCGCTTCCATGTTTTTATCCATTGCGACGGCATGTTTTCCCTCTGGAGTCCGCACGACTGTTTCCACGCATCAGTGCTGGGCTTCTCGTCACTCCGTGATGGTCGGACACACCGGGCCTCAGCGCCATCGACCCCCACATTTACACAGTACAAATGATGGACTAGAATGTAAGTTTTTCTCCAAAACATACACAACTTTGGCGGCTGTGCAGAAACTGTGCACTTTCAGTTTAATGGACCAATTGGGTGTCTGACACTGCAGAACATCAATTGAATCCAAATGTCCATGAAGCAGCCTCGTATGGCACCGGAAGTCTGCCAGATAACAGGAGTCCAGTATATTGGAGCAGACTTTGAACACATCACCAGGAAAATAACAGGTAAGGACCAGCACGCGTATGAACCACAGAGTTTTTTCAGGGAAATCCAAAATTTGCTGGCTTAAATCAGACACTGAAAATACTTAAGTGCTGAGGTGGCCAGGTTAATATAATAAACATGATTTTGAAGAACTTTAAATGTTGTTCTACTGTCCCACGCACCCTTGGTTTGTGTACTATTGGTGTTTCTGACCAGCAGATGCAGAAATGAATGTAACAAGATGGAAGCCCTATGATCCGGGTGAGCAGAAGATCCCCCGACACTAAAACCATCTACACTCATCTTTGGTTCGTCCTTACTTATTAAATTAAGTTTTTTGATAAATTTTACCCTATCCTGCGAAGTGGTGTTAATATCTCGCGACAGAGACACGGCGCCAGAATAAAGCCGGAAAGCTGTGTCCCACCAGTAAAGACAGAAGCAGCTGAAAGCAGCTGTGCTGCAGAAGCGCAAAAGGTTTTTGTGCCAAAATTGAACAAAACTTGTTTGGTGGCTCAAATACAAACACGGGCACCCGATGCGTTTTTTGGGAAACCTCTGTGTGGAGAACGCGAAGCTCCGTTTGGGTTTGCGGAATTTGCTTGCGTGAGGGCGTTTCCTGCTCAAAGTGTCCTGCGTACAGCCCGGTCCATTCCGGTGACAAAAACACGGTTTGCTGAGAAAATACAAAACCAAAGAGCACGATAAAGGAGCCAGCAACCGGGTGCGTGTCAGCGGGGCGTGCGTATGCGCGTGCAGCTCTCCACCCGCTGCTACCTGGCCGCTCCCTTGCAGCCGAAGCCCAGAGGTCTTTTGCTCCTCTTCGGCACCGGCAGTCGGGTCTCCGCTCCTCTGCAGCTCAAGGTGAAAAGAGGCGCATGGACAGGCAGACACTTCATTATAACATCGGTTTACATATCTGGGACGCAGAGTAGCGGCCCAGTTCATCAAGTTAATGGCCGAGAGCAAGAAGGAGCAAACTTTTCACCATTAAGTCTATTATGAAGCTTTTTTCTTAATCACAAACTGGGCCCACGTATCCCAGGGCGATGTGCTTTCCAATTTACATTTGAACCACAGACCAAAGCTATCAATCTTTCACAGCACCCCCCCCCCCCCAATAGTGTAATTGCAGCAATGGAGCGACAAACAACACAGGGGCGAAAAAGCAGCTTTGACGGATTGGAAGCGGGAACGGTTTCACCGGTGGTTTTCAGGAAGCCAGAGAGGCAGAGGATTCGGAAGTAATTGGTTGTGATTTTCCCATTTGGGCACCATGGCGAAACGGGGTTTTGCCGCTCTCAGTCGACAGAGCGGGGACAAGGGGGGCGGTAAAGGCGCATCGAAGGAACCCGGGCGGCCATCACGGGCATCGTGGGCATCACGGGTATCATGCGTGTTGCTGTTTCTCACATCAACAAGGCATAACTCTTGGCTGTTCGGCTTCGCTCCTTAAGGCCCAAGTCAAACAGCTTTTCCAGCTCTCCGCGCAATGCTTAAAGCTCCAAGAGTGAGAAAAGTGAATTTACCAAGTTGGATCGGGTGGGTTAATGTCTGTCTGCAGCTAAATCTTGCCCACTCGGGCCTCCAGGACTGTAGATAAGTAGCTCTCCCGTAAGATGTAGAGCAAAGTGGAATGCTTCACACTGTTAGAACATCAAACAGCCTGGTTTAATGCCCACGGGTGCCTCTCCTCAGAAAAACACACGGCCGTAAAAGATGTCTCTCTTCATCAAGAGCATAACTGAGTGCAGGGGGCGGGTCACGGCGGCAGCTGATCTTGGGCTTCGTTCTGGACCAAACCCACTTTCTCCACCACCGCTGGGATGGACGGTTTTGCTCCTACTGAGGCTTCTGGGGTCATTAATGAGTTAATACAAAAAGCCTCAATGTCATCTGCAAAGATAAGGAGGAAGAAAGCAGCGCATTGTGCGCAAAATGACAGTCCCCCTGGCTGCCCCCGACATGTCACGGGTCAGCCATGGTAAGAATGTGTGCCCCCAATCATCTACTGATCTTTATCCGCTGGCCTGCAGCTAAGCAAGGCATGGGCGGCCCATCAATGAACAATGGGCTCTCGGCTCGCTCCGTCTGCCACATGACTGCGCCTAAACTAACACATGATGACATTAATGGTCAACATGCCAATTACAGAACAACTTATTCGACCGGCTTCACAAACACACGAGTTACACAGACGCTTTCATCCGTGCCGCGTCGCAGATAAGCGTGTGATTGGCGTGCGAACATCTCCCCGTGGAAGACGATGCGGCGAAGCCCCGTCTCACACTTCTTGTGCCTGTTGGACTTCCGTGACTTTCCCCACCCGAATCGCCTAAGAGATCGGTTCAGTCCGTCCTCAGTTTAGCGCACAAAGGTAAACTGAGTCTTACCAATTTAATGGACCATCACAAAACTATTCCTGAATAACACAGAAGAAGCCCTAAAGGTGGAAAACCTATTTTCAATGAGAATAGGAATGAAGATAAAGTCAAACTTTTTACCTTTTTGTAGAAAATACCTTCATTAATGTGCAACAAGCCGTTTCTCTGCCCCCGTTGTCACCCCCAGGTTCCCCCGGTAGCGCCACTCTGATCCAGTCGATAATTCCCTGCACTGTATGTGAGCTTCAGTTACAGAACCCACTGTGTTCCAGTTTACTACTCGCATCGCAAGTTCATTACACATTGCATTAGGGTATAAACATGTTACTGTGGTACACGATACAGTACTGTACAGCCGTATTGTATGGAACATCGAGGATGGACTGTACTTATAAATAAGGGACAATTTTTATTATTAATTTGCATTGCTGATGCTGCACCTAAACTGACTCTGTTTTACCTATTAATTCTGCTACATAATTTTTTTCTGACGAAATAGTTCGATTATCAGACCCGAGTGCAGTTTTAAAGAAGTTACTGCAGCGTCTGGCCTCTCACTTCAGCTGTGTGCTGGTGGCACTGCTAATACTGAACGGCTAACAGGTATTAAGGCCCACGGCACAGTGGAGGCAGGCGCGGTGACCGACAGCCTAGGGGCCGCACTTGGTGCTTCAGCGCGGAAGGTGCGATGCGACGAAAGCGAGAGGGAAGCTGACACAGTGGACATGGATTGCTGCATGGGGCAACAAATAACATTCTTAGCCCCGAATAATGTGATGTGATTTAAAAGGTTAAGGGGATGAATTTCAGCTGTCACAGCCGTCATAAAGGCGGACAAATTGCGAGCAACAGTAGGTGAAACGCACACCTCTCTGAAGGGTTCCCGGAGAGGGAGGGAGGTTTCGGATTCTGGTCCCCTGCCCGCTGCAGGGCAAACAAAAGCTCTGCCAGGCCGGTGGCGGTGGTTTCCCTGCTTCAACATTATCTGAAATCAAATGCCCCTTTCTGCTCCCTTCTACTCCTACTACTCCTGGCTGAACAATGGCGGCCATGTGGGAATGTCTGTAATCCCCACAAAGGACACTGACATTCATACCCGGCGAAGAGGAACAATAAAACACAGGCCTGCACTTCTCTGGCAGCTCTTTGCCGGACGCACTGCACACATAGAATAGGACATGGAATAATGACATCATGGTGCTGTGTGCTTCACATGGACAGACATCTCTTGATAATGAAAGCAGATACGCAGCCGAAAGTGACACCGGGGCAGAGGTACAGGGGCAGGTGGGGAGCACAGGTGTTGTGAAACCTATACGCTCCAGCAAAGCTCTGCCGTGTCCTTCAGTTCATGCTGTGCATACCTGCGAAGTGCAGAGCGGCGTATTGAAAACACGGGACCGAACACACCGCTTACTGACAGGCTGTCCAGACGCCAGATGGGGGGAGGATCCAAGCCTTGGGTCTCAGGAGGTTCCCCGTGTAAGCAAAGTTAGGTGTACAGATGGAAATTCCAGTGCATGGTTACTAATCTGTTAGTGTGTTCAGCACCTTGCTTGAGGGTACAGCAGCGGGACCTGGGATCCAAACACAGTCCGAAGGTGGCAGCTCTAAACACTATGCCCCCTGCTGCCCTTTGCCAGGCCAACACCCAAAAAGCCCTGCAGTGAAAACTGAGCAAAGCAGCAAAATTTGTTAAAAAGGATTAAAAACATGGTAATGTCCCACACTTTGGCCTGTAGCAGTGTGAACTGCTCCAGATCCTACCCACCTGCTAGTGCTGCACTATCATCTGCTCCTAAATGAAGTGTTTGCAAAAGAAATAAGCAGTGTGAGGAAAAGAACCGATTAAGCTCGAGCTTAAATGCTAAACTGAGCTTCTCTGCAGAGGCGTTTGCTGGAGATTAAGGTTTCTGATCACGACAGAAACTCCATTTTACCCAGTGTGCATATTTCCTGTTTAAATCCCTTTTTTGTCAGTGTGAACATTTTTTCACAAATGGCCATTTTACATATCTTGCTAAACGTTTACATTTACTTTTGAATTTGCAGACTTGTGGCTCCTGCTGTCTTCATTGTTTTGCTTTTGCATTATTTTTGGAAGTCACTTCAGCAGTACAGTGTTTGTTTTGTGCAGTGAGGTGCACTATTTTTAAAAATATTTAGCAGAATAGAAAACAAAATGAGACAGAATCCTGTTTTCTTTGAACCAAATCAGTTTTCTGCCGAGACGCACTGGCTCTGACCCGGAGGGCCCAGGGACGTTCGCACACCTCCAGGGCAGCATTGACACTCTGCTAGCCGCGCTGGGGCTGCACTTTGCTTTGCGGGCAAACTGACTCTGAGCGCAAAGAAAATGCTGTAAAGATCTCAAACTTTCATGTTGCTTTGACATATGTGTTGTGGGGAGCACAACCACAGATATCCACATCCTCTGTTGAGGATCAGCTGTGATGTTACCGCCGGTATCCTGGGCCTCTTCTACCGTGGCCCTAAATTAACACTCGTTGTTCAGGAAGTTGTGTGGCTTCCGGCTCTGCATGGGAGACGACACGGTGGAGCTCGGCTTTGTTCCGTGTGGCACTGCGGTAAATCAAGGGCTTTTGCGCTGAGTGTGGAACATAAACACCAGACACGGGGGACTCGAGTCACATGACTCGATTCCAGTCAGACTCGAGTCGCAAATATTTACGACGACGATGATAGTTTAAAAAAGACTCGACTCGACTCTAGACCGGAAGGACATCGCGTCTTTCATTCAAAACTTTTACTGTTCTTTCTTTCACAGCCTAAAGCCGCTCCTTTTTGCTTCATTTTTGCGAAAAGAGACGCTTTTACGCTCTTCCTTCTCGCTCGGCGCGTTCACAGTCGGGCCGACCGTCATCGTCGACGTCATCGTGACGTCAGCGAGCGCGGACGCGCGAGGATTCGAGCAATATTTTGTACGTCAAAGTCCAGAAAAGCGAATTTGCGCCGCGCAAAGTTTGTGAATCGGCGACTCCGCCACAACGACGTCCGACTTCATCCGCCATCTCAGGTGCCTTAAAGAAAGGTAACGTTCATGTTTCTTCTTCACGCACTTGTTCACCTAGCGGAGCTAACTTTACGATTTTAGACGTCTGCCTCATGCTGTGCAGCCACGCGCGTTTGGGCGACGTCCGACCGCAAACGCTGACCGTCCGTGGTCCCACGAGGTTACGAAAGGGTTTAAATGTGGCATTTTGTTGGGCGTCAGGTGGGTCTGTTTCCTCTAAGGTTGAATGCGGAGGGAGCGCGAGGGAGTGATGAGGCACTGAGCGGAGAGCGCGGGAAAAAACGAGTGTGAGGGCGTCGGAGCGCGCCGAACTGCAGCGCTTTTCCTGGAATTAAATATACGTTTGATTTTCTTTTAATAAAGTAGACAAACGAGTTTTATTTGCAGAAAAAGCAGCGCTGTGGTTACAACAGGGTTGAGAAATCCCCAACGCAACACGAGCGTCTCAGGTCTCTTGGATGCAAAGCCATTCCGCTGCCAGACGTATATACAGTGCATGCGATATATAAGCTATTATACGTATATATGTACACATGTAGTTTCTGCTGCCAGAAATATGATAATACAGTGCATACGGTATATAAGCTACTATACGTATACGGTATATAAGCTATTATACGTATATATGTACACATGTAGTTTTCTGCTGCCAAAATATGATAATACAGTGCATACGGTATATAAGCTACTATCATTATACGTTATATATTATTATGCATTATATATGTACATGTAGTTTCTGCTGCCAGAAATGTAATATACAGTCATCGCAGTATATATAAGCTATTTCGTATCGTTATATAAGCTATTATACATATATATATACATGTAGTTTCACTGCCAGATGTATGACCACAGTGCATACGGTATATAAGCTACTATCTGTTATATAAGCTATCGTATATGTACACATGTAGTTTCTGCCAGAAATATGATAATACAGTGCATACGGTATGTAATACTATACGTATAGTATATAATATTATACGTATATAATATTTTATATAGTTCTGCTGCAGAAATATGATAATACAGTGCATACTTGTTATATAAGCTACTACTCATTATCGCGATTTATATAAGCTATTATGCGTATATATGTACACATGTAGTTTCTGCTGCCAGAAATATGATAATACAGTGCATCATGATTTATATAAGCTATTTCATTATACGATTATATAACTATTATACATATATATGTACACATGTAATTTCACAGCTGCCAGATGTATGATAATACAGTGCATACCCCGGTATATAAGCTACTATCATTATCACGATATATAATATTATCGTATATATATGTACACATGTAGTTTCTGCTGCCAGAAATATGATAATACAGTGCACTCTTGTTATATAAGCTACTATACGTGTATACGGTATATAAGCTATTATCTTTGATATATATGTTACTATGTAGTTTCTGCTGCCAGATATATGATAATACGAAGTGCATACGGTATACTCGCTACTATCATTATACGGTATATAAGCTATTATCGTATATATGTACACATACTTAGTTTCGCTGCCAGATGTATGATAATACAGTACATCTGATTATATAAGCTATATTATCACGGTATATAAGCTATTATCACATTATATATGTACATAGTTCTGCTGCCAGATATGATAATACAGTATACGATTTATATAAGCTACTATCATTATCGGTATATAAACTATCGTATATAATATTACACATGTAGTTTCTGCTGCCAGAAATATGATAATACAATTATACGGTATACTCGTAGTATCATTATCGTTATATAAGCTATTATACGTCTATGCTCTGTACGTAGTTTCACTGCCAGATATATGATGAGTACAGTGCATCACATTATATAAGCTATTATATGTATCTGTTATATAAGCTATTATCATTATATATGTACACATGTAGTTTCTGCTGCCAGATATATGATAGTACAGTGCATATGGTATATAAGCTATTATCGTAAATATGTACATGTAGTTTCGCTGCCAGATATATGATGGTACAGTGCATGCGATATATAAGCTATTATACGTATATATGTACACATGTAGTTTCCGCTGCCAGATATATGATAATACAGTGCGTACGGTATATAAGCTATTATACGTATATATGTACACATGTAGTTTCTGCTGCCAGATATATGATAGTACAGTGCATACGGTATATAAGCTATTATACGTAAATATGTACACATGTAGTTTCCGCTGCCAGATATATGATAGTACAGTGCATACAGTATATAAGCTATTATATGTATATATGTACACATGTAGTTTCTGCTGCCAGATATATGATAGTACAGTGCGTACGTATATAAGCTATTATATGTATATATGTACACATGTAGTTTCTGCTGCCAGATATATGATAGTACAGTGCGTACGGTATGTAAGCTATTATACGTATATATGTACACATGTAGTTTCTGCTGCCAGATATATGATAGTACAGTGCATACGGTATATAAGCTATTATACGTATACGGTATATAAGCTATTATACATATATGTGTACACGTAGTTTCCGCTGCCAGATATATGATAGTACAGTGCATACGGTATATAAGCTATTATTTATATAGCCTTAATCACAGTGCAGTGCATGGCTGTCATTGGGTTCAGTTAATTGAAATATTCTATATAGATTGCCAAATTGTAAATGTTCTTACTTATGTAAAAATGTCGTATTTATGTGCAGTTGCAATCAGAAATATTCAACCCCCCCCAAGGATTTTAAGAATTTACCAATGAAAGTTTTTTTGAAGAGCTAGATTTTGTTTTGGATTACTTTTTTCTCAGTTGAGTTATTCGTAAAATCAACAAAGAAAATGTATGATGTCGTATTCATGAGTAACAGGATATTTTATTAATATAGCCCTGTCACAATTATTCAACCCCTATATAATATTGCTGTTTTTAAAACCTTCTGCTAGTTTTTATAGCCTAAAGTGGAGCTAAAACATAATTAAGCTTTTGGGAGTTCTGGACCTTAATTGGTTTCAACTGTGATGCATATTTAAACCCCACCCATGAAGGTGTTGGAGGTGAGTTGCAATCATGTGTAAGAGCTTTCACAAAAGCTGAGAGAAGTCATTATTTCTTTGCGCCCGAAGGGCATCGGGTATAAGAAGATCTCCCAAAAATTGAACATTCCAAGAGGCACCACCGGGAGCATTATAACAAAGTTTAAAACTTATGGCACATCTGCAAACCTGCCTGGCTGAGGGAGAAAGCCCAACATTTCATCAAGAGACCTTAACAACTTTGTCAAGACAACTAAGAAAAACCCTTGTGTTACTGCAAAACACCTACAGGATGACCCGATTAAGGCCTGGACAAGTGCTTCAGTGACAATTATAAAAGACGAGCACTGACTAAACAAGGACTTCATAGTCGCACTCCAAGATGGACTTCACTCCTGACTACGAAGAACATCAAAGGTCAACTAGAATATGCCAGGAGAAATTTGGATAGGCCTGCAGAGTTTTGGAAAACAGTTCTGTGGACTGATGAAACTAAATTGGAACTGTTTGGACACATGGACCGGTATGTCTGGCGTGAGAAAGTCCAGGCAAATGACCAAAAGAATACCATCCCCACAGTCAAGGATGGGGGTGGGTCATTGATGATGCGGAGATGTTCTTCTGCTGCAGGAACTGGCAGTCTTGACCATGTAACTGGCATCATGGATTCCCAGAAATACCTGGTCATTTTAAGGAGGAATGTGTTGCCTTTTCTTCAGAAGTTGAATCTTGGTGATCATTGGAGTTTCCAGCAAGACAATGGTCCCAAGCACACCTCCAAGTCAACCAAAGCTTGGTTGGGAAATGGATCCTTGAATGTCCTGGAGTGGCCTTCTCAGTCCCCAGATTTAAATCCCATTGAAAATCTTTGGTGGGATTTAAAGAAGGCAGTTGCAACACAGAAGCCATCAAACATCAATGAGCTGGAGGCTTTTGCAATTGAAGAATGGTCAAAGTTTCTAACAGAGAGGTGTAAGAAGCTTGTCAGCACTTACTAAAAGCAGTTATTAGAAGTTATAAAGGCTAAAGGATGCTCTGCAAAGTACTGAAGCTGGGGGTTGAATAATAGTGCACATGCACATTTATGAAAAGAGTTACATTTTTCATTTGAACTGAAACTTAAGTCAATTTATGTTCTCAAAATAACTTTTAAAATGTGTCAATAAATGTTTTTTTTTGTTGTTTAATGAGGCTTTTTGTCATATATTTTCATTAACCTCGATTCATATCGCTATAATGTCTTTTGAGGTGAGGGGGTTGAGTGTTTCGGATTGCAACTGTATGTTTATATTTCTCAATGTTAAATAAGCAGGTACTTCCCATAGTTACATGAAATAAATTAAATGAAAAAGTTCTTCTGATTCTTTAATACAGAATGAAAGAGACATTGAAATTATTCTCAAATTAATTTATATTGAAAGTATTGTTTTTACTAAAATAGGTTTTTGTAATTGTATTTCACAGTCAGAGATCCAATAGCCCTGATGTCAGCTTAAAATAAACTTGTTTCTGAGTGTGTAGAACAGGGCTGCGCAAAATAACAGTCCCGCCAAATAACTGCATGAAATGCAGGCACTACAATTCAAAATGCCT
The DNA here is from genome assembly GCA_018136845.1 of Heterotis niloticus. Classification (NCBI taxonomy): domain Eukaryota; kingdom Metazoa; phylum Chordata; class Actinopteri; order Osteoglossiformes; family Osteoglossidae; genus Heterotis; species Heterotis niloticus. Next base: position 25,055,812 of record CM030903.1, read on the forward strand.
CGACTTTGAAGCGCTTGACCTAAGCAATGATACGACTTGGCTTGCTTGACTCTAAACGCTGTAACTTTGGACTTGACTTGAGACTTGAAGGTTAACACTCGAGACTTTGTGACTTGCACGTGTCACTTACTCCCACCACTGATAAACACGGCAACACCTTGGAATTCGCAGCACTAGAAACCCGATCCAGCATCACACTTGTGCCACAGTGTCCTCCATGATGCTGAGCAGTAAAGACATCACTGTCACCGCGCAATGCTTTGCTAACAAAACAGCTTCAGCACCATGCGTGCAATGGCACTTCGCATTCACAGTAAATGTGCTCCTGCATACCGCAGATTGAGTTGCACCCATACCCACATTCAGACCAAGAGCACACTGTGCCACCTGACTGAACTGACTAAATGCATCCAAGATGTCATTCAACTGACCACACACACACACACACACACACACACACACACGCAAGCACACACGCATGCACGCACACACTACAGGCCGTCTATAGCAACCAATACTCCTTGAAACATGTGTCTCTGAACTTTGGGTGGAAACCAGAGCACCTGGAAGAAACCCACACAGACAGATCTGGGTTTGATGCCATGGAACAGTGGAAGTCGCGGTGCTGCCATGTGAATGACTCATTTGTACAGGACGTGAATAACAGATGGAAGTGTTTCATTGCTACAAGTATTACTATTTCCTGCTTCTAAAGAATTAAGAGAAATGAAATGCAGGTAAAATGGGAGTAAACCATTTTACACATTAAGCTTGACTGTTTCCCTCCAGAAGGAACAAAACATCACAAATGCAATGACACCGGTGTGACCCTGGTCACCATCACATGGACAAAACACAGAAAATATAAAACAGTCACACTTTTACAAAGTGTACTATAAAATATCCTAAAAGTGCCAATGCTAGCATTTATAAATGTTTATTTGGGTGGAAATGTAAATATATTCCGTGCTAAATAAAACATTGTGACGCGCACAACAGTGCTTCAGACTTTTCAGAATGTATTTTTTCAAGTTTTTTTCGAGTCTTTGGACCACATGTTGGAGTTTTAGCTCAGAGAAGGAGAGGGCACATGGCTGCAGGTGTGAGGTTGACCCCCAGCAGCCTGTCGTGCCTTTACTGGGGGTGGACTCCACTGCCAGCTCTTAATCCGATCCAGTTGGACAGGGGGAATTCATTGCTCTTAGATGGGGGGCACTTATGAAGATGGACAGTCAAGTTGCTCTTTAAATGAAACCATCATTTAGTCTCAGTTCCCTGGAGTGCGAAAAAGGGGAGGGAAAAAAAAACATTTGTTTTCTACACGGCAGAACAACCACCGTGTTCAGGGCCACAGTCTCAAAGAGCTCTGTGGTGGCCACACCTGCTTTTTACCGTGGTTCTGCACCTTGTTCCAGTGGCTTGGAAAATGTGTGTTTATAAATGCAGAGCACTGAAATGCTCCAGCTAATTGCTGCTAATGGGAAGCTATGCCAGGGATGGGCCAAGTGACAGAATTTGGCTAAAGAGGGTGGCCCTGTACCACAGCACCACTGCTGCTTTTGCTCACAAATGCTTGTGATGGCCTTGAGACCAGTATCGGCTGCGACACACATTGCATGTCAATAACACAAAACAGTACCTCAGTACCAATTACTGAGTACTTTTTGCTCACAGTGGCCATCTAAGCAATGCCTGTGGCTACAGTCTGTCTGTGGTTTTAATTCCTGCCGTAAATCCTCACCCGGATGCAGGAATTGCATTATGGACCCTGCTGGCAGCACAGTGCCCTGGTTGGGTGTGGGGATTCCAACAGAGGCTCCAGGATGCTGTGCAGGAAGGTGCCAGGCGGGTTAATAAATGCGGGAAAATCTTCCTTTGAGCAGCAGTGAGTCTGAGCAGTTAGGGGTTTTGCAGTTCTAATGATAATGACTAATAAAAACGCAATGGCGTCAATTAGTTTAATGAAATTTTGTCATACTTGCAGCTCCTAATTTGTAAAAGTGGGAAGGCTTAGGTGGGACACTGAACGATGCACCTTTTTGAGTGGTGTAAACCATCACCAAGAGTCTGGTCTGGCCTGGACTGCAGTCCCCCGACTCCCGCTGATAAATTGTGGCAGGTGAGCATCTGAAGAGGAATCATTACAAATTCTAAAGAATAACTGTCACCATAATCGCTTGGATTAAATGATTCAGCTGAAAATTACAATGTGAATTTTATAAATCCGTAACCAACTTGCCCACAGCTGATGGAGGCCATGGGGTCCGACCTCGGTCGCTGAACAGCTTAGACCAGGTTACCGTGTCTTTGTGCCTGGGTCCTCCCACTTCATTCACATCAATACACAAACACCGCTCAGTCCTCTAGTAAAGTTCATGGCGCTGCAGGCCGCGTAGGGAAATACTGTATGTTCAAGACCCCGTGTTCTTCTGCTTGGACGGTCAAGGCAGTTGAATCATTGCCACTTTGCTGCAGTTCCTATCTCTCTCGACTGAAAATGCATGCATGAAGCTGATGCTCTTCGCCACACCGTGTGGTTGTGGTGGCACGATCTGTTACAGCTGCTGCCAGTATTTCTTTTCAAAATTGCCTCTGAAGCAGGGAGTCACCTGGGTCAAAGTTTCTCAGATGAAGGACTTTTTCAGGACAGGGATGGCCTTCAAGCTACCAAAGATGAACCCTTTCAATCCAAGAGCATTAATTTTATGGGACAGATAGGCTGACATTATTGTATATAAAATTCATACAGTGGCCAAATTTCTCACTCCTGTTTATAGTTTGAACCAAGAAAGATCTAGAACCTCTCTCACAGCCAGTCCTGCAGTATCCAGACTCAACCAAACATGCAAGATAAGATCGGACTCATGGACCCTGCAGATGCCACACACGTTGAAGGAAAGAGCACAACCACATTTTCAGCTCATTTCTATGTCTGTGCCATTCTGCAATATTTAGTTCCTAAATTAAATTATTTATTAACATTAATACTCAGAGAAAGGGGACACCCCCCACCCCATTTTTTGTCTGCATGGTCTTACTACTGGACCAAGACTCCAAGGTGAGCCACACCATTCTAGAAGCATCTACGTATTTTCAGAAGGGTCCTTCTGCCGCCTGCAGCCATTTGAATGAAAGTTGAGAGTCCAGCAGACTGGAATTTAATTTGTGACAGCAGAGTCACAATAAAAGCAAAAGGTCAATACAACCATGAAAGTGAAATAAAGAAACTGCTCATGCTGGTTGTTTTCCTTTCCCTGCAAATGTTGCTTGCTGACGTACGGCTCTTCTCCACAGCTCTCCTCTGTCCTGTTGTAGGAAAGCAGCTTTTCCACCGGTGTGGAGGCTCTCAGAAAAACAACACATGCATTTGATTTCTGGAGCGGGAGTAGCAGGCGCACCTCTTGCTGCTCCATCTCAGGCCTCTGGCTGCAATTTCCAGTTGTTTTTGTTGCAAATCAAACAAATTAAGAAAATTTGCTAAATAAATTGAGGGAAAGAAAAACAGCCTTAAATTTGCCACCATAGTTTTGGTGCAAATGGAAAATAAAATATTTTAGGGTCACCATATAAGCTATATTTTAATAATGGAAACAAAGTGTAGAGAACTTTTTTGTGTAACCAGCTGCTGTTTTGTACGATAACACACGCGGCTGCGTGTTTGTACTGCGGCATCCGTGCTTATAATCTCGTGCTTTTATTCCCTCTCCTCCCCCAGGACCCGGGACATCATAAATACTTCTGTAATACTTCTCTCTGCCGTGTGATTTGTACTGCTGAGTCTTCAGCGGTCGAGGGGGGGTTGTTTAGCGATGATGCAACATCTGCTCCCTTTTGCTGCCGTCATAAACGCAGCGTTTTGTCTGATCAGATTATGTCAGCAATGTGAGCTGATTAAACTTTCTCCTGATGTCCACAGAGAGCACGGAAAATGGCAACAGACAAAACCACTTTCAAACAACGGCTAAGGAAGGCACGAGATGGGGTTTTCTGGGCAAGAACCTGACCGTGACTTGTATTTGTTTTGGTGCCGGCGAAGGAGATCAGGATCGCCGAGGCTGCGGTTCGGCGCGATGGCCGTATTTTTGTCCCCGCGTCTGGGTAGAAGTTCCTCCCCCGCGATGCGAGCGCTTTCAAGTTTTGTTTTCAAATTCCTTTTTGTTGTGAGCCAGCGCAGCCTGACAGCCTGCAGTAAACTTATCTCGGACGACGCGGTACAAAGGGACCCGTGCCTTTTGAGCCCAGTGTACGGCTCGGTGCTCTTAGCCACTGCGACCTGCCAAGCCTGGTGTTGTGTTTAATGTTATCTGCAGCTCCGGAGCGCTGATACCAGGCCGCCTGCTCGCGCTGTTAGCGCTCCTCCGCTATCTATTACAATTAGTTTTTGATTAAGCGACCTGGTGCGGCTGTTTGAAGTCTTTCATGCTGTGTCAACTGACTGATGATGGAGTGGCTGGTGTGGACACCTCCCAGTAACAAAGAGGCTGGTAAAAGGTTTCAAGTGAACCATTTTATCTTCTTAATGGAAACCAGATGACCCCCCCCCCCTCCCCGCCTCCTCTTTTCCTCCCTTCTCCATGTAACCACTTTTGCCCGAGTGTAACAGAGTCATGCAACTTTCCCACTTTTTATTTACACCACAGTTAGGTCAGATTTATTCCCCTCTGCCACCCCCACAACCACCTCATCTTCTCCCTGTAGTGGGCCCGTGATTTCAATCTGCTCTTGAGCGCTCCAACAATGAAAACATCTCATTTTTTAATTAACGCCGACTTGAGTTGCTAAGGGCTGGCCGTGACCCCTGAAAATTAACATAGCACAACATGATTTGTGTGACACTCTTGGTCCGCTCGACCCGCCTGGCACAAATGGCACGGATAAAGTCACATGGCTGCCTCGCACCGCGGCGGAATGCAGCTTAGGCCGAACGGCATTAAATATGATTCACGATTACATGAATGCGAAAAGCAGCTGAGCAAATGAGTGCGAGGCGATGGTGCATGAGCTTGTAATCGAATTAATGCTGCACATCCTTTGTAAAAAGGTCTGAATTACTTTGGCTCTCCTGCGTACAACTGCTCACTGACGGTGGAACGTAAAAGCAAAAAATCTTGCTTCTGTAAACGGCCAAAACAATTTGCAGTGTTACTTGCCTGCATGAACTCGTGAGCAATGATCTGAATTTCAGTACTTTTCTATTTATTACTTCTCACATCTAACCTGGCTGCTATGAGATACAGATCGGTCCTTTTTTCAGTTCCAGATGTTTTGTGTTTGTGGTCAAGAACTAAAAACTGTAGGCGTCAAAGATTAAACCTTGAAGCGCAGGAAAAATAATTACATTCAGCAGGGAAAGAAATTGATGATGAATAAACAGCTTGGTATTTCAGTAGGCATTTATGATCATTTCCTCTTAACAAGACCAATTTTTAGTAGATTAGTTATTTTAATGAACCTCTTAAAATTGTACCTGTTCATACATATTTTAGAGACTCGGTTCAAATGGAAACTAAATGGAAAATTGGTTTTGCGCATATTTCAGCAAGAACCTTTCAGTCACCAAGCACTTTTGATTGTCCTTGAGCTACGGCTGCGCGGCACCACAACGTCCGCAGCCCGGAAGATTCTTCAGAGTGGAGCTGCTAACCATTACCCAACAGCTCCTGAATTGGACAGCTAGGGAGAAAAACGCATCGGTGTGCATCACACCAGAATCTCATCATAACTGCGGCCGTCCATGACCCCGAGGCACAAAAAGTTTACAAAACATTGATCTAAAAGAGAAGCAACTGAAATGATATCCACGTATTGTGGTTCCACAGAGGTGTTTGCTGGCAGCTGACAGCGGTTAACCTGTGAAGCATAGTCTGAACTTCCTTAATTGTGCACGAGTAAATAAAAAAATTTAGCAGCAAATGTTAAAGTGTACAAAGCTGAAGACTCCAAAAAGTTCACACAAATTAAAAAATATTCCTACTGTCAAAAGTAGAGAAAAGGATGTTTGTGTGTGTGTGTGTGTGTGTGTGTGTGTGTGTTTCGTGAACCCACATGAGCCTCTAGGTCTGCAGGCCGTGTGAGCCCAACGCTGGGGGGGTTATGGATGGTCAGCCGCCGAAATGGGTCGTGCCGAGATGAATTCGCAGAGGCCTCACACATTACTCAAGTGTCAGTTAGGCTGGGGCCACAAAACCAACAACACATTTCCATGCACAAATACAGCGGATCCCAGCCATGCTTAAGATTACCTTCGTGCTGGTCCACAGACCACCGGGGGCTGATGGATGTGAGCCGAGAGCCAAGAGGACACGGGGAATCGTCAGCAAGCTGCTGCGCCGTGACTTTGCTTTTGCAGTTATTTCACCACTGACAAAGTCCAGCAAAATCCGCTTTGGGACAAACAGGAAGCCAAACTGTGCTTTGACCATTTAGTTTCGCAGCAGTGATTTCTCATGGAATCGCTCACTGCTCCTGTTCTGTTCTGCTCCAGAACTGAGCCGCACTAACTGACTCAGGTTCCGAGGTTTGGCGGTGGCGCTAACCTGGCGGTTGCATCGACCTTGCCGGTTCAGGGTGCGAACGGTCCTGTTTCCTGGTTTCAGCCCTGCTGCCATGTAAGCAAGCTGATAAGTTGCAGCTTGTGCTGCTGCACCCGGTTTACTTTCTCCAGGTGGACTGGAGTGACCTTGTGAACTTCAGACGCAGGAGGTTCTCACCTTTGCTTTTTTCTTTCCTTTTTCTCCCCCCAGCCGACCATCTCGGCCAGCCCTAGCCACATTGCGCAGGTATTCCCCGGCGCTTTCGAACGCTGCCTTTCGCACGTTGCGGGTCAAAGGTTGCCACCCTAAAACAATTATTTGCGATCCTTAGCGGCGCAGTGAACTTGTGTGGCGGACTGAGCCTCACCCAGCTCTGCTTAATTATTACTGCGACCAGCTTACCTGCCAGCCAGCCAGCCAGCCAGGTAACCATTAATAGGTGTTTACTCTCTGCTGACCCAGCCCCAGCGCACGCTCTGTAAACGCTGACTGCGTACGAGGCTTAGATCGATTTGTCGGTTTCGGTCTTGACCTATGAAAGAGTCATTTGGCCAATGCGATGTTTGAGTTACGGTGGAGAAGTTAGGAAAGTGCCCTCTCCAGCACAGCGATCCTCTTGGATGTGGCAGTGTGTACTGTGGGTGTTTATGCCGATCGTGTGGCACGCGGCTTATTTCAGCAGCTCATATTATTTGCCCCATTTAAAACTCAAACGTTGAACGAAAACTGGACAGGAGGCTTTAATCAACCCCTGAGGGGTTGGGCTCTGTACCGCAAGCCACAGTGGACTTGAGCTCATTTGACCAAAGGATTGTGCGGTTCTTTCCAGTGTGTCGGGCATGTGTTAGAGCTAGTTGTGAAGACCGATGTCTTTGTAACATCCTTCTGCGCTCTCGCCAAGGGCCTCACCCCTCCATGCATGTCTCCTTCTTCCCATTTACTGTAGCTGACACAAAAATGATAACTCACCCTTGTCTTCCTCGCTGAGGTGGGTAATATATAGCTGCAGGGTGTCCTGACATAGTTATATCTGCTGGTGTCCTAGGGAAGACAAGGAGACTCAATTACTATGGTGGTGGAACACCTTACGAATGTCAAACTCAGCCCAGACATGTGTGATGAATAACAGCTGACCTCACAACAGGCGGCAATTCTTCAGCAGACCCTACCCTGGCGTGGATGAGGGCGGAGGGGCCGGGCAGCTGACAGCGAACCCTACCTGAATGCCAATGTCCTCTCCTCCGGTGAATTTGAAACATCTAACTGCACACTGCATGTTTTGTAGGTGTCAGCTTCCAGCCTGGCTCAGCGGTGATGCTCAGAACGTGGCCTGTGTGTTCAAGTGACCGATGGGAGAGGTGCTCACGGTCATGGTCGGAGCGGGGGCTGTGGGGGGTGCTCAAACCGGCAGAACCCAGCAGACTCTTTAATGATGCACACCGGATGCCCTTCATGCATTGTCAGGCCTTTGGATCCAACCCTAGAGGTGCTCAGACTTTTAGGATGGGAGGCCTCCACCCGCTGGCCCCATTGTGGGATTGCTTGGTCCTCCACGGTCAGGACTTCACAGGAACACACAGTTGTGCAGATGCTCAGCCAGGGATGCGAGCATTAACCTTCAACAGTGAGCCAGAAGTCCTGCTGGGAGGGAAGGAACTGAAGGGACTGTTGAACAGAGCAGTGGGGAGTTGGGGGGGGGGGCTACGGGCAGATGTGCGCAAGGACTTCTGGGGAGATAAGTCACTACATGTCACAAGCCAAGGTCCTCACGTACCTGAAACGAAGCTTCAGGGAACGCTCACAAGCTGATCTTCGTCATATCTATATCACACCATCCAACAGGAGATGGATGCTCATCTTCCCACTCTGGGCCTTTCAGCCCAAACGGGCATTTCACAAATATTTTTATACAGCCAAACTGAAGTGAATATGGAAACCATCTGATTATGTCCAAAATATATAAAGCAAACAAGAAAATGCGCTCATTTTCAGAAAACTGCTAATCCTGTACAAATAGCAGCCCAAGCCTGTAAGCACCGCAGCTCAGTGCGAGCCTGCATACGTGGTGGCATCTGGCAGAAGATGGAAGTGAAAGCTACTGAAGCATAAATTTGTTTATATGTCTAAGTGTTTGAAGTAAGTTGTTACAAACAGGCACATCTAATAATAATAATAGTAATAAATTGATATCCGAGTCAAATACATTTCTTAAAAACTGTGTCTCAGACTATTTTGAGAGGCCCTGAAAGCTAAAGCACAACTGCTTTTGCATTTTGTATGGTGGGTTTTCACTTAAGTCAGTCTGCCCCCCAGTGAAGGCAGCAGCTTCTTCTGCTGCTCATGTGTATTTTTCATGTTTTGTGTCGTTGAGGGCAGCGGAGTGACGGAGCCAAACGGAGGCGACTTTCCCAGCGCGGCGTAACACAGTAAACAGCATTCTCGCAAACAAGGGGAGAAGATTCACTGCTACTCTGCTACACCGATGACCACCCAGTGGCAGTTTATCTTCTGCAGACACAACACACGGACACCAGGTGAGCACCGTGGTTCTCTTTGGCAGGCATGGGAGCTGCCAGCAGCAACAGCTCCTTTGCGGCAAACGTGACCAAGGGGGTGTATGGTGGCAGAAGACACTGCGCACAGAAAATGCAGCTTTGTGGGTTTGTTTGATCTTCATTTGACATTTAAGACAAAGAGCACAGTTGTGAAAGTGCTAAAACCCTGTCTCCTTCCAACTTTTCAAAGAGCAGTCACCAGGTCTCACGCGTTACACCATACCTGTCGGGTGGGAGGGGAAATCAATAGGTTACCGCAACGTGCCGTGTTTTGGGTGGCTTCTCAGTGATGTATAGAGGAAGTGTCCTAGTCAGATCCAAAGTCACCTGAAAGGACGGGCCGCCCTCCCAGGATCTGAGGTCTGAAGCTGAAAGCCATAATGAAGTTGTTCAAAATGAGAGGGGCGGCAGGAGGCCAAGAGAACGGCTTCAGGACAGAGTCGCTGGCCAGACGGAGCTGCTCCTGTCCTCTTCTTTCCTCTTTTTAACCTAAAAGCTCCTGTTTACATCTGAACTGCAGGAACTCGTCCGGTGAATGGATATGACCTGCTGATGTGGATCTCCAAGGTTACGTTCTGGAAATGCCAGAAAGGGGCCACACTGCTCCGCCCCTGAGTGCTTGGTGGACCTGCACACATGAGAGTCAGTATCATATGTATGTAGGTTCTTGTTTGGTTCAGTCGGCTCCCTTTGTCCCTCAGGGCTGCTGAATATCTTACAGCATTCAAGGGTCACCAAATGCATCTCTTGCAGCACCGCTTCTCTCTTCATCTCCTAAAAAATACATCAGATTACACGGCTTCATCTCTCATGGGTCAGCTTTGTGTCTTTTGTCGATTGTGTAGGCATTGTGCAACGTGTGTGGGCAGAAACAGCAGTGGACACTAAGTATGCTTTGACAGCCGCACGTCTGCAGCTGCAGGATCGCTGTTCTAGAGCAGCTCTGCAGGTCTTCATCTGTGGTGAACTCGAACTTGTACATTGTTTTGGAGAGAAATGTCTGCGAAATGAACTATTGCAAATATAAATGCAAATGTTATGCCTTGGAACGCAGCTTTGCCCTTCATCGATGCTCCAGCAACCTCAGCTGAACTTCTCGACGCACCCAAGCCCACGTTCCAGTGGTCTTTCTTGGCTCGCGCTTGACGAAGTCCTTAAAACTGGACAGAAGGACATAAAGGAGTCTCTGTTATCTTGGGGAACCTTCAGAGCAGTGACAGAGCCAGACAAGCACATTCCTTCTGCCGGTTCCCATGTGATCTCGGTGAAGCCCACACAGGTGACACCGTGGCATCGGCTTCCATTGGCTGGGCCTGAAATGGGAATAAGAGCAGCAGGAGGTCCAGCTGTTTGATGATACCTTCAGCTTCACCAGTGCCTGCACCAAGCCTGACTGAGCACTGTAAGGCCACCGTGGGCTGAGGTCCTGGAGGAGTCCTGGGGATGCTCCAAGTGCCAAGTTCTGAGGTTGAGGTCACCTGTAGAAGTGGTGAGAACGAAGAGGGAGCAACCGGGACGAACGAGGCCAGAGCACCAAAGGGCTGCTGAGTCAGCAACTGACGCATTTCATAAAGAAAGATTAGAAGTGAAACAACGCAGATAGATTTACACCCAGCTGAAAGTCCTCCAGCGCATCTGGAACCTTAAAAATATAAAGAGGATCCTCCCATGCAAACACGTACGTTTTTCCCTCACTCTCTGAACCCAGAGATGAGTTTATGTTTTCTGCTAAAAAGCAAACAGCTGGGTTTTGCAAATTAGGATGAAGGACGGCTTTCCAAGGCCTTTTGATGCTCTCTTGGCCAAGGAGGGGTTGGGAGTGCTGGGGGGAGGCCGTGTAAAGTTGGTGGATCTGACCCACAGGGGGACACTCATGGGGTGACATGATACATTGGGGGGGGGGGGGTCGAGAGAAACACGCTGAATAAGGGGGAGGCTGCAGTGAGGCGGAAACCACAGATCACAGAGCTCTAATAATGACAAATGGAAAGAGAAGGACGTCCAAGGAAAACAAGCAATAAATGGGTATCGGGGGGACGGGGGACGTGGGAGGAAATGTAACTGGAGAGAAGGAAGAGGGGACACACATGTCTGATCTGCCCAAAGATGAAATGGACAGGAGGGAAGTACCACAGAGATGTTTGGGGAGGGGAGAAATAAAATAAATAAAAAATAGAAAAAAATGTAAAAAGAAATCACCTGTGCAAACAGCGGTTGTGTTTATACATGGCGAAGTCCTCGGACAGTTTCTGCTGCGCTCTTTCTGGCTCGGAAACGGCACGAAAAGGCCGGAGGCGAGAAAACAAGCAGATCCACTCTGTGGGAAATCGCTTCACATCCTCTGGGCTCGAGTGAAACCTTCACCCGACACCGAAGCGGATGTTCAACCAGCGCGTCTGTGCGGTTCATCAGAAGCTCCGCCGAATCGGTTTTAGCCGCATCACCGTGAACGCGACGGAACAGGATGCCGTAAATGACAAAGCACCCGGATCTGCCATTCAAGTTTTGCTGCTCAGCTACATAAATGAGCGAGAGCCATAAATGCCAAATTCGATCACGAGCAGAATTTTACAAAGGGCTTCCCTTTGACTTTACTTGTGTTCCTAAGTATTTCTTGGACAAAAGTTTGTAAAGTCTAGTCGAGTTACAGTGGACCCAAGCAGTTTTTTGGCTTTATTATGGTTCTTCTCGAATACAGAGCAAAGATTTTATATTTCCAATTTTAAAGGAGCAAGTTCAGAAAACTAGCTCACTAAAAGTAAGTAGCTAACTGAAGATGCGGTGCAAGGAAACACAACATGAATGTCGATGTGTAGAGCTTGTGTTCAAAGCAGACTTTTGTTCCGGAGGTTTCTGTGTCTGCACGCTTCCCTCTTAGAGCCCCTCCTCAAATAAACTTTTATCTTTTATCTGTATTAAATGGTCTCCTAATGAAACAAGAACTCTCTGTGAACTGGGCCTACAGTATATAACTGTCATGGGAGACTGTTTATATTAATGTTTGGGGCTCCAAAGTAAATATGATAATGCTATTTTATAATTCTGATAACATACAAATGATCGCTGTCTATGGTGAACCAGTGGCCCAAATAATACATTTGGGAATCTGCTCCATGCACGCATTTTTGTGCCGTGCTGTAATCTCTGGGCTCGGCCTTGCCTGGCGGATCTGACGTTACAAGAGAAAACCGGGACCCTGACACGTGGGCCTGTTGCAGAGAAACTTCAGCACAGTTTCCTCGCAGGCTCACCTCTCACGTAGAGACACTTCCTTAGGGCAGCAATCCTTCAGCTGCAGACATCTTCTGGAAAATTCTCAGGGCCTGGTCCTTACCTCTTCTGCAGGGTGGCTTCTGTATGGATGAACTACAGGTGTGCGGTCTGCCATGACAGGTTTCACCCTGTGACCTCACCTCACCTGCAGGGAAAGCGAAGGCTGTACGTGCTTTTGAAGGGCAGCGCTGTTGCAGTTAAGAAATTCCAAGCCAGTAACACAAGCATCTGTCTGGATGCCTCCCCATTCAGTCTCATGGCAGCCACATCGCTCCTGAAAGGGGCTACCAGCACCCTCCTATCTCTCTGGTGGTCTACATGTGCGTACACCCATTTACCATTTTACAGGGAGCAGCATTACAGTACAGTTTCTCACGAGGTCACACAGCTGCTTCGGCTACATGTTGGAGAACAAATGATTGTGAATTAATCCCTTAAGCCCTTTGCTGATGGCCTCTGACCAGGCCATATGAAATCCACTGCACTTCTCTAATCTGCTCTAAACTGTAATGAACTCAGAAAGTGGCTCTTGCATTTAACAAACTGTCTACACCAGGATTATCCTCCCGGCTGCAGCATTTCGGCCTATAATCTCTGCGTCTCTGTTACGGGCTTTCCTGAAGCACAGCGCCGGAGAAGGGGAGCGCCGATGTCAGTTCTGTTGACCGCAAACGCCATTCGAACCTTGCGGCACCGCACAGCCGGCTGAGTGGAACGTTCACTGTGTGGATTTTTCCTCTTAACTGTCGCTAAGTCGCTGTAATACACAACCACGATCAAAATTGACCTCAATCTGTACCTCAGCATTCTCCCACATCGCACACCAACAGAAGGGGCAGTTTGGTGTTTGCGTGTTGAACGTTTGTGATCGACGCGAAGACGTCACCGGGTGAGGGCGTCCACCTCCCGCAGACTGAGGGGACAAATCCAGGGCCTACGATCTGACCACTTCGCAGGTTGGGTGAAAGTTGAGCGTAACAGACGTCTTTTGAAGAGGACTCAGAACCAACGCCTTGTGCTGAGCTCACGCCACACGTAGAGCAATTTAAAGCAATACGAGGAGTTATGAACTTGTAACATTCTTGAATGCTTCGTAACGAAATTCCGCAAAGACCTGCAGGAGCTGTTAGTAAATAACATGAAAATAAAGCACGTTGGAGACTTTGCCGCATGTTTTTTGAGATCAAACTTCTGAAAACCTCAATGTTAAGCCTCAACAACCGTCAGGTGCAGAAGTTCAGGTTATTACATTTTTTAAATGAGACAGAATAAAGAGTCCAGCCTCCATCCTTCACATGTGGCGTTGAAACATTTAAGGTTAAAAACACGACTCAGCCGCTCAGGGCTGCTTCTCCACGCATCTCCACACCCCCTTCTGGGGAGCAACCTTGAACATTCAAGGACTTCCAAAAGCACTTGCAATTAAAGTGTGCACTGTTACTGTCCTCCAAGTCTTAGCTTTCGAGGTTGTTTGGAATTCCATTAATTGAGAAGATAAGGCTTGAATGCATGCTGTCGATGCTCCGTCCTTTTGAAACGTTTAATTGAAACAACCAGCGGTAGACGGACTCCGTAAGGCCGTGAGCCGTGCCAAAATTCCCCTCTCATGATTATATAAACAGTGCGACTTAAGACTTCTTCCTCAGAACCTGTAATAATAACCTTAGCTGGTGGCCCTGAGATCTGCGACATGTAAACGTGGCTCAGATAGGCAGGCAGGTAGGCAGGCTTGCACGTCTTTGCCTTGGTCCCCCCTCACACTCAGTGCCTGGTGGTTACACCTTTAGCTCCAGCAACTTCAACTATACTGCTAATAGAGGGATGGCTGGGCTTTTGCCTGTAGAACTTTCAGCTACAAAGAGGAATTTATGGGTCCTGCAGTGCTAACAATGTGTCCAGGTCCTGTGGCAGCAAATGCTCGACTGTTGGTAGAAGGTTCTTACTGTGACCTTGTATTCCGTTTCCATTAGTTGCACGGGTGGCCAAATTCGGGTTCATCCCTCCGCAAAACATTGTTTCGGAAGGTCTGAGAGACATCCAGGTGCTTTTCCGCTCTCCTGTGTTTCCCAGTTTCACACAGTCTCTTCCTTACTGGGAGGTCATGAACACTGACTTGAGCAGAAGGAACTGCGGTTCCCTGGATGTTTCAGCTCATTAAAGATTTTGCCATTTTTGTTACAGCCATCGGTGCGCCACACCTTCTCCATCTGATGAGTGTGACTCTGACCAGGGTTCACCCGCGGTTCAGAGCCGCACAGATGGCTGTGTAACCCTGTCCACACCGAGAGCCTTCGGCAGCTTTTCTCTGGAGCTCTTCAGAAATGTCCTTTAAGCCAAGCGTGAGGTATGAATCTCCGTGCATGCGTTCGGTAGCCTCGCTTTCGCAAGTGAGGGTTCGAGAAGCCGAAGATGCCGTGGATCAGCACAGCCCAACGCAGAACCGAACCCTACTGGATTCAAACTGCCGACTCAACTCCTTTGTTTAAGTTTATCAAAGCTGAGGGTGGGTGGAGGGCTTTTTCACACCTCTGATGGCACATTTTGTTATCTTCCACATTAAGGAAATGACACCAAATCAATACACCCCAGGCTCCACTCATACCGGAACTGTTGAGAAGATCAAATTTAATGTCGGAAGGCTGTAAAAACTGAGAAAACTGGAAAGCAGGCAAAGGTGTTTTTGGACCTCTGAAGGTGTTCTGCATTCTGTCCCCCCAAAGCATTCCTGCCTGACGTTAAAAATCATCTGGGCAAATGATAGAAAAATGATATGCTAGATCAGCCTTTGTGGGGACCATCGCTGCCTTTAGTTGATGATTTCATAATAGAATGTTTATATTTCATATTTTTTAATGTTTCAAAGTCCTTCATTGTGCTTTGTGTCTGCAGTTCATGAGGCTCTTTAATGAAACACCAAGCAGAACACAAGTTTTAAGATTTAGACTGAAATGTTAACGTGCACTTTTTCCGCAGAAGTTTCGTGTGACACAAATGTCACCATTAGGAATGGCAGAGGGACAAAGGCGCTCCGGGACAGAACGCGGTATTTCTTCAGGTACATTTGCATATCAGCTGTGCGTCACTGTTTAATAGTACATTATGAAAGCCAGAAAAACGCAGAATAACGCTGATAGTGAACAAACGTCACTACTGTCTGCCTGCTGAAGGTTTCACCTTGACACCAAAAGGTCCGATTGTATCGGTGTTTAAGTTCACATTTTTATTTACCTACTTGTGACCAAATGTCTGCGTTCACCGCCATTTGCAGGGGTTGCAGTTCCACGCAGAACTCACACAGCTCACATGGGCCAGGAAATGAGGACTTTACTGCGGTAAACATTTACAGAAAGCCTGAAAACAAACCTCTCTTTATCTTTCGCTACTTACCAAAACAAAAGTTTGTTCTGTGGCTGTTTTAGTCTCATATCACGTTTAATTACATCACAACGGAAGTGTAAATTCAACTGAGACCAACAGATTTATTTGTAGAAAAAACTGAATTTTCCAGTACGTGTATGGATTTTAGAATGTGTTTTTTTGCCTCTTTACTGACTATGTAACTTCACACACACGCGCGCACACCCTTAGTTCAGGCGGGTTGGCAAGGTACCAGGCTGCCCCGGAAGAAACATCTCCAAGCTGTCTCTCCTGACAGAGACCATTGAGACGGGGACCTCACACCGAGACGAATGGCAGTGGGAATCAGCTGAAAATATGTGACATAATCACATTAGTGTCTTAGAGCACAAAGCGCTTAGTCAACTTCCCCGATCGCAGCCCATCTGGGGGAGCGCAGGGGCTTGAGACGCGTTCGCCGCCTTTCCCTGCTCAGATTAAAACAAGCTGTTGTGGATGGCGTGGCTCTGGGCTGGAGCGCAGCGATGGACTGGCCTGGAACCCAGGGGGTACGATGCGCGCGCACACACTCACACTCACACACGCGCGTGCTACAGGGAGGACACCCCCAGCTTTCCAAGGGAATGTGACCTCTGACTTGGAAGGCCATAATGTCTAAATATGGAAATTTATGAACGACTCGAGAGCAAAAGCTGCAAACGGACAGTGTGGACATCACAGAAAAATATGCGAAACGCAAACGAAAATGCGTTCTGTCTTTGAATGACCCGAACCCAAAACGGACTCATTTAGCAACAGTTGCGCGTTCGGGATCCCCCATTGATTTTTAATGGCGCAAACGGAGCGTCGCTTTCATCTGACGCTTTTCCTTGTCTCCCGCAACGCACGTTGTGATCATTAAGCGAATGGAAACTCTGAACGTTGACGGATGGCCGCGATCCTGGGGCGCAGCGCAGCAGCCCGCATACGTGGCTCTGTTAAGGTCGTCCTCTCCCTGCTTTTCTCTCGCCGGCGCCACGTTAGCAGGACAGTGAGAAAGGTGGCAAAATCCTACTTTATTATTTCTGAATACTTAAGATTTCTCGGTATCTTTTGTTGCCAGAAGCGTTTTGCCGTTTTAATGTGGGCTCCTTGTAATATTTTCCAGAGGCCGTTTCTATGCGTTTTGCCACCTTTTTGTCTCATCGCTGTCCGGCGAACAAAGCATGTTTTCTGCTCCTGCCCCGGCCCTGCCGGGGGAGTGCGGAGAGGGGAGGGGCAGCCCGGGCCATTAGGACCCAGCTAAGGCGCCCCCTTCCAGCACCCGGAGCTGATAGCAAACATGGGCCAGGCGGAGGCCTTCAGCAAGGCAGCACCCAGCGACCGCCCCCACACACACACATACACACACACACACACACACACACACACACACACACACACACACACAGTTTTACAAACTTTAAGTCTCTCACAGAGGGATGCACAGGGTTGCTCACACGGACACAAGCTTTAAAAAACGCTTGTGCAGTTACACACGTTGGGCTCCATACGTCTAACGCGCAGCCTGTCTTCCTGGCTTTGACACATGCACAGCTCCCCTTTCACTCCATTTGCACACACGCTCACACACACACACAAAACTGAGCAAAAATAAATGGGGCCCTGGGAACAAGCGAGGGAGCCGAGAGGCTAATGAATCCGAGAGAAGCACCTCTCCATTGACACGTCAAACGGCTTCGCTGTGAACGGGCCCGGCGCTAAAGAATGCGCCGCCTTTGTCTCTCGTTTCATTCCTGCACAAGATATGCGGGCGGCCGAGGAGGCGTCCATTCAGCGCGGCCGCCGCGGCCTCTTACGCGGCGCTATAATTGTGCCCGAAAAGAGAGTAAATTCCGCTACTGAATCCATTTCATCATTTCTAATGAAACTTATGGTGAATAAATGAGCCGCGTTGCCTAAAAAATAATCAACGCACAACTTTTCAATAGTTTTGCTGCTGAGATAAACTATTTTAAGTAGTACTTAAAGTTGCTATTTGGGGAAAACACGCTGTAAACTATTTACTCGCTTATGTATATGGAATGAAAACAAATGAGATTTCAAGTAGGCTCTCCCGGGCTTGGGATCAAGGGCTGGGATGGCGACTGTGGCGCGCTTCCCTAACCGTATGGTAATCCCATTCGCAGAAAATCCGTTTGAGGATTCCCTTATTATTCCGTTGACAGCGCAAACGGGGATCTGAGCGGAGACAGCGGCAGCTTTGGCTCTCCGTTCTCGGAGGAGCACAGGTTTTGGGGGAACCTGACGCTTGGTACTGACTGTAAAAAAGGGGAAGACGCCTGCGTGGCCGACATAGGAAAGGGTCTCCAGCACTCGTTGTGCGATAGCAGCTACACTCCTCTTCTTTGTAAATATGCAAGTTAAACAGCGTCACGGGTGTGAGGGACTTTGTCAGCCGCAGCATCGCTGATCTCGACTGTCGGTGTCAGACGCAGCCAAAGCTCCGGTGCCGCGTGTGGCGAGTCAGGCTCTTCACATCATTTGTATAGTTTACACGCACTCAGCTGCTGCCCGATAAGAATCTGCTTTGCACGCTTTCCTCGCAGCCTTAGAGAAGATCGCGCGGAATGCAACAGAGGACGCAGACGGACTCGCACCACCATTTAAAAGTCCCTCGTCTACCGGGAAGAATTACCGTTAGTTTGCTGTTAGCTGGCCGTGTCCTTAGCTCAATGTACAACGCTAGCGGACGCGCCGGCCACAGTTTTGACATGGAGACCTTCATGGGTCGATGTGCTCTGGACTCACATCAGCATCTCATGACTTGCAGGCTGGGGCACCGGGCGCCAACACACCCGCTGCGTTTCAGTGGTAATCTGATCTTCAGGGGCCTTTTTAAACGTCTGAAACGCCAAAGCGGCTCTGACTTCCCTAAGAGGCAAAATATGGCAGCACCTCCAGGTCTCCCTGCGGGAGAGGGATGAATGGATGGCAGGTCGAGCAGTCAAGCCACTTTGCTTTTAAACGCCACTGACTTGCAGCCGTGAGCTTCTTTGCCAAAAAAAATGAATTCGTAAAGATGAGGGAAGCAAATTTCATCGCTTGCATAAATCTGTAAGAGTTTTTTAACCAAACTCTGCAAACTATGGAGAATATTGAACCTTAGGAGCACACGGTACAAAGCAGCACGTTCCCTCGGCTTGAGAGCTCGTTTTGATTTATTATGGACTTTCCATCATGGTGGAGAAGGAGCGCCGTGGATTTCGGCGTTCCTGCGCTGTTGTGGAAACAATGGGCTAAGGCGTAAACACAGGCTTCATTTATGAAATAACAGTTTGTGGTGCACGGAAGACCTACAAGCCCAAACCGAAAAAGTCTTGTTTACAGTTAGCAGGAAAGAAGCATCGCTTTGCTCCAGACGCCTGTTATTAACCCCCGTCTGTGACAAGCGGCCAATTATTGGTGACCCCTTCGGGGGTCACCCAGCATCCTGAGGTCCATAGTTGTGCCGTGCAGGTGACCCTTCTCCCCCACAAAAGCGTCCCCATGCACTGCTCCACGCACGGCTCAGCACGCAGCCCCCCCGTCCGCTCACGCGCACAATTTTTTCCGGCTTTTATCGCGGCGCACGTCCGAAGACGTTGTGATTTTAAGCGGCCTTTAGTGACGTTTTGAGTGAAGAGGCCGGAGGATCTGAGCTGCGCAGGCAGGCGCGCACTTTGCTGCGGGTTAATTCGCTGCAAACGATGGCGAGGCTCCTGCGGCCCGACTGTGCTGTGGGGACTGCCTGAGCGAAACAAAGGGGCAGGGCACCTCGCTCATAAAGTTTGCTTTGCGAAAATATCACATTAATATTTTATATTTAACATTTAAACCAGTATACAGTTAAAGAAGGTTTTATAACAATGAAATGCATATAATTACTCTATTAAACTGTATATAGCTGACACTGCTTATACAGTATTACATTTATAATATTGTTGCTGACAGAAATGGGAATTAATAATTACAATAATTCTCATGAGAAGAGCAAGGAAAATAGCTCGTTATTATTATTATTATTATTATTATTATTATTATTAGGCACAATTAATCCTTTGAATTTGTTGGCGTTCACCCTCAGTTTGATCACCATCAAGACAACAAAGCAATGCAGCATTTTAAATAAAAGGGACGTAAAATAAAATGTGTTGTTGCTGCAGCACCATTAATCACAACGGTCACTCTTGCCCATAATCTGGATGATGACGATGGTGACGAAAGTGACAAACTTCAGCAGCAGCGTCGTCATGCGACTATCCAGCGCTGTCTTTGTACAAAAGGTGACAAGAAAGGCTGAGAGTCCGCCAGGCGGCTCCGTGAGGCGGTGGGGCGATACCCTGTCTGCCCAGCTGTTGTCAACATCTGCCTGGCTCCTCCATTCGCCATAAAGCACTGCAGCATAGCAGGTAATAAAATTTTCCCCCAAAGCACTAAAAGGCATTTCTGTCTTTTATGTGTTTAAGCACTTTTAATGTTGGACAACTTTGCATTTGGATGATTCTTCCAAACCTTCTTTTTTCCTTTATTTATAACTTGACGTGTTCCTGTTTGTGCCTTTACACTGCTGGATGACTTGAGGCTCAGACTCTTGATGTGAGAATGGGGCTCTGGCTATATTATGCACAACTTTGTGACTGTGTCACCTGTTCTGGCTACGCGTGTAAGGGGCAGGTGAGCGGGTGTCAGGGCCAGCAACCACACTGCTGGGAGGTGCGGCATCGAGTCTTGGTCCTGCTTTTCAATATGGTTGGAGGCCACAGCTGTGAGGTTACTAAGCTGAGCCAACGCCCCTATCGGCACCATCCACCTCCATCAGCGCCTCCCCTTCTACCTCCACCTCCTGGGGCCCCCGTTTTCCCAGGGCTGCTGTTTTGGGTCGCTAGACACAGCCCAGCTCAGCCCGCCGGTCGGCCTTGAGCCTCGCGCTAGCTTTCGGGCACCCGGCCAGCGACAAGCCACCCCCCGCGGCTTTACGACAATAGATTTAGTGCCTCGCTCCGTATTGCTGCTGTATTGTGTAAACAAGGTTAATGCTCCCTTTAATTGAGCACCTGGTGACAGACGGTGACCTTGCCAGGCTGTGTACCTGGTCTGCCACCACGACAGGTGCCACTTCAGCTCTAATGCTCACAAGCCCACTGCTCTGCACCTCCGCCACCGCGCTGCCACTCGTTCTGTCAAGGACTGCGCCGGCGCCTCCGGACAAAACTTCCAACATCTTACCTGAGAGGAGCTCATCAGAATCCGGACAAGCGCTTCTGTCAAATTCGAACGCGGATTCCAGAGGCCTCGCGTGTTTGTACACACCTTACCAAGGGCCACAGTCCAAACTCATTTTTATTACGGTGTTTGCACTCTCGGTGTAGCGCTCGGGTTTCGCTCCAGCGCCGCGAGAGACGCACTTACCCTTGAAGAAACTAAACTGACTGTTAGAATCCAGCAGCGGGTAATTCAGTCCAGGCACAGGGTGCACTTTGAGGTTTAGGTGGTCCGTACATTAATGCCCAAATGAAGATGTTGATGCAGCCCAATCCCTTAAGTGTTGTGTGTGTTGAAGTGGCTGTAAGTCGGGTTATTACCGAAATAAAGGTGGGCGTGGTGCCTCCTGCTAACAGGGGGGCCTTAGGGTGAAAGTATGGATTTGCATACATAAAAACCTTTAAAGCACCACAGTCTACAGTTGTTTCTATTCAGATGGCTTTTAAAAGCTGCGAATGAACATTAAGACAATGTGTGCTCCTGCACACGGCTGCCCCACTTAGACTGGCCAGACCCCCGGGGTCCCCGAAAGTCGCCCCCCACTTCCACTGCAGCACTGATGCACCCTGGGAGAGGAGTGCAGAGAGCGGCTGAGGCGGCGCAGTATTGGTGTCCAGCCGCTCAAAATGATGAGGAGCGCAAAAGCTGGTGACTGTGTCACTCCACACACGCACACACGCATGCAGAAGGCGGTGCACAAGTTCCAGGCCCCAGTGCACGCGGTCGGTCCGAAAGCGGCGGCTGTGCCGAGGCCGTCATTGATATTCCGCTTCACACCTTAGCTTGGGCTGCGGCCGCCGCTTTGAGACTTAAAAATGTAAAGCCCTTTCAGTGTCGTTTCAAAAGGGGATTGTTGCTAATGGGGCACTGTAGCGGCGTAATTGGTGCCGAGGACCCATCCACATGGAGAGGGTGACCCCCTCCAGCCGCGGCCTGAAAGGAACACAAAGCCAGGGGGTGGAGTAATATGACTTAAGGGATTCTGAGCCGCCCTTGTGGGAGCCTCCCTCACTGGTGCCGCTAATAGCCGGACTTAATAACTTAGTGCGCTGGTGTGTTTTCCCTCTCCAGGAGCATTTTCTCAGGGGAACCGTCCCCCATCACCGTGGTGAGGACCCTTTGCAGAGCAGCCTGGTCCGTTACACAGGAACACACGCACACATACATTCATGGCTTTGCTAAGAGAGAGTCCGTTCCTCTTGCCCTGTGTGCTAATGAAAAGTAGCACAGCTTCTGCTAAAATTTCCCAAAACTGAACATAATACTTACTGCGGTACTTTACTGCGTTTCCTTGGATGCACCGTGTTATTTACAGGTTTCAAGCTCCACACAGAGGTAAATGCTAAAAACTCTGTTCGCCCGGTTCGGTCCCAGAGTGTGGTTTAAACTGGCTTGGACTGGTTTGGGCCGGTTCCAGGCCGTGCGTCTCCTCGGGGCAGTTGGACTGTACTGTCCCACCTCTCAGGCCAACAGAGCATCTCTGGGATGCTAACAACGAATGTGGCATGAAAATGTGTGCAGGGATAGCAGAGCTGTCACTGGTAAGCGAGCGAGTTTTCATCACGAAAATAAATATCCGGTTCCAACCTTCAAGGTTGGACAGTTAGAAGTTCATCGATTGGTTTCCTTGAGCAAAGACCCGTCAGCATGAAGGGAAAAGTTTCACGTTTGGTCATTAAGGCCGCTTACAGCAGTTTACCCATTTCTGCACCCGGGTACACAGTAATTCTGAGCTTAAACATTTTCCTCTTATTTATTACACCAGGAGGCGGAGGGATTCAAACTGGGAGCTTTCAAGGGCAAAGATAGCAGCTCAAACCACTGCGCCCCCTGCTGGCACCTCTATGAGAGACAAGTAGTTCAGTGACATGCAGCTGAATGTAACTGATATCTGAGGACTGTTGCAGCAGTCAATATTACATTTTTAATGCAGTATTTGAAAAAACACCAGCGATGGAGAGAGATAGAAAGAGGGTAAATACAAGCAATGCTGTGCAGCAGAGGTCTGCTGTCAGCCAGCTGGTCACCAGCTCTGTGTAGTTAAGGGTTTGAAGCCCATGTCCCTGTGCCTGTGTGGCACTGGGCTACTCCTCCCCAGCCCCCCCAGCGACGGTTGTTTCGTCATCCAGTTCTGGTCACACGCAGCCCAGCGATGATGGAAGTGGCTCAGCGGAAGTGGCTCGCGTTTCGGCACCGTGCAGAACCGCAGCTGCCAAACAGGGCCCCTGGGCTGCAATCTGTGCCACCTTTCTAGCGCTGACCCCACACCGTAGCGGTGCAACACTCGTCTACAGGCTGCCGGCAGCCCGCACGCCGTCAGGGTACAAAAAGCTATCATTTACGGTACAAAGAACAACATTCATTTGCCTCTTCTGCTTCCTATGAGCCAGTCACCTCGTGTGGGGCCGTCATCTGCGAAAAGCATCATCAATACGGCATTCGATCGACTGATCAATAAATCCAATGCGTCTCAGGGAGCACAGGTTCCACGTTTCATTCTTTAGCCCATATGAGTCCAAACGCAGGTTCACAGAACCGTTCAGAGGAAAGCAGAGTCACACAATTCAAAATTGATTCATTTTCATGAAAAATAAGCTGACTCTTAAACTTTACCTCTGTTTCGTGTAACCTGGCGGTGTGGGTTCTGCTGCTGTTAACCCGGTCACACACGCCCATTCACTCACACACATACGGCCGCTGTTAGAGCAGTTTAGTTCCCAGTCCCACTGCAACACCCAGCTTTGCACTGTGGGAGGAAACCAGAGCACCTCGAGGGAGACAGAGCCAGGACGGAAAGCCACGTCCAACACCGCTGCGCTGCCTTGCTGCCCGTTCATTATCACCGTTACAGCTGCTGCTCTGATGCCGTGGAACTGTGGCCGGAAAATGGATTTCCTCAGTATTAAACCCTGTGCATAAGTTGTAAATCCTGGCAGCATCCACTTGTGTTTCATTCGCTGCCATCATTGGGAAGGACTGCACTTCAGAACAGGATGACCGCGGCCTTGAAGGAGGCCGCTTGGCAGGTCCAGCAGAGCAAATGTGTGAGGTTGCAGCCCTCCTTCATGCATAGCACGGCAGGACCCTGTGTGGGAGCAGCCCGAACTGAGCAGCCGCGGTAGCAGGACGGTTAACGCACCGCACACACGCTGCCTCAACAGGTGGCGTAGAGTCCCGCTCGGCTCCGCATTCCGGCCTCGCCGTGCCGCCGGCCCCCGCTATGCTCGGATTTACACTGCGCCCCCCTCCCCGCGACCACAGAGGCTGACTGACAAGCTAATCGCTGGGCTGGGACCCCCCCAGCTATTGATTCCACTGTAACACAACACCTCCCAGTCAATGAAACTGCAATATAATGCTTGAGCAGTGAGGAAAGCGGGAGATTAGTGCGCTGAGCAACTGGAAGAAATTTGCCGCGGCCGCTAGTGGGTACAGCCAAGCGGCACAGGTCGGAGGGGGGCTTGTGGGGGTTTGGGGTGGCTGGGTGTGTGTGTGTGTGTGTGTGTGTGTGTGTGTGTGTGTGTGTGTGTGTGTGTGTCTGGGGCGGGAGCTTGGAAAAGCCTTGTTATTAAAAGCCACAGAAAGGGGCTCACGCTGAGCGGGAAGAAATAGCCGAGGTCCAGAAAGGCCCGGCTGGCAGGGAGGGGGCTGCTGTCTAAGTGCCCCTAATCTGCTGAGTGCTTTATTTTGTTGGACCTGTGCTTTAGCCGCGCCGTTTCTGGCCGCAGACCCCCGCAGACTTCACGCCAAACGCAGGCCAAACAATCTTTCAGTTGCACCGCAGGTCTGGAGGTGTGAAGAACAAAGACGCACACATATAAAGGGGGAGACGCAGACGGAGACTAACGGGGAGAATAAGTCGGCGCGTCGCTGCCGGCTTGACGGCTTCATCCGGCGCGGCGCAGGCCATCCGATCCGTTCTGCGGCAGGGTTCTACCGCACCGATTCTGGCTAAGCGTGCCGGTCCACAATGGGCGCCGGACCGGCCGCCCCGCGGATGCGCCCGAGCAGCAGAGGAGACCAAAGTTCCGCGCAAGTCCTGCAAGTTTCAAGCCGATTTCTTCTGCAAAACCTCCAAGAGCTGTACAGCGGCGCCAAGCGCAAACGCGTTACTACGTTACGAGGAAAAAGCGACGGTGTGCTTCGCAAAATCCTGCTAATGTTCTCATTATTGCGGCCGCGAACAACGCTGCGACAACAGGGCCTGTAATTGCTGTTACTTTTACTACAGTCGGCTGGGAGCCATTGAGTCGAGCAGTCGATTTCCATACAGTGAGCGCACTTAATTAAAACAAATCTTTTACATTTTCCCAGCTATTGGTAATCCTCTCAGCGCCTCCAGGGCCACACAAAGTCAATATGATAGGGAGGTGGAAATCGATGCTCTCGGTCTCTTGCGCTGCTGGGACTTGCTTAAACGCCACAGTATTGACGACAATTACGTTGTCGCCAAATGGTATCTTTCCAGAAGGCCCCCTGCCCGACGTCCCCGAAAATAACACAGCAACTCGGCGCTGCTGGGAAAGGAGGAGCGGGAGGGACAGGAAGTGCGTCGCGTGGCCGCAGATGCTGGGCCTTGCGGCCTTGGGTGTCGGAGGGGCCCGAAGAGCTGAACTCAGGGCAACGTGGGGCTGAGGCTGCGGGGCCGCTGCTTCTTCCTTCCTCAGCAAATAAATAGGAACCGGGGTGTGAAAATGCCTGAAGAAGAGGCCCGTTGACTCTTATTTTGGGCCATCAAAGCATCCCGTGCGTTATTTGCCTCTGTTATTGCTAATGTTATCGTTGGACATTCTTTGCAAATTCTCATTGCGTGAATTTGGCCCAGGATTTCCCTTGAAGTCCCCCTTTGATCTTTAGTGTAAATATTCCCTGCTAAAATGTCCAGATGTTCACTGCTCGCTGTCTTTGAGTTGCAATGGCTGTGCAAGGGCTGCGACCGGAGTAAAAATGTACGTTTTGTCCAGATTTAGATCCTGTTTTTGCAAAAGCTCACGTACGCATGATATCAGTCAAAAGTTGTCAGAGGAGAGGCAGTAGGGGGCGCAGCGGTTCAAGTCGCCATCTTACAGGTGAAGACCCCTGAGGACGGCGCTCCCCCTGCTTCGCTTCACCCGACTGCATAGATGGATAAATCGCCGCACGTCTTCCAAGAAAAGCAGGAGCTAAGGGGATGAATGGCTAAATAAAAAAAAGCTGCCAGCCCCCTAAAAGTATGTACGGCACAAGCCGCCGCATCACGAGCGAGGGGATGCCATACTGCGCCTGACCCAGCCTAGGCGCATCCCCACAGCGGCACCAAAGTGACCTCTGTGATAGATGGCAGCCTGTCGGTGCCACCTACGTCAAGACAATTAGCTGAGTAAATACCGCCGTCTCCGATGTGTCTGCCGCGAGTTGCGCAGATGGCAAATTGATACAACAGAAGGGCGGCTCCGTCCGAGCTACCGTGCCGCGCGCCATGCTTCAAAATAACAAAGTGTATTCGCTTTTGCGACATTAATACGGTGACATTTGAAACACGATCCTCCGCGCTGTCTCATACCGAACACATTTGGCAGACGTGACCCGGGGTAAAAATAGCGGCTGAGTGTCGTGACAAATGTCAAAGGTCTCGGCCCCGTTCCCCTCGGGCCGGCGGCGAATGCCATGCTCTTTTGTCCGCTCGCAGGCTGACAAAACCTGGGAGCACGGCAACTCGGTTCTTCGCCGTTTCCTTCGGGCCTCGTGAGCGCAACGCGAGCAAACAGGTATCGGGACAGAAAATCTAGGCAGAAACACTGACTGTAGTGCTGCTTTGCGCACGGAAAAGACATGGGAGCAGATGATGAAGAGTGAAACGCGTGTCCGTTAACGCCGCGGCCATCGGTTCAGCTCTGCGTGCCGAGTGTCAAATGCGCCCAAGTTGTAGTGACGGACAAAGCAAGAGGGTCCAGCTGGGCGCTCGGGAGAAAAGAGCAGTTTAACAACAAAGCTGAAGGCGTTTATTACAGAGGTGACTTTTTAAGGGCGACGGGAAACCTCACCCGCCGTCCTAATGGGGCTCAGTTGCTGACTGTGAGGATAATGGAGAAATCAGCAGCAGACGGCTGCTCTACTGTAAATAGCGGAGGCGGTGAGGGGGCCAGTGAGGAGGAGAGGAGTCGCGCGGGAAGAACAGCCAAGGCCGGACAAAGCAGCCCAGCTCACCCATCTATCTATCTATCTATCTATCTATCTATCTATCTATCTATCTATCTATCTATCTATCTATCTATCACGACTCCTGCTTGTATGGGGACTTTTGGCCGCCCTGCTGGCCATTCTGTGTACTGCAAAGGCCCGTGTTCCTGTTTACTCCCGTGTGCTGCTCCCCCCACCTCCCCCACCAGATCACCATTATTACCCTCATTGTTACCTCCTGTGTTCCTCCAGTGGGCGTCTCTGTTGTTTATTGTGTTGGGTATTTAAGTCCTGCGTTTGTGCCAGTTGTTTGTCAGATTGTGACTGTGTTTTCCAGTTGCTGGTCTATGATAGTGGTCACTGTTGTCTCTTGACCTATTTTTGCTTGGGAAATTGGATTCCCCTGGAATGACTCTCCCTTGAATCTGCAGCTGGGTCCTGACCTGAATACCCAATGCTATCTATCGGTCCTCTTGCATCTCACAGCAGCTGGGCTGTTTGGCTGTGGGTTTGAATCCCACTCGGTCCTGGTGGGTTTTTTGTTTTCCTCTCCTCGCTTAACAGCTGGTTTAAACCTGTAGTTCCCATATTTGTTGCTCTGGAAGCAGTTAACTAGATCTTGCCCATTCCCTCCTTTGCTGCAGTTTTACTCTGCTTTGCCGCAGCAGCAACAGTGCTCAATAAAAACAAGTGGAAAAACTAGAAGTGTAAGTAAATCAGTGATTTTATTTATTGCTAACTGTAAGCTTGCAGCTTGTGCCATTGTTGCGTTCGAGTGGAAATAGTACGAGTAATGCGTTTCAAAAATTCAATACCAACTACAGCATGAAAGCGAGAGACAGGATGCCGCAACCGTTTGTTGTGGGGGTCTCCAGCTGGAGACGGCGAGATGCTGGGTTTTCTGGGAGGGCCGCCTGAAGGCCGAAGCCTTCCGAGGCCCGGCGTTCCTTCGGCTGTGTCTCCTCCCGCAGCCCACGGTGCGCGCGACGCATGCGGCCGCGTCGTGTTTTCCAGCCCTCAGCGTTTTCTGGGGAACGTCGGGTCCCTCCGGGCCCCCAGAAATACCCTGCACTTCCCAGCACCGCCCGACTGCAGGAGCCGCTTTGTTGTTTCCCAAGCCTAATAAACTCTGTTTGACAAGCGAAAGCAAAGGAAACACAGCCCTGCTTACCAGCACTTTCCGAATTAGCTGAGGTGCTTAAAACCACGGCCGCGCTCGGAGTTGCGTGTTTTTCTCAGGATTTGTGCAGAACGCAGGGATGTGCTTTATTTTTTATTGCTGTTTTAAGCTACATTTATTCACACGTTGATGCTGTATTGGTTAAAAAGAAGGGTTTGTGAATATTTTTGACAGTCCTTTGCTTTGAAAAACAATCCTTGTTACTTCTGGTGCTTCATTGCAGCACAACATAGTTGAGGCAACGTTGCCTGGCATGAAAGGGCAACAAAAGCAGAAGCAACGCAACCTTTGGCAAGCGTGCACTTCCCGTCTTTGGTGCCCACACATTCTGCACAAACCCAAATTTTAATTCAAGTGTTATTTAAATGTTTCCTATTTTGTGCGGCATATTTGGAGTAGAAATTGAAATTGGAAATGCATTCAATAAATAGAATAAGTTTTTGCTGATTTCCTGTCATCAGTTTTCTAAAACTTTTGCTTATTAATTGCAAGGTCAGCAGAACTGAAATCTTTTCATTGCCAATTCATAATGTTTTAATACATTAGATTTCAAAAATAACTTTTTTTTTAAAAGAAATTCTTTAGACAGGAAGGGTGATTCTAGTTGTAATTTTTGCGGTTTTATGTTCTAGGGAGTGAAAATGTGTTTTTCGGCATCTGTGTCACTTCCTGTGAGGATCTGGAGGAAATGAGTGGTGTGGCCTCTCCGATGGCACATGGGAAGGAAGCAGAGTGCTGTGGCAGTGACCTTGGCTCTTCTCTGGTGTCACTGGGGTCTGGGTTGGGCCAGGCCACGCAGCAGCTCTTGGCACAATGCAGCGGCTGTACGGCTTTGTTTTTTAATTTTTGAATTTTAATCTATGTCAATTTTTGCGCTGTCAAAAAATAAACAGATGTTACTTCAACCGAAGGAGGAGTTTCGGCTGGAGAAACCCGGTGAGGTGGCGGCTACCGGGCCGCGT
This sequence comes from Heterotis niloticus, assembly GCA_018136845.1. Lineage (NCBI taxonomy): Eukaryota > Metazoa > Chordata > Actinopteri > Osteoglossiformes > Osteoglossidae > Heterotis > Heterotis niloticus. Next base: position 25,085,114 of record CM030903.1, read on the forward strand.
GCGTCTGCCGTTCGCGGAGCTGCCGTCCGGGATGCTTTCTCGCACCTTTCCGTCACTTTAAGCCCGACACAAACGGCGGCGTCCGGCAACACGCTGCCCGGTGCAGGGGTAGCGCTTTCCAGATACGACGCGCAGGAACACAGGGACCTCGAGAGCGAGCGGCAGGAGGTGAGGGTCACATGCATGGCAGTGCTAGCAAGGCGGAGCCCCGGGGGGATTAACTTTATGTACTTACCCTACATTGCGACAGTAAAAACTACCCAGCTGTGCAATGGGGTAAATAACGCGTAAGCTGCGAGAATAAATGCACCGCAGGCCTAGAAATATTCTGCCCTGTATCTGCGGCTCCATCGCATTGCACGGCTGATGGCGCAGCTCCTCCGCAAGGTGTCAGAGTCACCGTTGACGTCTTCCCGGCTAACATTCAGGTCCCTTGGTGCACCGCCCCACCGAACGCACGCGGTCGCTTAATTGAATCGGGCTTTTACACGCTGTCCTGTTGACCGCACGCGGGCCCCCCCACGCACAAACACGGACGCTTGCATACAGCTCACACGCGCCGCATCATAAAGGTAATGGGTGAGGCCCGCATTTTTACGAGCCCGGAAAATGGGACGAAACCATTTGGATTTTATTATTCCATTTACTCTTGCCCGGGCCACAAAGTGGTTGTGAGGCCCCCGCTTTATGTATTCAGCTGCTCTCCCCTCGCCTAGCATGCAGAGGCGCTTAAATAAACCATCAGGCGGAGCGCAGCTGCAACAACAGGCGATCGATCGCAGGCAGGTTGCTGTGTGGATGGCGGGCTGTGAACACGGCGGCTCCAGCAGGTGGGATGGGAGCTGTAATTTGCTGCCGAGGGGTTTCTGTGCCCGTCGGACTTGAGAAAACTGTAACTGGCGCCTCCCTGGATAGCGGGCCGCGCTCTAATAGAGCTGCTGTGCTTGGAGGAGGCTCGCCGCTGTCTAAACTATTGACTCCCTACCTGCCGCCACATCTGGGAGCGCTTTACTCTGGGGCAGCAACAAATAGCGGGGGACTGGTTAGTGCCCGAATACTTTTTGAGCAACTGAGTGCCTCAAGAGGACTTCCTGTGTGAGGAGAGCCATGCTGGTGTAACGTCCCTCCTCTCTATTTGTTTCAGTAAGACACAATTCACAATTTTAACATGCAGAACCCACAAATAAAGGTAAAAATGGCAAAAAATATTGTACCAACATGCTGTCCTGTAGAGACATACATCTTAGCTCCGGTAAATAGTGCGGTGTGCATTTATTGTCACTTTGTTCTGTTTGCAGTGCAGCTCCTTGGTGAGGTGAGGGAAGAATTCAAATTCTTTTTCTCGCACCGTTTCCTCTCGCGGAAGTCCAACATTCAGGAGACCGGGGACACTTTGGGAATTCAAGGCATCTTTCAACAATGCACCTCCACGTGGTGCACGCAGGTGAGAATCACACATCTGCAGGTAAACTTTAGCTAAAAGGTCCGGCAAGGGATCCAAGCTGAAAAGTGATCCTAAGAGAGATAGACGTGGGCGATGAGTGAACCCACAGAGAGCAAAAACAAGGAAATATGCCAGCTGTGCTCGCTTTAGCACAGTCCTGCCTGCCAGCGTCCCCCGAGGTTACAGTGAGACCACCTTTAAATCCTTGGTCTCGAGCTGACAACCTTTCACGTGAAAACGGTTTGTCAGTACCGGAGGCACGCGGGCCGCGCCGTACGACGCGCCCGTTTCGCACGTCGCACGGCCTGGATACGCGTGTTTATCCTCAGCGCCGTGTCCCTGGCAGTGTGAGCGCGCTCCCTGCCCGGCAAAGTCAAGCTCCACTGCCAGTTAGTGTGGGATGAGCCAAACTTCACGAGCGCGGTGCTCGACTGCAGCCACACCCGTGCACAGCGCATACCTGGCATGGGAACTGCGCTGCCTCTGCCTGTGGCGGCTGGGAGTGACCGCTGCCCAGTCCATCACCGGAACCTCTCTACCCGCCATCCCGGAGAGCTGTCTGTTCCGGGTTCTGTGCTCCGTGGTCATTCTCTCCCGTGTCTGTGCACAAAGCAGAATGACAATGAAGTGACCTTTGAACCCTGGTCAAATCGGGATATTAAACGCATCTGTAAATATTTTTAATTTGGCCTAAAACAGCGGTGCCGCGGTGGCGGCCGCTTCGCTTCAAATTGCGACTCTACTTACAAGCGGGGGCTTTTGAGCAGCGCTCAGATGAATTACAGAACAAAGATGTCAGCGCCGTGACAGAGATCATAGCCCAATTGTGACATCCGAATAAGGGGTGTTGATGTCACGTTCCGCGACTCTGGGTGAGCGCCAGTTAACTGCGGCGCGCAATGAAAGCGAATTATGCTCCAGAGCGCAAACGCCCGTGAATGCGCGAGTTGAGCTGCGTGTTCTTGTGCAATTGCCTCTGTGCGAACGAACCGGGCGCTGCAATTGCCTGCGATGGCTCTGCCTTCGGAGAGCCCGGGCCGCCTGCCTTTCGTTGCCGTCGTCCTCGGAGGCGAGCGCGCGAGCTGGAATAACTGACTCTCGTGAACATCGAGCGGCAAGTGCGCACTTCCTGAGAAACCGCGACACAGGGACAGACCCTAAGCCCAGGCCTCCAAACACCTTGCGCTCACTTGCAGTGCGGCAGAAAGCGAAAGTTTAAACATTTTTCCTCAACACTTTCGCGCCTCTTGCTAGTGAACCTTGGGAGGTCACACAAGTAATAATAATTTATTTAGAACTGATTTTGGGGAGCGACAGCCTGTTGAAAAAGTGCATTTGTTGTGAGCGCGTAATAGGCGCCCGCTCTGCCGTGACCGCTGGTGTTGCTGGTGCGCGGACGCGCTTTAAAAGCGCCGGCGTGTTTACTCAGCCGTGCCGCACAGCCGACTACGGCAGAGGCCCCTGTGGTGCGGGGTGCGAGGGCCTCTAGATGTCTTTAGACGCTGCAAGCTCCTCTCCTCCACACGTTCACGGGATAGTGGGAATGTTTTGCACATGGATGACCTTTACGCAGCTCCGCTCCCCTGTGTGTTGTCGGTCCTGCCTCACAGAAGAGCGTGAGGACGAGACCTTGGTGCTGCGGCGTCCACGCGGGCCGAGCCCTCCTACTCCCCGGCCGCAGCCGACTTCTCCGCTTCTTCTTCTTTTTTTAGCGTTCTCTGCTCCATCTCCCTCAGTATGAATTATTCACTGGCTGAAAACAGGCCGTCTTGAGGCCGAGGTATTTATTCGACTTGCGCGGTTACGTCTTTTTCATGTGTGCCGCGGTGCATCTGCAGGTCGGGTAAAAAAAAAAAAGTACATTTTCAGACGTAAGGTTTGCCGTATCGTGGTCTCCCTTCCTGGGCGCCATGTGCTCACCGGGTACGCCGAAACCCCCAGTGAACAGGCAAAAGGTGCACGTGAAGGCCTGCGCGAATGCATGCGGTCGCACACACACCCACACACAAACAGTTTTTACAAACAAACGCGGGCGCAATCCTCTCATCCACAGCTGAACTTTTGCACCGCACATTAAGCAGGTGTCCCCCCTGCAAATCCAGTTGCCAGACAAATTAAGCCAATTACAGTGTGAGGGCAAATGGTTAACCCCCATAATATACATTTCCCAGCCTCCCCTGCAGTCCCGACCGAGTCCCGCGGGGGCGGAGCTCAGTCCCGGACTTGTACCCTAGGCGACCCGGGCCTGTTGGCTCGTATTATTAGAGAGCCGGTGCGGTGTGTGTGTGTGTGTGTTTGCTGCCAGGCACAAGTCCAAGGCAAATCAAAGGGGAAAAACAAAACAAAGTTTAAGCCAACGTTTGCCAATCTCACGCGCTCACCGCTGTCACCTCCTCAAAGGCTTGGCTGGCGGATTTCAAGGCCCCGTCCAGAGCAGCCCAAACCCCCGCCCACGGACAGCACCGCCCCTCGCGCCCGGAGACGTGGCCTTGGGGGGAACGGCGAGACCGAGAAGAGCATTGAGAAGGCATCCTAGAGGTCAGCCGGCCACTTACCGGCACACGCAACAGACCGCGACCCTCCCAAGATGGAGCGCAACATCTCGATCGGCAAACGGGGATCTTCGGTAGCCTCGCGTTTTCGTGGAAGGCGAGATGACGTCTCAAGCAATAAACGCCAGCGCGTTTCCACTCGCGCTTCCACCTTAAACCCGGTTTCGTCCGAGCTGCCGCATCGCACGGGCGACATTTACGCCCCACGGCCGAGCAGCGTTGCCCCGAGACCCCCCGCATAAAAATGAATGATTTGCATGACAGATGTTTCCAAGGCGCTGCGAGCTGGAGGGACAGTGCGCCCTTTGCCATTAGAGCAGAGATCGTGTCTCCGAGCGCAGCGCACACTTAATCAGATGGAACGCCAATTACGCTCTAACAGGAGATTTATTCTTGTATTTATTTCTTGTACATCACTTTGCTGCAGCTCAGATTAGCCATTAAAGGTTGTGATCCAAATGTGAAGTATTTTGGTGCTGCTAGACCTCGGGTAATAGATGGGACTCGTGCTCCGCATCCACTGCTTCCTGCAGCGCTTGCAAAATAATCCTTTTTACGCCGGACACTGCAAAAAATAAACACGGCCGTCTTGGCATTTCTCTAATAAATAGCAGCGCACTCGGTGCCACGTGGCTGGTGAGTATGCCGTGCGAGTACCGCGGTGATTAAGGGTAAAGTTGCTGCCAATTCAAGCGCTGGATGGGGCCCAGCTATTGTACCCATGAACTCCAGCGACATCATCAGGTTCACCGAAACTGTCCTTTCCTCGGGATAAAATCTGCCGGGCAAAGAAGTATTAATAAAGTACAGTAAGACCCCAAGTATCCCTCTGGATGTGTTGAGAAAAGAAAACAGCTTAAAGAAACGGAGCGACGCGGCATTTTGCACAAATGGAACCTGAAACTGTGCGACAATACAAAACGGTTTACTTGCACCTTTAACAACAGCAAATCCACACAGAGTGCAGTCTGTTTTATGGATAACAAATATAAAATTCTTGTTGAACAAGCAGGATGGCTTAATGTCTGCATGCGAAGGTGCGGGAGCGGCAAACACCGCAGCACGGCCTCCTCCTTCAGTTCCTTCTCAGGTGAGCATCCTGGTCCCCCAGCGCACGTCTTCTGCCGGATGTGGCTCCTCCTGGGCCACCGGCCGGGAAGCAAAGGCAGCCGAGTCCAGCCTGGGGGGCATTTCTCTCAGCGCGGACCAGGGAGTCCCGAGACACAGGCCTCTGGGACACCCCCCCCCCCGCCCGTGCAACAACAAAGCCCATCAGTTGCCGAAAACTACGGCTCACGGTCCCTTGTTGTCCACGGCTCACAGCTTCGTCGAGCAAAAAGCAGGAGGGATCATTTGCAGCTCCGGCTTCTGGATTCAGCTCATCAGATCCTCCAACGCTGACCGTTGGCTACGGCTTCCCGTTTATTTTTCGAGGCCAACAAGCTCACGTGTAAATGTGCGCAGCGGGCAGTAAGGATGTCCCGTGTTCGCCGAGAGAAGCGCCAAGCGGCAGTTGGAGAAGTCGGTGAGGCACAGTGGCGGAGTGAAAAACAAGAGGTGGCCTTGGACAGGTGAGAGTGCCGCTCACCTGGGGGTCTCAGTGCTTGCCTGCATGGAAGCAGAGGTCGACATCTGCATGAAAAAGAAATGAAATGAGCACAGCAAACCTCTCTGTCTCCCTCCCTCCCTCACACACACACACACACACACACACACCGTTCCCCTTTCCCTTTTCTCGCTGTCGTTCTGTCTTCCTGTCCCTTTTGTGCTCGAGCTCAGCGTGGTACCAGTTGTAATCGCTGTTGGACACAATTTCAGGGGCAATTTAAAGACAATTTATTATCTTCGACATAAACAAACACGGGGCGCAGCCTTTCTGGATGTTAATTTGCGATCTGTTAAAGAGACTTTAAACACCGTTTGCCAGAATGTCCTCAGAGAGGGGTTTTTAGTGCAACAGCACCTTGGCGGACGGCGAAACCGAGCCACTGCGCTCAGGCTGCTGTGCTGGGCCCAAATTCTGCTGCTTGGTTTCTTTGCCAAAAAGTTCTGAGCTACATCAGGGCCTCTGGATGCCGCCGCGTTTAATATTCCAGATATATTCTGCTTTCTAAACGCGTTGCCTGTGTTCAGCTGTGAGGTGCGGTGCCGTTTGCGGAGCTGGAAGTGCGTGCGGGGACGTGGCAGGCTGTGAGAGGCTTGCACGGCAGTTTGGGGAAAAAAGGTCCTCCGGCTTCTTCATCGCCAGCACACCTGAGAGCAGAAGCCCGTCTGCAGCTCCATTTGTTACCAAAGTCACAATCAATAAACACTTAACAATGGTTGTCCCTGGGATTATTTGCTGGAACGGTTCTGTGAAAACTTCTGATAAAGCTGTGACATATAAGCAAAAGAATGACGAAAATGAAAGCTAATTTAAATAGGAAATAAAACCTCATGCTTTTCGCACCCTCCTAAACCATCCTGACAGCTGAGTAACCGATCCCTTAAGTGGATCGCAATGTTTGTCAGCTTCTGGACGCTTTCAGATTTACTAAAATGGTTAACGTTCACTTTCCTTAACTTATCGAAAAGCCTTTGATAAAGTGACAAAATATATACGTATTTTGATTCGGCTTCAATCTGCGTAAAAAGTAACTTAAAATGACTAAAAGTAGAAATGCCTTATTGACTTGGACACCAGACTCCAGCTGTAAACACTGTGCAAGGGAAGTGAAAGAAGGTGGTGCGACACTCCTATCCCACGTGGCTGTGCATGGAAGCGGGGGTCACATTTGGTCCCCAGCACACAGAGTTTTTTAAACAGAGTGAGAATGAGTAAATATGTGTAAAAATGGCTATTGAGTGCAGGCTTTCTCTCCATCACACCGCTGAGATGTGTCATCTTTAGCTGTTTTTTTACAAGCTGTCGAAATGTCCAAGCATTTCTTTGCGTGCGCTGTTTCTTGCTTGCCAGCGGAGAATTTAATGCCACGCGGCGTAACAATGAGAGCATTAAAAGCATTTCTGTGCGAATCATTGCGGCAGAAGCTTATTTTCTGGCAAGCGTGGAGCTGAGCGCTTTTGCTGGAGAACTACAGGCCTGCGGAGGCACTTGGAAAAGGCATCTGGAGCCCCCCCCCACCCCTCCAGGACTTCAGGTAACATTCACACTTAATCACAAATGAGCGTCAGCTTAAGAGAAAGTGACACAACAGGGGTCTCCATTGTGCGGACCTCCCTCCACGGAGCCCCAGATGAGCTCAGACTCACTTGTGCCAGAACCTAGCCCCCCGCCTCCAGCCCCGCTGTTTACTAGTAAGCGTGCCAGTAAACACCGGGTGACCGTATTTGCTCTGCATCCTGAGGATTCCTCTCTGCTGCGTCTGCTGGGTAATGAAGCAGGAACGACCGCGGCTCCGGTTAAACGCTGCTCCCTGTTTTACTTGCGGGCCCTTGCAGCGCCGTGGCAAGAATTTAGTCCTGCCTGTCCGTTGGGGGTCCTCGGCTCGGCCTGAGAAAAGGGGCGAACCCCCCTTCGATACCCAAGCGGATGATGCCTGAAATGTAGCGGTGAACCTCTGGCACAACCTCGATGGAGACCCGAGTCCTTGTGAGGAGAAAGAGCGCTCGACTCAGCTGAGGTCCCGTGTGCCGCCTTCCGCTTCGCCTGTAAACACGTTCGCTTCATTTGAATACGTTAATACGCGCGCGCACGGCGTCGGCCGCTTGGTTAATGGAGCTCGGAGCTCGGAACGCCGGACGCGCAGCTGCCGGTGGCTGCGGTTTGTTCACTTCATTTCTAACCAGTTAGTTTTAATTTGGTTTTGTAATTTCTGTTCAGTTGTTAGCGGCGTAACGGACGAGGCCGCCGCGCCCGGCCGGGCACCTCAACAGCTCGCAGAGGTTTGTTGCGCTCGCTGTCGCCCGCCAAACTGGCGAGAACTTTGCACGTTGGCAGCTTTGGCTTTCCGGCCCCGGTCGGTTTTCTGCTGACAGCAAATGAGCATCGGTGAGCAGTAACGCCATCTTCGGCCGTTTGCTGTCCGTCTGTCTCGCCGCTCGCCTATTTTATAGCTCAACTTGTTCACCAGCTCCGCTGTTTATGACATTCGAGGCAAAACGCGGGACTTCCGAACACTTCGGAGCGGTTAAAATGCCCCGTACGTGCAAATGTCGACAAAAAGCCCCGCCGTAGTCTAATGTATTTGCTGGAACAAAGTTAACTTGATTGTTTTTAAACATTTACATTTCCAGACATCTGAAGAATTCCTGCACTGCGAGCTCAGCCCGGCTCTTACAGTGGGGGGGCTCGGTAGTGTTTGTATAGCTGCCCACTTTTTATAATTCACATTAGGCAAATTGACCTTCTCCCAAGAAGTCAATGGTCATTCCCAAGACAACGGCAGTTGAGATTTGATTTATTGTGCCGGCAAATTAATGGGGGATTACAAAGTTTACCAGACCTCAGCTGTCTACGGCCCGCTTTCTGTTTGGATTGCTGGTAGCAATTTTGACCAACAAATTCTTTGAGCCGGAGCTGCGCGTACAAAGGAAGACAAATAGGTGTTCGGCATGTGAAATGCGCTCCGTGTTGCGGCTGCTGCCGCAAGAATAAAATCCAAAAACTATTAGTGCTAAGTTAGAGAAACAAAGGAGCCACGAGGTCCCCCATCCCAGGCCGAGCGGAGCGCATTTCTGCTTTTCAAACTACACAGCCTTGGAATACAGAGTCTGAATCTCTGGACCTTATTAGCTCAAATGCATAAATAGAAGCTTGGCAGGACAGAAAAACCCACATTCTTTTATAGCCGTTTGCAAACCTATGAAAGGGTCTTTTTTTAAACATTTTAAATGCATTTAGCGTTGTCTTGGATACAAAATACGTAGCGGTACAAACGTAGCCTGTTGTGCTTAACCTGTAATGTTTGAAGGAATAAGCAGGGCTCAGCGGAGAGTCGGGGAGGACGAAGGTGAGAGGCGTGAGCTTGGTGCCGTGGCGCGGGGGGTTTGCGATGCCGGAACCGCAGATCCTTGAGCACCGATCCAGCCTGCGAGCGCTTTGCAGCAGGAGCTCCAGGTTTCAAACAAACTCTCGCCGTGGCACCCCATGGCAAAACATGGTACCGACCTCGGGTCGTGCAAACAACACAGCTTTAGAGATGCACGGTCTTTTGTTCTTTCCTCAATTGCAAAAAGCAAATTTGATGCGGAATCTTAATTTTTGTCATTCAGCCGCACGCCATTTATTAAGCAGTTTCAAATAAGACACTTGGCACAACCAAAGTTTACCCCCTAACCTACCCTTTGCTGGCCAACATGCAAAGTACTTATTACACCATTTTATCTTATCGGTGTCCTTTGCCATTAAAGTTTACTTGGAATAACCTTGTTATCACCCTGTATGTGTATGTGTGTGTATGGCTGACCCCTGTACTGAGCACATTTACAGTAACACATGGTTCAAAGCATTCAGCTCAGTCTTCTACGCTGTTCGTGCGTGCCGCACGCAGCGTCCCGCACGCAGCGTCCCGCACCACGTTTTACTGCAATATTACACTGTTACTAACCCCATGCCCAGCTCAGCACCTTTTTGCTTCGCATCAGCTTATCTGAAAAATTTGCTGTTAAAATAGGCAGTTTCACGGTGATGTTCAAGTCCCACGTTTCCTCTGTCCTGCATCCTGTATGCCATCCTTCGCATCTCATTGTGTCACTCTGAACTCTTTGTGTTTCCACGGTGACCGAGACGGCGGTCCCCAACGTTTGTGCCGAGACCGAATTCTGCGCCGCAGCCCAAGCCGCACCCTAAGGCCCCTGCAGTCTGCGCAAAGATGTCTTCGCTGTTTTATTCACACGGGTCAAGTCCTATGTCTTGGGATGTGCGACAGTGCATGTTCGCGTAAAAAAAATGTAAAGTTGAACGAGATGGAATTATTAAGATCGAAATAAACTTTGTGACAGTTCCTTAATGTATAAAATCAGGCCGCTTCACGTGAGAGTAGCGCCTTTTTCCGGAACGATCGCCCGCGGTTGCAAGAAGGAGCAAAGAGCCAAGCAGCTTCGGCCGCTTCAGCCGCATCCTCGCCCGAGAGCCGCTCGGCCCCGGGGGCCACATCCCTGCGCCGGAATGCAGAGCGAGGCTCGTAAATGAGGGCCGCCAAGGAAAAGTCTCTGGTGTCCAACTGACGGTGACCCATCATCTGGTTAAAATCAGCCAGTAATTCCACTAATTTCTGTGCCCCTCTCGGCCCTCGACGCCCAGTTTAGGGGGGGAAAGACCACGTCGCTCTCGCACACCTGCGTCTTGAACTCTGCGAGAAAAGGAAGAAAAAACGTCGCAAAAATGCGCTCCGTCTTCCTGAGCAATCAGACGTTTTTGAAGAAAGGAAAAGCACGGCACGCGGTTTTCTTAAAGGTGCAGCTTTCCACCCGAAGACGAAGCGGTCCTGAGTATTTCACCTTGCGCGCTGCGAAAAAACTAAGGCGTTTTTCTGCACCGCTTTTCTGACGGTAGACATCTGCGTGGTGCAGCCTTGACCGAAAATGTGTACATCCCGCAATAACGCGGCTGCGGGTTTTGGTGAAACTGCGAGAGCCGTTCTTTAAACCGCAGTTTGAAAGCGACTACCTGAGTGGTGCTGCAATGACTAAAAGGCAGGAAGACAAGCGAGGAAGTGAATAAGCCACCGGGCACGGCGATGCTTCTGAAGATACTTTGCAAGTCGCAAATAAACCCCACTTTCACCTCACTTTAGATTTAAGGCCAAAACACTTTGCTGAGGGATTGAAGCAGGACTTAAGTCATATAAGCACAAGGTTGCTGGGCGCCAGCGGTCAGAAGGTTAAGGCTACTTAGTGACGCAGAGCCACAGAGCCGCACAGGCGTCCGCCACACATCCGCGGCGAGAAGACGGATCGCCGGGCGTTTGCTGCGCTCGCAAAGATGCAAATGGTAAAAAAAAAATGCAAATAGTGGACAACATGCAAGACCTCGCTTTTCCAAAACGGCCGCTACCTTCCCTCAAGTTATTCAACCTCTCACCCAGAGGGCCCCTGGACGCGACCTCTGACCTCGCGCCATTTGCTCAAACGTGTCTGCTGATTTGACCCCTGGAATCTGCAAAACATTACAAGAGCTAAAGAGCTGAAAAGGACGGCGGAGGCGAGAGGCTTCGCGCAGCAGCAGCAACGGCAGCAGCAGCAGCCAAGCGAAATGGCGCGGATCGAAGCGTGGCCATTTGTAAGGCTAGCAGAGGACGGAGGAACGAGGGGGTCTGGACTGGTGAGCGCAGCCGCTGGACGTCCTACTGGTAGACGTTCGCGATGCTCCCGGACCAAGTTTGTGGCATCGAGTGGCCTAAAGTGAATCTAAACAGGCTGAAGTTCAAAACGGGAGAGAGGTGTGCGGATGCTGCGAGGAGGGAGGGTCTTCTCTGAGGGGCTCAGATAGTCAGACAGCTGGACAAACGTTCATTTCAGCCGTGAGAAGAAAAAAAGCAGAAACTAAGGAGCATTAAAATGTGTCCTTTTCCAAAGTCCGACGGGTTTTGGGTGACGCTCGTGTCTTTATCTCTTCTCTTTGCTTTCTTCCTTTCTTCTCCTTTGCTTTTATGATTGCTTTGTTCCCCCGCTGTCTTGCCTGGTTTCTGTGCTAGAAAGTGAGTTGTGGAGGGGGGTGGTGACCATTCGAGGCGCTGGCCTATACAACAGTTGCTTGTCCCCGCTGAATGCTTTTGTTTCCTCAGGCTGCCATTCATCACGGAGGCTTTGGTGAAAGACGAATAAAGAGGGGCGCTGACCTCGGTCTGAGGCCTCCGACCTCTGCGAGCCCGGGGGTCAGATTTTCGGCAACTCTGCCAGCGCCATTCCTTGACCGCAGGCCCCCACCTCAGAATAGCCGGCGTACGAAATGAATGGAAGGAGATGGTGGGAAAATTCAATAATTTATAGTCGGCAGCCGGGTGTCTATTTCAAAGGGGGGATCCCATCCCAGATCAGCTGACAGGTGGGGTCAGGGGTGCTGTTTGCACTTGATATTTCGACCACATTACAGTAACATCTGCACGTTCGGGGACGCCTGACACAGACGATTTTGACCGCTACGAGTTCCTGTGAATGAGACGGGCTGAGAGTTTAGTTTGTTTGACTAAATCGCCACCGAGACACTGAAAAGCAGCACGGGGGTCATTGAGGTCAAAGTCAACGCAGCATCACAGCATCACGACCACAAGTGTCTTGGGTGTCGTACACATTAAAACACACAACCGTTACCCACTTCCTGCCCATCACTCATCACTTCACGTCTCTCTGTCCTACTGGGTCCCATTATCGCCCCATTTTTTTTTCACCCGCCGGCCTTCGGCCCCAGGGGCCGCTGCTGGTTCAACAGCCCTCCACGGAGTCGTTGGCGCTCGGCAGATGAAGGAACCCAGGGACAGAGTTGGGGACGACCAGCTGCTCCGCCGGACCCTGGGAAGGGGCGCTGTGCGAATGTCCCACACCTATAAACGTGTCGGGCACCTCGCTCCCCCACCCTCCCCCTTCATTTAGCTGCCCGGTTCCACGGTGGCTCCACATCAAACACAATGAGGCCTCCTTTAGAACAAATGGTGTCATTGTTTTGGGGAAAACACTGCTGCTGGACCGGGGGATCGGCCATTCACTGTGTGGGACGTAGCCCATACATGTACGCATACCGCGTTGAAGCCTCCTGCCGAATACTGATCTCGGAGACCCTCCTTCATGGCCTAACCGTGACTCCGAAGGTATACACGGAACTGCACTACGTCTGAGCTCTGTCTCAGCCATGAGTTCCAGTTGCGAGAGGACTCCTTCATGTAAGATCAGAGGAGCCCAGACCGTGCGCCCAGCCCTCCCAGATGACTCCTTCCTAACCCTCCCGCAATACCTCTCATTCTGCTGCCCTCCTTAATAAACATGGAGGCCAATTTTCCAGCACATTAACCTGGAAGGCGATCAATGTGCAGAGTTTGATGCTGAAAGGGACAGTAGGGCTCCGGCAAGACGGATGGGTCTGCCGTCTCACAGCGGGCCGCGTTCCCACTGCCCTGGTCATCGTCTCAGACAAAGGCTCCATTCAGGGGATGCTTGACACCAGCCTCGTAAACTAGTCGTGACCACAAAGGCCCTGACATTTTAAAGTACCAGCAACTACCCCTTTTTATTTCACTACAGGGGCAGAAAGGAAGAGCGAAGGTCCATTGTGAGACAGTGCGGCGCTCTGCTGACAGGAATGCCGCCATTAATATTCTCCTGCGACACAACCACTTCTTTGTCCTAAAGAATCAAACCTCTTTTTCTTCACATTTTCTCATTTCTTCTAAAATATTCCACAACATCTGCACCTCATCCTGAAGCAGGGAGCTAAAATAAACACCTGTCACACATTAGGGCCCTGAACTGCAGGGGACCGCTCACTAACTCGGTCACCAGCAGTAACTAGCAGTGACGATAATAGTTATAGCAGCAACTAGCTTATCCGTGCACTAAACGCTCACTCGGTATTGCTCACCTGTGATCCAGGTAAGGTTCATGGTGGCCTGGAGCCCATCCTGGAGGCACATGGCCAAGGAGGATGAAGCCAGCGCATCGCAGGGCAACCACATGCACTCACTCGCACGCTCAGTGCAATTCGGCGTCAGTGGCTCTCGACCTGAAGCCAGGACCAGCGGACCCGTGAGTCCAAGGCTGCAGTTGACTTTCTGACCTCACCAGTTGTCAGCAGACCATGAGCTTCACTCTGACCCACGACACCATGTTCTTGCCGGGGTGGAGTGGTGACAGTCGTCCGTCCGCCGGAGCTCAGCGCAGGGAAACAGCTGCACCGCGGAGCGAGGTTCACGTGGGTTCGAGGTTCTGTGGCGTCAGGTCAGCAGTGGCCTCACCCACCGCAGAGGGGGACAAGGGAAATTTTTTTAAAATATTTTATATTTATTGGAGTCGCAGCAAAGGACTTTGGGGGAAGTGGGGGCTTCAGAAGCCCCCGGAAACCGAAACATCAGAATTAATCGCGCTCGCTGGTATTAATCGCTAACGTTGCTCTTGGCAACGAACAATTTTTCAGGATTTTTCCACAAATCAGAGCCTCATTTTGCTGATAAAGAAGCAATTAAAGCACCATCTTTGGAAGCCCATACAGCGCGGAGCCATACAGCACACCTGTTGCAGCGGTCGGTCGAGGCCCGCCGCACGGGGGTGAACGCGACACAACCCCTTCCGTCCCGGTTGCTAAGCAGTTGGAACTCCTGGCGCCCCGAGACGGACGCTGCCGCACGACTTTCTCTCCCCGTCTGGAGGTGCCGCGGTCCACTGTACTTCCGTCACCTGCTGCTGCACTCAGGTGCAATTGATCCCTTGGACTTGGTTTTAAAATATGACCTCAAGTGCCAGAGATTAGCGCCCGGTCAGCTGGCTCCTTCGTGCCCTTTCGGCTATATTTAAATAGGCTGCAGCAACAGTGACCTTCCAGCCCCCGGGGAAAAGCAAATATTACCCCCAACATGGCAAGTGTTTCCCCAGCTACGGTCCCGAGGACGGGTCATTTACACCGTGACTCCCACCTAGAACCCGGTCTCCTGTTAACCTTTACACTGCCGTACCCCTATTACCAGGGTCCAGAGAGAGAGACAGCAGCCAAAGTCCCTCCGTAGTCCTGCTGAGCCCTGACGGTTTGACAATCTTTACAGTCCCTGTGACTGCAGAGTTACTGCTCAGCGGTTGCAAATGGTTGCATTCTGGGGTAAAACTAGCATTTTTGAGTTTTAGTGAAGTAGTTTTATTGCTGCATCTTTAGCCAAACTGCAGCCTTTCAGGGGTTAATAATGATATTCGGGTAACGGAGAAAACGCTGAAAAATTCATTGATTCAACCGAATGCAGCAGCTAAGTCAACGGTTAAACGGAACCGAATTCTCGTCTCAAACCTGCCGTTCAGTTTCAAAAATCACGACCGCATTTATGCGAAACACAGTAGGCAACTGGCAAAAATGGTCCAACTGGAAAATTGGTCAAAGTTTACGGCTCAGAAGAGTAGGACGTTTAACAGGGTAGCTGCTGAAAACCATCCAAACAAAATATTTATAGAAGAATGAGTACAGATAATAAATCTGCAGGTCTACTACTGATTTAAATCCGTCCCACCGCGTTCACACTGCCGGCTGTCGCTTCTCTCGTTTTTCGAAGCGGTTTTGTTTGCGTAAAGGATGCTGTGGGGCTTAGGTGTCCGTGCGTGGCTTCCTGACACGCACATGGATGAGTGACGTTGCGGTGGCTCAGCCTGCACCCGGGGGGGGTT
Organism: Heterotis niloticus; assembly: GCA_018136845.1. NCBI lineage: Eukaryota > Metazoa > Chordata > Actinopteri > Osteoglossiformes > Osteoglossidae > Heterotis > Heterotis niloticus. The sequence goes on from CM030903.1 coordinate 25,100,405, forward strand.
TGAGGGAAGCGCTTGGGTCCGAATCGCTACGTCACCGAAAAGCGGAAGAAATAATTATTTTGCTATAAAATTATAAGCTAATGTTCAGGTGAGAGTAGAAGAAGCGGCGGCTGTGGAAAACAGATCCTTTGCATTACAAGCAGTCTTTTTGTGGACGTTTCTGTACTTCTTCAGTTTTGCTTGCCTATTTTTTCTCTTTTGGCGCTGGATTACCGCACCTGTCAGGCATTATGAGCGCTTTGTGCTTGTGCTCTTCTACTTGGATGTAGGAACCTCAAATTCAGGACAAGGATGCCGGAGCAGAACTTCCAGCTGAATCCCAGGGTGCTTAGCAGAACTTCACACCCGTCTCTAAAAGCCGTTTTCTATGGAACGGGGGGGCACAAGGCCCTCGACTGGCTGCAGGCCACTTGACTCGGGACAAAAGCCGGGAAAGGAAGCACAAAACGCGATCGGCTCCAGGCACCGGCGCTGAGGGAAAGGCTGCTGGAGTGGAATAAGTAAGGTGCCTTTCAACCTGTCTCAGGCAGTTACTTTCCAGCCCGCGGGTCTGCTCACCGCTAATACCCTTTAATTTGGCTTAAAGCTACTGACAGCATTTTAATGGCTGCTAATGGCGATGCTCAAGCAGGGGCCTAAACTGCAGTCAAAAAAAAGGATAATAAAAAAGTAAAAATATCTGATTCTGTAATGCGTCAGACCAGACCGTCTCCGTTTGTGCGCAACTGCCATTTTTCGGGGACTTGCGTGCATCTGGAAATCGAGGTAAAGTTTTAGGCCCTCGCACACGGAATGGCTTCCATCGGATGTGAAACGGGGGGCATTAGCACACAATGGCGGCCTAATCTCCTCAGCGCAGCCTTTTCAGAGCGACGTGGCCAAGTCTTACCGGCTCCCTGGTCGCTCAGCTTTGACCGCTCGCTCATAAAAATCAGCTTTTCTGCAAAGCGGAGGGGGCCGACGTTGGGGATTTCTGCCAGAGAGGCCAGTGCGGCTCTTAAAATGTGGGAGAGGACTGCGTCAGGATCTGATAAAGCTTCCCCAACGGCGCGCGCTCGGCTGAAACGCGTTTTCCCCGCTCTCCTTTCATGGGAACTGGCTGTTGCGCGGCTGCTTGGCTCCCAGCATCGGCCTGTAATATAAGCCTCATTCGTGGCCTGATTAAAGCTTCTGCCAAATACATGCGGACACAGAGTCTCTTCCAAAGAAAGGCGACCTTTAGCCCGCGGGTCACGCTGAGACGGCAGAGGTGACGGAGCTCCTTGGTTCGTCTCAGCTTGCGCCGCCCGTCCTTCTTCCACCTCCCGCTTAGGTGCTTTTCCACGAAAGCGTTTTATTTCCGCCGGTTTGCCGCGGTCGTTCCATTAGCCGGGCAGTTTCCTTCCTTTTAGCGTTCCCTTTGCGCACGCGAGTTAAACGCGAGCTCTGTGCAGGACAACACGCCAGAGGGCTTCGCCGTGTCACAAAATCGTTGCAGACGTGCGTTATTTGCCAATTTTCCAGAACGGTTTCCATTGCGATCGGGTTAACAAAACGACCCAAAGTGATAAAATGCTGCAGCTTCTCCTCTTATCCTTTGTCAAAGTTTTACCGGATAAAATATGCGCTCGACCGATATCTCCTACGAGCAGTTAAAAGCACCTTTGGAATAAATGAGAAATGTGCAGGAAAGATGGAACCGGCGCTGCTCTTTCCAGGCCTCCGCACAAAACGTTGCTCTAAGAAAACATTTCAGATAAAGGATTTGGATTACGAATCCGTGGTTTACATCTGCGGAGTGGATTATCCGCCATTGGTTGTTTGTTTTATTCGGTTGATAATGCAAATCCGGGGACACGTCTGACAAATCAAAGTTCCAGAGGAAGAGGTCGCGGGACTCCAAATCCCTCCCTCGCGCCGCGCACATTCCTGCGCATCTGCTTTATCGCGTTCTGCTATCTCGCCCAGAATCCTTTTACAGCCACGGAGATCCGCACCGCTCGCACACAGGCCCCTTTGTTTCCACGTCCACCCAAAAATGTCACATCTCCCGACGACCGGGAGCGGCGGTGGAGAAAGCGGCCTCCTCCGCTCGCCGAGCCCGTAACAGGCGGCCCGTCGCGATGCAGGCCGAGCGCGGCCTTCCGGGGCCTCGGCCGCGCGTGGCCTTCCGGGGCCTCGGCCGCGCGTCCGGCCCGCGGAAGGCCGCGCTCCGCCTGCATTGCGACGGGCCTCTCTGGGTGAGGTGCTCTCGTGCCCCCCGAGGCTGACCTTCGACCCCGGCCGAAGCGCAGAATGGACCGCGGCACTTAAATGCGGGCGGGTCAAACCAGTCAAGATGCAGATGCCAGGACCGAACGCTGGAGCCGTGTTTACAAAGAAGACCTTTATGCTCAGAGCTCCGTGTGGCTTCGTTCTAAACAGACAAACATTCAAATCAAAACAGAGGCTTCAATAGCAACAAAACAAAGAGCCTTTTTACTTCCGCTATCTAAATTCACCCAATTGACCCGAAGGGAAAAGCCATCTCGAAGCGGCAACTGTCTGAAAGCGGAGCCTCTTGAATTATAGTCACCGAGCAGCGACACTGTTGCTCAGCTGCTGCAAAGTCAGAAACCTTTGAGAAAAACTTATTTGGGGAAAAACAGGGTTTCCAAGCAAATTTTGCTTAATGGTTTGCTGAAGATTAATTGCATGGTGGCCTTGCAAAGTAAATGAGCATATTTTTCTCCCGCGGTCACGTCATTTGGAAACGAAACCTCCGAAGGTCATAACTTGACCCGAGTTCACAGATACGTGGCTAAGAAAGAGCCTTTGTCGCTATCAAGATTGAGAAGCTCTTGCGAAGGCTGCCCCGAGGTCTCACGTTGCGCCTATAAAACCGCAGTTCGCTCTCATTGGTTCGCAGTTGCATCCGCAAACGTCGGAGGAGCTTTTCGCTGCCGGGAATAACAACTGCGGCTCGGACGGCCGGGGCCCGGGGGATTTCCGCCTGCGGGAGCCGCGATTTGTGACTTTCGAGGCGATGATGGATTTTCTCCTGGAACGCAGTTAGCGCGAACCAGTGACTCACAGCTTTTACCCACCGCACGCTGTCCCCCCTCTCCTCGCCCGCTCCCTGCTGTTTGTTAATAGTTATCTGTCCCCGAGACCTTGACCCCTGCATTGTAAACAAGTTTTTTATTTGTTTTACGCCACTCTCAGCACTCTGACTGGGACCATTTTGTCAACAAGAGCTGGAGATAAACGACAGGCCCTGGCCCGCGGTGCCCTGCGCGGCCCTCCGCTCCCTTCCCCGGCTAATCTCTCGGGCCGCGTCCACATCATACGGGTTAAGCTCCTCTGACCCCCCCGCGACTCCAAAGGACAGAACCCCTCCGTTCCGGCCCGCGCGGTGCGACGCGCGATCAGTTGCCCGCAGCCGGAGCGGCACCCAGAGAGGGGAAAAAAGAAGCAGATAAAGTGAAAGAATGTCAGGAAGCCTGACACAGACAATTTAAACATTTGGCGACGGGCCTCTGCTTCCTCGATGCCCTGCCTTTAAAGAGACCACATCCTCCTTTCCTGCCCATCAATAGCCTTCGGGGGGGCCGCGCGTTTTGCTGACGCATCACGGAGAGCGACACGGGACGGCAGAAGCGTCGCTTTCCAGGGAAGTGTCTTGTCCGGCGCTTTTGCCGCAGACACGCTGTGGGAAATCCGCACGCCCGCAACAGAAATTCATCCTCAAGTCTGAATTTTTCAAATCGCCTTTCGGGCATAATGCTTCTTCTGTGTTTTCATCTCTGCGGTGGAGTCCTCGTGGCTCCAGGTTTGGTTCCTCTGGTTTAAAGAACCCCGAGCAGCACGTTTCCTACCAGAGGACGTGCATTTTTAAGTGGGCTGTGCTGCTGTCTCACAATATCGGGGCAGAAAAATGGCCAAGCCTAAAGCCTCTCCAACTCAGACCGACACCGATATCACTGACAGGTGTTGTGGCTGCTGAGACAGCTGCGGTGATTTATCACAAGCTCACCATAAACAGGGCAGCCCTTCAGAAGAAGCTCGCATCTCAAAGTGGAAAAGTGGCCCAAATTTTTTTCCAGAAGAACTACTTTGCAGCTAACAACAGGGACTTTACGAGACGAAGGGAATGTCGATCATATTTTAATATTTCACAGCGGGAACGAGAAGACGTGTCATAAAAACATGTACAAAAGACAGGATTGTGATGGACCGGCATCCCGACGGGGCCTTGCGCTGGAAGAGGCTCCACACCACCGTGACCCAGCAGCTTAGAGCCAGCGACTGAGCCGCAGCCTTACGTCGTGTTGTATTGCATTGCGCGATGTGTTGTGCTCTGCTAACCTGCGCTGCGTTACGTTATTTAAAGATGTTTGCACGCATGTGTCGCGCGTGGCAGTTGCTGCTGATATTTCCCACGTGAAACTGAGGTGAAACCGAGTCCTGGGACGAGACCCGGCGGCGCGGATGACACAAACGGGGCCCGAACGGATGCACGTGCGTAAGTGCAGGACTACGCCGGCACGGCCTTCTTCCAAGGTGCCATCTTGAAGGAACAAGGCCCGTCTCTTCTTCACGAAGCACGAGGCACCTCCTTGTCCCTCGCTTGCCAGATGTCCACGTGCTCACCGAGCCTCCAACAAACCATGAACGTGAATGTTTTTGCCATTTAAGTACGAGTTACCAGTATGTTGGGGGCGTGGGCACCGCCTTTAAAGCGCCGAGCAGGCGCTGACTTCATGGCTCTCATAGTGACTGCCCGGCTGGGCGCTGAACGCACAAGGGATGGGACCTGAGATGTGGGCAGACTCGGGTGCGCCGCAGCAGGTCAACACGGAGCGAAACACGGCCCACCGCGCCGCACGCCCAAACCGCAGCTGCTTGCTAAGCTAAGTTAGCTGCAGGTCTCAGTCTTAACCCGCTGACAAGTAGACAACTGAGAATTGCACGTGCTTTTCTTCAAAATACCTTTCGCCATTTTGAATGTATAGTTTGGTCATGTTTTTTAGCGAGAGTCCCAGAAACACAGTACGGAGTGGCGCTCCTGCTGTTGCAGCTTTAAGTGTGAAGTTCAAGGTCCAAGGGTCACTTTATGGTCGTCTGCCTTGAACAGAGATAGAATGAAATGTAGTTTCTCCAGGACCACAGAGCACAGAGCCCTAAACAGAGAGCATGAGGACATGGGGCAGCACAGGCAAACTGGGGCAGACCATAAAATACGAAGGCAAACGCACGGATAAATAAAAATAAATGAATAGAAAAGGAAAGAGGATCGGTGCAAACAAAGTCAGCAGTGATGGTGGCGGTGCTGGTGGCGGTGGCGAGCAGTCACGATAACACGGCATTCGTTTCAAGGTCGCGACTTGGTGGAGCGCTTACACCGGTAAAAAGAGCTCCGGGCTTCCAGTTGTCTTGCGGTAATAACAGCTGTTATGATATTTGTCCCTGCAGACGCCATTTTGCCATTACTGTAGTCTGCAATGCGACGCAAATGCACGGGAGGAAAACTGCCGGCTGCCAGCTCTCTGCCGAAGTTGGCGAGTGCGTAGCGTCACAATGCTCTACTGTAAAAGCCAGTGACCTCCTCGGCGCGGGGAGGCGAAACTTTTCACAGCTCCCGATCCCATCTGCACACGCGCTGTCATGAATATGCATGCCTCCCGATATGACAGTGCCAGCGCCATTAATAATCTTGTCATCTGACTTGAGCACTCCAGCATACCCTGCCCCCCCACCCCAAGTACTTTCCCATCCCCCCAGCCGCACACACACACACACACACACACACACACACACAAGGCTCCCCTCTGCTCAAAGTGGCTTCCAAATTCCCCCGCCATCCTACCACGCGGCCAGATGAACTCTCACACACTCCGAGCTCAAGGGAAAACACAGTAATGTGTGTTTCGGTGATCAGACTGAGGGAAGAGGGAAGAAAGCACTGGGCCTTTTCCCTTCTTCCTCCGCTTCATCTTCTCCTTCTCCTTTTTTGGGATTAAGTGGATTGAAAAGCGGCCAGGGACGGCTCAGATCCATATGAAGAAAGGATGTAGGGGGCCGTGGGGCCTGGGGAGATGCGGAGTGCGCTGGGCCCGAGCGCCGCGCCGCCTGACCTTGAATAGCAGCTATTGGCACGGACGGCTTACGCAAGGTAGCATTTGCAATTGGGGTTCTGGTTTCAGCCTCTCCAGTCATCAATCATCCCGGCCCATTCTGCTCCCTGACAGCTCACTACAAGGCCTGACATTTAACACCCCGGACTCCAGAGCCGGCTTCGCCGAAGCCCAGAGACCTCAGAAATATAAAATTGAATAGAATTACTTTTTTGCCACCCCCAGCCCCCAACCCCCGCCCCCGACTCCCCCCGTGTAAGAGACAGAATTGAAGCAAAGCAGATACAAATTAATAATTCCCAGCTGGAACAGGGCGTCGGGTCCGTTAAATTACTGCTAACCACCTGCCTCCGAAACCCCGGGGAGCACATCCAGAGGACGGAACCTGTTAAGTTTAAAGCAAGGAGAAGCGGGAAACAAAAAAATAAACGTTTGCGAACGTGTGAGAATGGACAGCAACCGCAGTCCCGAAGTCACCTCCGCGAGAGCCCCAAACAAAGCAGATGGGGGCCTAGTAAATAATAATCCGTCCTCCGGTGACGCACGGCTAGAAAGGACGCCGGACGATTAGTAAGTTAGAGGCCCTTTCAGGTTGACCGGAGCCCCATGCCTGGAAGTAACCCATGGAGATAACAAGCTTCGCAAACACATCCAGTGTTTACCGCTGAAGCGGCGCTTCTCAAAAGATCTGTCAGGTAGCCTTTCTGGCCGCCCCGTTGGGCTGGGCTGGATAATCTAATAGCGGGAAGCCTTCTTTTCTTCTTCGGGGCCGCTTCCCAGCCCATGTGTACGTCATCTGGTTTGCACTTCCACCACAGCGTGGTCGTGCTTGACCGAGTCTCCTGTGCACGTCGGCGACAGCAGAGCTTGATGTAAAAGCCAAGGGAAAGTGCGCTATGCTGCTGGCAGAGTCTGCTTGGCAGTAACATTAGCAGCGTAATGCTTGCGTACGTTGGCGCGGTTTCTTTTTTTGTTTCGTAGTACCCAGTACAGCTTGGCTATTAATATATTACCGTATTCCGCAGACCATAAGTCACTTCAGAGCACAAGTCGCACGCCCTAAAAATCCATGAAGGCGATAAAAAACGAGCGGATCGGCATCGTGTGTGAAAGTCATACAAAGCAGGTGTTTGACCAGCGGGACCACGGTGCTCTGAAAAGGTTCACCAGGCCGGTCATGCGGTCACATTTGCGGCTAAAGCAGCACCGCCTGTAGGTCGAGTAAGGACAGATCCTGCACCGATGCTCGGGTCGACACGGAAGTGGCAAAATTGTGATTTTATTCAAAGTAAAACATCACCGGCATATCTGCGGCGAAGTGGCAGCAGCACGCAGGCCTTGACGTCATAGGTAGCTGAACGCAAAAATGAGGAGCAGGCCGGATGAGAATCGGCACGCGACGCCCAGCATCAAGCGTTGCGATCACGCTGGTCCCGGTGCTCACCGGTACCACCGAGTCGTCAGCATCTCCAGGATCGCAGCTAAACCGCAGAGCCACACCAAACATCGCGTTCGTACGAGTAACGCACGCAGCCGAAACTTTTTGGCATTCTAGGCCTATTGTGGCTCTTTTGCGATGGGCTGACTAAAGTCCCGCAGCACCTCGTGCAGCACAGCAGGCCGCATGCGGGATTTCGCTGCGTACGGTACGCGACTCCTGAGCACAAGTCTGCCCGGGCCGTGAGGCGAGGGAAACAGAGCAAAGGTGAAGCCGCCAGGACTCGGTTCGCTCTGCGTTGGTAAGTTGCTAACAACTCGGTCCTCTACGTGTGTGAAAAGCTGCTGGGGGCAAATGGGCAGCTTTACTTGTCGCAGCTTGGCACCACACAGCCCATTTTGTCTACATTTGAACATTATTTAGGTTTATGACCGTAACAAACGGCTAGCTTATCAAATCGGGGGCCTTTCAGAGAAGTTTTCGCTTTACAAAGAATAATGAGTGTTTCAGAGACTGGGACTCACGCACCCGATGTGGCCCCACCATTGATTTTGCGGTTGTTCATCGATACGGACGGTCCTCCTGTATTTTTCGCCCTCTGTTTTGGTGCTCAGAAGAGGCTTTTCCTGCCCCCGTTTATGTGTCCCTACCTGGACTGAGCTGCCGGTGATGAGACCGCGGTCGCTTTAATCCGGCTTTTCAGGTCAGTAGTTCGTATTAAGCACATTAATATTTTTTAGAGGAAAAAAATGATCGTAAGAAACAAATCAAAGTTCCTGTTACTGCGTGGAAGAAAGCCAGCGGGTGAAAGCGGATTTTACCTGCGTTAAGCTGGACTTTTGTCAAAAGCGGTCCGATTTGAACAAACACGACGTGTTAATTTGATCAGGACAAACACAGCTGCATTCGCTCGGTGTGGCAGCACAGCGCAGCCATCATCTGCCAGAGCCTCTCGGTCCTGCTCGGGCACCGGCCGTCCAGCCTCGCCCGGAGATCAGGGCCCGGCGACCGGATGAGAGTGGGCGGGGCCTCTGCCGTCACTCACGTTCGATGCACGCGCGTCCCCCGAAGTGCAGACGTGCGAGTTATCTGCGATGAAGTGGTCGCGAGCGGATTGTGTGGGGAATCCCGCCGGGCGGCGTTTCTTCTCCCTTTAATGATATCAGCCAGGAATTCACGCGCGGATCAGATAGCATCTCTCGGGCCGTCTGGTGGCACCGCTCGGAGCCCGACAGCTTCTGCTGGATCGCCTGTGCCTCTGAAAGAGACATTTCATCTTTTATCGCCACGCGCTCCCCTTGCGGTTAAGAAACATGTCACCAGACAACTAGACACATCTTCATGGAGAGGCGGTCGCCGCCATTGTTGCCCTGGTCATTGTGCGTCTTCTTCGGGGCCACGACTGCGGTCTCCCACCTGGCTTGTTATACACAGTCTTATCTTCTTAAAGCTCCCCTTCTGGAATGATCCGCTGGCAGGAGCACGAGCGCCGTTTCCAAAGGCTCTTTGCGTTAAAAAATAAATTGTACTTACCAGGGAGTGTCCGTGTGGAAAACAACCCAGCCTTCCTTTGTGACAAAAAGTCCATTCCTGCAGATCAATTCCCCAGTGCCTCCAGTAGCTGAATACCTAAAGTTAAATTAAGTAGAAAAATCCTTCCATCCATCCATCCATCCATCCATCCATTTTTTGTTAACTCTGTGCAGACCGTGGCATTCCAGAGCCACCCCAGAAGCGGTGGCCCCCAGAGCTCCTCAGGCTGCAAAACTGCTGCTGAATGGGATGCTGATACAAAAATGTTATTTTTATTTGTGTTCTAAAACTGCGGTGTAATTCCTGTTCACCTGCTGGCGACCTGGAGACACAGCCGTCTGATCTGCGATCTCATTGCGGGAAAGAAGCCGTCTGACTATCGACTACTCTGCATAACTAGTATAACCAGAGTGACTATTTAAACTCGTAAAACTAGCTCTATTCCTACCACTAAGGCACTGGGGGGGCGGTTATTCCTCACTTTTCAAGAAAGTCATCGTCTGCCCCCGCCAAACTTTTGTAAACCAGAGATGTGAGCCCGATAGCACCAATTCCAGAGTAACAGACACACACACACACACACACGCTTTACGACCGCTTCCATTCCTACACACATGTGCGGGGGATCTTTGCAGCTCCACGGAGGGCGCAGCCAGCTGGCCGGCCGTGACGTCACCGCGGTACAGGCCCTTTCCCAGAAAGATTCATTAGATCATGACCTTCCCGAGCTCTTCCATCGCCGACTCGCAAGCGGCTCCATATGGCAGAGTCTTTAGCGGGGATGGAGGGTTTAATAACGGGGAGGATGGAGCCGGCGCTGGGCGGCGCGGCTGGGGGGGCTGCTCATCGTGGCAGCGCTTGGGTCAACAGCGAGGGCAGAATAACAGCTAGAGCAGCAGGTTTATGGGGTTTTTTAAATAGCAGCCAGTTTTTTCTTACCGCATTTGGCTATTGTACAACATTCGCTCGAGCGCATGTCGGCCGGTCAAAACGACCGTGAAGCGGAAAACAAAAACACGCACGGTTCAAATACAGTATTTCTGCCGCAAATGTTTGGTAAACGCTCCTTTCTCAATTGCGTCCTGAAAGCCTGTTTGAAATGCTGTGAATGGAGCCTAATCCTGAAGTGAGATTCTTTAAAAGGCAAAACGGGCTCCTAAATGTACACAGCTGTGGGAGGCCATTCTTCCTGCCAAGCGCTCACAGCTGCCTGCAGCGGGATGCTGGGATACGTCTACAAAGGCGGCCCTCCGCCCTAATTAATGTTTGCTTAGGCATTCGGCTGCACGACGCTTTCGCGATCCCGGTTTACACGTACGCGTATGTCGGGGCGCCGCGGTGCCCGCCGGCCCCGCCGAGCGAGAAGCGTTTTTGTTTCGGTCAAAACGATCGCTTGACCTCCTGCTCCTCGGGAAGAACGGCGGCCACGGCCGTACTCGTGCTCCCGGTGCCGTTTTAATCTCGGCGTGAATGCCGCTCAGATCTTCCGCGCGCTACATCTGGTAACCGTTCCCCTCATTCCGAAGGGTCGGCGGTCCCCCGACGTCGCCCCCAGGAGGTGGGGACGAGAGCTCGGTTGCGGCCGGGAGGCGGGCGGTGGCATCGCCGCGGCGTCCTCCCCGCTGACAGGTGCGGCCGATAAAAACGGCACCTTTGGAGCGCGCGTCCCTCGGCCTCGCTACCCCGGCTATTGTGCGGCGGGGGGTGGGGCGCGTGCGTGATTGATGGAGGTGCGACGGGGCTCCGGGGGGCAGCCGGGGAGCGGGGAGATAATCAGGGGAAGGCCGTCGGCAGGAGAGAGATGAGCCCGGCGCCTCCGAATTATTAAGCAGTCAGGAGCGCTGATGATGAAATTCTGAAGGTCGGCCATAACAAGAGGCTCCCGGCGGGGGTCGCGACCTTTCTTGTGCTGTTTTTGTTTCGTTCATCTTCCTCCTCCCCGGCCGCTGTGTTTGTCGGAGGGCGGGGGGGCTCGGCTCCCCTCCTGTTTATCTGCACCTGACCTCTAGCCGGCGGTTGCGTGGCTGATAAGGGGAGCGCAGGGCGAGCGACGGGCCGCCGTGTCGGGTACGAGCCCAGCACCCTTGCGAAATTGATTATGGCGAGCGGGGGCCTGCGGGGCCGAGGGAGGGGTGGCTAATAAATAGGGATTACGCACGGAGGGAAGGAGGCCGACGCGCTACCCCTCCTCAGCAATTCCCTGCCGCCCACTTAAAAGAGGGACTGGCGGCGGTGGTGGCGAGCGTGCGGGAGTCGGGAGGCAAAGGGGCAGTAAGTCCGTGTGCGCGTGTGCATGTGCGCTGGACACCGCCAGGGGCGACTGTGCCACTGTTAATAAGTGCAGCTATTGGCACCGTCCCCCCGCTGACGGAGTGGCGACTGAGCGGATATGAAGGGCTCCATCCATCCCTGACGTTTTTTATGCACGGGTGCAGGTGACCTGTTGATCCGGCGCACCGTCTGTGCGTCCATGCTCCCACCCCTCTCTCAATTCTCCTCGGTTCCCACAATAGCCTGCGCGGGCGCTACGGCCACCGCGACGCAACAGACACCGCACAAACCGAGAAGGTTAAGGTTGCGATGCTGCAGGTTTGTGCGCTTTGGTGCCCGTCCGCAGTTTGTCCAAACACAGTGCAGCGCAGGAATGTGTAGCTCAGGTGATGGACTTCGGATGTTCGTGTTACAGCTGTGATGGGGACAGAAGGGACGAAGGCAGCCCTGATCAGAAAGGAAAGTGACACCACAAAACGACAAAGTGCCAAACTCCAAGAACTGTGAACGCAACAGCAACAAAAAATGTCACCTCTCATTTTTTACCACATTAACCTCAGTCAGCAGTCAGGAGGCTCCATCCTTTATTATCCAGATGCAACCAGAATCCCTTAGACATCGCATTTAATCGGACGGCTCCATTTGTGCACGATAATCTTTTTCTCGCTTTGATGCAAACAACTATTTTTCTGTACGTGTGGTTGCTGTTGAAAATGCTTGGCTCACTCTTTCATAAGCACACTTTTTCCTGCTATTCACTGTGAAAGAAGCTGTGACTCACAAGAGCGGCGTGGCTGTAAACGGAGAGGTTGCAGATGCTCATTACAATATTATTTTTGTTTTTACATTATAAATGGTCATTTCTCTGCTGAAGACTCTCAGGTTTATTTATGGGCACAGGCACACATTAATGGGGGCTCCTACCTCTTGACCTGGCTAAAAGGCTTTTGTGTTCTCCCACCCCCTGGCTGACCCCCGAGTGCCCCTGGCTGCGATGTTTACAGTTGGGAGGACAGTTGGGAGGTTTTCGCGCAGCCAGCGGCTCCTCCTTGGGTGTTTGGTCCAGGATGCGGCTGCTCAACACCTCCCCAGCAAGGGACCTCCAGGAGGCCCACGGCTCCAGACCCGGTGGTCTCAAAGTTAGAGGAGTCATTTGCGGAGCTGCAGAGACAGGAGCACGGCGTTCGCGCGCACACACACACCTTTTCCAGCCTGTGTGCCCTGCTACAGAGAACCACAAAATACACATTTCAGCATAAAATATAAATAAATAAAATGCAGAACATATTCAGCTGTCAGATCAAAAAAACTTGAGTTCATTTAACAAAAACAACATTATTATTATTATTATTATTATTATTATTATTAATATTAATAATATTAATATTAATATTAATAATAATGTTAAAAAGGTGTTAAATGTGTGCACATCTGCAATAATCAGTCAAAAAGTTATTTTAGAGACTTTCTTTCTCCCCTTGACATCTGCTTGGCTCTTAAACCGATTAGAAGTTTTACCCCCTACAAGGCACAAGGCAGCCAGTCTCCTCTCCCGGCTGAGCGATATGAAGTTCAACAGGGCGTGTTGTGCGGTTAATTTCTCGCAGAGGCGCCCCCGCCGAGCCTCGCCACGGTTAAAAGTGCCGTGTGTCTTCTGGAGGATTAGATGCTTAATGTTTAAATAAAGAAATGTGGATTGCTTGGAGCCGCCTGGCGGACCGTATTGTCGCTTTGTTCCGCTCGCCTGCCTCTCAATGAGTTTAATCAGCTGAGGAAAATTCGCGGGGGCGGTGTCGCCCCACCCGGCCCGCACCTAAGCCCCCCGCCCTGCCCCCTCTCGCGCTCTGCCTATCAGCGTGAGCGCCGAACCCCTGACGGACCCCCCAGTACCCAAACCGACGCTCCTCCCCGACCCTCCTCCATCACGGATTATCAAGAACACTTCAATTACTGCCGATCGATAGCCTTTAGGCCGCAGAGGAGGTGTGGGTGGGAGTGACTGCAGAGAAACGCATCAGTCTCTCCATTTACATCACGGCCCCCCCCACGGACCCGTCTTCTCTGGTCGGAACGCAAGGTGAGGCGAGGTCAGAAGGGCGTGGAAGGTGGGCGCCGTCTTCACTCATCGCTCTTACCTTTGGCGTGCCTCACAGACACTCACATTACTGCCGGGGAACATTAAGCAGAACATAAACAGAGCAGAAGAAGGAGGAACACAACAAACACATAAAATATAATCTGACCTTGAATAAACATCAGGGTCAGGTGTCCCGAAGGCGGTCCGACTTATATCAAGGCGGGCCGTGCTGGGGGGGCTCATCATCAGTTCTACGTGCAGCTACTCGTGTGCACGGGTGAAGACGGCAATACCGAGCGGACAGACTGGGTCGGTATCCCTCGGCGGGCAAAATGCCCTTTTGCTTACTCTGGGTTACACGGCAGAAACAAATAATAAATGCTAGATGCTAAGTGCTAAACGCCGATGTAATCATCAGCAAACCAGGCAGCCCTGTGGGGTGGGAGGCAACAGTGGGGCTTTTCGCTCTCTCTTCTCATTCAGCAGACAACGGTGGGGAGAACGGACCCCAGCGAGTGGGGCACACGGGCCTGCTGGAGTATTTACAACTGTCCGCAAATAAGAAGCAGACCACGGTGTTGGTGCTCAGCTGCAGCTGCTCGCTGCCTCCTTTCACCCGGCACATCACCCAAGATTCCCTAACACCAAATACAAGTTCAAGGAAAAAAGCTGCACAATTGTAGTAAAAGAAATAAAAAACTCACAAGCGCCATGCTGTTCACCTTGAAACAACAGCTGTGTATCAGTTAGCAAAAATGTGGAGCGCTACTGCATACGCCGGAGTATGGAAAAGAACTTTAATATCTTTATAAAGAGCGGTACTGGAACAGTGCTGAAAACATGGGCATTGAACACCGGAGGGGGGTAGCCCCTGTTTTCTGAGACTGCTCACGTGCTTTGCTTTTAATTTAGAGCGCACAAGACAAGCCTTGCGGATCAGGATGTCAGCGGCAGAGAAATTGAAGGGAGGACAACAGAAGCGCACAACAAATAAAAGTGGAAAAAGGAGAAAGTGCACAAGCTGTGGGCTGGGGAGGGGGACAGGTTTCCACGTGACAGACCGCGACCTCTGGATGTCCTCCCACCTCCAGCGTGCCTCCTCCAGCCGCCTCCTGGCCCCACCTGGATGCAAGTTCACCCTTCAGGCCCCGGCGTCGGACTGCCGGCTGCTGACTTACGGGCCGCACACGCGCGCCGGATTTCCGTCTCCGTTTAATCCTCCGGCACCGGGGTGGCCCCGAAACGCAATGTTTGCGCTTGTTTCACTGTCCGCGAATCAAAAATCGAAAATGTAAATGTAGTTTGAAAATATAAAAAAATAATTCTTCAAAAATTTCAGTCACGAAGCATCTGCGGTTCCATTTGTAAAAATGAGCTTTGTTCACAATCCCTCAGGCTCATTTTTGGGGGAAAGTTTACGAATTTCTTGACGGCAGAGTTCAACCCGGCAGACCTTATGGCCGAGATGCATTAAAAGAAGTCAGAGAAGTCAAGAGAAGTCAAGGTTTATTTGTCGTGGGTGAACAGCACAGCACAGCAGCGCTGTCACCATGAAAAGTTTTTGTTTCCGGGCATCCTCAGTAAATATGTAAATAAGGTATAGGAAAGATAAATAATAAATACTGAAATTAAGAAAAAGGAAAATAAATGATA
The DNA here is from genome assembly GCA_018136845.1 of Heterotis niloticus. Lineage (NCBI taxonomy): Eukaryota > Metazoa > Chordata > Actinopteri > Osteoglossiformes > Osteoglossidae > Heterotis > Heterotis niloticus. Next base: position 25,115,472 of record CM030903.1, read on the forward strand.
AATAAATAAGAATAAGACATGAAAATATACATAGAGGAAAAAAAAGCAGAAGAAAACCAACAGAAATGGAAACCAAATAACAGCAGCCAAACCTACAACAACACACCACCTGTAGTTTTACACAATGGGGGGGACAGGCATACAGACAGACAGACAGACCCCGATCGACTGTTCCCACTGTCCGAGGGAGGGGTCAGTGGTTTAGCAGTCTTACGGTTAAAACACACAAATAAGGGGAGCGAACTGCAGCCGCAGTTGCAGCCGCAGCCGCAGCCGCACGTTACTCACAAGCAGATGGACCTCAGGTCATCAAATGGCGCTTTGGGCCCTCGGTGTTGCCGGACGACCCACCGGAGGTCATTTTAATGCGCTCGGACGGCGAACGGCCATTTGTTTTATTATTGCTTCTTTTCTCTGTTTAACACACAGCAATTTGCACAACGCAGTGGAGCGCAGCAGCAGCGCGATTCCGCACCGCACACTGCGCTGCCGCGTCGGTTGCCGTTTCCATGCGGCACATAAAAGACAGGGAAATATTCTTCCCTTCTTTGCTGTTCGCCCAGACAGGAGAATGAAAAGCTCGAAACGGCTCCAAGTGAACGTTCTGGCCGATCGGCAGCTCCCAGTGAAATTCTCTCGCATCGCGGTGGGAAGGAAAAATACTTGGAATTGATAAATTAAAATAAAACACGCAAAAGATAAACCCAGAAAGTTCTCCCATGGAATAAAAGGCACAAAAGTCCCACAGGATGGATGCTGGCCACCAGGATAACATTTTGTTTTTAAATGAACTTCTGAAAGAATCCATGTTTATCTTGTAAAAGCAGCGAAATTCATTTCACATTTTCAGCTATCGGGGCTCAGGGACGGAGACGGACATCAGCGCTGCGGCCTTGGGCGTAATCGGCAGCTTCTTGCGATCGTATTAATTCGGGCTTCTCTGCCCGCGTGCTCGGGTTACCCGGCCTAATGAGCCTAATGTGCGGCGGCCTGCGCCACTCGCTGTCCCCACTGTCACCGCGCGCGTCCCTAAGTGCAGTTTGAGAGCATAATGCCACCGTTAAGGGGACGGCCTGCGTGTTCGGAAATCAGGATGTCTCAGCGCTCAATGCCCTTTCTCTGTGGCCCCCCCGGGGATCTGGTCTCCCCTTGCGCTCCTACCCTCCCGCTCCCACGGTCGGCCTTTGGAAGTGATCCGTCCCCAAGCGCGGCCCCCGAGGGGCAGCTCGCTCGCCCCGCATCTCTTTGTCAGCCAAATGGATACCAATTAAATCAACTGTTCTCCAATTAGAATTTGGAGGAATTTATCTTGCCCGGCATTGAGACTCCCAGCCCCCCAGCCCCCGCACCCCTCATTTTCCCCTCCTCCTCCTTTCCAGGAATCAGTTACTAGGCGAGCAAGAGCGCTTATTTCCTGTAATACGAGACCCCTGGGTTTTTCGTGCCGTCCATTCACACAAGACGTTAACCGAGCGGTCCGGGCACTTTTGTGGGATGGGATGTCGGAGGTCTCTTATGTCGAGGCATTTGATGTGGCGCAATCCCCTCTCGGACCCCGGCTGCAAGTTAAGCACAGTTGATCTCCATGAGCCAATTTGTAAAACTAATGATCTTCTCCTGCCTTCATTACCGAAGCGTGCGCTACTCCTCTTGCCGCGCACTGGTCAAGCAGGCCAAACAAAAGTCACCGACAACACGCGTGTTGTCTTAGGGCCCGGCGTACGGTTGGGAACTGTGGCAGCTGCGCGCACCGAGCCCTGGCCGGGCTTTTCCGACACGAGGACGCGAGCCGGAGGACAGAGCGAAAGCCCGCTTGGCCGGAGGCCACGTCTTTATGGGCCCGGTCCTGTCCGGAGAGGCACGCCCGTTGTGTTCCAACGAAGAGGCAACACCCCATCCCGCCCGTAGAAGCGGGCATCGAACCAAACAAACCTCTCAGTCAAAGTTCCCGCGGAGCAGCACACCCGGGCAGAGGGGAAGCAGGTGGCGGGCTGCCTTGAACTGCAAACTGCTGGGGTCAAATCCCACCTCCCAAGCTTCTTACCCCAAACTGATATGGTAAAAATCAGTGTAAGTAGCTTAACAGTGTAAGTTGTGGTGGAGGAAACCTAAATGATGAAGTGTAATTGAGATGCACACACACACTGACGCTAGGTTCTCAGATTAATGGAGATTCTTGTACTGTTTTGTAAACCTGTCAAGGGGCCGAGCGGTGGCCTTCACGCCTCTCCGTCCCACGTTTACATTAACCCCATTTCCCCACCAACTCTCACGTCATAAACTTTACTGCGGTGACAGTGGTGAATCCAACCTGCCTGCCCGCAGGAGTCTCCTGTCTGTGCAGAGCTTCAGTTATCACGCAAACGTGTGTGTGTGTGTGTGTGCGTGTCAGAAAACCTGAATCGCACCCGTTTTTAAATGACTGGCAAAAAAAATCACAAGCATCCCAGTGTCATGAAGTGTGACAATCGCATTTACAGTCAAAAGGGCTTATTGTTAATAAGCATAAAGTGTGTGTTTTACAGGAGCCACTTGTGGGGTAAAATGCACTCCAACCAGAAAGGTTGCAGAGGAGATGACTGCAGCTGCTATTGGGGATGTGGAGGCACTCAGTTATATCAACAGTGCCGAAAGTCCATAATCCTTCCCATAAGGACTGCTTACATGTAATATAACAACACTGTCATTTTAGAAATAACAAACCGCTGAGGCGGCGCTCCAGTCTACTTCACTCCGCCGCTTCCCTCTTTGACCTCTGCTTTTATTTTTTCATGACATTAAACAAAATTATAAGGGGGTGCAGAATAAATCATCGCTCAAAGCACCGGAGCGACGTGGGGATTTTCTCATTTTTGGATGCTTTGCAGTTACTTGTTGCGGACCTGGGGCTGTGGACCTGCTGCTTCTCAGATGCTGATCTCAGCTCAGAGCTGCAACGGCCCCCTGCACCACCTTTGTTAGGCCCTTTCACGTAACAATGCAGGCCGATTATCTGCCCAGCATAAAGGCCCTTTCGAGTGCATCGCTCGGCAAAGATGGCAAGTGACGCGGCGTTTGGAGAGATTGACCTCCGCGACCCCCGAGGAGCCGGGATGCTCTGGCCGCCGGGAGGAGCAGTGGGACACGTCCGCGTGACGCCCGAGTCCACAGCTGCCTCTTCTCAGAGCTGCTGCGCATGACTTAATCTCCCTGAAATGCGTCCACCGGACCCCGCTCTGTTCGGCTTTCTAAGCGCTGTGCGCTAGGACATCACTTAGCGAAACACATTTCACCGCAATGTTATTGTTAGACAAGAAAACAGAAAAAGAGCGACACGCTGCGCCTTGAAAAGGTGTCCGTTTACTGCCGAAGATCAACAGCTCTGCCAATAAACGCTGTGCTCTCTTTAGCGATTCCCTCCATTAGGGCACAAATAGAGAGATCATGTAGCTGACATCCACATAAATCAAAATGAAAAGGCTGTGGTGAGCAAGAGGGGAAGGCGAGCGTCTCCCGGGAAGGAGCCGGCGTTTGTGCAAATCCGTCCGTCTGCATACACATCATCCCCATATCAGCTGCCGTCGAGCAGACAGAGGTGCCGCAGCCCAGGGAGGTGGCGTGCGTGCGTGCGTGCGTGCGTACATGCGTTGCTCCGTGCGTGCGAGCGGGCCCAAACGCCTTGGCCAAACCTTGGCTTCCCGATGGCCAGCTGGTCCGATGAAGGGGCTGCCGATGGGATCTTTCGCTCCTGGAGGGTGGCGCTGCAGGCAGGGGTTCAGCAAGTCACGGGCAGCCTTGAGGAAGTTCACACGCCAGGACAAACAGCGTCTGTCTTTGGTTCCTTCGACCGGGCCGTCCACCCCCAGCTGCGCCGCCCGCAATTCCCCAGCCAGGAAAGCGTCCGATCGGGCCGCTAATGAACCCGAAAGCACAGCGCTGTGTTATTCCAGCTGCTGTCAGAGGCGACTCCTCAAACGCACAGAACCGGAGGAGAAGGCCGCGCGCTCCCTGTTTTGGAAAGCTGCGGAGTGTGGAAATGAAAAAGACGTCCACCTGTATTTTCAGCGGCGCACGCATTGGTGAAGCAACGCTGTTTGGGGTCCGCGCTCTCGGGCGTGCGGCTTATTAGATCGCAAGCGTTTGTAGAGATAAAGAAAAAAACCCAACGACAACAAAATGTTTTTCCTAAGAAAATGGGTTTTTCCCCCCTTTATCAAATTCTGCGACTTCCACATTCCTCAGAGCTTGTAAATGATAGCTGTGTGTTTTCTCTCGGGAAAAATAAATGAACAATCACTTTCCACTGAGTAACGCGGGCTGAGAAAATATATTAGGAAGCCTCCTTCCTCCCATCCCGGCGATTCCCACGCAGGCTGCTGGCAGGGAGCGCTGACGCTCTCCAGAGGCCCTGTCTCACTTCCAGGCAGCGAGGAGCCTTTTCTCCGAGGAGGAGTGGGTGAGGGTGCGAGAAGCGTGGTGAGGCGGCGCGGTGCCAGGGAGAGACGGCAGGAGGACGCAGGAAGAGGAGCGGCGGCGCAGGAATTCGCACGTCAGCGGAGCCGCGGTCACGAGGGTGAGAAAGGAGGACGGCTGAAGCCAGAGGAGAGGGGGGCGGCCTGGGGTAAAAGCAGGTAAAGGGGCCAGCCCTGCGCGGGCGGTTGGTTTTTCCTCTGGCCGCCCACTGCATGGGCAGCGGTGACACCTCCGGATGGGGGGGTGCGACTCGCAGGAGGGCATCCAATGCAGGGTGCGCTCAGGGTCAAAGATCCAGGGACCACAGATGCGAGCAGCTTCTGAGCAGCTTTGCGGGTTCCTCAGCTGTCAGTCCCCGGTAAGGAGGGAAGCTGTCGAACCCTCAGCTGGACGTGTCGAGGCTCTCCAAGGGCACAGAGGTCTCCCACCGACTGTCTGTCAGGGTTGCCCAGGTTGTTCTCACCTTTTCTCTGCCCAAATTCCGCTTAGAATTCGTGCTGACTTGTAAACAGCATCGCAAAATAGCACAGTTAGCCTCTCCCTGCGACTTCAGCCTTTGACCTTTTTGGCTGCCTTTTAACGGGCAAAGGACCCAAAAGAGGGAACCTGATCGTTTTCAGATCGGGACCAGGATTTGGAGGAGCTGCGGCCCCGTGGTTTTCCTACCGCCCCGTCATTCAGACTCCCTCTCTGACACCGTGGCTCGAGCAGCTTCGCGGGGAACCCACGTGGCCTCGGCCGGGGTTCGCCCGCCGCGGCCGCTTAACTGCGCAGCCCAACAGTACAGGGACAGAGACTGCGAGTCGGTGCGGGAATGCGGCGGCCGCAGAGGCGGCGAGGCCTTCGGCGGAGGGACCGGGTCGGCGGGCACAGGAGTTCTCATTGCTGGCGCTGGGGCGCTCAGTTAAATAGCAGTCGAAGAAAATAAAAGAATGAAGCACAGAATGCTTGCAGGAATAAATCGTGGCTAAAAGGCAAACATTGTGAATACCGAGCTACTGTTAGCACATTTGCGTTAATGATTTAATGCCGATATGTATTTACAGCTGGTACAGGGTGAACATTTTTATTTTTGTGAAGATTTAACAGTTTAATTGCTGACTTTAAAGTGATATTCTTACAAAAAACGTCGTACAGCGTACCGAGACTTGGTGACAAACGCGCTTCCTTAACCTCCTTCCTTCAGCGTGTAGCCGCAGCCGCCCGTTCGAGCGCTCGGGTAAACCCGTAGCGTTCGAGGCAGCCGAAGCGTTTCGATTTTCGGCGTTTCTCTGCGCAGATGACACTGCGGCAAGAGTCTGGAGCCCGGCCGTCCAAAGCGACTTCAACCGACGGTCCGGGAAAGTTGCCGATGCGTCCGACCCGGACCCGCCGGGTCACGTGCGGGTTTGCAGCAAGCGTGTGATTTTTGCATAGCGGGGACTGAAGGCGGGAAACGGTCACGTCCCGCAGAAGCACGAGCCAATAAGGCTGCGCCTGCGGTCAATGGCCAGTAAAGGGCAGAACACTTTAGTTTGTCTTTATTAAGCAGCGAGCGGCTCTAAGCAACGGGGCGTCGTGCCGAAGGGCTTTTCCTGCTCCTGATGTGCTATTAGTGGCCATTCAGGGTGACGGAACAGTTGTCACACTGGCTGGAGGAGCACACAGTAATCAATGGTGGTTAAGAACAGTAATTTATCACCTTGCCACACAGGGCCTCCTGCTCCCGGGATGGAGGTGCGATGGCCCAGGCGGTGGGGTGGGGGGTGGGGGGTTACTACGTCCACCATCCTGCTCCTCGGACCGCTGCTTGCAGCATTCAGTCGACGTATGGAGAGTGGGCGGCAACACACGAGCACTTTCGATCTTTGCGTAATACACGGTAATGTGTGTGCTGTGGTTAAAGATACAGTAGCCATACAGTTATTTTATTCTCTGAAGGGATATTAACACTTGCTCAACTGAAAATGACAATAAAAATCATTTTTTTTTAATGCTTATGAAACTGTGGGGCACTTAACACTAAACTGTAATTGAATTCAGGCCGAAACAGCGAGGATTTAATTCTGGCTTTACGAAAAAAGTTGTTGTCTACATTTTGAAGTGGTGTAGCATTAAGTGAAATTTCAGGGTCAACACGGAGAGCAAACAACAGTTCCGCTGAAGCTAAGCTAAACTATTTAAGGCAAAAAAAGAAGTAAGTAAAAGTCCCAGTGTTAGCAGAAAACAGCTGAAAGGTGGGATTGCTCATTTTAATGTTAGCATTTAATGTCAAATACAGGCTCAAGGTGTTATTCCCACCGCTCAGTAGTCATTAATATTCAATAGCTAGTAATGACAGCCAAAAATAATTTTATTTTACTTGCTGGCAAACTGAGACCCATAAGAAACAGCAGGAAGACTACTATTTGCCCTACTAACACCGTGTTTTCGGCACACGGTCTGGCTTCCTGTCCAGGCTTGCCTTAACATACAATGATGGCTCTGTGCCTGTGTGTGTGCGTGCGTGCCGTGCTATGACAGGCCTTGGGTCACCACAAGCGGATGAGCTACTAAAACTCTCTCATTACTAATTGAATGAGGCTGTTTATCCTCTTGACCACCGCTTATGCATGATTATTACAGTTAAATGCAAAGTTACACAGTCAAATATGTGCCCATATGTGGTGAAAGTGTGGAAAATCCAAAGTATTTTTTGCTATGGTGCTACAGTACATCACAGTAACCCTAATGCAATGTGTAATGAACTTGCGATGCGGGCAGTAAACTGGAACACAGTCGGTCCTGTAACTGAAGCTCACATACAGTGCGGGGAATTATCGACTGGATCAGAGCGGCGCTACCGGGGGAACCTGGGGGTGACAATGGAGCCGGCGAAACAACATTTTGCACATTAACAAAGGTATTTTTGCCAAAAAAATCCCAAAACTGGGATATATGCTTTCCCTTATACTGTACATAAAATTGGGTTTTCTTTAACATTTACAACTTGTTTGGAATATTTCTGTTACAGTCCATAAAATCTCAAATCCATAAAACCGAGGTCCGGAAAAATCAAGGACGGACTGTATTTCTACTTACTTTCTGCATATAAAATGAATAAATAAACATTTAAATACTTACTAAACTACAGCATCTGCTGGAGAGCATCGTAAACATGCGAGTGGGGAGGCGCTGCTGTGAGCGCAGGCGCGTTTCTGTGATGTTGAGGTGGATGTGGGACAACTGCCGTACTCTGCGGTCTTACTGCTTACAATAAGAAGCGAGTGATTTGTAGCTCGGTGCTTAAATTTAATTTCTTAACATACAGAAAACGGCCTCCGTTGCCACTTTACAAGCTGCGAGTTTGTGAACAAGGTGAATTTCACAAGGTGGGACAAAGGCGTTTTTGAGCCTTCGGCGCCGCGCACATACGTGCTTCTTGCCGGAGATGCAGAGCGGGCCGCACAGGCCGGGGCGAAGCGGGGCGCCCTGCCGACCACCCACAAATCACGGGGCGCGATCAGTCAGGGTCGGCCACGCAAGGCGGAGCGGAAGGGAGCTGAAAAGAATTAGAAAAATTTCAATTTCAACAGCATTATTATTTTCATTAATCATAGCGGCGCTGCCACCCCTATCCTTATGCTTTAGCGAGAGATCTATTATACGCTCCATTTAGCCCCAGCCATATTACCTCATATGTTTTCCTGGCTGACCAAATAAGACTTAAGAGATAAAACAATTTACTGTTCATTATGAGCCATGTCACTGGAATCAATCTATTAACCTGTGTTAACTGGGCTCCGTGGTGATATCTCTTGGCCTTGCGTCAAGAGGAGGGAAATGGATATTTATATATTATATGTCTATGGCCATAAAGAGTGGCAGACATTTAATTTGCCCCGCAGAGGACAGCTTTATATATTTATTTATCCCCAACGGCCTGGTGGCCTGGGCACCTTCTTCTCCTGCACGCAGCCCCTGACCTGTGAAAGATCCTAACAAATTGGCTTCTATCGCAGAGCCAAAGGTGCCATCAATGACAGAACGCTTGGCTGCGCCCAAAGTATGATGGGAGCGCAGGCGACAGAGCACGGAGCTCCGGGGCGATTGAATTAACCCTTTGGGCCAAGCAGAGGCCCGCGTGCAAACAGGCAGCAGAACGCACGCGGCGACGCGACTCCTGCAGGCGGCAGACGTCATCCCGTCTCCTGCTTCTACGCAGCTCGGATCCTCGGTGTCGACAAGCTTTGCGTCCTGCATCCTTAATGCAAAACCAATAAACGAGTAAGGAGGCAAACAAGAAGCTCAGCACATAAGTTGTTCACCACCGGCGAGGGATTATTTCCATTCTGGGGTCGGATGTATGCATACAACGCGGCGCAGACACTGTACTGCACTGCTACTGTACTGTCTGCACGTGAAGCTCACTGTAGAGCAGTTAACCACTTGGTCTCCAGCTCTGGACTCCACCGGGCAGCGGAAGGGTTGCGACACACGACTTGACACCAACGTCTTCTGGTCCATAAATGAATTAATGCGATACCCATTGCCAAACATTCAAGCGGACTCCTTTCGGCCCACACGCCCTTACTGTACGTCCCTTCGTGCTTCAGCTTATGTAGCCGCTGAGCTGCGTGTGATACTGAGTACCGCTGCACCGCTCTTCTGTTATTTGCAGTTGTGCGCAGCTTATTGATCATCTGTACGGCCAAGACAAATCTGGGAGTTATCTTACGAGTCGCTTTAAACAACACGTTCGTATGACGCTGAGTAATACATTTATGAACGTGCTCGGTTCTCTCCTGCCACCCTGTTTTTACAGAAGGACCAGACGAAGTTAGGTGTGGCGGAGTGACACTGTCACCTCCAGGACTTTGGTCAAGGACACGACGGCAGGGGGAGGGATTCAACCCCGGGGCTTATGAAGCAAATCCCACCATTTTGTTTGTGCAGTAAGAAGGGAACGCAGTATTTAATGTTTTCAATAAATGAGATCCATTTGAGCCAGATTTCTGCATAAGCCTGGGACCGTTTGTTCTCTGAAAGTTTGGCCTGAGAGCAACGCGTGACCACTGACCACCACAGGGACAGGACTGCCCGAAAGAGCCAAGGCCTCTAAGCGGGGCTGCAAGGACTTTCTTCATCATTTCATAACAAAGCATCTTTTCCTATGATTGGCTTGGTAGAAATAAAAGATATTTCAAAGCTGATAAACAGATCAATAGTGAACGCGGGTCAATTTTGACTGAGCTGTTTGAGGCCATTTCATGAACAGGTATGACCTCTGGATCATCAGATAGGAGTCGCCTTTGCATTTTTAATTTAGGCTTTGGACAAAACGTGAAAGTGAACAGCAAAGCTGTGAGGGAAATTCCCTCATCCTTGTGGCAGGGACAGCGAGGGTTTACCTGGTCTAGCGTGTAAACCCGCGGTAAAATCAGCGCCCGTGTTTAAATGCGAGTTGAACCATTAGATGCACAGCAGTCTGTTTCAATATTTGTTTCGTGATCTTCATACCCACATAATTCATCCAAAACATTTTGTACAGTGCAGTTTTCTGGAAACCTGAAGGCAGAGTGTGCATCGCTTTTAGATGAGCATCATCCGCTCACCCCAGGCAGCAGTTTGCGTTTATTAAAAGGGAGGTTTGGAAATCCACGCCGCGGTTTGCAGAAAACTTCCTGTTTTTATTCTCCCCTAAGCAAAAAGGCAAAACAGGGGAAACCAAATGAAGAAAATGTTTTTGTTCAAAGGTTTGACTAAATAAGCGCACAAGCCCCAATCCAGAAAGCTGAATGCTAAATTAAAACAATTTTATTTCCGACACAATTGCTGTTGTACAGCAGGACACGTCGTGCAATGCCTTTGCTTATTGAACTGTAATGCTGTTGTTACAATTGCAATAAATGTGTCCCTCGGGATGCTTTGAGTCTGAGGTTTCATAAATTTTAGCACATACTAAAGATGCTTCTTCCAGGTGAAAACCACAGAGCCAAGCACTGCGTTCCGCTCATACAGTCGAGGGTGAAGGGGACGCCGCCTCAGATGTACCTGCGATTTCCGACTGATCCGTTATTGTTAACCTTTAGAATTCTTATTGCTAGAAGCACAGACGTATCCGTAGACTGCAAAGCAGGAGGTTCAAAAGATTTCAAAGGAGGAAAGAAAGTTATGTAAAATGAGACGCTTCCCCTCGGCAGCACGTTTAGCTCGGCGATAAGAGGCGCCTCCTATTGCCTCGGAATAAATGCATTCGAAGTGACGTGCAGGTGAAATATAGACGGTGGAGAAAAGGCAATGGGTGTGAAATAACATTTTTGTGTCTGTTTGTGTGTGTGTGTCTGTGTGTGTGTGCGCGCGCCACTTGAAGATAAGACGAACTGTCAGATGAAACAAGACCATCTAATCCCAGCTCTCCCACAACTGATGTAGAAAATGTCTCTGTCCGGTTTAATCTTTGCTCGCCGTAATGGGATTCTTCAGGTTTAAACTAACATTTGCAAAAAAGCCGCCTTTTAGATGATTAAATGCTTTTTGTGCACTTAGATCGGTGCTAACCTTTTATATATGTTATTATGGGGTAGGCAGGTTGCAGTAAATCCTGTCGTATTCAAATGTCTTCTGCAGGCCGCTGTGCCACCCACCGACCCAGAGGACAGCAAGAGGAGCCACTTGGCTGCAGCATCTCATGAGCCTTCTTGTCTGCAGTGCCATGGGGTCCCTGTGTGGCTGAACACTGGAGCTGCTGAGGATCTTTCATCACTGTTTACCATGAAAAAAGGTTTTCTTTTAAGTACACAGAGGTTTACGGTATAGAAATGCTAAACTTCTGCCGACATGACGCCAGTCCATCGGGTCTGTCATCGCAGCCTCTCTATAACAAACATTAATGATTCTTGTACTATTTTACAGTTTAAACAGATAAATGTTGGTTTACGGGCATTTATGGTCCAAAGCATATTTGTTTAACAGTAAGTGAGCAAAAGCGCTGCCGCCGGTAAATTCCCCCCGACCGCACTGTTGTTTGCGACCGAGTCCGATGACAACAAACCTGCGCTGGGCCCTGGTGTCTCAGTGCAGACAGCAGACTGTGTGGTCACCTCACCTTCCCTCTTCAGCACCCAGAATTTTCAGCTGACCCAAACGGTGCTGAATGTTAAGCCCGCTGATAAAATGTGCTGCAAACACCCACATACAGGTGTAGCACAAAAGCAAAAGCTTTATTTACATTATGAGCAACTCTGTAGCTATAGAATGTGATATAATAAGTATGCATAATTATTATATTTCCAAATAACTGATCTCAGGGTGGAAAACCATGACGTGTCTTACAGGGATCACAGAACATTTTACACCCAAGCCGTGAGATGGTGACACGTAGAGAAAATGGAATCGCGTGCGACTCGGATGGCCGTTGGGTCTCCTCAGCGCCGCTTCTCCATTTTACACGACAGCATTTGTTGTCTGTAGGCAAAATTACAAAGACAACAAATCACAGCGGCACCCTGAACACCCGCAGCGGGGGAGAGGCGGAGTGCGGCGCAGAAATGGGTTTGGGTAGAAAATTAAGTTCAAAGGTCCTGCTGCTTGGTCTGAAGGGTAACTGCAGATGAAATGTGGCTATTTGTTTTAAGCCAAGACTGATTTCATCTGTGCCGGAAAGGTCAGTGTCACATGAAAAGGGGATTTATCTCAATTGGCCGTGCAGCTCGGGCCGCCTCTCGCCTCCCCTGTTTACTTAGATGTGCACAAGCAGCCCTGCTAAGCAGCTCATTATTCACGGCTGCGGCCGCGGCCACGGCTCTCATCGCCGTTCAGCAGCTCCCTTCCGGCTATATTTGTTACTCTGAAAAGACGACGCAACTTCTTCTCTAAATTACGGCCTCGCCACTCTGCCCACCGTCATTTAGCGGCGTCCCAAACTTGGCCCCGGACATCACACCGAAGGCCAGGGAAGGCGCTTTTATTCACAGATGTCGGGGTTGAGACATCTGATATTGCATCTGGGAGCCACAGCCCTGACAGTGGGCCTGTGTGGTCTTGGACAATGTTTTCTCCAAAACACGGCTGTGTCTCATGATCCTCACGTGGGTCTCCAAAATTAACTCGGAAAAGGTGGATTAGGTCAGACGCTGGGAACTGGCCCACATTTCCTGCTGCGCCTATTTTTCCCAACACGCTGAAAAAACGAAAAAAATGGGAAAAAAAATTGCATTTAATTTTTGTCGTTGTCCAGTTTTTCTATCAAATTTGATGACAAACTGACATAAAATCAAATCTCAAATGAAAGATGAGTAAGCATTTTATGATGTCTCATACAGCAGAGAGGGGGTCTTTTTAAATAGATGTTGCTCGTTCACTGGCAGAAAGGCCTTTTGCTGCAGAAGTGCCATCCCCACCCGCACGGAGGAGGAAAACGCACACATTTCAGAGGCGTTACTGCGCACAAAGTGGCGATTAATGCAGCGTCTGATGCTCGCGTGTACGGCCTTGACTGAGAAGATCACGGCCGCCGCAAAGCACGCTGGGAGTCGGACGCGGCCGACCCTGCACAGAGCCCGAGTCAAGCTGCTGAATGTGCTGCGAATATCTGCGCACTAATAAATACAGCACATTTATTACAGAGCAAAATAACAACCAGAAAAAGCCGTAGGGGCTCAAAACACAACCGGATTGTTTATTTTTACCGGGCAAGTGGGTTAACAGCACTGGTCACCGTATATGGGCTTAAATGGGTTTAAACAACTGCCATAAATATTGCGATCATACAGAGGTCCAAGGAAAGGTTAGCAAAGACATTTGACTAATGCCCAAATGTGCAAAATAAGCTTATTATTAGGGTGATTATTAGTATCATCAGACATGGCGGACTCGAGTCTCATGACTCGATTCCAGTCAGACTCGAGTCGCAAATATTTACGACGACGATGATAGTTTAAAAAAGACTCGACTCGACTCTAGACCGGAAGGACATCGCGTCTTTCATTCAAAACTTTTACTGTTCTTTCTTTCACAGCCTAAAGCCGCTCCTTTTTGCTTCATTTTTGCGAAAAGAGACGCTTTTACGCTCTTCCTTCTCGCTCGGCGCGTTCACAGTCGGGCCGACCGTCATCGTCGACGTCATCGTGACGTCAGCGAGCGCGGACGCGCGAGGATTCGAGCAATATTTTGTACGTCAAAGTCCAGAAAAGCGAATTTGCGCCGCGCAAAGTTTGTGAATCGGCGACTCCGCCACAACGACGTCCGACTTCATCCGCCATCTCAGGTGCCTTAAAGAAAGGTAACGTTCATGTTTCTTCTTCACGCACTTGTTCACCTAGCGGAGCTAACTTTACGATTTTAGACGTCTGCCTCATGCTGTGCAGCCACGCGCGTTTGGGCGACGTCCGACCGCAAACGCTGACCGTCCGTGGTCCCACGAGGTTACGAAAGGGTTTAAATGTGGCATTTTGTTGGGCGTCAGGTGGGTCTGTTTCCTCTAAGGTTGAATGCGGAGGGAGCGCGAGGGAGTGATGAGGCACTGAGCGGAGAGCGCGGGAAAAAACGAGTGTGAGGGCGTCGGAGCGCGCCGAACTGCAGCGCTTTTCCTGGAATTAAATATACGTTTGATTTTCTTTTAATAAAGTAGACAAACGAGTTTTATTTGCAGAAAAAGCAGCGCTGTGGTTACAACAGGGTTGAGAAATCCCCAACGCAACACGAGCGTCTCAGGTCTCTTGGATGCAAAGCCATTCCGCTGCCAGACGTATATACAGTGCATGCGATATATAAGCTATTATACGTATATATGTACACATGTAGTTTCTGCTGCCAGATATATGATAATACAGTGCATACGGTATATAAGCTACTATACGTATACGGTATATAAGCTATTATACGTATATATGTACACATGTAGTTTCTGCTGCCAGAAATATGATAATACAGTGCATGCGATATATAAGCTATTATACATATATATGTACACATGTAGTTTCCGCTGCCAGATATATGATAGTACAGTGCATGCGATATATAAGCTATTATACGTATATATGTACACATGTAGTTTCTGCTGCCAGAAATATGATAATACAGTGCATACGGTATATAAGCTAGTATACGTATACGGTATATAAGCTATTATACGTATATATGTACACATGTAGTTTCTGCTGCCAGATATATGATAGTACAGTGCATGCGATATATAAGCTATTATACGTATATATGTACACATGTAGTTTCTGCTGCCAGAAATATGATAATACAGTGCATACGGTATATAAGCTAGTATACGTATACGGTATATAAGCTATTATACGTATACGGTATATAAGCTATTATACGTAAATATGTACACATGTAGTTTCCGCTGCCAGAAATATGATAATACAGTGCATACGGTATATAAGCTACTATACGTATACGGTATATAAGCTATTATACGTATACGGTATATAAGCTATTATACGTAAATATGTACACATGTAGTTTCCGCTGCCAGATATATGATAGTACAGTGCATATGGTATATAAGCTATTATATGTATATGGTATATAAGCTATTATACGTATATATGTACACATGTAGTTTCTGCTGCCAGATATATGATAGTACAGTGCATATGGTATATAAGCTATTATACGTAAATATGTACACATGTAGTTTCCGCTGCCAGAAATATGATATGCACTAGTGGTTTTTGGCGATGCTGAGTTTTGGGGGGGGTGGGAGTTGAAAGCAAAGCAGCTAAAGGCCCTGACTTTTGCTTCGGGTCTCAAGATGAATCTTTCTGCTTTTCTCCAAGACGGGCGGGCAGGCAGGTGGGCAACATTTGAAAAAGTGAGGTTTCTCAAACTGGAAAGTAGTCAGGACTTTTCTTATTTGAAAGACTCCCTGCATGATTTATACACTCTATGCAATGGACAGTAGTTTTAAATTTAAAATATAACAGCTTTTATTAAGAGGGGCTGCCTTGTAACAAAGTGATGCATTATTCAGTGTCTTGCTGCTCCTTCATATGAGAAGTTTTTGTGGGTTTTTGCTGGCAGAGTTTCACTGGCGCAGGTCTTTTCAAATGCGATAATAATATTCCGACACTGTAATTGGCAAACGTTATTTTGAATGAAACGCCCGTCTGGAGTCTTGAATCAAGACCTGGTCGGTTTACACAAGGAAATATGTGCGTGTCGAGGCCTTCGAGGTGGCCACACAAAAGGCGAAATAAATAAGGACAAGGAAAGGATTAAATATCATGGCAAGGCCTTCGGGGACTCAGTATGGACAGGATATTCGGGTCAGCAAAGCTCCATTTGTGTGCGACGTCCCCTGAGAGCCCGGCGCTCACTGGCCAACGCCGTACCTGCTCCCCACAAAGCCTGTCGCACACAAACGTATTCTGGCAGATGTGAGATGAATTAGAACAATGCCCCTGCCCCCCCCCCATGTTTCCTGGGGGGGTCACTTGCGTATCACTCTAAATCGTCTTTGATGGAAATATTAAGTTGTTCCCCACAAACCCAAAAGGCTGTGAAACAAAGCCACAGCAGGGCAATTCTTTGCTTAATCGTATGCAACAATAGCGCACCATTTCATTATTTAAATGAGCGCGTGATTTATTGTACGAAATATCTCCGGTTTTCCGTGTGCAGCAACCAATTACAGGCCTCTTATAAGTGTCATAATAAATGTGTGCTTCACTTTTTGGGTGCAGACGAATGCGTTGCGGGCGCAGGGATTACATAATTCATGCAGTTGCTCGATAAAAAAGGCGCAGAAATAATGAGCAGGTTGTCGGGCGCGAGGAGCAGCGTAACTGGGCCACGAGCGGCCGAGACTGATACTGTGCATTAGGCTCCTGGTGGGATAGCCCGTCTGAAATATGGAGCCACACATTTTCCGCTTCCTGTCTCGGGAACATTAGCAGGTACGATGATCACAGGCTGTTTAGCATGAGACCCCCCCGTCCCCGTCCTTATAAGCTGATGGCTATAAATTTACCGGACACCCGTGCTGAGCGACTGAGGAGTAATTAAGAACACAGACAGGCCGCTTGGAGCAGTCACCTTGGAGGGACCGGCGCGCCCGCCTGTGGGCTCCTTCCATTTTAATTAAAACAACACGTAAGAAGGCTCTGCGAGGGAACGAGGAAAAGGTCAACCCCCCGACAGGCTGCGGGGAACCATGCCTGTCCAGGCCGCCTCCACGCTCGGTGCTGCTCTTGCACCATCCGAGCTTCTCCTAATAAATAGCGGCAGCGAGGAGTCCAAGTTGGTGCTTTTGGAGACCCTGCCGCCAGCAGCATTTTCAGGAACTCTTCAGATTTTGCTGTTTGGGAATTCAGAGCTCAGTAGGAAGACCACAAAATGGCCAGTGGTCAAATGCAACAGATCAGCTCCACCGATGAAGTCCATAGTAGTTGGTGAAGGTGGCACATTTCTGTGGTGTGAAAATGATTCCGCTGCACATGCAGGACAAACGTGCGTCCTCACAGGCCTTAAAATGGAAATATTGCCACCCTGTTTGTCTCAAGCGAGGTCATTGCATTTCCAATACCATAGTAATGTGATAATCACAAGCCTTGATGAAGAAAGCCAAAATAATGATGTTTTATGCTCCTCTTTGTTTATTGCCTGATTCATTATATATCCATTGACACGGTTCCATCAGGCTCATTGTACACGAGCGCAGGGATCAATAGGAATGAGATTACCTTGTTTGGCCAGGGTTAAGGGTCAGTGGGTGAGGTTCACAGAGCAACACCTTGTGTTTTTATATTAAACCGGGACAAGGTAAAGGCTGGTACAGGGGTGTAAACACAGAAGGGGGGCAAGTTTACATGACGGCTGACACCAGGGAGCTGAACCACCCTTTGAAGGAGTCCGCATTTATTTCAGTCTACGCAAATATGAGGCATGAATATTATTGAAGAACTTTATTTCCTTAATAATAATAATAATAATAATGATAATAATAATAGAGGTGAGATGTTCTCTTGTGGCTCTCGAGGTCAGCAAAGCCTTTTGTGTAACTACGAGTAAATCGGGCCTTTTTTAACTCACCATCTTCACGTGGCAGCCTGTGTGTGACAATGGATTCCCAGTCACGTCCCGCAGCTGGGGCTGAATTAGAACCTGCATCTGTAATGGTCCCTAGGCGTCAGCATCCCTCCTCTCACTCTCCATTTGTGCAAAAACACACACTGGTGCTCTCGCTTCTGCACGTTTGTCTCTCCGCACGAGCTGCTTGGCCTGTGGCGCTCAGACATCGAGCCACCGTAGCAGAAAAAGAAAAATACAAACGCCTTCCATGCCGAAAAGCTGCGTGATCGAGGCGCGAGGACTTTGAAGGCCTCGATCATGCAGCTTCCAAAGGTGAGCCGGTGGCTGTTTCCTGTGCTCACATTTCGGTCGAGCGCTGCTCTCTTTGAAGCGATTTGCTCGCCGTCGTGAGGGCCCGGTTTCTCACAGCGTCAATTCAATCTGCGAGCAAAAGGCTTCCGGGCAAATTCAGGAGTTCTGAAAACACGTTTTAGAACCTTCGGCTTCATCGATCATCTAAGCCGGGGACACGCTCACACGTAAGACGCGCTCACGCACACTCGCCGGCGCACAATTATACGATCGATCGGGGAGTGGAGATGTGCTTATCCTCCATCTCCTGGAGTGGCACTTGAAGCCTCTGTTGGACGTAACCGCATTAGAGGTCGCAGCCGCTACGCTAATGGTGACCTCTTCATCACTCAGTCCGGCAGCCAAGTCTTTTTTATTAAGTGTGTTGCTGGTTAGTAATGATTTCTGAGTGCTGAATGAAATTACTCCATGAAATGGCGCATCTCTTCCGTGTTTCCTCTCTTGTTTGTGTTGGCTGCAACAAGGAAATGAAATATACTGTACTGCACGTACATTTATTTAAGCAATTAAATGGATCCCCTTTTGTCATTTCTTTATTTTTGTTTACTTGATAACAAATAAAAATAAGGCCCCGAAAAGCTGCTGATGCCGGCTGATATGGAGTATTATTTAAAATGCGAAAGTTATTATGCATGGATGGATTCTGCGTTTGATAAAAGCCTGGAGCCAAGTTATGCAACCCGGTTCAATACCTTCCAGTTTCGCTGTCAGTCGGGGAAGTGCTGCACATTCGGAAAAGCGAGGCGCGTGCGTACAGCTCAACGTGCGTGCTGTATAAGAGGTTTTTTGTCATTTTTTCCCCAGGTTTTATTGTGCAAACACCTTTAAGACAGAGCCAGAGTGACGGTCAAAGGGAAGGAAGGCTTTAAGCCTTTGTAGTGCAGTCTAGTCTAGTATTCATTTTCTCGCATCACAAAATGATTTGTCATTGGCGTCAGTGCTAAACACCGTCCTCTGAACAGACCGAGAGCAGACTGAAAACGGCACGTTTCCCCGAGTTGCGTTGAGAGCGACGTGATGCGTTGTCTCGACCCGCGCTTCTCTGCCTTTTTTCTCACAGAAGTCGGACAGAAGAGGCCTGGAGCTGGAGGAGTCGCCGACAAGAGGCCACACCGAGGCCACGAGCCCCTTCTCCTGTATGTCTGCCCAGCCATATTGTCCTGCGCTTTAATTGGTTCTTAAAGTCCAGGTAGTTGCTAAATGTTTAGCTGCACCGGAACCTCTGTGCTCCCTGTTAATGGTCCGTGAAATGAAATGTTTGATACTGCAAATAAAATCAGTGATATTCAAGGATGTTATAGTGGGTCCTGCTTGGAAACGGCCATTTAATGGACCCTGGAAGATTAGGGCGGTGAGACCCTTCAGTGGTGGCTCCCGCTGCCGACATTATTACTTAGCTCTCCGTTCACTTACGGCCCTGTGCTCATTTCGCAGGCATGGGGACTGGGCAGAAAAAACAACAGAGTCACGCTCTATTAGTAGTCATTAGCCTTTTCCATTCGGCGCTGCCACAGCGGGCCGCCACGGAGCCTGCAGGACGGTGCTTGAACACGGCAGCTCAGCTGGAAGAGGCTCTGCCTGAACTTTCCCTCTTCCGGTGGACTGTGGGGTTTAAACAAACCCCCTCTTCACTGCGCCGTTTCCCTTAAAGGCGAAGCTCCTTTCCCAGTCTAACTCAATACCACTTTTCCTGCGCACGCTAATACATGCATAAATAAATTACCTTAAACAAGTGTGCAGGGCATAAGCAGAGGAGCTAAGCGAGTGTATAAAAGGACACCTTTCACACAGCTGGTTAGCATTCAGAAGTACAAACGAAGACAGGACATGGGCTCGACATCAGGGAGCCGTGGACCGGCGTGACACGAGGCCCGTTCGTAGGGCTAGAAACCAGGATTTTACCCTCTCGCCCTGTAACACGTCAGGCCTGGCGGGCAGCGACCTCATCATGCGTTACAGAAATGCGCAAAAGGTACTTATTTATTTATTTATTTATGTATGTACTCACTCGCCGTGACAACGGGGTGAACTCCCTGGGATCGCCGGTATTTAGTGCAGCCACTTAAGTTGCGTGTCTTTACCTGTCTGCCACGTGAACGTGCATGATATATTTAAGCTCCCCCTATTGTGCTTCTCGTTGCATTTGGGATGTGGAGGGGGATGAAGATCGCAGGTCTCTTTCAAGCCATAATGTAATTAAATCAAACACAGGCGCTCAATCAAATTTCTCTGTTCCAGGGCTGTGCGAAGCGGCAACATTAATGTAATTTGTGGAGCGCCAAAGCGACTGGAGCAGCATGTATTAACAATACTTAATGGGGCTACCGCAGGTAAATGAATATGCTAACAAGCAGAGAGGTCGCAGCTAAATCTAATATCTTTAAGCTGTTTAATTCCACACCCTCCCCTAATAAATCAATTGACTAGGAGGGCCCATGCATCTATCAATTATTAAGGAGGGGAATAAATTTTTCACTTGATTCGCCAGGGAGGTGGGAGTAAGTTGTGTGAAAACGTTGGAATGTCCTTATTACCCTCCTTAGAAGTTGTATGTAATCTTAAAAATAAGCAGCTGAGTGTTTTGACTACCTAACACGCAGTAACTATAGCAACGGGTTATGGAATTGTTTTCTTTTTATTTGACTTTATGAAATGATTCAGTGGAGTTTTTGGTCACTGCTTTGTGATTCAGCGGCAGATGTTTACCACGTGTTTGCTTTTCTCATTTCAGCCTCGCTCTGGTCTCGCTTGAAGGACCAACCGGAACTTCTGAGAGACCTGAATGGCCCAGGTCATGCCTCAGGACTAAACTGCGGGTCATGCTGGTGATACTGGGTCCCTGCTCACCTGTCTGGTGAAGGACGCTGCCTCACGAGGGGCTTCCGGTACCACAGTCTGTCTATCGGTGAGGAGCACGCAGCCATCTAATGCCGGCCGTTCGGGTTTATTTTCCCATGCGCACTAAGTGCCATGTTTCTCTCACGCAGGCACACAGACACACAAAAAGCAAAAGTGTTGCCAAAGCACCGGTGCTCTGAGGCCATTTTGGAAGCCCGATAACCTATTGGCCTAAAGAGCCCCGGGGGGCCTTCCATGGGGTTACGGTCCACTGTGTTGCTGCTGCTGTCTGAGCTTCAAGCAGCCTCTCCACATTTTCAGATTTTGTGGTTTTTGCAAACCGAGTGCTTTGAGTTTCACTCGTGTTACAGCTTTCTGAGGCAACACTTAATAAAGCCCGCTCGACGCCCACTAAGATGACTTGAAAACGGCGATCGATTGCAGAGGACGCAGCTTTGCCATTTTTCATTACGCATTCTTCGCAGCTGCTTTTTTCCTGCTCCTCATCCAAAAGCTTCTGATCGTGCATCCACACAGCTGACTCACGCGGCACAGCCGCGTTCTTAAGAGATGTGAGAACTCTTCTTGGGTGATGTTAGCGCAAACCGCATTTGGATTCGTCCTGAGGGGCGCTGATAAATAAATGACTGAATGCATAAGAGAGCACAAATGAATTATTTAAGGGGCATTGATAACCAAGAGAGGCCAGGAGAGAGCAAAGGTTATGGGAGAAGGAACTTTTCTCAAAAGCAGGCCTCACTGAGCCACGTTCCTCAGTCCTCACATCATCGATTCGCCACCTTTCTCTGGCCTGCAGATGTGGTATAAATTATATGTGCGGCGCTGCAGCGTGCAACGACTCGGCCTTCTAAGGCTGCTGTTACTGTACGCTGCTGGAGCGGAGGGGCAGAGCGGGACTCAAACCGACAACATACAGGTTACACGTTCGGGCCCTTAGCCATGACGCTGCTAGCAGCTACCCGTGCACTATCCTTAGCAGTAAATTAAAATACACGCTTCGCTTCATATTGCGGCGTGTGTTTAGACGCCTTTCCTGTACATCTCAACAACCCTGTTTCAACAATTTACGTAATGAAAATAATTGTGCAGACGACACAGGCGGCGAAATGATTTTCATTTACATTTATTTAATTCATCTCATCATTTCAGCCAATTTCACATAATCAAATGTTCAGCGAACGTGCGTAATTTGAGACGAATGAATTGTCAAACTTTGCTGACGGTGGCAAATGGCACAAGAACTGTAAGCGACTCAATCGTTTCCCCGTATTAATGCAGTCGCAGCGAGGAGAAACGTGAATAAACGTTGGCAGAGGGGAAAGACACGTGGCGTGCGTTTAATGCCGGCGCTGGGGACCCAACAGCTGATGCACGACCGTAAACTGTTGTACCCGCATTCATTCTGTGTAAGGAGCGCTTCGTCACGGCAGCTCCTGCTGCAGCCTTTGTTGACCAGTTGGTTTAAGTTACGCGCGCAGGTAACCGACACCGTAGTTTTATTTGCCAGCCTGAAATGTTGAGCCGCTGGGTACGGTTTACAGTATTGCACTGCGTGAGGGCATCGGCGTACTTTTCTCCATGGGGTTTTACGCGGTTCGGCACAACTTGCCAGGCAAACCGCTCTTAACCTGCAGTAAACCTGCGGGCGCCCGACTGCGGATGTCTCCCCGCCGCATCTGTGGATCGGCTTCTCGAAAGAAAGACCCGCCAGAAAGGCTTCCCGCTGCCGCCACGTTTAGGCTTTCGTCCGTCTCCTTGCTCGTATCGCTCACATCATCCTCACGCGAGCTCGCGACCAGCTGGTAAAAGCATTTGTTTCTCAAAGCAGAATGATTCTTCTAAAGACAAAACGTTTATTCTGTTTACACAGCTCCTGTTTTTAGAGGTTTTAACTAAAAAACTGGCACGCAACTTCAGTAAATGTGACCTTAGTTTGGGTGAAGCATAAATTTTAAATTATTTTCAACTGCACTCAAGATGCTGATATTTGATTTAATGTTGGAATATCTTTACATGTGAAAATTATTAAATGTTTTGCTTTTACATTTGAAGTCCCCCCGTGGAGAGCATCCAGGGAGTGCTCGGGCCCCTGAGCTTCCAGATCCCCCAATCCCCGATGTTGGAGCAGAGAGGATCACATGAGCCTTTCTTATATTATATTCTTGTATTATATTCTTATATTATACACGTAGATAAATATGACAAAAAAAAAACTTTCTTCAAACAGCAAGTTAAGCCCTGATTTGTCATGTCACAAAACAGACGATTGTGAGGGATGAATACATTTTTAAATGCCCCCACACACACGCGCACACACACCACCCTCCTGTAAAATCCATAGGGCCATGCAGGGCCTCTGCCGCCGTGGCTTTTTTCTTTATTGCAAAATAAGTGGATTTACTGTGCATGTGGAGATCTTTGTCATCACCAACACTCCGAGTTATACAATGAAGCTGTAATTAATTCAATGCTATGCTTGAATTAAGTGCATTTGGTCCAATGAATTTTGTGCAAAATGTCCCAGATTTATTTCTGCCTTTCCCTCTCCGCCAATTAGACGTGTGGAGGTGTGACCCCTCCTGAAAGAGGCTTTTAGATTAATCATATTATCTGTGGTCTTCTGAAACACGTCGCCTTCTTGACCTCCCTTCCATAAGAATCCATTATCTTAAACTATCACGGTAATCCAGGCTTTAGGTGGGCAAAGAGGAAGGGAGGAATCGAGCCTAATAGATAGCAAATAAGATTAATCTACGATCTAAGTGCCGATTACACTTGGACCTGCCCTTGAACATTCAGGTGTATCCTTGAAATTCACATCCACTCAGATGCAGCAATTGGATTTGAAAGTCCCGCGAGGCCACGGGGGCAGGTGGCCAAATTTCCTGCGGACCCCGTCCAGGAGATCAAGGCCGGAAGGTCTGGAAGATCACGCAATGAGTCTGGCATAAATAGCGGGTGTGAAGTTTAAAAGCCGAGCGATGTGTTTGTTACCCACTGAAGCGCGGCTCAGCAAAATGCATTCAAACCGCTTGCGTGTATTTGACTCTGGGAGGATAAGCGAGCTGAAAAAGGAAAATATGCTCGTACCTGGCTTCCATACTTGGGTCATGGCAACCTGAAGCCTTTCAGATGTGCAGGTGTATCTTACCTGTGCCTGCATCACACATGTGCTGTACAAAAGGCGGATGTGGGGCTGGGGGTGGAGCTGGGGTCGTGGTTACGGCTACGGGTAGGCGATCCTGTGTGTGGTCCAGGGGTTCACAGGTGACTGCTTGCATTCGATAGATAGATAGATAGATAGATAGATAGATAGATAGATAGATAGATAGATAGGCAAGCTTTAAATTATATACAATTTCTAGTGAGAACTTTGCAAAGAAAAACTTTGTTTTGCAAATGAACAAATAGAGGCCCTGCTGCACGTTGTCATACAAATAGAAAAAACATTTCTGTAGTCACAAAGTGGAAGGAAACCAGAGCACCCGCAGACTTGGTGGTAGACGTGAAGCCTGTTTAAAAACAGCAGTCGATGCACATGCTGACGCGTGAAATGCTCTGCTGTTCTGCGTGCTGAACTCGATAAACCCGGAATCATAACAGCTGCCGTGGCCGGGGCGAGTTTAGCATAAGGGGTCGGTATCGACTGTCGGCGGGCATCTCATCGGCACGGCGCCCAGCTCGTCCAGCCGGGCCCGCTCCCGGAGACACGCGGATCAATGGCGAGTCCGGCGTGACGGCCGTGTTAAGCGTTTGATTAATCTGCGGCGGCAGGGAGACGGGTTACGGCACAGCAGCAGACAGTTTCATGCCATTAGCCGGGCGCGCGTAATGAAATTTCATTTAATTTGTCAAGGAGAAAGTGCTAATGCTAAAAAGCCCTTTAATAAAAAAAGCCGGATATTTAAAGGAAAGCTTTAAGTAATTGCTTCAAGTGTCCTGAGACGCGCTCCCCAGAATATTTACATTGCTGTTGTAAAGGTGCTAAGCATAATTAAATTGCAGTGGTTACGCTCTTCATTCCGCGCGCTTTTTATTCCCCTCTTGCTGAAGATTAACCACGCTGGCCTTAAAGGGAGAGGCCAGCAGAGGTGGACCAGAGGTGCTGCTCCTCAGGATAAATATAGCTGGGTGGCTCCGCCAAGGCCTGCTTTTTAATGGAGGCCAACGTGTTTACTGCTGATTCCCGCCGTGGGTCCGCTCACGGCCGTTCACCCCGCACACCTATGACACAGCGGCCATCCAATTACAAAAACAAAGCGTAACCTGCGCTGTATTTACGTGGGCCCGGTCGCTGCGGGCGACTCCTCGCGCTCTCCCGTCTTTCCCGCGATGGTGGGACGCGACGCTGCAACCTGCAGGTCTCGCTTTGCGCTCTTGGCCCTGCTTCGTACCTTGTGAGGTTTGCGATGAACGATTGCGGATCGATTTAAATGCCTTTATAAATATCGACCACTAACTTCTGCGCACGCTGCCCTTCCGCTTTTTCCCCGCATTCTGCGTGGGCTGCGCTCGCACACGAACAAACGTGTAAACGCGATCCAACGCATGTTTGACTGCAGCCCTCCAAAGTGGAAGGCAGCGCTTTCAAAGCATCCATTTCAAAATCAGTTTATATTTCAGGTGAAGGGCCATTGAGCTGAGTTAAAAAGGTCTTTAGAACAAAATAATAATAAATCCTGCCATGGGTACATAAAAGCTGACATCTCTATCACGGAATATCAGCATCCTTTCGCACTCGATACTCAGCTTTTTAAGATAAATGGGCAAAAAGGCTTGGAAACGGATCTGACTGCTGGCTCCGTCTAATGAATAACCTCCACTTTAGGTCCTGCAGTGTAAGCAGAAAGCGGCCCTCACTGCCACCGGCTCTCGCCATGAATCTGCCCAGACAGCCGACATAATATCAGGGCGACAACACTTGTATGACTTCCATTTTCTTTGCTTTCTATTGATTTTCACTTAATAACTGGGGAAATACTAAACGTCGGTGCTGAGTACCTAATAAATCCTGTCTGAGCTTTTTTTATTGAGGAGAATTTAATAAAAGTGGCCGGCCGGGCAAAGGGATTTGTCTCTGGCTTGAGAGGACAAAAAGAGGAGGGCAGGAAGAACAGGGAAACTAAAAGCCCATCTTTATTAACTCTGTTTATATCTTACAGGATCTTAAACGCCCTGCGGTTGTGCAGCGTTCCAGCCACGTCTATCTGGCAAATGGTTGATGCTATCTGAGCGGCGTTAAGGTGCCGCTCACCAGCATGGCCGCGTATCAGGGGCTCCGTACAGTAACCTGCATGCAAACCCGCGGACCGGTTCACGCACTCTCGCCTGCTCAGATTTATTCTCAGCCGAACCCACTTTTAAGCAACGGTGCTCCGGCCCGTCGTTCGCAGATCCCATTAACCCGGTATAGCGGAGGAAAGCCATTTGGAATTAAATAAATTAATGAGCTTTTCCTTTCTTTGGCTGTGTATAATAAGACTTTATGTAAGGCAAGAATAATGAGCTTTTTCCTCCAATTCTGCGTGCTCGCAAAATGCTATAAACAGAATTATATAATAAAAAACAATTGCGTGGGGAAGTTTTTTAGAGAGAATGAATAGGGGCTTAATAGCAGAGTGAAAAAGGTTCGCCCTGAAGCAACCATCAGGACGTGCTTTTTTCATGTCTGTCTGTAACGTGAAGCATCACAATAATCCGTTTAATTTTAACTCGACGATACGGACAAGGAAATGCCCACGTCGCTCTTGCTCAAATGCAAACCCATCCTTTAATTATTTTACTTTTTTGTAATTCCGCCATTTACCCTCCAGGTGTCTTGTCTGATGCTATCGCGCGGCACGGGAGGTTGTGGTCCCCGTCCCCTTGGTAGCTTCCGTCTCCCTGAACGTCGCGTCCCGATTCAACGGTGATCTGCAAGAATGCAGGGGTGCGAAGCAGATGTTCCGGCTTCTCGGGAACGTCACTCGGGTAAACCAGCAAACTCGGTCCTCGGTTCGGTTCCGGTTTTGTAAACCAGCATAGTTTTGCCTTCTGTAGGCCTCAGCGTGCAGTCATATTGGTTCCTGTATGAATTCTTCAGGCAAATGGTTTTCTCACAAAGACAACAAGAATATTTCTTCGGTATTTATGCTTTCATTCCGCACTTTGCAGGTTGCACTTTTAAACAAGCTCACACCTGTGCGGACCAAACAACTTTTACTCAGCTCGTCTTTCCCAGGCAAGAGTCCGTTTTACCGACAAACTGGCATGCAGATTTGTT
Source organism: Heterotis niloticus (assembly GCA_018136845.1). NCBI lineage: Eukaryota > Metazoa > Chordata > Actinopteri > Osteoglossiformes > Osteoglossidae > Heterotis > Heterotis niloticus. Next base: position 25,142,404 of record CM030903.1, read on the forward strand.
TTTATCAAAGAAATTCACAACCCGCATAAATAAAGATAAATTCCACAGCCCCAGTCGGTAAACGGGAGCGGAGCGGTCGACACGGGCGCGTAAAGGTCGCGGCAGCTTACCACAGTTATCACGGTAATACGGCGGTTCCAATCAACTTGCGGTCTTTGGGACGGGCAATAATCCGGGGAACGCCTGTGTTTGTAGAGAAAGGTCACCGTTCTTCTCTTTTTTTAACCCTCCCGCCACCAACATTAATATCTGCTGTTTGTTGGGCTCCACGGAGACGAAAATCAATAGCGGTAACTCGCAGGGCTATTACCAGCCTGTTTGTCACGGGGCCCTCGGTGTCCTTAGCGCAACTTTTATTTCCGCTTTCACGCGATTTAGTTGCGTTCCGAATGCAACGGTGCGATTTTTGGCTCCGCTTCACTCCACCCTTCGGCGCCGCGTGTGCTTTTCAGCGTTGTCCGCAATGTTCTTTGCCACGAAGGAGCTCGCCGCAAGCCGCGTGTACGTGACAGCATAGTGGCTGCAGCTCGCGTGGCCTCGCCGGGCTTTCGGCCTCACATCTGACTGCGCTTTGGCTCAGCTGCATCCGCCTGAAGCTGACATCATGTTAGCATTTCGCCGATATCTTATCCAGCAGTGTGACCAAACATCAAGTGCTGCATCAGGGTCACGTCGCTGTGGTCCGGCGTGGCTTTGTGGAAAAGCCTGAAATATTGGCCACGGTTAATATTACAGTCTGATGCACAGTTACGGCGGGTGGGAGCCAGCGGGAGGGGGGGGGGGTACGAATGAAATATGCAGCAATGCTAAAGATTTATACGAAAGGACGGAGCGATTGGGGCTGATGTAAAAGGCGCGAGCCGCACGGCGCGTCCATGGGACTTGTTATCCGGGCCATGGCCTCTGCTATCTTACATCACCTTACTGTGGTGCACAAATCTGACACCTGTCTATGAATCCATTTGCCACTTTTCACCTTTCAGTGTCCCCGTCCATCACTCATACGCTGGGGTGAATTAATAGCGCTCCCCTCGACTGATGCTGTTTGCTTGCGGAATAAAGGTCCCTGGCCATATAAATAAACTTCCGTGCGAGGATCAATATGTTTGCAGGCTGCACTGTATTTTACTGTAGCCGGCCTTCCCTGTAATCCTCTTATCTGCTTCTGCTGAGTCCTTTTAAGGAGCCCGGGGTCTGGGCTCTCTGACCTGCAGGTCGCGCAGGCAGACGAGGCGCTAGGCCTGCTGACCCCACGCGAGGTCTCGGCCGTTCTCGGTCACCCGCGGCCAGAGGAGCGGCTCGCACTCTAGGGCTTCGGCGCAGGCGCTCGCGGCCCAATGCTTGCTGGCCAAATGCTAACCCGCCTGGGAAGACTTCACTACAGCGCTCGCGTTTTTAGACGTCCGTTAAAGTTTCCTGATGCGAAGAGCTAAAAAGCTAAAAAGCTAAACGGCATCATCTCACTTCAGGACCAGCGCTAGAAACCACAGATGTCCTTAGAGATGGGAAGCGCTGACGAAAAAGTCTGTTCGCTCATTGGCTTGCCTGGCTCACTTGTTTATTATTATTCATATCTGGGTTTGTAGGACAGCAGTCGAAATGATTAAAGGATTTTTGTTGGTTTGCTTAATAGGGAAGAAATCCCAAAACTTTAACAATGCGCAAAAATGCCAGTTTCCTCCCCAGTCATCCACATGGTGCTGTACTTTGGGGAACTGGAAAGGGGGGCGCGAGATGCCCTTGTAACATTTTGTTTTGCCTGTCATCCCTGATGAAGATATTTTACATAAATCTGCTTATCTCTCAGTTTTTCCCCCGCAATTTGCGTATGATGTACAGCCTCCGTCTTCAGAGGCATCGCTGGACCTGTCAATTATGCGATTCGGCCAAATGCTAAGCGAGAAGCCCGCGGTAAAAATAATAAGAGGAACTTCTCCCGCGAGGTGCCGTGCGGCGGCACGGAGGAAGACGGCGCTGAGATGAAGGATGAACACGCTGCTTGCTGCCGCAGTTCAGTCAGCCCGCAGCACCGACGCTTGCTGTAAATGATGAAGGGCTTTGCCCATGAAGCCGGAACCACCACTGTCGGCCTCAGGCCGAGCTAAACACCGGCAGCACCGCGCTGGGTACGCCGTTTCCCCACACAGTACTGATTTTACAGCGATCGATGCGTCACCTTTGCCACCTTGCTGTGTTGGCCACACACATCCCCACAGCTCTTCCATCGGTCTGCAGAAGTTCTCATGGCTCTCACGTGCCTCCAGCTCTAAGCATACCGGTCCTTCACGTTTGGTGAACATCTATCATCCACGCCGTAAACCTACCAGTGTTTAGATCAGCTCGGTGTAGGTTTTCCCTGTTTGAGTTGAGGGCACCAAACTCCCACCATGGAAGCCCGTTACCCCCCACCACCACCACCCTGGTACCCAGGCAGCTGAGCTGCTCTCCGGTCCTCTATTTCACAAAGAGATGATGTGAGGCCGGCTTTGCTGAAATTATTCCTGCATTCTTCTTCAGCAGAGCCCAACCACATCAGCGTGGAGAAACATCTAAACCACCCCGTTCCCAGAAAGCCAGTGCAATCTTATTCCTCCGTTTGTTCTTATTTTGTCCCCATAAATGGCTCGAATCCACTTGCTGTGACGGACTGACGCCGCCGAGTGTAAGCGGGGTCCTCGGGTGCATGACAGGATATGAAATAACATCACGGGCTTTATAAAGTGCCATAAAGAGTTTATTTATTTAAGGAATCTGCACAGAAAAGGTTTTATGTGACATTTAAAAATGTTTATTTCACATTTATGTGATAATAAATAATGGGCGTCACTCGCGACGGTGTTTCGCCGTCCTTGGCCACGAGGAAAACAAAGTGCTGCTTATTAAAAGCGCGTCGCCTGATCAGCCTGCGCTTCCAGCCTAATCTCCATTTTGTTGCAGCCATCAATCTGCGTACGAGCGCCACAGGCCCGGTCAACACCGCTGCCGCCGCCAGAACGTTCCTTCGGGACCGTTCCTTCGGTCAGCCTGAACCCAAACGCAGGAAGGTTGCTAGTAAAATTCTGGATGTCTTGAGAAGTTACGCTGACAGTTTGTTCAGTTAGGAGACAATTAATTTCTCCCTTGATGGATCCCACATTTTCTACGAGAGTCCGGCATTCTGCAGATCCCCAGAGCTTGTTAGGGTGACGGTTGTAATCCAGATAAATATTTGGAAAAAGAATTTAAAGAAGAAAGAAATGGAATGAAGGAGAGCAAAATCCCGGTGTCCAGTCAAAGGCCCTCGGTCTCGGCTCAGAGGGAAGCGCAGTGTGGATGGGAGTGGAGCAGAGGCCTGCTGAGCAGCACAAGGCTGTTTTACTGCTAACCGCTCCCCTGTTAAGGCAATGAAGTGATGTTATTTTGGGCTGTAAGTCAGTGCTGTGAGCAGGGCGATGGACTGATGTCCCAGCCAGCTCGGTCGAACTAATGTTGTGTGGCTTGTGGGTCTGGGCTTTGAATCCGTTCGCTGTATGAGCGTGGCTGAGCTGTTCTTTCGGCATGCGGGGTTTCCCACTCGCAGCTTCCCAACCTTCACAGGTGCTAAAGCTGCTAATTCTCAAGCAGAGGCAAAGTGGTGACTCTGCAAAGACGGCCATACAATGAGAACAAAGTGACCATTATGGGAAGGCAGAGGGCGAAACCGGGGAGGACACCGGCCCGTTCTGGCTGCAGAGCCGGGGGTCGAAGCCCTTTATAGAAGATTAAACAGAAGCGTATGAGAGCAGAGCCTGACTGTGGAAAATATGACACATTATGAGTTATGGCCCATTGAACAATTCAACCGCGGCACTTGTGTGGGACTCGGCTTACAGAACAAATGTGTCAATTCTCCTACTTAATAGTCTTTATGTCTATTAACCCTCATTTTGTTATGAGTGGAGTTACTGGATGAGGGAATTCTGCCGCAGACACGGTTTCTCACAATAGAATCCCAGCGCAGGAGATTAGCAGACAATCGAAACAGGGGAAGGGGGAAACCACCTATTTGGATGCGATAACCCTCAGCGGTCACATATCAGCCCCTTTGTCCACAAACACTTGGTACAACTAAACCCTCAGACTGAATGCGCCAGAAGAATAAGCAGCCAGATGAATGCTGGGATACGGTTTCTGAAAGCATTCAAAAGGGCTCTCGGACGTGACACGTCCGCATCTGCAAGATATCGGTCTGGGCCTTTGACAGTTTTTGAAGGCTTTGTATGCTGCTGCCCATTATTTCTGGAGGAGCAATAATGCCGCATTCTAGCACCTTCCTTGTTGGGAACTCGGCACCTAACGCACACGTGAAAACCCGGGCAGTAATTCCTCCGTCTGCTGTAGGAGCCGCACGGCCGTGGGGCTGCCGAAGGGCTTCGGCCCTGAGGCGGCGCCGTACGACCGCCGGTCACCCCACCGTGTGCCTCAGAATGACTGAAAAAGCAAAAGCACAGCTGCCCTTCGCTTCAGTTCTGGACCAGAAAGAGGAGCTTCCCTTAAGCCCTTCAATTAGGCCCGGTGTGGAACCGGGAGCCTCCTGTAATAGAGGGAGGACATTTTAATAATCCCAGTTATAAACATTAAATACATCATCTTATGGGACTCACAAACACGCGGTGATTAACTTTTACAGCACTGATAAATCTGCCTGCATTACCATATTGCAGAGGAGGATTCATTGGCTTGATTGAAAACAGGTTTTAAAGACCACCGCGTGCAGCGTAGACGGGGACCTGCGTGCCCTTCGTCCAAAGCGGGTGAAGGGACATCAAGGGCCTGAGTCTGATGAGCTTCTCTTCTGCTCTATGGACAGCAGAAAATATCATTGCTTGCAAAAAGTGTAGCCGCGCACTGGGAACAAAAAGCCACATGTGCATTCTGTACAGCTGACACCAAAATTAATAATGATGTTTGAGTATATTGTTGACTTCAGAAGGCCTTAAGCTGCTCATACTCCTCTGTGTCTTGGTGGTTCAGCAGTGGGGCACAACTTCAAGTTCCTGGGAGTGCAGGTCAACATCACCAACCTGGTGAAGGAGGCCCAACAGCACCTCTGCTTCCTGAGGAGACAGAAAAGAGCTCCACTTCCCTTCGCCCATCCTCACCAGCTCATAGAGGTGCCCTCCTCCTGCTGCCTTTCCAGTCACCTCTCTTCTGGCAGTGATGGCAACGAATGTACAGGATTCACTGCAGATTCGGGTGACTTTCTATTACCATCATTAGTATAGTAGCGGCAGCAGGCAGCTGCATCTTTCTCACAGTGCATCGATGCTGCATGTTTATGAGAAATTGTGTCTGGCTGTTTTGAGAAGCTATGGGGGTGTTGTCCACTCCCCTCTGAACTCTCAGCGTTTGAGAGCTTTGGTGCAGGCGTGTTGTTGTGCTCTGCGAGTGCTGGTCTTTAAGCAACCTTAGCGTTCCCACAGTCCAGTTTCCCGGGCTATTTTTCCACAAGAGCTCCGATAAGCGCAGTCAAAGCAGTTGTTACGCCTTTGTTCTTCTATCGGTATTATTACGTATCACAGTTGTCATGGGCACGTTTTGTTTGTTTGATCAGTCTCTTTCTTGCACATATAATAAATAAAAGCATTTTTTCCTTTTTCTATTCACATAATAACTGAAAGACTTACTGAATTTTTTTTCATTAACCTCGCAATAAGCGGTTAATAACCCTGCAATTTTGCGTGATAGAATTGTTTTCATGCCATTTACCGCGTTACGGTGGGGTTTTACTGTAATTGCTAGATCTGTGATGTTTAAGTGCTTGTGATGCTGAAAGCGGTATCGCGCGTGGTGGTGATTTAGCTTCGGCGGGCTCCCACCACGTCTAAAATGACCATTTACTCACAGATCAATGGGAGCTTCTGTATGAGTTCATTTCGGCAAAACAAACAAGGCTGCGTGGACGGAACCGGGACAAACGTGGAAATACTAGCACGGTTTGTTTTGTGAACTCGGAATCATTGGCTTTTGCACGTGTGCTGCTGCAGGGGAGGCGTCAGCACAGGCGTGAACTGACACCCCTACACGAAGACCCCCAGCTGACAAAGCAGCACCATACTGCTACTGCCATTATTATTATTATTATTATTATTACACACGCATCAGTGTTATTAACTGATCTGTGAGGATATTTATTGAAAAGTGAAGGTGTGAACAAATATTGTAGCGTCGGGCGTTTCGGGTAGGCACCCCTATTGGCAGGTGTCAGTATTATGTGTGCAAATAGTTAATTGGTGTCCAACCGTGGATGAGATGTCGTGTTGTGTTACTGGGATTTGCCTGGTTCCACTGTGTAGGAAGAAAAGGGTTGAAGTGGTAAACCGGGTCCAGCCCGTGTGCTGAAAGGGCAGCTGTTCCATCGCTCCAGCTGGCTGTTAGCTTTTTCTGCTAAAGCCAAAAGGTTGCGTTGTAGAGATGAGCGCCATGTTCTCGTTCCTTCCAGCCGAGCCAAGACCAGCGCTTGCTACGACGGGAAACGTCTCAGGAGCTGAAGAATTTGTGGGAAATACGTCAAGTGGCGGATGCTGTACTACCAGCACCTCTCACCCCACATGCCCTCCTTGTGCAAGCGATGAGGGTTTTCTCCTCTTCTGCTTTTCCATTAAACAGTAGCAAACAACATAAAGAAGAAAACAGAGTTTGTCCCAAATTGTTGCAGCCAATATAACCGGCGATGTCCTCGCAGGCTTCACAGAAATATTAAAATTGTCACGTTCGTCACTGGCTTGGCTGTAAGAGTCAACGTGCTCCGTGACCGCCCCCCCCCAATAAGCCCAGTTTAATCAGGATTTATAATACAGCAGATATGTTTGGTTTCATTAATATTTCCTAACCTGGTTCTTTCCTTAATTGAAGAAGCCAAAGGATGTAAATAGGGAAGGTGATAGAGAGAATGGCAGGAGGTTATAAACAAAGCTCATTAAAAAGATGGATGGGTCAGGCAATCGCTAAAATAGCTTTCTCTGCATTTTTCCTTTTTTGTAGGGGGGAGGACAGAGGGTGGCGGAGTGTAATATCCTAACAGTATAGGCCCCGAATGATAGAAGTACAAATAGCAAACACAAATGTCCCCAGAAAGAGAGTTAGAAAAATGTGATATAAATGTGTTTGTGGTTGCCACTGCGAAATTGACAGATGCATACTGCAGATGTAAGGCCTTTTGTTTACATGACTCTAAAATTGCTTCTAAAATATAACTGCGAAACTGTAAATGCTCTATTCATTTTCTTGGGCTCCCGCTCACGCGAGCTGCATCGGTGCTGCCTGCCGAGTTCAGGGTATTTTTACAGCTGGGTGTTTTTACCGGGGCTCAACTCTGGCCGAGAGAGGAAGGAGCGCCTGAAACAGCAAACCTGGAGCTGCGGGACAGGGATGTGCGGGTCATGACCGCCGCGGTCCCGCAGCCAGCGCCACACCTCGGCCGGATTTTATTCATTATTGAACTACGGCACAGCTCACGCTGCTGCTGTCATCGTCACGAGTGCACGTCTCAATTCGGCTCCGTATTTTCCCACAATACCTTACAGTGTTGCTGGAATTCTGGGTAAGTACCTGAGCCAGGTGTAAGGGAGCACCTCGGAGCGCGAACCTCTACACCGTGGAGCTAAACAAGTTACTGAGCACTTTTAGGACATTAATTTGGTTTTGAAAAGCACAGATTAAATTGTGAAATTATCGTTCAGTTGAATTTATGTTAAATATCAAATATGATGCAGCATGATTCATGTTTTCAAACAAAACATTTTGTTTTTCTTAAGTTATCTGATCTTCAAATACAAGACAAAAATGTTGCTCACGAATAAGGCAGGAAAACCTCTTTCCTTTGGTAAGAGGGCCATGGATATTTGTGAAGGTCAAGGATGCAACTGTTTATTGCTGGTTCAAACATAAACGTCTTAGCTTTTCAAGGACAGTAAAGTAGTTGGTAAAGCAGCGAGATGCGGACGCCTGCTCCTGAACTTCGGGAACTGAAGGCCTACGAGAGAGACGGGGACTCTTTCTCTCTCTCTCTCTCTCTCTCTCTCTCTCTCACGCACACACACACACCGCACGATGATGATGTTGGGCTCCGCAGGCAGGACAGACCTGTGTGTTTGTGGACGAATGTCGGCCAACTCTCCCTGTCCGCCTCTATTTTTCTGTCAGCAGCTGCTGCGCTTTCCTCAGGAAGGGAAGCTATTTCATTTCCCGCCTTTGTCCTCGGCTGAATGCGAGCGCCGCTCCTTCAGTAATATTCGCTCATTTCAACTCCCTCGTCCATCCTAACAAAAACACACACCCCCCTACCTCTGCCTAAAACTCCCACTGGGCCTGGAAAAGGAGCAACTTCCTCAATTGGTCCTCTGCAGCTGTGGGCCCCACATCAACCCGACAGCAACAGCAGCTCCTGCTCACCGGTTGAGCTGTCTTCTCACCGGCACCATCCGCACGGCGCTAACCATCGAGCCTTCGGTCCCTCCCTGGGCTCCGGGTTCCGTCCGGCACCTCCCGCCGGCATAAAGTTTAAAGCCACATATCGAACCCTGCAGAAATGAGCGCAGGCAGGCAGTCAACGTACACGCCTTCCGCTCTTTTTGTCACTACATTGTGTTATGTGTGTAACACGACATGTTGTTCGCACGATTAATAAAGATCTCGGAAAGGCCTTTCGGCTCCGATGCCGCACGCGAGACAAACATTGCAACGGGCTGCAGGTGCTGGGGTTTGTCAGCGGTCGTACCGGAGACGGGGCTTCACCAGGCGGCACCTACTTGCTGCGTCTCCTCGCTCTCCCCCCAGCGCTCTTCCAAACACGACCGCATCGGTCTTAAGGTGAACCGCGGTATCAACTGGAACGTCAGTTGAAAAAATATCGCTTTTTGTTAACATTGCAAGGATGCGACTCGGCGTTTTGTATGACTGAAATTTTTTGGATCCCGCTTACCACATTATGGCAGCGTTTTGCAGTATTAAAGTAAAACAGCTCATTTTGGAAGAGCTTAAAATGCACGCAGCGCAACAAATATCCAGAGGACAGCTTAAAACGAAGCGGGATCTCGCTCGGCGCCGCGGGACACGAAATGGTTTGCGGCAGCGCGTGTCCTCCGGAAAGCCCCGCGGTGGCGATGCTTATTGTCGGGCCGCCCAGATGCGCCCCGGCGTCACGAGCGGCAGTCGGACCGGGCGCGGGGCCCCGAAGTGGCGGGGGGCAGCGCGCAGACGCAGGCCGACGCTCGTGCGAAAATACGAAGTTGCTGAAGGTCACCGACTCGCTGTTGACAAGGCCTCGCGGCGACACCGCTGCCGAGTCCCGGCATCGAAGGGGCGGCGTGTCAGAGCCGTTAACCTGCGGTCGCCCGTTGCGAGGGACACGCGTTCCCATTACGAAGGTGGCCGACCATTTCCTCTCATTCGTGGGAAAACGCGGCGGCAGAAAAGGCAAATGTGGAAGCAACAGCGAGGCGGAGGAAATACAAAAGCAGTCGCTTTCACGTTCCCACTGATGCTGAAGCTGAATAAACCTCACGCGGCGGATTATTAAATAAAAACGTGCTTTGAAATTAAGCTGGCACGCAAATACAGAGGAAAACATAGAGACGGTCGAGGAAAAGCCATGATATAGAGCTGTCTGTGCGGGGGGGCACATTTTAAAGCGACAGCCTGGCTCAAACTGTGTTTCGAATGTTTATTTTTTATTAGCTGAATATTGACTAAGCAGCAAGAGCAGACGCTGACCTGGACTTTTGCGTGCACCAATATCTGCCAGTTTTGAAACTCTAAATATTTTATTTGGACCAAACAAATGGTTTAATTCCCCCCCAGACCGCATTTTTCCTCGCTGTTTCATTCTTCAACAATGTGTAGGAGTGTGGAGTTTTGTCTGTTGCTGCAGGAAACCGAGGTATTATTAGAAAACACCGCGATAAACATTTTCCCCCTCGTATAATGACAGAAAACATGGCGGCCGGCAGACTTGTGTCGGGGGTTCAAGGACGGAACTCGGAGACGCCGCGAATTAAACAACAAGGCCGTGTTACGAGGCGGCAAAGCGCAGAATTAAATTCGGTTACAAAGCCATCGCGTTTCCCAACTTCACCTTCTAGCTGTATAAGCATTCGCGCCCGTGGCCATAACCAGCGTGACGATGAGGAGTGGGTATGAGGCGAAGCGGCCGGTACCGCGGTGAAACAGGGTACTGAAGAAAGGGTGAGAAGGCAAGGCTGTCGGTTTCAGCTCGGCGATTTTTGCTGTAAACGGCCGCTCGCCTCACCCGGCGATCTCGCAGCCTATTTACACAATATATGACCCCTGGGGGGCTCCGGAGGGGGGATGGCACCCACCGCGCATTAGCAGCAATGGAGCTAATGATACGGGAGCGGACGACAGAGCACGCGAGAGCAGGAGGGCGACGGAGCTGTCAAACGGCATAATGTAGGAGGCCATCGCGACACCCCCGCAAAAACGGCGGCGGCGGCGTCGTACACACTTTCACCGCAATCCCCCAATAATGGAGGGCCAATAAATTTGCGCCGTCCGCAGGATAGCAGGTTCGCGCGTAATAGCCACAGCCACACAGGGAAGATAAATATCAATGAAAATGGCTGTCACTTGAGAGCCCCAGACCTTGTTACCAAGTCTTAATTTCCAGCATGCCCGTGAACCCTTTATCACGGACTTGTTACGAGGTGATGTCTTTTTTATTTGCTCGGTGATGGGGTTGGGGTGTCACGCGGCGACATCCTTCTGTGTAGCCACCCCTGCACTTGGCTGGGATTTATGTGCAAGACCTGTGCTTTTGTGGAGCAGCTTCAGCCCAAAGTTGGTGGCAGCTCTTCAGCGCTGTCTTGTGCGTACTGATGCCTCTTACCACGGTATTTACAGGGATCCAGGGGCTCGTGAGGTTTTGCCCGCGCAAGAAGCCAGCACCATGCAAGCAGACCCAAGGTGGTAGCTGCACGGGCGCACAGTCAGGCCCTGAACACAACCCAAACTTGAGGGTATATTTTGCCACTTTACGAGCGTCAGTCCCGAGATGGCCACCGAATTTTTTAAAGCTGTTTTTTCAGCAAAGTTGCTCTAAGGGCCCACCAGGACACTGAAAAGACGCTGCGGAATCTGCTGTGGAAGCTGCTCGCTCACGTAAATTTTCATAGCGAAAACAGAAAGCAAACAGACAATCACCCAGCTGAAAAGGGATCTAAAAATAAATCAATGAGCTATAATAATAATATTTTTATGCAATTTTCTGATATTATGAACACATTCGTATAAGATTGTAAACATATCGGAGCAACTTGACGCTGTGCTCGCCCCACCGCTTTCGTGCCCCTACTCCTGCGCATGTGCAGAGGCAACCTGTGGGCTGGAAAATGTGCACAGCCCGTATTCCTTTCATTTCAAGGGGAAAAACAATAATGCGTCCCCAACCCATCGCAAAACCATACAAATGTCAGTAGAAGCCTCAGAAATATCCAATGATCTGGATATGGCATTCCAGCAGTAACTCGAGGAAGATGACAGCAGTGAAACACATTTAAACAAAGCGAGCGTGAGGCACAATGTTTTCGGGAGAACAGATGAGATGCGACTGCAGCGCTGTTGTTGCGCGGTTATTTGCCAAAGAAAATGTTCCAATAGAGAGTGGTGTTTTTATAAATTATATATATGTGCACCTAGGACTGTGACCATCAAATCCGTGGAAGAACAACATGGTTCTGAGCCCAGAAGAGCGCCATCCTGAGGACAGTGAAAATACTGCACTTCAACCCAAAGGAGCCCCAAACCTGAAAAGAGGCACCGTCGCTTAGGGAAAAAGAAAGGGGGTGAAAAGGTTTTTTTTTAATATATATATATATATATATATATACAAGTTTAATGTAGCGTTTATGATAGTGCTGAAAATTAAAATGCTGGATAAATTCAGTGCTTTGCTTTTGCAGAACCGGCGAATGAATTCCATGGCCTTTAGCGCAGCAGTACAGAATCAAGCGACTGCGAGTTCCGATCCTCCTTGCACCGGGCCGCGTTCTCGCTGCAGCGAATCCCAGCACGTTTTCGTAAGCGTGCCCTTATGCGCAGAGCGCCGCTAAGAAGGGGTTCTGCAAAGCAGCGGCGTCAGGTTGCGGCGCTGCACGCGCAGGCCTCGGACAAGAGCGAAAGCGGGCGGCTCGGAGGAAGCCTCCGTGAAGGTTATGATGTCATAGCGGCCGTGTCACCGTTTCGAGACTTCATCCCATTAATGGCTTCAAGGGAGGGTTGGGTGCGGGGAAGAAGTTGTGCTCATGTCTTATGTGGGGAAAAAAACTGCTATTGACCTTTGTAGAAGAAAGCTGACATCATAAAGCGTAGTCTGCCGGCGACCAAATGGGAATGCCATCGCAGATTAAGGACTCTTTAAATTATGCATTTGGCTGCGACTCCTGGGGGACCGGAGTATGAAAGTGGGAGCAGGAGGGATATAATGCATTAAATGACAAACTGCACAAATGGGGACGCTCCAGAGAACAGCTAAGTAGCGCGCTTTCGCCAGGCGCCAGCGAGCCAGTCAATAAAAGGCAAGAAGCGGCTTCCTATTTAGCAGCAAAGCGCAAATGCAAAACCGCAAAATGAACGCTCGCTGCGCCAGCGCGCAGTCGCGGGACACAGGCGTCTATTCGCTTCGTGCGCCGGCTACTCGGCCGTAAATCTCCGCGTGTCCGCTCGGCGCTCTCGTACGCGGAGCCGCTTGCGGACGGCGCGTGGCTTTGCGGTTTTCTGCATTGCCGTTGCCGAGTGTTTACGGGAGCTCGGTTACTCGCCTCCGGGAGAAAAGCTCCTACCCGGCTTCACTGTACCGCACATCTGTCACGAATAAACAACAGCTTTACATTCGCAACGGCGTAACCGAATGTAGCTGCAGCTAGCAGCAATACCGGTCTTAGCCGGAATCATTACAACCAATAATAATAATACCTATCCAGATGTGGGATAAAGGTTGCTTAGGACACCAAAGAGGGTTCGCACCCCGGTTCTTGTAACACGCTTTGCAGCAATAAAAGCTTCGAAACGGCGAAATAAAACAGCAACCCCTGCGGGAGGCCCCGGCAGCGCAGCGTTTCGCAGCGGACGGCAGAGCGGGCCCCGATACGTCCGAGCGCAAGTCTGTATTGCAAGGCGCCGCCGACGTCAGAGCCCAGCCCGAGGTTTAACACGCTTGTTTCCCGCCGCCTGCAACCCTCAGTCTGTACATAACAAAGCGATGGGCTGCAGAAGAAGCGCGGGCCCGGCCCCGTTTCTCTCCACCCGCAAAACAGCACAAGTTTTACAGACATTAACTGCTACGATGTTCAACACATGTATGACCTTTCCAAATGCCAGCAAGAAGTATGAATTCCTAAAGGAGAGAAGAAGGGGAAAGAAAGGAAAAGAAGAAGAATAATAGTTGCTATCTCTTTCTTTTGGGGGGTACTTATGCTTCTCAGAGGGATTTTAAAAAGGTCACAGACAGAAGTATATTCCAGTGATGAAAGGAAAATCTTTACATCTTCTGCTTTTTGTTCTAGAAAGGAAGAGCCGCTTCCATCCTTGGCTCACATCCCATTCCCACACTTAATTGATTGGAACGGAGCAAAGCTGTGATTGTACAGAAAACACAAAAAGATTCATGCCTTCTCCTCTCGGATCCCCGTTTGATCCCTGGAACCATCTCTGCGGCAGGACTAATACATAAACTGTCACCTTGTGATGCTTTTCGCAGCAAATGACTGTGCGAGTGATTCGGACCTCAAGGAATAATAGACCTGGAACGAATGAGCTATTAAGGGAATTATGAAAACCTCTAATTCGTACTTAGAAAGAATAATATTCTACATATAAATAACCATAGGACTAGAAGCTATGTCTGGGCTGAGAAAGAGCCTGCAAATGCACTGCCGCGCCGATTTACAGCCGCCTTTGAGAAAGTTGCGCGAGGCCTTCCCCTAGGCTGCAGGTTTTCTTCGCCACACAAACGCGCTTGTTGTTATAGGACACCAAAATGCGGCCGGATCCTTTGCAGAAAACAGCCGCTGCGGGTTGGCAGCGAGGAAAGGAGAACTTCTGATGGTGGTGGTCCGACGTGACCCCTTGAGGACAACTGGGGTTTCGGATGCGCCGCTGCACTCGGCGGGACGAAATGCAGTTTCCGTCTCCGGGTCTGGCCGACGTTCCGGGAGCGAACCGCTGCCCTCGACGTGCGCCCCTTCCCTCTTCTGACCAGCAGAACGCGTGAAAGAGGTTTGAAGCAATGGCCGCAGGTGCGGGAGCCACCGCAGGTTTGGGCACGCAAGCGAACGTCAAACCGAAGCAAATCGAAGTCGGAAAAAAAGAGCAAACAAAGCAAAACTAATAAAGCGGGAAGTTTGGTTCCTTTGTCAACGTATGCCACCGGGGCCGAACGAGTGACATTTTGCACAGTCGTGTTTGTTTTAATGCGTGAAAGTACTTATCGGCGTTCCGCATCCAGGGCATCGGTACGAGCGCCGCTCACGACGGCGTCGGCTCGAATCGAAAGTCCGGGTTTAACGCCTGCTCTTCGGGCCTCGGCAAGGGGTCGGGGGTCTCTCTCCTTCCCCCGGGTTGCCGTCCGCGGTGCGAAAGCCCGGCGCATGGGTGCAAATGTGGTAGCGGAATCGTTTTGTTCATCTCGCTCCGTGGCGCTGCGCCGAGGCGCCTTGTATTTACATATGCACAGCATCCCGCTGTTCCGAAAGCTCCGTTCGGCAGACAGAGCAATTAATCATCCCCAAATACTCCTGCCGAGCAACGGACGGCCCGGCCGACGCGGCTGCCAGAGAGCGAGAGGCAGAGCGAGCGCAGGTGTGAGCTGGGCTTCCGGAAGGCTCCGCGCTCCCTCCCATGCTGCCTTTCGCCGCAAAGGTGACCGAACCGCTCCTCCCAGCCCCAGCACAGAGGAAGTTGCGCGGGAATCTCCGTTCCGTTTGCGCAAATAATGCTTTTCGCCACCCGTCATCCGGTGCTAAGCCACTTACGGCAGTTTACCCACCTTTACGGCGGCGCCTTTGTTATCGGAGTCGCTACCTTAACCGAGGGCGCTGTAGCCGGAGGCCGGATGCGAGCCAGGGTCCAGCGCGCATATTTTCTCCAGGTTTGGGAGGCATTTTGGTAATCTGGCAACCCGGTGGAGCCCACAGGCCACAAGCAGTGTGTTAATGAAAGAGTACAGGATGCTATTACCACACAGAGAACTTCCATCCTGACTCGTCCCGCTTTTCGGAATGCTTCAAATTTTAACTGAGAAAAGCGCTGTTGACGTTACGGGGAAACGCTTATCTATGATTTTTTTTTTTATCCTTACTGAACTCCAGAACGGCAGCCCCGTGTCGCCTGGCGGTGGCCGGCAGCCACCATCTTTCTCGTTTTGCTTCTCCGCTTCTGAACCCAAACATCTACGAGCAAACAGCGTTTGGTCTCAGCGCTGGAGCATCACGGGGGGTTTCGGGGCAAGGAGGCGGTTCGGTTCCTCGCCGCGTCGGATCGTCCTTCCGGCCGGGCCCCCCGAGCGGCGGCGCCTCGTCGCCGCGCTCCTTTACCACGAACGCTGCCGCTGGCTCTTCCGTCTCCGCAGCTCGATATTCGCACACTTCAGGGAAGCCCACCTAATTGATACATGTAATAATGGCGCCGCGCTATTGTATTGTGGTTACTTGACCACGGTGCAGCTGTAATTATTTCTTTTCCTTTGCATACAGCCATTATTGATCTATCTGGGAGGTTTTTTGCGATCGATAATTCCTTTGAAAATTGTGTAGCAGGTGCGTCGCGATCAATAGGGGGTCAGAGAAAGTAAATTACAAGCCCAACCTAATGATTTTTATTTTTTCTTTGTATTCGGTTCATGGAAAGGATGCTTATTATCTGATTATTAAACGAACATTATAAACAGCACCTTGGCCCCCCGTATTTCTTCCCGTTGTCGCAGTCGGGGTGCTGAGGAGAGGGGTGCTGAGATTTACCTCGAGGGACTCTGAATAATAATTGAAATAAGCCACAAGCGCGGGGAAAACAGTCCCTTACTGCTCGCCCGATCTATACTCTTTATGGGCTACACATTTTTTTTGCAAATGTTGCGGGCAAGAGGCCCCCGGCTGGAGAAGTCCTGCGATGGTTCGCTCTCCGGGTTCCGCGCAAGTCTGCAAATGAAGGCGAGGCGCTCGAGGTTTAATCGTGATTGATCTGACTGCTGCGCGCGTCTTTCGGACGGGCTGCCAAAAAAAGCAAACAAACCAACGCCGGGAGCGGGAGATGGAGAACGAGATGCGGGACTGCGGCGCTGCTGCGTCCGGCATCCCGGCAGCGCGGTGACGCCGGCACCGTCCCTCCCGCGCTCGCGGCCACCTCGGCGGCCGCTGGGCCAAGGGCGACGCGAGCAGCAATAACAAACAGCGTCGGCCTCGGGCGCCGCGCCCCAACGTCTGCCCAGGGCCATGTGACTGCAGACAGATGCTAAACCCCAGCTGTTAACACAGCATCGCTTGCACCTTGGAAGGGAGGGATTCGCCTTTTCGCTTCTCTCACCCTTTTGTTCCCGCGCTGCTTTCTTTCCCCAACAACAGCGCTGCATTTTCATTGTCTGCAACCACCATTGCACCCCCCTTCCCCAAGCTGTCGGCACACTAGAAATCCCACCGGCTTCCATATGCCAGCGCTTTGAGGGGACGTGGCTTTCGGGTGACGCTTCAATGGAGTCGTGCCAAAGAGGACAGGTAATTAATTCCTAATATCGGTCTATGTCGGACGCTGTTTTCCCGGCGACCGTCGGGAAGGTGGATGCGCACAGCTGCGTCTGCTGCTGCGTTCAGACTCGAGTCCCCGCCGGACTTCGCGGTGTTTTTGACCTGATGTCTACAGCTGTAAAATGCGCTCTCTCCCGGTCGCTGCCCTCCACCTCACGGTCGCTGGGCTATAGGCTGCCGCACCAGTTTGTGGCAGGGTGGCTTTGGGTGTGGGAGGAAACCAGAGCGGCGGGAGGAAACCCACGGGGAGGTCAGCAGAGCCGCTCGCTGCGCCACCGTGGCACGCTGTGCTCTGCCGTGTCCCTAAATATCCCTGTGAATTTGTCCCAAGCTGTTGCATGCACGCAGCCACCACTGTCACTGCTGTGCTTTCAAAGACACGAGGTCGGGCCAGCAAGCCTCGAGGACGCCATTCTGCTCCCTTGCGGTAGTGGCATCCACATCGGGCATTAAAAACATAATTAAAATGAAGACGTACATTTCCCTGCTTTCATTTATTATTTTTTAAGTACAAAATGCCTTTGAATTGCAGCTGACAGCTGCCAATTTGCATCAGTGTCACCGTCAGTAATGGCCGGAGCGAGAGCGAGAGCCGCTGCGGCAGCGATGGGGCGGGAGAGAAGTCTGGGGGCTTTGGTTGCTTGTTTGTTTGTCCTTCCTCGCATGGCTTGCGCATAAACCCAAGGTACGTTTTTCCAGCCGCTCATCGCGCTTCCGCAGCACGGATACCTTTCGCGGAATCTACTGTAATTCCCCGGGGCTACAAATTAATTGCATGGCGAGCGGAGGGAGAGGACAGGACTTCGCCACAAGCTGTTTTTTCCGCCGAAATGAGACTGATCCTGCGCGGGACTTCCTGGGGCAGCAGCGCCCTTATCCCTCCCCAGCAAGCCTCCTTCCCGCCCCGGGCTGCTGCCCCCGGGGATCCGACCCCCCGACCCGGAGGTACGGCGACGCGGGCGAACCCGCGAGGTGCGGCGAGTGGCGAGCGGCAGACGCCAGGTGATAAGTGACGAACAGGCCGCCTGGGGGGGCGGCGGGCTTCCCACCACCTGCAGCCTATGAAAGGGCCTTGGCAGAGGGCCTGCGGGTCCTGGCTACCCCCCGTCACCTGGACAGGCGGCTTTAAATTCTCCTCTCCCAGGATCAGAGTCGATTTGTTATCAAATCAAGCGTCGGGGCATCTGATTCATTGCTATTCGGCCCTCTTGCTGATTTATATGCAGAATGTAAAACAGATGCCTTATGCGATACATATTTATGGTGAGACCTGCTCGCGGAAGATTTATTATAGGTTCCTTCATCGGGGTGTGCATGAGCAGGGCTATGATGACTTGTATTTCCTCTCAGCTGCCAATGCCAAACTCATTAAAAAGAGGTGTGACTATTAATATACATTGTAATTCTGACAGCTCCTAATTTATAACCGCACTGCTGGGTTCGAGGATTTTTTATTCGCTCGTCTTCTATCCGGAAGCTGTTTTTCTCGTGCGCTCGGATCCATCGCTGAGTGCACGCGTGTGCGTGCGTGTTTGAAATCGAGTGCCCTGTATGGCTGGAACTGTAACTTTGGGCCATTTTCCTGCCTCCCCCTGCTTGTTTTGCCTCGTATCGATTTGTTGGCTCTCCCTTGACAAACCCCAGGTTTATAGGTCCCCGCACCATCCCAGCCCTGCCTCTCCCCACCCTCCCTGGGCGCCGCGCCCCCCAGGCTCGCAGCATTTTACTCCCCAACCCCGCGGCTGCTCGATGTGCGGAGATCACACGGCTGCGCTCAAGCGCGGTGCTGCTGGGCCCAGGCTACACCCAGGGCGCTGGAACAGAAGGGGGCAGAACCGCAGCAGTGAGCGCAGGTCCCCGCTGCGCTGGTGTGCAGCGGTCAGGGGGGTAAACTCGGTCTTAGGGCCGTGCGCTTTGTTCGGATCCCCACCCCTGCAGCGAAAAACAAGTCGCAGCCCTAGTGAGTTTCAGTGGTTTCGTGTATTTTTCATGACTTTTCTGGTTCCCCTCGCGATCTTTAAAACTCGCCGTCAGATTCTGCGATATGAAAGGACCGCCACTCTCATCCGTGCCGTCCTGGTTTAATCTCGCCTGCTGCCACTCAGGGAGAGCAACTGAGTCAGCCAACCGGAGACTTTTGGGTTCAGGTCGTGGTTGCTCGATCCCAGGTGAAAGAAAAAGGAGGTTTCGGTGAAGTCTGAACCGAAAGAAGAACGCAAATCTTAGGAGTTAAGCAAAGATACAGAGGAAGCGTTCCTCAGAAGCATTAGCCGTGCACAGAAAATAGAGTTTTGCGATGCGGCAGCCAGAGCCGGAGCCTATTTTTAGGATTCCTTTAGACTTTAGGGGGGTCTGAGGTGTTGCGGTGAAGCTCAGTGTGTCAGACACCCCCTGCAGTAAAGATAGGAGCTTAATTAGTTCCTCGTACCTGGGGCCTGGATCTCGGAACGGCGAGATAAACCTGTCTCGTGTTAGGAGCTGTGGCACGTGGGGCTCTCCCGCACTCCATCTCAATCCCCGGCTGCACCGCCGCGGTATAAAAAAGTGTAAATGAGATCAAAGATTTTTATACTTTTAATTAAGGTTAATATTAAGGACATTTTTAGGCACTTAGTTCTGTGGCACTGGGAGTAGATCTGGCAACATTTATTGGCCGCTGACTAATAGAAATTCAGTGGGGCTTCTCCATATATGTAGCCTGCGTGTACAGCCGTCTCAATTTACAAACATCCTGCGTTCCTGGCGAACCGATTTAAGATGAAAATGTATAAAAACACACGCACTTCAGTTTCTTTAAGGATTACGATCGTGCGACCATTTCATAGACAAGCAACACAAGAAGGACCCGGTGCACGTTGCACATCAGTGCCTACTGAGCACCGTTGGGGCCAATAACGGTTGAACAACTATTTACACACAAATGGAACAGCAATGCATGATGGGAACGCCACGGCTCCACCCACCAGGACGGTGGACCGCTACCGTCACTTTCTGCCGCATGCGGTACACGTTGTTTACGTGGATGTGTCCTGGCGCGTTGTACCAAGTCTCTGTGTTGTTAGTTACGTTTTAATAACCGGTTATTGTGTTTGTGACATTTGGTTGCCCTCCAGTATGGTCGTTGCTGCCTTTGGTGGCCTCTGTGTGTTCAGGGGGCAACCGCGAGCGTGCGACTGCGCTGTGCTTTATGGGGCAGGAACGAGAGAGACAGGTGAGCGCGGCGAAGTCCCGGTCGGCGGTTGTTGAGACGAAGGCTGCTTCCAAACAAAAGCGTTTGCGAATCCAAGGACGGCTCAACTTGACGGGAGAGCAATCGGGTAAGCGGCAAAAACTCAACCGTTTCCAAGACGCTGGCGCGAGGAGGTCTTTGCGTTTGTTTTTTTAGGGAGATGTACCCTTTGTCAAAGCGGGAGTATTTTGGTCGGTTTGGCTTTGCCGACCTTCCTGTTTTTTAATGCATCGTAACCGGATTTTAGAGCGATCGAGGTACAGTTCCTAAATTGAAAAATGTAAAAAGCGACATTTGAATAATGCAGTGTGCTGCCATTATTGTGAAATGAACACCTTTTAGCTTTGAAAATGTCCATTCAAGAGTAAAAATACAAAGAGGAGCGTGAGGTTATTTGCTCCTTTTGGACAGTAAAACAGCGGCACGAGCAGCTGACCTTAAAAGTGTGAAAAATTCCTTCGCCACACGAACCGCATCATAAGTCCGCGAATGAATTTGACGAAAGCCGCGGTCGGCGTGTTTTACAGCAAGCGGCCAGGCGCTCTTCTTCGCCTGTTCTGTCTGTTTGTGTGTGGCGAGCAACTGCACACTGGGCCTCTATAGTCAGATAAGCAGATGTAGAGCAATAGCAGCGGATAAAGAAAGAAGCGAACGGCGTTGAAATAAATGTAGTGAATAAGTTGCCGGGTCCCGCTTGTGCGTCCCGGTGGGGATGCTGCCGCCTGGAAGGTCTCCGCAGCGCAGCTTTTTAATTAAGCGCCGGGAAGCCCGATTCTGAATGCTGATGCGGCCTAATGATATTTTAACCAGCAGATCCTCCATTGACACGACAGGGCGTTCCCTCCTCCGAGTCTAATGAGAGAAGGCGGCTGGCGAGCGATTCACGGCACACAAAACGTTCCGGCCCCAAAGCCCGGGACCGTAGTTTAGTCCATTGTAGCTAAAGTCCTTCGAATGAGGGAATATCGGGCGCTTAGCTCAGCCCATCCTGGGTGCTCGCATGCGTAGGAACCTCCTACTCTCGCTCTCTGTCTTTGGAATGAAGCTGTTTCGGTTATTTTTAGGACCTCAAGTCGCGCGTGAAGTCCCCTCGGGATGAAGGCAGTTGCCCGAGGCTCGGAGCCCCCCGCGGGTGTGTCTGCCGCCCCACCCCCGCCGCCCGGCCTTCTCCTTCTCAACCTGAGGGCCGAGCCCATCGCATCAGGAGCGGCAGTGCCGAACCCCCAGCAGAAACAGGAGAGCTTCCCCTCTGGAGCTCAGTACCCCTGCGTGTGCTGCGAACAGGAAGACAAATTTCACCGTAAAATTCATTCGGGTTTGCAGGCTTAGGAGCAAGGGCTTAGACAGCTGTGCATTCTGCCGGTCTGTCACAAACATTCTTGTCCGCCTTCCTCATTTTTATCATTTTCGTCAGATTCACTTCCGGTTTATTGTCGACTATGCCAGCATTACCGGTACGGCCGTCGTCTCCGCGTATCCCATCGCATCACTTTGTTTTACGCCGCTCTTGTGCTTCCATAAAGACTTTGAGGAAGGAGGAGACGAAAGTGCAACAGGAAACCCGCGGCACCGCTAAGTGAAATGTCAGCAATTGTATTTGTAGAAACCGTCACAGAGCCATCGCGCGCCCTGCAGGGTCGGTGCTCGGGGATGATCGCGGCGGCGGTGGAATAAGCCGAACGCCACCGCCCACCCCTCGCCGCTGCCGTGCTGGGACCCCGCAGTTGGGAGAGGAAGGAGCCGCAGCAAACGGCGCATTTCCTTCAGTTCATGACAAAAACCTGCTGCAGCCTCTCTAATGCTGGGGCTGACCCGTTGACCTCTGAGAAGGTAGCGCAGTGGCTAAAATGACTGCATTTATTTTTGCCTGCTTATACGAGGGCGTGTGGACCGAAAGCGTGGCCCGTGCTTTCCTACAAAGTACAACAGTTGCCTAAATTTCCTAAACACCAGAGCAGCCAGGGAAGAAATAAAATTTGCGCTTATTATACAACACCAGCTGCGTAGATTATTTTTTTTAGACGTGCGAGAAGTTCCTTCGTTCGCACCGTTGCCGTGGTTTGTTAGTATTATTATTATAATTATTATTATGCACAAAGTAAACCATCGTGTTTATTTAAACGCCAGTTTTTGTCTCTGAGTCCATCGTCCTCCCGGGGAGGCAAACCTGCGCAGCCGCCGGGAAGAGAGGAGGAGGAAGGAAGGCGACGCGGAGGAATGCTTTTCAGGGCCTTTCTTTGCGTCTCGCCTGCGCTCCCTTTGTACCTCTCCCCCCGCGGACCCCCCCGCCCGGCCCACACTCGGCACGCCTTTATGTGACACGATCACTCGAATTTGATCCCAGGAGGAGCCGGCGCTTCCCCGAGTGAGAAACCCCCAAACAAGCTATAGAGCAGATGTATAATGTTATATGGTCAAACTGGCAAACACAAAGGGCTAAAAACAAAAGCGGTGAATTTAGGAGAAGCATTCAAAAGTGTGTTTTCAAAACAGCCCAGCTGAGTGCTGAGTCGCCGCTCCCTCTCTCGGCCTCGCTCTCTCTCGCGCCGCGTGAGGAGAGGAAAAAAAGAGGAGAAAAAAGGCCATTTTTGCCAATTAGTCGAGGACTTAAGAGGCGCCGGAGACGCGGCCTTACTTTCAGCCCGTTTTTCCGTGCGTTTCAAGAAAGCGAGGGAGGTGCCGAGCCGCGCTTTGGGAGCCGCTCTGCGGCGGGGGGACGACCGGAGCCGCCGGGATGTCGCGCGAAAGTCTAAATAACAATTGCGGACGGATCCCGGGCGACGGCCGTCTCGTATTCATCCATCCGCGGCTTCGGCGCAACTTTTGTCACCTTAGCCTCAGTCGCTCACCCGAAAGAGGAAACTTTGAGAACCGTCCAGAATTCGATTGAAAATAGCGCGTTTATTGGTGGAATTAGGAGCTTAATGGCTCCTGCTTTTTACTCTTCTGCTACAACAAAATCAGGCGTCATTAACTGCGGGGGCAAAGTCCCCGTCCCCAAGAGCCTCAAAGTGAAACTGCAAGTTTTGCATCGATGCTGGAAAAAGTGTCCTGCACACATTCAAAACATAAATAAATAAATGAACACTTGAATTACAAGAACAAGAACAGCAACCCTAATAATAATAATAATAATAATAATAATAATAATAATAATAATAATAGCAACCGCAACAACAGTGCTTTATGCTTCCAGCAGCGGCTGCCCCGTGCAGGAGCTGCTCTCCAGCTGTCGATGACAGAAGAGGGACAGTGCAGCTTGGAGGAAAAGCCAAGCAACGACCGGAAGCGGAAGAAATTGAACCTCGGCGACAGCAGCCCGTTCAGAAGTTCTCTTAATTCGCGTGCTTGCCGCTGCTCGCTGAGCCGAGGGCAGCCGGAGGGTCGGCGGTACAAACAGCACGGTGGCTTTATTCGCGGGGGTCATATGACTGACATCTGCCACTCGCATTTGACAAATATGAGCCCCGCCCCCGTCTCCACAGCACAGGTTGCCCTGGACCCCCCATCACCCGGATTCTATCTAAAAGGTTTACGTTGAACAAATTTCCCAAACGATGGTTTAAGTTCTCACTGCCAGCCTCTCTGTTTTACTTTGAATTCCCTCATGGAGAAGAATTCCTGGGCCTCTTTGGGTATCGATGCAACTTTCTGCATGCCATCCTGCTGCGGTCCAGGTTACCCCGGTGCTTTTCCCGTCTTCCCCAGGTGACCCCATCTTCCGGAACCCTCCGTGTGTACAGTTTGCAGCAGCTATTTAGGATAACTGTGCTCTGAACCATTTGGCACGCGGCAAGCATACAGCAAAAACTTGACACGACGGACAAAGCAAAGGGTCAAGGCGATGACACGATGGCTCCACAGAAAGAAACAGAAAAAAATGTACTTGCTGTAATATGGATATTTTTACATACATACAATATACTGTGTGTGGACTCAATGTGGACGCTGAGCGGTAGGTCCTCCCCCTGCTCCACAACACGCTGTCCAGTAAACGGGCTCAATGGGAATCGGCAAAACATCAGAGAACCACGGGCTTCTTGCAGAGGAGAGGAGACGAAAAGAGAAGGGAGGGCCAAATAAAGAGCAGGGAGCAATGGTGTGTTTTTTCCTACCATGGGGGGGCTCACAGGAAGTCAGGGGTGAGGGGAAAGGGTCCCAAAAGCCAGGGTTCAGCGATCACTATTAAAGGGGTCGCCTCGCCTCGCAGCGCCGGCCGCCACAGTCCCGCCTTTCTTCCTGCGCACAAACCCATGTGAATGCTGTCCCCGAGCAGCGGCTCCCGGAGGCCTGACACCGGCACAATACGCTCGTACAAGTGTGTGACATCTATATAGGCGAGCTGCGCGTCTGCGTTTCATCTGAGCGGTCCCAGCGGCCTCCCTGAGAGCAGCTCGCCTCTCGCTGCACCCCGATTTTACCCACAAGGTGCAAAGTGCACGCAGGAGCTGAGCGCTGTGCCGGGATGCTCGGCACGGCCGTTTCTCCTGCTTTTGTGTGCGTGGCAGCAGAACTCCTCCTTGAGCACTTTTAACAAAACGGCAGAACTCGCACAAACCTAAACCCCGTTCTGCCTCAGCCACAGGCAGTAAACTGTTGGCAGCTTCACAGGATCCAGACCCTTCCTCTTCCCGAAAGCCCCAGGTAAGAGATCCCTCACTTCACATTTACCTTCCAAAAACACTTTTTCTTGCTTCGTTCCATTCATTTTTCTTTCTTTTTAAATTAGTATCCACTTAATGGACAAATCATGAAAAGGGCAAAAAAGGAAAAGTAAAACAAAACTTTAAACTGATCTGTTTTTTTTGTTTGTTTGTTCACTGTAACCCTGAGGGGAAACCAAACTGGACGACGGTGGGCGGAAGGTAAAGTTGCACTTATGAAGTTTGTCAGTGCAATGGGATTTAAATTTATTTAACCAATTGTGCAAACAGCTAAACATCTATATATTTATCTACATATTTCTACATATTTATTTGCTTTTTTAGGGTCTGTAATACGTACTCATTTCCAGTCCCTGTATGGAAGTAATGAACGTTATTTATCAGCACGTGCAGCGTTTTGCACAAAACAAATGTGTCCAGTGGGGAAAATGCTGCTGAGGCCCTGAGTGCGGCCACCGAGCACAGGGTCACCGAGCTGGACGCCAAGCAAGAGGACGCGGAATGAGCAAAGACCACGAAGAAGCAGAGCTGCGCCGGTGAGCAGCAGAAGCTGTAAAAGTCGCAGCGAAAGGGAATCCGTCCATCTTACGCTTCGCCGCCGCCAGTGAGAGCGAGCAGGCCGAGGGCGCCGTCACGTGCGAGGGCCGCGGGGACACGTGACCCGGAGTTCAGGCTCACGCTCGGACTCTGCAGCTGGGACACACAAGGATCGGGAGCTTTAGGCCCCTACATCTTGTTAGCTGGGAGATAATATTGATTCGCAGCAGCGCTCCTGTGGAGCTTTTTATTACCTTTCATTGTCTCCATGAGAAAATATCATATTGCAGCAGAATGTGGTCGAGGGCCCGACCCGCCCAGCTGCCCCGTCTAAACGTCATGCATTTGCAGGCGGCGGAGGTCCAGGGCCCAGCAGGTGAGCGGCGACCGCAGCCGGGGAACCCCCGCCTGTGCTGGAACCAGGGCCTCCGCGCCGCCAGGGTGTGGCGTTTGACGTTAGCAGGTCGACACCCGCCTGCCTCGTAATGTCAGCGGCTTCTTTTACTGAGCCCAGCAAGAAATGCCCGCTTTCCTCCTCCTCCTCCTCCTCCTCCGTCTGTGGCTGCATTTGCATCAGGAAACAAAGACATTCTCTCCTCTGAGGCCCCGAGCAGTAATAATAGGGGCACTGCGCCCCCTGGCGGGCCAGGACACCAGTGGCCTTCCCTCCCCCGCGATGCGGAGAAAAACACGCAGTTTCCAACGGCAAAATTAGCACACGTCTGGTACATGTGAAGCTGAGCACTGACTGCATGTGCGCTCTGCACTTTTCTGCAGCTTTGTTTTGCCTTAACTGCTATGAGAGCAGTTTTTTTTTTCCCCCGGCAGACTCTTATTTTGATCTTCGTGAAGGTCAGTGTGAAAAATGGACATTCGTAATGCTACTAACAGCACACAGAAGCATTCGTTCTCCCATGCATAAAGTTAAAATAACCTAAATGTTATACAGTGTTCTTTTATTGTATTAAACTAACAAAACGTTTAGGGAAATTAAAGAATAAATTCGCCTTTCGACTGGCTAACACATTTATGGTGAAGTACTGGAAAAGTTGGAAAAACACCCCGGTGACCCTCATATTCCTCACCTATTGCCAATGTGCACTGGGCTGCTGTTTGTAACTCCCAGTTAGCCTTTACCGCTTAAGTCGCAGTTAAGAGAAGCTGCGCAGTGCAGACTTCCCTCCATTGACCACAGGTCAGGTTCTTTAGAAACCTTGGGCAAAACTATTATAAATAAAAGGAACTCTGTAAAGTTTCCACCCATTCATCCATTATTGAGAAGTTCTTGTCCACATGAGGCCACGGAGGCCCGATGCTGAGCCAGGAGACATCTGGGCTAAAGCGTGGTACGAACTGGATTAGATGCAGTGTAGCACTTTTCTTATTTTTATTGACTTGAAGGTGCATTAAAACTGAACATCATTTCAAATTTCCAGAACAAAACAAACACCATCGCCACAGACTGTACAATGTCTGTCATCTTGTTGACAACCAGCTTTCACCGTCAGCCACAAGCCGTGAACACTGTGGAAATGAGCTGAACGAAAACGACACAAAGTGACAGACCTCTGTTTGGGGGTTTTGCTGCCAACTAATGGCCGGGTGCAGAAACGCAGCCTACTTCTACTCCGCAACAGAAAGAACTTCTGCAAATTAGGGAAAAAAAGAAATTTACATTAAATAATCTTGCAAAATGTTGTAACACCAGTGTTCAAGGTGTTCTGCTCCTCGGTGGGATTCTCTTCAGGTTCATTGCTGATCTCCCACCACAACAGTTTGGGTCCTCGGGAGAGGAACAGTTTGAATTGTCTGTGCCACCAAACGTTCCTTTTGGGTAGAAATGGATGAGGGCTCAGTTGCACACGCAGAAGCACTTTTGTGACGTGAGCAAAAATAAGAGCAGGGAGAGGCTGTGCAGCATCCTAGACCCCCGTAAAGAGTTAAACTCTCCCTCTGACGGGAGGCAGGAGAAGCCGGTGGTGTAATTTTTCAAGGCTGCCTGCAAAAACGCTGCCACCGGTCCCCCCAGTGAAGTATGCCGCCACGCATGGGATTAGAGGCCCACCGAGTACCAGGTCCTGACCCGCGGGCCCCCGGGCGGCCGGTAACCCGACCCAGCACACCAGGTGTGTGCCTCCTGGTCAGCGCATGGCACAGGAGAGCATCTTCTCGCTTAACTGCGCTTGTGCCACCCTCAGCTGCCGGCTTCTGTCTGCACACACGTCTTGTTTCCTGCAGGATACGCAGCCGTGCCGTGAGTTTGCAGGGAATAAATGCAGTTTGCGTGACAGCAAAAGAACTTGTTGCCAACTCCCGTGTTTGGCCCGCATGGGTGACGGGAAGCAAATGCACGTTTTACAGGTGCTAATACACAAAATGCTAAATGTATTCTTTCCTGCCTGCCTGCCTGCCTGCCTGCCTGCCCTCCGCAATTCGCTTTTACTTTCAAAATAATTTACTGCACCTCTAAAACAAGCTGTCATTAGCAGCCCGAGACCTGCAAGCGTTAAGTGAGTCGATCATTTATCCAAGGATCTCTTAAATGGTGGCTGTTAATGGGGGAGAAGCGGCAGAAAACAGCGGGCGAGGTGACTTACTCCCGCGGCAGAATTAAATTTGGAAGGAGAACGAGAGGCGTTTGATATCCTTAAACGTTTACAAGACCACGGTACATTCAATTAACCAGGCTGTCCGCAGCACTGCAACGCCGTCTTCATGATAATAAGACCCTAAAAGGGACCGCAGACTGCCAGCCCTATTATGAATCAATTTCTTCAATAAAACGACTCCGGCAGACACCTAATAAATGAAGCTTCGCAATGAATAGCCTACCTGTTGTTTAAATTTGCATCGCCTTAACTTTTCATCTTTCATCTCGAGGGGCAGCTCAGAGCCGCTGAGCCCCGCTAAGAAGGGCTTTATGGGGCCTGCGGCGTCGGGCGCAGCGGAGAAACACAGCGACCCCACGGGGCTACCGAACAGATTTGCGTAACCCGAAGCGAAAGCTGGTGGTCGCGCTGCCGGGTCCCCGGCGGCGGCCGAGCGACGGCTCAGAACCCCGCTCTTAGGCGGGCCGAACGCCCCTTACGCCGCGCGGACGCGTCCCCTCCTGTCCTCGGAGGGTTAAAGTGGGCGAAGTCGGCGCTGCGGCTGGCTGTTTGCATAGGTGGTCCTTATAGCAAACAGACGGCCCTTTGTGCCTTTGCACTCTGCTCTATGACTTCATTAGGGAAGGAAAGGGGAGTAAATACAAAAAGCCATTGTCTTTCTCGCATTACGGTGCGCCTATCTTGTCTGTAATATTTATGACACACCTGGGTCTGGCCGCTCTACAGCTGCGAAGCCGCAAGAAATCTGCGGCGATGCACCCATGCGGACGGCTCTCCGATTACGGGGGGCGACCGGCACAAACGCATTTATAATGACGCTGGCGAAGCACTTGCGCTCCCGATTCACCTGCGGCGGCGGCAGAAGCGGCCGAGACCGCAGCTCCAGGCCTGGTTACAAATTAACCGCGGCGCTTAATATCATCACACCCACTTAGAGGGCGTGGGTTTCGAGGAGGAAATGCCATCGGGCTGGGTCACAAACACGCTGTCGACGGACACCGTTGGGGGGGGGGGACACCGCGCTCGGTCACTGGAAACCCAGTCGTAATTTAGGCATCGTCTTCCGCATCCGTCGCGTGCATAAGCAGCAGATAAGCCCGACCCTGCCGGCTGCACGACCCCTACAGTCCAACAGACAGCGTAAAACGAAACCGGCAAGTTAGATGGTAAAAATTGTTTGCCATCTTTTTCTTTCCAGTTTCTGCTCCGTACCGAATCGCAATGAACGCGTGCGACTGCTGCCCGCCATGTGCAGAAACATCTTTTTTTGCTGAAAGAGATGTCAGCTGCCGGTGGCTGTATTTTTATTCATGATGCCTCCGTTCCCCCGCCCCTTTTCCCCCTCCGCTTTCCCCTTTCCCTTCCCCACCGCAGCAGAATGAACTCGGCGGCGCCCTTGCCAAGTGGCCCGTGACCGAGAGCGGACAAGGTCACCCTCCCCGGCTCCCCCAGCCTCCCTGGGCCTCCGCACGGCCCTGCAAGGCTCCGCCTGAAATAGAAAGGAAGGCGGACACCAGCCGCGGTGCAGGTGGGGGTGGATGAAGATATACCTGGTGGCCTCCGTGCCCCCGAGTCCCAGGTTGGCAGAAACATTGTGACGATGACAGCAAAGTATGTGGGTTGAAAAAAAACCCAAAAAGGGCGGTGGGGGGAAGAGGAAGGAGAGGAAAAGGTGGCAGAGCCGCAACGCAAAGGGAGGGCAATGGAAACATAAGGACAATGGAGAAAAATGTCTCTTCCGAGCGCTGTTCTCCGTTTGCGAGCGCCACAAATCGACATTAGCAGAGGGAAGACGGGTCCTTCTGGAAGGAGCGAAGCTGCTGCTGTCAATCAGCACGTTTTTCAAACAGCAATAGAGTTTTCATCGGCTCCTGACTCGGGCTGCAGCAGTGCTACATCACGGCCATAACAGGAGTCGGACCCCCAGATGTGCTCTGTCTGCAAGGCTGCTAATAAGGTTAGCGGCAGCATTATGGCACGATCCCTAATGGTGCAGCCGCACCGTAACAGATGGAGCGCAATTGGCTGCGTGGTTGCGCACGAGCGGCGCGGTTCGGCGGCATGCGGGCGTCTGTGGGCGTGTGCGCGCACACGTGTTTGCGGATATGAGGATTACACATACATGCGCGCGCACACGCTGGAAGGGTTCGAACGCGGCCTGGCCGGTGCCAAGCGACACCTCCCTAATCTCTGTATACACCGTGGCCCTGGTCTCTGGCGTAGCTCCACGGTGCCCCGGCCTGGATCGGATTCCTGCTGGAATGAGAACCCCCCCCCCCAACCCCCCACCCTAAGAGGGGGTGTGGGGGTGGGAAGCGAGAACGTGAGCCAAGCGTACCGCTCCTACGTCTGGGTAAACACGGCCAAGCTGTGCGAGAAGCAGGGTCCCCCACGTGCCAACAACTCCAGCGGTCGGTCTCCTCCGCGCCACCCCACCCCGTCGGCGCAGGAACGGTGACGGAGAGGCCGAGCAGCAGATATGAACCGGGGTTCCTACAAGGGGAAAAGCCAGACAGAGGCCATTCGGCACAGATTCAGCGCCGCCTGATACAGCGCTGCTTCACCGCTGCGCTTGCGGTTAAACCCTTTGAAAGTCAAAACGTATTTTGAAGTTTTTTCAGGATTTATTATTTGTTTTCCACAAAACACACAACATAGAAAACATACAGTTCTGTGTTCATTTACTATCGAGGTAAAGGCATAACTAAAAAAAATGTGCATCGCTGCGCCCTGCTTTCAAGCCCGGTTCGTGCAATATTCGGCACCGGTGACCCTGCGCTGTTCCGCGGAGCTCCATTTCTCAGGAGCCCTAATCCAGGTGTTACCGGATTAACTTCAACACTTCCTCCTGCCGTAAAACGGATCATTCAAAACTATGCAAAATGTCAGCTTCCTTTGTTTTTATGCTTTCTGTCAGTCTGCTCGAGACTGACAGCTCTGCCCCTGAGGAAAGTCTGCAGAGATCTTCTTCGTGGTAGATCAAGCGAAATGAAAAAAGCAAAATATGGGGATTGTTCTTCTGAGATTAGAAAGATCCTCTTCTGAGTCTGTTTGCTAACTTTGTTATCCGATTCTATCTCCCGACCTCCATACGTCCAGTCCTGCTGCCGTCATTTCCAATCATTTTGTAGTGAGTCTCTACCTAACCGTGTTTCGTGTTAAGCTGTCGCAGGCCAACAAAAAGAACTGTCAAGCGCTGCTATGAAAGGGGGCTCCGTTTCAGGATCTAAACGTTCGGGGTCTGCGGACTCAGTGGACTCCGTGCACCGGCCGCGAACTCTTAATCGAATGCACTTTGGATTACCAAAAACGTCGGGGCACCGCTTTCGCCCGCCGTCTCCATCGGTGCCGCAACGGTTCGGTCACACTGGCGGAAGTCCCTTTTCTCCTAATGTGCTCTGACAGTGTACATGCATTATAACCCCCCCATGCCAGCTTCAACATGGCCCCGTGTGCCAGGTCAGCTACGATCACCCGAGACACTCGCTGCACCACACCTGAGCGTCTGTGAGAGGCTGCACTGAGCCAACAGTGAGCTAAGAGCTAATGGCAAGCTAACACTGAGCCAATAGTGAGCTGACAGACAGCAGCAAGCTGACAGTGAGCCACTGCTGCAATTTGATAACTTGAAAAAACCTAATTTTATGGCACCTGGACTCGATTGTGAGCCCGAAAATGTGGTTATTTAAAGCGTTATTTTTTAAACCACCACCCAGGGTGGCGCTCAGCCCTGTATGTGGAGAGCCAGAGCCTGGCAAACATACCATTACTCAAATATACCCATATGGTTACATCTAACCGTGGCACCCGTGTTTTATTTGCATGTTTCATGTCTACACTTTATTATTTAGCATTATTGTTTCGGCATTTGATGTACACAATGTAACCGTAAATGTTTTTACGGTTCACATTTGTTCATATGTAGCCGCCATACAAATGCCAAACCATGTAGCCGTCGCACAAAGGTGCTTAATGAAACCATGCAATAATAATAATAATAATAATAATAATAATAATAATAACAACAGCAGCAGCAGCAGCTAATGGCTTTCTGTTTCCTTTCTGTCATCCTGATGTTCGCCAGGCTGTATTCTGCCAGGCTGTGAACATAATACAAACACATTCGACAGGACCCCATCAATCCCATTCTTGTATGGACACTTGAGATGTACTTTGAGATCTCAATCTCCAGCTTAAAGGGCCCTTCTCCTTTTGTGTCTGGCTGGAGAGGCTGGCGAGAGAGCGGCCCGGCGAGGTCTGCGTCGGGGGGTTCGGGGCTCGCGAGGGAGCGAGATCTTGTCATGGAGATCACAACAAGCTGTCAGCGGTGCCGCCGAGAGCCCGTGCGCACCAGCGCTTCGCTGAATAAAGGCTTGCAGGCGGCCCACAAGCGTGTGCAGATGCGGCACGCTTGCCGCTTGTACCCCTCATTCTAGCGGATTATTTTAGTCAAAAACCGTTCCGTTTAGTCTGCATTAAAACAATACATGTATATACATTCATGTGTGTGTGTGTATACACACAGAATAAGCAAGAGACACACATAAAATGCTGTATAAGCAGCTTATGTTGCGTGTGTTAATAAAGACTCGATTTAATTTAATTTGACTAAAATTTAAATTCTCACATAAGGTGGACGTGGCTCGGTCTCAAGTTTGCCGCTACCGACGTCATCACAACGTCGGCCTCGTCGCCCCCTCCATCTCGCTGCTGGAGCAGGTTTCACGAGGGTCCCGGTGTCTGCGGTCTGCCTGCCAAAGCTGCGGAGCTTCTCTGTGTCTGACGTGTGTGAAGGGCTTCCCCATCCTGTGGTCAGGCAGGACACCCCCGCAGGAGCCAGGTGCTTGACTTCGCTGACAACGAAACCTTTGGGTTCCACCGCGTCTAAATCGAGCGAAGCCACTGTGATGCTTCTGCAGCCCCTGCCACGAGGATACGAATGCAATTCCAGAGACCCCCCCAACCCTCAGCCAGTGCTCCCTCTAGTGGCCGTAAAAACAGCAGACGCTGCCCGTGCTGACTTACTGTCAAGGCTTCACCCAGTAGCTCCTTATAACCGTCATCTAACTTCTGGCGGCCCGTGTGACAACAGACACGCTTCATGCTTACAGCACACAAGTTTGTTTGATGGCAAATTGCTAAATATTCAGCATTTCATTATTGCTAATGGTGCGTAATGTTTCGGCTTTTACATTGGAATCCGTCATAAGCAAGATGCCCTTAACAAAGGCCCCTTTGCCGCCGCAGTGAACAATTACACTTTTTTTGTATTTTAAATATTTGCTTTCATGTACAGATCACCCGAGCCCCGTGAGCTAAATGCCTAAATGCCACAGGAGCCAATGGGACCGCAATGGCTGTGTGGGGTCCCGCAGGAGCTGCGGGGCAAAACTTGATCCGTTTAAAAATAACGCATAGCAAAACTTTCTTTTCTTTTCTTTTTCTTGTCACGCTGTCATTTGGGGCCACGGGATCCGTGTGCGGTGGGGTGGCTTCCCCTGCCCACCCGCATACCCAGTAACGCCGCTCCCATCCGGCGGCACCGCATGCATCCAGCAACAGCGGTGTCATGTACAGAACCAGCTCCCGATTTCATGGTGCTTCTCCACACGGGATGCATCTGTTTGGACACGCAGAGGCGCTCAGCGGGAGGGACGTCTCTGGGATTAGACTGCTCCTCGCTTTATCATTTGTCAGTCGGCAAGCAAAGTTTCGCAGAGGAGCAGGGGGGTGGGGGTTATGGAGTAGGTGGAGGCTGAGGACAAATCCCTAATTCAGTGCAGGCGCTCCTCCCTTTTCGTGGCGGGATTAGCGGACGCGGCCGAAAGACCCCCGTCAGTTTAGAGGCCTGGATGGGAATGAGGTGACGGGAAGTCAGGTCAGAGCAGGGATACCATTAGGGAGCCACGTAAATCACGCACGCTCGTAACGGGGATACAGTTTAAAGACCACGTGGGTGTCTTAACCCTCGCATTTAGTCACGCTGTCCTCTCTCGCATGTTCTTCATGCACACAGCAGGTTGTGACCTTCGTACGAGTTTTTCCGCGTGTTTCTACGGGGCATCTGCATTGCCTCTGCAGCGTGGGAGGTAACAGCTGGTTTTGCTGTTGGAACCCCCGTGTAAGAGCTTAGCTCGGCTGCACACACGACCGACAGCCCTGCAGGGGTCCGTGTACTGTCAGGCAGAAGCTTTCATGTAACATCTCTGGCAGACAGTTGAAAAAACGCAAGCGAAGGAAAAGGAAAACGTAAACTAGCGTTTAGGAAACGTACATGGGTGTTGCTCACACCTTGCATCTGTAAAAGAGCGATTTTTCATGTTTTTTTTTTTTTAACCGTAACCTTTGCTTCCTGCCGGTTGGCCTGAGAGGGAGTTTCCTCAGCTGGGGGCATGTGTGGTTCCCTGTGTCCCAGGGTCGCTGGACTGGCTTGCCCGCGGACTGTTGGGACTCCTGCCTGTACGGGGACTTTTGGCCGCCCTGCTGGCCATTCTGGGTACTGCAAGGCCACGTGCTTCTGGTTGCCCCCCCTGTGCTCCTCGCCCTGCCTCCCCCACCTGAGCACCATTATTGCTCTCATTATTAGGTCTTGTGTTCCTCCAATGGCCGTCTCTGTTGCTCATTGTTTTAGGTATTTAAGTCCAGTGTTTTTAGCAGGGGCTTGTCAGGTTGTGGCTGTGTTTTCCTCTTCTGTAAATGTGGTCTGCTTGTTTCTCTGGTTTTTTGACCCCATTTCTCCTGACCTGCTTTTGCCTGATGAATCAGATTATTTGCTGACTGCTTCTCTGATATTTTTTCTGGCCCTGTTCCTCTTGACCTGTTTTTGCCCAGCGTTTTGGATTCCCCCGAAATAAATCCGCAGTTCCTTGAATCTACAATCAGGTCCTGACCCGAAACCCTGACGCGGCCTCTGGACTGGACACAACTGCAGCAGCAAACGCTCATGAGGATGTCACACAGCTAGGAAGCAACCCAGCTGTCAGCCCCTCATAGTTTAGTTCAAGTGTGAAAAGGGAGTGCCAAAAGCTGAAGCCTGGAATGTAATTTAAGCTCTAAGACACCTAGCAGGGCTGTTCTGCATGTAACAGAGTTTTACTACACACTCCTCACCACTGAGGTTCTACACCATCACCACAGGGCGCATGGCTCCTCAGAGGGCAGTGGGCCTGGAGCCCAGCCAGCACCAGCTGCCTGACCTCAGTCGGTCCGTGCTCTCCTTGGCCTCGCCAGTACCACAGTAAAATCCAGAGTGCCAAGGGCGCCTGTCGCTCCGGTTGCCTGTAATGGGAATTGATTCCTAGTGGGCCGGAAAGCAACGGCTTTTGCTTCGAACACTTCTGGCCGCCGCAGTTGGTGAACATTAATAAGCGTAATAACACAAGGTCAGGATAAATGGTCTATTTTTAAATTTAATGAAGTCATGCAATACAGTATAATACTTATGTATAAAAAATGGAGAAATCACGTGTTTGTATGAAAATCTCCACTTTTGCCTGCGAAATCTAAGAGCAGCAGCAAAAGGCTGTGCGCTGTGACACAGCACCACTTTATGGCGAAGGACGTGGCTGTCACGGAGCTGTGTACGTGTAAGCGATAATTCCTCGCTTGCCTGCTGTTTCTCGAGACGGCGTCGCTTAAGATGCAGCGACGCAAAGCGAGTTAGAAGCCGGCCGTGACGGTGGACAACGAGGCTCCGTCCAGGGCCTCCCTCCCATCCTCTGACCCCATCCTCCCTCTTCGGGGAGGCCCAGCCCAGCCTGCCGGCTCCTTGGGGAGATAAGCACAATTCCAGCGGCCGTCACGGGGCTGTCCTCTTCCTGCCCACCCCACCGCCTCCCTACTCACTTCCTTGATGGTATCGCCCTTCGACACCCCGCCGCGGCCCTTTGTTGCTCACGACTCCGTCTTCCGCCTGCACACGTGTGTGTCACATTATCTGTCAAGGGGTAAGGCACCATTTCCTCTCAATAGGGAAGCAGGAAGGGGAAATGAACAAGGTCGAAAGCAGAGAGAGAGAAAGAGGCCGAAGAGAAAGGTTAACTTAGTTGTAAGGCAGACTTGTGAAAATAGCGTGTGACCTGCACACCGCAGTAAAAAGGCATTAAGACACTTTTTTGTGGAATTGTACAAGTCAGGCTAAGAGGTCACTTTTGCCCCAGTTGCTGTGGTGCGGAAAACAGTGCTGGTGCCTCTCAGCTCCTGGGCTGTGGGTTTGTGTGCGACTGGAGGTCTCCTCTCTGCACTTTCCTAGGGTGTGGGTGGCAGGTGAGCTGGTGAATCCAAATGGCCTGCAGGGAGTGCGTGTGAGTCCACGACTGTGTGTGCCCATGCGGTGATGGCCTGGCCTCCTGTCCAGAGTGTGTACTGCCATACCCCATGTTCGCAGGCATAACACGCTTTTGAGACTGTGCCCACGTTTCTGTTCGGTATGAATACCGACTAATTTGGAACTCATTCCTTCGGTACTGAAAAGCTGGTGTGAATTTATGTCACCGTTTTATCAACTTTTTAAGTTCAGATCCTCCAAAATACGTCAGAAACACGTCTGTTATCCCTGTGAAAAACTATTTTCGAGAACGGTTATACCTGCAGCCACTCTTTTCTCCGGAATCGACGTACAAATTCACACGGTCGCACCTTCGCACCTGCTGCTGTCATAGCCACCTGAAAGGGGTTCAGGTAAAGGGCAGAGGATGGAGAGCCTCTCTTCCCATTAGTGCGAGTGGTCTGGCAGCATTACAGCGCCGTAACCCAAAAAACCCATTTTCTGCTTTATGTTCATGTGGAGCATCTCATCATCTTAGGTGAAAGAAGGTTACCTTCCAGCAGGGACTTCCCTCCAGAGGAAAAGCCTCTAGGAAGAGGTTTAGCTTTGCAGTGCCTGCACATTGGCTTTGGGCAGCAGTACCATAACCCTAACGCTGGCAAAGGAAGCCAGCACCATGTGGGCATGTGGTAAG
Organism: Heterotis niloticus; assembly: GCA_018136845.1. Lineage (NCBI taxonomy): Eukaryota > Metazoa > Chordata > Actinopteri > Osteoglossiformes > Osteoglossidae > Heterotis > Heterotis niloticus. The sequence goes on from CM030903.1 coordinate 25,179,172, forward strand.
ATGCTTACGTCTCATGTAGGCTGGGGTCACAAGCAGCGCAAGTGGCCCACAAGCATCCCGATCGCTACAAACCGACTGGGACTGCGGGGCAGGGCATCGGATCAACAGGCTAAATTCCTCTAATGTTATACCCGTAGCAGAATAGAGCTGACAAAGACGTCTAAAACCAAGAGCTGATGAGATTTGCCGAACGGCCTCGTATCCAGCAGTACTGGATGCTCGGCCGTCCCCCTTCGTGGTCCTGCTTGCTAAACTTTAATTCCGTCCTCTTGATCTGCAGGCCTCCTGGTAGCAAACAAAATAAGCCAACCAATTTGACACTATTAAAAGGTTTGTCCCTTTTGTCTTTCAGAACCCCCCCCCCCCCCAGACGCATGCCCCAGAGTTCCCTCCCAGTGCCCTGTCTCTGTCATTCCGCATGATGGCTGATGGACGATCACAGGCCAGTGTCATTCAGTGGGGAGTTTGCTGTGCTGGCCTGCGTGCCCCCGGTTCCTCGGAGGACTGCTGTTGCTTTGCCCGAGTGCAAGTGTGCGCTGGAAGCTCTCCTGGTCTCCTCCAGCAGTCTGCTTATTCTTCATCCGGTCCATATATACCCTCGATGTGATGACAGACTCCCTTCGCCGCTGTCCCCACCAGCATTGTCGCTAAGCAGCGTCGCCACCAAAATACACGGCTTGTGGCTCACCGGAACCTTCTATTGGTGCAGTAGCGATTGTCAGTATTTTGTGCCACGATGCCTCAGTTCAGTTATTTTGTCTTTATGGGCATTTATGCATCACTTTCTAGCACAAGCAACGTGTGACCAATAAGTGCAAATAATCTTAACACCAGCAGTTTGTCTACACGTGAATGACTTAGAGCTGCACTTTCTGGGTCCCCCGCTGTCCGAACGGCTCCGCTTGCAAACAGAATTTGCAAATATCGGCGCCAGCCAGCGTGCCACAGGTTTTTCCTGGTGGGAGATGCAGTAAAAGCGAATGCAGCAAATAGACAAGAAGGAGGGCCCTGCTTGAAAGAAACCGTGAAACCCGGAGAGAAGGGGGGGGGGGTTGTTTCCAACTGACGGCAGCGCCAAGGTGCCATGCAAAGAAGTGCTTTTCCAGAGCAGCGTGAGACGAGTGCTGTGGAGGAACAACGGCTTCACGGCCTTGGAGAGCTGTGAAAAGGAGGCCAGTCAAGGCTGGGACGCGCGTGTCCCTGCAACCTGGGCAGCCAGCAGCTGGTTCTGCCGGTCAAAATAGACCCAAGGCCCCGTTCAAGCACAGCTTTGAAGGCTTCATCCCAGAGCAGCAGTGCTTCACACGTCCAGCCTCTGGGGTCACGTGGCTTCCACGGTGCCGCACGCTGCACAAGAGGCCGGGTGCTCATCGCTGACCCTGAACGTGGCTGAAGGTCCTCTGCGGCAGGAAAGTGGTCTTGGACGCCAGCCCTCCGGTCGACCATTAATCCGCGCACAGTAAATGTAGACGTGGGTTTTTTCCTCTCGATCTGTTCAGGTGCCGCTTTGATCGCAGTATTAGCGTTTATTCATACGTACGGCATCCTTAGATCGCGAATGCATTCCCGGAAATGCACTTGTGGGGTTGAAATCTGCAAAGTCGGCCACGCAGTCACCATTACGATGAAATGTTTCTAAATTCCCAACACAAAAAAATCTGCCTCGTATTTGGTACAAAGGAAACTCAGTAACTGAGTGGCGGTATTTTTAGTAATAATATTTTAATAATTTCACTCATAAAGGCAAAGCCTCCTAAGACAAACTCGTATCTCGAGGGGTGCCTGTACGCTAAAAGAACCCAAAAATACGCTTTTTTTAAGATCCGTTCACAGACGGCGGCACCAGCAGCTCCAGCAAAAATACGGTTATTAGCAGAAGTGTAACCTTCACCAATGAAAGACTCCTGTCATATTGACATTAACGTGAGCCAGCAGAGATGATACCTAAGGTCATCATTTAACCCGAGAGCAGGAAATGACACAGTGCTCCTTTCATACTTCACTCCGGCACATTCTGCGGAGGATAAGCTGTCACACCGCATTCTTGTTAATTTTTTCCGATTTCACAGGGATGTAACTAATCATTATCTCATTGAAATTCGGTTCCTGTCAAACGGATTTGGGAAGGAGAGACCTGAACAAATCAGACTGTTACAAACTGTCAGCAAAAATTGCGCTGGAACGCAGTCCCACATGCGGACCGAGGACACGGGGACGGCGGCCCAGTCGGAAAGGCGGTTTGTTTTTTCCTGAAACGTCTCGCGGGAAGATTCGCGAGGCACCGAGCGCAGCCGAAATTTGCTTCTTTGCACAGAAGCTCTGAGCGGCGGCATCGTTGTTCTTGGCCGTCGATGCCGTGGAGTGCCGAGCTGAGCCGCACCGTCCTTCTGCTGTTGGTTTTAATGCGGCGAAAACGCAGCGGCGAGCCGAGGTCTCCCGTCCCCAGAAACGGCCCCGATGGACAACTGGGCGCCTTAAGACACGAGGATCTATTCAGATTGCCAGAAATAGCCCCTTTCCCCCCACAGGCATCTCTCTCTCTCACACACGCACAGACACACACAGACAGACCCTCTCCCATGCTCCGTGCCCCCAGGACTGTGGTGTCAGCAGGTGTTCTTGGTCACTGGACCTGCGGCCAGCGTCTGGGCTCCAACTTAATCGCCATTTACAGTTTAACTTCACTTTAAGGCCGACAGCAGATTCTACTGTAAATTTCCCTACGATTCACATGGAAAGCTCACCTTCAGCAGTCTTCGTCCATCACCGTGTAAAATCGTGGTACATCTATCAGAGCAGCACATGGCGGAAATAAAATCTGAAAAAATAAAATTGTTTAGAAAATACAAAAATACAATTCTCTTTCTTTAGTGCTGTGAGGCTGTGCTGTCATTGTGCCGGATGTCAGATTTTAAAATACCAATTCTTGGGGTTTGCGCTGCATATCTATGAGCAAAAATGACGAAAGCACACATTTTAGTTGATTTTTTGTTGATTCGGGTGATTTTTTTGACTGCAGGTCCTAGCAAATGAATTTCTTTGTCTATTTTTAACGTTCTCTTCAGCGGGATCTTTATCAGCACTGCGCTGGATAAAATTGCCCCTACCTACCTATTACAGGTGTTCTTGTGGAAACGGCTGTTGATCTTGCAGATTTCTTCAGTCAATGCTGATATTTCTGCTCTGCCTATGATATTGATCTTCTTGCATTATTTAAAGGAAGACAAGATATTAAATATGAAATATGCAAAATGCGAGCAAGGAGCAGCTAAGAAAGCTGTCAGCCTGTAGGTATCGCCCTCCTGCAGTGTGTATGCTCTTCTGAGCTGTGGCAGCAAAGTGAGGGCGCACACACACACGTACACACACACGCTGGCAGCACCGCATCCCACATCGGGGACCTGGGGGGTTCTGGTGCTCACCTCACGCTCAGCACTCCTGCTGCGGCCCTCGGGTCCACGCGATGTGAGCCTTCCTGCCGACACCTTTTGTGCGATGGCTCCGCTTCCGGCTTCTGCTCTCCCTGTCGCTCTGACAGACACGAACACACAAGGAAACGCAAAGCAGAAATTACGTGGGTGCTGCTGCCGCAGCTCCATTACAGTTTCATATATCGGCGAGCTCACGCCACGCAGCAGATCCAGCCTCAGAAGAAGCTGCAGGGGTGCCAGCATCACCCTTGGCACAAATTATTCCAGTGGCACGGAAACGAGACTTTTCCTTACTCCGCAAAGTTGTCCAGCGCCTTGCACTTTGGAATTAAACTCCAAACATTTGAGGAAGGGTTTGAAGCGTCCCGAGATATTTTGGTCCGTCTGAGCGCTATCTGTGCTAACATGAACCGCGCAAATCGGTTATAATATAAATGATGCTAATTTCCCCTTTGCATAACCAGACTATCTGTGGAAGGAGAGCTTTCAAACACAGAACCGTAGCCTTGAACAAACGTTATTTTTCACACATTGGATTTTTGGATTTGGTTTTTCAACAATTAAACGTTTACGTGCAGTTTTGTCCGATTTGTTTTCTGCCATCAGCTGTACCCACACAGAGACTTCCTGTGCAGCGGGATTTGATATTTAAGCGAAACGAAAAGCCCCTGCGGTTCCAGGTGACTGCCCCGCGTTGCTCTGAAATGTACTTTACTCTATGACGCGCGCGTGAATAACAGAACTGTTTGGTCTCAGATCTGCCCTGTATTTTTCCTCCTTTTTGTATGCAGGTCTGATCCTGCAGCAACACTGTGCCCCCACATGCAGAAAAGCCCACCGAGCAGCAGCAGCAGCAGCAGCACCAGCAACCCCAGGTTCCTTTTCGGGTGCTCAATTGTCATGACAACACACAAGTAAAAGCTTGCACCCTAACAAGCACTCTTAACCCAGTTTGAGCCACCGGGGGCCGGAGTCACGGCGATAGGCACATTCATCAAGGCCGGGCCACTCGGCCAAGGCAACTGCAGTGTCATCACATGGAAGAGGGCCGATAATCACTCATGCCGGCCGGGGAGCCACACAGGCCAGGGGAAATCAATAGCACATCACTGGCTCCCACCCAGAGCCAACAAACTTGGTTCCGGAGTCATTTTGTCCTTTACACTCTTGTCTCTTTTTTCCTCCCCCAGTCTGTTGTTCTAAACCTCTCCAGATACGGCGGATGCTTCTCTCACATCCCTTCCTGAAACCAGGCTCCCTAACCCCGCTCATGGCTGCCTTCTAAATTCATGGTTCTCAGCTGCGAGAGCAGAGTTTGGACTTGTTGTCTGGCAACGGTCCGGCCGGCGGTCCTTTGTGGAAATTCGCACGGAACCCTGGAGAAGCCGCTTTACTCTGAGCTGCAGAAAGGAATTAGCCACAGCGGGGCTGTTACTGTATTTTTTTACGGTAGTTACCTACGTCCGTGCCAGCACGCGCGCTTTGCAAAGTCCCGCAGAAAGGCACTTCTTCCACAGCTGTCTGCTTTCCTTCTTTGACTACCATGACATTATGCAGTATTAGATAAGATGCACAGAAATCCACCTCTGTTTATGTAATAATGACAGCAGCGCATGGTGAAAAACTGTTTTGCTCCCTTGCAGCCCTTAAGAGGCTGTGCCATCTTCAGTTTCAATAACAGTCACTAAACACCTCCTGTAGCTGTTAACTGTGGTCTCTCATTGTCGTGGAGGAATTCAATCCACGCAGAACTACTCAGCTATATCTAGACTTTTGTCTCTTCAGCTCTTGCCATGATGCGTTCACCAGGTTTAGAACCCGACACCGATAACCATTCCTGCCCTTTTATTTTTCCCCAGTAACTATGATGCTGACTTGCTTGTATGTTTGGGAAACACCATCCAGCTGCGCGACCCTTATGTGTTTCAGCTTCATCTCCTGGACTGATGGTATCCTCTTCTCCTTTTCAATATTCTGATATGGAGTAAAACTTCTAGTTCATCTGATGACAAAAAGTCATGCAGGTTCTGAGGGGGTAAAATATCCCTGGACCATGACGCTACCACCATTCATGGCTGCTGGTTGTTTGCTGTAGAACACCTTGTGGAGAAGTGCTTGTGTCATCCAGAACGTTCTTGTCTGATTCGGGAAACTTCCCCTAGTAGTCCCGAAAGTCATCTGGGTCATACAGCTTCTCTTTAATGGCCAATGACTTCTGCCTCAGGGAGGAGAGGCCTGCAGTTCCTTGGATCTTAGTCTTACAGGCAGAGGTCATTCTAATAACTCCCTCAACCAGGGGATCAACTACACTTTCATACCTACCCATTGCACATTTACTTATTTTGCGAATAAGGAAAATCATTTATAAGGTCCAATCCACTGTCCAAAAGCTAATAATAATTTTCTGTGCCACGGTGCGCACATAAATATAGAAATTAGTGAAAGAAGGCCAAAACTCCTGTTGGGATGAACTGGAATTCTCCCCCGACATCAGCGCGCAACCTCAGTGATGTTCTTGTGACCGCATGGGCGCAAATTCCCAGAATGTGGGGGAAAGCCTTCCCAGAAGAGTGGGGGATCTTATAGCAGCAATGGGTTTGGAATGGGAGGTTTAGCAAGCACAGAAGGGGCTGATGCTCACATGTCCACATGCTTTTGTCCTTGTAATGTGTGTGTGTGTGTGTTATATGTATACTGTATACATTTCGATATAAATATACCATATTGGCACCTCTGGTGACGCTGAGTTGCCCGCCACACTGGGTTTGAAGCCCCACGCCAGGCTAGCATAACCTCTGCGCGGTCTGGCATAGCGCGGAGTCTCACTCAGAAGAAGTACATTGGCTTCCCCGTGAACCTACCTTTGCTTTGCAAAAGCAACAGAGAGAGACGGATCCTCGGCGGCCCGTTTGAGTCGTGCGAGGTGCCTGTCGCAGAAGCAAATCCATTTGTCTGTTCCGCGTCTCTCATGGCCCGCGTGATGCCAACCCACAGTCTAAAGGAAACACATTTCGCGGGGCGACTTTCTGATTCATTTATTACTTTCAGAAGAACTCGGTCATTTTTTATTTCGTGTGCTAAGTGCGTTTACTTTATTTCTTAAACGTGCAACAAGTTGAGATGCCGTCAACGGTTAAACAACGTAAAGGCGTGCATGCGCTAAGCGGCGAAGGTACCGTAACGCAAAGGGTAAATGGCGGTAAATGAAGCCGCTTAGAACGAACGGTTTGTCCCGCATCGACATAAATCTTCGCGGGCGCAAAAGTACTTTCCTGCCGCACATTAAAGCATCCCTTACTAAGGCAGCTTTAACACGTTCTCCCCTGCATTTTCACAATTGATAAAAGCTTACTCATCGCTTGCTCGAAGGAGACCCTTCCTAAGTGAATGAAGGAAGCGATATGATGCAGTAAATGAAATGCACTTTCATGCTGGAAGTACAGCCAAGTAGCTGCTGCCCTCAGCCAGAAATATTAATGAGGAAAACACCCGGCACAACAAAGATAAACTGGAAGCATTCTTGCCATTTAGTATTTAGTTTAATATAAAGTAACCGCCTCTTAGCTGACAGCGGCAAACTGTTCGACAAGCTAGCAGCCGAGAACGTGATGCGCGTGAGCAGCATAAAGCACAAAGGAAGTTTTAGCACTTGCGCGTTTCCACCTCGACCCGAAAGCATCGGCACGGGCCTCCCGCAGCAGAGCAGCACCGCGCCCGCAGCGCTGAAGAAAACAGCGTCCCTTTTCCATACAACCGTGTTTCTGACCGGGGCGGCACCTCGTGATGGAAGCAGGTTTAGACGGAGGAACCGCAGCCTCGCAACACGTGCGAGGATGAGAATCGCTGTCGAAACAAAGCACACGCCTGCCCCGGAAAGGAAGCCGAGTTCTCACCTGGGAACGAGGAAACCGAGCAGTCCCGGGTACGGCTGCTCCTCGGGATGACAACCACACGCTGGAAAGCCCTCGTTGTCCGGGACCAACAGTTTCCTTCAAGGCAAACCTTAGATTAAAAAATCGAAAGAGGCTTTAAAAGGACAGCACTTTCCTCGGGTTCTTACCTTAGCTGGCACCTTTAAAACACGGTAAAAATGTGGACCTCCCCGTGACCCCGCACCGGACAAACGTTTACTGGCAACAAATGAACGGAAATGCAACAGCAGACAGAAAGAAAAACGTTTTTTTATAACAAAATTATAAAAAGCGCAAAACGCGTTGCTCTTATTGCGGTAAGAACACCTTGTTTTTATTTGAATTCATTTTACGCGATGTGCTTTTGTCCAAGGAGCACTTGTTTTTTCCATAAGAAGCGCCAGTTATTGAATTCCCTTGCAGCAGGAATCGGCCTAACGGGACGATTTCTCCGAACGAACAAAGCCCGCAATTTGAGGGATGGGCCCGATCGAATAATTCTTTTTCCGCGAACCTCAAATTCAAGCATTCGCACAAAAAGACGCAATGCAAGCATAAATCGTACAACGTGTAGCTGTCATACCAAACACATCCAGCGTGAAACAGTTCTGCCTTAGCGGTTAAGAGACAAGAAGACATGACAGAGAACGAGAGGGTGTGGAGAAGGAAAAAAGTGGCAGATCAATACTGCTCGGGGAAATAAGGTAGAAAAGGTTATTTACTTGACATTGATCCGTTGCCACGGCAGCACAAGGCCACCTGCTTCTCTTTTGTTAACCTTTAAGCCGGAGTGTACTCACAAACGATGAGGGAGTCAACTAACAGGTGTAAATTATGGATCGAAGGAGGTCACGGTACCTCTGTCACTGCCCGGCGCTCGTGTAGCAACGGCCCCCAAGAAATTCAAACATCAATAGGGATAATAAGGACAAATTTATCAAGCCCGGGCCCGGCGCTCTCCGAAGCCGACCGCCGTCCCGGGTAGGCTGCCCGCGCCCGGATTCAATTGATTTAGACATTCTTCTCCCTGTGCGGATGATGGCTGGCGACACGGTACATTTATTTCCGCAATGGCCGCTTTCGAGGAAAAAGCCACGTTCTTCATCAAGCCGGGCGGGGGGCGGCGGGCGAGACGTAAAATCGCCGCATCTGCATTCGCTTCGGCTCCTCGGCCGGGCGGCGTCTCGCTTCCATCTTAGCGGGATTAGAGGCGTCCCTCCTCGTAAACCGTCAAATTAGCGCTTCTCCTCGGCTTGGCGGCGTAAGCAAATGACGGGGAGACTTGAGCGCGAGACAGGCGGCCCATTTGACAGGATGAGCTTCGAATTGTTACCGCCGCCCCGAGGAAGCCGCTTCGCCCAGCGACAGAAGCGGGGGCCTGACCCTCACTTACAGGACGTCTGAGTGACAGCGGCTGACATAACCCGCGCGCCGCTCGGCCCCCCGCGCAAGATGTGAGATGAATCCATAATCCGAACGTGAGCGCCACGTGACAATTTGCTATTGATCATTCCCATCTGCGGCAGCGCTCCGTGCTGTAGGATCGCTGCCGTCGGTGAGCAAAACATCATTTGAATAACTCATGGGATGTATAAATAATGCACCGCGTGCGATAAATTAAATTTGATCTGCATTAAGGTTTTAAATCTCAACGCTGAATGCGAGCAACATTTTCGGCTTGACTGTCACTCATCTTCAGCTCCTGTCACACGATGTGGCACCGCGTTGACCCAACAGCCTCTTAATTATAAATGTATTATAATCGCTGCAAATTATTGTGACACATTTCATTAGGAAAATCAATTTGGCAATTCGATATGAAGGGCTTTCGGCTTCTTCTTCCTCCTCTTCCGTGGCGCCCCACTGCTAGGTGGCGGGGCGCGGAGGTTGTCTCCTGTCCCTGTAGGGTTAGCCCGGCACTTCGGTACGTCAGAACCGCGAACGCGAAGGTGGCGGGCGGGTAACCGAAGAAAAAGTGCAAATGTGGGGAAAAGGAGCCGAAGTCCGGGAGAAGGAGGAGTTAAGACCTTTTGGGGCTGCAGAATACCAAAGAGGTGCTGTCACCTGGACTTTGGGACTAATGCAGCGTTCCTTCCTAAAGTTCGCGCGTGGCTTCGGGAGTTCAATCAGATAAAACGGAGCCGCTTCGCGCCCAACAAAATCTCAGATTCGAACTCTTACACTGAGATAGCCGCGATGACTCCTGGAGGATTAAAGGTTCCACCGTGGGTGACGTGAGACGGTCGCATGACGGTAACGGGCCTTTCGGGTTGCCAAGCCACGCTTTGGCAGTTAGAGCAGCGCCGCACCTCACCCAGCCAGAGGCCACGTCCGCGCTGACCCCGCTGCTGTTCCCGTTGGCCACTCGTCCGTCTGGCTCTCTCCCAGTCATCGTTTCGCTGCATCCATCATGTTTCGGTTCAGGCCGAATACGGCGCCAACCTGATGCAGCACTTAGGGAACTGTTTATCCTTCCATATGCCGGACCTTGTAAGCCGCTCCGTCGCGCCCGGTGCCAGCGAGGGACACGTGTTTCTGGAAGGACGGCTCTGGCACCGGGTCAACAGATCCTGCAGGTATGCACAACTCTCCCAGCACCTTGGCTTGGCAGGGGCCAAGGAAACGTTTTAGGGGAGGCAGCTGAGTCACCTGCAGCTGCAGAAGGTCTGTTTTCTGCTGCTCGAGAGCAGGGCAGCCACCTGCTTCTCCGCAGAGCACCGTCCCGCGTCCGCGACACCGCGGCTCCGAAACCCCCGGCGCGCCAACGCCGAAAACTGCTGCGCGGCGTTTTTCGCGACGCTAGGCCCCCCGAAGGAATTGCGGACATTAAAGCTTCGAGGTAATTGTTTTCTTTATTTCCGTGGGCCGCGACAGTACGCGGGCAAATGACTTTTATGTCGGCTTTCTCTCGCTGTCCCGAACCTCCTGAGCTGCGCCTTTCGGTCCGCCTCGCGATCCTTGCCGCGGCAACGCGTAACGTGGCTATGCTAATAAGCCATTACCTCTGAAAAGTAAATACACGGGTTACCTTCTCCTCAAGGTCACACTCGGCCGCGCAGCAAAGCGGCAACAAAGCAAGCGGAATCCAATATTAAGTTCTGAGTAGCGGAACACAGGTGCGAGTGAAAGCCCCCTTGTCCAGGTATATTTAAGTGATTCATTTTCAGCGAAGGAGCGGGCCTGCGGGGTTACGTGACCCCGCAGCCAGGAAATTTGTTTTCCCCTCCCTCCCCAAGCGGCTATATCTCACTTCCTGAAAGTGGCTGTCCCTCTCACTCACTCTCAAGGACTCAGCCAATCTCCCTTTGTAAATAGAACCGTGTTTTATAATTCGCCTCGTACTGCGAGATGGCCGTATCAATAATGCAGGAAAGGGCCTCTGTCTGGAGAGATGAGATTATTTTTCTGATTTGGGCCGACAGTTATGGTAATAGTTTGGCAAACAATCTACTCTGGCGACAATGACCACAGATTACAGCTGTTTCGGAACCGCGGCCGCTCGTGAGGAGTCGATGATTGATTGCGGTGCGAGAGACACGGGCGGGCAATTTGGCCCTCGCCGCCCCGGTCCTAGCTCTGCCGATACCGCGGTAATCTCTTTATTTGCCGTCCTCTTCCTTGGGGTGAATTCCGCAATGGAAATGTGCGCGCCGGCCCCTAAATGGCGTCGCGGTCCTCCGGACGAGCGGCTTCATAAACGGGCAGCGAACGGAACGGCGCTCCGCGACAGATGTGCTTCGGCTCGGGGTGGAACGCCTTCGCGCTCGAACAATACGCGCGCACTTCTTCGCCGTCGGCAAAATTTGACGGGCGACGTCGCCGAGGCCCCCGGGGCGCTCGTGCGCCGGACTTCCGTTTTTTTCTCCGGCTCACCTTTGTGCCGCAGACAAATCTTTCGCGACCGCCGGCAGGTTCTCGGCCGACGGCCTGCACAACGTATGGGAATATAGATGCATTTATGTTAACATAATATTGTCGCTGACAGCGGGAATTTATGCCACATTAAACCCCGATTAACGAAATTACGGCGGGTGTCATTTTGCATCGTGAACCACATGCTTGTTTGTGAAACGCATCTCGGTTATTTGCTCCAAGCCCGAATAGCAAGCGAAAGGGAATGGAACCCACCGGCGATTCGCAAATATTCTTCCACAACCGCCCACGCGAAATCGCGCTTTTATGGAATTTTATCTCAAAGTTTAAACATTTTCCTCCGAGTGGGTTTTTTTTAAATCAATTTACTTTTTTATCGGTTTGTATTTTGCCAACAGCAGAGCTGGGCGGTGCAACGCAGGCGCAGAAACGGCGCACGGGGGCACTCGCGATGCTCAGCGGGGGCCGCCGCTTCACGAAGGCGTAACCAGACGTCGCACAGTTCGTTCAGAAGATCGCGGCTCGGTCCGGACGCAAATTTTCTTAGCAGCGCCAAGCCGCATGCCCGAGTCAAGCGCATGCTTACAGCGCGGGCTTCCGCTTTGCACCACAGCAATAAAATACATTTATTTGTTTAAGGCAACCCCCCGTGTGAAAAAGTATACTTAAGTACAAGGGTGGCCAAAATAGCATACGGGCAGCATGTACTAAATATGCTTTTAGTATACCAAAAATATATGATAGTATACTTTTTTTTTTTCACAAGGGCCAGTCCGGCTTGCATGTTGCTGTCAGCAGGCTTTGGGTGGCAGCTTAGCTAAAACATCAAAAGGGACGACGCCAGCGTTCTCCTACAGGAAAATGCGCGCCGCCGCGTCGTAGCGCAACTGCGCCGAAGCGTGCGTTCCCGAGGCTCCGAGAGCTGCGCGAGGAGCGCGGGCCCGACGGATCGGATGCGTGTCCAGAGCGAAGTCGACGAGTCGGCCCCGGCGGCCGCAGGAAAGGCGCCGAAGGGCACCGGACAGGTTCGAGCGGTGTAATAAGGCCTCGACAATGGTGCGGCACGGAGTCTGTGAATAAAACATCGCCGCAGTCTACTTCCCGCCTTAAGAGGCTTCTAGAAGGCACCGACTGCACTTGTCAGGCGTCGCGGCCTAATTACCGTCATAAATAAATTATTGCACTTTTCAATTTAACCTCCCATGCTGTGCCTATGATCTGAGGTCACGCTAAAGTGTACGTCAGCTCCCACTTGGACGCACGCAGCCTTCAAAAAGCAGACTGCGCTCAAACTAAACACGCGGCGTATTTTTGCTCCTGGGCGCAGTTTTTGCTCCGTTTGGCCTCTTACTTTCCTAGCAGACGCTCGCAGCCCAGAGCCTGCAAACGGAGCTGCCGTTTTTGGCCAAAATCTGCAGCGAGGAGCTTCATGTTTTATTAATGGAACATCGGGGGGAACACCAATCGGCAACTGGAAATTTGCATATTTATTAAAAAGAAGACGTTTGTGATTAATGGGATGCACCCTTCCTCCATGCTAAGCAGAGAATGGAGCGGGAGGCCAAGTCCGGGCTTTTTCACTTTTCCCGAGCAAAAGTCGAAGCTGAGCCCAAAGTTCCTGCGGCGGGTCGGCCTGTAGCGTCGCGCGACGAAGCAACCGATGCTTCGTCCGGTTAAGGCGCACGAGTGCCCGGCGAGCTCGGGTGCTTTGGACCCGAGCTGTAAACAACAGGGAAGCCCGACGAAAGCGACGAACGCATTTCGCCCTTTCCCTCCGATTGGGGATTTGTTCACGTTCGCGTTCGTTTCGCGCCCCAGGTACCGTATTTGCACTGTGGACACACGGAGGGCTCCTCTGCAAGCGAAGCGGGAGGGCTTCCGGCACGCTCGAAGCTCTCGGCGGCCGCGGTGCGGTCGGCGAGCGACGCGCGAGCCACGCCGATACGGGGGCTTCCTCCAGATTACCGCGACACGGAGCTTAGCGTAGAGCAAAAATATCGCTATTCAAATCCACATTAGGACACGTCCATATTTCATGCTGTCGCTCGCTGCTGGCGGGGCTCTGAACATCGGCGCATTATTTCCTGGGCCGGCTGCCTTACGCAGAGCAAAACAGGAGAAATATGAAACAGAGCCGTCTGCTGTCATTTCAAATGTGTGCCATAAAAGAGGTGAAAAGGGAAAAAACAGTATAAAACAGATGACAAGGACATTGTCAGATAAGTGGGGAGCGCCAGTCGGAGAGCTATTTAGAGCAGCGGAAAATGGCCTTTTTACCATGGGGGCCCTCCTGCCCCTCCCCCCCCTCTGTTTGGGATGGCATTAGAGACTGGAGAATGACATACATTTTTTATAGCTTCATAAAGTCGTCCAGTGACCAGGTCACCCTTCTCATAACTAGGGAGCAGAACGCTTGAAAAAAGCCATTCATCACAGTGAAGGGGCCGCTTGTCCAAATGCCTTGGACATGCACACAGTCTGGCAGGAGATTCTCAGCACAAATGCTAACACACCCCTCTCGCTAATGCCAGATGACCTTTTCACATCTATTAGCGGGGCTGACGCCGAGGGCGGACACGTGCCTGCCGCAAATCCCCGCGACAAAGGCGTTCCGCGTGAATGTTAAGCGCGTTCGTGAAAATCATTACGGCCATATCGGTGCTCACCATCGCCCGTGCACCTGCAGGAGGCCAACGGCGCCGCCGCAAAAGGGGGAAAGGAGCCGCCCGCGACCGCGCCGCCGGGTCCCGAGCGCCTTTCGCGTCCGCCGAGCGGGGTAAACACACATCACAGGAACGGCGTCCCGCGCTAAAGAGATTTAACGCGGGGACACGACAAGCCTCTTAAGTGACTCAGCGTAGAAGTGGCAGGCCGGAAAGACCTTAGATGTGGATTTGGAATGCCCCTCACAGAGCGCCGTCACATGACCGTAAGCCATTAGCGGGCGATTAGTGACAGCTGGTGGGTTGTCAGGACCGTAATGACCGGAGCGCCATGCCTCCGGAATGCTGAAAAGCGTGACGGCGGCGCGGCGAGGAGACGGACAAACAAACAGCCCGTCGTGCGGAACGGACGAACGTCCGAAGAGAAGCGCGGCTCGACTCGGCGGAGCGCGTCCCTCCGCCTCGCTCCCATCTCGCCGTAATTGGCGCGAGGTCCGCGTAGGAGGTCGGCCGGTCCTGGCGTCCGAAATCTTCCTTTTTAGAATGCGATAGCGGTGCGGTGCGGGGGGGAATGGGAGTCGGCGATCCCGCAGCCCGGCCTGCGTGAGCTCGCTTTCCTCCTCGTGGCCTTTTTTCATTTCAGCTTGTGCGGCTGAACTTTGTGAGGCAGCCCAGGCAGGGCCTGGGGGGCGGGGTGGGGGGGGGTGGGGGGCAGGGGTGTGGGGGAGAGAAATAAGTCCTTAAATAATTTATCCATGGGGGGGGGAGGCAGCCAAGGGGAACAAATAGCGTTTCTCCCAGAACCAGGCCCCTCTGACCCCCGGCTCGGCATACCTGAAGCCCCAGCCCGATCGCATTAGCAAAATTCTTATTTGATGGCATTTTAATATTCTGCCTTGATGACTTTTTAGCAACATTTACTTTCAGAGGTCTCGCGCGCTTCCCCCGGAGGAAATGAAACATGTCAAAACCCATTACAAAAAAATCAAAATTTAAATACCTCGGCCGTGTTAGCGGTAATACACACAATCCCCGCAGCTCAGAGGCCCGACTCACAAACACTCATCTGCTTGAGCTCTCGTAATGACTCTGTTTGATGGCTAAGCGATTTGCGGGTCACCAAACATACGTTACCGATCCAATTTAACCCTTGATTGCTTGTACTCCGGAGGACCCGGGGAAAACGCGTTATTGAAATTTAATGCCGGATCATTTCTCCTCCTCGGCACCGCGGCGGTGCGCTAATAGGGCCCCCTTCGCCGCACCGCAAGCCACCGAGAGCAGAAAAGGCACCGGAGGGTGGAGAGTGCGGGCGAAAGGGAGTAACAAAGACAATTTTATGCATGGTCGCCGGGCAAGTATCTTCCTGAGGTCTTGCTAAACACCGATTCGATTAGCCCCCGAGGAAGTGACGACGGCCCCCGGCTCGGCCGAGGTCCGTCACCTCTCTGGTGGGGGCGCGTGTTCTGCCGCGCGCCCACACGTCCGCACCGAGCGCTCAGCTCCTCGTAACGTTTATACGAAACGGAAGCGAAGTCGGCGCAGGCGACGGTAAGACAGCGTCGGAAATAGATGACAGAAGGCCGACGGATTTCGTTCACGAACAAATACGCGTTTACCTGTAAATAAATGCGGAACGAAGACGGTCGCTTTGCTTCCTCGGATTCACGAACGTGAAAGCGGCTGGAGATGTTGGCGAAATGCAAACCTGGGGGATGTCTGGACTCTCCGGCCTTCTGCGAGAGTCCGGCGAACGAAGGCGTGGACTTAGCCGTCATTAACGGCGGTGCGAGCTGGCTTACTGGCCCGTGCGTTCGATAGGAAACGTAAAAGTGGCCGTAAGACAATAGGACGGCGGTTTACGGAGACCCGCAGAGAGCGGAGCGCGTCCAAAGGAGATGCGTTTCGAGACGCTTTGGACTGCCGAACGGGATTCAGCAGGGTCTCGGGGCGTCGAGCACAGGAGGATGCAAGTAGCAGCCACCGTCCTGCGCACGCGAAGCCAGTATGGAACCAGCTGCGGTGAACGTGGCTCCACAAGAGCCAGCTCAGCGCGGGGTCTTGGCGACACAGCCTCCGCCGGGCCGCTACGCTTCGAACGGTAGCGCCCGGACGCGTTGCGGTCGTCGATGCGGCGCGGCCTGACGTCCGCACGTCCCGCAGACCTTCGGCTTGGAAGGCAAGGAGAGCGAGGACCGCCCGGGTCACGCGGATGAGGACAGCAAATAGTTTCCCCACTTCTGCATCGCATCCTTTGCTGTTTTGCTTTGTCCACCAGCAGCTGCTTGTAGGTGACAAACACTTAACCTCGATTAAGGGGGTTTACCAGCAGGAGACGCAGCTCCTACGGTGACTCGTGTGCTCACGTAGCTCAGGGACCCCACGCAGCAAAAGGCATTCGGCGGCACCGGCCGGCCCGGGAAAAACACGGGGTCGTCCACCGGACGACCGTGGATCCGGAGCACAAATTTGCCTGCTCTCTTGCTTTGATTTAACACGAAATTCCCAACGCCGCTGAGCGCTGAAAACGATCGCATTTTTCTCAAAGACAAATTAGCGACAAGGAGGAAGAAGCGAACGAATGGCGGCGAGGGACGCATCCCCCAAAATGAGAGCGCTCGGCTACGGCTCCAATGACCTTTGTTTTCGCAATACGACAGAGATTCCCCTCGCCGTTTGGAAACGTTGGGCGGACCGCCGGGGAGTCGGCGCCAGAATACATCGAAGAACAAACTTAAATTTCGGCGATTGCAGCTAAAAGCCTATTAGACTAAATCATCACCGAAACATCCGTGCTAAGCTCAGAAGTTACATCCTGGCCAGAACCACTGGTGGCTTCTACGCCGAACCTTCCAGGAGGATGTATTTAATGCCACTAACAATTACAGGCTCGATATAAAACCGTTTAAAATTACCTTCCTTGCTCTAATGATAATGACTGTAAAAGTTAATAATGATAATAATGATTGTTTAAATATGCTGTAATTATAACTTCTAAAGCATTAACCGGAGAGACGTGAACGTGCGCAGTGCAGTAATGGGGCCTTAAAGCACCTCTGGGTTGGCCGCCGGGTCATTAAGAGAAGAGACTGGAGCGAAATCCCGCGCGGACGGCGCCGCAGTTAATAGAGAGCTCAAACGCGGGCCCAACAGGCGCCATCCGTTCGGGCGGAGGGAGCCGCCCGCACACGCCGCGCACGCCGCTCCCCGTGCGACTGAGATTTATGCTAATGGCCCCGTGCATGTGCTTATGCCACCGATCTATATTAAAGTTAATAGGCTGTTACATTGCTTCTTAACCCGGCTTCCATACATGATTACCTTTTCTGATTTCCTACAAAAGCCACATAAACACGGAGCAGGGACTGTGTCAACGTGTCAGTGGGCTCGTTCCGCCGGCAGCCCGCGGCTGCGGTAATCGCTCTGTGTCTTGGGGGCCCTGCCGTAAATGGCCGCCCAGATGGGGAGGCACACCTCCCGCCCGCGGTCCCAGGACGTCTTCTGGAGCGCGAGGCGGCACGCCGACACCTCCGGCGGGACGCTTCCGGGCCGGCTCGGCTCGGTTCGGTTCGGCTTGCTGTTCCGCTGAGCGCCGACGGGGGCCCTTTGGACGCGTCTGACGGCTCCGACGGCTTCGGGGATCCCGAGCAGGTGGAAGGAGGGCGAGACGATGCGGGGCCCGGATGAGAGGAACAAACCGCTTTGTGGCGCCGGGGCGAGCGCCGCGGGTCGGACACCGGGCACGGGGTCGGGCCGACGGGTTTCGGCCTCTCGGACCCAGGCTCGGAAGCGGGGGCGTCGGCGTAGCCCAGCTCTGGCAGCGGCGCGCGTCGAGCGCCCGGGCGCTGCGGGCTCTGACACCCACCCGCTGCCCGCCGTCGGCAGCCACTCTGCCAGCCTCTTGACTTACAAATTGCTGCTTTGGAGTCTGTCTCATTGTCGCCGCTTCCTTGGGAAAGAAGAAACCTTAGCGGGAGAAAAAATACACAGACAGGACACTTATTTCCCCCTCGCGCTACAGTAAAGCCGGCGCTTGGCTAACAGTCGGCACTTTGTTTCCGCCTGTCCCTCAAAGTGCTGTCAATAGCCCCTCTCCCCATTCCACACCCTGGCCAGCTTTTCAGATCTGTTTGGCTGGATTTCAAATTAGTGTCGTGGAGGGGAAGAAAGTTAAAATGCTCAGGACATAAGCCCTCAATAGCGGGACTTAATTCCTCCTTTAATATGTCAGACAGAAATATCAAGGCTCTTTGGCAAGCCAATGAGAATGCGGAGAGAGAAGCGTTCCCAGTGGACCAGTGACAGAGAGGGCAAAATTGTCCCCGGAATAAAGGGGTTCTGTGTGCGGGCAACTGCCGGGCGCAACCGAGCCGAGGGGGGAAAGAGGTGCGCGTTCCCTCCGTCGCACACAGCTTCCATTGTGGAAAAACGTGCAGCGAAACAGCGATTCCCTCCATCGCGGGAGATTTCGCCGTGTCTACATCTCGTCTTGTAATCGGCGACAAATCCATTAACCGCTGCCGGGCGCCCTGTTCGAACCCGCTTTTGCTCCGTGCGTACGTATATGAGTAAAATATCCCGGTCTGACTGGAAGCCCCACCGCATACTTAGTTTGGATTAAAATCTATATGCGTGCTTAAATAAAATATTAATTTCATTATCGTGTTCTTAATCGAAGCATCATTTTCATAATTGTGCAATAAATTACATTTTCCAGCACATTGGCTGCCGATGGATGATTAATTCTCGACTTCGCCCTTTTCGGTTCGCGTTTGTTTGCAGACACTGCGGAATACAAATGTTTGCGCTCTGCATGCACTAAAAGCACGAAGGGGGCTGGCAAATAAAGACCTCGATATGATGATTATTATTATCTTTTTTTTACAAGAAAATGACGGTTAAAAAATGCTGAGCGGGGAATAAATCTGCATGTGGGAGGGCGTGTGGGCCGCGCCGTTGGCGCGCGAAGCGCGTTCGGTCCCACGCGAACGGAGCCGGGCTGCCGTCGTCGCGCATTCTAGTCGCGTTCGCCGCGCAGGCCGTGGCAGAGTCCGGGGAACGGGTCTGACGTCCGAGTGTCCGCGATGACCCAGGGAGATGGGCGCACAGACACATACGCCTCCCGTTCCCCGCTGTTTGCGGTTATGTACGCCCTGCCTGCGGGAGGAAAGCGCCGGCACGGCCGTTTCCCTTTGCGCTGCCGATGCAGGTAGGATTCCTGAAGGAGTTAACCGTGGTCGAGGCCGCAGCTCTGGCGTTCGGCTAAAAGACGGTCGCATTATCATTTCACACGGCGGAAACAGAAGGCGACATATGCCTGCCTCCATCCTTTAGTTTCGGCCTCAAAAATATTCATCAAAAAGCCGGCGCTACGGCGCGCTTGCCGCCATATGCCACCAGGAAACATCACCTGTTAAGGGGACACGGCTCAGCAGAGTGACAACGGCGTTCGACAAAGACGCCGTCCAAGCGCTCCGACCCGCATATGTGGCTGCGGTGCGGGGAGGAAAAGAAATAAACAAATAAACAAACAAAACGGCGGAGAAGAGCACCTAGCAGGAAAAGTTCCAGGCGTAAGTTGCTCCACGCTAGTGCAGAAGCTAAATAAACCAAGAAAGCATAGGGGCCCAAAGCCCGCTAATGTGCTAAAAGTTCCAACTCGGGATGAAAATAAGGGGTTTTGTTCTGCAAAAAAGTGTGAATGGTGCGAGTTTAAGTAGCCGCCACTTTCAAGTCCGTAGAAACGTGTGCGATGCGCTATATGCAACCGAGACCGAGGCCAGCAACCTCAAAGAGCCGCGCAAACAGAGCCGGGCCTTCAGACAGCAGCACTCAGGGTGAGCGCCAGTTCATCCGACGGAAAACAATCTCCATTCATTCGCTCCCCTCGGTTCTCTCCCTCTTAACAGCGTATTACGTAAAACGCTCTGAATCCAGATCCAAAGACCTTTCTCTTCTATTCGCACCCATGCGAAAGGTTCCTGTTCTGGTGTCAGTGGCTTCATTGAGATTGCAGGCGACCACCGGCTTTGCGAGGCCAAAGGGCCCCAACAATCGCCTCCATTAATCTGCCGTTTCCGCTCCCCCGCCATGAGTTGGCGTTACATGAACCTTTGAGAACAGCGCTCTGACCTGACGCCCAGCCCCACTTTACAGACCTAAAAGCAAGTGGAAAAAACAGCCTGTTGTGTTCTGTGTGTGGCGAACCAGATAACCCCGCAGTCCCGCGAAAAGCGGCGACGTCGGAAGCCCGGGCCTGGATTTTACAGGCAGCACAACGACGGCAACATTTGCTGTTTTTCTGCCGTCGAATCGCTTGCCGAGTGCCGTGTTTTCGTGGTATTTCCTTAGCAAACTTCTTCGGTTTTGACCTAAGACACGAAAGGGCTGGCGTAGCTGAGCGGGAGGTGAAACGGCGAGCGAGGCGAGGCTTCGGAAAGACGAAGGCTTTCGTACGGCTGGGATTGGGCTTTTGCGTGCGAAACACAAATCGAACTTTACAAGGAGCCGTCTCCCGTTACCCAACGTGTATCCATGACACAAACGCGTGTTTCTGCAAACGTAATCGCCGCCGGCAAGCGTGCGTGCAGCAGCGTCGCCTCTGCAAAAGCGCCGAGATGCGGGTCCCCGGGCCAGACGCGGCGACGCTAATCCTCGGCGGCGAACATCCAACCGCAGTTCTGACTAAAGTCGCTGTCCCGCACTGATCGTATTTCACGGACTTGCAGTGTGAGAAGAAACCATGAAGGCCCGTGATTAGCCGGGACTTAAATCCTATTTTACATCATTACACCACGCATGGCAGATGTGTTCATATAGCCGTCCCCTAAGAGGATTTTACAGATACATTCAGATATGCAACAGGTGCGTGACCCACAGGTTAGGGAAACCCACCAGCCGGCACTGTGACTGCCCGCGCGCCTTTAGAGAAGCAGTCTAATCTCTGCAATCTGAGGACTAACTATCTCATTTCAGGACACGTCTCAAAACTGCAGCTTTTCAAAGCAGCCTGTGTGGTCTTTGTGCCTTCCGAGATCTCCTTAGATCCTTAGGCTGGAAAGGCAGTCGGGACAACCGGGGCGATCGGGTGGAGGGTGCTGATGATGACTCGGGATTTCTTCTTCCAGAACCTTCCCCGGCGTTCCGCAGGGTGCTTTGTGCATCGAGCTGCGCCTCGACTCCGGCGGCTGTCGTACCTGCGCGGTGAAACTGACAGAAGAAGACGCTGACGGTCGCTGCGCTTTCTTTGTGCTGCGGCGTAGACAACAGTGGCAACAAACTTTGGACAAAGTCTTGCGTTAAACCAGTAGCGAGGGCAGAGGAGCATTTTCATCTTGAACTTTTCTCTGCCTCGTTCGCTTACATAACATGAGACCTGAGCGAAGACCTCCAGCGGGACATGCGGACCGCGTTCAATTGTTCTTTTGGCGATCGTATCAGTGCGCTCCTCTGTTTTTCTGCCTTGTCTACTTGGAAGCTGCTGTTGTTGTGCGCTTCCTGTCTGGGACAATGGTGTCCCAAGATGAGGCCCCCGAGCAGCACGGTGCTCCCCAGTGCTGCCCCCCTCCCACCTGCGCGGTCTCCCTTCCCTGGCCCGGCGCAGACCCGCGTTCGTCCCATTGTCCGCCCTTCTGGTAGCACGCGCCAGGCTGTTCATCTCATGGCCTGGAAGGGGCCCAGCATCCTCCCAAAAAGTCCCAGTTCGTGACCTTACAGATCAATAAAACAGCGAGGTCTCACAATGAGGAAGAAGGCGACCTGGACCGGGGCCACGCTCTGCTGAAATAGTTTCATAGGCTTTCCTGTTCGCTTTTTCGCACTCTTGCGTGCTTTACGCCTTCTTTGCACGCGGGAAATCGCCTTTTGCACGCGTTCACCAATTACGGCAAATGCGTTTTAAGAAATAAAAGGTGAAAACTGAACACTGCACACGTGTGCGAAACACAGGTCTTCGAGCGGGCGCTGCCGAGGCCATCCTCTCAGACGGCCAACAGGAGGTGCCCGCGTCGATCCTCTTGGCCATCAATAAGCCGCCGGTAAGCGTGCGCTCGTGGCCATCCCACATCCGGAATCTGTTTCCTCTGTTGGACGAGCAAGCGCCTGCTGCTGTCGTCCCCCCCCCCCCCCCCCCCGATCCCGGAAGGCTGCCCAGCCGGGGAAGTGTTCCCGTGCGCTGGCCTTTGTGGCCTTCTAATGGGGCCTTCCTGTGGGCTGGCGGTGGGGCGCACGGCCGGAGACTCTGGCCCGCTCTAGGGGAAGTTCTGGGATCGGCAGATAACAACCAGCGCTCGCACGTCAGACACGCCACCGCCGTACCAAAACCCTCCGCCCTCCCTGAGCGTGACACGTGTGACCCCTCCCGACTGAAACCCCCATCGGCATCCCGCTTGACCTTCGGTTCGGGTTCGGTGTAGCCCGCTCCTCGACGTGCGGGGGTTCTGAAGCGAAAGACGCCAAAAACCATGCGGTCTCCTGCCGTCGTCCTTCCAGCCAAGTTCTGCAAAGGGTTCCTGAGATTTGCTCCCCAGGAAAGCGGGCAGCATTAAAAAGAGGGGCGTCCACCTGCTCGAGGGATCGGTAAAGCCCGGATCTCGGCTCCGCTCGGGCCTTTACTGGCGCACGAGCGGCAGCCCAACGATTCAAAGCCCTTTGCTCGCGCGTCTCCTCGGGAGTCAGGGCCGTAGTTAGAGGAGACCCGCGACCGCTTCCCCGGCGCTCCTCCGCAGTCCAGCCTATAATCTGCTCGCTCCCATCCAGATCTAATCGAGCTTCAGCCTGATCTGTTGAAACGCAGCCTCCAAGGACTCCGCTCTCATATTCAAAGTCCTTTTGAGAGTCTCCCTGGATGCATCCCTTTATCTGCTCGAACAGCGAAGCTGTGTGAACATTCGTACGTTTGTCAGAAGACATTCTTCAAGGTCTGAGTTGAACGGGCAGCACGTAGCCGCGGGTACAAGTGCGGCGCAAACGTCTGTCGGGTTGCCTGCCTGCCTGCCTGCCTGCATCGGGGACGTTCGGCTGCTTGCGTCCGTCCGTTTATCCTCGAACAAATCTGTTTCTCGGCCTCGTGGATTAAGCACGCAAAAGTTTTGCGCGGAGTTCATTCGGTTCGCGGTTCATTTCAAGTCTTTCTACAGAATCTGACTTTGGAGCGAAGTGCGGCGCGACGGGCCTCGGCCCGTTTTATTTGTCTCTATTTCGCAGGTGGCTGCTGACAAAGCCTGCGGGGGGCTGTAGAAAAGAACCGCATCCGCATGCCTATTTCACGGGACTACCAGGAGAGCAATGGCGGGCAAACCAAGATCCCAAGTCGTACGCCGCTGAAAGCGACGAGAAGACGACGCAGTAACTGTGGAAAACGGCGGAAGATGGCGGAAGGACCTCCCCGTCAAAGAAAACTGCCGAGTTCTCGCAGGTCCCTTCCAGATTGAGGCTGCCGCTGCCAAACAACTCCGAACCGAGACTCCACACGCTCGCACAAAAAAACCGAACCCAAGATGAGCTTTGTGGCCTCCGTCGACAGCCACGTTAGCGGCACGCAAAGTTTCAGAGTTGTCGGCGTACGAAGGACCTGTAGGAATTTCCTCTTGACGGAATGTAATAAAATCCAGCCGTGTTATTGCTTGGCGAAACAGTTTATTTCACATGTAGCCGCTTTCTGGGGGCAGGCCAGCTCGAGGGTGCGGACGGGAGGGGCGACCGCGTTCCGCTTGCCTTTTTGAATACTCTTGCCGGGCCGGGCCATTTCTCAGCTGCCCAAAGTCATTACGCTTCTGCCTTTCATTGCGCACCTCAGTAAATGTCAGACAGGGATACATTTTATTTGAACAGATACCGCCGCTGCAAATGGGTGCTGAAAAAAGAACTGTCCTCTGCCTCTGTGTGTTTTCCACTAATATGATTTGTTGAACAAATTGTGCCATTAATCTATTTCTGTTTGACAGAGTGAGTGAGAGGGTGGGAATGCAGGGGCCTGCGGAGCAACGGGCCCCTCGGAGGGAGGATCACCTCTCGGCCCACTTTCTTTAAGGTAAACATTTATTACTTTGGGGTGCCGGGCGAGCTGAAGGATTTCTCGGCACAGGGCTGCAAAGGGCTGCCATCTTGCCTTTGACGCGCCGCAGACAAATGAGGCGCCGAGTCAAAGGCCTCCGAAGTCCTTAGGCCCCCTCTTAGGGCAGCGGCTGGGAGAGCTGGAGAGAGGGCCTCCTGTTTAGTCGCCATAAACACGGCTTAGCGCGGGGAAACGCTTATCTGGCCGCGCCGCGCCTTGAACCGCACCCGGAGCTCGGTTCTTACCCAAACGCTCTCGCTGTAGGGCGCAAGGGAAAGCGCTTTTTATTCCCGACAAGGCCCGGTGCTGCCGACTGCATTTCCGCTCTGCCGAGCGCTGAGGCTGAAATCGCGCGGATCCGCCAGACGCATAAAGAACTCCGGAAAACCAACGCCGCGCCGATGCCGGACCGGTCCGAAAGGGTCGCCGCACCTCGGCAAAAGTAAATGGCGCGGCATATCGGGACCGTTCGACACGCATCGTGCAGTTTGGATCCCTGGCAAACTTTCCTGCTTGACGCTTGTTTCTTCCAAAGTCAGATGAAGGTGAACCCCTCCTGTCCCGCTCGCCGTTTTGATCGATGGCGTCGGAACACATTAATTGGAATATAATTGCCGGAAAAGTCGCTCGCGTTGTTGCGCGGAGCCGCCGACAAAGTCGGAGCGCCGAAAGGGGAGCGCGCGAAGGTGCGACGCGAGCGCCGGCCGCTCGGGCCCGGTTGTGACCCGGGCCGGCGCGAGCCATCGCCGGCGCGAAGGCGCCAAAGCAAGCGTCTGAGCCATTTATCAGCACCGCGGAGGAATGTCGTCCCTCCAGATGGGGAAGCCGTCCAGAACCCAAGAAAAATAAGCAGCCCAATTAATTCTTATCAGCACAGGGCAATTAGATAAATGGACAGAAAAATAAGCCATCCCACCTTTGCCTGGGCACAGCACTTGCAATATATTAATGCACGTGGACATCGCTCTATGGCTCCAGCAGCAGAGGAAATGAGGGGAAGATGGGGAAACGCAGTCGGAGGGCAACGGGTGATGAAGACGGGAAGTGCGGGCAGACCAACCCTTTCCCGAAAATGGGTTCAGAAATGTTCATTACGAACCAGGGGCCAAAAATCCAAAGAGGTACGCACAAATAAAACGGTCCGTTAATTCCCTTTTCATTTAACCTCGGCCGCGTCGGTGCGAGCGGCTCCGCTCTGGATGCGGAAGGAAGTCGCGCGGCGCGCAGATCATTTACACTTAAGCGGGGAGCATAACGTCCACGAAACCCGAACGCCTCTTACGTTTTTTGCGTCCGCTCACCTGTCGGCAGTAGGTTGCAACACGGTGCCGCAAAGAAGGAGCAGGACCCGAGGATACCGACGGCAACAGCAGCAACAATAATAATGCCTATTATTAGCCCGTTTTTATATTTGTTTATTTCATCTATTTAATCTGTGCATCTGCTACAATAACTGAGCTTGGCTACTTCTAGCGGAAAAGCATGAACTCCAAATTCTTTTGTGTGCGCCGACAATGTTGAGTGACCCCGCAGAACAAAAGGGCCTGAAATACATCCAGGAGTCTCGATTTTTCCCACATTAACGCATCTGTGTTCCCACATCTCCCGACTTCTGGCTGAGAGCTTTCCAGCATTTGTGCTGCAGGGAAAAATGCGCCAACGATGGTGCAACAAACCCGAGTTCATTCTCTGCCGAATTCAAAGAAACAGCATTTACACTTGGGCTGTGTGCCTGGCCGTGTAGAATTTACGCCGCTTCAGCTCAATTCAGTAAAAAGTTGCCGCACTTTTGCATGCGTGCTCTATGTACCTATGAGCCCAGAATAAATGTGAGCGTTCCGGCCTTTTTTGCAGCCGTACCGTACATTTCATCTATTAATAAGAATGAAGCAAGTAAACGTGTGGCCTCAACACAGTCTGCCAAAGGGCTAAGAAACGCGTTGCTCCAACCTCGCCGGACGCCTTTGCTATGAAATTATTGGAGGAGCGCAGTTGCATTTGCACCCCACTGTCAGGCGGACCGCCACCAGGGACGGGCGAGGGTCACCCGCGTACATGTGTGTTCCAGTTAGCACAGCGCTAACTGAGCTCATGGAGCAACGCTCAGAATGCAGTGTGTGTGTGTGTGTGTGTGAGAGAGAGACCTAGGGACCATCGCATTTTGGTTGCTTCGGCCCTCCGAGAATCCACGTCCTTTTGACAGGAATATTCATGCACATTCATTTCTGCTCTGTATTCTTGAGACGATGGAATAATTTGTTTTCGATCCGATCCGACTTTAATCCGATCGCAAACTCCTGAGGTACAAAAGTTTCATTTGTAGTCGTACCTTTGATAATGCCAGCATGCATTAAACAGCTTCTTCTTGGCGATGGTTCACATTTACTTTAGAGCACAACTTGACTCTGAGAGGTAAACTTTAAATCGGTCACAGCGCAGAAAGACGCCGTTGGGGTTCCCTACTGAATTCCCATTCGGTCATCTCTGACCGGAATGCCACCGTGACCTCGTGACTCCCTCGTCCACCTTCAACAGCCTTTCGGTGAACCGCCCAGCCATTCACTTTAACTGCTTTACGCTGGTGAGGGTTGTGGTGGTCTGGACCCTATCCTGGTAGGCAGAAGACCCTGCCTAACCCTAACCCTAACCCTAACCCACACCCATCACCCCAGTTATAGCATTTTTGGCTGTAATGATGTGTAATGATGACCGCGCCGCTTGGTCACACGGCAGCAAACCCCACGCTTGTTACTGCAGGGGCTCGGGTGGCATTTGGGGCTTGGCATTTTATTTAATAAAACTAAAATCTTAGCTGCGTAACTTGTTCAGCCCCTGGTTCCGTCTGCCACTTTTCATTTACGGTGGCCACTGAGAAAAGAATGCGAGTGCTCTGGTGGTGCTGAAAAGGCAAAATAGAACAGATTTCTAGAGGAAAGGAAAAACAACAGCACCATGAACATGGAATTATGAAACAGCCTGTATTTTATCATAATTCTGTAGCTGTATTATTTTGGCACAAATGCGGGAAGTCGGTGAAAAAAATACCACAGCTCAACTCGGCATTCGTGCATGCTGTTTACACGTTCGTGTAGCTGAAATAATTCGGTTAAGGGGTTTTGCAACTCACGCTAAAGCCAAGTTGAGAAAAGAGCCCGGTCGTAAGTCAAGGGCCACCTGCGTGTAGCCTGGCGGACTCCTAAATTCGGGCTTGTCGTTGTTTGAATGTCGTGCACTCTGAGTGAGATTTGGTTCGGGCACACGGCTGACGGTAACGCGCTGCCGAGAAAATCCCGGTTTGCACGTTCACGCCAATTCGCCTGGCATTCGGTGCCGCTCCACAGGACGAACGTTAGCAACCCAACCTGCCGAACCACTCGGCATCGCTGCGCTAGAACGGCGCTTCCTGGCCTAAATCGACACTTGGGCTTCTCATCGCGGCATCTTTGAGCCCAGCTGAACACCTCCGGCCTTTCTTCTTCCCAGCCGCTAGATGTGTAGTGGGATGCTTAATAAGGTCCAGCTCGGAAGAGCAAGAACCGCATGAATAATTGAACTCACGTCAGCCGCAGACCAGGGTTGGGCTCAAAGAGCAACGGTTTCAGCAAACCTGCTCGGCTTTCTACTGCTCCGTGTCTAAAGCCGTATTCCATTCGAGTTGAAAGCAACCCCGTTCGACGCATGTCTTCGAGAGACCCAAAGGGCCGTCATCGCCATAGAGACGGGGACCTTCAAGCAGCAGTTACGGCGGCGCGAGGCTCTTTCCCATAATGCAACGGATCCTGTGAAACGCAGCCTTGGCCGCTGCGTCGGCGGGGCCGCGGGACATCTGGGACGGGACTTCAAATAGCAACAATGAGCGGCTGATGACGGTGGCCGTCTCGAGAGCCCTAACCTAATTATCTCCATTTACATCCCCTCGACGTCCGCACGAGCATCTGCGCCACCTGATGCGAACGCTCACCTGAGAACGCGGCTCATCTGGACCGCCGCGCTCGAAAAATACAAATGGCCCGCGGAAGGCGGAGCCTCCCCGCTTCCCTCCGCGGTGCGGATGGCCCCCGGCGCGAGCGCGAGGGGCCGCGGGGGCCGAAGGTGCGCCCGCCCCGGCTCGTGCCGCCCCCGTCCTGGATGACGGCGTGCGCTCGTGGCCCCGCGCCGTCCGTGGATGAGGGGGAATCTATTATTTTTCCAATCCCCGTGGGAGGGAAAAGGTCCTCAACATCATTATTCCCCTTCAAAATGTAACTGACTCCACTGCATACCCTAATTTGCTTGCCGTAATTATAGGTCATGCCCCCCCTTTGTAATTTATAAAACCTTTTGTTCTTATCAATAATGAATGGGCTTGGGCGAATCGCAGCGCTATAACATTTTGATATTATGAAAATGCTAATGCGTCAGGGACCCCGAGTCTTATCGGCCAGGTCCGATGCTCTATTAAGCAGCCAGAGGAAGAAGTCGGAGGCAAATTGCTTATGTTAATGCCCCCGTTGTACTTGGACAGGATGAGGAGTCCGCAATTAATTTTTTCCACACCGCGGACAGACAGGCAAATTTATTTCCCTTCCTCAAACCCCGGACTGCCCCCCCCCCTCCTCGGGACTCCTCGACTCAGAGAGGTGGGACGGGATGCGGGGCGGGGGGGGCTCCGCGACCTAATTGAACGGCGCCGAAAAGCGAGCCGGAGCCGCGGCGGCATCCTCATTCATTCTGCTGACAGTGTTTTCCCAACTTAAACCTGTTTTATTAATTATGTTTGACATTTTCCTAATTAGTTTCATTTACTTCAAACCGGCTCCTCCAGGACGATCGCACGTACATCACGCGGCTGCGGCCCGAGAGCTCCCCGAGCAGGAGCGCGCGCGCGAGCGAAGGCCTTAATTACCGCACCGAGGGGGATTGTGGGAAGCGAACCTGTCCGCCACCACTCCCGAGTCTTCCGGCATGAACGGGACCGGCAGGCGGATGCGGAGCAATGGCGACCGGACTCAGAAGTCCAGTATGAGTTTGAAGCTTGTTTAGGAACGCGGTTTTTCCTGCTTTCCCCTGGGGCGTAACCAACGGGTTGGGCTAAGACAGACGTAGGCGGCAAAATGGGGCGCGATCGTCTCGGCACGGGAACCGGCTGCGGGGCCCGGCCTTCGCGCGTGCCGAAACATCGGGTCGCATAATCGGGACGCTGCCGAATTTCCTTTAAGGGTTCGGGCCCTTGGCGGGACGCGTCAGCCTGGCCCATTTACAGCAGGTGCGCAGGCCATTATTCTGCATCCCACGATCGACTGCAGGCACAGCGTTCGGTTGCTAACAAGGACGACGGCGGAGTTTCGTCGCACGTTCCGGCATTCCGGTTAAGCGGTGCCGAGTTACGCCGGGATCTCCGGCGTGTCGCCTGCTCACCTGGGGAGCATTAATAGATTTCAGCCTTTAAGAGCATCAACCAAACAAACGGCGCACTCAGCTAATGTCGCCACCGCCGCAGTGTAGCACCATTCGTAAAAATAGATGCCATTTATTTATTTCAAAAGGAGATAAAAATAAGTGGGAAAAACAAGAATGTTTAACATGTTTATTGCCTCCATTTATAGTCCCGAGCGTTCGGTGACAAAATGGGGCCACCGTGCAGAAAAGTCCTAACTAAGGGTTAGCGGCTAATTTGAATTCACGTCAGTCACGAGGAAGGGACGTTTCTACCTGTGGGCACAGCATAGGGGCTGGAGATGGAGTAAATGGCATCACCTTGACTGGCTTGTTCACCTCTGCAGGATGCAGACAGGATGTGAAGGAGGAGAAGAGCCCTGACCATCCCGGTCCACCACCTCCTTTTTATGAGAAGAGCACAGGAGCAGTTGCGCGTGATAGACAGGAGTATTTAATGTCAGCCTATATTGCTTCTTGGGCAGTGCTCTTTGCAAGATGCCGATGTACAACTTGACACACACACACACACGAAAAGGCAGAGTCACACCAGCAGACAAACATTTATTCACGTGTGCTTCCATGTGGCGCACGTGCGCATGTTCATGTTGCGAAGAAACTCGCTGGACTTTTGGGTTTGGGACAGCCTGCCAGTGTGGCTTTGCTTTCATTCAGTGTCTTACTGGGAGGAGACGCCACCCCAGACATCACTGGAAGTTTCCCATCTCCGGGAACCGGGCTGCGGTGTGGAAACGTTGTGCGCATCACCGAGATCGCCATTTCCACCCAGACAGAGGAGAAGAGGAGCCTAAACGTCGCTGTCCTTCTCCATCACCCACGTAGCCCCTCCGCAAGCGGGTAAACACGGCGAGGCCGTCTTGAGCTTCGGAAGGGTGCCCTGCGGGGGTCACGCGTGTTCCTTTGCAGTGTGTAAGGTAGCACGAAACGCGCCCGCCCTCCCGTGTCGGGGAAAGAGTTGAAGACGGAAGGATTGCCAAGCAATGGCTGCTCACCTTGAGCTGAAGACGCGCACGCGATGGCAGAATCTGCTCGCCGTCACCGGCAAAGACATGGCAAAGCGCGTGCGTTAATATTATAAGGTGCTACCTGAAGCAGGTAATTTGCGTTCCGGACAATAAACCGGCATTGCGGGTCAAAGGCACAAGCAAGCCGGCCAAAATTCCCTCAGAGACGCTCAGTTGGATCTTCTCACTTTTCTGTGGAACCACTGCGATATTTATGAGTGCATTTTGGCATCCGTGAACTTTGAGGGAGCGCAGCTTTTACTCTGGCAGGTTTACCTTTTATGCGTTTCCATTAATGAGCTTCTTACCCGTCGATGAATTCAGCTGCTTCTTGTGACATCATAAAGGCATCGGGCGCCGAGATTTACAGGTCAGGGCCGTAAATCTCCGTCTATACGACGCTACCGTTTACGCGGCGCGGTGACACCGTCCAGGCGCTGTCCTGCACTTTCCTAATTGACGCTCTTCCCTCAAGCCGCGCTGTCTTGGCCCTGCAACAGAACCGCGGGTTTGCACAACCGCAAATTCAGTCGCAGTCAAGGTAATTCTTTCGTTCTTAAACAAGTAATGGAAACGCACGAGGGCTACTCATAAAAATTTATACCTCAATTCTGCCTCCTAATTTATATCACCGCCCCCACCCCATCCTCCAGGCACATATTATTCAAGCATTAATAAAAGACCGATATATTAAAAAAAAACTTCAAGTTTCACATGTCTTCTGTTCATATTCATGCATATTATGTATAAATATTATATATACGGCCGCAGCGCTGCCACTTGCCCATCTTATAACAATTATACACTGAACAGCACATGGATTGATGGCGCGTGTCACAGATCTGGAGGGTTTTGTATTAGATTTGGTTAAATTTTAATGACCTTTTCGTCATCCTTACTTAAACTCATATATGTTTAGATAATAGTTTATGCAAATGCTTTAATTCTATAAATTTTAGATTTGTCCCAATTCATCTTTCCCTGCTTGCGACGTTCCAAAGCAGCGCTTTTGCGCAAAGGTACCGAAACCGGAATTTAATATAAATTGCACGTTTTAAGGAGGAAGCGCTTCCGGACGCAGAAGCGGACGGTTCGTTCGCGTTGGGCCTGAGGAACGCCGGCCTTTGTCGGAAGCCTGTTTGGCGGATGGACGAAGCGTTCGAAAACGCCGGTTGCGCAGGTGGGAAACTCGGGTTCCGAGCTGTGCCTGGACCGCGTCCGTATGATTCGCATCATAAGGAGACCGACAGTCAATGACAAACTCGATGTAAATAAATAATACATTTTTGCTTTAACTTCTTCTGCATATTTGTGCAATAGTGTAATTGCAAGTACAGTGCAGACACGCTCAGCCCTCGGGCCTTTTGTCCCGTTCAGAGTCACGGTGGGCCAGAGTCTCTCCTGGAATCACGGGGCACGACCGACTAACCGGACACGGTCGTTTTTACCCTTAACTCCGACTCGAACGAGAGCTTCCCCGGAGCCGCTAGCCACCAAACAGACACTTGTTCGTAGGACTTTTGGCGCAGAACGCCATTTACTTGGAGGCGCACGGAAGACGTTCCGGCTGGCTTGTCGCGCCTGGTACACGGACTTGGGCTCCGCTGCGCTCCTGTCCGCCCGATCCCGCCTTCCTGCAAAACTCGGGAGCCATTAGTTCTGATCAAGTAGTTGCTCAATTACGGCAGCAATTAGTCTAATGGCCTAGCAAATTGAAGCTTTATCACTTCTGGGTGCCTAATGTTTTTGGCAGAGCGGCGGGCCTCGCGCTCCGGCAGTCGAGCGGCACGCAACTTATTACTTCCACGCAGATGATGCTGGGCTCCTGACGGCGAAATGAACGCGCGACGGGGACGGCGGAAGACGCGCCGACGCGCCCCGCCGATCGGCTCCGGGTCGGCGAGCCCGAAGCCGAAGCGCGGGGCACGGGCGGGACCCAGGCGGGACCCGGGCGGCTTGAGGCGCTCGAGAACCACCGGTGCGCCTCAAACGCACGTCTTTGGACCGTGGGAGGAATCCCACTTGAACGCGAGGAGCCCGCCCAAACAACCCCCGCTGCACTGGGCCGCAAAAGGCATTCGGCGCTGTCGGCCCGCTCTTTGCCTCCGTCTGGCGGCAGCAGAGTGAAAACACTTTTTGTGCGGTTTTAGGGCAGAAGGCGGCCGGATGTACGCCGGCACACGTGGGTTGCAGGCCACGCAGACCCAATGTAAAGCTGCTGAATTTTGCGCTACCCTCTGTCTCTCCGGCATGTTTGCCATAGCAACATCGCACGCTGAGCCGCTTTACGCACGAGGCCCCCGTGACAACTTTCTGGTCAACGTTGAGGTTAAACGGCAGCATCGTGCGCGGGGTGACTCCGAGGCAAAGGCCGATTCGGCCCACGCGCA
Source organism: Heterotis niloticus (assembly GCA_018136845.1). Classification (NCBI taxonomy): domain Eukaryota; kingdom Metazoa; phylum Chordata; class Actinopteri; order Osteoglossiformes; family Osteoglossidae; genus Heterotis; species Heterotis niloticus. The sequence continues at coordinate 25,211,934 of CM030903.1, forward strand.
ATGTTTTCAGGTTACTCGTCCGGCCCGCTTACGGAAAGACGAACCTTATGCCTCCTGCAGGACGGCTGTCGGCGAGGTTCTGTAGATGCGCGGCCAACGTACCAAACCAAGCGAAGAAGCTGAACGAAACAGAGGCCATTGATGCAGTGCGTCGCCTAAACGGAGCTCAAAAGCAGCAAATACAAAATATATGAGTTAAACCCTCGGGAAGAGTGACCGAGCACAGAAAATAGTCACTTTTGCAGATTTTAAGCATTAAACGTCAAGAAACCTTCCGAATTTTAAAGTTTGCAAAAGTGAATGATAAAATGATAAATTGCTCTGAATAAATGAGCGTTATGGCAAAAAGGCATTGCGGTGGGGGGGAAGCATAAAATAACTTATGAAGGCATCGCGGTGCTTATTTTTGAAGTTCACAGTTATTGCAAACAATAAAACAAAAATAAACGGAGGGAAACAAGTCCAGAAAAGAAAAGTGAAGGAATTACGTCCAGAGATTGTTGCAGGCCCTGTATTTAAGCTACTTTAATAAACCTTTGCACTCCTGAACTCCCACTTGCCCCATAATTCTGGTATGAAGCTAAAAAGATTTATGTTGTCATTTCAGTCGGCAGACTTGTGTCAGCGTATGTATGAGTCTGCCCTCACGCAGGGCACTGCGCTGAAAATGCATTCCAGAGAAGATCCATCATCGGTCGGCTCAACCGCCCCATTCAGACTGCACACTTCAGGGAAATTATTGAATATTTAAGACCGGGGTACAGAATCTGTTTACTTTTACAGCTGCGCACTGTCCCAAAACTGTAAAGGGAAAACATTTTCATTTGCCCTTGAAGATAAAGATCATCGCACGCCGAGAACTGCTTGTCAAGACAAGGAGGCCGGGTTTACCCCGGTTTCACGGCCTCGCCAAACTGCTTCCGTGTTATCTAGCAAATCTGCTGTAGCGAATGTTTAGCCACATTATCACATTCGCTTTCTGCTTAACAATTTCGGCACGGCTGTGAAGATACCGTCCGGTATAACAGTACAGTTAATTTTTACAGCATTTTACTGTATTATCTGCAACGAATATTTTTCTGGCAGTGCTGGACAGACAGTCAAACTACAGTGCTGTGCAAATGAGCAGGCAGGAAAAATAAAGCGAGTCCATAACTTGCAAACTTTTGAGTGACACAATGTTTTGAGGTCTCCTTAGGATTCTTTTTAAATAAATGAGAAGGGTAAAGGCCCACCTTAAGGCTTCAAACACTTTGCTGTAGCCGTGGTTCTTTATCGCGCTTTCTTGTTTACAGCACGTAATAAATACCGCTCGCTGCCTAGAGACTAAGAAGATGGAGGGCAGTGAGAAGGCTAGAGAGAGAGAGAAGGAGAAAGGGAGAGGGAGAAGGAGAGAGAGGGGGAGAGAGAGAGGGAGAGAGAGAGAGAGCCATTCCACTGTGTTCCCATGCAAAAAAAACTCTGCTGTTGCCTCCAAGCTCAGAGCAGCCAGGCCGCAGTAGATTTTTTGCTCCAAAGCCACACAAAACGCACGGTGTTTCCTTCGCTTGATAGCATTAACAAGGTTGCAGAAAATAAGCTCCTCCGCCCTTACTGAGCAGACGTGCGTGCCTTACCTGAAACTGACAGGAAAATGGAAAAAGCCAAACGCCGAACGGTAAGGTTGTTACGGACGTCCCAAAAGAAGCTACGCATCCTCGCTGCGGTGCCAAAAGTGCAAGCCTGTACGCCGCAATCTGTCACTGTGTGGCACATGAAAGAAAAGAGCCTTTAAAGCACCAGCGCATGTCCGCACAACCACAGAAGGAAAAGGCTTTGTCAGCACCGCTACGCAGCCGAACGCCTGAAGCAACAACGGAGCAGCCGCCGTTCGGGTGAGACAGGGCCGGGCCTCGGCCTACTATTGTGTCCCCACAAAATGCTTCTGGCGTGTCTCGTGTCTGTTTTGTTGGCCGAGCGCTGCCTTGTTAGGTCGCATTGCAGCAGAGCTGGAAGCAGAACTGTGCTCAGCAGCGAGCCAGCAGCCACCGCAGGGCCCCGGGGCCAGCGATCAGCTTTCCCCGTCACGGTGGGGGTGGTAGGGAGGTTGGGCGGTCGCCTGCAAATGGAGCCTGGGCTGTCTGTCATCACCTCCCAATTAGCCGCGGTTTATTGAGCCTGCCGGAGACAGCGAGCGTCGGCAGGTGACAAGAGTTGTCTGAAGCGCCGGTGCCAACCTGCCGGCCCGGCCGCGCGCCCCACCGGCTTGTCAGGCGATCGGAGAAAAGGTGAGCGGAGACAGGTAACCTTGAAAGGTGCGCGCAGAGCTGTGAAACGCGCCTCCGTTTTCATAGCCCGGCGCTAGGGACTACGGCGGAGGCGCCGCTGCCCTGGGTAAACAGGCACCTATGAGTCGGCGGGCCGCCACCAGTAAGTGCCGTCCCTTCGGGTTCATCGCATCTCCGGCTGGTTTTCACCCCGTCATTCGGTGAATGGCCAAGCTACGGTGCTCCGGTGTAGGAATAAACACGGAATTAAAGGAAAACCACATTTATTTGCAAAACAATAATTCATAAACTGCGGGAACTGTTTTTGTAAGGCAACGGCGCTGCTCTGTTAACAAGCAGCCCGGGTTGTAAGCGTCATGTAAACGGTTAGGCCGCACACCGCAGCGTTCCCATATGATCAAAACCGGTTGTTTTCTTGGCCGTGACAGAGAAAGGAATCCTCCGGCAGATGCCTTCAGAAACAGCAGGCAGACAGAGCGAGGGAGACGGAGGGAGGGAGGGAGAGAAAAAACAAATTTGGCGCTGTGCCGCGCTACATGACAGCCGCGTGTGAAAACCGACACAGAGAGTTTTCAGATTGGAGCCAGGGGATCTGAAGCATAAAATAACTTCAATCTCGCCAGTTCTCCAAGGAGCAGTGCAGAGGTGCGACCGGCAACAACAACAGAGCCGCAGAGCGGCAGGAAGGGTGAAGGTAGGAGTTATTAGAGGATAAAACACACCTCTCCATCTCTCGCCCTCTCCCTCTCCCTCCCAGCAACCCGGAGGATGATCAATGGATTTAGTCAGAGGGATATTCAAGCAGAAAATTGCTGCCGTTTTGCTTTCTTTCGTGTGCTTCCAGAACACACGGCAAACCTCCGGTCCACCAGGGTTGAAAATAACAACAAGAGAGCGGTCCCTGAGAGTACGTCTGAAAGGGGAAAGGGGGCTGGGGGCGCGCTGAATGCTAAAGGAGGTGGGACTGCATAGATTGAATTTTTGCGGGACCAACGCTGAGAGCAGCCAATAGAAGAAGCGGCGCAGAAGCACGGCCGACCCTTAAGTCCATTCTGAGTGGCCGAGAAAGGAGGCTTCAAGCAAAACAACGAGATCCAGAACCAATTTCCCGAGGCCCACCTGAAGGTGAAAATAAACCGCTTATTACTGCAATAACCTCCATCTGTACGCGCCGTCTCAGGACTGCCGCTGCCTACGCCGACCCTTTTGGCCAGAACGCATTTGAATGAAAAAAGCGCGCTGATAGTCCATGCACAGACTATCGGGCGCGTTTCTTTGGAGAAGGAAGCGCTGAGGATGGCACCGCCGATGCCGCTAGGGGCTCCTCTGCGCCCACAAGGGCACCCTAACCCCGGGGCTGCGGTCTGCGGCGACAGCCCCTGCCTCCTCGTCACGGTGCCATCGTGGGAAATACTGGCCGAGCCCTTAGACGCTCGGTGCAAGACCCCCACTGAGGTCCGCCGTGACTCCCTCTGTGACTCCCTCGCAGCTTCCGACACAGCAGTTTGCGCTGACCAGACGCCACGTCTACGCCGCACGCGTGCTGTTGCGTGTGTGCGCACGCGCACATTGGTGCAAATACGCGTTGTCATAGGGAAATACTTTTGAAGGGGAACTTGCGGTTGTGCGGTGCATGCATCGTACGTGCGGGTTCTGCCGATTCTGCCGAAGATGAAGGCATCCTTTACTGCAAATGTTCAGCTTGCGATCTGCCGGGCACCGAGCCCCTTCCAAGGGTTACGACCCATTTTGCGCGTTCACGGGGGCTGAACTCGGGTGAATTTTGCCCGAACGCTAACTGAACGCTAACTCCGAATTACGGGCCGCTTTCCAGGAAGGAATTACGCTCGCAACTCGGGGTTTCCTCCGCTTGTTACCGTCGGCCATTTGGGCTTACAGCGTGTGCCGAGTGTTCCATAAGTCTGCCGTGGCTGAGGCTGTGAGCTAACAGCAACGGCGTCAGTAAGCCCTGGGGATTTGAAATGCTCATCTAGGGACGCGTAAAGAAATAAATTCCGCATTCGAGCACAAAGGGCCGACCTAGAGGTGTTTGGTGCGAACCCGAGGGGCCTTGGGCAGCGTCCCTCCGCGTATTGTCGACAGCGTCATTATCAGCAGTAGTTTTCCGAGTCCGCACCCATGCGTTAGGGCCGTAAATGCGTGTTTGTGCTGAACAGAGGAGTTGAGCGTGGTCCCCTTGAACCGCCGCTTGCTCCATATTTCTGCACGAAGATGCTAAGGGGTGTATTCTGACAAGCGCCCTTTTGAAAGCTTGGCCCGCGTGGATCGAGTAGGCAACGCGGCCTTTGTGTTTCGCGGCGTAGGGAATGCCCTTCCGCACAAAGGGAACCGAGATGATCTGCGTAAGACGTTTGCTTGGGGTTGGGGTAGCACGGATTCGATCGTGGACAGAGCAGCCTTCACGGGAAAGTAAAACCGTCGCTCGCTATTAGACTTCAGAGAAAAGCAGGCACCCGGATTTTCATTTTAGACGCAACCGTATTCAACAGTTGCCCGTATTTTTTTTGCCACGTCACATTTTGCTACGTGATCGCGGACTTTGCGCCGTTTCCTCCGAGCCCGAGCCTGTCTCCCGCATTTGTCCCTCAGCTTTCGATACCCACGCCGGCTCGGCCGCAGCTCCTCCGACGCACGCGCCGCAAAGACTTTTTCTGTAAATGTCTCGGCCGTGACCTTGTGTTTCTCGCTCCTGGCCGTCACCGGAGAGGCGGGGTGCCGCTATTCCCGGTAGCAGGATGGGGTCCCACCGCCTGACAGCATAAGCATGAGGCCTGCCCGCGGGTTATGGATGGGGCCGGCTAATGGGGGAGTTAGCACCGGCGCTCCCTGCCGGGCCGAATGACGGCCCCATCCGTTTCTCGCCAAGCCCCCCGCCGGACCCACGGGCCCGTGATCCAATTAAAAGGCCCCGTTGTCTATTTGTCAAAGGACGGAGGGCCGGGCGAGGACAGTTTAGCGTTTGTTTTACCGTAATTGCCACGCGAATCATCTCCAGTTGGAAAGGCTGTTGCGGACGCGGTAAAGTGCAAAACCGGTGGTAAGCGTTTCCGTGCTTCGCGCGGGCGCCTGGCACCATATAGCAGGGCGACGAAGGGGGGCGGCCAGCTGAACAGCAAAAGAGCCCAGAAATCTTAGGGCATCGCACCGGCGGGCACCGCAGTGTTTTTCCTTCCACCCTAAATAGAGAGTGCAAAACAAACAACAGCTATTTAGTTGCATTCAACCCAAAGTCCTGGTAAAGTAAAATATGCAGTGCAGTTAATGCTGCGCGCTTGTAAAAACACAAAAATCCCACGCACGCGCACACGCAAACACACGCCACCGCCTACCTGCATTCCACAACCTGAGCGAAGCACAAACAATCCCAAGAAACGGCAGCTCGTACCCCAGGTTTGCATGCGGTCGAGCCGAAGTTTTTGCGCCAACGCACGCGCGCAGGATGAGGGGAAGAGAGGACAGGAAAAAAAAAACTTTATTATCTTTTTTGGTGTGTTTTCTATCAGGTCGGGGAGAAAAAGGGATTTCTTTTTATGGTTTAATTTAACAATAGCATTTGCGATCAGGGTCTTGGACATCCCAAGGGCATTGCTGGTGAAATTACTGAGACTCGGCGCCATTTATCATAGCCCGACATGTGTCATGTTCCAGACTCCAGTGCGGAGAGGTTACAGCTGAAGACAGCTCGCTCTTTGTTGAGCAGCCATCAAAGACAACATCTCTTATTTATTAAAAGAGAGCAGCGAAACCTCGAAAAAGCGAGCAAAATGCAAAGACTACAGAAACACGGATCGATTAAAAAAATGCAGATATGCTAATGTGCGGTGACACCCGGACATGATTTTAAGCACGAAGACGGCCGCATCCTTGTTGAAACGGTGACATTTTCAGAGCTCTGCCATTAGCACATCTGCGCCACCGCACGAGTCAGCTGGGCGAAGCGGTCGTGCCGGAAAAAAGTCTCTCTTGTTAGTATACGCTTACGGGAAATGCTGGCTCGACAAAACAGCACAACGTTTACCGAAAATCCGGACCAAGAAGAGAAGTGAGGGACATACGGAGAGATCGGAGCAAAACCGGAGCAAAACCGGAGCAAAACTTGCTCTGTATCGCATGGCCCAAGAGCATGCGTTCGGCCGCTAACAACGCGCTGAAATGAAGCAGAGCGAAGACGTGCAGACAGCAGACACAACGCCGGGGAAGCTTTAACTACAGGAAGGTGGCAATAAGCATCCTCCGCCTTAAGCCAAAAAGAAAATATACAACCGAAGACAACGGAACATATTTATAGCAGGATATAACGTTCCACTACTTAGAGGCTGTGTTTTTCTCCATTAGGTCCAAATGCGAATGAATTGAACAAAGTGCCTGGAAGAGGGAGAACGTCCACGCGGAACATTTCTACGGCATGAAATGAGTTTGAAATGTGCGGCAGACGTTTCTGCGCGGTGTTGCTCCTGCAAAGCCGATCCCAGAAGTATCCGGGAGAAAATGAAGCGAGAGGCCGCGGATACGACAATGCATCGTGCGCCCGAATGATTCAATTTCTTGTCAGTATGTTTATCATCGGGGCCTCTGAAGAGGTCCTGGAGAAAAGGAACTGAAGGTTAACCAGGGGGACGCGGGCCCAGGCCATGCACCTTCTAAGGGATCGTGTCCATCTCAGTGGAGGAGAACGACGCTCGGTTCTCAGATCTTCGACGCTTCGGCGTCGTATCAGTAATGACATCAATGAATACAGTTTGGGACACGCAGGGCCGGAGAGCATTTCCAATTCAAGGTTAGGCCTCTGGGTCTCTTATATCAGCTCGCCGTTTCGCCTCTCCGCCGTGCTGCGTTCCGCATGCATGACACTGCAACACCTCTTTGCTTTGCTGCGTCACTGGACCCTCGCATGCTTCGCAAAACTGAAATCTTCCACTTCCATGCATTTTATGCTTTGCATCCATTATAGGCATTTTGTTTAGAACTGCCATTTAAAACGCACTGTATACTCTTTACATCAAGGTTTATTTGGAATCAGCCAGTGCCGCAAGATCCAGTCCCTTTTGGAAATTTTTCACCCAAATTCAGGAGTCTATTTCTGCTATGGTTGTTGATCTCCAAAAATAAATAAATAAATAAATAAATAAACAATGACAGCATTTTATAGAAAGAACGGAGATGTGCTCAAAAGCGTTGGTGCACTGGCATTTCGGCTGCGGAGAGATAGCAGGCCCTCTGCCTGCGTCCTCACCTGACGCCTCTGAGTGTTCATAGGGATCTGAAAAGCGGGGAAATGAAGAGCAGCGGGGGTTTGAGGCCAGTTTGTTCCGTCATCCGTGCCCTGCGGGGACAACAGCGTTTGCCCTGAGCCCAAGGAAGGCAGCTGAAGCTAAAATGTTGTGCATGGAGCAACTGGCCTGGAGACATCTCCACTGGTAACCTTGCAAACTGACGTGCATGACGCTGGATGCCAGACATCCCGTCAGTCAAGCGGAAATACGACGCTGCGCCGGCGTAAGGTGCGATGCACCTGTGGGAGCAAGGAAACCTCTCTGTGGGGGAACCGGACAAAAAAGCGGCAGCGAAGCAGCCCCGAGAAAGAGCCGAGACACGCCGGCTCATTTCCTCCTCAAGCCCTGCATCGTTGTGAAAAAGCAGAATCCGGCGCTGGAACCCAGGCTTGCGCCAGGCGATGTCTCTCAGGTGTGCACGCTGAGATTCACGGAAAATCGACTGAAAGGCCCATGCGCCATTCACCTGCAGCTACACTCAGGTAACAATGCAGGTATCAGCAGATTTAACCCTTGGCACTGGCGTGTGCATCTTCACAGTTTTAACAAACTCATTCGTGTTATTTGCCCCTGCGTAGCTGCTGTGTTCGCTGCATTTCGGTCCCTTCCTTTCGTCCGCATCTTTTTGCTGTGGGAAACTGCCGGGTGTTTTTCCACAAAACGCCACTGCTGCTCCGCTACACCGCCATTGCACTGCTTGCACCAAACCGAGAAATAACACAAAGCAGAAAAGGCGAGGCTTTTACTGGAAGTCACATTATGAAACGTTTGCTGTGGGTTTCGTACCTGCTGCAAACCCTGGCTTTTTTAACTCAGCTTTGTGTTTCCTTTGGTGAAAATAAACGCCGATCTCGACATAGGGGAGTGCAGCGTAACCGGATGGGAGCGAATGCCCTCCCCGCTCCTTGCTTTGTTTCGGGGTTGACCCAGCAGCGCGCGCCCCCCCCCCCCGCGAACGGGTCCATTGCCTTGGGTTCCGCTTTTATTTACCTGTGCTTTCCTCCGCCTCTGACACTTAAAGACCTTGCGTGCTTTTTATGGCCGCGATCCAAGTCTCCGAAGCAGTTTCCCACCCATTATAAATGGCAATAATCACAGGCAAATACACAACATTAGTCACACCAGGTTTATCCATATGGTGCACCTACAGGCGGCAGCACATTTCGGCCTATGCAAGGGAGGGCTGGGATAAAAGCTGGGCCCGACGAAAAACGGGGAATGATCCCCAAAGCGCTGCCGTGCCACATCGCCGTGCGCGTTTCCTCATTATTGCGCTCGATAAATAAACATGTGGCGGATCGACACCCCGGCAGCTTCTCTCTGTTAAACGCTCGGTTTGCGACCTTGGACAAATTCATAGTCGCGTCCGCCGTCCTCTTCTCCAAGGAGACCGCAAAATTCGCGTAAACGTTGCCGAGGGTACGGATTTGCGCCGCGTCACGAACAAGGGGGATTCGGGAAGAACCCAGCCATCGCTACGGTACGGGCGGGTGGGTGGACGAAAACCCTTCGGAAAACCTACGCGCTCCCACATTTGCGGATGAGGCCGCTTAGCTTTATTTTGGTTTGCGAGCTCCCGTTCCGCGGCGATAAACGTCGGGGAGGGCTTCGGCCGAACGTCCCGGACCCCGCCCGCCCCTCGCCAAACCTTTAACCTGTATTTCATCGCGCGGCTCCGATACAGTAAAGGTGCGCGAAGTCGGTTTTTCGTTCCACGTAAGCGGGGCCTCATCAATAATGCATTTCGTATGTGATTGTTTAAGAGGGGCATCAATAACTGCTGACATATTTCAATACAAAGCGGTGCGCACAGAGGGGAGGGGGGCCGCACGCATCCATTAATTGACCGCGCTGGCACATCACGTACAGCATGGCTTAGTACGATGAACCGGTTCCCCGCGCGACGGCGCCGAATTTGCACGTTGCCGAAACGCTAAGAGACTCGGGAGTAATTATGTGCAAAAGCGCTTTTTACATCGCGAACGCAGCCCACGACACAGGGACGGCGCTTCTTATCAATTACGGGCCGCCGCTTAAAAGAGGCGTTTTGGAGGATTGCCATGACAACCTGGGCCTGTCTCCTATCTGTCACTTCCAACACCTCATTACATGACGCAACAGCGTGTTTTCGCATGTGCGCCTGTCAGGCTAATATATTTGGAGTCGGCCGGCCCCCATTGTGTACAGAAGAATGAGCGAAAGCTTTTGCACAAACTCACACGCGTGACCACGCCGGGTCGTGTTACGCCGGGCGGCAGCCGCACAACGCGGCGCGTGCCGCCAAAAACCCCGAAAGGGGGATTACGCGCGGCGCACGCTCCCGGTTCGCCTCGGAATAATGCGCTAAATGCGGACTGCGTTTCGGCACGTAAGCGCTAAGCGTGTGAATGAGGCTCGGCTGCGATCGCATTAGCGCCGCACGTCGCCGGGCGGCACGCTGCAACGGATATCAGCGAAACGCTTAGCGCGCCGTCGCGTGGCGCGGGGACGTCGGCACCGGGCCCCGCGTGGAAGTGCGCAGCAGACAAATGAGCCCCGCGTCCCACCAACGTCCAGGCAGAGGCGCCGGCCTCCGCATGGCACGAGCGTGGCTGCAAGGGGGATTTGATCTGGCGACCTTCCGGAGTCCGGGGCTCCAGGGCAAAAGCACCGAACGGCAGGGCCCGGATCGGGGGCGGGAATTCGGCCGAAGCGCAAGTCGAACACGCGCCGGTTCGGCTTAGCGGTGCCGTAAGCTTCCCGCTCGGTGGCTCTCCGCTCGCTTTGGCCTCCTCCTATCCATAGCTTTTTTAATCTTTAATCTCCACAACAAGATATGGTTTGGTAGGAAAGCTAACACCTCAGGCTAACAGCGCTGAAAAAAAAGCGTCAGCTTAGCGTAATTCAATTTCCAAGCCGGTCGACAGAGATTCGAGTGCAATTCCACACCGCGTTTTACCGCGCTCTGACCTGGTTTCGGCCCCGCTCCCATTTGAGAGGGAAAATTAAAGCTCGCCATATTTCTTTGCAGATATTAATGTAGTCACGTTTTGCTTTGTTTTAGCTGCGTATTTGGTTTGGTTTCGGCTCCCGAGAAAAGAGGTGGCGACGGCTGCCTTTCCCTCAGACGAATGGAGACGTCTGGCTCCAACACCCGTTTAGCGCGTGACTCCACTGCTCTCTACAGGCGGAAGGGGAATGTGCTCGAGCGATGCGGGAGCACTACCTGGATGGCCCCCTCCCCCATGGGGGGCAGCGCTCATGAAATCCAGGCAGCATCCCTGCTGGTGGGCCCAGGTCTGCAATTCACGAATCAAATCCCGACTTAAAGATCATCATTTCCGCAGTTCTGCGTTGCCGTGCGATGCTCTTCGCTTGCTCGGCGCGTGTGTAATTTTACTCTGCTTGCAAGGAACTATTAGTACTTCTACCGTTAGCGGCGGGAAAGGCGGCGGACGCGCGTCAAGCAGCATCGGCGCCCAGTGCAGTCCCTCCTCCGTTTAGCCTTCCAGGAAAAATAGAAAAGTGAGAGTTGCTCAAGAAACCTGTTGTTAAGCACAGTTCAAAGGGAAACGTCAATATTTAATTTCTCGCTTTTTTTGGAGAAATTAATTTCACGGATGCACACGATAACCTTTTGAAGCGCCCACCTGCGTCCACGGTGAAGCGCCAGTTAGTCCCCTTAGGGTCTAAGTCTGTCTGGGCTCCACAGTCCAGAACTACGCAGCACCGCGGTAAAAATATTACACCTCAGCTACATTTTTGATTTTGTACACTTTTACTACATGTTTTACCGCATCCTTCACCATACCCGGACGCCTCTTCCTCCCACGCAGTGCGGGAAATGGAGGATGGACTGTAAGACTGTAATATTTGTAGGCGTGATCGTTGGTAAGACCGTAATATCTGGTAAAAGTATGAACGTGCTTTTTGCACCTCGGTATTTAGAAGAAATAAAAAAAAATAAGGTAAACTGGCCCAGTTGTGGACAGGATGCAGCGTTTCCAAAGGCTTCGCATACTTTTTAATCCCACTTTGGGATATTAAACACAAGAACGTATTCAATTTGTCGTAACGGTGAAGCCAGGGAAGCATTTGAAACTCAAAGGAACAACCATGTGCTCTGCGTAAACTGCGGTGCTTTTCAGTCACGCGCACACGGATGCGCCGTACTTTGTAAGGCACCCGTGTTCATTTTCGATTTTTCCTCAACAAATAAATTAGTGGCAGAAACGCTGTACGCCATTATGCACGTTATTTGCTTTCCCAGGCTCGGGGTTTCGTTCTTCCTAAACTGCGGTCAACGAAATCCACAGCCCCCACCTCCCACAGACTCACACGTGTAAACATCCTCGCCGCTGTCCCCTCTTAACAATCCCTTTCAAGTTACCATGGAAACTAATCCCTCGTTGTACACAAGTCGACGGCAAACGGCGGATGATGCGAGCCGCGGCTTCGCGTACAGTTTGCTTATTGTACGACTTTGGCGAGAACCATTAAGCCGTAATGTTGCTATCGAGCTAAAAATGCTTCGTCCAATTAGTTTTTGCTGACCGGGTGGCACAAAGTGGCCGTGGATCCAAATAAACGGCGCCTCTGACGCTGAGGCGGTGAGGATTACGGCACAGTTTGTTGTTTCTCCATGCCGTTCCTCATGTTTAACTCGGGTTCGTCTTCGGGTGCTCGGCACCCTGCAGCAAAGCGGTCCGTCCGGTTGTTGGCCAGCAGCTATTTAACAGGAAACTCTCGTGAATCTTCCTCTGGATTTTTCCGTTAGCTCCAGAACAGCACATGCGAATACGGGAGCGCTCTTGATCCCGGAGCACCGCAGCGACAGGGGTCGCCTGGCAGTGGAGACGTCCACGGCTCTCGGTGCAGCGCTGACTTATTTGCGCTTTGGCCGTTGACCTGTGCGACCTCCGTTTGTGGTCCAGTCACTGGAGCGTCACCATCACGTACGGCTGCTCGCTGATCTATCGACAGGTGCGAGACGCACGTGCTCGGCGCCATGTTTTCGGCAAATCGCCGTGCGTTTAAACTGCGGCTCCACGCTATCGGTTAGCTCACGGTACACACGGCGATGCAGACGGGAGCTTAAAAAGCCTCCGACGCCCTTTCGTTTCCGCCTCTCTGTCCATCGGCCAAAGCAGGAGTGTTTAAGGCCAGGCTGCGCTGCGTGCTCGCCTTCTGCCCCACGTGGGACTGAACCCAGAAAGGTGCGCTGCTCCACTTTAACTCTTGTGACGCTGGACGTTGCTTAGGATGAAGGGCCGCAGATACCACCCACAATTTTACACGGAAGTCCTAACTGGGCAGACCGATCTGCGTTTCGTGCAAAAAAGGGTTAAAACACGGGAAAAGGCCATTTTTTCGTTTTAAAATCCAGCCTCGATTCTTTCAAACCGGTTTGCAAAGATCCGGTTGCGGAAAGCGGCCCCGGACCGGCGACTTAACGGGCAAATTCTCCTGGCCGAGAGACCGCACCCCCATATTGTACATTCTCGCGTGATAGATTAGTCAGCTGGTTACATCTGCGAGCGTTCGACAAGAGCACACAAGCGGTGCCCTGCTAGAGAGATCCTCCTTGGCACACTGGGTAGCTGGCAGCGGCCAGGGGCAAAAATGTGACCTGGTCCTTTAAGAGGTGGCAGCGGGATCAGGGAGACAGCCTGTACACTGCCAGACGGAGCAGCTGCTGTCACTTTTAATGGCATTACAGGCTGCGGTGGGGCTGCGGCTCTGGGGGCTGGCAGAGCGGTGGCGAGCAAGGCCTCGGCCTGTCCTCCGCGGCCCACACCGCCCCACTGCGCCAGGGGCCTCCTTCTCGCTCACGGATGTACAGCACGCAGCACAACCCTGCCTGCAGCTTTGGGACGATGGCCCGAGTGCGGGGGTCCCGCAGAGTCCCCTCGCCGCACTGCTCACCCCAAACCGACACTGGCACATTTTTCTCTACTTATGTGGCGGACGCTTTTCCCCGAAGTGACTTACGGTCCTCGGATTTCCCGCTAGGTCCCGTGGGCATCGTGTGTGGGGTCTACAAAAGAGAGTAAAAAACTGAAAAAACACTAAATAAAGAAAACACAAAATTAGTTTAAAAATTGTGGAATTTCCAGGCATTTTCCAAGAAGTACACTGCTATCTTAATTTTTCATATACGTGGGCCCTCTTTAGATATTTAACACAATGCAATATCAGCAACCATTTCAAAAACTGAGTTTTGCATGTTTAATTTTGTAACGTACAGGCAGTTTAGGTTTGGCCGCGTAGCCACTCGTTCCTCTAGGTCTTCCTTAGTGATACGGCACCTGTTTACTTCTCCTTCGTGCATTGTTTTTACTATGGTGCTGATGCACGTGGGGCTGTGAAGGCACAAGAAAATCCCCCGCGACAGCCTCGGTAGCAGCTGGAGCCGCACTCGTCTGCCCTGGATGGTGACCCCGTGCTCGTAGCCTCCGCCTGCGGTTCAATCCGGGGTGCCGTCACTAAAGACATTGATCTTTGGCGTTCCTGCTGCTGCGAGCTCACTGCTGTGTAGCGGGCGGCTGTGTGAGGATGAAGAACCTCTGCAAAACCTGGGAAGCCACCAGACTCCCACCCTGGCTACCGCCGACATGAAAAATGATAACTTATTGGGGGGAAAAATCACTTGCAGGCGTGTCGGATTTATTCGTTAGTCCTACAATCCTATTCCATGGTTGGACAATCCGACCGTAAGCCCATCATTTCCGAAGCCCATTCGAAAGCGCCGCTGTTGCCTTATTACATTACAGCCCTACTGTAAGTTCCCCGAAAAGCCCGCGTGCCTTCGGCCGAACCGAAACAACAGCGAACGCTCAGACGCGTTTCGGACCGCAGCTGTAATCTGACTCGATCGTGAAGCTCCAAACGTATTTCCTTTCGAAAGCCTCGCCGTGTCTATTCCAATATCCTGCTTCTCAATCGCAATAAACGGCCGGCGGGGCTGGGTGCTGAGCTGCTTTACAGTTACTGCCGCGCAAGTGCGCCGGGCGCTGCCCGGACCGCTGCGGGAACGCTGAATGGCGCCATTTCAGCCCCTTGCTATGCCGGGTAAGTAAAGCGCTGCTGTAGAAGCGGAAAAAAGAAAAAAACGCTGTGCAACCGCTGGGTTTAAATACAACTCGGTTAAAATAATATCGCTTGAGCTTTGATAAGATCATTCTGAGGGTTTAATGTAAACTGCAGTTGTGCCCGCCAGCGATACGGCTTGATTCCCCCCCGGAGTTGCAGCGAGCGCTTTGCACCGAAGCCTCGGTCGTCTCACCGAAACGGCAACGGCCACGAACGCCGCTCTCAGCTGAGGCTGCCCCCAGGAACCGGGAACCGGGAACCCGGTGAAGCAGCAGCATCAGCCCTCGCCCTGACCCACATCGGGGCCAGCGGGTTAAACCGTAAGCCTGCGGCTAGAACAACAGGACCCCAGCCAGGGCACTAATACCCAGTAATCACTGACCTATTTTACAGGATTTGCGGGGCAAAATCCTGATCTGCGACCCTAATGCCAGCGGTGAAAGCGATCTAATGGGGCCGCCGGGCTGCGCCGCTTAAGCTGGGCTCGCACTCGCGTTATTAATTTCTCATTAGGGGAGCGTAGCTGTGCTGATGGGATTACGGCTCCATCTCAATTTGCCGCGCTGACCTCTGCGTGCAAATTCCATACATAAACCATCTGCCCGCAAACAACCGGTGTCATGTTTGTTTGTTTGTTTGCGCAGCAGCTCGGGCTTTCGCGCCGCGTTTTTCATTTGGCGCCCAGGTTGCGTCCGAGCGAAGGCCGAACGTTCGTTGCCGGGGGAAGAAAACCGATGCGATTCGACGGAAGTTGCTTTTCCTCTTTCCGGCAGGGGGCGCTTTTTCCCCCTTTTTCAGCCTCGAGGACTTAAATCGGCACAAACCAAAAAGCGGGAACCGTTCGATCGATCTGTTTGCGTCTGCGGTTGCTAGGGTCCGGGGTGGCGCCATAAACCAAGGCAAAAGGCACAAAAACCCAACACAGCTGAACCTCTTCGAGTGCAAAGTGCGCGTTCGGTCGTCGCTATGGTCTCACCGCTTTTAAACCTGATAATGGCAAAAGTATCGAAGTTAAAATGGCCATAAACCTACATTATCGAAAAGTAACAACAGGTGAACGAAATAAACAGTTTAGTGTTCACACCCAACACTTTTAGCTGCCTTTGGCCACTAAGCGATATCTCATCTTCCTCCTTCCTAAGTAAAGCCGCTGAAAGAGCAAAGACGCTAACACACACCTCAAAATGTTGGCCTTGCCTGAAAATCAGAACAAAGAATGAAAAATTGTGACCATCGAACACTGACTTCTCAGAAACATTTTGCTAGAATAAAATTGCAGCGTTTCAAGAGCAAACTGACTGTTAAAATCAACTGCAGGTCCCGTGGACACGAGAAGAACCCCAGTTTCCTCGGGGCTTCCCCCAGTGTCCCTAAGCAACATTTATGCTGCTCATCTGTGTGTGTTACAGGGGGGCAACTGCTCCAGGACCGGCGGGCACAAGCGTGAAACCGAGTGAAGCGAACGGAAATGCCGTGCAGTTTGCGTGAGCTTATGTCTGCCGCAGCTGAATGCAGATACCAGGCCACTGTACTCAGACTAAATGGTGCATAAAGCCTGACATTTAAAAAATAATAAAAATTTGTTGCAGTAAATAAAAATTATCTAGTTTTTGGCAACAAATACAGGCAGAGCAGAGAAAGCAGATGACAAGAGAAAATGTGCGACCAGCTGGAGTGAAATCTGGTGGATGTAAACGCTGAGCAAAGGGACCGACTGTGGCCTTTGCAGAGCAACCCAAAGCATCAGATTATTGGGCTCGGGTCCGCACGACTCCGCTCACCGCACCGCGACACCTACAGCCCGGTGGGGATTCACCGGTCCCTGGCTGTGGACTCCTCGTGGCGCGGCAAATTCGACCAAAAGATGTTTACTCTAGGTTTCGCTATCAATTTATTTAAATGCCGACTGGCATCCGGTTAGCATCAAAAATGCAGCTCATTGTACTGCTCTTGGGCTCGGTTTGCTGTTAAGGAAGAAGCTTCGAGGACAGAAGATTATGCCTGCGCTCTGTTGCTGCAGCTGAGATCAGTGGAATCCAAAAGGTAATTTAAATAGGAATTGTAAAAAAAAGACCACAGGGGGTCCCACCGTCAGGCGCACCAAGAATTAGAATCGGCTGGATTCCAAGACAAGGCTGAGTGAAGGAAGGGGTTAGTCACTTAACCCTAACCTTAACCCTAACCCTAGACTGAATTAGCACAAGACCAGGAGCTACAGAGTGCCAGTCTCACTCACCTTTTTATAGATGAGTGCACCAGGCCAAAAGTGGTCGTGCTAAGCAGTTACGAAAGCTAGCAGTCGGTCGACATATTAAACTTTACCAGTGAATTTCTTAGCCAAGGTTCATGCTGGCTGCAGCCAAATGACCAGCTGACCAAGCTGCTGAGATGAACTTCTTGACTTAAGTGTATGGACTTTTATTACAAGTGTGACACAGCAATAATGGTGGGTGCTCGGTATTGTAGGTGCACCTGCGTTTTTCCCATGAAAATGACCACTGTAGCATCAGAGCACCAAAAACGGGAGCTCTTCACAGAAGCGCTGAAGTGCGCGTTGGCAAACGTGAGCTTTAAGGTCCTCGGAATCGCTGCCGCCTTCAGCTTAGCTGTGCGGCTGTAGCCGCAGACCCGTTACCGGCGCGAGCAAAACCCTGGATCACCAGCGCAGCTCCTGAGCATCTTTACATTTTCCCTTTTCCTTTCTGTAATTATACATAAATGCTGCAAATGCATAATACGGCCAATCCGGCACAAACCGCACAATAAACACCGCAAATGCAGAGGTCGGGGTTGCCATCAACCTCTGCCGTAACAGTGATGCAGATTCCACAGGACAGCTGCATTTAAACTCTGTGCCTTTAAGTTCAAAGTTTAATCCCCTGTAGCCGGTGAAATAAATAATTTGCAGGAGGAGGATGATGCATCTTTTAGCGCGAGCAGTCACTTCGGAGGGCAGAAGCCACAAACGTCGCGTCCTTTTAGGATCAGCCGTAATTGGCCGGGCTGCACGGTGCGGGGCTCTCCAGTTTACCGCGGTAATAGACTCGGATGAGGAGCAGCACAAACATGAGCTGATAGAGTCCGGAGCCCAGGGAAATGCCGCGTCTCAGTCGTTTCCACATCTGAGCCCCACCAATCGGTGCTGAGCTGACGGCGTCTCCACATACCAGCGATATCTCAGTCAAGCATAGGCTGCAGCAATGCTCTGTGTAATGCAAACAAAATGTAGACAAACCCCTTGGGAATGTAAACCCGCTCTGCTGAAGCAGTGCAGGCAGATGCGAGGGAATCCACTGTTTGGGTAAAAGTCATCGTATCCCACACGCTTGATGACCGGGATCAAAAGGGGCCCGGCTCGCAAATTTAACTAAGAATACAGTACGGCAAAGTGGAGATTACGGTCGGTAAAGAATATGGTGCTGCACTTACTAATGTGCGTTTCTGATTTTATCGGAGCCTCTCTGGGCAGCGTGACTTCCACGTTTCAATAAGTGGCCAAACTCCATCGTGGCCTTCCCGTGATATTTGGTTTTCCGCTCCAACGTGAGGTGCAAACATGTCTTGGGGCACAAGGACGACAGCCATTAATTCTCATTGGCTGCAGGTGCTTGTGTGTCTTTGACCGTCGCGCTGAGGAGAACATTGCTAAACCCCATTTCCACAGAGCACAGCACAACGCAACGGTGTCCTTGCGAAAAACACGCCATGGTCAAAGCGCATCAAAGTAAGCGGCGAAGTTCCCGTCTGCGAAGCGGCGCACATGTCGGCCGTGAACTCAGCATCCCAGACCTGCGCTAAACAAATTTCAAAATGGTTCAAACCTTCGAGGCCGCATCTTGAAAACGAAGATGAAATGAACTTACTCCTTGGTTGTTACACACACAAGGACATGCGGCTGACAGAGAGGAACACCACCCACCCGCTTGACAGACCTAAGGGGAAGAAGCGCTGAGCTTCCAGGCTCTGCTCTGCTGATGCTGCCTGGCCCCTGCGGAGCAACTTGAACTCAGCAAACTGTCAAACCTTACAAGGGCCGGGAAGGGGACGGAAGTGCAACTTCGGAGGCTTTGGGGATTTACTTTTTGTGACCTTAGGTTTGGTTATGCTGTAGTACAAGTTCGGTTGTTGCTTACGCTCAGCACATTGACCTGAGCTCGGGGTTCCTTAAAGACCAAGGCTTCAAATTCACGTTCAGGTTTGCGTCTCCTTCCGCTCCGATGTGCATCTGCCTTGTGCCTCACCTTTCCTGCCTCTCGTCTTCCCCTCACTTTGCTGTGTTGCTTAAATGACTGTAACTTATGTGATCTTCCAGCTCCTGTACGATTCGATAACAGAAAGGTTCCTCACGACCGTCCGTGCAGGTTCTGGCGCGACATCGCCGTTGGTTCATTTTTGCTGATGGAGAACATTTTACCGGCGAGCGTTCAGCTGCACCATCGAGATGTTGCGAACAAGGCAAGGAAGCAGCAGCTGCGGGCGGTCCGGCATTGTGCAACCCGGGGTTCGGACGTCACTTCGGACGAGGAGCAGAGGGGCGGCAGGACCGGGGCGGTGGGGTGGGATGGGGGCAGAGAGCAGCACGCCGGCGCCAGGACACCGATGGCTCTCAGGGCAGGGACACAGCAAGAGGAGCAGGTGCTGCGCTCCCAGTCTGCCCGGCCAGACGACCTTGTCAACTCCCAGCGTGCCCTCTGGCCAGACCCTGTCAGTTCTGATGAGCGTGCGTTTCACCTCTCCATGCAGTCGGAGCCCTGCGCTCTGAGAAAATACGAGTTCTGCTCCTAAGCTGAAGGACCGTGAACCTTACAAACGTGTTTTACAGCAAGGTTGCCAATGTTGGTTCACATTTTAGGGTTTTAGGGCACGCAGCTTCATCGGTCCACTGCTGTTGATAAAATGCCAAACTACATAGGAGCGTAAATGAGCAAAAATGTCCAAAAATATCAGTATTTTGTGGAAAAAAAAATACCACTTCGGGTGTATAGAGAGTTACACTTCATTTTTCTATAGAAATACACACCGGTGCAGGAGAGCCCCTTCGAAAAGAGAGTCTCTTCGAACAAAAAATCCTGGGGTTATTTATACAGCGGTTGTAAGGTATTCACGCCTATCGGTAGATTTCCGCTTCAGTTCTTGTATCTCAGCTTACCTACACACCCCCAAGGTCTGACCTGGACTGAATCTGGCTATTTGTTTGACCATTTGGCTTTGTCTCAGTGGTTTACAACACCCCCCAAGGTTTGACCATTTCCATGACAATTCAGCATCCCCTCAGTAGTTCACGCTTACATTTCTCCCAAGGTTTGACCATTTCCATTCTTACCCTCGTAAATACCTTAAGGTCACAATGCTTCGTAATAGAAAAAAAACATTCATTTCACTACTTATAAATACCTTTAACATAGTGCAATTTTTCATTTAAAGCTTAACTTAAAGATTTCTCTCACTTTTCCTACTCTTTATGCATCGGGAAGAAGTGGACCCCTTCACAAACGTACGGTGCAGCTCGATGAGTACCAGACGACCACGAGGTCCAAAGCAGTCTGCGGAGGAGCCAGAGGTTCACTTTGTGCTTGGCTACTGGGCGTTTGGTTGTTTCGGGTTCACCCTGGATTCTAAAAGTGCGATCAAAGACCTTCGCACCACAAGTCCTTCACCCAAAACAAAACTCCTGTGGGTCACTATACACAGTTTTAAACATTCACCCTTTTTCACGTAGCAAATTTTAAAGACATCAACAAGTATGGTGCCAGCGGTACACAAAGCGCCTGCACGTCTGAGCCGTTTTGTGCAGATCCTGAAGCTGGATTAGTGCATTTCCCTTAAATCCCGTAACCGAGACCATGGAAAATGCAGTGGTTTGTGCATTTCGTGTTTATTTGACTTTATTCAACACATGATCTGAATGTGATGCATCCGCTGATACCAGCACAGCGCAGTGAAACTCCCTCCCTGCAGACCTGCCGTTACAGTGGTCAGTTGGCCAAGATGGCATTTTACCTTGGAATGACTCCGCAGACACAAGAATCCCGTGCATTTAAGCTTCTTGTACGGATGTGACTTTATGTGGTCCAAAAGAGTCATTGTGCACTTTTTATGAGAAATCCATTTTTCAGCACCGTTCATGGCAAGCGGCTAACAGGCTGTAATGTTCCCAGCCAAAGAACATTGGGTTGTTTTGGCAATGCTGACTTCATGCTGCTGAGGTCACAGTTAAATGCACCCCAGCCACAAAAAGGACTACGTTCCAAGGTGCTTTGCAGCATTACAGTCTGTACAGTTTCAGTAACGGCGGGAAACGTGCAGGCGGCAGATGCAACCCGGGCCTTTAAGCAACTTCTCCAAATTCATTTTATTCACTGTTAAACACAAAAGGTTACTTGTAAGACAAAATGAAACAGTCCATACATCTATACATAGGAAACTGGATGCCTAAGTGAGCGCTGTGAGAAGTTGGACACCAGAATGCCACGCCAGTGAGAAACACATTCTTCGTAGCACAAAGGCCGTTTCATTTCTTCTGTTATATTATATTCCGCAGACATTTACACATTTTCACTTTAAATAAAGTACCTTCAGTACTTACATTCAAATTAGTCCTTGGTTTAAAGATACTGAGGCTCGCTCTTGATTTGAAATGTTCTTTGTATTTTGAGTCAAGGCTGCCTTTGT
The DNA here is from genome assembly GCA_018136845.1 of Heterotis niloticus. Taxonomy (NCBI): domain Eukaryota; kingdom Metazoa; phylum Chordata; class Actinopteri; order Osteoglossiformes; family Osteoglossidae; genus Heterotis; species Heterotis niloticus. The sequence continues at coordinate 25,233,238 of CM030903.1, forward strand.
GAAGGCCTCGCGAAACAGTGGTTTCAAAGGAGCTGTCAAGAAGCAACCATCCTTCTCCTGTAAATCCTTCTCCCTTTCAGCACGGTAACTTGCAAGGGTAGCGTTCCACGTCCATCCAGCTTTTAAATCGCCGGCTATCCGAACCACGGCGCTCGCATAAATCGCTCATTCTGCCCCGGTTTAACCCTTTGAGCCCCGCGTGGTCCGAGCTGCGTGGAGCCTCGCTCCTGGGTTAAACCGCCCGCTTTAATGATAAAAGCAGCGCAATAAACAGCGCGACTTTTTCAACGGCAGCAGCTTGACCTCTTTCGGTCCAAATTATCGGAGGGATAACTTTACGGCTCTTCCTTATTTATGCCAATTCACCGCATTCAAATACTTGCACATTTACACCGGTAAGCTTGCACGTTACACTGTTTTACAGTTGAAACATCTGCTCGGTGGTCTGGGTTGGGCATCTTCCTCAAAGACACGACTGCTGAGCTTTTCCTGCGGCTTGAGCTCATAACCTTTTGCTGACCTTCTGGGTTCAAAGCCCATGTCAGTATCTGCTGGCCGAGGGTCACGGAGCAAATAAAAATCCGCCGCTCATCTGATGAAACGGCTCGACGTTTGGCCGCAATCTTGCAAACCCCTTACGGCGTGCTTGTGGCCCGAGCGCCGGTCCATCCTCGAGCCCCTTGGTTTAAACTGTTCTGAGGCAAAGTGACTCGCTGCATCCTGAGGGGTTCATGGGAAGTGAATTTTTCGGTAACCCCGACCCAATCCCTGCCAGACTGCGCTGCTTGTTATTAAAACTATCGCTCCGCAGCATCTACTTAGAGATACCGAAACGCCGTCTCGGGTTTGTCCCGCGCTGTCCTCGCGTTCTCATAAACTTTCGTTTTAAAAGCTCCCTTGCAGCCCATCGGCGGTCCTGCCGCATCGTAAGCGTCGAGGGGCAAATACATGAAAATGTCCGCTTTGCAGATCCTCGGTGTCATGGTTGGGGTTTGCAGCCGCGAAGCATCCGTGACGACACCGAGGGAATCTGCGCTCGCGCTTGCATTCTGGGACAAATCGGGTCTGCTCATCTAATGCATTATTCACCCAGCATCTATAGCGCCTGACAGCACAGCGACTCGGGGTGGGAGCAGCGATGCTGAGGTCAGGCCGCGGAGGTCTCGACACATTTGCACATGTAGGTCAAGATCCCCAACCAAACACTTGTTATCTTGCTGAGAGTTAATGACGGAGAAGCGCCGCGCTGGGAGGCGCGCAGAAAGCACGCCGGAGATCGGCACGCTCAGTTTCGGCGGCGCTGCACCGCGGTCGAGTCAGCCTGCATGTCATTCGCTATTTCATCTGAGTGAATAACCGATGATTTGGAAAGACGCCTGCTGGAGCAGTGGTTTACGTATGTACGGTACGTGCGGCACGCGCGAGCACATGTATAGCGAGAGGGAGGGAGAGAGAGGAAGAAAAAGAGAGCGAGAGAGAGGGAGAGAGAGTGAGAGAGAGAGAGGAAGAGAGAGAGGAAGAAGAAAAAGAGAGTGAGAGCGAGAGAAAGAGAGGAAGAGAGAGGAAGAAAAAGAGAGCGAGAGAGAGGGAGAGGAAGAGAGGAAGAAGAAAAAGAGAGCGAGAGAGAGAGAGGAAGAGAGAGGAAGAAAAAGAGAGCGAGAGAGAGCGAGAGAGTGAGAGAGAGCGACAGAGAGAGAGAGAGAGAGGAAGAGAGAGAGAGGAAGAGAGAGAGGAAGAAGAAAGAGAGAGTGAGAGCGAGAGAAAGAGAGGAAGAGAGAGGAAGAAAAAGAGAGCGAGAGAGAGGGAGAGAGAGGAAGAAAAAGAGAGCGAGAGAGAGAGGAAGAGAGGAAGAAGAAAAAGAGAGCGAGTGAGAGAGAGAGAGCGAGTGAGAGAGAGCACAATATGCTGTTTTTGTTTTTTGTTGATGTCGACTCATGGCAGCCCTGAATAGTTGCCCTCAATTGTGTTTGGTACAGAGCAATGCAACAGAAATAATCTTTTCATCACCAATCTTATTTATGTGACAAGCACAGGACGGGACATTTTATTTTTTTATTATTTTTTTCCGCATTGAAATGCCTTTCTGGGGAAATGAACATTTGTTCTAGCTGGGTGGAAGGGGCCTGTCATTGCTCCATCACTTGCAACTGGGTTAGAGGGCAGCGGAGGACCCAGACATCAGCTCGGCCCCGAGGGTCGGGGGGCAGTCAGGCATGATGTGTCCGGTGAGCGCTGGCGAAGCCCCCCCTTGTCGCGCGCTGGCCAGGGCAGAGTCTCCGGGCAGCCCCCAGCCCTGCCGTGCACCGCATCTTCAGCGGGCAGGTTGTGGGGTGACGGGGGCGTGAGAAGAGCCTGCGGGGCCCGCAGACAGGCGGCAGACAGCGATTCCGGAACGAACTGGGAAAACTAAAGCGGCTGAGATGGGGAAGCCGGGCCGCGGCAGCAAACACGTAGACGAACAACGTGGTGACGAAAAGGACACGCAGTAAATAAATGCAGTCGGTGCGTAGAGCGCAAGCAGCAGCGCGGTTGGAAGTGCAAAATGTTAAAAAGCTGGGGAAGGGGTCAAGAAATAAAAGCTTTACCGCGTGGGGAAACTCGATGCACATAAGGGATTTTTACCCCCTTTTTGCAGCCTCCAAAATCCGGAAGAATCTCCACTGACAACTTGTATGCAAGCATTGCTTGTCGCGTGGTTTTCTGACAAACTCCGCAGCTTTTTCCCGACCGAGGCTCAGTCCCGAGGCTCCCGATGCTCCCGATTTACACGCGCAGGGTTTGAACGGCAGCCAGGGAGGGGGGCTGTACCTGAACGCGTGCAGCAAGCAAGAGGCTTGGTGTCTAATAAGAAACACTCACATCAGTATAACCTGTGTATTTAACCAGCGTCGATATTTCCACAGCTGAGGAGTTTCCTACAGTTACTGTTCGGCATGGCGGGTGAGTATTTGCCGAGGAAACATCCCCCCCTACTGGGCAGAAGCAGTTCGCTTCAGGAGGACATGGGACCAGAATGCGGGCCCTTCCTGCTTCAGTGCCACGCAGTTGTACTTCGCTATGAGATGTGATCAGGACAAAATGAGGTTTGCCTTTGAAATGCATCTCCGGATCACATTTGCACGTCCGACTGCTGCTCGCTGGTCTCAGCTCACGAGAAGCTGTGTGACGCTGCCACGGAAACACACGCTGTGCGCTGGGGTATTGGCTGGGGTCACACGAAATAGTTGGGGCCGTGGTTATTCGCATACCGACAGGACGGGGAGCATCGTGAACCCGAGAAGCTCAGCAAGAATACAAGACCTGTCCAAAAGCACGGCTCGTGCTGCAAACGCAGAGAAAAAAGCTCCGTTTTCAATACGGTACCACAAGGACAGGACTTGGGTCTCTCTTTTGTTTGCTGCAAGCGACAGGGTCGACAGGGATGTGGTACAAACACTGGGCCTCTACTGTTCAGCCTCCAAACAGGAAATCTCTTTTATACTGTCATTTTTATGGGGGGGCATGATAACAAGAGGGCTTCTGTCCAGCATTTTAATGTTTCCATGGATACAGACAGGGAGACCGATAAAAACCACTTATACTGCCACAGAAGGGGGAATGTGTCCCTTTGTAAGGCCTTCATAACAGCTGTAATAACACTGAGGCCACAGAAGCGAAGGAATACGAAAGGCGGCGAGGCATCCTGTGCGGAGCCGAGGTCTTTCTCAGCTTCTGCCTTGACCAAAATCTTGCCGTTATTAAAATAACCACAATAGGAAAACAGTGACAACATTTAATGTCGAAAATATGCAGCGTTTCCTTAGGCTGAGCTCATGCAACTCCTTGTATTTGTGCACGTCACCATTTTACCTTTTACATACAAGCTGAACCCAGCTCCATGGCACGCAGAGAATGCATGCAAATTCCATGTGCGCCCAGCGTTTCGCCACAGTTTATCACCGTGCGCAATGTGCTGGCCTCTTCGGTAGAATTTATTCGTCCACCTACGTACCTCTTTCTTGCTCAATGTATATATTGTAGGTGCATTTAATGCTGCTCCTCTGGCATTAATAAAATTTCACTCACTCGCTCACTTCATTCTTTCGTTCGATCCTGAGCACATTCACAAGGTTACAAATAAAGCAAACGACAAACCATCACAAACAGCACTTTTGCATGAGATGTGCTGACATTTGGCCACATGCTTCACCCTTTCTGCATCACGGCAGCATCAGAGACACGTTCAGCCACCAGTTCACCTGTAACGCTGTCGTGGGAGGAATCTGACAGCCCCTTTTCATGGGAACCAATGGAAATGGCGCTTCGTAGTCAGCTGACCCCTTTTATTGATTTCATTGGCTAAGTTTGCCAGTAGCGGAACCCAATCCGATTTCAGTGCTGACCAATCAGAGCTGGAGGTGAGTTTTGTCCCGCCTCGATTGACAAGCAGTAAGTTTAAACTTGTTTAATATGTGAACCGTGTGTTTTCTGCGTTGTGGGAAGGGAATTGTGGGGGAGTTCCAACTGTAAGCATGATTATTTTTGTAATGAGTTATTCCTGAGCCACTCTGTTTCATTAGCGTGAGTGTATGGACATTTTTTACATTAATGCTGGCAAACACCAATGAACATCAAGTGCAGGTTTTCAAAAGGTTGCTTTACGCCACTTCACTTTTATAGAAGACGGACCGTGGAGTGCCGTGGAGTTCCATTCACTGGCGCCTTGTAGGACTGACTAACTAACACGAGTAGCTATTCTCGCTAACCGAAAGAAACCCGAAGAGGATTTTCGCTTTTACGAAAAAAGACGGAGCCATTACGGAGGCAGCGCGCACCCCGAGCAGCGAGAGTGGCGCCGCCAAGCTGCTTCCCCGGGAACTGCACCCAGCATCGAGCCGCCATAGCTCCTGTGCTCCAACTCGATATATTTTGAGCATTCGTTGGCAGGATGTGCCCTGAGGTCTCAGAAAAGTCTAAGAGAGCTCCTAAGGGCGATACGCTTAGCCTGAAACCGGACGTAATTGAGCGTCGTGGTGAACAAAAAAAAGACGTGCGTGCGTTGAACTTGCCTGCGTCCACCATTTGTGCTATTTACATGCAGAAAGAAAGAATATACGCACACTGTACATAGATTAATTCTACTTGACACAGTCTATGTATTTCTCATCTCATTCCTGCTTTTACTATCGTGTGGCGTCAGGCGCTTCAGCTAAGCACCCCTACTGGTAGGTGTCTGGCTGCTTGGCAGCCTTTAGAAGAGGGAAGTGGGGGCCCAAAAGAACGGCTGCTACCGGCTCCTGTTGGCCAGAGCTTAATGAAAAAATGCAGGTAAGATTTGGGTTCGAATTCCCTTCAAGCGAGCCCAAATCGGTGCTCATTGCAATAGATCAGTACTATTTAATAAGCTATTTTCTTGGGTACGGGAACGCTCAAGAATTTCTCCCATTTAAATTAATGGTATTTGCTATTTTGCTTTACGCAGTTCCGGCTTACGAAAGGGTTCATGGGAACGCTCTACTTGCAGATAGCGGGGGAAACCTCGATAACTAAGTTCTAAAAACTTGCGTATCCTGTACGTATTAGCTCTTGTAAATGGTTCATTGCACTGTGATTCCAGGAGAGACTCCAGAGTCCAGATCACTGTGACTGCGATCAGAATTAAGCAGTTCATGATGAAAAGGCTACAGCCAGGGTGGTGTTCCCCTAAGATAATGTTGGAACAAATAACTAAGTGCTAATCCTGTGAGTTTATTTTCCATTTTTTATCATTTCTTGTTGATTGTAACTTTTGAACATTGGACAAATTTTCCAAAATGTCATGCGCCCAAAATATTTTCATTTGACCGCTGCACAGCCACCCTTTGCGCCCGGGCTGTCATACTTGAGTGGCAAAAGGCGTGAGCGCCAGCGTCCGTCTTCTCCACAGCCTCTTGCAGAACACGTACCTGTGGACTGTGGTGCTGCTGTCTGGCTAGGTGTTCGCTAACCGGCTAACCGGCGCTTTCCAGCTAGAATACCGCTGTCAGCGCAATGCAGCATCATTGAAATGGCTAAGTTAGACAGCATTTGGCTGGCTGCTGCTCACTAGGTGCCCGCCTCGCGTTCATGCCAGCCTTTGCCGCTGTCTCGTGCTGATGTCCTAAATGTCAGGTAACCATGAGCCCAACTGGATAGACGGAGGAAATCAGCATCGCACGGTAGGTCTCACCCTGTGGGCTTTCACCTTTGGCTTCGAAGCGCCCGAGCCGCCTGGACTTTGTGAACTCGTCTGTAACGCAAGCAACGTAGCTTTGTGTCCGAAAGTCTCCGTTACGGGGCGGTCGGTGGAGTAGCAACCTACGGGTCGCCTGTTCGAATCCCGGTCCTCGCACGACTCGACTGGCGTTTAGAAAGGCCTTCGCCATAAACCGGACCTGGGTTTGTCAGTCACTTTGGATAAAGGCATCAGATAAAGGGAAAAACTTAATTTATGCAGCAGGTGGCGTAATGGCTACAACTGCCACCTCGCAGTCAAAGGACGCGAGTTAGAATCCCGCTTCTTGCTCTAATACACTTGATCAACGTGCTTGCCCTGAATTGCTCCGCTGCAGTTACCCTGCGGTGTAATAGGGTAAATCACTGTAAGGCGCTTGGTGTACAAGCCTGAAGCTGTAAGGCAGCTTGGACAAAATGGCAGGTTAATAACAATCATTAGCACACGGGCATCTTTTGTTTGCTTTGTAGTTTTTCATTGTTTCAATTCAAACTTTTATTTTATTTGCAAAGATTGAATGTATTGAAATTTTGACCTAAAACTGGGTTGTAGTTGTTTTGCAAGCCATAACATTCATCTCCCCTTTAGGACACATAGTTGCACGAGAAGAACAATTTAAGTGGAAGTTTCATTTCAGTTTTAACTTGAATGAACTTTTTTAAGGTGTTAAGGCCCCCAGGTAGGGGTTGGAGCCATCGCCTTCCACTTGAAGGATGTTGGTTCAAATCCCCCTCACATTGTAGAATTTGCTGAAGTTGAATGAACAGAGTAAAAATTACCCAGCTGTACAGATGGGTAAATCGCCGTTTGTATGCAAAAGTACCGCTGCGAGTCAGCGTGGAGAGTAAAGGCCAAATAGTCGGGTGAGGACGGGAGACGCGGAGGACTGGCAAAAACCGAAAACCTTCCCTCGTGGCACGGGTCTGCGTCACAAACCGGACGCCTGCGTGAGGAAAGCCGCCTGGCGGCATTGTTTACAGCGCAGAATAAACGTGGGAGAAAGGCGGCGGCGCCAGGCCAGGGATGCGTGCGGCGGCGGCGGCGGCGGCAGACTGCTGCCAGCCAGGGCTAATGGTGATGTATGAACACCGCAGCTCCTGCTAAGAAACGTAATTGCACCCTTTAATTGGCTTGACTTAATGCACTAATACACACTGCGAAGCATCAATCCTCCAGATGAGTTAATGTAAAAAAGAAATGAACATCGGTATCAAACAATTTAAACATCTCTCCACTTAGTTACAAAGTTCAGTCAGCGGGGATACAAGCGTTCCCTCCTAATTAATTCCAGCGCCCCGTCCAACCCCGAGACGGTCCGTAATCCAGAAGGGAGCATCTTTATTGATCTCGGGAACGCTTGAGCAGACGCCCGATGCTGATCTCAGCATAAAATGCATCTCCTGCGATGAGGCACCATTTAATTAGATGACAATCATTGTTAACAATGTGCAGCCGACGTCACAACGTGCGCCCGCGCCCGCGCTGGCAGTGATAAATCTAGGCTGCCGGAGGAGGCTCCGAGCATCGCCGCGTGCGCCTTGTTTCCCTGGACGCTCGGGAGGAGAATGCGATGCGATACGATGCAGTACAATAGAGGAGAGCAGAGCAGAGGAGAGGATCGCGATGCTGGGGCGCACATCACAAGCAAAGTCACGTTTCGGTCAGTCTGCCAAAACACTGTGCTGTGCGACGCCAATGATGATGATGATGATAATAATAACGATAATAATAATAATAATAATAATAATAATAATAATAATCATCATCATCATCATCATCATCATCTTGCTGCTTCATCTGCAGCCTCCTTTAAGCGCATCCCTTGGCAAGGACTTTACTGGTTAGAGACAAAAACAGATGAGGACAGAAGTGCCCGCATGAGGAAAAGCACTAGGGGGCAGTAAACAATCCCCGTGACCCTCCGGGCTCTGCAAATCACAACACATTTACACTGAAAAACCTCCGCCGGCATCATCCGCCGGGGGGCCGTGTGCTCAGGGAAGCCAGTGGCGCGGCGATGCGTTCCCCCGTCCTCCGAAAAGGAGGGGAAAACACGGCTGCCCCGGAGCCCCTCGCAGGTCACACGGTATTCCGCGTTCTTTAATTGAACGGTAAAATAACGGTAAAGCGGTTTGAGCTCCGGCGCCAGGCCAGCCCGCGCCTCATCTTGCATTGCCGCTCGCCGGAACGCAACATCGACGTAGAGCCGTCGCATCCATCAAACTGCCCGCATCACATGGCTGAGTGCAGTTTCATCATCGTGTGCACCATCTTCTTAATGCCCTCGCCACGATGAGCGGTAATAAAACAAAGCGCCACGCCGATCATCTTAACACATGCTTGCCAGCGGAGGAAATAAACCGGTAGCGGCCAGGAGCGGAGGGCAGCGATTTTCGGGCAGATGAGCCGATGGACCGCGTGCGTCTCTCCGGCCGAGCGATGACCGCACTTGGCCGTGAGCGCGGCTCTGCCCGGGGAGCCGTCGCCTCGGTCGGAGACGGCAGCCCGACATTCCGGGGCCTCGGAAATTTGCCGCATAAAGCACACACACGCCATATAATTTTAGCTTTTATTGATGACTAATTGGCTTTTCGGATACGAACGCGCCGAGCCCTGTTGATCCTGTAAAAAACACTGTGGGTGGAGGCCCCGGGCTCATGGCGACGAGGGGTTTGTCAGCTCGCCCGGCATTTTAGCATTCCTGGCTCCCCGCTTTCTGCTGTTTGTTTATGTTAACCTCTGGCTGAACCCACTTTACCGGCTGCCTCTGTGCCGGAAAGTTCAGCGAGCATTCGGCACGGAGGAGAAGAGCGTGTCGTCTCGCATCCATCATGCCACAGGGGAGTTCACAGCATCCGGCGCTATGCGGGCTGCGGTCTCACACTAGGTGAGTTTGCAGACCTTCGCATTTCAGAGCTGATGGTCCTTGTAACTGAGTTTATTGCTCAGGATGAACCAGCTCTGACCCCTCCTCTTGCTGGCGACAAGGAATCCAGCCATTTCTCCTTGTTATCGTGGGCGTTTCAATAAATGTCGCCTTCTCGTACCTTTGGAAGCTCTCAGCGGATCAAAGGTGCAATTCTCAGGGCTCGACTAAAGCACAATAATTAAACGGGAGCGTAAAGCAAACACCGCCGCCGACAAATACGTCGGTGTTATTTTACATGGTTAGCGCTTTCTTACTTGGATTTATCAGCACGCCGAGCAAGTTTTGGCACCCACTAAAAGCTGGAGTTTATGCTCAGATACTCGGGTGCATCGCTAAGGTCTGCCTTTGGGTGCAGCTCGGTTTGTTTTGTCTGTATGCAAGCTCGCCATTGGGTGGCAGTGAAGAGCAGCAGGCTTAAGAATGCCCTCAACCGCTGTATTTAATGGGACGCAGCTTCACTTTTGTTGCACATCTGAAAAAGAAGGACGTTTATTTTTTGCTGTCGGTCACACCAGAAAGTCCCTCCTCAAACAAGTGGTCTAACTTTCTTCCGAAGTGGAGTTTGTACGAACAATATTTCAGCAGAGCAGTATTCTGTCGAGCCACTGGCCTCACTCAGCCACCCCCCATGAATAATGCACAGAAGTCGGCAGCCCCCGGAAGCCAAAACGGAGCGGTTTTAGGTTTTCCTCCCCTTTCCGGGCGACCCCTGATGGGAGCAGTCGAAAGTCGGCAGCCCCTCCTCGCGTGGGTTTTGATTTTCTCCCCCAGATGGCGCTCTTTTTCCAGACGCTCTTTTGCGCGTCTGCCGGCTGCCGTCGTGTACCTGGGCGATCGACTCTCGGTGGGACAAGGGTTGGGCTCTTGGGACAGAGCACCCTGGTGAGGCTGCAGGCCCTAGGATAGGCAACACGCGTGACCCTAGGTGTGTGCAGCGGAGTCGTAGTAACAGACTGACTGTGTTAAAGTGCACCGACGTACATTTCGCCGTTGTGTAAGGGTCCAGCGGTAGCCCCACTGCTCCGTTGCTCCGTTCGTGTCACCTCGAGGGGTTCGGTGATTCTTGCTGCTGCCTCCCCGTGCACCGGGCTCACCGCGGTCCCGTGCCTGGGTCTCCCCGACTTCATTTGTCCTAGATGCGCTTTCCTTCTTCAGAGTGGCTCTGGGCCCTCTCTGTGGCGCTGTTCCCCTTCTCTTCCAGATGCTCCCTGGCTTCCCTTCCTCCTTTCCCCTTTTCATGGAATGCGCTTCTGACTCACACCTCTTTGCATCAGATCTGCCCGGTGTCCCATGACCCCTTGGATGGTTCCCGTTGCCACGGTTAGTTCCAATTGCAGTGCCACCCTTAGTGCCAGTCCTAGTGCCATTGCTAGCGGGACATCAGCAGCGCCGGTGGTCCTCTGCGCCCTGTTCCAGTGTGATGCGTTGCCGTGTTTGTCCCTGTCAGCAGCTCTGTGCTCTTTGTGCGTCAAACCTACCCCCTTGTCCCCCAACACTGTGCTCCCCATGTTTCCGGGCCACTTCGAGTCCCCAGGGTCTACAGTCCTCGCATTCCATGGCCTCCTGCTTGTCCTCACACTCACGTTCATTCTTCGCCGTCGCACCGGTTCGTCATTGTGCTCTCTCTGTCCTGCTCTCAGACCTGACCACCCGGAGACATGACAGTCAGACAGTCAGACACGGCAGGGGGCTCTTCAAACGGGCCCGTAAAGACGTGTTTATGACGCCGTCTTCATTTGAGCCCCTCGTGAAAACGTGGACTCTTCAGCACTTCTTCGAGACCTGTGAACATAAACATTGGCGAATGAGGACTCGCGGTGGGCGTTTTATTTCACCTGCGCTGTGTGTTTTCGGATGCGGCCGATAATTTATGTTTGGTTTCGCTTTACATTCCTGGGCGACGGCTGCATTTAATCGCTTGTCAAAAATCACACACATGGCTGCACTCTGGGCATCTTTTGCGGGTCTTGCCCGCTTTTAGCACTTTCCATTAATCGGGAGCTCATCTGGGTGTGACAGGCTCATTTACGGGCAAATTGAGGGTTAATAACTGCCTGCCACCCTCACTAACCAAATTATGAGATGCTCTTCCTTATTAGGCCCCCAGACAGCCATCCCTCTGCTGTGAGCGAACATCGCCGGGGACAGGACGGCGCGATGCAGTTCAGCCAGTTCACGTGCATTGTGGCGAGGTCCCGGGCAACGCGGGGGTGGTGCAGCACAGCACAGCAGGTAGCATATTGACTGGAGGAACGCGGTGTCACCTGGAAGCTGCGTGTTCAACACATCTACGCAGGCACACGTTTTTACTCATAAAGAGCAAAACTGAAGCGCCTCTGCGCTAATTTTACGTTCTTCAGCCACCACCCACCCTGCCTGCTGGTTCCGTTGTCAGCTTCCCGGTTGTCAGCTTCACAGGACGCAGAATTCTTTGCGATGTCGGTTGTCTGATTCCGAGCGCGTTCGCCGGGTCGGAGATGTGTGAACATTAATTCAGCCGCAGTTTCCTGTTCTGCTGGGTAACTGCAGAGCAGAACTCAGTTCCAACTAAAATTTTACATTTGTCCCAATAACTGTAACTGTACTACGTGGCCATCATTCACGAGCGCCTCGCAGCTACACTTCCTTCCCCGGGGTGCACCAAGTTACGCCGCAGGGTGGCTCACGAGCCGCTTTCCTGCCACTCATTTGAAATTGGTGACCCCTTAAAGGGGTGTGTGTGCGTGTATGGACGGTACGTGTAAGCGTGTATGCGACCTGTGGACAAAAGCAGCAGCGTCTATTTTCTGTATTCGGAATTTAATGCTTAATAATTTGCTCTTTTCGCTCGACATGCAGCCACCAGGCCAGTAAAGAGAGTAAATCTTTTTCTTTAAACGGAGAAGAACTGCCCGCAGTCACGGTGGTCCGTGCAAGCGGTCCGCGTCTGATCTCCTGAATGTCTGACACAGCTGCACGGTTCCCTACGCCCCCAGTGTTTGGCGTGCCAGGGGCATCGGCCGGCGCCGCTCCTGGTGCAGCCGCGCACCTGCGCTAACAGCCTGACGGGCCAGGCGGCGCCCGGCCCCCTCGGCCCTGCGTTTGGCTCAATCCCCGTCTCCCTCCTCGAAGCCAAAACTTGTCAGGGTTATGCCTGCAAATCGGTTCTCGGGACCACGAGGGGGAAACTAATTTGCAGCATTTGGCCAGGGTTCGAGGAGCCCAGCTCATTTTCACGACGCGCCAGCTCTGGCTTTAAACTTTGCCATCAGTCTTGCTTTTTGACAGCACGCTGGTTGCTTAGTGTCACACCAGTCACCCCCCCAACCCCATTTCAGTCCATTTCATCTCCACACTTTCACACTCCCAACCTTGTACTATGGGACAACTTGGGTTAAACAACTTTCCTTACAGTTTTAATGATTTATGAGGGCTCGGGGGAGATTAAACTGTACAAAATATGTGGGGGTTTATTACCGCTATTAATATTAACCCTGCAAAATCCTTGGCTGGGATCTCTGTTTCGGGTTTGCCTGCCACCGGACGGCTGAGCGGCCCTGAAAATGCCTGATGGCAAGAGAGTTGTCGAGAAGGGCAGTTAAAAACGTTGTTTCTGCAAGGGGAGGAGTACAAACCCCATAGGAAAAATTGTCAAGTAACGCATTATCACAACAGCATTGCAGGCAACGTGAATTCTTTCAGTAGTTTGTATGTGGAAAAATGTTGGAATTGTTGCACCCGTATATTTGTTATTTGGGCCAGGAAGCTTTTAAGCGAAATGTTGTGCACAGTGTTGTGATAACGTTGTGTGAAGGTTACACACGTACATGAAGAAGTGGAACCAAGTCCTTACCTGCGTGAGGCTGTTTCCCTGTCCAGGGAAGAGACCAGCAGATGTGAGGATGCATCCCAGCCAGAAAGGCTGAGGCCCTTCGCACGGACTGCTTAAAATTTAGCAGCTGGTTTTACCGATGGTTCTCTCGTGAATTTAGGCTTCCCTTCAGTCACCTGGTTTTTGTTTCCAAACAGGGGTCGTGGAGGTGAGCAAGTACACGGCCCAGGTTCAGCAGGAGCCAAAGGCAAACCTGGAGCACCAGTTGGGGGTCACGCAGCGCCCGAGGTGGAACCCCAGTCTGGCAGAGGCCCCCGCATTTCTCACACACCTGATGAGGGATTAACAAGCCAACGATCGGTCACACAGGTAAGCGGGCGTCACTCGCTGTCCGGGCTGTGACTCTGCGATTGTTGGCTGTTTGGATGATGAGGGAGGGACCCCTGCATGGTTAAAAGATAGGGATGGCTGACGGTCTTGAGCCATCTTGAGACCCTCCATTTGCCAACAAGGACGCTGCCAAAGCATCGCTGTTTATTCGTGCCACGGCCGCTGGTTAATGCACGTAAAGTGTCACTTTGAGGAACGTACCTTTTTTGGGTTAATAACCTCCCCCCCTGTGAAGTTTTGTGCCAAAAAAGTCTGTAAACTTGAAGCCCTGACCAGCGGATGTGTGAGAGAAGATTGCTGCTCTGCGTTTGAAGCAAACTGGACCAGGACCAGCGCTGTGCACCAGTAAGAAGCAGCTGTGCGGCTCCAAACATCCCCGAGGTGCACGTAGCCCCGGGCTTCCATCATCCATATTTACGTGCAGGAGCCTCGGGAGGAAATGTTCGATATACACAGCAACATGAGGCAGCCCCCCCGCGGCTTTGTCCTGCGTATGCGTCACACATGTGCTGGCCGCACTAGGAGTTGGGGTCTGTTTCCCACCCTGTGGCCTAACAGACGTTATCTGGCCTGATGCCCCCGACCCCCAGCGAACTCCCATCTTCCCTATGACAGGGTCCAGTGACATCAGTAAAGGTTTATTTGCTGCTGTGATGCTCCCTGTCACCTGAAATAAATGCTAACAATGCGTCTCAGAAGCCGGCTTATGAAACTTTTACGCACCAGCGAAAGCTTAAGTGATCTTTCCCAGGATTTGCCGCGGCCTACAGCACACAGGATGTCTGCTTATATTAATTTCATGCAGTTAAGGAGGCCAGCAAACTCATTTCAAGCTCTCCGTTCATTTGCGAACTGCTGAACCCTCAGTGCCACACCAACGTAAGCGACTGCGCTCCTGGCGCTTCAGTTTACATGGCCTACGGTCAAAATGTGGTGCACCTTCGAAAACTCCCCAAATCTGCACTTCACCACTGATACTGTTGTCCCTTTAACAAAAGTGGGGCAGGAAAGCCCACATTTTTGGCACGATGCTTTGCACAGCCATCTGGGAAGCAGCTTCATCTAATATTCTGCAGATTCGTGACCGGACGACGGACTGGGTGTTGGGGTGGCAGTTTAAGCAGACCTGAAGGCAGCTCTCCGTTCTGGGGCTCTGAGCACACAGAATGCAAAAAGTGATGCCTCCTGCCCTGTAACCTGCTGCAACCTCACAGTGTTCACATCTAAGAAGCAAAAATTTTGAAAACTAACTTGGAAAGTTAATGTATTATTATTATTATTATTATTATTATTATTATTATTGCTATTATTATTATTATTAGTAGTAGTAGTAGTAGTAGTAGTATTAGTATTATTATTATTATTATTATTAGTTTTCTTCAATAGCCATTGCACACAAATTTTGAGCTGAAATTATTCCTCCTGTCCTTTGATTCTCTCAAGTGTGATGTGAAAGCTTCCCTTGTCGGTGTTGTGGCCCAGAAAACGCCGTGGGCCCTTTGTGTCACCTGCAGAGGTGATCTGCGCTCCAGCTGCCGCGCTTGAGCATCTGCATCACATAACCCCGATGCGATGGTCATGTGACCCGGTCCAAGAAGGAAACGGCGCCCGTCCCCATCACTTCCATTGTGTTTGCGTTCTACACCGTCGGAGTCAAGTGTATGTCCAAGTCCTGCACCTTATCACTTAGGGTTTCGTCCACAAACTCACTTCTCTTCCATTCGGCTCATCGTAACAGCAGGCGTTTCCGACTGGCTCCCGAAACCATGGTTTCACGAGGGGACTGCGGACACCAAACTGTGGCGTGCATGTTTCTATCATTCTGCTTTATGGGAAGTGGCAGGACACAGAGTCTCCATGTAGTGTGGGGTCTGTCCATGGCCATCACTGCCCCTGCACAAGCTGTGCACCAAGGATGATCTGAACAGCACCATCTTCTAAATTTCCTAAAGAAAGAAAGGAGAAATTTTTCCCATGGGATGCAAATGTCGTTTCCGCGATGAGCACAAGTGGTATCTAATGGCAGTCCGATAAAAGCTTTTGTCGGATGCATTCCACGAAATAGGTCTTCATCGGAAAAGAAGAAAATGCTGCCTGACTGATGCGAGAAGAGGGGGGGAAAGTTGTTTTCTAATGATGTCTGTAGGAAAGCAGAGCATCGCAACTCCAAAACGCCACCCCGTCAGAACCCCCGTCTCCCTGGTTAAAACACGTTCTGCTAATCTGTTATGTTCCCGGCTCCTGCACTGCTCTCACACATATTATGAGCAATAAATAGTTTTTGGTAACACTTGCTCGGGGCAAGAACTCACGAATAATGAAGATGCTGGAGGTTGGAGGACATGCGAAGCGTCGCGGTGACTGCAGCCTCCCTCAGGTCGCAGCTGGAGCAAAACCTGATAAAAGTGAGCTTGAAACGTAGCAGGCGATGGTGACGGGGATCGTGCCCGGCTCTCCTCCTTAACCCCGTTCACCTTGTGTTCGGAGCCCAGCTGCGCTTATTAAATGAATCATGTTGGGCTCCAGCTATCGAGTCGCGCGCCGCTCGCTTGTCCGCATCAGCTGCGCAACTTCTTTTAGCCCCAGCTGAAGCATCGCATTCGTCTCGTGATGGCTTCCTTCTTATCTGTGCCTCCGTTTCAATAAATGTCAGATCACTAAAAGCCATTTATGTGTGCAAATGTGCAGGAGCTCCTTAAATATTGCAGCATTCCCGCCACCCCAAAAACAAGGAGTGGTGGAGTTAGAATTATGGCATGGAGCAAAGTCACGAGGGTTCCATCGGATATTCGGTAAATTGCATTCAGTTTATGCCTTTATTAGATGTTTAACAAGGTGTGCTGGCCGGCTGCGGCCCGGAGTTTCGAGTTACGGCAGCAGCGCGCCTTTCCCACCAAATAAAACAAATGTCAATAATGTTTGTGCGTAGGCATTTCTTAGAGGGCACTGCAAGTGTTATTGTTTTAGGTTTTACTGGGGGTCTGTGATCTCATCCATCTGAGACTTTATTTAGCCCCCTGGTCCTGTCGCCATCCCGCTCTCTCGCGGTCGCTCCCAGGGGGGTGACAGTAATGTCACACACCCGTGTGGCACGCCCATCTTTCACAGCCAAGCCTAAGCTTATTAAGGATGACTGCTTACCACGGTAAAGGATAATGTGTCCTTCACGTAGCCAACCTTTCTGCTTCTTGACACACGCGGTGACACGGCAGGCCCAGGTGTGTGTCCTTCACAACTTACTTCACACAGTCAGCCACTTATTTCAGCAACAAAGGGCGTCCACAGCATCTCTGTTTTTCAGTGTCTTGATGGCAGCCGTATTTTCTTTATCGCGCTTGAAGCAGCAAATTACATCGAAATAAGGTTACCGCGGTAAATGTGCTGCGCAGCGAGCGCCCGCCGTTCGTGTGTTAATTAAAGACGCCGAGCTGCTCCTGCGCTGCCCCAGTCTGGACCTCGGTGGCACTTTCAATTATTCACCACGCCCACCTGGCACAGCCGATGAGGCTGATCGCCCCCGACAAGGGCTTGCGCTCTCGTCACGCACGCCCCCCCAACACCCCCACCGCCCCCGCACCACGGACCAAAGGCCGTCCGTGACACGTGCCCGAGTTCTGACCCCGAGCGTCTCTGAGCCCACAGAGGTCCACAAAGATGGCCCGGGACCTCGTAAATAAACTGCCGTGTCGCCGTGTTTGGGGGGGTCACCGGTCTTCACCAGGGGACTCTGTCTGGGAATTTATTGACTGCACCCCTGCGGCCTCGAAGGCCTTTTAATCACCATTGGCCTCTTGTTTGAGAAATTATGAAAGAGCAGCAAGTTAACCTTCACCTCAGAGGAGTCGCCCGACGCCCCAGTCGGGGCGCACAGATTTCCTGCTCTGTGAACTGCGGGCAACGCCGCGACACAGCGGGATGTAGGTGCGATGCCCTCTCGGTCTGTAGGAAGTCGGCGTGTCCTCCCCGTGTTCGAGCGGCTTTCCTCCCACAGTCCAAAGGCCGATGTTTTTCAGGCGGACCGGTCACTCGCGTGCATGTAATATTATTTTACGCTGCAGTTTTCTCGCTCCATTTATGTCCGCTATGAACGAGGCCTAACAGCTGTGTGTCACTGAGCTCCGTTCGTGAGGAACACACCTGACCCCCCGCCTGACCCCCCGTGCAACACATCAGCTGCCTTGGCCAAAGGTGTCTGCTAACCGCTGCGTAAAAATGCCCCGGTTTTGTTTGAGAAAACTGTCCGAGGGGTAAACTGCGTTTGATTCGGGTTCACTTTCCTGTCCACTTTCCCACATTGTATTTTCCTGTGGTTTTCAGATGTGAAGTTGTGTCCGAGTTGCCCGCAGAATTCTTCCTGAAGGTCATGTGGTGGAGCTGCAGTAAACAAACTGCATTTATTAAAAAATCACACGTATGAAACACCGAGAGAAGCGCTGATGGACGGTGGCTTACAGGCCTTGTCATGTCGTGGGCTGCGTCTGCATTGCTGATTGATGGGTTCGTACAAGCTTGGAGATGGTGTGTGTGTGTGTGTGTGTGTGTGTGTGTGTGTGTGTGTGTGTTGCAGCGGGGAAAGGCACTCGGCCTGAGCACCATTACCCCGGTTCTGTTGTATTGAACTCCAGTAAGTGGAGCTAATAGGAGGTCAGCCTGTAACCCTGGGGAGAGCCATCATTTTTATAAGTTAAGACAACTATGTAATGAATCAAGCGATGCACGGCGCTCCTCCTCAAAATAGCTCGGCTACTTGTTAACGCCGTAATGTGAAGCTAATCCCGGTACCGGAGCGGGTTCCGTGCCCGCCGGCGGCTTTAGTTTTGCGGGCAATTTCCCCGCGGACCGTGCCGAAGCTGCGATCGGCGGAGCCTCCGTGCGCGCGCGGCGCCTTAAAGAGGGCCGGGGCGAACGGATTAGCCGTCGGGCGTCGGGGCGCCGGCGCGCTTTTGGTTAATCGCTGCGACCGCGGCTAAAGTCCCGCGGTAATTAGACGGAGCGGCCGGTTCGAGCGGAAGGACGACGGCGCCTGATTTATGGCGTCGCCTTTTCGTTCCTCCGGAAGACCACGGAAGGAACGGATCCACCTTGGCCGTCCCATTAAACGCGAGAACAAATGTTATCAATCGCGTGGAGGGAAGGAGAGGCGGCGCGGCGGCCCTGTTTGCTCACCGTAATGGATCTCGCCGAGCTGGAAGCCCTCAGAAAGATGTCGCGTCTCCTTTTTTGACTGATTATGCATTTTTTTCTTAAGCTATTCATAGAAGATAGATTCATCATTCCAATTTGTCAAGGCGGCACAGTTTTCAATTAATTATGTGTGGAGGAGCTGCATCCGTATGAGGTCTCTGTCAGGCCTGCCGAAGGCCTCATTTACAGGACACTAAATGAAGAGGTGTCCGAGGTGGCTGGCGCACCTGTAATTAATTTGATGAATGCCTGAGCGGCTCAGACCTCCTCCTCCTCCTCCTCCTCCTCCTCCTCCTCCTCGGCCCCGGCTCCACGCCGCACTAATTTGAGGGGTTTGCCGGCGCGGCGGACGGTCGATCCCTCAAAGGTGACGCTCCCGGCCGCCTGCCGTCCCCAACGCGGGGAAAAGGTTCGCCTTCCCCGTCGGCCGTGTCCTTGCCCTGGCCGGGGGGGGCCGTACTCGGGGGCCGCTCCTTTGACTTGAGCCAGGTGATGGGGGGGGGGTACCTCCACCCGACCGTACCTGGGCCTGAAGGTAGAGGTGTGAGCGGGCAGACAGCAGCCTGTGCTTAGAAGAGCACAAGAGGTGGGCGGGATCGTGGATTTAACCCCTGTTTTTGGTGTACAGCTGATGGGGTGGACATCAGTCATGGGGGGCAGGCAAGCAATGTGCCAGTTTCCCCTTTTATAATGACCAGCACCCCCCCGTCCCCAAAACACGGCGTAGAAGAATACAAGAGGCAGCTGGAAAGACGAAGCTGTTTCACGCGCTGCAGTTTTGGCAGCCTTTTGGTCTCCGTTTTGTTGCCTTTTCCCCCTAAACGTTGTCCTAAATGTCAGACGCGCTGCGCCAGTTGCTCAGCTCAGACATCCTTCAGATCCCCACGACTGAACCGGACAAGTGGTCACCGATAATAAATAAATGGTATGAACACATAAAAATAACATTAAAAGTTCAACGATAGTTTGTCAAGTTGGGGCTGCGGAAGCACAGGGTACGCATTAATTCCGCCTCATTCCAAGGACAATTTCTGTAAAAACGATTTTGCCGCTTTAAATAAGTTTAGAAGACACCCCGCCGCCGGAGTCAGCCTGCTATAAAGACACCGGACGAGTCCAAATGTTTAAGCGGCGCGATAAAATAAACAAGGAGTTAAACGGAGAAATCCGAGCGCCGGTGAGTCACACCGCTTGTACCTGCGGAAATGGGTTCAGGCGCGGTGGCTGCAGACAGACAGATGTAGAAATAAATAATAAAATGCAAATACCGGTGCACGGGAAATAAATGCAGGAAATTGTGCTCAGATGCTGCTTCGCTGCGGAGACGGGAGGGATGCGGTCGGGCCTACGAAATGAATCAAACTGTTAGACAAACCTGTAATTCGTGGCCTTAATCTGAAGGAGGGCTTGAAGCTCCGCACAGGAATAATTGGGCTGCTGCCACCGAATTCGGGCCCGCATTCTCACAAGTGGGAGGACCTCATTAGGCGGCGGGTCGCGCTCCCATGCGGCTCCATAAATCACGGGAAGACGCGGCTCCAACAATTAGATAGTTACGAGACCCTTGTGTCACCGGTGTTTTGCGGCAGCGCTGAGCAACCCGGGAGGCGACGGAACGTCTCGGTAAACCCGCCGTAATTAGTCTGCTCGGAAACGGGCCGAGAACGAAGGGCGGAAGGAGACGCGAGCGGAGTAATTGGGAGGAAACCCCGGCGAACTGCCCGGCCTCCCGCTTTGTTTCTCGACTCGGCGAGAGCAGCGCTTTACTGTCCCCTTTACCGCGGTGCGAAACACACGCGGGACCGGGCTTTCCTTTCCGTTGACCTGCGGAAGAGGCAGAAACGCGCGGCGGCCCCCTGCGAAATAAGGGTGCGCAAAATGTGCCTGCAGCCGTTCCTTAACACCTTGCTTCTCGCGTCGGCCCCGATTTGGGCAGCTGCTGCCGCTCCTCCTCCTCCTCCTTCCTCTGCGGTCCAATTCCGGGCATTAGAAGTGACCCCTGTTATCAGGTCACGTGACCACTGCCAGCTGATGGCACGCTGGCCATTTTCAGGGTTAGGTGCTTCATGCCTTATAGAGAGCAACAGTGACCCCTGGTGTTCAGTGTCCCTGTTCACTTGCCGCACCTTCCGATGCCCCCGGGGCAGAACTGCTGCCTGTGGATGTTGGAACGCAGGAGCCCGTGTGACCCCGGTAGCGGACAGTAGTGGTCCTCCTCTTGTGGCTCTGCACCCCCTCCCTACCGTCCAGGCCGATGGGCCTGATAACCCCTGCCCCACTGCTGGCACTAGAGGCCGAGGAGCGGGGGGGGTGTCAGGTGAGGGAACCTGTTGAGCACAGCAACATACAGCCTGGTGCGTCTGAGGCCCAGCAGCTCTGTGGGTCCTAAGGAGATGTAAAGTGATCGTTGTGTGCGTGTCCGCCACCCTCTGGAACCTTGATCTCTGTCAGCAGCGTAACCAGCAGCAAGGAGAAGCAGAGCAGGGAAGTCAGACAGATGGCTCGAGAGCAGATAGTGAAACACACACACACAGTGCTGGTTCACAAAAGGAGTGCTGGAAGTGGGGAAGAATAAAATACAGTAAAAACACCTCTGCAGAATTTCCATGTCAGTCCTGCCTGTGAGGAAGCAGAGAGTCTGTGGTCCACGAAGGTCAGAACTCATCAAGACCGGAACACAAAGTCAGTCAGGTGTTCGATCCACCACATACGCACACGGTGTGTTTCCACTGTGCCGCTTCACTGGAGTTGCTCTGCTTCGAGGCTCTGCCGGCTACCCGGCGACGACACGGCCGCTGCGATGCTTTCTCCTCAGCAGCGGTAGCTGTAGGGCCTACGGGGGGGTCATCACAGCTGGAGGAGGTGGAAGGACCAGAACATCCAGCCCACAGCGGCACAGTGAACAGGCCGCTCACCGGTCTACTGTGTATGGGTTTGTGGTTATTATAGACAGCATGTACTTACATATGTAGGTGTGTGTGTGTGAGAGAGAGAGAGAGAGAGAGTGTTTTACAACCTGTCCTTACTGTGTTTTTACATGTGTGTGAGGTGATGAGCAGAACACCCCAGCAGCACATTGGCCCCGGCTGCTGTTCACTTGATTTATATCTCTACCGACAACGATCGTTTCCTTCTCTGTATGTCAGTGGCGATTACAGGCAGGGCAGCTACAAGAGAAATGTCACACCATGGAAGCCGACGGGGCGGAAAGTTCTGGCGGCCGCTGGGGGGGTCACCGGTCCCCCCGCTGCCCCCTCTGTGCCCCTGGTACACTGATCTAAGTGACTGTGGAGCTGTGCCACCGATCAGCACGTGCGCGCGCACACACACAGTCGTTCTAACTAATGTACTAATAATCTCCTGAAAAAGTTAACTAGTAAACCTGTGACTTTTCCACAGGAATTTCCTATGACCTTACAGTGGAAAGCGTGGTGTGTGTGCATTGTGTTAGGATAAAACTGACAGGTTCCCAGACAAAAAATGTTACCTAATAAACCAAAGTTAAAGGTATTTATTAGCGGGACACTGGTAGCACAAACTTTTTTTGTTATATTGCCATGAAAAGTATTGAATTCAGTCACTTATTATCCAAGCTGACTCCATGATTTCTGTTGCTCCTTTGCGGAGCATCAGTGTCACTTTGAGGACTCCAGCTATTTATGACGGTGTCATTTAGTCTTTAAAAGCAGGTGGTATCATCTTAAAAAGCAAGCTATTATTTACTTTTTATGCCTGTATGTACAGTGCATCCAGTGAATATTATATATATGTAAAAGTTAGTTTTCTTACAAAAGAAGCATCTGGTCAGTGAGTAAAATACCTGCCGTGGCCATAAAATGGCTGCGTTTCTGTGAAAAAAGCATCGGAACCAAATAATATTCCGGCCGCATGAAAAAACCGCGCATTCTATTGCGGGTTTCGCTCGTGAAGCCCTTAGATGAAGAAAGGGGCTGAAAAGCCCGCTCAGCCCAGCGATTCCCGCTCCCTTTTTAATCCCAAGTTGTCCATTAGCAGCGCACAGAGGGAAATTTAACCCCGAACTCGCAGCCAACTCCTCAGTCCAACGCACAGCAATTTAACAGATTTTAAGGAGACAGACAAAATTTTACAGTTCATCCGTCAGCGCTTCCCCGTAACGGTCCGGGGCAAAGGTCTTGTCAGCCATCTGCAAATACAGCGCACATCTCGGTGCGTAGATTGCTTTTTCATAAATTAAATTCCGCTGTGCTGTGTCAGCAGTTTGCAAAATCACGCCGTCCGATTTAAAATCTCGCCTCGGCAACCTGATCGCATTTATTGCTCATTGTGAGACCCCGGAGTTCGGCCGAATCGATGTTTGTTTTTTCTGGCAAAAGGGGGAAGGTTCATATTTCGTCATGCATGATACGCGATGTGCACCGCATATACAGCACAATTCCCATAAGCACAGGTGCCGTTGTGCTTCAACTGTGCCATCGTGCTACGGTTTACTGCTTACCGGAGCTTTGGTGTCGCTTGGACGCTACTTCGCAGACCGCCGGCAGTCCGAGACCGCGTTAACCCGAGGCCGTACTGTACTCGCGGTCCCCGCCGCCACGCCGCTAACTGTCCACATTAATGTACACATACTGTCCTGCCATCGTCACTGACAAGCCGACCAATAAAGAGCGCGGTTCGCTTTATAGCCCCTGACACCCGACCTGCCCAGGTGTAACCACAGGAGGGGTCAGCGCGTCGGCGCAGCGCCGGGGCCCAGTAATAAGGTCAATGTGGAAACATCCGGAAGGCACGATCGCGCCGTAAACGCAGCGAGCGGGAAGCAGCCGCGCCGTATGCTGCAGACTCCAACCCCATCGAGTCAATTGCCAGAAAACACGACATGACCTTTCAGATCCATTGAGCGTCAGCGGCGAGCGGGACTGGCGTGTTTTCCATTTCACCGCACGGCGACCCCCGGGGGCCTCCAGCCTCGGCCGGGAGTCGGTCGCGGCGCGGGCTGCACGGGAAGGGGGAATAAAAACACCGACATCCACACTGACCCTTATTTACTCCAGATATTAATCTCACATCATAAACGGTGCGACTGAATGCGCGCAGGTATCAGCTTATAAGGAGGAAAGACTCCACCGCTCGACACCAGGGAACAGGTGCCGCTCCCGGTTAAATGCGAGCCCAAGCGCTGTCACACCTGGCAGGTATAAGCCTTCCCTCATCTTCCTCGAGCAAAACTTAAAAGAACCCTGACGGTTTGCTGCTGGAGTAAAACACAACCAGACTGAAGTAAAAGAACCGGCAGTTACGGTGTACAAGGCGCTGCACGACGGGGCGGATGGTCGGCGGTTTCAAATGTTCGACAGGAGTTGAGTCGGGTTTGACGTCTCCACGTGAATGAAGGCAGAAACAAAACATCTCAGCTTCCTGTTCACATGAGCAAAGCGGCTGGAAGAGCTCAAGGCTGAAATGGACACCGACTCTCCCGCCCTGACTGAAGAAGAAGAAAGTGACCCGGTCAGGGTGAGAGACCCCGTCCTCGCCCCGGGAGCCCCTCTCCGGTCCTCCACCGTGCATCCGTGCCGGCTCTCCGAGCAGACGAGTCACTGCCCCGTCTGAGAAGTTTGACAGAAACGTTTTGTGAAATGAAAAGAAATCCGTGGGCTCCGATTCATCGCTCGCAACGCTTGCCGTTTAGTCCGTTTTCCGTCTCCATGTAAAGGCCAGGGTGTAGCTTGCTGCCCAGCACGTGCGCATGGAAGGGAGCCTAGCAAACCACAAAAACAGGTCAAGTACGTATAAATAAAGCATCGTTTCTTCGGTGTACTGCATGCAAAGAGCAGAAGTTCAGCTGTGAGAGACGGCTGCTGCTGCCCAAGAGGAGCTGACAGGAGTGCTGGCCTGCGTTTCAGACGACGGCCGCAGCAGACACGGGCGCTGCTTTTACCCCAGAGTAACCCTCTCTCATGAGAACCTTGGTAATATATTGAGCTGCCTACCACATGCTGGCGAACCAACAACCCCCCACATAGAAACGGCCTCCCAGGTCCTCCGTCTAGCTTCTGGAAGCAGCACCGCTGGGAACGTGGGAGGCATCGGTAACAAAAAGGCCTCGGGAAGCGGCCGCGTAGACCCGGGAGTCCCGTACGTTTGTCTGCTTTTCTTCTAGTTCGCGAGCTTCCCGACAGCAAGGTAAAGTTTGTCTTTAGGATCGTGTCATAGGATGGGCGACAGAGGTAGAGCTCTTTGAAGAACAGACGTGAATGCACCTTGGAGCAGCTCGTACGAACAGAGGCGTGAAAAGGCTGTGGGGTGGGGCTTCATCCTGGCACACCGCTGTCTGACATGAGCGCCTGGGGATCCAGGGGTGCTGTGACCTCCTGCTGTACTGAGCGCTTCCTTCCTGTGGCGCTAAGAGCCTAACTGCATTTCTGTGCAGCGAATCAGGTCAAGCTGAAGCCCTCTGGATCGCTGGGCATTCCTGCCGAAGCCTCAGAGCCCCCTGCTTCGGTGCAGCAGATCGGAGCGCGGTGAACGCGAGGAGGCCTGACCCCGACGTCGGCGGTTCAGGGCTCCCGGCTCGGGCTCCCCTTTCAGCGTTTGTGATGGACGAGCGATCATCTTGGGTCCCGTCGCGTCCGCTCAAGAGTCACTGACCGACAACTCAGGGCTCTCTTTAGTCAGACGGCGGTACGTTTTTTCCTTCTTAAGTCACCCGGTGCAAAACACTGCCGCTTGACGGAAGGAGCCGTCCTTGTCACACAGGATCTCCAGGGAGCACTGCGGCTCGCTCGCTGACCAAAGTGCAGGGGAAGAGCACTGACCTGAAAGCTGACGCGAGGGCTGAGGACGCGTCGTCTTCCGTCCAGGCCGTCCCGCGTCCCGCTTCCTTTCTGAGGCCCGGCGATGGAGTCCGGAAGGCAAACTCCACAACAAACAAGAGCTAAAGCGGCGCAATTAAACCCGGGGTCAGCCGAGGCGAGGAGCTCCCGAACTTTGGTCGCGCGGGTCAAAGAGCCGTGAAGGTCAAGCTCACCGACAGCACTTTTTCCTCTGTTTTTTAATCCGGTAATGATGATTACCAGCATGAGCGACAGAATTTTGCCAGCATGGCCGCTCTCTCCACATTTCTAATCGAAAGCCGTCCCCTGCGTACGCGGCCGCGCAGCCCAATATAATGAGACCGAAGGTCGTCTTCAGCAGATCAGCGCCGACCTCTGTCCGACGTGGGGATGTGTAGGCTTTAAAATATATTAACCATACAGTGTCTTTTTGTCATTAGGGTCTGGTGCACATTACAGAATGTCAGAAAGATGGATTTCTCAGAGTGCGGTGCAGCGGAAATGGAAGTCAGGACCTCCACGGACAAAACCTTTAAGGTTGTTTTGAAGCCTGACCTTTGACCTTTGCTAATGGCCCCGTCCGTCAGCGCGTTTTGCACGGGAGCTTCGCTTCGCAGCCGCGCACGCATGCGGCTGCTCTCTCCAGCCTATTTGTGCCGCCTCCCCCTCCTCTAAGACCGACGGCCGAACCCCGGCGCACGACAGGGGTAATTCGGGCTTTTTGCAATTTACACAAAAAAGGGGAGAAATTAAATCCTGACCGAAAGCGATCCTCGAAGTACGGCGAGGGCCTCCTTCCAGGCGCCGGGCCGCAGCAATTTGCCACCCGGAGGGGAGGGGCGCAGGGGTGCCGTCTTAATAGGAGGGCCGCTCGGCCCCGGGCCGTCGTTCATCCTCCGGGCGCTTCGGCCGTCTTGGCGGCGAATCCCCCGCCTCATTAAGACGGAGGAGATTAATTGACCGCTTCGCCGCAGGACTTGACCAACTTTGCGAGGCGCCACCCCAATTAGACCCCTCGGACCTCCGCTCGGCGGGGAAGACGCCTCCGAGCGGGGAATCCGTTCGCCGCCATCACCATTGGCCTCTGCAGCCGTCTGAGAGAAAACGCGTTTTCGTCCGTCTCCGTTGCGAGACGCGGCAGAGACCCGGAGAAAACAAAGCGCTTTTACGCGAAAGCGCAGCTGATGCTCGCTGTAGATTCCTTTAACGCTGGAGCTGATCGAGGCCACAGTTTACAGAAGTTCTGGAATGAACGCCTTTCCTGTCCAGGGCGTCTCTCGCCAGTGCCCTTTGGAGAACCGGGGCGTTTCCTTGACCGCTTCCGCTTCCCATAATGCCCCCGCGGTGCTCTTCTCCGCCCCCTGTTGGCCAGACTGTCCCAGCAAAAGCCCGCACCTGTGCTGCGTGGCCGTCATTCACGACCGCCTCGCAGCTACGCTTCCTTCCCCAGGACGCACTAAGTTACGCTGCAGGGCGGCTCAGGAGCTGCTGTTCTGCCGTTCGTTCGAAACGAACGCCCATTTATTAAAGAGAGGTGCAGTGACCACAGGCAACATCTCCTCGTGTCTTCGGTTCGCTGCAGAAATTTAAATGTGCCGCGTACATAAGCAGTCCGACGGAACCCATTTCGACCGCTAACAGCAGTTACGGCGAGCGTGTGAAGGAATGAGTTTCAAGTACGGTTGCGGATATTTTTCGTCACTTCTTAGATGAGCTCGAGTTTCCACGATTAAATGAGGTGCATCGTTGTATTGAATAAAAATGGAATGAATATTCAGATCCCAGTCACGAGCACCCAGATTCTCTGCACTGCCTGTATCCTGGGTTCTGTACAGCCAGAACTCTAACTAGCCGTTCGGGTCGCATTTTACTTTTCGCTTCCTTTTGTGTTTAAACTCGGCACTGGAAAAAATAAATCAGGAAAAGAGGCTAAATGGAGGCAGTGAGCTGGGGTGGATGCTTATGAGTTCTGCCATCCAGTGTCGCACCGATGAGACACCTCGTGGGGGTTTTGTTGCCTTCCTACCTGCAGTACCAGAGCTCAGCGGGCACAGCTGGCATCAGAGCTGGCGTGCAGGACGGCGCGCGGCCGGGGGGGGTGGCGCCCGCTTCGAGGACAGGCTGCCAACACCTGACACTGCTCCGCAGAGCTGACATTAGAGGGAGAGCGCAAACACGCGTGCGAGGCGTGCGGGAGCCCAGCTTCACTCACGTCACTCCGCTTCAGCCCCTTGCGGACCTGCAGCTAGCCGTATGCTAATTTGTCGGCCCTTTTTACCATGGGCCGACTGGGCCTCCTGGGTGAACTGCCTGAGTCGCTTGACATTTTTCTGGCTCCAATTAACCTTCAGTTTGACTCCCAGTATATTCTGTCTTTGTGGATCGTCTCTCCGCAAGGCAGGCGGCCGCAGAGCCGAAGAGGGAGGCGGCTGCTCCTGCTCGATGCCGCCTGTCTGAGGGCCTCCGTGGTGCCGTGGCTCACGTTTCCAGGACAGAGCAGCAGATGAAGCGACACACAAGGTCCGGTGTGGCGAAGTCACGGTGCCGTCTTACGCATTTATTCTGGGTTTTGACCCAGACTCCGGGAGCTGGACGCCGCATCTCCTTCCGCCTCTTACGTGCAATACGATCTGCATTACCCAGACGTTTTCAGGCAAACTGACTTTATTTACACCATTTAGCTTTTATTCCGGCTTCCCACACCAGGGTGTTGCGCCGGTGAAGCGAGAAACAAGCGGGGGGTCTCCCGGTGCAACCGAAGGCCCACACTATGCAGCCCGTGTCCAGCAAAACATTGCATCTGATTCAAAGGTGCCGCAACGGCCTGCGAGTCGACCGCTCGGCTTCGGTTCCACCACTGACGCGCGTGCGCCCGTGGACCTGCATCAGTGAGCTGCACAAAAAAGAAGGAGATTTCTGCGTGAATTCTGCGGGCGCTCCAACACTAAATATTACCGCCTCACCTCAGCTGGAAGTTGCAGAAGATGAACAGATGACTCCTTCCCATTTGGGTAAGACGTGTGTACTTTCGTGTATGCCGCAGTGTGTGTTACTCCCACAGATGTTTCCCCCCAGTACATTAATACACGGTGTGTGTGTGTGTGTGTGTGTCTTGTGCTGTTTATCGTGTGCTATGTGACTATACTGCATGTTCATTTAAGGGCTCGGTATGTTCTGCCGAGCTAAAGACGGAAATACTACACACAACCCGAGAGAACTGATTCCAGCCCACATAAGGATCTTTTTGTGTTTGTCCTGCTGCCATTAACCCTAAGTACATAATAGTAATCTTATTTTGCTGCTTTTTCGTCCGCTCCGATACGAGGACGTATTATCCAGGATTGTGGCGACTGCAGTCATTGACTCTCTTACAGCTACGGACAGGGCGTCATCTCCACCCCCGCGGTTCACGCCAAGGCCATGCGAGTGTCTTCATGCGAGAAGTCGCCTCCTTTCAAGCGCAGCACACAGTGCATCGCCCTTAGCGCTTTGCGCGTATTTTTATCTCCAGCCTTTAACCATCTCTGTGACAGAAGACAAAGGTGATGAAAAGCCGCAGCAAAGCGCTGTCCTGCTTCCCATTCAGGTGCGGCGTGCAGGTCTGTGTTTGGGACGGGGCCTCGGTCTTGGGGGGTGGGCGGTAGGCGTGTGTCTATGGCCACCTGGATGCTCTGCGGTCCTCGTGTGTCGTCCACGTGTCGGCCTCGGGTCGGGAGCCGGACGCAGATGTAAAACGGGGAATAAACGGCAAAGGCAAGCGGTTTCTTTGAAGCACCGATGAACACTGGCGAAAAGACAGGAAAAAGCTGAATAATTGAGGCGTGGGGGCTGCTTCTGTGTTGCTAAACTGCAGGAACCTAAGTTCAAACCTAAGCAAAATATAAATTCTCCTTTGACTGTACAGCACTTCACAAGGATGTATTTCAGTAGCTGTGCAGCTCTTTGTTTACCGATGTATGCACTTTCATCCATCCATCCATCCATCCATCCATCTGTCTGACCATTATTCTTCACTGCTTTATCCTGGCCAGAGCCATGGTGGATAGGATACCCCCCCCAGAGACACACACGCGCACACAGGAGACCCCCTATGACTCGAGGAGAATCTGCAAACCGCACCGCATGAGCTATAAACCGTAGAAGCATCTGCTAAAAGGGCAAATTTGAACGTAGTGAACGCAATGGTCATGGTCATGGTTTCCCCACAAAGATGCTGGAGGGGCAGTGTAGCTGCAGAGTTCATTATAGTGGCAGTGGCAGCACCACCGGTAGGGGTAGAGGTAGTAAATGCAGGCAAGAGGCATGTAGATCGGCAAACGGTTCCATGTTGCAGGGTCACACAGAGGTCACGGTCACGGTCGCCTCACGGAGATGCTGGGCGGCGAGAGCAGCTTAATGCAGGAGGCATTAAATATTAAAGTGAGCGAGTCGGGAGGAAACGGCTAAACCTCGGACGCTTCAAATGGGGCGGAGGGGCAGGCGCTGGAGCGGCTGTAGCCGTCGCTGCTTCATTATTCATCTTTCTCACAAATACAGCACATTACCTTTGCACTTAACAGCCTCCATAGTTTATTCATAGGCTTCCTTTAAACCTCCAGCTTCCTCACCGCCTGCATCATTGCTGTCACGCGGCGGCGGCGGCGGCTGCCAAGTTTATGTTACTAAATGTGTGGTTCGGACTCTGTTAGCAACTGCATGAACGGAAGCCGTTTGCCGTCGCAGTCGCTCTGCGCAGCCACAGACTTCATACGTGGAGAAATGCATAGAATTTGCATTCGGCGTATTTACATGCGTGCATGTGTTCCAGCCTGTATGCATGTAGCGTTTGCTCTTTTCCACCTCAAATGCTTCTCCGCTTCCTCACCTCATTGCAAAGTCGCACCTTCGGAACAGGTAGCCCGGTCTACACTCCACGCTACATACTGCATTAACAGTTATGGCAACAGTTACTGGTTGTTGGTGATGCCAAGAAAAGCCGCTGCAGAAGGGATGAGCCAGATGCGAAGGCCTGCTGGGTATTAATGCGTTCTTCTGCGGCAGAACACTGGGGTTCTCGGCAGCCTCTCCAAACACAGCCACCGCACATACTGCATGCACACAAAACTCAGGGGCCTCTACTCGGGCAGGAATGTCTCGAAACAGCACGAAAGCGGTTGTTGGAAATATGAACGATTTAAAAATGAGTTGCGGGATGAACGGGCGAATGTGTGGGCGAGGGGGTGCGGGGCGGCCGCTCTTAGCGCGCCGGCTGCACGGCCGGCTGCACAGCATTAGCTCCACTGCTAATGTTCATGATATCATCGTTGTACGCGGTGCGGG
Organism: Heterotis niloticus; assembly: GCA_018136845.1. Lineage (NCBI taxonomy): Eukaryota > Metazoa > Chordata > Actinopteri > Osteoglossiformes > Osteoglossidae > Heterotis > Heterotis niloticus. The sequence continues at coordinate 25,263,915 of CM030903.1, forward strand.
TCACTGCCTCGCGCAGCAGCACACGGCGGGCAGCATTTCGGAGGATTCGCTCCGGGCTGCACCCCCCCCTCCGCCATCTATATTTCATGCAGCCTTGGCTCAGGGTTTTCCACACCGGCCACGTCCTGTTTGAGCCTCACGATTCTTGCAAAAAATATGCACAGTTGAGACGCAGAAAGCAGTACAGCAAATGCTGGAATTTTGCAGAATGGACTTTGCGTTTATTGTTCACTTTAGCAAAAGCACTAGAATTAGTAGGCAAGGACAGTAGGACTCCCGACAGCACTTGGCTTTGACACCACTCTTGTTCGAGCCCTTCGACTAACTTGTCATAGTAACTGACCTTTTTTGTGATTTGAAACTACTCCATTTTGCAGCTATAATTCAGCTTTCTGTCTGGGATCACAGTGCTGCTTTAACCCTGTTGCTCCGCAGGTGCGAACGGCTCTCATGGCGACGCATCATTTAAGGTTGGAGGTGAGGGGAAGGCCGTCCGCACGTGGAGCTGCTTACGTGGCCTCTCGGCACCGCTGCTGCTCAGGGCAACTGGACGCCGGGAACGGGAGAGTCGCTGATCTCGGACACCGGCTGCCGTGGGAGGGTGCGGGTCGCAGCTGAAAGCCGCAGCGCCTGTCCTCACGAGCCCCGCCATTTCGCGTGTCCTCCTTTCGGCCCTCCGTCCCATGGAGGTTATACAGAGCCCGAAACGCACTGGGCGCTGAGGGGCTTCGGCGATGTCAATCAGGATAACGCCTTTCGACACGCTGGCGACGGCGCTGACAGGGCAAGGTCATGTGTCACACGTGGCTCCCGGCCAGCAAGGGGGCGAGCGCTGCCAACGAGCCCCGCGACCCACCTGCCACCCACGCGGTCCCCCAGCGCTAGAGGCACAGTGCACCCTGCGTGAGCTTCGGGGGTCCTCGCGGCCGCTCGAGGATCAGAGCTACGCTCCGACTCCACCGTCCCTCTCCGCTCTCCCATGAGTCCCGCAGTTTGACCCGGTGTCACGAAGCTTTTCGCCCCCAGGCCCGGCCAGCGAGTCCCGTATTCCAGAGGAAGAGGAGTGGGGAGCCGCGCGAGGGCACGGCAGCATCTTCTCGCAGCGCCAGCCCCTCCACACTGATGCAAGTTGATGTAAACACAGTTAACCTTGGGTCTCGGGAAGTGCATCGCCCAATCAGACGAGTGCGACGGGGGTAACATGGGACACCGCTGTCCTTCCCGGGTACAGCGGGCCGACAGGAATGACGCTGATGGAAAGTGGCACGGTTACGATAAACAGCACTGCAGAGCTCTAAAAAATAAGACTTGTGCCGATCACCCCGAGTCCATCTGCACGTTCATCCGCAAAACCTTTGCATGATCTAAACTGAGAGAAGTTATGCCTCCCATTTTTAATTTTGAGCAGTTCTGTCGACATCGTCTCTACGGTGACGCATCGCTGTGATCCTGAGGGAAGATTTGCTAACCTCTGCGTGTGAGACAGGAGGGGTAAACACAACCAGGATCGGGGCTATAAAAAGCTTAACTGCCTCAGTCTGGAGGGCCATACTCACAAAGTGCTCGTGTCTCTGGTGCTGTCTGTAGTGCTGCAGGGACAGAGGTGGCCGCGTCCCCTCGTCTTCGCACCAGCTACTTCGTGCCGCATTTTGCACCGTCCCTTCAAGTAGAGGCAGCTGGTCCGGGTTGCACAAAGGAACTGGTAGGTGCTTGGCACTGCAAGTGTCACTAAAGTAAGCACTTTAACCATCGTGCAAGAAAGTTGCTACTGGCTTTTAAAATCTAGCAAGTCATTTCACATACTCATCCACTCATCACAAATAACCGCTTGTCCAGCGTAGGTTTGAGGCTCAGCATTTTTTTATACTTCTGTCAAACCTAAAGGCTCATTTTCAAGCCGTCAATGTGAGTCACATGAACAGAGTCAAATTTAATCTCACAATGAGAACTTCCTCCATGTGTGTCTTTCCGGTATTCGGCTGAAGGAGATGTTGGACTCCGGCAATCCGGCCAAGCGCCGCAGCCATCGCCCTGTGAGCCTTTCAATGTCGCACTGCAGCCGCTGCTGATGGATCCACGCTGCCGTCTCCGGCCGGTTATGAATCGCGTTCGCCTGGGGAGCTGACGTTTAATCAATAGGCGCCCGATCTGCAGCCGTGACCCGGCGCCACCGGGATTCGTTTTGTTTCCTCACCTCCCTTAGGCTGCGGCACTGGTGCCCACGACCCGGTGCGCTAGCAGCAACTCGACAGCATTCGGAGAGAACCGGCCGCGTCGGACCCCAGTTCACCAGGCTGTTCCGACGAGGCCGGCATGTCAATGGCTCTGGGGGAAACGGGACGCCGGTCTCTGGGGGGGGGGGGGGGCTCAGCTAGAAAAAAAGCCGGCTTCTGCAAACATTTAAGTCTTCTTCCAGTTAGGGGAATCTCTGGGATTCCGTGCACACGTGCGGAGACACACGTGGGCACCGCTATGTTCGCAGCGCGCTTCATGCACGCGGCAGTCCTCCGGTACGCAGCCGTGCCCCGGATGGGGAGTTAGGGCGACCCTGCTCCGCCGACACGGCTCAACACTGCCATCTACAGGCACCAGAAGCAGCTGCGCCACAAGCCGCTTTCGTCGCCCTCCGTCCATCCATCCCTCCATCATCCAAAGCCACTAACAGGTGCTTATGGGAGAGGGGTGGAGGCATGGATGGGCAGTAGTCCTCAGCTCATAAAAACTGAAAAGTATTTCTTCAGTAACTTCCGATACATGAAATATTTTGAAGAAAAATGTGTGATTTTTTTCATTGCTTGTATTGAATGAAAAGCTGTATGTTTGCATTTTACTGTACAGTGCTGTACTTCCAAGTGTAAACTGATATTACTATTATTTTTTATTTTTTTATTTTTTTTAAATTATTATTATTATCATTATGGGCCAATCACTAGAGGTAGTTTATCACTGTATGTTGCTTTGGAGAAAAGCCTCAGCTAAAAGAATAACTGCAGATTCATGCATCACTGAAACATTTATCGTATTCGTTTTTGTTTGATGTGGTTTCTCTACCTTCCGCAGCTCCCGTGTGTCCAGTTTCCGGCTGGACCGCCGACCACCTCAGAGCCGCCTGCGCAGAGTCAGTGACATGAGGAACCCATGTAAGGCAGTGTTCGCATTTAGCACTGAGGCCGCGGAGGCCGATGCACATCCCCCTGCCGCTGTGGGATGTGAGGTTGGCAGCTGACAGCCACGCGGTCGCATGAGCCAGAGGCAAGGAGATAATGAGAGGGCTCCACCGAAGGGGTGACGGAGCGATGGGCACCATCATGGCCTGCATCCCTGCACGATTTCACAAAGGGAAAAAATAAAAACCGCGGTTGCTTTCCTTACACAGGAAGGGCGAGAAGGAAGCAGACCGACGTACCGAATGCCTAGTGATGGAATTGTCTCGTATGAACCCTTCATTACACATCAAACTGGGAACCATAACAGGATGTTCAGATACGTTCAGTTACTCAGCAGCTTTGGCCACATGTGAGCTTAATGGAAACATTTCAGTTCTTTCTGGAATTAATAACATCAGTGGCTTTTTAAAGAATGGACACTCTAAGATTTTCTGTGTTTGTTGGCAGAAGAAGCATCTCCGAATGTGAAAAGGCTACAAAAGTGAGGCCCTAGAATAAGGACGCTGGAGACGGAGAACATTTTTCAGGGCGTGAAATCAGCTAGCACTGACCCACATGCTGCTGTGCGCATCGCATCCGCCAACACAGATGCAGAGGGTGAGCACCGCGCTCCTGAATGGAAGGTGTTCGTGAGGGTGCGTGCACTAACAGAAAGGCAGCTACACGCCTGTGTCAGGTAACAACGTGCTGCAGTGCACAAGGTCTGACAACCTGGGCTACGCGGTCCAACATCACGTGGCACCGCGCCCAGCCGAGTTTGTCCATCAAATGAATTTAAATAGCTGGGGTCCAAACTAAACTCTTTTGACACTTTTGACTCTTAAAGAGGGCCAGGAGAGTGTGTACCTGAGCTGTGATTTTATGACTATTCATAAAGTGGGGCAGTTCATGGCAAAGGTCTGGTAATGTGCAGCCATGAAGCCCTGCAGAGCAACCAAGTCTTCCCTTTCGATGTTCCTCGCCATGACCTGCAGGATACCTGCGCAACTCAGTTTTTGTCTGTCACTGCCACCTCCTATAGGGCTGTTATTTTTTTACTTAGACTAATTTATCATAATAATTCACTATATTTTTTAAAAATTCAGAAAATATTTAAAAATTTTTTTACTTTATATTTGTTATTCACAAGGTGTAACTAATATATTTGTTCTCAGCCCGATTTATACATTTCACTGCGTTAATGACCCCCTTACAGCTGCCTTAGTAAACTCAGTTTAACAGGAACACCCAGAGCGGTAATCCAGGGGTCATCGTGCAGTAAAGTGAATCTGGAAAATGTGTCTTACTGTACAGCACACTGTGCACAAATGTTCATTTGACTTGAATATGTTTATGGCAGCTTCACCTGTTCCACCGCCAGTGCCTTTGTTGTGTTTCTTTGTGGAGAAGTCCACCCGCCGTGTGGTTCGCCCAAGGTCGAGGACAGGAGGGACGGCCGATTCGTCTCTCGACGCCCCGCGTCTTCCTGGCAGCACCGATTCACTTAAACTAGGGCAGCACGATGTCTCCGGGGGGTGTGCAGTCGCCCCCCTCCTGCCCCGCCCGGGTGCGAACCTGGCCTCCGCGTAGACTGTGGTTAACCCAGCGTTTGTCAGATCACACGCAGTTTAGCTCAACTTTTGACTCCAAGCCTGCCGTATTGTTGCGAAATGTCCAGCGGCCTCTTCCCATGAGCACTTGCTGTAATTCCAGCAGGAAGATGGCGCTGAAACCTCCTTCTCCATCGCCTTCAGTCAGTCGCAGGTTCCCGTGCCTCCACCATCGTCCCTCACTACGCTATTTGCGTAAACGTGCTCATGGCACCGCATGCTAATAAAAGGTTCACTTTCCAGCTGCTGTGAAGCTTCTTGTTGGCAAGTGGACAACTGCTTTCAGACAGCATTGCACAAAGAGAAACCCTGCCCTTAGGTTACAACAAGCTGTAGTTCTTCAAGTTCCACAAAGTAAAGTTGTACTGCGGGGGTCTCGGCTGCAGGGTTTAAGAGAAGGATTGTTCTCCGGCAGAAAGCAGTTAAGACGCTAATCCAGGCCCCCGACTTCCTCCGCTTCTGCCCCTCGGGCGGCCGCCTTGTTCCACCCCACTGCATCCTTAGAAACAGTCTTGGGCGCCGCGACCCGCATGAACTCTGTCTTGTTTCTGCTTTTTAATTTCTTCTGTCATCTTTTTTCTTCCCAGCATGAGATGTGTTCGCTGGTCTTGCCTTGGCCTCATTAGCCGCATGGGTTTAAGCCGACCGGGGTCCCTTTGGGCCCCGGCTCTGGCCCAGATTACACCTCCTGCACCCAGGCGACTTTGCGTGTTCCTGCGCTCTGGTCGGGTGCACCAGGTCTCCCCCGCAGGGCTGCCAGCTGAGACGGAGGCAGGAAACTGTGCAAAATAATCCTCGAGCGCCACACTGATGCACGACAGCAACTTCCTGGAAACGCCGCCGCTTTTCTAGTCCTCGTGCCCCTGCCGTACACCGTTTACTCTGCACATTTCATCGTAACCTTCCCGAGTTCACTTTGCTTTATTGTTGGAGGCGCGCAGGCATATGTAGGCCCTAAATGTGACAAAAATATTCCTACTAGTGGCCTTAATATTGGCCATGGTGGGGCTTCTCTCCAGCTTCCTACCTTAGACAGGTAAACCAGAGGAGCAGCTGTATTGTTGTGCACAAGGCAATGCACGAATCAGACACACATTGGTGTATCCAGGAGGACAGCATCTCAAGGCCCAGGAAGGAGTCTGGAGTTTTACACTTCAGCAAGGGCGTAACCTGGGCTGCTCAGGTAAAAATGCTGTTTTTTTTTTTTTTTGGTTTTTGTTAAAGGTGTATTTAGAAGTCCTTATAAACAAAATCCCTGCACAGAAAATGTTACTTCGTTCATCCGTCTGAACAAACGTTTTATCTGCATAAAGGAATGACGCAGCGCTGCCAGACAACGCATAGACAAAGAGTGCCACCTACAGTTAAAATATTCTGGACTCTTATACTGTATTGTACTGTACTTCACAAGCACCGCAGGGGGCTGTTTAGTGCACTTGTAACCGGAGACGGTCAAAAACAACGGTCGGTAAAATTGCTGTTATTTTCAAGCAAATTTGAACTATTCAACTGGCAAGTTCAAATGAGGCCTGTTTAATGTTCAGAATCATTAGCAAAAGTTAACAGCTTTAATGCAGTTTGAAATCATGGAAGGAAACAAGTTCATATTTTTCAATAATTAAATTTGCTGTGTGTGTAGAATGATCAGTTACACAAATCCAATAAATAGCAAAGAAATAAAAGAGCACACTTTGCTTGTTATAACCAGCTGGATGGCATCAGCTTGACTGCCGCTCACCAACTAGCACTACAAATACGGCAGCGGCGTTAGAGAAAAACACAGCTGGGTAAAACAAGCATTTGCCTTCATTTATAACACACGCCACATCGTGAGGCCATCAAAATGCCAACGTGAATAATTGATAGGCAAACACATTTATTGAAGCAATTCTCGTCTTGCAAACCTGGAAGCCCCGTGTGTCCCCTCAAATGTACGCAAGTCACACAGCAGAAGATGACCGCCAAATAAAACGGTAAATATATTTGTTGTAGCGCTGCGTTATATTTACCCGGGAGGAGTAGAGAGCAAACATATTGCGACCCCTGGTGATTTAGCTCCCTTGGCTTTTTGCACTCAACTGTATCGTAGGGCTTGCCTTCTGGTGGCCTGAAGAATCAGGCCTCGTAAAGGTGAGCGCAGAGGTGGTTTGTGATGTCCGCGCTGGGTCAGCGTTCTTCTCCTGCTCCAGCTCTCGCTTTGCTCGTGGCCAGAGGTTCCCTCAGCAGATCCAGCACTACTATCTCCAAGATTTCTTTACAGCCAGCAAATGGCCAGAAGTACAACATGGCAGCTTCTGAAAACACTGTGCATGTTGAAAAATTAAATGTTCACTTTACACAAACTTTGGTTTGGCTTCGATTGTGAAGCCACAGACAGTGAAGTTGAGTTCAGTAGCTAAACACCGATGTTGTGGAGACTTTCTTTATTTTTAGAAGGAAACCATTTTGAGGCCAACTGGGGCTTTCTTCCAATATTCTCACTGTAGAGCTTGCATAGAACACATTCCCTGCATCGGTGGCCTCCTCTGTAATTTCAGAAAAGAACTCGGTGGGCAGTGAAGCCGAGTGAGGGTTGCAGGCTGTTGTGCTTAACATACGGTGCGAGAGGCTAAAGTCTTTATCTGGGCATGAAGCAACATCTGTATCCAGCAATGACCAAAATGAGGCCCTAAATCCTCAGCTTCATCCCTGCTGTTCCAGCCATAATGAACTACCGTATTCAGCTACTGCATAAAGGACAAGGTGACTGTTCAGCAGGTACCACAGTGTCACCTGGTGATTCACACTGCAGGAAGTCTCCACCCTGACCAGCTGCACGGTCCCCATTACCCTAATAACAACAATAATATAAATAATAATAATGGAGGGGTTTTTTTTGCGACATGAGGGATTCAAACCTGCTCTCCTGTCATAGTGGTACTTATAGTCGGAATTAATGCAATAATAATTCACTGCTGAATAAATGAGCAGGGCATTGTGAAACTGATCTTCTGGCACTTTGTCACCTTGAGATTACCATTAATAAAAGGTGAAAAAGGTGCTCCCAGCACCGTCCCCAAGCCTCGTCCTGATGCCACTTCCCCAAGCCCCATCCCCTGGCACGCTACACTTTCGTGACACCTGCACGTTTTACCTGCAGCACCACTCAGCTCACGGTAATAATAGCAATTGACCTGGAAAAACAGGAAAGGACTGTTTTCTCTCTCTCTCTCTCTCTCTTTCCTCACGTTTGCCACCCGCGCTGTGATCACCTGAACAGGTGTGTAACCTGAGCTGGCGTTATCTGCTGCTCTGAGCGCAGCGAGTAACACGTTCACACGTTCTGGACAACAGTTCCCAGCAACATGCGCAGCCGCAGCTCCTTCTCAGGGGCCTTGGGAACTTACCCTGGGCTCCAGGTACTTTTACCACGTTACCTCGGCACCTCCTGAACGTTGCAGTTCCTCTGTATAGTAAAGGAATTTGTGCACCGGCAACTGATTGTTTACTATCTGCGTTTTTTCATTAAAACCAGCTTCTTGGACTAAATTTAATGAGGAAATGTGATGGTTTTGGGCTCTATTTTTCCCCAGATGTTCTGCACTTTTTATTCCATCAACAGCTACTTTGCATATTTAATACAAAAACTTTGTGTTGTGTGTCTGTTAGAGGCTGCTTTCCTTCTTTTACCTGTAACAGTTGCAGGAAGAACCTCAGTTCATGCCTTGTGATTTTAGCAGTCAGGTAAGTAAGCTCATTATTACTATTATTAGTAGTAGTAATACTAGTATTGGTAGTAGAGTCACTAGATTATTATTATTATTATTATTATTATTATTATTATTATTATTATTATTATTATTATTATTATTATGTATCATGCATCCATTATCATTAACCACTTTACCCTGGTTGTGGTTTCATATGGAGAGTCTGGCAATAAAATGAATTCCTGTATGGGACAGCAGTTCATCATAGGGTGGCCACACACACAGAAACAGCCCAGATGTTACCTGCTGCACCACTGTGCCACCCCATTATTAATATTATTATTGCTATTATCATTATTATTATGGTTGTTCTTATTATTGTTATCATTTCTATGTGCTTTCTGAGCCTGGACCACATTATTCAGCTCAGGGTTAACACCTGTCAGCATCTCCCGACCAGCAGTTTTAACCGATTTTATTGATTTTTCCACTTTATTTTACAGACTGGCAGCATGTCGAAGCCGTCAGTGTACGCAGGCAGGAAGCGCAGCAGACCACATCTCAAGCTGTGAGCGTGTGTGTGTGTGTGTGTGTGTGTGTGTGTGTGTGTGTGTGTGTGTGTGTGTGTGTGTGTGTGTGTGTGTGTTTGGCACACCTGCGTACTGTGTTTGGTATTCTCACCTCACACATCTCCGTGTTCAGTAAATCAGGCCCGGAAGACGGAGGTGGGGAAGACAGGAATTCATCTAAGCGCCACCGTGACAAACTCAACGTGGAGCTGGAGCAGCTGGCCGCCCTCCTGCCGCTGCCCGCCCATCTTTCCTCCCGCCTTGACAAGCTGTCCATCATGCGCCTCACCGTCAGCTACCTGCGCATCAAGACCTACCTGGAGGGTAGGAGTCCACCTATGCCCGCTTCATTCTCACCCGCCTGCTTTACCTGCTTTTACCTCTACGGTGTGAGTAGGAGTAACAGCGCACACCGTCGCCCTCATTCTCTCTAAGCTCAGGGACTGAAGGGGGTTTCCTGGTCATTCTCTGCCCCCCAGTTGCCACAGACCGTTTACCTGCCACACAAGTAGAACCAAACATCAACGTGGCCGCATTTTGGAGGGAGGGGACACACAGGTGACACAGTGACCGATTCTTCACCGCAGAGGTGTCTTCCATTGGGAGGAATCCCACACCTCCTGCCGCAGGACCCTCGGTCGAGGCGTTTACCCTGCACCGGTGCGGTCCGGCTCTAAGTACTGTGCACCTAAACAGTGTAAATGTGTACGGGGCAACTGTGAAACATTTTGATGTTAGTAACTGCTCCTCGCTGGCTCTGGAGTCAAAGAGTCCCTTCCATTTACTAGCAGTGTGGGCAAAGTCACTGTTATTCACCCGTTTACTCGTTCACAGCAGAGTACATTTTTAGAAACCTGGGAAAATACCAGGGTAAACCGAAGGCGTTAGCAAGCTGGACGCAGCGCATCCGCCGTACAGCACACGAGAGTCCGCGCCCGCCAGAAGTCTCAACTTTGAGCCGAAGGGAGCGTCTCTGTCGGCAGCTGGAGGTTCGGATGTGTGAAGCCGCGGCTCCGGGGGTCAAACGCTCGGTCCGACGCGCCCTGAGCGCTCCAAACGCCTTTCCCTGTTCTCGAAGCCAAGCGTGCAAGAAGCAGCGTGGGCAAACGTGCGGGCTGCGCGGTTCGGCTCGGCTCGTCGGACCGTGCGTGAGCGGCGCGCCTCGCCTCGCCTTGCCTTGCCTCGCCTCACCTGACAAAAGTTCACCGAAACATTCCTGTAAACCTTAATCAGATGTGCGTGTCCTTTGTCGTGGGAGTGACACCTTTGTGTTCAGGGGCGGTCACACGGCATGGGGGGGGAGGTGTGGCACAAGGGGCCGCGACAGAAAGGTGCTTAAGCACCGTGGAGCAAACGTGTGGCGGTAAAACAGTGTTGTGGTTTCACCATCGCTTCCTCTTCTCAGTTACATTGGAGCTCAGTTCTTCGCTCGGGTGCCTCCTCTCTCTCTCTCTCTCTCTCTCTCTCTCTCACCCCCCAATACAGACTGCATGCTCTGTCTCCCCAGCCGCACTCCCACCCAGCGCACAGCAGGAGACGCAGCAGCACAGTCTGGTGCCGGAGGGGGAGTTCATGCTGAAGGTAGCAGGAAAGGCTGTGTGTGTGTGTGTGTGTGTGTGTGTGTGTGTGTGTGTGTGTGTGTCCGTCCGTCCGTCCGTCCGTCCGTCCATATCAGTGCTTAATGTATCCAGTACTCAAAAGTACTCATCTGTACTCAGTGGCGCAGCTACGTTTTACCCTTTGGAGAACCTGGGCTTTTTCTTGTCCACTTCCGACAATGCCCCCTGCAATGCTCTTCTCTGTCCCCTGTTGTCCCATTTGTCCCAATAACTGTAACTGTACTACGTGGCCATCATTCACGAGCGCCTCGCAGCTACACTTCCTTCCCCGGGGTGCACCAAGTTACGCCGCAGGGTGGCTCACGAGCCGCTTTCCTGCCACTCATTTGAAATTGGTGACCCCTTAAAGGGGTGTGTGTGCGTGTAAGGACGGTACGTGTAGGTGTAGGTGTGTGTGTGACATGCATGCTGTGGACATCGGCAACATCTCCTAGTAGCTTTTGTTCTCTGGACTTAATACTTGGCTGGTACTGATTCATGTGTAGCCAACAGGAGCAGCAGCACTCATTTTTATTTTCCTGCTTCATGCTTTGGCGTGGATTTGTTTTTTTATTGCTTTTATGATTGTGTTTAAAAGTGAAGATGTCTTTTGTGTGTCTCCGCGAGACTGATTTGCGTTCTGCAACTCCTCTCCTCAGGCGCTAAATGGTTTTGTCTTAATTGTCCGAGAAGACGGCACCATTTTGTACGCTTCTCAGAACATCCAGGAGTACTTGGGTTACCAGCAGGTAACGTATATTGTTTACCCCGCTTTTACCACAGTACAACCCTACAGTGCACCTTGGCCCAGCCCTGGTTCTGGAGCCCAGCATGTACTGCCATTATCGAGATACTGTGTGTATCCAGCCACGAGGTCTTGTTTTATAGCTGCATCTCTTTATACTTAAAGCAGCTCTGAACTTAATGTATTGTTGAAGGGCAATGAATAATTTGTTAGGTTCATGGGTTTTCACAGCTCATTAGGTGAAAAAAATCAGTTGCTGTGTGTGTTCTGAGAGAGAAAAATGAGGCCGAAACTTAACGTTCTTGCCTCTTAACCTATTGTGCAAAACACCCCCAGAAATATTCCTCAAAAAACATTTAAGATTGATGCCATTAAGTCCACAGATCAGTTTTGTCTGAGCGAGAGTGAGGCCTGGGTGCAAGGACTCATCAGGCCCCAAGCGCCACTTTTCACAGCCACTGCTCTACTTTTACATTTACTGTAATGTCGATCTTTTTTTTTCTTTCTCCACACCGCCTTTCAGTCTCAAGCTGCCTGCAGTTATTGACCCATTTCTGCAGCTGGGCCATTTTTACCGTGGTCATTGTTCAGTTCAGGGCTGGGACTTTGATCCTGGCCGCTACAGCAGGAGCTGGGATTCAGACCCTGCTCTTCCCGGAGCACTGACCAAGGTACTCGGGGTTGCCCCTGGGGCTGTGAGTGACAGCGTAACGTGTGCCTTTCAGAGCGACGTCATCGACCACAATGTGTTCAACCTGGTCCACACCAACGACCGCGCCCGCTTCATCGAGGAGCTGCTGTCAGACAGGGGAGGCCGTGCGGACGCCGACGCCACAGACGCAGGTGCGGAGGTCACGGGGAACCCATAACTGGGACCTGGTGTTTGTTCATATCTCGATTTGTTTATAAATCCAGTGCCTCTTCCACCACCAAGTCGCAGTTAGGAAAAGCTTCACAATGCTGACATTCTCAATTTATTTATTATTATAGTGATTATATTTATGCAGCATCTTTCATACAAATTTTGCTGCTCAAAGTGATTTATAAAGCGATAAAAAGAAAATAAAACAATAGTAATAATGAGTAAATATTAAGGAACCAATGAATAAATAGATATATAAATAGGATTGAAAATAACACAAAACAGATGCAGTAACAACACAGACATAACAAAATACGAGTTAAAATGTTCATTCCCTAACAGCCCAGGCATGAATTCAAATCCACTGTTATGGTTATTTGTTGTGTCATTGTGCCAACTGCTGGTAAAAATATTATATAAAATACATCAATTTAAATATATTTAAATAGTTTTAAAGTAAATTAATTCAAATATAAAAATGAAAAAAGAAATAATTAGACAAGAAATAATTTTGAATACTTTAATAATAAATAAATATAATGAAAAAAGAAAAAAATCTAAAATCTTTGAAAAGTCATTACACTGTTTGCAGCAACTGGAGCAAAAATATACTGTGGTATTTCCAGGAGTACAGTCACAAGTGAAAGAGTGCATCTGGCCAACTGTGATGTAAATGTGTTGATGGGGCGATGCGTTGCGTGAGTTTATCTTAGCACCGTGGTAACCTGTGTGTGTGTGTGTGTGTGTGTGTGTGTGTGTGTGTGTGTGTGTGTGAGAATTGGACAGCCTTTGCCAGGCATTGTCTGCAAGTTCCTGCAGCTGGTTATTGTAGGTGGAGGAACAGGAACAGTCAGGTTGGTGCAGTTTCACTCCAGACATTAAGAGATCCGCAGATTCTGCTTCTGCACGCTCCCTCAGGTGCGTGCGTGCACACACACAGACACACACACACACACACACACACAGAGTCCTATACCAGTGTATGAACCCACATTTGAGAGCCCATATGAGGATACAAGTGCTAGTTGTAAGAATATGTTTCCACACGCAAATGGGCAGGTATGTGCAAAACTATTTGCCATGAACACCAAAATACAGCAGAAAGCTGAGATGTGTGTAACACTTGCAAGAACAGGGGCATAGGCAGCAATAACATGAGCAGGCTGAAGTTTGCATGTATAGGATAACATCCACTGGAATTGGCACCCGGTAGCATTACTGCACTGCTGTAATGGGGCAGCTTCATCCTCTCGAACTGGCACCCATATTTTTGTATCTTGCTGCTTTATGCTAAACTCCAAATGGTCCAAACAGTAGGAAGTCGTGCACCATTTAGCGGTTCATCAGTCACCGCAGCATTTTGCAGGCATAAGACACAAAGTGAGGCAATAAGCTGGATATGCAAAGCAATTAATAATAGAAGTTGAAGAAGTATCCTGCATACGTGTGGTTGCTTGTTTCCATTCTTAACAAAATATGGAGGATGAGACATTGCTGTTTGAGCAGATACCCACTGGTCCTGGTCTTGGGCCTCCATCCAAGTGCGTGTCAGCTGTTCATAAGATACTGGTGTCTCTTTGTTATAGTTGACCCTTCATGTACAGAGGCTCTCAGTGGCTCTTCTCAGGCACCTGCCCCAGAAATACACCCGGGATACTATTGCTGTCCTAGCGTCAGCCATTGGGCATCACCTGAGGACCTACAGTGTCCACTTCCTGTCTGAATGTATTGGACACTTCTGGGTTTGGGACTCCTGTCTCACTCACCACTGGCACATGGTTGGCGACAGCAACAGCTTACGTGTTCATGTCTCTGTCACACAGATTTATTGCTGTAAATGCAATAGAAGTGCTTTGGGCTTCAGTTAACAGTGGCCTAAATATTTCTTAAATGGCAGGTGGTTAAATGGTTTTCACGTGCCACCACCCCTGCTGTGCTGTACCTCAGGATATCACATTGAAATGTTATCTGGCCAGAATAATTGGAGGAGTGAAAGTGACGGTGTGTGTCTCGTGACCCGGGATGTTACTCTACTAGGGTCCACATGTGAGGACGCCCACAGTGACACGACCCCGGGTGACTGCGGCCTGCTCCTCGGCCCCCAGAGCCGCAGCTACATCTGCAGGATGCGCTGCCTCCTGGACTCCTCCTCGGGGTTCCTGGTAGGAAACACAAAGCTGGGGTTTCACTCTGGCACAACGTACATAGAACAGAGGGCAGAAACTCGTTTCACATTTGCAGGCCCTGATGCTCGCACGTAGTATAGCGCCATCTCGTGGTGAGAAATACTCATCGTGCAGAAAGCGTGTAGATTCTTTCAGGTGGCACGTCTCTGCATTGTGGATAAAAGGGGAAAAATTATAAATATTTTTTGTATAAATGTGGATTTATTTGGGAATGTAAATCTGTAGGTTTCAGTGTTCACATCCATCCATGTTTGTTTGTGCTGTGCCAGCTGTGTGGCTCTATGTGTGTGCACCTGGGCCAAACTGTGTCCATGTTCCCATGTCCTTATGCGCAATCTGTTCTGTGCGTTTGTGTTCTTGCTCAGCTGATGCAGGTCCAGGGTAGGTTGAAACCAGTGCCATGTGCAGGGGAGTCTGAGGGTGGTTCCCTCACCCTCTTTGCCGTTGCCGTGCCCATCCAGCACACATCCATCATGGAGATTCGCACACGCAGCCTCATTTTCCGGACCAAGAGTAGGATCGACTTCCAGCCTGTTGCCCTGGACAACAAGTGGGTCCCACAGGGTAGACCTTACAGGTGTGTTCACCTGTACCTCTCACCTGTCTCCTTTACCTCTTTTGCCTCTCTCGGTTTGTCCATCAGGGGAAAGGCGATTCTCGGCTGGACCGATAAAGATTTTAAGAGTAAAACCGGTTACTACTACATCCATCAGGACGACCTGGTTTACTGCGCTGAGAACCACCTCAAAAGTGAGTATCCAAGGACGACAGGGAGTAGGAGGTGGGTGCGAGAGGCGGGAAGTCAACCCAGTACAGGAATGTCAGAAAGGAAGGCCTGGATCGGGAGGAGGCCACATAAATAGACTTCCTGTTCCCCAGAGTCTCCTTGGGGGGTGGGGCGCACATCCTGTGTTAGAGTAAAGCTGAGGCCCAGCGGGGGCCACAACTGGGGAATGGCCACCAGAGCATGTGTGCTGGACAGCCATGGCCAGGGGATGGCAAAGCTCACAATGGAACATGAAATACGGTAACGTGTTTGACATAACAGCTGAAGAAAGAATACAACAGGTGCTGGGTCCTCGCACAGAGAGAGAAATAAAGTATAAATAATAAAGCACAAGTAGGAGAGCATGCTGAAATTTACCACAGTGTGAGATTGTAACAGCGCTGTGTGTCACACTGTTTAGGCCGAAACACAGAAATGAAGAGTGAGCAGGTTGACCTCTGTTGTGTGATACCAACAAAATTATTTCAGCTTAAAAAGATTTTTTTTTTTTTTTTTTTTTTTTTTTTTTAAATTGCTGGTGCACTTTGTATGGAAGTTGTGCTAGAAACAAATGCGGAAACCTGATACATAGTTGTCTTAGGTTTGACTTTGTGTGTGTGACCCACATGCAGTCATTAAGAACGGTGAAATGGGAATGGCTGTGTTCCGGCTGCTGACCAAGAACATCCGCTGGGTTTGGGTGAGCTCTACAGCCCGGGTCGTCTACAAGGACGGGCAACCCGAGTTCATCATCTCTACCAACAGGGTCCTCAGGTGGGTCCACCTCCTCAGTTGGGGCAGCCCGTTCAGCACACGTTCTCATCCAAAGGAACTAGCACTGTTTTTGTTGTCTAGTTTACAGATAAAGTAGTACAGGGTGCCATGTAAACTTCGTGCCAGCTCAATGGTACAACAGCAGGACTCCTAGATACAATCGAATCCTTCAGGCTGTAATTCCGAGGCCAAAGTTCATCCTTCATCCCTGTGTGTCACTTTATGCTGCAGCGACGCAGAGGGTGAGGAACACTTTCTGAAGCGCGTTTCCGAGGCAAAGTTCTCTTTGGACAGTCAGTCTGTCCTCTACTCCATCGCTGACCTCCTGGGGGCCAAGCGCCAGGCCTTTTACCAGCAAATGGAGCAGGAACGTGCAGCCAGAGATCCCCTGCCCCCCTCTCCCACCATCCAGGAGCTGTGCTACGGTGCAGAGGACGGTGGCTATGTGTGCCACCCCTCAGCATCACTCCACCCCCATCACCTGCCGTGGCCTCACTTCCCATCTGACATCAGCATCTGGGAGCTCCTGTGGCGCTACGAACTGTGCCAGGATGACCTGGCAGTGATACAGCAGGACCAGTGCATCAGCACTCTGTCTTCTGCAGAGCTCCCTGACCTCCTGACCCAGCCCCTACACCTGGCCTCAGCACCGCCCCTGGCACCTGAGCTGCAGTACCCGTCTAGCCCGTGCCCAGAACCAAACCCGGGCATGTCACTCTAGTGCCCCATTCTTCATTTGGCTAGTAATGTGCTATCTGTCACGAAATGTGACCTCCAGTGTTCACAATTCTCACCCCCCATGAAGGGCACAAGGTCGTATGGGAAGAGCTGAGTGATGAACTGTACCTCCGTAACCAAGGAGCTGCCAAGGTCCAGGGGATCAGAGCAGATTGCAGAGCTTCAGCTTAGGAGGGGACAGTGCAGGCTGGGGACCAGACTCCTATGACCCCTGTCCCTCCATAGCCTCGCACGGCTGACAGATGACTGATTCCTGCTTGCTCTGCTTCCCAGCAGTCGCACGGACACGTTTGTGCTCCGGTTACGGTCCCCGACATACAAACTGTCACCTCTATCCAGTCGCACAACCTGTTGTAGAACCAATTTAATACTGTAAACAAGTACCAGTAATTCAGTGTTAAAGCCCATGTGTGTAGCGTTTTGTGTGTGTGTTTGTGTTCTCTGTGATGTCTTGTATCCGGTTCATTTACCACACTTGGGGTCACAGTTGGGCCCGGGTACCATGCACTGATATTTTCTTGTCTAGTATCTAACCTGGACACCCCAGCTCATTGCTCACCTCTAATAAGGACTTCAAAGTCAGTCACATTGGTCTCAGCTTTTTGTGTGTGTGCTTGCGCATGCATTTATGCATTTCCTTAAAGTGAAAGACAGAGAGAGGAGAGGTGTTTATCTAAAGAATAAATGTGACAGCTCTATTAATGCTCTACAAAGAATGATGTGAAAATGCACGCGTGTACACACGCACAGAAACAATTTAAAGGCCTTTTCCATTCTGTGAGACCAAGGAGGGGAACATAAATGCAGACCAAGGGCTGGAAATCCCAAACTATGATGCCCTCTTGCTTGCACACACAAACACAGTCACACAGCTTTGAGGCCTCCCATGAAGATACCCCGCATGGGAGGGAAGGGGGGCTGCAGAATGTGCAGCAGCTGCGAAAGATCACACAGCGAGTGAGGAGGGCCTGTGGGGCAGAGACCGGACCGGTGACTCAGCACTTTCTGCCCAGGGATGAACTCGTCCTTCAGCGATGACCCCAGACCACCCAGCCTGTCGCCTGTCTCCTTCTGGGGACATCAGGGCTCCCTGTTTCACCACCCCGTGTGGCTCTGCCCTCTTCTTGCACAGGTGACCTGGGTACAGCTGCACGTGTCTGGTTTAAGGGAAAAGAAATGCACTGCTAAGAACACATGGCTGCTTCTCTTACCCTTCGTACCCGTACCTTCGTCCATCTGGTCCAGTGCACCGCCACCTCCTCGTACCCCCACCCCACCGTACTTCACCCCACCCTCCCTTCCTGTTGCTCTGGAGAGGATGTGAGGGAGTTGGGCTGTGCGAGTGGCTCTCTCTATCCCTCTCTCTCCTTGTCTGTCCCTCCCTCCATCCCTCTGTCAGTGTCTTTTTCAGGGCTGTGTGTGTATGTGTGTGTTTCTCCCAGACCGCACTGTGGTCTCCCTCGGCGAAAGGGCTGAAGGACAGCCAAACTGAAAGTGAATGTCGGCTGCGGGAGTCAACAACAGAGATGGGAACTCTGGAGGTATGCTGCGTTCACACACACACACACACACACACACACACACACACACACACACACACACACACACACACACCTCATTGTACATTTGTGGAGCACTCCACAACAAACACTGTGCTCCAGCAAAAAAGGCAGCTACTGTCTGGCAACACAAATGATCACACAGTGACACAACAAAAAAACACAGCACCGGTAAACAGTGCTGTTTTTTCCTTTGAGTTCTTGCTACCATTGACAGTCACTTTGTTTTATCGCGAAAGAGAGAGCGAGACACAGAAGTTTCCCTGAAGTCATTAAATTGACTGTTTTCCGGTTTGTTTTCCGTCAACTTTGATGGCATTAATGGTGTCCGTTGCAGCCATTAGCGCCGCGTGTATTTCCAGCTCCTCCACAGAACCGTCCACCATGCATGCGAGTGAAATGTCGCTGATTTGTGAGTCCAGAAAAGGTCAGACTGGCGGCAGCTTATGCGGAAGGCAGTATTGCTGTCGAAGGACAGCGCCAAGGAAAAGGAGCTTGTGGATGGCAGGAGAGTGTGTTGTAGGACTGTGACTGTGCGGTTTTGGGATTCCTACAAGTGTTACTATGGTGAACAAGGGCAGAAGCGCTGCTGTACGGTACATTGCATCAGCAGCCGGCGCATTTACGCAAGAATGTCCGAATTTCACCCCGGTTAATATTGTTACTCAGGGACGTTCTCCAGAGTCTCATGACCGCAACCGGTCACACACACACACGCTCACGCAGCCACGCTGCACAGCCTTGCGCCTCCGCGTGTGTCACTACCGCTCAGGGACGGCCCTCTCTTCTGGAGGATTCTGCACAAACCTGTCAGGCTGTGACGGTGTTGGCTGTCGGGTCGACAGACGCCCTGCCTGGGCTGGAGGTGTGGCCGGAGCTGGAGAGGGCGGAGTGCCTGGCGCGAGGTGCGGCCCTCAAGTGGGCGTCAGGTGTGTTTTCCCACCCGGAGCAGCTGGAGAGACTGAGCCAATACCAGAAGAGAGAGAGCCAGCGCACCGAGTCCATCCATTCCAGGCTCAAGGTACTGTGAAACAGAGCACTGCATGGTCAGTACGGGGCTTCCCGTGAACAGTGAGATGGACCCACAGGCTCCAGGTTCCTCACACAGCTACACTGTGAGGGTCCCATCACTGTAGAATGGCTTCCTGTTCCTACAGTTTCTGCGTAATTTAATGGTTTGCATTCATGTCTCGGCCTCCTCGACACCCTTTCCAACCAGTCGATGGTGCAGTCTTACCTGGAGGGGGTGGGCTGGGGCTTGGAGCAGCTACGGGAGGCCCGCGACGAGCTGAAGGAGGTGTCCCGTTCGCTGGCCGAGGTGCGCTTGGAGACCAGACGCAATGGGGAGAGGGTCGCTGGTCTGGCTGCTCTGCAGGATGTTTCTGTCCATCACCGCCAGCTGCTTGCAGCCACCAGCAACCTGCCCCACCTCTACTCTGGTGAGCTGATGAGTCATCTTTACTACATCACTCTTTCCTCAGCACTTTTCTGCCAGCACGCCATCACTTTTCAACCTTGTCTCAGTGCGGGGGGCAGTGCTGGAGACGGAGAAGTTGGTGGAGTCCCGGCGCCTTCTTGAGGCCCACGCCCGGCTAATGGAGCTGGAACGCTGGCAGGATGAGGTACTGTGGCAGCTCCACGGGGCTGGACCGCCGGACCCCTGTGACGAGGAGGTGGTCCGTGGGTACTTCTCTGGCGTCGGACGCCTGGTGGATGCACTGGCCAAGGAGCTGTGGGCGGTGGTGGGCAGTGGGCTCACCCTAGCCCAGCAGAACCCAACCACTTTTGTGTCGGCAGTGCGGATCGTGGAGCGGGAAGAGGCACTGGACTGCGCCCTGCTGGAGGAAAGGGGTGAAGCGGCAGGATCCTGCAGGCCTCTTCCACATGGGCGACCGCGCTGTTGGAGGAAACGCTTCTTCCAGGTGATCCTTCAAAAAAGGGAGTACAATGTGACGCGCTTTCTCCCCGCCACATTAGCCAACTGTTGCGCCACCGTGGTCCCGACATGGGAGCAGGAGTGTCACAGTGAAGCGCAAACCCTCGTCACCACTATGCCTGCCAAGCAGAGGGTTCTTCCACTGTTCCACAGTTGTAAAGGCGCTCCAGTTTCACCAGACAGCTATCCTGTCTTTTTTACACGCCGAACGTGTGAATGAAATCTGATGAATTTGTTCTGTCAGCACAGCTATCTGTGGTCTCTGTCCAAAAACGTGCTTGTAGGACTTTGTCCAGAATTCACCATCCAAATTGAAAGCCCACAATTACAGATCAGCACCATAAAGAACATAAATAAGATTTACGTGAATGAATAAATGAATGACAAATTTATTATTGCACAGGACTACAGCTGCATGGTAGCAAAAAAAAAACTCCCTGCTTTTTGGACATAGAAAGCAACCCCTTTGTTAGTGGTTTGGAAAAGACAGGATTTTATTAATACTTGCAGGGACTAATTTGGGTGAACTTTATTTCTCAAAAGATGGGGACTGAAGTTATGCGATCTGCTTTTAAATAATTTTTTATCCCCATATCCCATGCCTACCACCCCAAGGTGATGGAAGAGTCAATATCAAGCCGCTTCCGCAGTGTCTCCTACCTGCACACCCGGGGGCCTGGCCTGGCCGGGCACCTCTCTGCCCTGCAGCACAGCATCATGGGAGACTTGGCGACCGTACAGCACCAACTGGAGCACTGCGTGCCGCCCCACTATCGGCTGGCGCGTGCCTACCTGGGGGCTTGCCACCGCTGCCTGCAGGCCCACCTGGCCCAGGTGAGCAGCTGGGAACTGGAGAGTGGGGAGATCTTTGCTGTGCTCAACTGGGTGCTGCACATCTACAGCAGGTGAGGGGCTCTGGGGGTTTGTGTATGCTGACAGATAAAATATTCATTCTGATGTCTACTCCCAACAGTGGAAAAGTATACGCGTGTGTGTATGTGCACCAGTTCATAGCCATGGCCACACAGTACACTAGCGTCATTCTCACTGAGCTGAGTGCGTGTTTTTGTGTCTCTTCCTGCATGTTGCTGTTGTATGGCAAGGTTGTGTTTGCGTGTGAGTGTTTTCATCTCCTTGGGTGAACGTTGCTGTTGTGCTCCCCAGCCCGGAGATGATGGGTCACCCAGACCTGGTGTCAGAGTTTGACCCAGAAGAACTAGGACCCCTCATCTCCCAAGAGGGTCTGGAGCAGCTGCAGAACAAATACGTGCAAAGTGTTCGGGTGGGTGCCCTGTGCCATAAGACGCTGTGCCACAAATTCTGTGTTGCTGAACACAGTGCCAGCCTGCACGTTTGGATTTGGCTACCTGTGCTGTATGGCAGACTGCTGGCCCAGATGTGCTGACTTTTCTACCTGTGTAGAGCAGTGTGTCAGACTGGATGCACAAGGCACTGGAGGTGGAGCTGACAGACTGGCAACGAGACCAGGAGCCCGACACCGACCACGAGGGCTTCTACCAGACCAGTTTACCCACCATCATCACACAGGTGCACAGTACCATACATGTGTTTGTAGCACACAGGTACCGGGATGAACACTTGCATCCATAGCCACAGCTTGAAGTGGATTAAAAAAAAGGGTGCCGGTTTTCCTCATATTAGCAAGTCAGGCTGCATATGGGTCCATATCAACACGCTGTTGATTATCAAAGTACAAATTTATTGAAAAAAGCTACTAGGACATATAGCCAATTCTCACAGTATACATCTCTTTAATAAAGAAGACACAAATTTCACATTAATGGTAAGAAAACAGCGCCACAGCCGCCATGCAGTGTAACTTAGTGCACCCTGAGGAAGGATGTGTAGCTGCGAGGCAGTTATGAATGATGGCCACGTAGCACAGGCGCAGGCTTTTACTGGAACAGTCTGGCCAACAGGGGGCGGAGAAGCACACCGCAGGGGCATTATGGGAAGTGGAGGTGGCTGAGAAAGAGCCCCAGCTCTCCAGAAAGCAAATTGTAGAAATGGCACCTGTGCACACTGCTGAGTACAGCTGGGTACCACTCACTCCCGACACTGCGTGTGGCACACAGATCTGCTGAGTTCCTCTATGCCTATTATGTGACCATGTTAGATGCTCCAAGAGAACGCCAGAGTGGCCTTGATGATAAGTGATTCTCTGCGGGATCGGACTATACAGATGGGACTCTATGAGCTGGAAAGCTTCCTCAACAGGTACGCAATGCAGGCGTTGTTCAGAATATCCCTCAGAACAGTGCATGGAGGTCCTGTTCACATGAGATGTCAAGTGTGAAATTTGAAAGGATGAGATAGTGATTTCTCGCAGTTTTCCTGAAAGCTCTGAGATCCTTAATTTGTCATCAGGTTTCGAGAGGCTCTGCTGGAATTTGCGAAGGACCACCGTAAGGACCGTGCCAACAACCGGTTCTACCTCCACTATCTACTGGCTGCTATCAGCAACTGCATTGTCCTCAAGTGAGTGCGCTTCTGTGTTGGGGTGTGAGGTTCCGTGCATGCGTACGTGTGTTTACTCTTAAGCTCACATCCAGTCTTCCTGCGCAATGCACCCAGGAGCTCCACGGAAAGCTTGCAGCAGCAGCGCAGCTCCTGTCCTGCAGGCCGCTTCCCCTGGACACCACCAGGCCCATTGGCTGCCCTGGACCGAGTAGTGAAGAAGGCCTGCCGGCTGGCAATGGATGAGCTGCTGCTGGACCTGCAACCCCTTCTGCTTCGGCTCATGTCTGGCTCCTGGCTGGCCCATGGTGAGGTCACTCCATTGCTGTGCGGAATCCTGGAGCAGCACTGCGAGCTCTACGCCCGGGTGCGACCACCTTGCCGCCAGGTCAGCCAGCGAGTGAAATCTCCAGTGATCTCAGAATCTGGACCAAGTCCCACCGCCACAGGAATTACACCTTAGCATCGCCTGTGCCTTTCAGCGTCTGCAGGAGGAATGTCAGTGGCTCGTGGTGGTGGAGTACCTACGGGCACTGATGGACAGGCGACTGGTGTGCAGAGGAGCAGTCGAACGTGTCCAAGTGGGCCAGCGCATAACACAGGATGCCCAGCTGCTGCGGGACCTCTTCCAGAGCTTGGTGAGGTCACAGGCACAGGACAGTAGCCATAGCAGTGGATTGGCAACATGGCCATACCTCAGTGCTCACACAGAGGAGCTCTGCGTCTACTCTGCAGAGATGACAGTATTTCAATGCTATCCTGTCCTGAGTCTTGTGATTTTACTTGATCCAGTTTAACTGAGCATAGCTGACATCATTTGAAATCTAACCGTTATCACGGTACAACCTAATATCTGACATTACTGTTGATTTTTGTACCCGTGTGTGTCTGTGTAGGAGGGTGAGGGTACAGTGGCTGGGGTTATGCCCAGTGCCGTGCTGCCCATTCTGGCTGAATTCATACAGCTGAAGGACCCCATTTTGCTGACCTTGGAGGTATCGGGGCTGGTGGCCAAGTACCCAGACATCAGGTAAAACTCCCCAAAATGTGCTAACTAGTAGTCAGTCATGAGTTGGATGTTTACTGTTAATCTCTGCATGCAAAATGATAATTTTAAGATTTAAATCATACAATTATAATTTAACTCCTTTAGATATAAACTGTAGGTGTAATGGGAAAGTAGTCAGCAAGACTAGTGACAAAGGACTGGAAACATCTAAACCTGTCTTTTTCAAATAAGCCCACATTATAGTAATAATTCTTTTGTACTAATTCACAAACACATGTACAGTAAGTATATTCTGCACAGTACCATGTATTAATATTTTTAAATGCCTCTTTGGCCAAAAGTTTTTGCAACAATCAAGAAAATAATAATTTCTTGTATTTAGTTTAGACAAAGGTAAAGGGTAAAAAATCTAGACTTCATCCACTTCCCATCACAGTCCGTCAACCAACTTTACTGTGTCTTTCCATTTATATACAGTGACAATAAAAAGTACTCATCCCCTTGAACTTTCTGTTTTTTTGTTGAACAACATTGAATGTTCATGGATTTCATCAGGCATTTTGACAGATCAACAGAAAATACTCACACTGAACACTGTGTTTGGTGCAAGACAAACACTGCATATCATCTGAAGCATGCTTTCCCTACTGTGAAGCATGGCAGTGGCAGCATCATGGAATGGGGATGCTTTTCTGCAGCATGAGAAGCAACAACTACACCAAAATGGCTGATGGTTTACTGCAGCAGCCAAGCTGATACAGACTTATTCAAAAAGACTCATGGCTATAAATGGTGGTGCTTCTGCTACACGTTGACTTGTGAGGGTGAATATAGTTATTTTGCGTTACATTTGAAATAAATTAAAACTTGTTTTGCAAAAATGCATTTTCACTTTCACATTAAAGAATATCTATCAGCGGCAAAAGCCCAATTAGGTCCATTCTGATCCAGTGCTGTAAAACAGTAAAGCATGAAGAGGTCCAAGGTGGAAGGGTCATTTTTACAGGCCCTGTATGCAGCATTTTGGAGTAACGTGTCTGCTCGTGTTTGTGTCCCTAGCGAGGAGCATGTGTCAGTGCTGCTGGACATAAGGGGGGACGTTCCACGGGAGGTGCGGACGGCAGTGCTGGACATGCTGGAAAAGAGTTCCCTTCGGCTGCCCCCCGGGTACCGCCCTCTGTTCTCTGACATCCCGGTCCCCCCCCGGAGCACACCGTTCTGCCTGCCCACGGCCAAGTGTGCCTGAGAATTTACTCACTGACGCGTCCTGCACGCAACTGTACAGACCGCTGTGTTCCTGCTGCCCCAGTGCCCACCTCTGCTGTCCCTTGTATCCCACACGTGTTGTGTTGAAACCCCCTGATGCTGGGGGGCCGCTATCATGCGACCAAGCCTCTAGGTTGTGACATTGAGCATCACGGTGCGTTTCATCCTGAGAAATGTGCAAAGAGGCACCGAGACAGCTGTGCGCCAACCAGAAAGGTACAACTGCAAAAAAGCTCCGGCCCCTTTGCATCCTGGGATGTATCTCTTGCTCCAAGCGTTGACGGAAATGTACAATAAATATACATTTAAAAGGTAATTGTGCTTTGGAACGACGTTGATTTTTAATCGTTGCCCAGCTGTGCCAATACGTCCTCCTCATGTCGCCGTCTCACTGTATCACTATTTAAAGGCCCAAGAATGCAACTATATCAATTCTCGGCAATATGTTACATTTTAGATATTTTATTTTCTTGTATGCACGTTATTTATTTTGTTGTGCGCTTTTCTTGAGCAAAACAAATGTTATGAAAACCACGAACGTGTCAAACAAAAAGCGCGCTCGACGAACAGACATTTCCGCCATTCTGACAACAGGCGCTCGCGTCGTGACGTCACGCCAAGCAAGCGTCCTCGCCGGGAACGCGCACGTAGAACGGAGCGGCGCACGTTCGCGGCTGTCATGGCGGCGGTGCTCAGAGGGCTGCGAGCCGGGAAGGTCCTGCGGGGCCTCTGCAGCGGTGAGCCTGGGTCCGAGCGGGGCTCCTCCGGGGAGTCGTCCTTCGAGACAACGAAGGACTGGGTCTTATCGTGTAGCAGAAGCGCGGAGCGTTGCCGATTTCGGGGTTTTGTGGGGCGACGCAAGGTGACCGTGAAGGACGGCGACACCGCGACTCCAGCCGATGGACCCTCGGCGTGTCGCTTTAGTTCAGTGTTTCAGCGCCGCATCGCACACACAAACGCACCTTTTGCCCATAGAAGCTGCAAGTTTTTCTTATTGTGAACTTAGTGTTTGTTTCTCAGCTTGCAGCTCACTTTCTGTGTACTCTCGCTCCGCACAGTTGTGTCCGTAACCCGACTTGTGCGTAAAATCATGTCACTTTACAGTAAGGCAAAGCTGCATAATACTGACACCTCTTGATTTTTTCGCAAAGCTTAAACATTTTATAAGCCCTTACAGCAGATTTTCACTTTATTGAATCAAAGCTAAAACTACCGAAAAACGTCATGCAATCTTTTGTTCGGCTCACCCTGTTGGCATGTGCTGTATTTTCATTTCATCTTCGTCCTGCTTTGAACTAACTGCTTTTGAGCTTAAATACTTACAGTATTGTAAGACTTGAAAGATAAATTTAAAAAGACTTGAGACTAGACTGAAAACTGTTACTTAATTCCAAAAAATGTAAATATACAGACTCCATATTAAGTTCTGTAAATATTTTGGGTATGAGTAAAATAAATTTCATTGTAAGACTTTTTAAATATTCTGAGCAAAATTAAAAGGACAAAATGAAATGCCACCTGTCCACAATGTCCTGCTTATTGCCCATTGTCAGATTTATCCTATGAACAGGTAATTTCATATTTTTACTGATCTCCAAAGTTCCGAACCTCAGAACTGTTAACAGAGTGGGAACGAGCAGAATGAGCCCCCCCCCCATGCTACAGTATTCTGCCCCCTACTGGCTGGCTGCGGAAACATCACACGCGGGAATGTTGGACGATGTGTGCTGCATGTCTGAAGGAAATGCTTAAGAGTAAAGTAGAAAATGTTTACAGGACTTTGGATCTTTTGTGATATTATAAGCCAGCTGCACCTTAATTCTCATGAAGGCAGTTTTTCAACGCTTATCCCTTTGTTGTAAACTGTGGAAACAATAAACAGCGCTTGTTTTGGGTTGGTATCCAAATGATATCTCTTTATTTGCAGTACAGCTTACTGGACATTGTGAGGTGTGTTGAAAAATATTTTCAATAATGTAAGCAGAGCAAAACAAAAGCATAACATTGAACTTGCGTTCCCATATTGTGACCTGAAATATATCCTAAAGTGAATAGGGCTTGTTTTACTCCAGTGTCAGTGTATCCGATCCTTTTCCCTCATTGTAAAAAATGTATTATTAACCTATATTTCAGGCTCTTTTGTCCAGTTTTACCCTGATTTACCCATTTGTAGAGAAGGGTACTATTACTGGACCAATTCAGAGTAACTACCTTCATCAGCCAGTGTGGAGTCAAGTCCAGAATCTTCCAGTTGTAAGAAAATAGCCCTAAGCACTGCACCCCTTGTGGTATTGCTGCTTCAGTTAGGATTAGCAGTACACCGTGCAAACCCATTGTGCCGTGTGCCTCCCCCAGCGCCCCTCCCTGTGTGCAGGAGTGCGCAACGCCGTGTTCATCGGGCTGCCCTGCTGTACATGCAGGATCACTCCAAACCCAATGGCGCATCGTCATCCTCCTCCTCCTCCTACCACCCGCATTACCAGGCCCATGCCGGTGAGCAGGAGCCCAGGATACCTGGATCTGAAGCAGAAAATCCACAGCAGAACACCAGGTCAGTTCCCAGTGGGCCCGCAGGAGGTGGACTGACAGTGCTGCATTGTGGGACATTTGTGCATTACAGAGGCAACCGTTACCCAGATACACTGGAGTAAAATCGCTGTTACTTTTCATCCTCCATCTCTCATGGCTGTATTATGTCAGCATCGTGAGCTCTTGGTGCAACAGGAGTTATCAGTAGCAGCAGCAGAGCTGTGAGTGGATAGGAGAATAATAGGCTAAAAACCAACAAATTTTCTTTCAGTACACAGACACAGGGGTGGGATTCAAACCCAATTCCATCCACTGGAGACAGTGTAAGAGTCAAAAGTCAAAAGAGTTACAGCATACCTAAGATTATTATTATCAATAGATAACCTTCACTGTGAGACCTTTTGGGGACACAAATCTATAAGGGGTGGACGTCCTGCATACATGTAGGTGTAGTTTGTAACTCGGATGCTTGGTTGTTGTCCCCAAGCTATGCAAACCAAGACGGTGAGCAGTCTGAGGACTACGAGACAGAGGAACAGCTGCAGACTCGCATCCTCACCACCGCACTGGAATTCGTCCCGCAGCATGGCTGGTCTGTGGAGGCCATCGCTGCAGGAGCTGAGGTGAGGGGGTGGGAGGGCAGGTGAGCTTCAGCAGCTGGTGACTGTGGTGTGGTGTTAGCTGCATGTAGCAGTTCTGTGAGGTAAATGAAATTTGTTAGCATTTATTTTTGTTTGGCTGCAAAACCATCTGTTTATCTTGCATGCACCAAACACTAACATTTTACACTAGTATATTTTTTTAAATTATCTGAGGTGTTCTGTGTACCACAAAGTGTACTCTGCCACCTCTATCTATCACAGAACCTGGGTCTTTCTTCGGCTTCCAGCGAAATGTTCACCAATGGGGCTGGTGACCTGGTCCTCTTCTTCATCGCCAGATGTAATTCCCAGCTGACTGAGATCCTGGCAGAGCAGCACAACCAGGTGCAGCTGGGCCAGGCTGAGTGAGTGACTTTTGGCGTGTGGGATGCACACAAGCATACACGAACACATAGCCAGGGCCTCCTGGGCATCTGCAGATAGAGTGATGGACAAGGGCTGGTGGTCAGGTGCTGTGACTGCAGGAGAGTCCAGAGAATCAGTAAAAGTATCCATGCATACTGATATACGAACAGATTAATAAATTGATTTGTTTAGGTGCAAAATGTTGAGAATGCAAATGGAAGGGCAGTTTTTGCTTATGAAATCACTTTGCACCGGTGTTTCAGGCCAAAGGAAATTGCGCAGTTCCTGAGAGATGCTGTGGAGACCCGGCTAAGGATGCTTATCCCATACATTGACTCCTGGCCACAGGTTATTACCAGCTGTCGCTGCACACCTGTCACTTGCTCACTGTCCCTGGCCTGCACTACAGTCCAACCTCGGTTTTACAGAGTGTCGCAAAAATATTACAAGAAACAAACTTAAATTAAAGACTTCAGATTTTTTCTGAACTTTTGCCGTATCCTGACACCCCCCCGATAAAGTCTGGAAAATGGGGCATGGGCTGTACTGAGTGTCAGTTTTACCTTCCAGGCAATGAGCATACTGCTGCTTCCCCATAACATCCCAGACAGCCTGAAGCATCTGTCCACGCTGGTGGATGACATCTGGTATTATGCCGGGGACCGTTCGACAGATGTGAGTGGGTCCTCTTGCCCCTCCAACCCCTCTCCTCAACTCTTCCTCACACTCTTCCATTATCACCTTCCCACTGTCCGGCCTGCCTCAGCCCAGGTTACCATCCCCTACCTGCTGTCCTTGTCACACACCCCCCCCCTCGCTGCTATGTTTCTCCCCCTCTGTTGCTCTCAAAGTTTTTTTGCCTTCAGTCACGTTCCACTTTCCCTGATGTATAAAGCAAGTCACATTTACACACATCCCTTGTTATTTGAGTGTGCTCTGTTCCAAAAACCTTGACTGATGATATGAGTGTTTAGACAGCAGGAGTCTATATTCCATCATTTTAAATAGGAATGTTTTTTACTGCTAATCACTTTGCTGCCTATCATACATTCAGATGAAACACCAAAAATGGCCAATGATACTTTGTTCCAGTTGCATTCACTTTTCATAATGATCCACTCCTTTAAGTCAGTATTTTCACATTCTTAACACTGTACTTCCTCTCAACTGGATTCATGTGCAACTTGAACGTTTTCACTGTTGAGCTCTTTGAAACTTTTTGGAAGCAGATTCATCAGGGTTTTAAATTTTGAGTACAATTTTTTACAGCACCTTATAGCAACTATTCAGAGAGCAAAAGTTCAAATAATATCCTGTTTTTTAAGCGAGAATAAGGGACAGCAGTTATTTGTGAACAGATAAGATGCAGGAAATAACCCTCTACCTGACCCAGTATCTTGGTCCAGCCCTTTATGCTTGTTTCTGTGTTCACTCCCTGTCTCCCTTGCTTACCCAAAAGGCATCCCATTTGCTCTCTGTCTATAAACAGCTTCACCACTGTGTTTACAAACAAAATGTAATAAATGGACATTGGGGCCTGATCCTGTACTTTCCCCTGTTGGCCTTCACTGCCAGTTGAACTGGTACACTCGCCGTGCGGCTCTGACTGGGATCTACAACACCACTGAACTCGTGATGGTGCAGGACTCTTCCACTGACTTCCAGGACACATGGGCCTTCCTGGACAATCGCATCCAGGATGTTGTTAATATGGCCAACACAGCCAAGAAGGTAGCTGGAATAAATTCACACTCTTACTGCCATCTGTCCAGATGGTCTTTAGCCACAGGTACCCAGGTTTCAGCACCACGTTGGCACTGTAAATCTAACATCGTGCCAATTGGATGGCAATCGCTTTCATTACATCTGTCACTTGACTGGGCCTACAGATACAGAATTATGTTCACATATTTTATATATAACTTTCCTAGATGTTATGTAAAAACTGTGTCATCTCTCTTTTGTTCAGGTTCAGTCAACTGGCGAGGCTGTAGTGCAAGGGCTTATGGGAGCTGCTGTCACAGTAAGTGTTTCTGAGTCCAAATGACACTGTCATCTGCTGCCTCCCCACCACACCCTCTTGAACCAGTTTAGTTGATGGACATCTCTCCCATCTGTTTTCTGTTCTTCATATCCTCTGGAACTTATGTAAGGTCAGCAGGAAATTAAAATAAATTAATTCCTGTAAAGTAAATTAAGGATTATTTGAGATGTCTTTTTTCATTTGGGACAATGGCAAGCATGTGTCCTAACACTGGGCATCAGTGTCAGGACAGTGGCTCCTCGAGGCTCGTAGGTTTGAGGAGAAAACATGTCTGAGTAAACATGATGTGCTCTGCATTCTTTCCATTTAGTTACCATGGAACATTTTCAGTCACTATGTTTGTAAGTTATGGTGCTATAAAATGCAATGGTGTGAAACCAAACGAATTTGGAAAGAATAAAATATGAAACTAATAAGCAAAAATAGAGGTCATGGTGTAATGTTAATTTGGATGAATGGGAGTGTAAACAAAGCATGAGGAAAAGCACCTGTTTTTCTCTTACTTTGTCTTTGACTCTCTCACAGCTGAAGAACCTTACAGGGTTAAACCAGAAGCGATGAGGAAAAGAGAAGACCATTGTGACCTTGGGGGGCCCTATGGCTCCATGTCCCAGCACCATCACGTCCATGTAGGGCTGTTTATCTGCCTGTCAGCCCAAAGGGACGATGTAAAGACGCCTTTGGTTCCACAGTTACCTTTGTTGTCTTTCTTCTGATGCAGTTCTGATGTTTATAAGTTTGTTTCAGCTGTAGGTCTGATTTTGTTGTAATTTGGTTATTTTTCTTCGGTAGGAGAGTACTGAAAATTGTAGTGAATTCCACATCTGGCCCCTGTGCCTCCACGTAGTTTTGGTAGGACACGCTGAATTTTAGTGCGCCCCCCCCAAGGACCCATTACCCTGTCTCTGGGGTGTGTGCTCTGCACTTGAAATGTTTATATTCAAGATGTTTGGCTTTCTCTTGTTCTGTGAGAGCACTGCAAATAAAGCACCCTGTGTGTCCTCTGCCATGTGTGTGACCTCAGTCTGTCCTTATGTCATAAAAAGAAATGAGCAATAAAATAAAACTACGAGCACATGCTGAAAGCCCCTGTTTTCTGTGTGTGGGTATATAGGAGAAAAATGTTTTGATTGACAAATTCTGGGATTAATTATTTTGGAATACAGTCTGGCTACGAGTCCTGAATCTCAGTGGGGTTGGGAATTGGGCCCAGTCTGCATTCTTTATCCTGCATAATAAGAGAAAACAAGATTTTGAAACTTTGAAAAGAACCCTTTTGAATCCTTCCAAGCAGTGGAATATAGAAGCTGCCCTAGTAAACATTATTCATGACTTCTTAATGATAGCTGATTCTGGTTCCCTTTCCCTTCCCTAGTTTATATGCTCTTGGCACTGTTAGTTGTGACATTTTACTATCCTGTCTTGAAACTCTGGAATCATTGATATGTGGAAAAGTTTTAACTCTTCCTACTCACATGTTTCTCAGTGTTTTTGCTTTTGACATTGGGGACACAAAGTCTGATGTTCCATTTGGTCACATATTAAAACCACATGGTTTCAGCTGTTCTTTCTATGGTGGGGATAAACACACTTGTACGCATAGTAAACTTGATATCTCACCGATATAACAGTCTTAAACTGCATCTTTGATATTAATTCCTGGATGGCTCAAAACTTTGTACATTTAAATGTTGACAAAAACTAGGTTATACTTCATGGCACCTCATCACTTGCACCAAGTAGATGTGAGCTTCCAAGTGCACTGCACGTAATGCTTTCATGTGGTCCTTGCCTCACATTTGGTACAGATATGTTTTAGATCCCTGCCCTGGTTTCCAAGGTACCAGGCTTCATGTGGACTTCCAAATCATGACCAAATCATTCCAAATTTGGCTCTGTGTGACTTTACTCCTCTGCAGCTCTCAGAACTCCTGTCTTTGTGTTCCCACCCTGCAGTCCTTGTTCAAATGACTGGCTTCTTCCATGTCTTTCTAGCACACCTTCACCTTATGGGAAATCGGGCTTCCTCCCACCAAACCCCCGAACTGTACCAAAGTGTGCTGGATGCTAATGTTACAGATGGTTGAGACATGAATTTCTGAAGATGAAATCATTTTCTGTTTTCTGGTCTATCAGTTGTAAAGTGGTTAATGCATGTCAGACACCCACCACTGATAGTTTATAACTTTCCTAGAGTGCGAAATTAAAGAACTGATGCATTTGCGCAGAACAAACTTTTGACGCGACCTCACGTTAAACCGGAAGTTCGCAAATATGACCCGGAAGTTATAAGGTTAACGCGGCTGCAAGCAAAGCGACAGGAAATTTATTTTCCCCTTGGCGTAGCGAGCTGTTGTTGTGGTGCTCAAGCCTTATTTTTACAGCTTGTGTTTGTCCTAGAAATCTGTATTCAAAGGAGCTTTTGCAATGCCGTACGCCAACCAGCCGACGGTGAAAATTACAGAGCTGACGGACGAGAACGTCAAGTTCGTAATTGAAAACACCGACTTGGCGTGAGTGTCCGGCAAGCATGAGAGTTTTTCCCGTTCGGCAACTACTGTGAATGTCGCGTTCGTACGCTGACTGCAGTTATTTACGAAGATAATATTCTCTTATTCCACTTTCGTGCCGGAGATACTGTGTGTTTTTGCCCCGGGAGTGATTCTGATGCCGGTTGTATGCGTTGCTGTTGCAGGGTGGCCAACTCTCTACGCCGTGTGTTCATGTCCGAAGTGCCGACAATAGGTGACGTCTTGAAATTGTGAATTAGGCTGTCTTTTTTTAAACTTGGTGAAGCTTTTAACATATTTGGTTTGTTCCGGTTATGTCTTTCTCAGCCATCGACTGGATCCAGATCGATGCGAATTCTTCTGTTCTGCATGACGAGTTCATCGCGCACAGAGTCGGTGGGTTCCGATGCGTTCAAATAACGGAAAACCTCGGTAGTCTGGGCTGAGCACAACCGATCTGGCGCCACACGTTATCAGGAGCTGAAAAACATTTACGTGTTTAACACAGTATCTCGTTATTTCCGAAAGCTTTAGACTATTTTAAAGTAAAACTCTTGTTTAGGATTCTGGCATTTTCATAATAAAACACTTGTCATTTTCAATTTTGAAAGAAAATAGGTCAGAATGATAGAAACAACTTAAAACTGAATGTGGGGTGGTGATGTTGCTCTGCACCTACAAAATTCAAGGTCATGCTTTTATATAGTTGGAAATAACTGCTAAGTGTAGTGTTTCTTCTTAGGTCTTATCCCCCTGACCAGTGATGATATTGTGGATAAAATGCAGTATTCCAGGGTAAGTACTTGGAGAGATCGAGTGTAAATGCTGCCATACCTTTGGGTCAGACAGTGGATAAGAGTTACATTGGACAGCTCTCTTTCTGTCTGTCTCTCTCTCAGGACTGTACTTGTGATGATTTTTGTCCCGAGTGCTCAGTTGAGCTTACGCTAGACGTGCGCTGCACTGAAGATCAAACGCGCCATGTCACCTCCAGAGACCTGCTGTCCAACAATCCCAGGGTCATTCCAGTGAGTAAAGTTAGAACATTTGCGCACACACACCTGCAAGGTCCCACATGCACCTTCACACTGTGTCTGTCACACTCACTGACATGGTTGCTTGTGACTTGTACACACAGGTGCAGATACACAAATGGACACAACAAATGTGACTCTGTGTCTTATCTAGGTGACCTCCAGGAGTCGGGACAACGATCCTAATGATTACATTGAGCCAGACGGTGAGGTTCCACAATGTCCTTTCTCAGTGACTCAACCTTTGTTTCTGTCAGACTTTCACTTTCTGTACGTCATCGATCAAGTCTTGTATGCTCTCCTTGCCCAGTGCATCAAATGCATTAACAAAAATTAAAACTTGTGTAGAGAATAACATACTCGTCTATTAAAACAGACTCGTTTCTTTCCTTCAGAGCATTGTTGATGTGGAGAAAATGACATTAAGACTTTTCCACAAATTAAAATGTGCCCTGACCCCCTTTGAGTACATCAGACATGCGCTGTCT
The DNA here is from genome assembly GCA_018136845.1 of Heterotis niloticus. NCBI lineage: Eukaryota > Metazoa > Chordata > Actinopteri > Osteoglossiformes > Osteoglossidae > Heterotis > Heterotis niloticus. The sequence continues at coordinate 25,298,458 of CM030903.1, forward strand.
TTGGTTGTTGTAGACATTTTGCTGGTCAAACTGCGGAAGGGCCAGGAGCTGCGTCTCAGGGCCTACGCCAAGAAGGGCTTTGGCAAAGAGCATGCCAAGTGGAACCCCACTGCTGGAGTGTCCTTTGAGTATGACCCAGACAACGCTCTGCGGCACACGGTCTATCCACGTCCGGAAGAGTGGTATGTGCTGAGTGCCCGGTCTGAAGGAGAGGGCACTTTATCGTGTATAATACATATTTAACACTGATTTTGTGCATCCATCATAAAGCTACTAATATCTGAAAAATTGGTGCTGAAAAATTACTTTACATCTGGCTAAATTTTAATAACAGAAGTAATTTTCCTAGTGTCACAGTAGGACCTTCATTCTTTTATTTCAGGCCCAAGAGTGAGTACTCTGAAATCGAAGAGGACGAAGTGCAGGCGCCGTACGACCCCAATGGGAAGCCAGAAAGGTGGGCAACACAAATTGACTGTGCTGTTGTGTACACTAACAATTGAAGCTATTGTTCTCCTGAAATTTTGTGCAAGTGGATATTATTTTTATTTAAAACATTTTTTTGTGTGTCCTAGAATCATTGACACATTTCTTAATGTCATCTCATTTCCTTGTAATTTGTAGCGAATGCAGCTCTTTTCATTTTTTTAACACATTTATTTTATTGTGGACAGAACAGTGTGTTTAGAATAAGCATTTGACACTGCAGTGGACCAACTGAGAATCGTATCTTGTGCACACAGAGGCTACACACTTTTATCCAGTAGTGACAAACGCATGTGAAAATGCCAACTGCTGTGTTTGGGTTTGCACATGATGTCAGCACATGGCTGTGCGTTATTTTGCATTCGGTCATTACCGGACATTCTGTAATCATGCTCAATATGATCTGCAAACCTCTTATTTTTATCTAATTAAATAATTTCTCAATAGCTCAACTTGTGAAATATGAAGTCACTAGTTGGCCACTGAGGTCCACAAGTTACTGTAGGTTTGTTTTGTTACAAACTGTAAACACTTCTAGTGCTTCTACCACATAACCTCGTGTATGTATGCAGAGCTTGGTGAAGGTTGTACAGGTACAGTAGTAGTTATTGGAGACACTATCATGAGAGAACTGTGCTCCTCCACAGATTCTACTACAACGTTGAGTCGTGTGGATCGTTGCGACCAGAGACCATCGTCATGTCCGCTTTAGCAGTTCTTAAGAAAAAACTGAGTGACCTGCAGACACAGCTGAGCCACGAGATCCAGAGTGATGTGCTCACCATCAACTGAGAGCTGGTATCGCCATTGAAACCTGGACTGATGTAGATTCTGTTTTCTGTGACCTTTTACGCTTAGCAGCAAGCAGCAACCCTCTGCATCTCACCTCAGTGTTCAGTTTGCCCTCTTTAAGATCCATCCCCACACAGTGTGTCAAGTTGTCAGGTTGTCCCAGGAGAACCTGGTAAAAAATATGCACCATCTCTGTTCTGCCCACATGCTTCTTTTTAAACAGTGATGATGGGGAAAAGGGATGCAGGTGTAGTTAAACACAAATCTTAAACGTGTAAATGATTGAGAAGCTCAGTGGGTGAATACTGTGTTTTGTTTGTTTGTTTTTTTTTTTTTGTCCTTTAACTGGTATAATATTAGTTCTAAATTAAAATGCCCACTTTTTTCTAAAACAAAATTGTTTGAATAATTTCGTTATGTACGTGAAACAAAATCTGCAGTTATTCAGTGCTGGACTAGAATAACACTTGATAATTTTGCTTCCTATATACGTACATCCTTCAGCAGTAAACAGAAATATGTGAGACACAGAGGCTTTTCAGGGGCCACTCTGGACGATGCAGAGCTTGTGTTACCGAACCTGTCTTGATGCAAATGACCAGAAAAGCAGAACACCTCTCTTAGATGTTATGAAACCAAGTAGCTGAGTGCCACAGGATTTTGACCCCAGCAGCTTTGTTTCTCCCTTTTGGCTTTTTGTGCCTCTTTTTTTATGTGCGATGTAACTTGGTGTTTAAAAAGGCTACTAAGTTTTGAGCCACTAATTGTAAATACCCTGATTTTACATTTTTGTTGTCCCCTTGAACATTTGTACAGGAGTGAAGAACAACAGTGGTTCAGTGCTCTGGGGCAACTGTGCTGGGAAATTTGCCATATGAAGTGTTTCTTCTTCGTCGTCTTCTTTTGGCCGCTCCCGTTAGGGGTTGCCACAGCGGATCAATTGTTTCCATTTCTTCCTGTCCCCTGCATCTTTCTCCGTCGCACCCACCACTTGCATGTCCTCCTTCACCACATCCATAAATCTCCTCTTAGGAGATTATATGAAGTGTTTCTAAAGTAAAGGAAAAAAAACGTGTTATATTCCCTTTACTGTTTCCACTGTAATCCCCTTGTACAAGGAGCAGGGTTCCCTTTTATGAGAATAATTCCATTTGTACCCTGAAATTAATATGAGTTTTCATCTCCTTAATGGAGCAGAATTTCCGGCACCAGACCTACAGCAGAAGCTCCCCCAGGCTGGGCTTCAGTTCCCCACATCCCCACTGTGAAGTAGATGGATATCTGTGTACGCATGTGTCAAATATCTCTGAAATGTCATTACTTTGTAATAGTGATGAGCCCTAAAGCAAAAAAGAAGGCAAAGAAAAACCCTACTTTTTTTTGTGAGATGGGGACCCGTGGTGCTACAGAAACGATTAAAGAAAAGGACATTACATCACAGCGCAACGACAATCAATACAAAAGCGCATAAAATACTTTGCGGTGAATACTTTTGACGCGGCTGCTGCTAGCCACTAGCGCCGGGTTGGGGCTTTTCGAGCGGGTCCGAGGGGAGGGGGCGCCCGTGACGTCAGCGCGCCACGCACGGCTCACGCAAGCGACGCCGACGTGAGCCTTCCGTCGCCGACGGTGCCGCGTTGGAGGCTCCAGCGCGAGCCGCTGCGTCGCTGCCGCGCGCGCGCAATGGACGAACGCCGGCTGTAGGCGAGCGGAGCGGAGCGGAGCGCAACGGAGCGCGGCGGCCGGCCGGTAGGGCTTCCTCACGGCGCTTAGCACAATGGCGTGTCGCACACATGTTGATGCTCGGTGAGGTGTGTGTGAGAGAGAGCGGGGAGTGGTTGTGAAGCGAGGCGCCGTACGGGATCGGATCGGTGTTCATCTGCGGGCGCGTAATATGTTGGAATTTACTTGGAAATGTTCGAACGGAGCCTTGTACGTGTGTACGCGCGCTGTGTTTGTACGCCAAGCATCCATAGGTGCTGGATCTGAAGTGACCTTTGTGCATTCCCACATGTTTCATGGCCACCAGAGCTCGATTGCCTGCCCGCCGCTTTGTTTTACAGCCTCATTTCGGGACTCCTGTGACTCTGCAGCACTAAGAGCCACGACCATAGCATCTCGGCACTGGCTTTCCCGCTCTCCCTTTCTTCCTCGTAGCTTTTCCCCCTCTCCTCGTTTTCAGAGGAACAAAGGGAACAATGAGCATTGGGCCATGTGTTTTCAGCACATGGATGTTATGATGACTGAATGATGATGCACTCATTGCTGCACATTTCAGAATTTCAGGCAGTCAGTGTTTAACAGCTCTCGCCTTGACTGTCCTCTGCTTAAGCAGCACTTTTACCCCCAGCGACGTACGGTGTCAGATTTGCACGGCGAGCGGAGAGCCGGAGCAGTACTGTACTCTGGTTTACAGTGACATGTGGGGGTGGGGGGCTGTCCTGCATGCCACAGTGCATCACAAGGCCCGGTTCCTTAGCCGCCGTCTGCCTGGTCTTGCATCGAATCGGTGTGTCAACTTCCTCTGTCACCCTGACTGCACTTCTCCTTTTCCAGTACAGCTCATGTTCTTTACTTCTTCTATTACCATTCAGTTCTCATAGTTTGACTTGTTTTTTTGCTCTTTTGAGTCTTTTGTGGTTTGTTCCTGTTCGTCGCTCTTGACTTGTAATGTTTATTTCTGTATATGTACTTGTGTGTGAGATAGAATTTTTCCCTTGTGAGGCTTCAGCACAAGTACACAAAAGCGCCTTTAACCGCACGTGAGCTACGTCCGATTCTGCCAGTGCACCAGGACATTGTTTACCATGGTGCACCGAGCCCAAATACAGACACCCACCGTGCACATAAATGTTAACACAGCCTGTGCTCAGTTTTCTATATGGGGGAGGAGGTTTGCCAAATATGGCAAACGTCTAAACTTGAAAGCATGATCTAAGTGTTAATATTTTTAAAATTAGATTCAAAATAGATTTATTTGATCATTTTTACATTTTTTCTGGAATATTTTTGTGGCCATCTGTAAAATCCAAAATCCATAAAATCAGTATCCACTAAACAGAGAACGTTCATGTAGGCAATCATGTTGCATTGTAATAAAACATCTGAATGTACAATACCATCTCGGGTTGTCTTTCTATAGAAATGGCTTTTGGAGAACAATAAAGGTGATTTGTTTCTTGATTTTCTTGCTCTGATTTCTCTGCCCTTGTAAACAGAATGATTTCTGAAGACAATATACAGTTACTCTGGGATTGTTTGCGACATTCTGTATATGTCACATGGTCTCTTTGCATGATCCTTCACGCTTTTGAGGTTTGGTGCTGATGGCATGATGTTACTGCTGGCAGGTGTGCTGAGGTGCAGTGCTGGACGGGATGGTGCTGGACCCTGGGGGAGGCTGTGTGGACAGGGAAGATGCAGGCGGTGGTGCTGAACGTGATTTGGACGCTCTGGAAATGGACCACAAGCCTGACAGAGCCCCAGCCAGACCCAGCAGTGTTACCAAAGGGGAGGTCACACCCTGCAATGGGCAGCCAGACTCCAGAGCCAGAGGGGTGAACAGACCCGCTGGGGAGGGACGGGTGTGTCGGCGAGCTTCCACAGGTACAGGGTACCGGTCTGAATCATGGCGCCCCCTCAGCTTGCAGGTGAAGTCGCAGCAGCAGCGCGGAGCGGAGCCAGAGGAAAGGCGTGTGCTACAGCCTCCTTGGCGCAGTGGCCGGGCTCCCTGTCCTCCTGCCCGAAGCCTGACAAGTCCTAGCTTCACCCCCGGTGGCTGGATGCGTCGCAGTGAGAGCACATTTGCCATGAACGGGGGCCCGAGCGGGGCACTCAGCAGGGGACACATGAGGCCTGCCACCTCCCTGCCCCACATTGCCCGGGTGGGTGGAGCCACCCCGTTGGCCTCTCCTTCATCACCCAAGGGCTCCTGCCTGTTGGTGGCCTTGCGGCCTGTTAACATGGAAGAGGAACGAGAGGCCTTCTTTCGAGCTAATTTCCAGTATGAGCCACAGTTCCAGTACGCTTCACTGCAGCCAAATGCCGTGTTGGACAAGTACAAAGAAGGTTCTGGCCTGTTTCTTGCCCAGGTCAGATATGCACTACCTGTCCCATTTTGTAGCTTCATTCTCACCATCTCCAGTCATCTGTGTGACAGTATATGACAACATGAGCCAATGTCTGCTCTCTCTCTAGGCGGTGGGGATCATGGAGTGTGTCCTGAGGAAGTTTGGCACGTACGAGAACTTTGAGGAAGCAACGGGGGGTTGTGTACTCCCAAAAAGCAGAGTCTGGGCAGCCGTGCGCAAGTACTTGCAGAAGGAGGGCTGTGTGGGAGAGGTGAGGCTATGTGGAAAAAGGGGGGTGGGGGTGGAGAGTGACAGGCCACTGAGTTGGAACAACTTTTTTAAAAGTGGGAACTGATTGTTATTCTTCAGTTCAGTGTTTATACTCTGCAATGATTTTTTTTTTTTTTTAAATTTAAGTTTTTTTCCACCTTCTTGCCCTTAAGTGTGGTACCTGTTTCAATAAGGAATGAGTAAATGCGAGTAAACAGTGAATCAGTCTTCTGTTGCTAAATGATTTCCGCGTTGGATTTAGAGAAGAAGACACCTAGTGTGAGTGTTGGTTTGTGTTTTGACTGTGGACAGCACTGAGGTTCAGGATGGTGATCTCCAACCCCAGGTGGTGGTGCGTCTCTCTGAGGAGCTGCTCTCACAAGCGGTGATGATGGTGGAAAGCTGTAGACCGACTCTCACCATCAATCTGTCCGGCGCGCGCCAGCACTGGCTAGAAGGCATGCTTCGCCACGAGATTGGTATGACCCCTGAACCCCATGCCTTCACCCCAAAACAAACAGCGCACAACCTTTGTGCCTCACTTACACTGTCCTGTCTTGCTCATTTAACTCGTACCATATAGCACAGTGTTGAGCACATTCTTCCAGTAGACCTTAGCATCATCTCATGTGTATCTTTATTATTTTAGTTCATGAGTTTCTCCAAAGCAGTGCCCAATTTACAGGAAACTAAAGTGCATTCCGTAATAGACAGCACATAGCTGTAGATATACACAGACGATTAGATTATCAAGCAAGGTTTTTTAGAAAATGGGGAAGAAAATGGGTCTTAAACAGATTGGTTTTCAGACCCATCCTGAATGTCGAGAAGGATTCAGCTGTTCTGAGGGAGGCAGGTAGATTCCTCCACCACACCAAAGCCAAATCCAAGATTCGATTGGCTTCTGATTTTGTGCCTTCGTGACTGGGACCGTCAGGCAATGTGCTGAGCTGTAGGGATGCCAGATTCCCCATATCTGCCATAGGTATTGGGCTGCTGACCTTTTGGCCGCTTTGTAGGCTGCAACCAGAGTGAAGCCATTGGAAAAAGACAAGGAGTGGAGATGCACGGAAACACTCTGGCAGGTTGAACACAGGTTGTGCCGGGGTATTCTGGATCAGCTGGAGAGGCTTGATGAGGACAGAAGACCAGACAGGAGCGAGTTGCACTAGTCCAGGTGACATATTGCTGCAGTCTGGAAGAGGAGCTGGGAAGTGTGTGATGTGAGGTGAGGGTGGATTTGCAGGACTAGGGTATGGCTTCACTGTGCATACAGAAGCACAGACTTGAGTCAGTTGGAGTTGTTACTCTTGGCTAATGATTGATGAAGCAGATCAGATGAGGGAACTGTCCAGGTTGATCAAGTTCCTAACATGTGGGTGAACCTGTAGTGGAATAAAGTATTATGTGCCTTAGAAAGGTTGAGGTGAAGATGGTAGTTAGTCATCCAGTAGGGGGGGCATCAGACAGGTACCCGCCATGAATAGCAGTGCTAAGGGCTCCCTGTCTTCTCTTCAGGAACACACTACCTGCGGGGCGTGAACAACAGCCTGCAGCCCTGGGCCAGTGCTGTTGGACGGAAGCAGTTTGGCCTGAAGCCTGCCAACCCGACAGAGGAGGGGCTGGCCAGCTTGCACAGCGTGCTACTGCGACGGCAGCCCTATCTGTGGCGCGCTGCCCTGCTCTACTACACCGTGCACCATGCTGCCCACATGAGCTTCAGCCAACTGTTTGCCCATATTGCACGTTTTGTCCAGGATCCCGAAGTACGCTGGGAGTACTGCATTCGGGCAAAGAGGGGCCAAACCGACACCTCCCAGCCAGGTGGTTAGAGTAGCACAGCCGTCTCGGTGCAGGGAGAGTACGCATTTCACGCTTCCACTGTGTTGCCAGTTTATTAGGTATACTTCCCCACTGTCACACAAATAACCCCTAACCCTAACTCCTGAGACCCACTGAAGAACATCTGAATGGCACAGTGTATGTGAACATCACTGTTGTCCCAAGTTCATCCCTCCACAGTTATAGTTTGTCCCAGTCGGACACACGCTTCCAGCATGATGACGCGCTGTCACACAGCGCATAGTCACTGAATGGTTCCAGGAACGCGACAGCTTCGGTGTCCTGCTCAGTCCAAGGCTCTCAACCCTTTGGGATGAGGTGGAAAGGGCTGTTTGAGGCCAGACTGCAGCCCACCGATCTGCAGAAGCTACGTAACACAGTCACGTCCACACGGCACAACGCATGCAGCATCCCGCAGAACCCGTGTCCAGGCACATTCATGCTGTTCTGCAGGCCAAAGGAGGCGCAACTAGATACCTGTACCTAATAAGCTGGCAATTCAGGGCACGTTTCTTCCACTTAGCTGTGGCTTTTTTCCAAAGCAAAAATAAGTACACGTGCCACGAACCTGAATAGCGCAGTGATGTATATTCCAGTACTGCATTACTACGAGCTGGTAGAAATGGCAAACTGCTTCCCTGCATCTCTCCTGTGATGGTTATTTGAGCAGACAAGGCGGTTTGTCGTACAAGCACCTGTCAAGTTCTTTCAGCAAATGGCTGATGCTTCAGCTTGTTTATCTGCTGCACCGTTCTCTTTGTCTTATGTGTCGCTCAGGCTGTTTCAGCAAGGACCAGGTGTACCTGGATGGCATTCTGAGGATCCTGCGACACAGGAGGAACATCGACTTCAAGATGCTTGCTTGTCTTGGCAAAGTGAGTGTTGCACTCTATAATTAGTTTCTTCAGCAGTAGTTGGGGTTTGGTACTGTATGTTTAATTGAAATGTAGCTGATTAAGGTGAACTTGAAATTGAACAAAAAAATTAGCCCTTGAATACTTCTGATCACAGCTAAAACCACACAAAAGGTCTGAGGTTGCATTGCACTTGTAGTGAACAGCTAACACCTAACCTCCAGTATGGCACCACAGCATTAGTGTGGTCTGCTGTCAGAAGGAGCCTTTGTAGCCATGGATGTCCTGTTTTTAAACCACAGTGCCAGGATGTCTTGGAGCTCACTGAGCACAACCTTCCCTAATCTGCCAAGAGTACTGCTTTTGAACAAGAGTTGCACACGAGCCCAGCTCTTCATTCCTCAAGTCAACAACAAAGAATGGCTCAAAGTCGTTTTGCAAAATGTGTTGTACTTTATATGTTTATACAAATGTATTTATTTAATGAGAACTTACACTTTTATAGGTGTTGTTAATGTATTTATTTTCTTCCCCACATAGGCAAAAACCTTTTGTTAATCCAATTTCATGAAGGCTTTTCCAAGCGATCACGAAAATCAAGTGCAGTCATCACACAGCAAACAAATCTAGATAATAACAGCTTAAAGGTTTTGGTTATCAAGAAGGTTGCTTCTAGTTTTGCTAAATTTAGTGTCATCAAAGAAATGTTCATTTCTTCAAATTTCATAGTTTTTTCTGACCTTCACTGCTTGGTAATGTCTTATTACATTTTTTTCTGAACCTTGTAGCTTGAGCTCAGCTATTGGTGAGTAGCAGATAGCTTTAGCTTGCAGTGCTGTCAGTTGCTTCCCCTGTCCCGTCTGTTCAGCTCTCAGTCAGTTGTGAACTGAATAAGTGAGGCACTTTGCAGTGCAGGGATATGTAGATCAGCGACTTTGCTGTATCTAGACATGTTACTGGAGTTCTGACTTTGTGGTGTCAGGAAGGACAGAATTAAATGAATTCCACAGAATGACTGAGAAACCGGAACTGGAACAATAATACGATGTTTTGTATGCAATGTCTTGTCCAATTTTTTTTTTTTTTTTTTCTCTCTTCCCCCCTTATGATTGATATTTTGCTGCACTACAGCTGGTGCTGTGGAATACGGTCTGTTTCCTGGCTAAAAACGTGTCTCATGAAGATGAGCTGCAAAAAGTATCTTACCTTTGTCCCACAGGTGTCATATGAGGATGTGGAGCGTCTTCGTCGCCTGGCAGTTCTCCAAAAGACCAGAATCCCTCACTTCATGCAGGACCAGGAGCGCTACCTGCAACAGCTGGACCACATTGTTGCGGTCAATGAGCTCGATGACGCGCAACTGCAAGAACTCATCCCCTGAGGTTCTCTACACAGGTGGACCACACTGTCGCGTGGATACCACATACCTCTGCCATACACCTGGACATATTACAGATACATGACATATCACACAGATGTCTGAGGTCATAACCACATGAGTATTGCATACAAATGTCAGTATCATGGACACATGGGCAGAGCACAGTCCAGTTACCTCATTGCCATACATGCCACCCAGGGCTAACAACTTGGCTTAAAACAGCATTGTTGCATTCAAATACCTGTAATTCCTGTTTGGAATTATATTTTAAATTTTTAACTTTTCTTAATTAAGTCTGTGTATTTATGCAAGTATTTATTTTTATTTATTGATGTGATTTGGTTAAAAAAAAAGAACAAAGGAAAAAGTTTTACTCGAATGTTCATGACATTAGCTTTATTTCTCCCCTTTCTGAAGTGGATTATTTCAAAGCCTTACATTATGCCGTAGCGTTAAAACCCATTTAGCAGCATGTGGTGACCTGGTCGGTTACCATGGGAACTCCATCTCACTGTCCATTGTAGTTTTTTTTATCTTTGAATGTCTTTATCTTATTGCTCAACAGTAGCTGTGAGTTATTTTCTGAGGTATAAAGCGTCATGCCTTAAATGTCATCAGAGCTTAAAATACCCAAACAGCTGAGGATTCTTAAACTGGACTAACAAAGGAGTGAAACCCAAGGAGAAGATGGAAAACCTGAGCTCAGCATTAAGCTCATGGTAGGAAATTGTAAAGGATGTGAAGCAAAGAAAAGCAGGTGAGGTGTGGTGAGAACCATAGCAAAGTTACAGAAAGGAGCTAAATGACTGAAGATGCTTGAGTGAAAGAGGGACAGAGGGCGTTGGACCAGCAAAGTAGAGTGCGGTTTAGTTGATTCAACAGCAGGTTCCATCAAACAAAAAATGCTTAAGAATAATAATTTGTGTAAAATGGATTTCCCCCTGAATAAATGTTGTAGTTGGAGAAAAACAAAGGTTCTTGAGGACCGATGCAACCTTTGAGCTCCAAACCCATTCTCGTTTGTACACTCGGTAGCAGATCCTTTCATAAGAGTGGTAGAAATGGACGAGCAAACATCCTAGACCACTGAATTCTGCATGTTGCTGTAGAGCACGGCTCTTCAGCTCTCCATCTGGAGGGCCATAGCACCGCACGTTTGCAGTGTTTACTCTGCTCCTGACAGGTGAATCGGGTGTAGTTGGAACCACTACTACTTGTGTTTGGCCTGATCTCCGGTCTGGAAGCTGCGGAGGCCCCCTAGCCCCAGAGCTGGAGTCCTAGTATTGAGTATTTAATGTCTACCTCCTGTACCTGGCCCATCGCTTTCTAACCCCCAGTTAAGTCCTTTCTGAGGGTGTCTGTGAACCCGTGTGAGGCAGTTAATTTATATCACACCTGACTGACACTTTCAGGTGCTTTGCTTTGTCGCCCGTCTGCTGCCAGCATTCACGTCTTAATGGAGAGCGAGGACTGCAGATGTCGTCCGTGCTAATGCATTTCTGCACATCGATTACGTTGTCAGCAGCAGATTTGGCAGAAGTGGTGAACGGACTGTAGGCCTCTTCTCAGCTCTGAAGAGGAGTCTGAGTGGAGGGCAGGAGAGGGCGGTCCATTGGCTGTGCCTTTACGAATTATGGCTTCCGAGTTACCCGCTCGTGGCCATTTTTTATTTTGCGTTGCCAATTGCTTAATATGTGTTTCAGTCACAGCCACCTTGTTTGTATTGCATGAATGTTGCACATTTTATGTTACGATTGTTGAGTATTTCTAGTTCATAACGTTGCTAAATAAACATAATCTGTGACTCCTTTTGCAATTCCAATAGCATGTTTGCTTTATTTGTAATGACGCCTTTGACATTTACAGTATAAGGTAATGTACTGCAGTTCTGTCATAAATGTCTGTTGTAACAAACACTGTTGTGCTGCTGCCTGTGTTACTGTGATCGACGGTTGTCTCTCCGTCCACAGCCTGCACGAGCTGAGGGGAGCGCTTCCCCCAGGTGAGAATTTTACCTGGCGGCCCTGTACCCCATGTCCCCGGCAGACTATTCCTCCCTGGGGCTGTGCCCTGCTTTCCCTGCTCACTTGCGGTACCGACTTCCAGTTGATGTTTTTTCCCCACTTGGCCAATGGTTCACTGAGGACATCGAGACTCTTTGTGCAGCCAGTAGGACTTTGAGGCTGGGAAAGCCGTGCATAACCTGACTGCAGCTTTTAGGGGGATGCAGCGGTGCCGTGAGGATGGGAAAACTGCACCGCTTTACTGTAAAATTAGCAAAATGTTCACAGCAATTTTTTACTGTTCTTTTTTGTAACTTTAACTTAACTGTTAGCTTTTTAGGAACGTTGCTGTAGCCCGCATGCCCAAATGGAATAAAGTGGCAGCAGCTGACCAAAAAAAACAAATTTAAAATATAGTGAAGACCCGCTTAATTCCGCTAAAATTTAACTGGCGCAAAATGGAAAAAATATGACTCGGTTCCCGAACGCATCCAATGCCAGGTTGTCAAGGCAGAACGAATACAGACAGCAACCTCTGGGGAGTCGACGCTGAGCTCTCGCTGGTCTCTGCTTAAAAAGGCAGGAAAGTGTGGAGAACAGAAGCAGATTCTTGTGAGGCGGGAAGAAGGAAAATGACTCCTCATTCATTCGGGAAGAAAGAAATATTTGCTGCTTCCTCTAAAAATGCTGCTGGCTTATAGCCACCTGCGAGCATCTCTGCTCCTAATGATGCCTTCCCAGAAACTGCTGGCCAAGCGAAGAACCACAAGGTTCCCTCGAGATGCCTTCTGTTCCGTAGCCAGCGACTCCATCATCTGCCTCAAGCCATCTTAGTGTTTCTGTCGAACTTGTGCTCCAGCTGCAAAAAGTCAGGCGGTAAATCATGGGCTAAATATTTGTTTGCGTGCAAAGGCGAAGCAGGAGGGCCACTGCCGCCGCTCAGAGCAGAGCAGCTGTTTGTTCTGCTCGATGAAGACGTCGGCGCTTCGCGGGTCACGTCGGTGTCCTCCCGCAGCTCGCACGTCTCTCCACGTTCATAACCGGCTATCGCACAGGCTCGCCGTGCCGGCCTCGCTGTCCCCTACAGCCACGGCGTCCGTCTGCTGCCAGCGTTCACGTCTTGTGTCTTGTGCGTGATCTTTCTGGCCGTGGGTTGCCGAGGAGGCCGAAGCGGAAGAGGGCATCCGCGCCCTCGGCCTCTTCTCCATCCCCTTGTAGGCCGAGCGTGTCGCTGCGAAGCGGGTCTCGCAGGGCTGGGGCACTGCTGTGGGGCGCCAGCAACCACCCTTGCTTTAAGGTTCGTTTGTAAAAGCGAGGACTGAAGAAATGTGTGGTTTTCTATTTAACGTCCAGCTGCACGTCCGCGCTGCGAAGCCCGACACGAAGAATTCAGTGCAGAAGTCGCGCTGAGATGAGCGGCGTTTGGTGTGGACGGCGCGTAAAGAGGCTGCAGCGATGCTGCGTTGTGCCAGAGCCATTCTGCAGCGACGGACGACGCGGAAGCTTCTCGGACGTTCTGGAAGGTGACGAAGCGGGAGTCGGAGGTGAGGCGGGAGGACACCGGCGCGCACAGGTACGCCTTCGAAACTGCCGGTCGCCCCCTGTGGCCCCGGCTGCCGCCCACATTTGTGACGGCAACATGGATGCTGAGGCGCGGGCGTCAGCAGGAAAGCAAAGCCGTGCACTGTAGCGCCGTTGCGCGACGCTCTGCGGACCGACGTGCTTTCCAGCAGAACCGCATTTGTACGCAGAAACGCGGCCGGGCTGGGGGCTGAGCCCGGGGTGTCGCCCGGCTGTCACATCGGCATTCCGTTGTTGCTGCCATCCTTGTGCATCAGATGTAGCTGCGGGCACAGCGCGGCCACCGGCTCGCCAAAATGTCGGCGAGGAGTCCGTTCTGCGCCACGCTTCCCGCACCGGAGGACCAGGACCCGGAACCGGAGCCCGACACAGACTTGTCTTGGTGCGGTAACGTGGACACGTGGGAACACAACGACACAAGATAGTGGCCGTTAAATATTATTGAGTTATTCCCCATTTGCATCGCCCACTTCTTAGCGTCGGCGTTCGAAGATCACACTTGAAATAAATCTGAAAGGCAAACGTGTGCGCTCGTATTACTATTATGGCAATCTCTCGTGATATCATTTATTATAGTAACATTTTCCGCCTTCTGTCTATATATGTACTCATATTGATATAGCATTCATGTCGCGTTTATGTAAAGTACCTGTGCTCCGCCTTATTATTATCACTATTATTATTACTATTATTGCTATTATTATTGCTATGGCAATCTGTTGTTTTCCAAGCAGCCCGCCTCTAGTGAGCCAGGTGTGGGGCCAGAGCTGCTTACACGGCATGTTAACAGTGTGTTTCTGTCCTGGTCAATGGATCCGTGGTGTCATCGCGGCAGCAGTTGTCACCGCGTCCAGGATTCCCTGCTGAGCTCCGACAGCCGCTTTACTGACTACCGAGGGATCCTCAACTGGATCATCATTCTGCTGGTGAGTCTCTCTCGTGGCGCTGGCTGTGTCGGCTGTGCTGAGGAGGATCTACACACTTCGCTCCATAAGTCTGTAAACCGCCCCCCCTTCTGTCGGTGGTGTCTGCCTACTTGCTGTCACACTGATGCTCTCAGTCACAGCCACCGATTAAGGTAAAAAATAAAAGAGAACCGAAACGGCAGCTTCAGCAGCCTTATTGCCATTAACGTTAATGTATTGAATTGTTTTCTCTAAAGCGGTGTTACCGTGTTGAGCTGTGTCCAGCGATTTGCCCGTTTACACAGCTGCACACCGTCATTTTTACTGAGCAGTTCAGAGTAAGAACCTCGATCAAGGATACAGCAGCGGGAGCGGGATTCAAGCTCGGTTCCTTTTGGCGCAAGGATGCTGCGTGCTACTCATTAATGCTATTTTTTTATAAATAAACTGCAAACATACAACTTTAAGCTCAGTAACTGAAATAATAAAACACCTCTTATATCTTAAAAACCCATCCTTGTGAGAAGATTCAAGGCTGCAGGAGCTGAGGTGGCGCGATTATGAGCCTCGGAACAGACTTGCGAACGGATCGATGCGTAAATTTTTGCTGTGCGGCTAAGCTGATGGTTTTTCCACGTTTGTGTCGTCTGGTAACACCTGCTTTGCTTGGCCTTACTCTGTAGGTACTGACTCATGCTCACCTGTTCCTTGAAAACTTCATTCAGTAAGTTTGCGCCATTTGTGCACCCGGCACTCTCACTCACACGTGCATATGAATGCCGCTAACTGGAATCCGTCTATTGACAGACATGGCTTCTTGATCGACATTTGGAAAGTTCTGGAATATGTGACGGAGGACAACTACAATTGGTCCTCTGTCTACTTGATCCTCGGTAGGGTTTTGAGACTCCGTCTTTCTTCCTTGCAGTGGAGCTGTAAAGGGAACTGGCTAATCAGGATGATAGTGGTTCAGGTCAGCAGACCCACTGGGTACAAATCAGAATTTTGTCTCTGCTCTTTTCTTAAACAGCATCTAATGTGTTTCCTGTCATCGCCCTGCTGCTTGAGAGGTTTCAGGACAAGGTGAAGCACTCCTCTGTTTGCAGTGACTCTGACTAAAATAACTAGGATGGATTATTAGATGGACGAGCTTCACTACATTGCAGCTCCATTTAGATGATCCTGGTGACTTTTACTATAAAACGTTGGGTCCTTTAGTAACAAACCCAGTTGCGGCTGGAAGCCAATTCTTAATTCCATAAATCTAGTTTATAAGCTGTAGAAAACTCCAGATGAAACTGTAACACATTAAAAAATCACCTTTAAGACTTGTATTTATTCCAACTTTTTTCCTCTACCATCATCTTTATCGTCTATCTCAGTTACCCCTGTTTAGCTCAACCCATGAAACTCTGGGCGTGAAGCCGTTGAACACTGATCCATTACAGAACTTCACTGTCTTTTATTGCCTGAAAATGTGCAACATTTGTCAGCATCTGGCCACTTTCACCTTGGTTCACCCTATCGAAACAACGAAAATGTAACAACAGAGGTGCACCTTGATTTATTTGTGGTGTAGGTTCAGTAAAAGTCTTGGATAAACGAACATTTTTATTTACTCTAAAACCAGTTCGGAAAGGCAGAAAATTAAAAAGAATTCCTATTTGAGGCCAAGTGTTGCCCAATTCCTACCATAAATGTGGAAAGCTCATCACTTTGCTATTGACCAGCATCGCTTAGGAAAACCTAAGCCAGCTGTAAACACCGTGGAAGCAAGTTAACTCAATCCAGGTGTACAGCCCTGCTCGGTTTCATTGTTTTACAGCAGCACTTGTAGCACCGGGGCCCAGTGTGTTTATAGTGCAAGTAACACCAAGGACGCCATCTTCTGCTGTGTCCCCGCTCGTTTTAGGCTGGTGCAGAACGTCTGGGAGCAGATCGAGGAGCCGTCAAGCTATTTGTGGTCATCGCTTTGAGATATGAGCACGGGTGCAGTCAGTATGTCGTACAAGCGGTCACCGTGTGATCCACTGGCACGACTTACTGACTGCACCACGTTTGTGCACCTGTGAGGTAGCGTAAGAGAAAGTCACCTTTTTGAGCTTCCAGTATTTTATTTAACAACGAGGGTCCAATGTGTTTCGCTCTGCTCTAGGGGAGAGTGTCGCCCGCCATAGGTCACTGGCTGCACTTACTGAACCTGATGCTGCTCTTGCTTTTTCCCAGTGCAGCCATTCTGCACCATGACCAGTCCATCTCTGCAGGTCAGAAAACCTTAAATGAGTATAAACAGCTTTAGCTGCGCTGTAAACACTAAATGGCATTAACAACTGTACCCGAGTGGGGTAAAAATGCAACTTTATGTGGCAAAGCGAGCACAGCATGTTTCTTTTTTGCTGTCTCTGGAATTGTTTCATGAAGGTTAAATCCATATCTCCTCCAGGTGGCGCTCTGCTCATTCTATGCACCTACATCACTTTAGGGCTTAAGCTTTACTCCTATCAGGAGGCGAAGCGCTGGTACCGGCAAGAGCGGGACAAGAGGGCCAAAGTGGATCGCCTTCCTCTGAGTGCTGCGTGTAAAGGTGTGCTTACTGTTCAGAATATCTTCATCTTTGTAAAACTTCAGTGAATTTGATGCCAAAATCTTGTTTTCTTTGTTGGTTTGTGCCAGACCTCTATTATTTCCTCCTGGCTCCCACACTGTGCTACCAGCGGGATTTTCCTCGGACCCCTGGCATCCGCATCAACTTCCTGCTGCAGAGGCTCTTGGAGATGGTGATGCGCTCACACCCCAGTACCCGTGCAGTACCGTTTCTTTTCTCCTTCAAGGAAGTCACACACTTAAGTCCTGTTGGTAGAGCTCGATCCGCTCTTCCGGCTAAAACGTGGTCAGCGTTTTTGGTGTGAACTAGCGAATCCCAGGGTGCGCACAACTGCTTTGCACACATTGAGTTATGATCAGGTTTATTTCTCGTTCTTCAGGTGATGCTCACACAGCTGATGGTTGGAATTGTGCAGCAGGTGATTTTTTTTTTTTGTTGAGTTCCTTTTGGGCAGGGCTGATGTGCGGTACATAGTAGGTGTTGATATGCTTGGGGTTTGTGTGGGGTGGGACTGGCACTGGGTGGATTTAATGCCAGCTCATTGTTGCTACATCACTTCTGTGTATTTCTCTGGGTTTAATCTGCTGTGTGTTGATCTGGCTTTAAGGGGATGAGCTAGTAACTCTTGTTCTCCTCGGTGTTCTCCTCAGTGGATCGGTCCCATCTTCCAGAGGTCAGCGAGTCCATTCTCAGTGAGTGACCTCATGTCTCATTCCAGCAAGTTGTATTTTGAATCATTTTCCCTCCCAAATGTAGCCTGCGACAGACTCAGAGATTGCTGTAAGGAAATGTGGTCCCCAAACCTTTTTGGCTCTCGGACGCATAACGTTAGTAGTCCACACCCTTTCTTTTTAAAACAAGAAAGCCAGATACATGCCTCCTACACAAAAAGCTTTGCTGTCTTCTTTGCTGCAAGGATCTGGATTTCATCACAGCCAGGCAGTAGAGGAAATTACAATGCCATACCGGAGACTTTAGAAAAAAATGTACATATATGGCTGTGTCTAGAGTAAGAATGAGGCAAGCACTGAATTTATCTCACTCTCCATTTCCATGTGAAGAACATGGATGTTACTGCGAGGATTGAGCACCTGTTGGAGCTGGCGGTGAGTGCGTTTCCGTCTCCTCCTGCCCAAGTGTGAACATACAGCAGGAATGTAAAAGTGACCCAGAACCTCCTCTCTTCACAGGCCCCCAGCCACTTTCTGTGGCTCATCCTCTTCTTCTTCTTCACTCATTCTTACCTCAACTTGAGTGGCGAGCTGTTGCGCTTTGGCGATCGCCATTTTTACGGGGACTGGTGGTGAGTCAGGTCTCTGTACCCATGCAAATGGAAGAGTTTCTAAGAACGCCGGACAAATAATTGGCAGCGAGTGGAATTTCTGCTGCAGTGAATATGATTCTTACTCTTTATGCAGCGAATCAGCAGTCTGGTTTATGGAGACACTTTAATGCTGGGTCAGGACTTCCATTGGCTTCCCCAAAGCATAAGTGAAATGGCGATTGGCGATAGGAAGAAGGAACGACCTGATGCTTCCTGTAAGAGACTGCGTATTGCATAGAAAGGAAGGACGAGTGGTTTGGTGCATAAGAATATTTGGCATTTCTCTGCAGACTGAACCACCTGTGTGAGACAGAGCGGTGACACTCGACCAAAGTGTCCCTTCTAGCTGAGGACTGTAAACAAACTCAGTGTTGTGTGTCCCATGGACAGGAATGCTGAGACTCTACGGAGTTTCTGGAGAAAGTGGAATATTCCTTTTTACAAGTGGACCTACAGGTAACACACCTGGTTTTACTGTCCTTTTGACAACCATCAGATCCTAATCCCTGTCAAAGTGCCTCACATGCTCCTCCTCATCTTTTGTATGCTAGACACATATACAGACCGTTGTTGAAGAAGAAAGTACCACCGTGGCAGGCAGAGGTGCTCATCTTCCTGCTGTCAGCAGCCATGTGTGAGGTACATCCTGCAAAACACACACTAAACCTCCACCCCCTCCTCAAGGTCAAGAAGACTCCAGAATGTGCATTGTTGAAAGTTGGTATTAATTTGCTGTTCAGCTGACAGTGACTGATGGTACCTGAGCCATTGGTGCTGTGGTGTGTACAGTTTTGGGTTACTGGAGTAATTCAGGGTACCCAGCTCAAGGGTATCACTTAGATAGCAGAGGTTGGGCTTGAACCAGCATTGAGCAGCAGTGCTTAAAATCCAAGGTGTGGCAGCAGATTGAAGTGGCCAATGTGCCAGGCACTGTTACAGGTTTGAATTGCTGAGCTTTTCGTGTCTCCCAACGCTGCCGTCCCGTGCTTCTCCCATCCAGTACATCTTTGCTGCATCGCTACGCACCTGCCGCTTCTGGATCTTCTCCATCATGATGTTGGAGGTGAGCAGTTTCTTCATCTGTTCTTTCCCATTAGTGCTCACGCCTCACATTAGTACTACTGAGAGCAGACCTGGAAGACCAGGGCTGCAGATCTGCACTCTTTGAGAAGTGACTTTTGTGCTGTTTATTGCAAGTTTGCTACTAATTTACAACCCTTGATGCTTTCTTCAGCTTATAGCAGCTGTGTTTCTTGGACGCTACTTCTCTGGTAACTACGGCAATGGACTGGTGTGGCTCTGTCTGCTCCTGGGTCCGCCTCTAGCTGTGATGACGTACTTCCACGACTATTACATGAGCCACCATGGTCAACCCCCGTGGACCTTCAGCTGACCGTTTCGGATCAACATTATGATGGATATTACACGGCAGGCCCCTTGATTCTACCAACCAACGGACTGTGGAGGCCTGGAAGGCCACTTTCCCAGCCTGCTTGTCAGTATGGCTCCCATCATTCCAGACTGAATCTCCAATTCAATATTATCCTCAGGTTTCCTTCTAGCCTTGGACACCTCTGAGGTCAGTCATTATAGCCCCATATCACTGTCCAGTGTTGTTACCCCAGAAATTCAGTGGAGACACTCTCATTTACTGTCAAGTCAAAAGAAGTCCTGAATTACTGGGTGTAAAAGATAGTGTTTGTGTGACAATGAGTCTATTATACTGGAACAAAAATAGATACTCTCACTCTGCTCTGCATTCTCACCATTTGACCCAACAGGGACCGTGTACTTTGGAATATCCACAAAGAGGGTAATGGATATCAGCCTTGTCATGCAGGCCTTTTAGATTTTGCACCAGTAAGAATTACCAGAGTGTGGAAACTAAAAGGTAAAGATGAAGCTGAGAGTAAAAACACAACATAAAATGAATATTATTTGAGGTACTAGGTGGTGTAGTGGTCAGAGCTGCAGACCAAAAGTGTTTTTCTCACCATTAAGGTTCAGCTTGAATAAAAGCATTTGTGACATCCAATACTATTAGCACTGTGCATAATATACTATATATAGTTATTATAACTGCTGTTGATTAGAGGTCATGTAATACAGTACAGTTCAGTTCTCACCATAGTGAAAAAATGTTTTTAAACACATTAAACTAAGATTTGTCCTTGGTTCCTTTCCCTGGTTCCTACTTGTTCTCGCTGCTAGTGAAGCAAACCAAAGGAGTCAGGCAGGGAAGGCCTTTTACTGAGGTCTCATAAACATGACTGGCAGCTGTTTAAATTCACAGAGACATCATGGTTTACGGTAATGCTGACTTGGCTTAAAAGTATAAAAAGTTAAAGCATCGAATGTTCACAAGGAACAAAAAGGTGACAGAAGCAATGGAGTCATTTTAAATAAAGTACTTAACCTCCCTGAAAGAATGTACTCTGAATAGCATCTAAGTTCAGGTAACCAATTGAATGTAAGTGGTCACCACCCACCTGAATGTTCTGTACCATTAATGCTGCTCAAGTGAAGCAGCTCAGTGTTGAACTTTCAGCAATCCAAATATCACAGTGTTTACTGAATAACAGCCGTTGTCTAATGATGTTCAGGGGGAAGGGGTGTCGTATCACGATCTTGATTCTTACACGTCTATTTTTTACCATTATTTCTACTTTACTTGCACATGCTGTCCCCTGGGAGCCTTACACACGGTTCTACAAAACTTGAGTGATTTATTTGAAACCCCCGAGGTCAAAACACTTATATGGGATTTGAACCCCACACTACCTCCTCCCGAGAGCAGCACCAAGACCTCCGAGCTACACCGTGGTGTGTCATTCTGTTGCTCTGCAACATTTAAATATATAAATATTTGTACCAATAAACTGGAATTCATTCCATTTTCCAATTTGTTCGTCAACGGCTACAAGACTTGATCAGCAGCTCCATCCACCTTAGGTGCAGTTCCAAACGCCTGGACCACAGAGGAGAATTCAGCTCATGTTGCTGTAAAAATACATGACACCCTTGAAAGGCCTCAGCATCACAAGCCCTCTGCACCCCATGTCAGGCATGGGAGCTAAGAGACCAACCCGCTGGCAGGAGCCTCATCTTCAGCTCAGGTACAAAGTCCTCAGCATCGGAGATGGTCCAGTAGAGGAGCCTAACACAAGCCTTCGTCACCGGTCAAAAACGGCAGAAAGTGTTAGCGTAACATCAATACAAACACATAAGACATGTGTAGTCTGGTTGCCAAGGGCGAACTACAGCACCGCTGCTGTTTACGGGCCCATTCGTACTTCCGGCACCGAACCGCAGATGGTCACGAGCCCATAATGCACCGCGCTATTTGCGTTGCGTCATGCTCGCGTCACTGAGGCGGAAATGAAAGTTCAGTAGAGCCAGCGCACATCTGCGGAAATAAGGTACAGTAAATAAACACAGTAATGTTTTATTTTCATATGCAACCAGAACAGAAATCGGTGGACACTTGTGTTGTCAGCATTTACGCAGGTGTACGGCTTTTTCGACGCTGCGCGGCCGCTGTCAACGTCCTATGCTGATGGACAGTTAGCTTATGGTGCTAAAGAGCTGGAGATCTGCTCTTTTTGTGTTTTCATTGCTGTGTTTTTGACGAGAAAACAACGGAATGCCGTTTTGATCTTTTAGGCGGACTTTACGTGTTTGAAAGGGTACTTGACACAGTTTACCGTGCTTCTTATCTCAAGGCTAACATAAAGAGGTTGCGTGTTCCCTGATCACCGTCACACTGGAGTGCGTTTGCCTGGAGACTCGGTGTCGCATCGCCTGTGTGACTGACGTCCAGGTGCGTGTGAAGCAGGCAGTAACGTCGAAGAATGGTCACCGCATCGCCAGCGGTCGATCACCTTTATGTCGCGCTGTCAGCAGAAGCACCGCCTGTAAACGTTGAGCATTTGCATCTGTTTATTTAGCGGATGCGTTTCTTTATTCTAACTTGCTTTTTAAGCTGCGTACAGTAGTTTTTTCCGTCCATAAGGCAGGATATCTTGTACTGGAACAATTCAGGCTAAGTACGTTAGTCAAAGATACCACAACAGGATGTGGGTGCAAGGTGGCATCTTTTAACAACTATGCCCCCGCCGCCCCCTTAGGCATTAAAGTTGAAGTAAAACACGGTGGATGAAGCAACTCCTTGTGTGTACATTAGTGGTAACTGTAACAAAGCAAAGGTTCATTACTCAAGTGGCACCACTGATGGCTGGAAAAATGGTTTGGTAAAATCATTTAACTTTTCATCAAAGGATTTAACCCTCCGTCCCCAGGGAGGTTGTGGTCTCAAGGTTGCTGGTTCAAATCCCGCTCTTGCTGTAATACTCTTGTTGAAGGCACCTACTGTGAATTAATGCAGTAAGAATATTGTGCAATATAAATGGTTAAATTACTGTTGAATTGATTATTTATTATCGTAAGTCACCTTGGATAAAGGGTGTGATGAGCGAAGGCTCACGATGGCCACGAGAACTATGGTGTGTGCAGTGAAAGTGATGGTATACAAAATCAAAGTGATCATCATTTTGAGTTTGAAGGACCCAACAAGTATAGCATGCTGCAGGTATGAGTTTATGAATGTAAATGGGTGATGAGGCGGATTGTGGTGATAATTATGGTCTGTTTCCCAAGGCTCTTACATCATGGCAGCCGCCAGCGTGAGCAGATCTGGCATCGTCCAGACTGCAGAAAAGTCACAGTTAACCCTGAAAGGTGCGGTTTCTCCATCTGTTTTTTCTTCCTGTTGTTTTAGTTCTGACCCCTCTTTTTAATTCTCCTTGTGACTGTATCTTTGTCTTTTTTCTTCTATAAACCCCAACACTTTTCTCATTGCAGCTGCCTTCCTCCTGTCAGGGTTCTGTTGTCAAGCTCCTTTTTTGTAATTGTCTCAGTTCCCTCTCATTTGTTCTCTGTCTTTTTTTTGTGCCTTTTTGTCACTATCTCTTCCTTGCAGTCTCACGGTCGATTCTCTCTGTGAAAGTTTACAAAGGTTTCATTAGGAGACAGTGATTGTTGGCATTAAGTTTGCTGATGAGGCCCTCTTTTGCGAGCAACCGCAGCAGTTCCCTTCCAAACATCCTGTTGCCTTCGCTCGCAGGTCCAGTAGGAGGCGCTCCTCGACCAAGTGCCCAGCACTGCCGTTTCTGTCTGTGGAGCTCCTCTCGTTGCAGAGGCGCTACATTTTGTCTCCATTCAATGTGTCTCGGTCCCCGAGGATCCGTTAGATTGAGAGTAGCAGTTTAGGTAAAATATGGCAATTAACACAACATTTACACTTGGAACACATGTGAAAACTAGCCCACTAAAGGCTGTCGTTACGTCACTGTGTATTGCAGCAGAGCAGATGCATTGTGGGGAGACAAGCGCCAATCCCTCTACAGGGCAGCAGATTTTTTAGTGGTTAAGTATGTAGCCTTTAACCTGAAGGTCCCTTTGCTGCCGTAGTGTAACTGTACGAAGAAGTAACTCTTCTTACGTGGCTCCCAGTAAAAATACTATCTGTGTTTGCATAAAAGCATCAAATAAGTGACTGATAATAAATGAATAAACAATACTTGTTCTCCCCAGTGGTCTCTGCCAAGCCTCAGTCCCCCAAGCTGCCCAGCCGCCACTCTCGCCTCAGCTCCTTTGTGGAGGTGACTGCGGACGGCTTGACCTGCGAAACCAAAAAAACGGGCAGATGTAGCGGTCACCCTGAAGTGCAGTGGAACGAGGACCTCACCCTGTAAGGCCGCTCATTTGCCAACCTCTCCCTGTCTTCCCACTTTTCCCTCATTATCCTCCCACCCTGATTACCTTCCCACAAGTGTTCAGCTGTTCACTCACAATTTGGTCTTGCGTTTATTTTGAGCTGTTTTGTTTGTTTGCATGTTGGACAAATTGAAGCTTTTGTTGCCACTTAATGTAGCTGGTTATGAGTGTAGTGGTGTGTGAAGCTATTTTCTCATTTTTTAATAAGAAGAGAGCACTAGGGGATTGTCCATGTTTTTTTGTGCGCTGCTGAATGCTTATTTTGCTGTGTTGTTCTCTATAGAAATGTGACTCCTCAGAGCAGGTTGGACCTGAAAGTGTGGAACTGCCACACGTTGAGGAAGGAATTACTGGGCAGTGCCACGATTGACCTCCTGGATACACTGTGCTCTCATGATGGCAAGAGTGAGTTGTCACAGATGAAACGCGGACACGTCTGCACCAGATATTACACTTACATAGCAGGAGAATGAAATGCTCCACCTCTTCTCACACAGACATGCATGTAAATCAGTTTGCTGTACATTTCATGCCTTTCAAACAAGGTAAAAAATAAGCCAGGTGGTTCTTTAGACTGTACTTATTGGAAGAGGAAATGCCATGGAAACAAGGAAACCTTTGCTCTATGCACTTTGTTCACCTTTCATGTGCTTGCTAATATGAGTCAGTCTTTACTGTGGCTGACATGTTTGTGTCAAATGCTTTACCTGGAGAGTAGATGACTGAAACTGCTACCAGGTGTGTGGTCCTTGCAGTGAAAATTATCATCAGTTTTTTCATCAGATGTTGTATTAAAGTTTGTCTGAGTTGTGAGGTCTCATGTCAAAAGAGTGGTGAAACTGATTTTAATATACCTCTGTGAGTGACTTTCTGTTCCTCTCTCTCTTGATCTCTGTACCTTTCAGTGGAGAATCTGCAGCTCAGTCTGGTCTTGCAGACGGAGAACAAAGGCGCAGTTGTAGCCGGAGGAGAGCTGACCGTCTGTCTGGACGGCCTGGCTGTTGATCTGGGATCACTGCCCAATGGCAGTGCAGCGACAGGCAGTGAGGCCCGCCTTCCTGTGCACTACAAGGGCGCCCACAAACATGCACACATTGACCCTTACACACACAGGCAAATGCAAAAATAACACATTCGTTTTCTCTCTCTGTTGTACATACAGACAGTAAGTTCTCAGACAAGCAGTGTCACTTACACTGCCTCTTTACACACAAGTTGCCATCACATCATTACGCTCAAGATCATAGACTTTGTCTTGGTTAGCTGAGCGTAAATGTCCACGCCGAGTCTTTAGCAGAGAGACAGGTTGAAAAAGAGACATTGCGGCCAGACTGTGGAAAGGTCCTGACTGGAGAGCTGTCTCCCAGACTGGAGTCTTCCGAGTGCTGAGTGAACTGCAGCTGGGAGAGTTACAAGTTTTGTTATGACTGTACAGAGTTTAAAAAGTTGAATCATTTGGCCATGGGTATCAGCTGGATGATATTAAGAGGAAAAAATGAGCATAAGTAGAACATTATGGAAGAGAGTTGGTTGATAAGAGAGAGAATGGGTGAAAACTAGCAGTTTGATTTACAGAAGAGGATAATTCCTTGGATTGCACATTAAAGCTTTATAAATGCAAGTAATGCAGTAAATCAGAATTGACTTTGAGGGAAGCTCTTATTAAGCTCATTTGTTAATGGTGGATAATGCATAGAATATAATAAAAATAATATAGGCTGGATGCTTACAGATGTATAAAGTGAATATGATAAAGTAACACAACTTACACGTTAATAAATGAATTATTGCATTTTTAAGCATATGTAATAATATTCACCACATGGGCAGAGGGCTTTAGGAAAAAGCTTAACATAACTACTCTGCCTGTCTAAAATAAAGTCACACACTCTAATATTTGGTTGGACCGCCTTTAGCTTCGATTACGGCACGCATTCGCCATAGCATTGTTTCGATAAGCTTATGCAATGTCACAACATTTATTTGCGTCCAGAGTTGCATTCATTTTTCGCCAAGATCTCGTATCGATGACGGGAGAGTCGGACCGCCGCGTAAAGTCTTCTCCAGCACAAGATCCCAAAGATTCTCAGTGGGGTTAAGGTTTGGACTCTGTGGTGGCCAATCCATGTGTGAAAATGATGTCTCTCTCGTGCTTCCTGAAGCGCTCTTTCACAATTTGAGCCCGATGAATCCTGGCATTGTCATCTTGGAACAAAAAAATCCATTGATGGAAAAACCTGGTCATTCAGTATATTCAGGTAGTCAGCTGAGCTCATTTTTTGGGCACAGAACATTGCTGAACCTAGACCTGACCAACGGAAGCAACCCCACATCATAACATTAAGCTAAATCCAGGTGCTGACTTTTTTTGCCCGAGCAGTGTATATTATATCACTATATTTTGATGATAACGAAGAGACAGTTGTTGCACTTAGTTTTGACATATAGTTGTTAAAAAAAGTTTATATTTATCCAGGTGTTTTATATAAACATTTTGATTTGTTTGAGTGCTGAGTGCAGATACAGCCTGGCTCCTAACACTGCAGGCCAATAGGGGTGAAAGATTTACACCCAAATTATAACAGATTTTTACCTAATTTATTCAGCAACACTGAAAACTGTCAGTTGTTCACACAGTGTAGACCTGAGTGTATCTGTGTGCCTCAGTCTCACCATGTGTGAATAAATCCATCGACATTGGGTCCTTTTCAGCATGAAAGTTGTTATTGTACCTTCAGGAATGAATGGCTGTCTTCACAATCCTTGTTTCCATTCAGAAATGTTTGATTTTCCTGGATCTCGTTCTCTCCCTTTCTCTCAGACACACACACACACACACACACACACACACACACACACACACACACAAGCATTCAGGTGAGTTCTTATGTGTAATTTGTTTCTCATAATTGCATAATTGAGTGCTGTTCCTCTTTGTGGCACAATCGAGCCCTGTGAGGAGCGCGGGTGGAGGCCCTGTGACGGGTGTGGGTTGGGGGCAGCGAGGTGTTTTAAGGCTCTCAATGTGTACTTTCTGAGCACTGTGTGTTAGTTTAGTGTTTTTCCCTATCATTTCCCAGGCGGTTTTCCTAACACGCTGACACACACGCAGCTCATAAACAGGCCTTTGTGCTCCAGCCGGGAAACTGACCAGGGGCTGATGGGCCGTCACGCCGCACACTGGAAACACACACACACACACACACACACACACACACACACACACACACACACAGGCACACCTTTCTCTCTCTAAGGGAAATGTATATATATATATATATATATATTTTTTTTTACCTTTTTAGAGAAAATAATTTCATTAATGTATAAAATGCTGCTTCAAACAAAGCTGTACTGTTTGTTAGTAAAAGACATCCAGCCATCTCCATTGTCATCAGTCAGTCAAGGTTTATTTGTCATGGGTGGACAACACAGCATAGCAGTGTTGTCACCATGAAAAGTTTTGTTTCTGGGCATCCTCAGTAATATAAATATGTATATGTATAAATAAGGTACAAGAAGTTAAATAAATACTTGAATTAGGAAAGGAAAATAGATAAATAATAAATAAAGAGAGTAAATAAATAAGAATAGGAGAAAATATACATGGGGGGGGGGGAGACACAGCAACCAAACCAACAAGCACACAGCAGCCAAACCTACAACAACACACCGCCGGTAGTTTTATACAATGGGGGGGGCAGGCAGACAGACAGACCCCGATCGACTGTTCCCACTGTCCGAGGAAGGGGTCAGTAGTTTAGCAGTCTTACGGTGTGATTTTGATGCAGGCAGCACGGTGCCCCCTAGTCCCTCTGTAGCACCATTCTTATCCAGTTGATAACTCCCTGTACTGTATGTGGGCTTCAGTTATAATTGTTTCTGGTATCTATTTGCATACAGATTTGACTTCTCATTCCTTACACAGATATGAAAACTATGCTGCTCTGCTCTCCCACTCAGAAACACACGCTAAAACCGTGGTTAAGGGAGATTTTGACATCTGCACATGTAACTGTACAAATTACAACTTCTGTTGCCAGTAAGGTAAAAATGTGGTGACACATGTGTCTGTGTTCTCTGTTAAAGAGGCTGAAAGGAAAATAATTACCCCAACAATATGAGCAGCATGTCAGTAAATACGAGCCATCTTGTTGTGGTAAACCCATATTGCTGGAATTAATGGTTAAAATACAGTGAGTGTAAAATGTACCCTTTGAAGAATAATTTGTATAGATGTTACTCCAACACTTTCCATCCTTTTTGTTCTTGGCTAGGAGTACCTTTGCCGCCTGCTTTTGATATGGGAATTTACAGTTCTCTCCTAAATGCTAGTCACTCCTCCCTCACATGCGCTGGATGAGGTCCCTTTACCAAAAAAGATGAACTCATTGCTGTTTGAATTGCAAGCCGTGACTCTGGAATTTCACATGGCGAATTGCTTGAGACCAGATGTTGATACCCTAGATGATTTTTCCCCTTAACAATTACCAGGGGTTACACAGTTCTTCTGGTTAGTGTGTCATGATGCAACATCCTTGTAATCTACATTGGCTGAGACTTGCAGGGCTGTGCTGTGGCAGTTTGGTACCCTGCACATAGCAGCCTCAGATCCTGAAAAGCTTATTTTGGACTGTGGTTTGAATCCAGGGCGTTTCTCTGCTAAGCAAGGAGCTTTAGCTCAATGGGTCCAGTAAAGAACCGATGTTGTAATCACTTTATTGTTAGATACTTAAAGTGCATTTAAAGATTCAGCCCAAGTGGCAAACGTTTGCTGTGCAAAACTAGTTTAGAACACAACCAAGAGGAGAAAAAGTATAGTCTACTTTTCTATTGAGGCTTCATTATATGGAATTGATGTTGATCTTCATAGATTGATCTTCATCATTACCTCTCTCTTTTTCTTTTTTTTTACTGAGTCAGCATCCAGCAGGTCTCTTGTATCGTCTTACGATGATATTGCATTTAATATTTTGGCTATACAGTTACTTAATGTGTACATACTCTGAAGTAGTATCTGCATTCTCTAATTTTTGCAGAAAAAGGCACAATAAAGCTTTTTCTTCAGTCATCTGTTTGTCCTACTAACTAACAAAGTTTTGCCCAGTTTTGATTTTTATGTGTCATAGGTGCGACATTTAATAAATGCTCACAGAATCCTTTGAGCAGTGACTATCGATTAGGAGAACCAGTTTTCCGCAGTGACTGAGTTGTAATGTCTTTGTAGAAGCGCTAATGCCTGGATCCCCGACAGTATGTTGTGTCTGTAGTCTTTGGTTCTTGCGAGCGATTAATTTCCATGGTCAAAGTGTTTGATGAATGGTAGTGCTGACAACTTCCTTTATTGATCTGTTTCCAGAGATGCTGCAGACAGACAGGCAGACTGACATGCAGAGCCCACAGAGGACTCAGAGTGAGGAGACAGGCAGCACTGCCAGCCCCCATGACAGGTGAGCACTTGCTCCATCTTCACACTAATTCGGTACACACAAACACATACCTGTAATCCTGTCTTCCCCTCTGCACAAACTGGCACTTAGGCTGGCACAATGGCATATTTATGTAGAGATGCACATGCATACAGACACCCATGCAATTCAAAGACAAGCGCACAATCTGAAATATAACTTGCTAATTTTTCCTTCATTCCTGTGTAGTATTCCTCACTGCTGGTCAAGGAAGTTGTGTCACTAACATGCACTGGTAAAACTGTTCCTCTTGTGATGTATAAAATCCAGTGACACCAGAGGAAATGCAACAAACTCTTTCATCATGTGAAACATCTTTGTGAATAATATTGTTTGAAAGGAATAACTTATTTAAAGAGATGAATGGACCTTGGCATTAAGTAGTTTTTTGTTAATCTGGCAAAAATATTGAACCTCGTTTCTACTTACTATTGAAATATCCCTAGTTATGGTTTCCATTGATTTCTCGCCAACATTTTACTCAGGCTTCTGATGTTCTGGGGGGGGGCGGTTAAACAAATGTTTTTTCATTGTATGAAAGTCTATGCTGGTTGGGAAAAGAAGTCTAAATTTAGCTGCAGGAAAGTGTGAATTTTTTAAAGTGAAAAATTTAGCATTATGACACAGGAGGACAGAGTGTCTGTTTCTGTCAGATACACAGGTACGCTTCTTCTCAGACACACATTAACATGATGATAAATGTGTTTTTAGGTTCATGCAGTCTTTCACACAAACTTCCTGAAATGCACACAGATGACAAAAAATGGGCGCAGTCATGCTGAGACAACACATGGTGTTAAATCCACACACGAGCATAAAGTGTGTGGTTTCGTCAATATACCAAGACATGGTCAAGGAGCCTCAAAACACTGCATGCAAGTTTGTGTAACAGTGTCCTTCTTTTCTCTCTGAAAGGAATCAAAGGCGGTTGGCCGGGGGCTCTGGGGGAGGGTCTTCGGCCAATGGAGAGATGCTGCAGAACGGAGATCCAATCCAAGGAGCCCACAATCAGCATCAGCAGGCCAAGAACCCCCACAGTAGTCCTGGGAATGCAGGCAAGACCCCCCCCCACCCTCCTTTCAGCTCCCTCACGCACACATATCCACATTCTCTTTGGCATCCATCCACAAACAAATCCATCAGTACACATTATTAGAGACCTGCCCCCACTTTTACCTGTATTCTAATATGTCTACAGATGCTCACAACCAGATACTCCCTCATCACCAGTACTTGCATCCTCCTGCATCCCAATTAACCAGATACTCATACACTGACATCATCGTCCACCAGCATTCTCTCAAATCCTTCTGCACTTCTCTCATTGGCCAAGTCATGTAGATTCATGCTTCATAATGTATGCAGTATAAGTCTATAAATGTAACCACCCACCGCACATCACTTCTTATAAAAGGTAAATGCGAGCCAACCTCCAATGGAATGGAAAATGGACGCAGCAGTCCGGCACCCCACATACCTTCCCTGTCTAGGACAACGGTTCTTCCATCCAACACCTCTGCATTAGTGGGGACTCCCAGTTCAGACAGCGGAATCCCACCCCCACCAGAGGAGTCCCCACCCCCTGTCACAGACCGGGCCAGCACTGCAGGGGAGCCAGGCGTGGATTCCTTGCCAAATGGGTGAGCACCTTGGCACCTGTCCTGCCCATGCTGATGGGGTTAAAAAAGCAAAATTCATGCAGGTGTGGAGCTATATCTCAATGTACACACTAACACACTGCAGCATACAAAAAATGTTTCTTAGGTAATATTGTGGAGATACTTATTATTTGGTGGAAGAAAGTTCAGTGAAAAATACTGAATTGTGTTTGTTGTTCAAGATGTACACTGTTAACATCCAGCTTTCAAATTCAGCAGAAAACTGAGTGGCCACTGTGTAATGTGTATAGAGATAACAAATGTGTGTAGAGGTTTTTTGAGACACCCTGTTCTTACTAGTAGGACAGTAAACTTGTACCTTAGCAGAATGTATTGTGTGTGACTCTGTATAACAGCATGTGTAAAAATCTGGACTGTAATCCAGAAACTGCGCTTGGGTCACCAGGTGGTACAGTGGTTACAGGCACCACCAAAGGATGTGAGCTTGAATCCCATTTATTGCTGTAGCACACTAATGTTGTATTGTGCTTGGTAAATGTGTAAGGTGTATTAAAAGTTTTCAGCAGTGTGCAGGTGGGTAAAGGTCTGCTCACTGTCTGCCCCTGCTTTTTCCTCTCTGCGCACTCACATTTGCAGTGGTACTCTTGTCCTGCTGTCCTCCTCTTGCCCTAGAGAGAGCACCCTCACTTTGGCGTGTGTGTGTGTGTGTGTGTGTGTGTGTGTGTGTGTGTGTGGATGGGTGGGTGGGTGGTGGGGGGGGGCTACAACACAAAGCTGGTCTGTTCCTGCAGGAAGCAGGGCGTGACGCTGGCAGAGTCAACACACCTTTTCTGTGTCCGGGGAAAGAAGGCAGCTTTCAGGGAATCGTTGCCCACATCCAGACTTGCTGCGTTTTAATGTGCAACAACTCAACTCGTTCACCTCGAGCATCTGCATGCAAGCAGCTCCTGCCAGCTAATTGAGCTGTTTTTCAGTGTGTGTTTGTCTGCCTTTCTGTTTGCCTCACTGTGTCTTTTTCATGTGATGCCACCTTCTTTGTGTAGAGATTTGTATGTGAGTGTATGTCCCTCTTCTAAGAGTGCCAGTGTCTTAGTGGGCTTGTCTGTGTGTACATTTGGAGGCTCAGTAACATAGACCAGTTGAAGATCTAGACAGAGATAAGCTTCGAGAATGAGCTGCGTAGAATATTTTGGCGACATCTAACACTAGCATGTGCATTTCTACGTCTGCTATCAATTACAGTGCAGGGGTGTAGAGATCAGTCCATAAGCTCTCCTACATGTACACACTTTGCCTGCTGCCCACACATCAACACACACAGTATTTTATGAACGTTTTACTGCTTGATGATTTGATATATATTGCTAACATATTTGATTCACACATCTTGGAAACATTGCTCAGTTTTTTTTATATCTCAAAGCAGTTTATTGTGCCCAAATAGTCTCGTGATGAAAGAGTTTGTCATATTTCCTCTGGTATTACTGGTATTTTTTACAAAATAACCAGTCATTACTATTATGGTGCAGTATAGAAACGGTGTGCTTTTTCTCCTCGGCAGTGCCAAGGGTTTCTGTGAAAAGGACCCACCATTCGCATCCACCTAATGATAGTTGTGGAGCCTTTGTGTTGACTGGTCTTCCTCTTTTTCTTTTCTCTTCTCAGCTGGGAGCAGCGTGTCCTGCCCAACGGCAGGGTCTACTATGTGGACCACAACACGAAGACCACCACCTGGGAGAGGCCTCTGCCCCCTGGGTTAGTGCTACTCACTGCTGCCCCACTGCTTGCTTCTTATTCTTATCCCTCTTGCCTTTTTGTGCCCCTCCTCACCCTTACCCTCTAGCTCCCCTCGTAGTTGGCCCACCCTTGGGGGAGTTGGTTTTGGAAAGTGAGCTGATGTGGTACCCTGGATTGGGACTGCTTGCGAGCATGTCCTGAATAGCCCTACACCAGCAAAGAGCTGACAGCACCCTGCAAGTGCAGGGCATGATGGGATGCCACTGTGGCTGATGAAGGGAGGGTGCTGCCCAGGGTTTCCTGCTCACTTGTGAAAATTCCCTGCATACCTCCCCTCTGTTCGAGTCACCACTTGCAGCAGGACTCACAGCCCAGAGTTCAGCCTCAGGGGCCTCTGGGAGAAGAACACGGGTTTGCATTTGTGCTGATGCTGAATGGCTTACATGGGAGTGGGTGAGATTTGACTCCTGGGACAGAAGATGGGTGGCTAAACACAGTCTAACAGTGGGTGTGGAACCCAGGACCATGTTAGGGACATATTAGTGCAGTTCAGGTCAAATCTGTCTGCATCTGTTTCCAGTATCTCAGTGCTTCATTTACAAGTCATGCAGGTTCTAAAGGCTCTCATGCTCTTGCAGGGTCCAGAACTCTGTGTGTGTGTGTGTGTGTGTGTGTGTGTGTGTGTGTGTGTGTGTGTGTGTGTGTGTGTGTGTGTGAGAGAGACAGAGCGAGAGAGCGAGTTGGTGCCCTTGTTCTGACGTGTAAGAACAGATGAGGAGTCTCTCAAGAAGTGTTGAAATGAGGCCTCTGAACACAGTGTTGTTTGCATTTGCGCAACAAGCAATTTCTCCTCCTTGTAGCAATCACATTGACTCTTCCTGTTTGCCCTTTTTTCTGGCTCTTGATTTCTCTTCACATCTGTTGCCTTCACAATTAGGAAAGTAAGAAAGCTGTCTCTCTCTCCCACTCTCTCTCACTCTTTTCCTACATCCTCACTTCATTTTTTCCACTGGGAAAAAGGGCTAGAGAACAAAAGCCCTTTTTTCGCAGGTACACGTGCTCTGGGGCTGTCATTTAGGTGGCAGTACACCAGGCTTTGTTCCCGCTGGCTCTGAAGTGGGTGTTTGTGGTCCCGCTGTGGAAGCCTGCATGTTCACTCACCAGCAGGCAGAATCGAGTGGCACGCTGTCATCTGTGCTCCATTGGCATGAGGAGGGTACCTGATGTTTAGCCTCCTTCAGTAGCTCTGATGTGTTAGGACAGAGTCTTATTAAATTCTTGTCTGTTTTCAGAAGTGTGCTGGAAGGATTGAGAATTGCTGGTACTGGTCTTGATGTGCAGTATGTTGTCAGCTGGTACGCTGAGAGTGTACGTTAAGGGAAAGGATGTGTGTGTATGCGCTGGCCTTGAGCAACTGCCCCATGCCCATCCGTCGGAACTTTTTCCGGGGGGAATTAAATGTTTTCTATCCTACATTCTCCCCAGAGTGAGTAAGCGCACCGAGAATAGCGCCAGGAGTCTGGTCTCCGCTCAGACCAAGCTTGTGCTAACAGGAAATTGACCTTTATTGGAGTTTTGCGCCGTGGCTGCCTGAGCCCAAGTCTCAGCTCTCACACCCACCCTCCCCCCAGCATGTTGAAAGCAGCTCCTAGAACAGCATGTTATGGTTGTTCCTGTCCAACTCCTGTACCCCAGCATGCACCTATTCCTTTTGCTTCTTCATGCCTTCTCACGAGAGTCAGAAGAAGGCGAGGGTCAGTGTGGGTACTGGTTTGTGTGTCTAAGACTAGGGCCGTTATTGATTCCTTTCCCTCTTTCTTGGCAGCTGGGAGAAACGGGTTGACCAGCGTGGACGGTTCTACTATGTGGACCACAACACTCGGACCACGACTTGGCAGCGCCCCACAGCTGAGTCGGTGCGCAACTACCAGCAGTGGCAATCACAACGCAGCCAGCTACAGGGCGCCATGCATCAGTTCAGCCAGAGGTTCCTCTACCAGGTAACATAGGGGGTTAGGGGGAGGGGCCATGGCATGAGTTCTGCCAAATCTGTATTAATGGATCTGCATATGCCCAGAAGTACAAGGTGACACAAAAAAGTATCTGGCCGCTAAGGATATTATTATCCTTGGACAAAAGTTTTTAGGTGGGCAGAGTGGAGATGGTGTTGCTTGGGCTTTGTCCAGGGTGTGTTTTTTTTTTTTTTTTGTTTTGTTTTTTTTGGGTCTTTTGTCTGAGTGTGTGGTATTGTCTGCTGTATTTTTCCACTGTTCACTTCTGCATTGTGGTTTGTCAAATTCTGCCCCCTCTGAACAGTATGCTGACTAATGTCTACAATGGCGAAAATAACTAAAGGGCGTTGAATGAAAACAAACAAAATGCTCAGGAAGGTAAATGGGCAGCAATTTGGTGCTTGGGAGCTCAAAATATGCTGGGAGGGACAAAATGGGCATTGGTGATCGAAGTGAAGGACAAGTAGGAGTCAACCTGGCAATTGGGTCACACCAATAAATAGCAGAACAAAGTCCAATAGTTGACAGGACCTTGTGTGGCACTATGGGGACAGTTGGCTGTTCTTTTTGCCCCTCATTCGCAAAAATTCTTTTATGTTGTGTTCCCTCACCATGTTGAAAGTGAAGTGAAAATCCAGATCCAGACCACTTTATTTTTGTTAAAATATCAGTGCAACGAAAATTAACCATGTGTGCCTGTAATGACACCAGTCATTTATTTATTTGCTTCATCAATTGTAGCTGCAGCGCTCAGTGTTCATAGCACTAATGTAAATGTTAACTATTTCTTATTACAGGCCACATTTTACTGCTGTTTTTAACCTTTATTTAGCTGATGCATTCATTAGTATAGCATCAAGATATATATAGTTTCAGTTCAGGGCGAGCTCCTTGATCGCAGGTACTACAGTCGGACAGGAATTAAAATGAAAGTGGCGTATAAACAGTCACAGAGGCACATCTTGTTTGGTTGGTGCAGTTGTTGTCATAACACGCGTATTCCAGTAGCTGCCTAATGAAGTTACATATGAACAGGGAGTATGAACAGAGAAGAGTAGCACATGGCGATGGGGTAACTTATGAAGTTTTCAGGTTTTGTGAGCTTCCTGAATGCTGAGAAGGGTTATGTAGTTCTGAGGAACAGAGGGAGTTTGTTCTACACTGAGGCAAAGACTGAGCCCCAACAAGGTTTATATTTTGGATTCCTTGCAAGGGGGACCCACAGTTGACCAGAGGCGCAAAAGCATAGCTTTCTTGTTCAAAGTGTGAGTACCCCGTCAAACCAATAACTTAAGCTTCCATACTTGCAGGTGAACCAGCACACCTTTATGACTGCTCTTTACATCACTGTGGAAATAAATGTGACCGTGCAAATAACTGTAGCATCTGCTGGGACCAGTGGAATGTCTTCCCCTTACTTGTGATAGTGTAGTTTTCACGTTCATCTTTAGCTGCCCATCCAAAGCCCTGGCTGTGCTGCCA
This sequence comes from Heterotis niloticus, assembly GCA_018136845.1. Classification (NCBI taxonomy): domain Eukaryota; kingdom Metazoa; phylum Chordata; class Actinopteri; order Osteoglossiformes; family Osteoglossidae; genus Heterotis; species Heterotis niloticus. The sequence continues at coordinate 25,334,664 of CM030903.1, forward strand.
TTGGAAGACCGTGACAGATACAGGCCTCCATCTTTGCTCTGTACCTTCAAGTTCCTTGAACAGGTTGACTACATCCCCCCTCAGAACGCAAGGGAGGTGCTATAAATACCGTACTGACGTGTGGCTTTGTATACATGAACGGCTATAAAAATACACGGGAATATGGCTAATTATGACCCTGCTAATTACCTGATGTTGTCATCGTCACCCTGTCTGCCCACTATGGGTACTGAATAGTGAACTTCCTGTTTGCCTCCTGAAAGCTGTAGACTGCCTGCCTACAGGCCTGTGATGAGGGTAACACATCTCCACATTGCACAGGGTTTGGTAGCTGCCAGGAGTACCCTGGTCAGTCATTCCTTTGCAACAATGCACAGTGATGGACACTTGGTGCCACAATTTTTCACACACTTGAGCTGGATGCCACTTGTGGGGCCCAGCACTTTGCTTGACATACATCCCTGTCTCCAGCCCTGCACTTGCAGGGTGCTGTCAGCTCTTTGCTGGTGTAGGGCTATTCAGGACATGCTCACAAGCAGACCCAATCAAGGACGGGTACCACATCAACTCACTTTCCAAAACCAACTCCCCCAAGGGTGGGCCTCCCTGTCTCCATCCCTGTGGCAAAACAGCACACATTGCAGCTGGTCCCTGTGTTTATATAAGGCCAAAGCACTGTGTTTTTTTTTTTGTGTATGGAAGCAACTGTGAACAAAGTTTTTTTATGTGGGAATGTATGAGGAGGGCATAAATTAAAGAAAACAAGTTGTTTATATGTGAAAGTGTGTTATGAGTTGGGGTGTATGTGGATGTCTTTGTGACTGGGAAGGGGGAAGGAGAATGAGATTATAACGATGAATGAGAGCTGTGAGTAGAGCTTTGTGAGCAAAAGTGTGTGTGTGTGTGTGTGTGTGTGTGTGTGTGTGCGCGCGCACCTACATATGTAACTGAAAAGACAAAAGACTGAGTGAGTGCTTTTTGAGTAAGCCTGAAAGAGAGAGAATGGCTAAGTGTGTGTGTGTGTGTGTGTGTGTGTGTGTGTGTGTGTGTGTGTGTGCGCGCAGTAATTGCACCCTATTAGGGGCTCCTGGGAGACCTTCCCCATGGTCATTAGCTGCTGTTTCCGGTTCTAACCCCATCCCCCCGATTTCTTTCCCGCCGAGGGAGGACAGCCCCTCTAGGACATCCCCCACACGGCGCGGCTCAGACTCACCCGGAGGCATTGACATTAGCATTAACGTGCCACTTGGAGACGCTACTACAGCCTGGCCTTTTCTTTAATTTCCTCACATTTATTCATTTGGCACACTCCTTTTGCCAATGCTCGGTTCAACTCGAAGTAAAAAGAAATGCATCTCACAAGAGAGTAAAAATTACAGATGCACACACGCAATTCTCAACGCACGGTCACCTCTCGCCAGCACGCATTACATCTGTAGCTGCTTAAGAAATGATATGAAGTGCCTTTTCTTGCCGCAGTCCGGAAGGAGGTGCTGGGTCCACGAGGGGCCTACAAATGGAATTTGGTGCCTTTAGAGGTGCTGTTGGTCCTTATCACTTTGGTGCATTTTATTTTTGTGCAACTCCCATCCTTTGAAGTTGCTTCAGAGCCTTCGTGGAACATTTGTAAAACTAATACATGCTAATCCTACCATGAACAATGTGCTGTTGTATCAGATGATAATACAGGTACAGTTAGAGACATACCTGAACGCACGGCGCATCTAAATAAAATATTAGCACAATTTCAGTGCAGGTATTTCATACCAGGAGGGTTACACAGTGCAGGTAAAAAAAGGAGACAAAGCAAATATCTGAATTTAGAAGGGCAAAAAGAACTCTGAGGTGCCAAGGCCTGTCTGTCCATCCTTTCAGGATGTGATATGGTTACACAGTGAGGGGAAAATGTTAATGTCACACTTTACACTGTGCCATTGGTAAATTATTTTGCTGTGTGGAACATGTTTTTACAGATGTTTCAGAGCACCTTTATGCACGGTATTTCTGCTTGCTTCTTGTAGAGTGGTGGCTCAGATGCCATGGTGCTGGACTCCACTGTGCGCGCGCACACACGCGCACAGTCCCCTCCCTTCTGGCTCTCCATGGCCTGCTTTCGCTTCTCTCTGCTCCTTCATCAGACTTTCTGGAGCTCTGGGTAGAGAGCTGCGTGAGAGGGTGTGCTGGGCACACGTGGTGTGTGTGACGTGTTCTCAGCTGCAGTCCCTCCCACGGGCACAGGCAGTGATGTCATACCTTTATTTCATTATTTTTGTTAACCTTTTTTAGTCTCAGTAACGCTGGATGGCATGTCGTGTGGACAGGGGAGGAGTGGCTAAGGGGACACATACAGACTGTTGGCAGGCGGGGAATGGGTGAGCAGTGAAAGGAAAGTTTGTTCAACAGCGGATGGGTGTGAGTCCTCTCACCCCCCCATCTCTCCCACTTCACCCTTTATCCCCACTTTTACTGTTAGCACTGTACTCCTTTATTAGGCCCTATTAGCACAACCCTGGCCGCTAATGTGTTTAGTTTAGAGTGCATACAGCTTACACCCAGAATGAGACAGGAGTGTAAGTGTGAGGCGCACAGGTGGCCGTGCTGCTCTCGTGCTCAGTCATGTAAAACTCCTCTGTGTCGGGAGCTGTGTCACACACCACCGTGTGCGGATATGGAAAGGCAGTGTGGTGCTCTGGTACGACGCTCGAGTATGTTTGTCGAATCTTTAGACGTCGGGGCTCTCGTGTACAGGTGACCGACACACTTCGCTGCTGTTTGGGACAAGTTTTGAAGTGCTTTATGTTTCCAAGCAATACGTTGCTTTTGTCATCTTTTATCACCTGGTTCCTCTAGAAGTAGTGCTCAAGTAAAACCATCTGCTACAGCACAACACAGTCATAGTTCTCGGGTCGCGATCACAACAGTCAGGCCAGAGGTTCATATTTGCATGTCGTACAAAGACGTCTGAGGCAAGCGGTCGGTGTGGACGGACGCATTTGTGCACACGTGTATTGGGTCTCGCCGCTCGGGGCAATACTAATGCCCGTGTTCCTGCGGCCACGCAGGCTGCTTCAGACCAGGGTGAATAAAGGTGCTTTTGTCTGAAGGGGGGAGGGCTGTGAGGTCTGGGGTGCGCTCAATGTTCTCTTAGTTTGCTCCGACATCACGCCTGCCTGCCTACTTTCACAGCATATGTACAAGGGGAGGGCTTCGTACTAGGTAGGCGGGGGTGGAGTGGGGTGGGGAGCAGTTTGGCGGTTGGGGGGGGTGGCCGCAGGAAGACAGGGCGGGGCTGCAGGCCAGCCTGTGATCTCATTGGAAAGCCTGGGCCTCTTTTTTTCTTTTAAGCGTGTCATTTTTGGAAAGGAGTGCGAGGTGCATTTGTGTGCCTCTGTCAGTTGCCCGAGACGGCCACAGACACCAGGTCGACCTCCACCGGGGGCCTTCTGCAGTCAGGGAGCCCTGGAGCCCTGGTTCCCGAGACACTCTGCTGAGCCCTAGCAAGGAAGGAAGACTCTGGTCTCTCTGGTGTGTTTTTGTTTCTCTGGTCCATTTGCTCTTTTCTGTGTTTCACGTTGACATGAGAGCTGAACAGAACTGGTGGCCATGGATGTGGTCACTTCACGCAGGCCTCTGCTGAACAGGTGGTTACCTGTACGTGGTGCTAGCATTCAGAGTGTCTAACCGGAGCCTTTTTTCCTCTCTCTCTCTCCCTCTCAGTCTTCTGGCGTGCCAGTGGAAAATGACCCTCTGGGCCCGCTCCCCTCAGGATGGGGTAAGTGTCCCTCGTGCCACCCGTGCTGTGCTGCTTTCACCAGTCAAGGGTTGCTGTTACTTCTGTGGCTGATGAACACTTTTTCTACTCCCATTGTTATGCTAAATACTGCAATTCAAATGGACCACAATACTCAAACCAAATTTGCCAGAAGGATTTTTCACGTAACACAAACCAAAAGCAAGATTCCTTACAAATGCTACCCAGAGCCTCACCTTCCATTTCTCAAATCAGAACTCATTTCATCCAAAAAATACTACACTTCTAAGGTAAACCCAAAACCATTTATGCATTCTCTAATCTCATAATGTGTCAATTGGCACATCGCAAGCCACTTGACCAAAAACACTGCACTCACAAAAGCACCAACTACATCCTTCACTAGCAGTGGATACTAAAAAGCATGTAACGTGCATCAGTTTCAACTGAATGTCATGCATTGTGTCCTGTAATACACACACACACACACACACACACACACACACACACACACACACACACACACACACCCTAACCATAACATGGAACATGAAAACACAGTCAGCTAGACGTGCTAAAATACAGTTGGTAATAATATATATCGTAGCCTCAGCTCAACCATCATCCCCACACCTAACACGTCTATTGGTTCTGCTGGTGCCAAAAATCATTATTTGTTATTTAGGCATTAGCTTATTAGCAAATGATATTTCTGCTGTTGCTGCTGGTGTCAAAAACGCATTAGGCTGTCTCCATAGCCGATTTTCCATTTTGCTGTTGCCGTGTATGAGGGCAAAGTCTGCCCACCACTGGGGTGAAAGTGGGTAAATGCGCTCTGTTATTGGTTAGCTTTGTGTGCTAGGAAGGTCCGTTACCTCGGGGTGAGTGCGTGTCATTCCATTTGAGAGAAACATCTTTGTCCTGGAAAGACCCCTTTTTCTACAGTGCTTCAGTCCGTCTCTCACTTCACATTCATAGATGTCACAAGGAACACAGGTAAAGTGTAACAGAGCCCTAATGAAGAGATGAATGTGCTTATTAGGGTTCTTTAAAATCATTATGTAGATACCATACTATTTCCATAGTAAGTGTGCTGTTGTCTAGAAAGTGTACGTATTGAACAGTTGATTTCATGATGAAAGGACATGCTGATGGGGGTAGATTTATGCCATATTCACATTAAATAATAGTTTCTTTAAAGGCTTACCTGTTTGAAAGATATATTTCATAATAATACATTTATTAATCTTTTTATTAAATATGTGCATTAAAGTGGTATCATATAATAGTTTGTGTAATAATATATTGACAGTGTTTCCACTGATGATGTGAATATCATTTTATTTAGCCATTTTGGCCCTTAACTTTCTGGGCGAGGAAATCACTGGTCTGACCACAGCACAGTGGACGTGATATGCCTCACCTCAGCCACTGCTTTCGATCCTCTGGCACCAACCGTAGACAGTGAGCTGGACCTTAGTTGGTCAAATTTGCACAGACTTTGCATGACCACTAAGCATCTTCATCAGACTGTATGAAACTAAATTGAAGTTGCAAAAAGATTGGAAAGGAGAGACATACAGGCAGAGTACCTGGAAAAGTAAAGACACTGATAGATGAGGCATGGTTACAAAGAGGAACACAGGAACAGTGGTTTGTCTTTATTCCCAGCCTACTGCAGGCATGTATGTCTTTGTTCTCATCTTTTTACATTTTAACAGTGTTTGAAATGGCACAAGATGCATTCAGATGTATGGTCTATCCTCATTTTTCCAGGCTGTATGATGGAGGAGGTGTCCATATGTAACAAAAGACTAGAAAATCACATTTGTGTAATATTTTTTTTTTTTACCAGGTTCCTGGGCAGTACTGCACGGTGTGTTACAGTAACACATTTATACTCTAATGTAATGTGTAATGAACGTGTGATGAGGGTAGTAAACAATGGAACTGGCAAACTGGCATTTTATACATTAATGAAGGTGTTTTCTCCAAAGAAACACAAAATTAGGAAAATCTTTCCCTTTATACTTAAATATAGGTTTTTCAATTTATATTTTTCTAAATATTTTTTGGTAAAAAAAAAAAAAAAAGTTAAGTCAAGGTTTGCTAAACTAAGGATGGCCTGCATGATGGTAATTATTTATACAAATGTACATACCTAAGATCATAATAATATGTATTTAAAAATACACACATATTTAACAATATCGTGAATAAGCCAACAAAAGAAATAGTGCACCGCAACACAGCTGCATATACACGCTGTATTAAATCAATATACATGTGACTTGTATATGCATACACTTTTACTACAGCCATAATTTATTTTCATTACGTTGTGGTTAAACCTCTAGTATGCAATGTACTTTTGCAAAGGTCTTTCTTGCGCTTTATGAACGTGTGTTTGTGGTGTGTGTGCCTCTGTAGGAGAGATTAGGGAAGTGGAGGGGGAAGAGGCACAAAGAAGAGCAGGATGAGGGAGAGGAGAGGCAGGGAAGAGGAGGGCAGCCGAGCTCAGCGCTGCTTTCAAAGCGCTACCGTTCCTGCTCCCTTCCCACACGGTCGCTAACAAGAACAAGATGTCAGGCAGAGCCGGGTTCGCAAGTTGAGGGAGGGGGACTGCTGTGGGATTTATGCCCCTCACAGAAAAACCCTAAAATTAAATACAAGCCTGTATGCTCCCTTCTCTTCACATCTCACTCTCATTCTTTTACTACTTCTCTTTCTGCCCTGGTTCTCATTAGTCTGTCCGCTACAGCTTCTTACACCAGAGCCACTTCTTTCTCAGTGGGCACCGGCAAAATGCCTCATGGAAACGTCAGTTTTTGACCTGGGGTGCTAAATTTGCCGTCCTTTGACCCCCAAAGTGTTCCCTGCCCTTGATTTCAATTCCTGCTCATTTGTGCCAAAGGGAACAAAAAAGTTGTGCAGAGTGAACTGCCCTGATAACTCCAACATAACCTGGAATATGGACCTGAAATAAGAAAACGTGTGAAAAACATCCCTCCCGGTGTGCCGTTTTTGTTACATTACAGTCTGTATGTTCAAAGGTCTTCATTTCATGGAAGCAAGTGAATGCAAAGAAAAGAAGTTGTCTTATTGATATTCAGTTTTTGTATGCAGTTAAAAAAAAAAAAAAGGTTTTGTACACACCCGGGCCCTTTTCCTCCAGATGAGGGAAGGATCGCAGTGTTTGCCATCGTGTGCTGGAGCCTGCAGGGAGAGTGCAGCTGCTCGCCTGGGTCCCTGGCAGTATGATGTAAAACGGATGTGCTTCACACCTTGGACTTCTTTCTTAGAGAACCAAATACAAGTATGAGAAATGCATGAAAATGTATTTAATATGATGAGCCCCCTTTTTGTTACTGCGATTTCAGCTATAGAGGTTTTTCAGCCACCAGGCTTTCGCATCTTGGTGGTATAAAAGACTACAGGTCTCCTCTGCATTTACTAGAGGAAAAGATGGTTCATAACAGTTAAAGAACATAACAAAATGCACTGCACTGAACATGAAACAGCTGCAGGATTGACAGTTGTTCGTATCAAAGCAAGATTTAAACTGGAGGAAAAAAGGAGTGATTTCATGCTTATGCAGAAAGGGAGATTGCACGGAAAAGGATCCACAGTGATACAGAATGGACTGCTGGCCTGGGGTGGGGTAGAGGGGACGACACACAACTCCTCACCAGCTCTCTTCTTTTAACCCACCTACAGAAAAGCGCCAGGACAATGGGCGTGTGTACTTTGTCAACCACAACACACGGACCACCCAGTGGGAAGACCCCCGCACCCAAGGGTGAGCTGATCTCTCTCTCTCTGTGAAACATCAGACCTACATGTGCGAATTTGGCAGTCCTTCTGGGCACTGTTGGCTATTGTGGCTCATATGACTTAGCACTCAATGCAGGTGCTGTGTGTGTGTGGGGAATTTTCTGGTCAGCTCTCTGGGCTGGGCGAGTGCCCCCTCCATCTGTACAACCCCGTCCAGCTGTACCTGTATACATAATCAGTCTGTTGACCAGATGGTCACGAAATGGCTCCATTTTTGTTTGCAACTGTTTGTTTGTTTGCTTGTTTGTTTTTTTTTGGTAAATGGCTTATCATATATTTTGTTTTACAGTTTTTCTGAGCAGCAGGAGTGTGTGTATGGACTTTCCTCACTGCATTCTCTTCTCTGCAGGATGATCCAGGAGCCACCCCTTCCTCCTGGTTGGGAGATGAAATACACAGCAGAGGGTGTCCGGTATTTTGTGGACCACAATTCCCGCACCACTACCTTCAAAGACCCCCGACCAGGGTTTGAATCTGGGTAAATGTCTTTTCTAGGGTTCAGGCAGGCTTTTGAGTGGTAAATGGACCAATATTTCATTTAACTTTTTACGCAGCACAACCTCAGTGGAGAAAATGCACAGAAACTGAGACATAGCAGTAAGTGATAGGATGAGGCTCCTTTCCGTGTTATTTTTACAGATTTGCTATGTAAACCCACATTCTGTGTCTGACAGTACAAGCACACACTTACATACTCAGCTTTATTGACCTCGGGAGCGGGTGGAAGTTTGAGTCTCAAATCAAAGTCTGTTCAGAGCCCAGAGAAGGCTGCCAACTTTGTGCACGCATGTTTATGTGCGTTTGTGCATGCGTGCGCGCACACACGCGCGTGTATGCCCAGACACACGTGCCCCTGTGCACAAACACAAAGGTCCCTCAGTTGTATTTTTAGTTTTGTGGCTATGGGGGGATTTCAGACAGACTTCTCATTTTTGATACTGCGGCTGCAGGGGGAGGGGGGCGAAGGGGGCGCACAGAAAATGAGCTCTGTGAGTAGAGTTTGTAGCTGTAATCAGAGCTGCTGCTTGATCACTCCAGACATCCCGGATAAGACGGGCACTTTCCAACTGGAACAGCCGCCAGTTATTAGTGGTCACTTCTCCACCCCATTGCCTCTTTTTACCCCACTCTGTATCCTTGCACACTTTTTGCTGACAAGGCACATATATGCAGCTGATCCAGAGGGTCTTACTGCACAGCCAAACAGATCTTAGCAGTCGTCTCCACCAGTGCACAAAATCCCTGTCTTCCACCAGTGAGCGCAGCTGGAGGCAAAGCCCACCTCTTTACCGCTTTACTTTGGAACTGCTGCAGGCTGCTCCTCCAGTACTGGGCACAGGCAGCTGCACGGTCAGGGTTGCTCCACTGCTGGGTCCAGCCCAGACCTCAGTGCACGATGGGCCTTACCTCCTCCGCCGGGCCACAATCCTCACTGCGTCCCTCCAGACCAGAATTTGTGCCCGCACATGGGCTCGGGTCCCAGCCTCATTTCCTGCTGTTCCGCTGTTTAATGTCCTGCTCTTTCATGACCTGATTGGTTTGCCACTCTGCCCATGATGTTTATGTTTGTTTATAATTGAGCTGCATGGGCCCGCTTACCCGCAAAACCTCGCTATACCCTTTTTGTGGTGTTTCTGTAATTCTCGTACACCAGTAGGCCAGCTTGAACATAATGCGTCTCTGTGACTGGATTATTGTGTTACCGAAATGATTTGATGTTTGAAACATGTCTTAAGAATGGCATCATTTCGAAATGCTGGTTCCATTTGATTTTTATTGTAAGTTACAGGGTTGGAAAAAACATTACTTGTGCAGTCTGTTGCTTTTGGCCTCATACCATGGCAGTATTCATCCTGATTTGGAGAGTACCCTAGGGAAAGAAAATGTTGCATGTCGCATTGGATGTCTCTTGTGTCACTTTTTATGCGATGGTGCCACATCATTTCTGTGTGTTTTGAGTTGCACTGTGTCCCCCCAAATTGCCCCTTTAGTGTGCAATACACTGCATTGTTCCACTCATGCCATGGAAACACTCACTGGTCACACACAGCCCAAGTCATAATTCACTCTGACAAAAGCAAGCTGAGCTCGCAATCCTAAAGATCCACAAAGTCATTGGTCACCGTTGACCATACATGAAACACGCGGTGGCCTGAAGGCCACTTTTGAGTTCTGTAGGTCCAAAGATACCGGCCTAAATCCGTCTGACCTAGGGGCCCAAATAATTCCTTCAGCTGTTTCTGTAATTTAAGATGAAGTTCCTACTTTACCCTTCTTGTGCAATATGTCTCTGTTTTGCTGAATGCAGGGCAAGGCAGGGTGGCTCACCCGGAGCCTACGATCGCAGCTTCAGGTGGAAATACCACCAGTTCCGCTTCCTGTGTCACGTAAGTTCCTCTTTGTGGCCTTAGAACATAGGACAGCATGTTAGCATTGTGAGCATCGCTCCTTTCAGTGTCTCTGGCTCAGTGTACCTTGTGTGCTGGTGTTCCTGCAGTCTAACGCCCTGCCCAGCCATGTGAAGATCAGCGTGTCCAGACAGACGCTGTTTGAGGATTCGTTCCAGCAGGTGAGACAAGCACGCCGTCCGAAAGCTCAGAGCAGAAGAGGACCACTGCACGGCAACTCTTTGCGTAGTATTTCACACTCTTTTCCAGCACGATAAGGACTGAGGTTTGTGGATGTGTGTGTCGGGGGTTTTCCTAGATCATGAACATGAAGCCTTACGACCTGCGCAGGAGGCTCTACATCATCATGAGGGGAGAGGAAGGGCTTGACTATGGAGGCATTGCCAGGTGAGGGAAGTCATTTCCCCCTCGTTCCAGTACAGCACGTCCCCCTTTAAATACTTGTGTGACTCACCTGTCATTTGCCCCACCTGTGTGTCTCTAACTTTCTGATGCTTAGTGCATGGTTACACTGGTTTCTCGCATGTCTGTCTGTTCTCTGAGCTCTCCTGTGCGTTTTACCTGTCGTTTGCTTCACCGGATGGCCTTGTACATCCTTCCTCTCCTGTCTGCGTCACCACTGTCACTCATGTACCATATCCTCATCTATGTAGCAGCTGTGTCACCCATCATCCTGCACCACTGAAGGTGTCTCTCACCGTGAGTGTCTGTGCTGGGCGCCATAATCACGCTGTGCAACATGTCGTCAGTGGGACCCTGGGCCTTCCTCCCTCTCCTCCCGTTCCTGTGTGTGCGTGTGTCTCTGTCTCCAGTGTCTCGCCAGTGGTTTTACCCTATGGTAGGTTACGTCATGCTGTTCTACCACAGGGTAGAACCACGGACGGGATGTTAGGAGGTGTCTGCGTGACCCCTGGACTGGCCGTGCCCGGTTGGAGGCCAGAGTCAGGTGTCGGTGGTGGGCAGTGCTTCACGGTGTTCATACTGTTCGTGTGTTACATGTAATCTGTTCCTTAAGGTGCTCCATGTGTGTCTAGGCAGGTGTGTGTTGGTGTGTGTATGCGTCTACCTGCATCTGTATGGACGCCTCTGTGTACCTGTGTTTGTCTTAAGATGTCTGTGCACACTTGTGTGTTTTCCCTTTTGAGGAGGCTAGATGTTTGCTGTCAGTCCTTGTGATAGAATTACTCTCAGCGTTTATGTTCAAACTGGGTGTAATGGATGAGGATAAGACAGTGTGAAGTCAGTGTCTGCTCTCTATACACTTGTGCGCTGTATGCCCTGTGTGCTTATACACCCTGTATGTGTCACAGTGCTGAGCCAGGGGATTTGAACCCTGATCCCGAGCGACCGCCTGTGCGTCCTGGTCTTTGTTGCAGCTAAGCTTTTAAAAAATGATGACTGATGGAGTTGTAAACTGAAGGATTGTATGAAACACATGGCATAAATCCAGTCATGTTTATTGAATAGTTCAGTGGCATTATAAATTATATCGACCAAATTTGTATCATTCTTGGTATACTGTAAAATGATTAGTAAAGATCTGTTGAATAATGGTGGTTATATCTTCAACTAAGCAGCTATTAGGGTAATTCTGTGGCCATTTTAATGGGTCTTAATGTCCTGTTGAACAATTCAGAGATTGGTTATTCCAAAACAAATATAGCGCCAATTTATTTTTCAGCTTCAGTATAGATCAGAATAAATGAAACATTGCACTGGCTCTCCTCCAAAAATGTCCTCTGATGAAGACAGATTTCAGTTTCATGTGTCGTGAGTCCCCCGGTTATGTGTTCAGCCCGTAGAATCAACACCTATAAGGGTAAAATTGACTGCGCTTGACTCTAACGGAAACCAGCATGCACAGGGGGCTGACCAGACCGGGTTCAACACCACCTGTGTAACATAGACACGGGTCCCTCCCCTGTCTGCGAAACCATGAGCGGCTTCAATGGACACGAACACTAGAACGCTAACAGCTCATGTATCTGCCATAATGTGCCATGTTACCTTGTTCATGATCACCGTTTTCTCTGTTTATTTATTTTTTTTTAAATAGCAGTAATAAATGATTTCCTAGTGGTGTATAGATAGGATTTTGTGACATCTGTATGATGTATGTGAGCACATGAATATTTTGTATTGCTTCATTGCTGTTCGTTTTGTTTTTTGCCCATGAATGTTTACATCGAGCACCATGTGCCATCTGTGATCATTGTTCATTTAGATGTGGAGTTGTTGTAACTGCTGTTCCTATTGACAGTATTGCAGCTCTGTGTGTGTGTGTGTGTGCGTGCCCATGTGCCCTACAGCGGGCGGTATTTCTGCTTTGTCTCCTCCCACACATGGATAAATGTGCATGTCCCATCTCCTCTGTCTCCAAAGAACTTTCATACAACAAAACTCTTATGCAACATTTACCCCCTGCACAAAACAGTGACCACCCCCTGCTCCCAGTTACCGAGACAGCATTGTGCCCCCCAGGAATGTTAACCCCTTTCTCCCCCGCATAGGGAATGGTTCTTCCTGCTGTCTCACGAAGTCCTCAATCCCATGTACTGCCTCTTTGAATATGCCGGAAAGAACAACTACTGCCTGCAGATCAACCCGGCGTCGTCCATCAACCCTGACCACCTGACGTACTTCCGTTTCATTGGACGGTTCATTGCCATGGTGAGCCCCCCAGCACAGGATGTCACAGACACTCACACACACAGTTCTCGCACACGTATTAGTAATAGCTTTCATTGGCACTAACAGCATTTGCGTAGCTCGACATTTGCAGCCGTACCGTGTTATCGGGATGAAAGCTGGAGTAACTGCGAGGCTGCAGTATTCCCACAGGGTGCGGCGGCTTTTCTCACTGCACTTTATCACCAGCTCAAGAAATCGTTGGTATTTTTCCACACTTCGGTGTGTGTGACTGTGTGTGTGTGTGTGTGTGTGTGTTTTGACCCACTGGAAAATGCCCCTGTGTCCAAATGACGCACATCTGGACCCTCTCTGGGACACTGTCCAGAAAATGCAGTCCCCCACCCTGGCTGTAATTTGTCCTGCACCCCCAGGCCATTGGACCATGACTTCAGGGCCCCACCCAGCCCACACCCTGCTATATTTAGCCCACAGATGTACTCCTCAGCCTCTCCTTAGTCTGAGCTGGTCAGCATTGTACTGGGCCACAAAACACTGCTTTTACTGCACCTCTCAGTGCCCTGCCCCCAGTCACAGATGAAGCATTTCTGTGTGTGTTAACTATGATTTTTACCCAAGCCCCTCTTTTCCACCTAACCGGTGACCCATCTTTCCATTTAACCCTTTCGTGTCACCTCTGCGCCCTCTATTTAATCTGTTACTGTACCTCAGAGCTGTAATAATCAGTGCATTTCTCTACATTCAATTGTTTAGCAGTTTGCTTCATTTTCCTGTATTTTTTTGGCTTCCGTTCTGCTTTCTCCTCTCCCCACATTCTGTCTATTTCTCGCTCTCTTTCTAGTCTGTCTGTGTGCTTCTCTGTTTCTCTGTGCAGGAGACAGACCCGTCCCCCGGTCTAGCAGCAGACTGTGAGTCACCCTAGAGAGGGTGTCTGTGTTGTTTTTGGACACATTTTTCAGGGGCTCTGATGTGCTGCTGTTTTAAACACAGTCCCCCCACCCCCCACCAGTTGGGTAGTGACTAACTCGCACTTCTCGCTGTTTTGGATTTTTTTTTGGGTCTGCCGGGTGTAAATGTGTGCTGGTGAGATGTTCGTATGAAGCTCTACAGACAATTGAAATAAAAAGGATCAAAGTAAAATTACTGAGCCTGAGCAAATGCCAAATTGCCCACATCTGCATTAAGTGCCTCCAATGTCCCCGCTTGTCCCCAACTCAAACCCTGGTCCCCCACATTTGCAGGCGCTGTATCACGGCAAGTTCATAGACACAGGCTTCACTTTGCCATTCTACAAGCGTATGCTCAACAAGAAGCCCACCCTGAAGGACCTGGAGTCCATTGACCCCGAGTTCTACAACTCCATCACTTGGGTCAAGTAAGTGCACTTTCCCGCATCTGTGCATCTTGGAGGCTGCAGACAGCTGGGGCGGAGCAGCAGAGAAAGTGTGTACAGTGCGGGTGATGAATTTGTCATTTCCACATCCAGTGTGCCAGATGAGTTATGTCCTTGACTTGTGCGTTATTGCGTTTTCAAAGCACGAATGATGAAGCTGGACTTGTGCTTTCAGTAGTCAGCACCCTCCCCCATTTGCAAGAGAAAAATCTGAAACGCATTGAGGCACAACACACTGTTTGTGTTACTTCAGCTCCTGGAGGCTTAAGTTGCAAAAAGTCATTATAATGGCTGTTGCTCGCTAGCAGCCCTTGAAACGTTTGCTGCCGTCACGTAATTGGTGTGAAACCCAGCGCACGGTGGCCACTTGTTGGGCTATTTTCCTGTCAGACAGATGGATGATGCCTCCGTGAATGACCCCTGAGACCAGGGTGTTGCAGCTAAAGTGCTTCAATCCTTCAGCGGAGACGCAAGTCACTCCGGCTTGAAGTGTTTCCACACACTGTTTTCTTTTCATCAGTTTGCCAGCTAAGCAGACAATAATTTCTTCCAGGCTGAGATAACATTTAGGTTCGTATGTTCACACAGGCTCAGTGAGCACAGGTTTGCCTTGTCCCACTACTTCCAGTCGTACTGGGGACCTGCTGTTTCGAACCTGTTTGCTTGCAAAAAATCTGTCAACAGTAAAATGATATTTATTGACACACAAATCTAGACTTTATAAAGTTTTTTCCACCCCTCGAGCTATGAACTGAAAACCAAGTCAGGCAATGTGTGTATTGTTAAGAGAGGTTTTTGTGTGTGTGTGATGTTCATGCAGGGAGAACAACCTTGAGGAGTGTGGCGTGGAGCTGTACTTTGCTCAGGACATGGAGATTCTGGGAAAGGTGTCCACGCACCAGCTGAAGGACAACGGCGAGAATGAGCTGGTCACCGAGGATAACAAGGAGGAGTACATCAGGTAGCCTGTCTGTCTTGTTCACTGCAACAACTGCAAAAATTGGGGCACAGAACCATAAAGCATCAACACAGCGAAAGTTCAGTTACATTGATGGCAGTAAGCTAGGATTGATCAAGTACCGCTGTGCAAAAAAAGTAGGATGCTAAGATCTACAACCGGAAACTGAGAAACACAGCGTATACAGAATATACAATAAAATGACCATATAAGATCTAAACAAAAAGAAGTTGGCTCTTCCAGTACATGTTTGACCCACTGTCAGTCTCCGTCCTTTAGATCAGCCAGGAAGGCAGTGGTCGTGTGACCCTGTCCAATTAGCAGTAGACTTGTTCATTTCTTTGTGTCACAGCATACTGTCCTTATGTAGTTAGGGTTTCAACCAACTGATTTAATGTGACCTTGTCTCACTGCTCTAAAACTTTGGTTGGTGCCACAGAAGTGTGACAGAAAGACTTGTCGTACAGTTAAGTATAAAATAACCAAGTCAGCGGTTCTCTCACTCCTCCTTCCTGCCCAGCCTGCTTACGGACTGGCGTTTCACCCGCGGGGTGGAGGAGCAGACCAAGGCCTTCCTGGACGGCTTCAACGAGGTTGTGCCTCTCGAGTGGCTGCGCTACTTTGATGAGAAGGAACTGGAGGTGAGAGGGGCTTCTGGGTGGAGGAGCCGGGTGTGTGATTAACTCAACGAAGAGAATGAGTCCAGGTCCAAAGGACACGGTCACATTCAGACAAATCCTGGTAGATGCCGCAAGTAAAGCAGTGGCATGGCATCTTCCCCTTTCATGCTCCCTCCCTCTTTCTCACTCATCCTCCCACCCCCTTCCAGCTGATGCTGTGTGGAATGCAGGAGGTGGATCTCAGCGACTGGCAGAAGAACACCATCTACCGCCACTACACCAAAAACAGCAAGCAGATCCACTGGTTCTGGCAGGTAGCGCCTCTTTTTGACCATGGCCCACCTCGTGTGTCCAAATAGTGTTTCTGCCACACCTCTTTAACCCCTGTCAGTTGTACCTGAACTGGTACCTGCCTGCATTATCTGCCTCCGCTCGCTGTTGCTCATGCGTGTAGTCTATTCGTATGATCGATGTACACGTGGCCTGCATGATCGGTGTGACCTGCGTGACCTGTGGCAGGTGGTGAAGGAGATGGACAATGAGAAGCGGATCCGACTGCTGCAGTTTGTGACGGGAACCTGCCGTCTGCCTGTCGGGGGCTTCGCAGAGCTCATAGGTAGGCAGCGGCGTTCGGGCTGTGCCCCTCCTGCGTCAGCAGTGTGTTTGTGAGCTGCGCTTGTACTTGTCACAAACTCACCCCCCCCCCCCCCCCCCGTCATTCCTGTGGCTTTTACTGCAGGGAGCAACGGGCCACAGAAGTTCTGTATCGACAAAGTGGGAAAGGAAACCTGGCTGCCTAGAAGCCATACCTGGTGAGTGCTCATCACTCCTCACGGGGTACGGCGTCACACCCAGGGGCTACTCACCTGCACCAGTTACTTATCACCGGGGGGGTACTTAAAACAAACGCGTGGATGATGTTTGTTGTCAGTTATTGATGACTGATGCCGCACCATCCTTCTGCCAACCTTCCTCCTCCCTCTCTCTCCATCTCCATCTTCTCTTGTTTGGGTTCAGCTTCAATCGTCTGGACCTGCCCCCTTACAAGAGCCTGGAGCAGCTGAGAGAAAAGCTGCTGTTTGCGATCGAGGAGACGGAGGGCTTTGGGCAGGAGTGAGGCGAGGGGCGCAGGGAGAGATGGGATTGGAAAAGGGGGTGTCGGAAGAGTTGGCGTCAGCTGATTTGCTTCAAGCCATACGTCCCTCTGGCCTTTCAGAGGGTGTGGGCCTCACAGCTCACCTCCACACCGGGTCTACCGCCAGCCCCTTCAGCCTTTTTTGGCTTCCTCCGCTCTGGCTAGAGCTCCTTGTTTCCTTCCCCAAGTGTGAAATTGCACAGTACTGGAAGTTTCTGCAAATAAACCATTGTGTTGACAGAAAACGGCTGCAGCTTATGTATCATATACATGCATATCTCATAAATAAACAGACAGAACCCAGCAGAACTGTTCATACAGCCAGGTGGAATCTTACTAAATGTGGCCGTTTTCTTTTATCTCATCGTACAAAGTCTCAATTGTAAATGTAATAAATCAATAAATGATTGAAAAGCAGTGTGTCAAACTGTGTTTTCTATGGGCTTAGTTTAATGTGACCGCTAAGTGCGTGTGAGCTCACTGTGGCTGTGCCGGGCTGTACTGTGCGTGCGTCCCTGCTACCCTACACGGACAGTAAGAGAAGGTGTGTATTTTTCCTCCTACAGAAGAAGTATTTTTTTCTTCTTTTTTTCCCCATACTTTCTAGCCCCCAAAGCATTCAAAGTCCAACCAAACCATTCCCTTCCTTTCTGTAGACATTAATACAATAAATTAAAATACTTTGCTTAAAATGTTAAAGCGGATGAATAAAGAATCGAGTCGACGCTTCCTGAATGAAGTTTGGCAGGGAGGATAATTTTGTAGGAGTGTTGAAATGTGCTGCTTGGTCCCCTCCTGTGGACTGTGCTGAAACGGCAGAAATCCTCTGAGAACACCGCCGGTGCAATGGACTGTGGCTCCGTTGAGGCCGATCAGAAATGCACTCATTAATAATTTGCTCTGATGCAGAAAAAAATACGGAGAAATAAAATGTAAAAATGGCTGAGCAGCACAGTTGTTTTTTGTGAACAGCCCTATTGTTTGTGCTACTTCAGCTCATGACCCTTTTTTCTGGCAACGTGATCCAATGAGCCCCTGGGCCAAAGCCAAGAGACGTGCGGTGCTCTTTGTAAGACGGGTATCTGGACAGCAAACACTTAGGCACTGGGGAACAAAAGGACAGCCTTTCATTAGCTGCAAAAAGATCCCTCATTGAGGGAATTTCTTCACCCTGACTCTGAAGGCTGAAAGAAGGAAGTGATGGTTTATGCTGCCTGTGTGTTGGTGCCATGGTGTCTTTAGGGTAAAAGGAAGCTTAGTTACAGTTAGGCAGCTGCTGAGGTTCACCGCTCACCATTTAGGTTCATCTGCAGGCCTGTGAAACTGCGGCTCTGGGCCAAACGCTGGGGGAATCGCACACGATTTTCTTTCTGAAGCCGTTGCTGCAACATCAGCTGAAGAAGGCAGGCATGTGTGGGGATGTGAGAGGAGCTCGGGGTCATACCTGGCACTCGACCTGCTGCTGTCTTGAGTGGCAGGACAAGGACTTGACTGACTTGACTGTCTTGACGTCACTCCCAGCCAGGCCAAGACAATGAATGACTGAATGAATGAATCGCTGTAATTGCCTTTCATAAACGTGTGTTCTGTATGAAAATTGTGCTGGATTGGTTAATATTTTTGGAAAATTACGAATTAGAAATTAAAACGCGTTTAGTTCCGCTGCACTACAGCAGGTGGCGCCATTTGCGCTGCAGGTGAAATGAAGGCAGGGCCGATGCCTCTGATTTTTTTCGAAGATACACATGCAAGTCAATATTTTGTGTTTTTATTATAGCAATCCTGACGGCATTTGGACGAAATGTACTCTGTATAAATATACTGTAGTTAGTTAAATACAGTAACGCACCAAGAAGTAAAACTCTTTAAATTTTTATGACACCACTTCCATGAAATTGATTTGACTACAGAAATGTTAAGATCTACTTTTTCTTTCGAAAACGTTTTTTTTCCTTTATTCTTTCCCTTTCTGCACAGTTTAGCATCGTTCATACAGTACGCGGCTTTTATTTTGACGTAGAAAGAGCGGAAGCTCCGCCATTTTGAGGTGAGTAGTGCGTTTGCGCGGATTTTGAAGGACCGGAAGTGCGTTTTATGGCGCCGTTGATGTTGTGGAGCCGGAGAGCGTCATTGTGAGTGAATTAAAGGGAATAAAATGTCTGCGTTTTGCCAGTTTGTGACTACGGAGCCAAAGTGAGGCGCGCAACCGAGTTTGACAGAGAAGGCGAGTCGACATGTGGGACGCGGACGCGGTGGCGCGCCTCTGCCTGGAGCGCTACAGCCAGCTGCCCAGGAGGGGCAAACCGGAGCCGGGCCGCGAGTGGAGTCTGCTGGCTGCTGTGGTGCGGGCCACCGCGCAGGGAGGTGGGCTGGAACCCCTCGAACGCACTTGCACTGGGGATCCGGCAGGGGCCGCAGCAGTCTGGTTCTCTGAAGTCTCTGGGTTCGAATCCCAGCCCTGGTCAGGGTGCTGAGACTGTAGGACAGCTGGGTTAATGAATGTGAAGTCATCGTGGGCACCAGGTGGTGCAGCGGTTAAAGCTCGAAGGACTCGACTTTGGATCCTCCCTCCCACCGCAGTGCGCTCGATCAAAGTAGTTACCCTGAATTGCTGCAGTAAAAATGAAAAATTGTACAACTTATTGTAAAGATTAAATAAGAGATGACTGCAGCTCCCCGTTTGCTCTGTCCACAGCCCTCAAGGAGGTTGTGTCTCTGGGAACCGGCACTAAATGCATCGGGCAGTCTGCCATGAGTCCCCAGGGTAGGTGGAGCCCTAAGCCCTGCCATTGACCACATGGTATTCCTGGTTGAAATATGAATATGAACCTCCCCTCCGTGCCCCCCAGGCGACGTGCTCAATGACAGCCATGCTGAGGTCGTCGCCCGGCGGGGCTTCGTCAGGTCAGACTAATGTGTTGCTTCAGCATGTATGAGCGTGCATGTGTATACATAGAGCTCATGCGCACGTGTGTGTGTGTCTTGCCGGCAGGTACCTGACAGAGCAGCTGCGCAGGGTGGTGTGTGGAGAGCCCAGTGAGGTGTTGCAGCCTGCGCATGAGAAAGGCAAATGGAGGTTGCAGCCAGATGTGTGTTTCTTGTTCTTCACAAGTCACACACCCTGTGAGTCAATGCAGCCAACACAGTTTCAAGGTCTCACTCACACACACATGACTGGCCTAGTCTTCTGTAGTGTTAGGGCCTCAGAGCTCCTAGGCTGCAGGATCAGACGCAGGTTTGAATTTGCATGTTGCAGGTGGCGATGCCTCCATCATCCCCATGTTGGAAACAGAGGCCCAGCCCTGCTTGCCGGTCCCAGCAGAGGACTTCAGCACTGGGACTAGAGACACTGCAGCAGGCGAAAAGCCCAAACGACAAGCAGAAGAGCAGGGCGGCGTGGCCACAAAGCGCCCCAGGCTGACAGAGGGCGAGGAAATGAACCGAGAGCAGGCAGACTTGCACCGCACGGGGGCAAAATGCGTACCGGGGGCTCCCGCAGACCCCCAGGGGCCCGGGCTCGGGTATCACCGAGTGGGCGTGCTACGGGTGAAGCCTGGCCGGGGGGAGCCCACCCTGTCCCTCTCCTGCAGCGACAAGCTGGCCCGGTGGGCTGTGCTTGGCTGTCAGGGCGCACTGCTCTCCCACTACCTGGAGGGGGCGATCTACTTCAGCGCCGTGGTGACGGGCAAGTGTCCCTACAGTTCGCAGGCTATGGAGAGGGCTCTGCTCACCAGGTGAGGAAGGTTCCAGCCCGGCAGGTAGATGGTGCATTGGCACATATGACCCCACCAACTCTTCCTCTGTGTTGCTAGGTGTTCACAGGTAATCGACCTCCCCCCTGGCTTCCATGTGCAGCATCCTCAATTGCTACAGTCCAGCCTGGAGTTTCCACACAGCCACGCAGTAGTGCACAGCAGCCGCCGACAGGACCTGGCCAGGAAGCCCTCCCTGGGCAGGGTTTCTCCGTGTGGAGCAGGTATGAGCGTTGAAGCACTGTGGGAAGGGGTGTGCTGTCCCTCAGCTGACAGCCTGCACCAGTGCTGATGCGTTTGTGTTGAGCATTATCACTGTCTTCTTCCCCACATTATTAAATGAAAACCTCTCCTAAAACGTGTGCATAAATCCTTCGTGGACTGTTGTGTAGGTGTTTAAGAGTGTTTTAGTGATATTTGAGGAATTGGTTGGGGGTTTTGGGGTGGGGTGGGGACACATCATGGCGTGCAGGCCCGACACCACCTCTCTTGACCCCGGTCTCTTTCAGCCATCAGCTGGTGTGCCATCCCTGACAGGCAACTGGATGTCACTGCAAATGGCTACAAACAGGGGGCCACCAAGAAGACCCTGGGCACGGAGCAGGCCAGGTAATGTCTCCCGCTGTGAAGGTGCGTCCTGCCAACAGCCCACACACACAGCCACTCTCCTTTTGGTGTTGGCGTTGTTTGCTGCTGTGAAAATGTGAATTTGCACTTTGTGGGTCTTGAACACAGCAGCAATTACACCGTTTCTTGGGTGTGACACCACCCAGCCTCACCACAATAGTGACGAAACCCAGATTTGAGCATGTTTGTGGGGCGAGGTTTCTCCCCATTTAACGTCTCTCTCTCGCTCTCTCTCTCTGTTTTTCATTTTTTGAGGTATTAATGATTATTTATATGACACAGTGCAGTTAAATAAGAGCTTTGTTATTGTCTGCCCTGTTGGAACCACAAGCAAACGGTGGTAAAGTTGCTGTCTCTTCGATGCCTGGAGTGGCACATTTTTTTCTTTTTGACCTCTGAAGATGGGATAATTCATTTCTGAAGTAAATTTTTTTCACTTTGTGGGAGAATTGCGAAAAGTCTTGTTTTCTAAAAAGAAAATAATACATTTTCTCTTCATTTTTCAATCCAAATATTTTCCTGAATTTTAAGTTGCAGAAAACTCTGTCTAAATGACAGTAACAAGATACAAAAACCATAAATTAATAATAAAACGACACACACAATGTAATTCAACATTTATTGCACATTTAAATAAATGGGACACAAACATTTGCGCATTTGTTATGACCGAGACCATTTGGCTGCCAGTCCCTGTTGTGCGCATGGAGATGCACAACCCGTGCAGCCGGTTCCCCACCAGGCCTGGCTGTAGCGTCCTCGCATCAGTTTAATGCGGACGTGTAGCTACGGCAGGAGCTGGGGTCCAATCCGTATGTCCGCTCCGCCACCGGTTGAAATGTGTGAAATATGAAGCAGTTGCCCTTGTGTGGGCCTGGGGGTGGCAGCTTCTCCGCTGTGGCCGTAGTGCCACTGGGCAAAGCTCATGTTCGCCCTGCACATCCACAAAGAGTGCGGATTGATGGCGCCTCTTGGTTCACGATTTACTCGGTTTCACATTAATGGCTTTATTGAAAAAATAAGAGTGTCTGTGGGAACAAAGCGAACATAGTGCAGCCTCAAAGGTCTGTATCGCCTTTTATTTCCTTTATATCTCTGGACTTTCATCAAATACTTGTATGACCGAGTCGCACTTTGTCCTCCATTCTGCAAGTGTGCAAACGCACAGGGCAAGGGCAAGAAGAGCCATGGCTACAGGACACGCGCTTAGTGTTGCCTGTGCGGTCGTGTTGGAGTAATCGCGATATCTGGCGTCTGTTTTCACACACGTCTACAAATGCCTTTTGATTCACAGTGAAAAATAAGTCCTGACAGATTTGTTTAGAACAATGAAAATACAGACGCAAGTTCTGAAACAGAAAATTAGAGGAACGTCTTTTTTTATACTTGAGCACAGGTTTATGAGCGTAAAGGGAAATAATTGACAATAACGTCACTGCAGTGCGTGCCAGCTGAATGGAAAAGCACTTTTGTCACTCCTTTTGTCAGGTTTATGTGACCAACTTAGAGGGCAGTGAATAGGTTCATTCAACTGTTCCTGAGTGTCACATGTCCTTCTCTTTGTTGGTCTTGGGCTCCTTAGGTCTCTGATCTGCAAGGCTGAGCTTTTCCGCATCTTTCTGGCTCTCCTGGCTGCAACGCCACACTCCCTCATCCCAGAAACCCTCAGGTGAGAATTGCATGTTTTATTAAATGTGTTTTGCACCAGGCACAAGCAAATTCTTAACACTGTCCTCCACTTCTTTTGGTTGGTGAGAAATACTTTGAAATGTTTTGTTACTAGGCTGTATTTTATAAAACTCTTGAATTTTATGAATCGCGGCCGTGTGTTTGTGTGCATGTTGCTGGTCTTTGACCCCTCTGCCTCGTTTTTGTAACACAGTTCTTCTCCCGCCTGTCCCTTTTATTTCATGGTAACCTTACACCAAGCCCACCTGCCAGCAGTCACATGGCAGATGAACAGTGAAGGCTGCGCTGGTGCAGAATAATCAGTCTGGCCTGCACATGTAAAAAGTGTCAGCGTGTCGGCTACATTTTTGAGCAAATGTACCTGAATGCTATTTAAATAAATAACTGCATAACCGCTAACTTTTGTTTAGTCAGGAGTCTGGAAGGAGCTGGCAGCTGTTCACTGCCATAGGACATTACACACACGCACACAGGGTTTCTGCATCCCGTCACTGCAATACAGGAAATGAGATGGTGACCGGGGCAGACGGGCAGCATGTTTGTGCCGAGAGGGACGGATGGGGGTTTTCTACACAAAGCTCTTCATTTCCTGTGGGGAGCTGTGCTACAGCGGACCACGGCTCACCGCGCTCTCACCCACAGGGGCAAGGACCTGCACACGTACTGGGATTACAAGCAGGCCGCACGGCCGTACCAGGATGCCTGGCTGCAGCTGCGCAAACGGGCCTTTCCACTCTGGCCACGCAGCCCTCGCCACTTCCTGCAGTTCGAGTGAGATGCGACACAGCTGTGCGGGGGACAGAAAGGCACGAGCATAGATTTCAGTGTGTAAGTGTAACCCTCAGATGGGGTGAAATCGGAGCATGCGCAGCTATAAAGCTGGAACAACAGCACTACGTGGGGTGCCTCTTGCTGTACTTGTGTGTTTGTTCTTGGGGTTCCATCCGCAAAGGCTGCACTTGTGTCATTGTTTAAAAAAGTAACAAAGGACCAGCGCTTTTAAATGTATTTTTTATTGGTTAGGTCATCCAGCTACCTTACCTTTCAAATATTTTAACTTAAATCCTTTGAAATATATTCTTAAATCTTTAAACAATGAAACCCAAAAGTTAATGACATTAAATAAAAATATCAATACTTGTGTCACAACAGAACCACTAAGATTCAAGGAAGAAAGGGAAAAAGGTCACTATTTGTTCTTGGATTTGACTAAACGTACCGGGTGAAAGCTAACGTACACAGCGTGGGAACAGCAGACACGGATGCAGTCTAGCAAGCACTCTTCTCGTTTCCCAATCAAGCTTGTGAGAGCGTAAAGTGACTAAGTTTGGAGGCGTTGGGCCGGGACGCGGCCTGGCGGAGGCGAGGGTCGTGTGGGTCTAGATGCCGAATGTGTTCTCCCCGCTGTACGCCACGTAGAGGAAGCCGTCCTCGTCCCGCTCTTTCTCATACAGCTGTCCCATCGTCAGGCTGTGGGACATCAGGTGACAGCAGTGAGTGACAGTGTACCACAGTACAGGAGCAGGACATCGTGCCCTACCGGGGACCATCATCTCTACGTCACCGCTGTTTATTTTTGTAAAGGCTCTTCTCCCACAGTGACGCGGAGAGCCAGCAGAAGATGTACAGTAAGTAAATCTGTAGCTTTCAGAATCAGCTATGCGTTTAGCGGCTAAAAGAGCAAAACTGGCCAGTAAAGCTATAAAGCAAGCTGGCCTTTGGAGCCAGCAGTTCCAGGCAAGAGGAGAGACTGTTCAGCTGTTTATGACAGAAGCTACTTTCCTGGACATCAGGTTATCACCCTTTAAGTGACCACAGCAGGGTCATCATCTGCAGGTCTACGCAAGTTCACTGGCTGTCCAAACGGCAACTGCAGTTCTGCTCAGAATGATGAATGAGCACAACCCGGAAAATCCGGTGGTCTTCCTGGAGCAGCACTCGGGCACCTGTGCGGGCGCACACGCACGCGCGCACACACAATTGTGGCTCTGTGTCAAGGCACTTAGCTGTGGAATGCAGGCCACTGGTGGGGGTAACATTACCTGGGAGGAACAGAGGCTGCTGATATCTGCAGCGGAACTCTGTTCTCCAGCAACAAAACCCAAGCGACGGGAACCCAGTTAACAGGACGCTGTTGTGCACCTCGGCAAAAGCAAAGCTGCGTGCACATTTGGTCCCAACCGACAGTGTTGATCGAGGTGTCAAACCAGCACCAGTAAACATTTATTTGGAGATACAATAGCTGTTTAATTGTAACCGACATGCCGAAGTGCAGCAAGAAGCACTCCGAATTCACAAATTTGTCCACTAAAACAGTTTGTGTGAATAAGTTTGTTCCACAGAGATCCCCGCCCCGCACAAACACAGGCCCTCACCCCCCCATTCCTCAGGTGCTAATGTAGTGAAAAATGGAACTGGGGGAGGGGGTGATTGGGACTTTTACTGTACAAGCATCTCATTTCATGAAAACCTTGCACAACTGGTGCAACAATGGGAAATATGTTTGTTGACACTAATGAAACCTTTGAGGGAATTACGTGCAATGTTTTCTGTGGAACCAATCCATCCCTCCAGTACGCAGTCGCATACGGCAAACTGACATGAGGGCATTTTGAGGTGACGTACTGCTGCATTGTGCATTTATGTGAAAATGGAAATAAATGTGTGGCGGAAAAGCCCCCCCGGTCTCTGACCTGGACTGCGGCACAGTTTTGTCCACGAACAGGAAGATGGCCTTCTCCGAGGGCAACTGGATCCGCTTCCTGATGATCCACATGAATTGCGCCACGGTGATATCGGACGGAACCAGGTACTTCCGTTTGTCAATGTCCACAATCTGTGAGCCGGACACCTTCTCCACAATCACCTGAGATGCCAAAACAACACTGAACTGGGTCACTTTGGGTTTAACATTAAACTTAGCATAACATTGTGGAGGCAGAATGCCGTAAAATTCAGTGCGTTGTGCCTATCGGCCCGTTTCCCCACTGCAAGTCCAGGAGATGCAGTGTGATGTGCGATGTTTATTCACAGCTCACCCTTCTACCTACGGCTGCTATCAGTCAATTATTACGCCCGCAATATAATGCAACACACGTGATGCACAACTGCAGGGTAATGCAATACAGCGGAGCCCCGATTATCCGACAGACCCGCACGACGCCAAACGTTTCCGGGCCGAGGTTTAGCGTAGCAATGCACCAGCATTTAAACTTTTAAAATGACTAAAAATGCATTTGTTTTAATTGAAGGCTCGCCACCAATTTCAGCTTCTCGATTCAGCTTCGGCCATTTGCGTCCCCCACGTTTCCTTCGTCCGAGCGCTTGCTCACGTGGGACAACGGGGACTCTACTGCGCAACGCTGAGACCGAGCCCCCACGGTCGCGGCGGCCCAACCCCGCTTCACTCACCGGGACCCGGTCAGGGTACTTGCTGCGGATCTTGGCCGACTCCACGCACCTGTGGTCTGGGCGAGAGAACAGGGACATGGGGGTGAGCTTGTGGCTCTGGGCAGCTTTAATACACTCACGAGCTGTGACGAGACCACATCTCCTCGGGACACTTTTGTGCAAAGTTAAAACCATGGAGTGCCGCCTCTTCCGCAGTTCCGCAACAACTCCCCCGCAGCACTCGTGTCACAAAGCCAGCAAGATGCTGCAGCTTCACCTTCGCGGCGTCAAAGCAACCGGCACCGCACACCATTTTAGTTGAACCGTGGAGCGATCTCGTGCGAACCCTCGTGGACGGCCGGCCGAAGGCGACCGAGGGCCACGGAGCAAAGGCCCCCAAAGTGACTGCGCATCCAGGTAACCGGACCGGGGGACACCGCAAGCGCCGCGTAGCACTGGTGTTCGTCACAGTGCCTCGGTGTCCCACGGTCCCGCAGGGGGTCCACAGCATTTCGCTTCATTAGCCCAGATCTGAGCCCTATTTGAAGAGCCCGCTTCCCCAAGGACGCGTTCAACTTAAACGTGGGCGAAACGCTCATTGGGGCGGAGGGCACGGGCGCCCGCGCCACAGGTGACGGCGGGGGGACCGCAGGTGCGCAGGAATTTGTCACATTGTTCACCAAGGTCGGGTCACACGAAGTCCAGCAGCACTTTGCGGAATGCAAAATGAACGCAAATGTAGAATGCAAAATAAGAACAAGGGAAGCGATGGAGGTTTCCCAGCATCCGCCCGCCTTTCAGCTGTGCTTCAGAAAACCGTAACAGCAGCTAAAAGGCGGCAGGGTGGTGCAGCGGGTAGCGCCCGGGCTGTTTGGCTGCGGGTTTGCCCACAGTCCAAAGACACGTTTCCGATTCAGCTTCGGCTCCGGGCCACGACGAAGGGGCGAATCTTTTACCTTTTCCTCGTCGACTCCAGCATCTACGGGCTTTCATCCCAAGACGTTTACGCTGTTTAAAGGCTATTTTTGTGCTTCGCGTTTCCTGCTCACCGTGAGGTTTAGTCTAATGGGGGAATAAAGGGGGAAATGCGGGAAAGAACGGAAGGGAATCCGCCGAGCGAGGAAGGGGTACAGCCGCTCTGCGGAACCCCCGACGCCCCTTTCTCCCTCTGGGCGCTTTTTAGCGGAAAAGCCCGATTCTCTCGGCTTCGCACGGGCCGCGTCACCCTGTTATTACCACGTTATTACCGCGTTGTTGTTACGCAGGGCCGCCATTCGAGCGGCGAGGCTTTAAACGTCACGGGCTGAGCCCGTGTGTAAACAACGGACGACGACGCCTACAAAGGGCAGCACCGAAAGCTCGCCGCGTCCCCGCGTCGGCCGCTCACCCAGGGAATGGTCCTCCTTGAACATCCACTTCATGTCTGCGGGTCCTGCGCTGCCTGCCGACGCTCGGAGCCACAGAAGCACGGCAACAACAAATAAACGCGACAAAGAGCGACAATGACAACAGTCGGCGACAACAAAGGCGAAAGGCGGAGGGATCCCGAGCCGCGCGCGCGCTCACACAGACGGCCGAGCGGAGCCCGCCGATGACGTCACGCGGGCCGTACCAAGACCGCCGCGCCGATTTCCGCCCGGGCGGCCTGTCCGCGGCCACCGGCGTTTCCGGCCGCTGTCGCCGGGCTGCCCCCCGCAAACACAGCGCCGGCGCAGCAGCACCGACGCTCGGAGCGCGCGTCTGAGAGCCAACGGTGCGCCCGGACGATGGTTCGGCCCGCAAGGGGGGCAGGCCGAGCGGCGTAAACAGCGACGCGCAAACAACAACGCAAACGCACGCACGCACGCACGGCAGCGCGTAGCCTTGGATCCGTCGCTCACGAAAGCGTCTACGTGCGCTTGCGAGTGAAATGCAGTTTAACGCGTTTGCTTTTGATCCCTTTTGTGCTTTCTTTGCTTGCTTCGGATTTTTGCCTGTTCGGATCTGAGCCCAGCCCTCACATTCATGCGCAGTCGGCCTATAAATGCATTTGCCAGCTCGATGTGCGAATGGTTCTAAAACGATTATTATTACGGCGGTTGTTTTATCCGAGGCGGCTAGCAGCCTTGGGCCTGACCGTGCCTTGCACGCCGCTGCAACGGGATGCGTTTTTGCGTCAGAATACTTTGCGTAGCTTTGCTGCAGTTGAAGTTGACACGAACCGAGTCCAAACATAGCCATCGCAAATGTGCAGGCCCAAAGTGCCACACTACGTTCGGCTTTGCGGCCACAGTTTGGGGAAGAAGCTCCTTTGCCTGAACTTCGTGTTCGGCCCCATGATTTTAGCCCTCGCCCCCTTTCATTGTCATACGTAGGCATGGGTTTAACGTGCTGCGTAGCCGCTCGGTTCCTGCTTTCATGAACGTGACCGTAAAGGTCAGAAATGATGGTCTTGCAGCACAAACATTCATTCAGAAACCTCATTCCATCCCCACCTCCCCTCGCTGGCTTATCAAATGTCGATCAGCTGGCAGCTGTAGACTCATTCCTTATTTTGTGTTGCAATACAGACTCTGTTTGCTTCTCCGACTGAACCCTTTTTCACATTCCTGCCTCTGCCCATTGTGTTCTTCACCAAAAAATCGCTTCACGGAATAACCACAACACAGGGCGACTAAGAAAGAAATCGAACGCTATTATACGAAAGCGTAGTATGTTGTGCTTTTGCAAGACAGTGAAAAAGCAGGCTCGGATGATGCGGAGTTACTGAATAATGAACTTACGAAAGTGTTCGGTTCTGAATCACCTGTATGTACACAGCAAAGTAAACAGAGGAGTGTGTGTTGCGTGACGGGAAGAATCCTGACATGGCCCAAGTGCATCGAGATCCTGCGTATCTGGACGTGGACCTGCACGCTTCTCCCGACGATGCTTGTTTTTGGGATGCACGCGTGGTTCCTCCTTTTACGTGGCTGCTGCTTGCAGAAATACGTAGCCTGGCCGATTTGGGCGTAGATCTGCGTGCCGAGCGAATGCTGCGTCACGTGAGGAAGAGTCGCACGAAGTCCGGCGGATGTGCACGGCCAAGCGTTGTTCGCGAGTTTCTATAAATGCTCTCACATGCCCACACACCACCCTTTGAGGAAATTGGGAGGGAAATATTGAATAAATTTATGCTCCGCAGGCAGACATTTGTGTGTGTGTTGCAGAGGTGTGTGTGAAGTTACGATCCGGTCTGTTCGGGAGCAAATTCAGAGCGGAACGTTACACGGTGGGGCACTTACGTACTCACGGAAACTAACCTGGTTTTTGCAGAAGTGGAAAACTTTACTGTAAAGAACTGAACAAACCTGATGTTGTAACCTGTTTTATACTTCCCGGTTGCTGTCCCCTGCTCTCCCTCACCACTCCAAGTTTTCCTGCAATGAACGCATCGAACCCGCTGCCAGACCTACTTGCTCCCCACGGCACCTCGGCAGCACTAAGGTTCTCCTTTTCGCTGTCGGGTCGAAGGAGCTCTTGTTTTGCACTCAAACACGTCCACATACCCCATATACGGTGCGCCCGCCGTGCAACACGCTGCGAAATGTGCGTAACTCCGAGTGGGGCGGCGCTGCGGGCCACCCGAACTCACGGCGAATTTCAGCCGACCTCTGCCGTTCACGGAGTCGAGATTCCCGCACGTCTGCGTTTAGTTTGCGGCCTTCTGAAGCCCGACATTAAACCGCAGCCATGTCTTCGGGATGTTTCGGCTTCGAGGGGCGAGCACTGTACTTTGGGCCAAGTGCTGCCCCGTGAACGTTCATCGCTTCTGCCCCCAGTAAATTCTCATTTCATGACATCCATATCACTTCAGGCTGAAGTAAGAATTTAGCTGCGAAAAGAGTTCGATTTAAGAATGTGCTGCAGTTCCTGGTATTTGCATTTGTTGGAGCTGCATTCGGACTCCAGACTCAGCTTTTTGAGCTTCTGCATCAAATAACTCTTTGAGTCCTGTGGTAACTTTCACTTTCTTCAGTGTGAGGAGGCAGCACGGCCCGTGGCGCGCACGCACGCACGCATTCGGAGCTCCCGGCGACGTCCGAAGGACCCTTGTGAGCTCACTGGTTAATGAGTGAAAGGCTGAGCCCAGTTAAGCAGAAGTACAGGTGAAATTGCGACAGAAAGACAATTCCTTCTGTTTGCAGAAGTGATGGAAAGTCGGTCGCAGCTGTTTAAACTGAGACAGCGTGAAAGAGGCCGTCTGTACATCTGCGGGGAAAGTTTCCTCTTGCCTCAGCGCCATATGGGTGTGTGCCTGGAGATGCATCACGGTGACCTCCTCCCCACATCGCCCTGGCAGCCATTTACACCACCACACAACTTGGGCAAACGTGCGCAGCATTTTATAGTGCGCCGGGGTCCGTGTGTGTGCGCGCGAACGTCTGTTTGTCAGTCTGCCAGCGACTCAGCCAATTCCACCACAGGGGTACAATTGGGTTCTGTAACAGAGAGCCCATTAATGCGGCCCTCGCTCTTCCCCTGTCCTGATCCGGTTCCAAAACACAGGCTCTCTCTCACACACACACTCCCGCTTAGATAGCCTGAAAGCACACCCAGCCACACGCTCAAACAAAAACACAGTGTTTGCGTTGGTTTTCTGGTCCAGCACCAAGCTGTGAGCCCACTGTCCCTGGCTGTACCGCATTTTACTGCACTCCACCTACAGGTTCCCCATTGCACGGCTTGAATCTCTTCTGCCGGCATCTCAAAGGTCCACGTTGCGCCTCAGCGTGTCCCGGTCGCTAGAGCATCTCGCCCACACGAAATCCACGGGTCCCCCCACGTTTCTGGCAGGAGAAGTCATCGACTGAGATCCTTGCTAGCGGGCCGGTCAAATGTTTACCCCCCGAATCCCGAACCCCCGTCCCGTTGGCTCGTCGCTGAACAAACGCAGGAAGTCCAGCTTGGTGGGCAGGAAACAGACTGAGCTTCGTGGACATCTGTCCATTCGCTCAGGCGTCAAGCAGCGTCTGGCTGCACAAAGGGGGCCCGAGTGTTAAAAAAAATCACATTCGAAATGATCGCGTCGTCTCCCCGCCGTCCCGTTCGGCTCCTCTACGGCCCCTTTCGAGGGCCTCGCCGTCTCCTCTTGTCGGCTCCACCGAGGCCGCGGACGCTCTTTCTCTTTCCTGGCTGCATCCTTGACGCAGAGGAAGCAGCTGCCAGCCTGGCCAACTGCGTCAAGAATACAGTAAGAATGTAGCAACCACAGCAGTGAAAGCAGTGGAAAACATAGGTAGTCAAGTTCCCTGTTTCACGACGCTGAACACGTGGACCTCGAAGGCTATTTATAAATCATTCTTTTTCTTGTTTTTTTATTATTCACTGCTGATCGCTGCATTAATTGATAACTTGTTTCATCATCGATTTTTTAACGTGCAAGTGTATTTTGCGTGAAGACGCACGAAACAATTCGCTGGCGTTTTTCCGAGGCGGTGCCAGGGGTGTGGGTCGCGTTTGTAGGTCTGCCCCGCAAGTACCGCGGCCACGTCTCTGCGCGCCTCCCGCTCACTGGCCCGGGACAGCCGGCTGCGCGATCGGCTCCGCTAGGCGCTTTTTGTGCCGGGACCTGGAGGGCTGGCAGCTGTCGCACGCACGCTCACTCGGACCCGGAGACAAATACCAGCACAGCGGACTCAAGGTGAACAAAGCCGGCGTCTTGAAGGAGGGTCAGTTTCTTCGCAGCGCGTTTCAGCTTTTTTTTTTTTTATTTATTATTTTTTTTACTACTTTTTAAATGGCGAAAAAACTGTTTAAAGTATTGTTTGCTGTGTCGTGGGCGCTGAGGATGGGCGCACGGTGTCTGCGTGCGCGTGAGAGAGAAAGAAAGACAGAAAGAAAGAAAGACAGAAAGAAAGAAAAACGCGTTGCACTCTGGTTGTGGACGAACGCCGTTTCCTTTCGCTGCGCCCTGTGCGGACGGCACAAACGAGCCCAACCGCCTGCTTGGCTCGAAAGAAGACGCCGGAGCCGCTGTGCGCGCATCCCGCTGTCACGGCTGCGGCTGAGCGCTGAGGCCGCCTCAAGGGCACCGTTATGAGGAAGCGGCGTCAAAGTTGCCCGAGGAGCCCGAAGTGTGACGTCTGGATTAATCGAGAGGTTGCGGTAAAGAGGGGGTAAAATCGTAAAATGTGCCGAGGGGAAGCGGTGCCGTGCCGTCCCGTCCCGTCCCGCGGCTCTCGGTGTCGCCCGTAATGGCGCGCTCGTTGCCTGGAGCGGGAAGACGACGAATAACAGTCCGGGGTCGTGCAAACAGGCAAAAAATGGCCACGTTATTACGAACTTTATATAATAACGTCTTTGTAAGGTCTCTGCCGGGGGGGCTAGGGTGGGTAAGGGCCCCCGTTTTTTCTCTGCTTTGTTAAAATCGTTTGAGAAAAAGCACGAAAACGTAAAGAACAGGATTTAGGGAACCGCCTCAGGTCCGACGCGGTGCAAACGGACAGAAACCTCTGGAGTTCCGAAACAAGGATTTTCCTCACATCGAGCTTGAGCCCAGCAAAATGCCCCCCGTCCTTGCGCACAAATCCTTGCAAGATCCCTGCTGGAACTTTTGAATGAGTTTCGCCCGTTTTTATCCAGAATAACTTCCATCCACAGGGCCATAAGGCTTTTGGACCTTTCGCAGTCCTCAAAACCAGGGTCTACAAGATCCTCTAACTGCCCCCCTCCTTCTTGTCACTGTTAATGTCTGTGTATTGTTTCTTTTTTTAATTCCATTTCATTTATTTATTTTATTTGCTGTTTCATTTATTTACTTATCTAGGTGCCGTGTGACTTAAATTTCCTTGAAATGTAGCCACGCGCAGTCTCCTATCAATTCAGAGCACATTTTGCTATATGGTTCCCAGTAACCACGTAAGCGGCAAAGAAACTCTTTTGGCTTTTTTGACTTTTCAGCCGACGTGAGCCGTGCGCGGTTCAAGTGCGGTCTGCGTGCGTCTCTGCCCGGCTCTTTGTCGCGTTCGCGTTTGGTTTAAACTGATTCTGCCAGCCAGCTCCTGTGTGTTTTTGTGCAAATAATATAAGGCGATTGCTTCCAACTGGGTTATAAATGCGACTGACATTCTGGGGGCCTACTTTCTGCCAGCATTGTGTAGAAACGCCTGAGCGGTTGAGGGCAACTTAGTCGTTTATGGGGTAAAAACATTTATGGCGACTTTAGATAAACCACCTTAGAACCTCAGCTTTGGACTCTAAATATGTGGGTGTGCACAAATGTTTTTCCCTCTTGCACTGCTGCTGTGTCTGAGATGTCTCTCCTACCCTTCTGAAGGCCAAACGGCAGCACCAGTTAGGACATTTGCATGTGTGAAGATGCTAGAATTAAAAATTTGCCTTTGAGTGGCGACTTCCTGTGCTTACACATGTGTGAAGATGCTAGAATTAAAAATGTTCCTTTGAATGGCGACTTCAATAGTGACGGTTGTAGGATGTAACCACCCAACCCAAATTCAATTTCAAAGGTTATCAGCATACCACAAACAGTTAACTTAGGTGCACTTGCATCCCTGTTTTTCCAGATATAAAAGCGGCAGGAGAGCTGCGCCCCACATATGGTGACTGGAACCCTCCGGGTTTGTGTATCAGCAGTGGGTTGGACTGACGGCCCCTGAGGACAGTAACACAGGAGCTCGTATTTTATCTGGAACGTTCTACCACGGTCACTCGTTGTGAGTAACTTGTTCGGCGCAGGGGTCAATCCTGGATGCTGGCAGTGAACACGAGACCATCGGAGTGCAACACACACACACACACACACACACACGTCTTTGGACTGTGGGAGCAAATCCACACGAATTCGGGAAGGAGATGTACATTTATGCTGTCTTGTTTTTGATTCGCTGTTATGCTTCTGTCCCCCTTCCTCCTCATCCCAGGAGCAGAGATCCCCCAGCATGCTGCGCTGCAGACTGTCACCGCCCACACTGCTCCTTCTGCTGTTGCTACAGGGGGTTGCTGTGGTGCTGCTTGTTGGCTGGTACGGGAACCTGCTGCCGTCCAACCAGCCGTCGCCACCGGACAAAGTGCACGTGCTGCTGCTGTCCTCCTGGCGCTCGGGCTCCTCCTTCCTGGGACAGGTGTTCAGCCAGCACCCGGACGTCTTCTACCTGATGGAGCCGGCGTGGCACGTGTGGACGACGCTGCAGCGGCCGAGCGCCAGGGCCCTGCGCATGGCGGTGCGTGACCTGGTGCGCAGCGTGTTCCAGTGCGACATGTCCGTGTTCGAGGCCTACACACCGGAGCACCGCAACGTCTCCAGCCTGTTCATGTGGAGCCACAGCCGCGCTCTGTGCTCCCCGCCCGCCTGTGCCCTCACGCCCCGCTCAGCCTTCAGCAACGAGAGCGAGTGCAAGCAGCGGTGCGATTCGCGTGGCCTGCAGGGGGCGCAAGAGGCCTGCCGCAGTTACAGCCACGTCGTGGTGAAGGAGGTGCGCTTCTTTGACCTGGAATCCCTGTACCCGCTGCTGCGCGACCCCACCTTGGACCTGCGCATCATCCACCTGATCAGGGACCCACGGGCCGTGATCAAGTCGCGTGATGAAGCGGCCAAGGCGTTGGTAAGGGACAACGCGCTGGTGCTGGAGGAGGGCATCAACGATGCGGCCGAAATGCAGTACCGCGTCATGCAGGAGGTCTGCCGGAGCCACATTCGCATATACGAGACGGCCACGCTGAAGCCGCCCGACCTCCTGCGGGGCCGCTACAAGATGGTGCGCTACGAGGACATGGTGCGCAACCCGCTGGACGAAATTGAGAGCATCTACAGCTTCGCCGGCCTCCAGATGAACCCGCAGCTCCAGGAGTGGATTTACAGGGTCACCCATGGCAAGGGCAAGGGCACCCGGAACGAGGCCTTCCAGATCACCTCGCGCAATGCGGAGGACGTCTCCCAGGCGTGGCGCACCGCCCTGCCCTTCAACAAGGTGCAACGCGTGCAGGAGGTGTGCAAGGGCGCCATGGCGCTGCTCGGCTACCGGCTGGTGGACAGCGAGAAGGAGCAGAAGCAGCTGGACCTGGACCTGCTCGAGTCACGCAAGCGCTACCGCTTCACCTGGCTGTCCCACAAGACCCCTGTGTCCAGCCAGGGGTAGCCGCTGTGGCCCCCGCTGTTGTCCCTCAGAGGCAGCCCCCCCCCAACCCCCAACTACTGCATACCACTGCTGTTTGGCTCTTCCGCGTACTGGTTTGTGATGCCCTCTGGCACAGGAGCACCGACCGAGCGGCACGTGCGGTATTGCAGTGACCTGTTGGAGGTCAGGATGGCGTTGCCTCGCTTGGACACAGAAAACTCCTCTTTTCTGACCTTCTCTCAACACAGGGAGGAACCGGTCTGTTTCGGTTGGTGTAGAATCATTTCCAGTAGGAAAAGTAGCACTGGGAGCTGGTTTGCCAGATGCTCACAGCGATGAAGGGTCGCAGGGATAATGTGCGTGCTTATATTTGCTGGTGGGTATTTATGTTTTTCTATATTATAGGTACATGAGGCTAAGCAAGGAAATTAGAGAAAAAATAAGCGACTTACCTGTATTTAAACTCACGAGCGCAGGGATGTATCTGCGCCTGCCCAGAGTAAAAGATGATTTACGTTCCCTCTGTTTGTGTCCCACGTGGGAAAACCGAAATGATCGGTTGCTGGAATTGCTTGGTCGACGCACCCCGCATTACATGGTACTCGATGCATGGTTTACAATAGACGGAAGTTCAGAACAAACTGTGCGTGCTACGATTTAAAAAATGCCATGTGTCACATATGCTCTGGATAGGTATTTAAAACTCCTTGTAATATTTTAATTATAAAAGATATGGTTATTGTAAAGTTGAAGAGGATTTAACTTCAGTGTTACGTTTGAGACTAAATCAGAAAGGGGAAGCCTTTTACATAAAAGTTTTTCTATACCTTTACTTCCTTTGGTGAAGTTAAATTCAGTAGCTTATGTGCGAACACTGAATTAAAGTATGAACCATTTGTTACTTAAATGTACACGTATGTGGGGTTTTGGGAGAAATGACATTCAGACAGACAGGTCTATTGTCACACAACAGTACTGTGGAGAAAGTGGTTAGAATGGTGACTGTTCAGGTGGCCTTTATCATTCCTGTCGGTATCAATCGGTATTGCTCAACACTGGACAGACTCATTTGCATACAGTGTTCTACTGTACGTCCTTCCGTACTGCTCTGTATATGTTCTTCTGTGTCGGACCAAAGGACACTCGGGCCTCGTATCCCGGGATCTGCACTACTGGAACCGCTGCTACCACAGCTTACGAAGACGAATACGACACGAACGCCGTGGTCCGTACAGCAGGCTTTTTATTCAGCACAGTGATGGTTTTGCCCGTTTAGAGTCATTTTACTCCACAGTTGGTGTTTACCTTACTGCCTACCATGTCGTTCACCCTGCAAAGCTACCATGTTTATTGCCCACTTCCTGTCGCTTTCAAACAAACTCAGCCGATCGCAGCCCTCCATTAGAGTGGCTGTAATATGACAGTTGCAATGGCAGATTCAGTACTGTTGTGCTATTCATTTGTTAGGTGTTGCTTTTCTCTTTTAACCCACGTTCAGATGCTTACCCACTTGTTCAGCTGGGTAATTTGTATACGAGCAGTTCAGGGTAAACACCTTGATCAAGGTGCGGTGACACGGCTGGTGACACTGGTGCCTCACGGCTGCTGAGCAGTTCAGTCGGGTGCAGGGCCGAATGTGGCTCGGAGGCCGGTGCAGAATCCGCATCTTCTCCCCGGGCGCACACCTCAAAGATGATGCTAAGCTGCGTCTAGTATACCTCCTGTACCTCGAAAGCGATGCGAATGGCACTTTACCTGGCCGCTTACCCTGGTTAAGCGTGGCCCTCAGCAATGCCTCTCATACGTCATTATACTCCACTTACATGGCTGTTCTGTGTCCTCTGTGCACAGTGAAAGACACAGGCAGAGATTTTATTAACTTTATTTCCTTACATCATAAACATCCACGAGACAAGCTGTCAGTGTCTCGGTCGAGCGGGAACCGCGATTCACACCGTATTTGGACCCACCACAACCCTGCACTGGACACACGGTTGCTGATCGTGTTTGACTGCAACACAAATATTTGGTTCAAATTTTCCCAAATATATTTGTGGTATCATTTTCATGCATGAAAACACAGTTCATGTTAGTATTTAATTTAATTTTAGGGGACACTTTTAATTCTGGAACTGATTTTCTTACAGTGGGAATTTGCCTGGTGGGATGATTTTAAAGAACTACTTAAGCCGTTGTGTGCAAATTCAGTGATTGTATATGAAACTGGTGAAGACTGCTCTGCTCAACCGGTCCGTCTGTTGGTCCTGTTTTATAGTTCCACGTCTTCATTTTCTGGAAATATCCTTGAATCAAAATGGTACAATTTTGTTAGTGTGTAATTTTAATTTTGAATTTGATTCTCTTTTGGAATAAACGATTTGATCTGCACAGTTGTCTTTTTCTCAATTTTTCCTATGAATGTGCGTGGAGTGAATGGCAGGACTGAATTCCCAGGGCAGACGGTTTTCCGACTTTGCTTCCGGCTGACAGTCCGCTGTCGGAGTCACCCCCTGCAAGGCCTTTGTAGATTTCTCTGCTGCTTGTTTGCTCTGTGAAGCGACCGTGAGATTCTTCTCTATATTCCCCTGCCTTTTCTTAAACAAAAAGCTGGATTTTAATTGTAGCAGTGTGAATCGTGTTGGAGAGGAGCACAGGTCCTGTGGTTCAGCCCCATCTCCCTGCCCGGGGTGCTGCAAGTTGCACTTTTTGCTCCGTTTGCTTTGGATTACAGCTGCATGTTTAATGTGTCTGCATGTGAACTTTCAGAAAGCAGGAGCCTATATTCCATTATTTAGAGTGCAAATAATATGTTCCCACCCCATCCCAAACCCCCAACCAACTTCCCCAAACATCTTTAAATACTCTTAAACACATTAAACAGAGAGTTTCTCCTGTTTCTTAGAACACATTTTCCCCCAGTAATTTTGGAAAGACAACAGCAGTAATGCACAATGCGTTTAAGCAACGTGAGCACAACA
The DNA here is from genome assembly GCA_018136845.1 of Heterotis niloticus. Taxonomy (NCBI): domain Eukaryota; kingdom Metazoa; phylum Chordata; class Actinopteri; order Osteoglossiformes; family Osteoglossidae; genus Heterotis; species Heterotis niloticus. The sequence continues at coordinate 25,372,943 of CM030903.1, forward strand.
ACGTTGCGAGGAAAACAGCTGAGGTGCGACTGCAGCACACAAACGTTTATGCTGGCGAGCGCTTTGCAGTTTTTCGGATGCAGATTTGTTATGGCGCATTTTCATTTCGGACAGTCAGTTCGCCGTACAAATTTTCCGAGCAATCGTAAAAGCACGTTTTCGGATAGAGAGACTACGGATAGCGAGGGAGCGCTGCGTTTGTGCCCTCTTGACGCCCGCGGTTCCTCCAGGCTGCAGGTTTTGTGGCCGCAGCCCCGAAAGCGGCTCGGCTCACGCTACTCGCTTACTAAGGAATGATTCCGCACTGCCATCACGTCTGCTTCCTGTCAGCACCACTCTGTAACCTGTCATTTTCACGTCTATTTATTCTTCCCAGGTAAATATTAGCTCTTGTTTTAAACTGTATTTAAATACTTACCTTAGTCAGACAAGGATGTGGTTTCCCTGTTGATTGTGAGCAGTGAAAGTGCATTCTGAGAATTTATTTATCTTGTGTGCTCAGGGTTTAGTTGTACAACTTTACACTGTAAACAGTCCCTCCATTTACTCAATACATTTTGAAATTATAATTAATGTACTGGCCATAAGTACGGAGCTGTAATCCCGAACTTTGTCTAAATTTGACATTTTGACAACATTTGGCCACAGTCAGTTATTTCTCTGGACTTAATGTCAACAAATAATGCTGTTGGTTTTTGCGGTTCACTGACTGCTCAAACACATTTGGGACACTCCTGCACAAACTGCTTATGTAGCAGTGCTAGAGAGTTTGCGAACCCTTAAGGGTTTCGGAGTTTAAATTTGGCCTAAAATGTGATACGATCTTCATCCCGGTCATGAAAGTAAAGGGAACAAATAAGAAAACGCATTCAAAAAGTCATATTATGTTCATTCATCGATCACGGTGGTGCAACATTTAATGTCTTTGTTGGAAAAAAGTATGTGAACTCCTAGTCAGGTGTGAGTTTGGCTGGTCCAGTTGTTTGAAACACATAAATCTGAGCTTTCCCTCCCGAGGTCCCTAACTTGATCCTTTGTCCCTAACCCTTAACTAAGAACGCTGCCCATGTTGGTGATGTCAGGCATTGTTGGGCGCTACCCTCCCGACCCCCGTTAAGCCCTCGATTTACCTCACCCGGTGTCTTGGGTTCAGGACTTTTGTCACTTGTCACATAGCAGCCAGTTTGGAAGGTCTGGCACTGTGCGTGTGTTTCAAGTTTCAAGGTTTATTCGTCATGGATGCACTAACAGCAGCATAGCAGTGTTGTCACCATGAAAAGTGTTGCTTCCAGACATCCTCAGCAAATAAATATATAAATAAGGTATAAGAAAATTAAATAATAAATAATGAAATGAAGAAAAATAATAAATAAGGAGACTAAATAAATAAGGAATAAGATATAAAAATATACATAGAAGTTTAAGTTAGAAGTTAGTAAACGGAAATAGCAAACAAAAACAAGAAGTAGCAGACAAAAAACGAACAACAAACAACAACAGCCAAACCAACAACCACACAAACCGATAAGGGTAGACAAGGCATACAGGCATACAGACAGACTCTGATGGACAAAGTGTCTCACTGTCCAAGGGAGGGGTCAGTGGTTCAACAGTCTAGTTGTGTGGGGGAAAAAACTGTCCCGGAACCTGCTTGTCCTCGTCCGAACGCTTCTAAAGCATTTTCCGGACGGGAGCAAGGAGAATAGATCGCGGCTGGGGTGATTGTGGTCCCTCGGGATGTTATGGGCCTTCTTCTGACACCGGTGGGTGCAGAGGTCCTGGCAGATCCGTCCTGGTGATGGTCTGTGCTGCCTTGACCACTCTTTGTACAGCTTTACGGTCTGACGCACTGCAGCTGCCATACCAGGCCGTGAAACAGCCAGTCAGGATACTTTCGATGGTCGATCTGTAGAAGTTGACAAGTATCCTGTTGTCCATGCCGAACCTCCTCAGCCGACGGAGGAAGAAGAGGCGTTGCGTTGCCGCCTTGATGACGACGCTGGTGTGCCGTGACCAGGACAGGTCCTCGGCGATGTTTACTCTGAGGAACCTGAACCTGTTCACTCTCTCCACTGGGGCGCCGGCTATAGAGATGGGCGCGTGGCCACTCCCCTGCTGTCTCCTGAAGTCCACGATCAGCTCCTTGGTTTTGCTGACGTTGAGGTGGAGGTCATTGTCCTGACACCATGAGGTCAGGGTTCTCACCTCCTCTCTATAGGCCCGTTCATCGTTGTCGGTGATCAGGCCGATGACCGTGGTGTCGTCAGCAAACTCGACTATGATGTTGGAGCCGAGCGAGGCGACGCAGTCGTGCGTGAACAGGGAGTACGGCAGGGGGCTAAGCACGCAGCTCTGGGGGGCCCCCGTGCTGAGAGTCAGCGCCGAGGAGATGGTGTTCCCCAATCTCACCACCTGGGGCCTGCCCGTCAGGAAGTCCGCGACCCAACCGCACAGAGCAGGGTTAAGTCCTAGGTTCCTGAGCTTGGCGACCAGCTTAGAGGGCACGATGGGGTTGAATGCTGAGCTGTAGTCAATGAAGAGCATTCGCACATACGTGTTCCTCTGGTCCAGGTGGGAGAGAGCCTTGTGGAGAGTGAAGGTCAGTAGACCTGTTTGGCCTGTAGGCGAACTGAAGCGGGTCCAGTGTCCCCGGCAGGGAGGCAACGATGTGTGACCTGACTAACCGCTCAAAGCACTCCATGACGGCGGACATAAGTGCGACAGGGCGGTAGACGTTTAGGCAGAGGACTCTGGGTTTCTTGGGTACAGGGACAATGGTGGTTTTCTTGAAACGTGGGGACGACGGACTGCAGCAGGGAAAGGCTGAAGATGTCGGCGAACACACCCGCCAGCTGGTCCGCACAAGCCTTAAGAACCCGACCAGGGATGCTGTCTGGTCCAGGAGCTCTGTGTACGTTTGTCCTCTTGAAGGATTTACACACATCTGCCCTAGACACCTGCTTCAGGTCCACGGCCAGGCGTGTGCGTGCAAAGGTCTCATTTCTGCTTTTCTTCTCTTTCCTGCCATAAACCTGGGCAGGAGGATGAGGGCAGCATATTCGTGTGTATTGTTGGAGTGTATCGTTTCCTTTTGCGTGACAGCCGTCACTCTTCACCGTGTGTGATCGTCATAAAAGTCAGTGTTGCACGACACCGAGCTGACGTGACTTTTTCCCATTTTTCGCTTCCGTTGGCCGCCGGGCCCCGACGTACGAGGCGGTAGAGCGCGGCGTCGTATACCGGGGAGCCCCGAGCGCGCCTTTCTGCGACCCGAGAGCCGCCGGGCGGGAGCGCGCAGCTGCGCCTCGTTGCCCCGCCCCTCGGCGAGGGACGCCAAGGTGCGCGCAGCACCGGGGTCTCCTACGTTCGCGGCCGCCGCAGTGGAGCTGCCGGTGTGGCCGCTGCGCCGTGAGGAGCGCACACGCACGACGCACACGGACGCTGGCTCGCACCATGGCTCCGGGGCTCCGCTCGCCCTGAGGGATGGAGCCGCCGCCGCCACCGCTGCCATGGCCAGATCAGCGCACACCGGCGTCGCCGACGGGGACTCCGGCGTATCCGCGCAGAGGGAGCGGCCCGAGGTCCGAGAACTGTCCCTGGAGGAGGTGCTCAAGTCGTACGAGCAGCCCATCAACGAGGAGCAGGCGTGGGCCGTTTGCTACCAGTGCTGCAGCGGGCTGTGCGCGCCCCCGCCGCCGCCGCGGGCCAGCCTGACGGGAGCGAGCCGGCTCCGGGAGCCCGCCTGCATCCTGCTGCGCCGGGACGGAACCGTGACCCTGCAGCCTGAGCCCGGCCACGGCCGCGGTAAACGCCGCAAAGCAGCCGATGCCCATGTTCGCAAGTAGCTGGGAATGTGTGCGCGCTGACGACAGCAGTAATAATAATAATAATAATAATAATAATAATCGGTGGCCGTGTCAGGGACGCTGTGTAGGATGCCGGTAAATGACAATCCCGTATCGGCAGCTGTTCATGTACTGTGTGTGAGCTCATGTCGGCTTGTCTTTGTCTGTACTGTACGATGCACACACACGACGTGTATCCGTATGCAAGTATATGAGGTAACAGCTCAGCTGCTGATGTTTACAGCGTCGGTCGGTGACATTGTGTGCGCGTGCGTTATGGCGGTGATGTCATCATATTCAATATTTATTTAATACTGTTCCAAGCGTCTTGCGGTGCTGGACAAACGGCAGTTTATGGACCGATAATACGGTGAACACACAGTGGAATCAGTATTGGTTAGAAGTACTGTACTGTAGTAATGATTGCTAGGATTTCTCAGAATGGTGAATGTTTGTTAGTCTTGAACATTTTTTATTCCCTCCAGATCTTGAGACCGCTGCTTTCATACCCTGACTTTCGCCCGGTTCCCCAAGCAACATTTGTGGTTCGCTGCTTGAAATAACAGAAGCGGAACAAAAATCCCTACACTTTATTTGTTCATTTTCAAAAATAATCATGCACACGCTTCAGCCTTTCTGCGCTGGAGGTTTAGTCCTTCTCCATTTATATTTTCTTGCCCTTTTTTCAAACCAGTCACATTACTCTGTTTTGTAGGAAGCCCAGAGTCTAAAGCTGATCAGATAGTTGCTGAGAATCTTGTCTGTCATATAGATAAGCGATGGCTGTCGTTCCCAGCCCATCCTGGACAGTAAAGCTGAGGTATCTTCAGCAGAGGCACCTGTATGTGACACTGCAGTGATTTCTGTATCCTTGGTAACTCACTGTGAAGAGGACAGTCTGGGCTCAGGTTCGCCCTATCTGCTGTGGTGCAACACACCTGCTTGCAAAACACACGCCTTCTCACGCGAGCCGCGTGCCACGTTCACACCGTAGCAGTGGCTGGACTGAGAAATGTCTTTACAGGAATTATTGTTTATTTCCCCAGTTCACCTGTACCTTGCCTTGCTCGTATTTTAGCATCAGGACCGCCTTTTCAGTTTATGGTGGGTACAGATTACTGAACGCTGAGACCTGGCAGCTGTAGACACATAATCTTTCGGTGAGGTGATCTGAACTCCTCTGCATGGAGGGGGACCGTTGGTGTCGCCGGGTAGTTACTTGGTGGCCAGTGTCCATCTGACATCATAAAATCCCCACCTGCAAGTGGGTGTGTAAAAGGCAGACAGAAGGACAGGAAAAACACGCCGGAACGCGGAGAAGGTCGAAGGTTGTGAATTCCTGTTATCGGACCCGTGCACACCGTTTCCCGGTTTAAAGGTTACAGCCTCACCAGCCAGGTGCTTTGGTTTAAGGAACTTCTTAAGTACAAATGCTTGCTCCAAATGTAAAAACATTTTTTTCCAGCTCATCATTGCTTTTTGAGTGCAGTGAACTTGAGATTTGACAGTGCAGTATAAATCCCAATGTATACGAAATATTTTTGTCCGTTTACTATACGTTTCAGTTTCTTTCTTTTTCCCCTCCTTCTTTCTTTGTTGCTGTCATCGTCGGTCACTTATTGCTCTGTGATCAGTCACCGCCCTTCTTGAGCCTTTGAACCCTGAGGCCTGTGCATGCCCAACCATAGGAAAAGTGCTCTGCAGGTCCATGGGGGGTCTGTGACAGCAACCTGGGAGCACGCAGGACTGAAGGACACACCAGTATTTGGTTTATTGCAACACCTTCATCACCGTTCGAGAACAATACAGGAAAGCTATTTACATTTTCTCTCGGTCAATAAAGACATTTTACCTGTTCTGTACACAGAAAATCACCGGCTTATCTTTCACCATTGACAAATTGATCTTGTGGATTAAAATGACCTCGTGGAGGCTGCCCGGGTCCCATGTCAGCTGGTCGATGACGCCGGTGCCCTTCCTCGCTTGGACTTAGAAACATGGTTAGGACTCGTCGACATGCGGTATTCCCACACGCCATGTAAGCAGTCGGCTTCCGATGGCAACGGGCAGTAGTTGGTCGGGGGAATGTACGGGAGGCCAGCGGGGCAAAGCGGATGTTCAGTATTTGATCAGCGCCAAACCCCAGGGGGGACCGAATGAGGACCGTGCAAAAAAGGCCCGGTGGCGCTCAGCCCCTTCCTTGATGCTGGTAGGATGAACGCGCCTCATGGCTGCAGGGACTGCATCTCAGGTCCCGCTAAGCAAGGCTGCACATTTTCCCGTTTTCGTGCTCATCATTAGCACCCGTGTGCCTGGATGCCGGCTCGTCCAGCCCGTCTGAGCGCTGTCGGTACTGTCGCATTGTGACCTCCGTCACTCATTTTCTCCCAGACAAACATTGGTTTGTGTCTCATTGGGTAGCTGCATTAGAGAAATACCGATGAGAAACCGCAGCGCAATTTGGAGCAATTAAGTCTGGGGAACAAGTAAAGAACTGTGATGTACCGCGGTATCATTTGGCAGAAATGTAGCGCCGCAAAAACACAATGTTCGCTAGCCTGGTCCAGCACCTCATAGCCTTCTGGTCAAATCTTAAATCAGCAGCCGTAAGAAGAAATTAATTCAGGGGTGATCGGTGTGATCGCACCAGATTTGCCTTACAGTTATGGGCAGCAGGTGGTGTAGGGGTTAGAGCCACCGGAGTACCAAAGTTCAAGCCTCACCTGCTGCTTTCAACTCTTATTTACCCTGAATTGCTCCAGTAAAAAGCACACAGCTGTAAAACTGGATGAACACTTGTAAGAGGTTGTAAATTTCTTTGGAGGAACACGTTGGCTGTATGGGTGAGTACAACCTCACATGTTGTATGATAGGCTGGTGTAACGTTTGCGTGGCCTCTTCCCAGTCTCAGCACGCTGTCCTTCTGGAATATTCTCTGGAACCTGTGAACCTTCATAGGATAAGCAGTTACCGATAGTGAGTGAGGGGCTGCATCACTTATTTGGACAAAGACACTCAACCTCCATATTAATACTGTATGTCAAATTTTGTTCAAATGAAGCTGTTGGCCTTTCATGGAGTCTGACAGTCTTTGTAATCCCATTTAAATAACCATCCTCGGTTTCCGTTCCCTCATACGCATGGCAAGCCCCCTCACAGCAGCCGACAGTTCCTCTTGCACGCGCTGCTGCCTGCCTCTCGGAATGTGTAGGACGGCTGCCGTTGATGCTGACCTCGCACACCCAGCTGTAGTGCATCTCCTTCTGCAAACGGACAGCATCCTTCCTCTTACTAAGGTCATGGGTAGTTCTTCTCTGTAGAGGTGGGATATCGGGCAAAATAAAACAGCGCTTGCTAAAAAATTATTTCAACATCGCAAAAATGAGCAAGAGTAAAACTTTAAATACACAAAGTAAAAAAGTATTAAAATTTGTTGAAAATTGTAAATATATATATATTTTGTATTTTCACATAACATACTTTGCGTGAAAATGATAAGGAAAAAAACGAGGCGCTGAAACGATCAGACCTCCCTCTCCTCCGTGTTTCACTTGTTGGCTGGTACTCGGGGTTTTGTGGCTGAACTTGAAGCCTCTGACAGCTCGGATTACGGTGCAGCTCAGTGGGTCCGGAAGTCGGCGTGAGCTTTGCTGAAATGGTTTACAGGTTTCCACGATGCACACAGAAAAGTGTGCAGGTACTTTATGGCGACTGATCTTTTCTCCGTCTGTCCCAGGTGGCAGCCAGCCTGCGCTCAAGCCTGTTCCGCAACGCCAGGTGAGTGTGTGGTCGGCACGAGGCCGAGGGAGGGCTGGACGCCAGCGTGTGGGAACAGCTTCCTGTCTTTTTCCCTGAGGTTGTCCCACTCCGTGGTCCTGTCTCTGCAGCTGGTCCAGGCCCTGGGTGTGGCCATTTACCGCGCTCTCGACTGGGGGCTGGATGACAGCGAGGAGCGGGAGCTGAGTCCGCAGCTGGAGCGTCTCATAGAGCGCATGGTTGCCGGGGACAATGATGGCGACTCGGGAGCTGGCGGCGGCGGGGGTAGCGGCACGGCCGATGAGGGCTACAGCGGCCAGGAGGAGGAAGACTGGGAGGAGGAGGAGGAAGAGGACGGGACGTTGCGCGCGGTGTGCTCATTCCGCCAGGTGATGGCGCTGTGTGCCTCACGCCTAGCTAACCCCAGCCTGGCCCCGGAGCACTACCCCGCTGTTTGTCGAGCCCTCTTCCTGGAGACACTGGAGCTGCAGACCTTCCTCACCAAGATTCGAGATGCCAAAGAGGTTGGAAGGGGAGGGAAGGGGTAAAGTACCACACTGTGAAGCACTGCAGGCCGGTTACCATGCTAACTGGGCGACATATTGGAAAATTGCCTTGGAAAAAGTTGTGAGCTAAACTGTAGCGCATTCCTTGCACATAGTTTTGGAGAAAAAGTTTCTGCTTAATATAGGACTATGACATTTGAGCCTTCAGCCGCTTTACTTTCCAGACGGTGACCCTAAGAGATCACTCTAACCCTAAAGTACACGCATCCCCACGTAGTCCCCGTTATAATGCCGCTTCTCTTTAAGGATCCCAGATTTTCATTCATCCGGTCTGCGACCATTCAGTCCAATGTCATGAACTGAGACCATTTTTGAAAGTTGTGCCATACTGCTGTGTGAGAGGGCCTGTGCGGTGCATCACATTGTAGGAAGAGAATTACCACACTCAGCTGTGCTCCAGCGCTCCCCTGTCTGCCTTAAGCATCCACCTGTCCTGATATGGAAAGAAGTCGAAAGCGTTAAATTGTACGCAGGGTCTGGCGGTGTTGTTCTACCAGAGATCAGATAAACGCAGGAGATGTCATTTTGTCCCTCGCAGTCTCCACCGTCAGCCACCTCGCCCTCCTCCGCGTAACACCTCCACCTTTGCCCTCCTCAAGCCACTCCACTCCCACCATCGTGAAAAGCATGCTTTATGACATCCTTATTTTTGTTTAATATTAGATGTTGTTTAATTGTAATACCTTCTATTCTGTTTCACAACTTTTTTCTTATATCAGGCATAATTTTCAGTGAATTTGGGATGTGGTTGGAAGAAACTATAAGTAATCATGCAATAAGAGATTTCCTTTTTTTTGGTATTCTGACAGCTTTCAGGGACAAATTAATACTGGGTTATTGGATAAAGTGTACATGAAATTCTGAATGTGGGAAAAAGCCATTTTGAAAGGGGAACCAGGGCGCAGGGAACATGTTGGTTTTTTCCCCAAAAGAAAGTGTGCCAGAGGGTGATAGGAGTGTGGAACCAAGTGCCCAGCAGTACAGCTGGGTGCCAAATCTCTACACAAAAGACAGCCAGTGGTATCAGTATCAGGAAGGTATTAGGTGACCGAAGAAGCTGCATGCATCAGGTGACCCTTCCCCATTTGCACCGTTTTTTAGGTCTACAAATGCACGGGGCCACTGTCTCCACACTCGTGGACAGTTTACCATGAGTACGTATGGTGTACAGGCTCACCGTTGTTCACTCATAAACGCTCACCTGCCTGATCCTACTAGAGTGGCTTATCAGAGGCCTGGTTCACAGCTCAGGCTCACCAGAAACACGTTAAAAGGAGTGTAGAGCATTGCAGTATCTCGCCATAGACGCTAGCCAGTAAAAAACTTCACTTCTGTGTCACTCTGAACAACAGGTAGCAGTGTTCCCATGCTGGCTCTGGGCGGGGGGGCAACGTGAAGCTTTCTCATGCTCAGAGTTTGCTGTGCCAGGTAGGGACAGGCCTTCCCAGGCTCAAGGCAGAGCCTGGAAGGGGGGGGCCAGAAGGGATCAGGTGACCTGATGGCCCATAGGTGTGTCCCAGCACACGGAGATGCAGGCAGGGCACGTGAGGCATGTGTAGGACATGCAGAGAGAAATGTGCCGCTCCGCTTGACCCAAAGCTACGTAGGGAACTGCTGTGTGCTTTGCTGCCGCTTCCTAGTCGGTTTACATTATTTCGTGACGTCTTCGCTCTTCCGACGTTGCCTGCTGTGCAGCGATCACATTTATTCATTTAACTGGTGCTGCCTGCCGAAGCGATGATGGACAACGGTTTAACTTTTGATTTAGTCATTTACGTGGCTGGAAATTTTTTACTGGACCAATTTGTGGTTAGACTCTTTCTGGACCACAACAGGACACTGGTCTCAAAGCTGGGTCCTTGCAGCGCAAAGTGGTGTCCAGAACCGCTACGCCACCTGCTGCCACCATCATGAGTGATAAAAATACAGCAAATCAGAATACTGTTTTTGTACTGCCAAGTGAAATAAATACTCTCTACTTTCTACATACAGAATATCTGTGTAAATACCAACTGTTTACTAAGGTTTGGGTTGTCAGTGTTTCAGTCTCGGTCTAACTTGTGAGAATTACCAAGCTGCCGTTCTGTTAGGGAAAGGAGTGTGTACAGCTTTGTGGGATGGGGGGCAGAGCTGTGTCCGAACCGTGTGTGTGACGGTGTGCCAGAGGTGCTTCTCAAACACGTCCTCACCTCGGTTTGTGTGTGTTGGAAGGAGCTGTAGTTTATACACGCACCACAAGTGAATGTTTTACAAGGTGTCCCGTGGCTTCAGCATTACTCTGTTTTCAGATAGTGCAAGGTTTGACCCTCATTAAAAGCTACAGTAAACATACAAGGTTAAGTCTTTATGGATAAACAACCCCGAGCCTTGCAGGCAGTGAAGAAAAGGCAGTAGCGAAGCCGCATGCAGTGTAACTTCACCAGGATACACATGCCTCCGTGTTGGTCATGCCTCTGTGTTGCCTCCCTGTGGTTAACTGTCGATTATAACCGTTTATTGCTAGTCGTCATGCTGTGATGCTGCCCTGCAGATGCTGAAGAAGATTCGAATCGAGGAACCCGAGGAGGAGCGCTCCACGGCGGAGCTTGATGCTCTCAAACACAGGGACTGGGTATGACACTGGGAGCTTGGGAGATGTGTGATGGGGACACTGGTTTGAATGGGACGAGACACGCGAGTGGCGTCTCTGACATGCATAATGTTGAGGGGGTGCGTGCGAGTGTACATTTCTGTATGCATACACAGCAGGGCAGTGTGTCTGTTTGTGTATGTCTCGGTGTGTGTGCACATGTGACGGAAGCCCCTGCGTGCCCGGGCCCTGCTGCAGGCGCGCCTCTGGGTGCAGCTCATGAAGGAGCTCCGACAGGGGGTGAAGCTGAAGAAGGTCCAGGAGCAGCAGTTCGACCCGCTGCCCACCGAATTCCGGCTCACTCCGTTCGAGATGCTCATGCAGGACATCCGGGCCCGCAAGTACCAGCTGCGCAAGGTCATGGTGAGTCCCTGCACCTTTTGGACTCTGCTTCAGGGCAGGGGCTGCTTTGTGTTAGGCACCCCATCTAGTATGATGCATGCTAAACACAGCAGTTTCAGTGTTTAGAGGTGATTCCTTGGTCGCCAGGGAATGCTGTACCTTAAGCGCTGGGGTCAGAGAGTTGTGAACCCATGATAGTGAGTTCCGGTGCCTTGGGGTACACCGGACCCCAACAGGGTCGGCAGCTGAGTTTCGACATCCTTCTTTTGAACCCTCTCTCAGGTTGACGGTGACATCCCCACCCGAGTGAAGAGAGACGCCCATGAGCTCATCCTTGACTTCATCAGGTCTCGACCCCCTCTCAAGCCTGTGAGTATCAATCACCGGGGCCTCCCGAACCACACTCGGCTCTCATCCTACTCCTGTTCTTAGGAATAAACTCATCTTAAAAAATGGGAGAGATCTGAATGCACAAATTCTCACAAACAAAACATACTTAGATGTGATACTTGACCATTTTATGTACATATGTTGCTTTGGAGAAAAGTGCTTAGTGAATAAATGTAAATGCAAACATCTAGCGCCACTCAGGTCAAATTCGGTCGTTGTAAATACGAAGAAGCACCTTGTGAGCTTCAATAATGACTGTCTGCTTTATCCTTTGCATACTGGGCAGTGCATATACTTCCACATAAGGTGTATCAAGGTACCTCTGCTGCCCCCCTCGCCCCAGGTGTCGGAGCGAAATCTGCCCCCCCCCCCACAGGAGCAGCAGTCCCTCCATGAGAAGATCCTCGCTGAGATCAAGCAGGAGCGCAAACTGAAGCCGGTGGACACCCCCGCCACCAGGAGACGTACGTCCATCTCTGGCCCTCTCTGTTTTCTATACAACACACACACGCACGCGCGCACACTCTGGTTACCATCTCAGTGTGGTTTCTGGGTAAGATGGATGCGTTGTGATGGACTGGTGCTGTGTGACTGCCAGGAAATGAGGGCAGGCTGGCAGCTGCATAAAATGTTTGTGCTAAAATATGTGCAGCACTTCGAGGACATGACTGTGGTTTGAGTGACGTGTGTGTAGTGTGCGAGGAGTATGTGCTGCAGGGACATGACGGGGGGGTTCTGCGTTTGGGCCTGCAGCGTTTGGCTCTCTGCCCTGCCTGCTGCACGCGTGCCCACATGACGTGAAATCCACTTCCTGCATCGACTTGTCAGTAAGCGAGAGCGGGGTACGCCCCCTTCCCCGGCCGCGTGTGCTGCTCAAAGCCCCCACCCTGGCCGAGATGGAGGAGATGAATATTTCTGAGGTGAGGCACGTACACAGATAAAGCAAGAGTGTGTTTACACTCCTTGACACAAACAATGTTCTGTTGACACTCAATTTGTTTGAAAAAGTATGTTGATACAAGAGCATGAGTGTGTGCCAGTGAATTTTCCTCTTCACCTTCTCACCTTTGCTGTTATGACCCCGGCAGGAGGAGGAGTCCCCAGGCAGTGGAGAGCTCCGTCGGGCTGAAAGTTCGCCCGTGCCGCTGAAGCGGGACCGCTCCTTCTCTGAGCATGACTTGGCGTGTCTCCGTGATGGCGGCATCCTCCCCTCGCTGTCCGACTGCACCCAGCTGGCCGGCCCAGCGGTCCGGAGAGCAGAGCGACCGAGGGCACGCACTCTGGGGAGCGCAGGAGCACCACCGCTGCACCGAGGTCAGTGCAGTGCAGTTGGGGCACTGTCACATCACACAGAGCCACTAATGTGCTGTGCCATGGAGGCTCATTATAAAGCAAATAGTAAAATATGTTGAGATCATTTTTAATGGCAGAATGCATGTGTATTTTCAGTACCACTTAGTCATTATCAGTAACTGCTAAGGGAGGGTTTGTGGCAGTCCAGAGTCTACACCAGAAGCACAGGATGGAGACAGGGTGCACCCAGGGCAGGGCAGAGCATGGCAGGGCACCAGCCCACCACAAGGCTGTTTTCGACATGTTCCTGCAGAATTTCCATAATGCACGGAGCGCGTTTGAATACGTCGATCCATCCGTTCATTATCAATGGCATCGTCTTCATCGGGGTCACAGTCGTCCGGAGTCCATCCCTTAAGCAGAGCACAGTGGACCACTGGCACATTGTAAAGTGCTTTAGGGAAAGGCTAAGTGAACGAGTGTAAACTGGCACAGATTAGGGCCATTAAAATGTGACAGTATAGCAGTATTGTGGTCCTTTCAGCAAAAGTATAGCCACCAAAAACAGCTCTTGATACTATAGTGTCACTGCTATTCATTCATTGGTGAAATGAGAATGTCATATATTTTTTGTTGTCGTGGTTTTACGGGATGACTAAGGGAAGAGCTTGCTTAAATGTGGGCTCCAAAGGGCCAGCGCTGGGCAGAACCCATCCAGAAAACACTTTGAATGTGGTACCATTTTGAAAGAGACTTGAAGCCTGAGCCGTGCGACATAGCGTCTCACCCAAAACCCTGGTGCGTAGTCAGAGCCTGGTGTCGCCTGTGGGGGTCTGCAGCCGCAGCTCTTTTCCATCTTCATTATCAACGCTCCAGTGCACAGCATCATGAATTATGGAAAACGCTCACTTATCTCTCAATATACTGTAAATAAAGGCAGTGAGATCTGCAGACAAAAGTTCTTTATCATAACCTCCGTAATGGTGTCGCTCAATTGTTAGTATTCAAATATGTCAGTATATTATATTAATATTGCAGCTAAAGGCTGATAGTGAAGAAACCTAAAGTGACAGAAAGATCAGCTGTCTGCTGGTGACATTTCAAAGGGTTTGCTGGCAACTGCAGTGCTTTCTCAAGGGTAAAAGGTAGAGAGGAAAAGTCAGAGTGAATACAGATTCATTCTAGCAGTGAAGTTACAGTCTGACAAGCTGAAAATAAAAGGGACCTCAGGGAGGATTTTACTTCTGTCTGCAGACAGCAGTGTTTGCTATTTTAATAAGTTTATTGTTTTCTAGTGATGCTAATGTGAGTGTTCAGTCTTTGTACTGTAAAAGGTTCTTCACCTTCCTCTGATACTTTTGTTTTACGGTGATTCTGTCTCTCTCCCTTAATGGACAGTAATGTACAGCAAGTATAATTTATGAAGCTAAGGTGAGACCAAGTTTACCATAATTTATTTGAATGTGAGCAGGCAGAATTGTAGATTTAAGAGTGTTTATTTAAAATGAGTTTACAGTGTGCTGTAAGGTGTGTTTATATTCAGCATTAATAGCTTTGGATCTCAGTAGTAGCAGTGTTTGTGCCTCGGTAAAACTACGTCAAAAAAGTTGTGTTTTTGTTTGGGGAACATGAGATCAAACTCTTTTTTTCCATCAATTTTCTCAACCTCACTTACTTCCTTGGACAATGAGATAAACAACAGCCTTAGAGAGGCCGTGCTTCCTGAATCTGAGACGGCCATGATGCTGAGCGTCGGGCTTCCGGAGAGTTCCTCGGGGACCGAGGACCAGGGCTATATTACCAGGCACTGTTGAAATGCTGCTTTGCGGACCATCTGATGCTGTGAAAAGAAAATGGACCCAGATTGTAACCCAACACCCGCCTCTTTCACAGCCTCCTTCCCAGTGCAGGGATGGAGACCTCCCTCCCCAGGGTCTTTCTCTCCTGCGCGGAGCTCACTGAGTTCTGTGGATGAGCATATGGAGGGGGCAGAGAGTGCATCTCCAATGCAGGAGGACCACAAGCCTCAGTGGATGGTAAGAGTGACTGCTGCTCACTGCTGGTCCTCATCTATTCATCTGTGACTCCTGCTCCAAACTTCTTTTGCAGCTCAAACACTTAGACACACTGAACTATTCCACATTCATTCCATGTTCTCCACACTGTGCACTGCTGTAGGCTGAGATTGCCTGCCACTGCCCCGGGGCTCTGCTCCACATTAGTGCCATGTGCACCGTTAGACAACCCGGACAAACCGTAATTCTGCCTGGTCCAGCAGACCTAATAAAAACATTACTCAACCATACTGATACCCTGATGCACCTTATGCTCTCTGCATGTTGTGCTGCCACAAAAGTCTACCAAACAGCCAAATGACATGCATATCAATTAACCTATGTAGTTGCGGGGGAAAGAAACTAAAGAAACCAGCTTTTTCACAAGACAAATTTCAGCAAGAATGTCCAGTTTGTGTGGTACAGTGCAGGGGTGCTGGCTTTTTTATTCTTCTTTTTTTTTCAGATCAGTCCTACCCTGCGAGCTTGTTTACTTTATTCTACACAGAGCTGAGAAAAGCTGCTTTTTTCTATTAAGAATTTCCCTTGGATAACTGTGTAAAGATAGGAAGAAAAGCTCGAGCAACTCCATCTGCAGGCGTGCCCAGTCTGGTCACCCTGAACCTCATAACTCTCCGTGTCACAAATGGAAAAATTAGTGTGAACTTTAACAAATAAAACACTTTTTTTGTCTGTTTCGTTAAAAACGGAGTAGTAGTCCAACTGGCCGTAGTCTGCAGTGCTGCTCCAGCGTACAGATCTTTGAAAGGGGAGCTGCCTGGGGATTTGTGGACCTCAGCATCTCACTGTCTCTCTGTCACACTTCTCTTTGGAGGAGGAGTTCAGTCACCCTGTAGAAAGCCTGGCCCTCACAGTGGATGAAGTCATCAATGTGCGCAAGGTGCTGGTGAAGGCCGAAATGGAGAAGTTCCTGCAGAATAAAGATCTCTATAATAGCCTTCGCAAGGGCAAGGTATTGGCATTGACCTCACTTCCTATGCAAAGCTGCTCACAAAATGCAGCCCTGGGAACTGCATACTGTAATTCCTCTGTCTGTTCCAGCCTAGGGTGTGTGTGTTATATTGCGGTGTGTGTGATGGTGTGTATGTGTTTCTCAGGTATGCTGCTGCTGTAAAATGAAGTTCCCTCTCTTCTCCTGGCCATCCACCTGTCTTCTGTGTAAAAGGTAAGTGCTGAGCTCTGTGCGTGTGTGCGTGTGTACGTGCGTATGTGTGTGTGAGAGAGTCAGCAGGCTATTCCATCACTCGCACCTCTGATGTGCACAAACATGTTTTGCCCAAAATAATATTCTCTAAAAAGGAAACTCAGAACTATTTGTATATTTAATCTGGAAGCAGAGTACATAGTAAGGGGGAGGCTGCACGTCTCCTGGGGACATGCATGATGACTGGTCGTGTTTCTGGACTTGGCTTAGTTGCGACCCTCTGGCAAAGTGGTTCTGCTGTCTCCTTGCAGGTCTGTCTGTGGATCCTGCAGTGCCAAGGTACAGTTCTTTCCACTTCTGAGCTTGCATGTGTTCTGCTTGTACGCTGTATGTTCAGAATGTTAATGTTTCTCATGTAGGCAACATGCTTGCTGTGATGCTGTTCCTCATGTAAGTTATGTTCTGTGTTTTGTCTCTTTTGCTCAACTCCAAAGTGTCAGAGGCCGCACTGTACGTTTGTAGTTTTGTGTTGAATGCGGTTGTTATCAATAAGTCCTTTGCGTGTTTGTGGCTTTGGGCCATGTTGGTTTTTGGTTCTTACTTCATGTGTGTTCCTGGTTTTTGTGGGTTCTTGGTCATTGTACACGTTCACGGTATAATGTGAGTTTGTCCAGTTTCATCCAACTCCATCATTTTCCTGTCAGCTCAAGTTTTGGGTGATGGATCATTGGGATTTCTGGGTGGTTTGGTTTGGTGTTTTGAGGTGTGTAAGATGTTCAGGTGTGGACCAAGCCTGTCCCACCACCCTGACCCTTCTCCTCCTGATCCCTGCTTAACTGCAGATGAAGATTCCCTCCAAGAAGATGGCACACATCCCAGTGTATACGGTGGGCTTTGAGAGCAGCCTCAGCGGTCACTCGCGGAAAAGCGAAGTGTTCAAGTGAGTTCCTGTCGCGTTCGCTGTGTCAGTCAGCCTTCTCTGCTGGCAGTGTGTCTCGAGTAATCGCTCCATAATCACATTAGTAAATATTTACTTACCATGCAGTGGGCTTAGGTCCTGACCAGCCAAGTGACCTGTGCATTTGGGATGAGCTCTGAACCCCACAACCCTCCATTGGACAAAAGGGTGTCGATAGGGAGTGATTGAGCTTCCCTGCTCATATGGTGTGTTAGAGCATTAAATAAGTAATGCTTTTCCAAAACTGTATTTACAGATATATACCACATATACTGTGGTAAGTTTGATATGTACTTTTTATGTATGTGTAAAGCGTACAAACAGACCGCAGTTATTTTGAAATAAGTTTCAGGGCCAAATTTGTTCCATGTCTTTTGGGTTGGGATTGTATCGGATCTACAAATCCACACAAATGTTAACTCTTCCCCATTCCCCCGTTTCTTTTCAAGTGGTGAAACTTTTGGATATGAAAAATAAACAGATATAGCTGAACAACTGATGTTTTTCAATAACAAATATTTATGCATACATTTTCGGAAGTCTCGATGGCGGGGGTCAGTCTAGGCTGCGAGTTCGGCTCTTACTGCTTTCTCTGCAGTTTGGTGATTTATGGGGGGTTTGCTTCTCTACACCTCCATGGACTGCTGGTCAAATAATACACCGTTCTAAAATAAAGTATGAAAGTGCTACTAAAGTCCCTCGATTTTATCGAACACATTACATGCAAATGTAAATCTAAATGTCAACAATAAGAATGATCTTATTATGAAACAAATAAGTTGTTGTTTGTGGTGTTGGTAGCTTACTGAGCGCTTGCTCCACTTATCAGTCCAAAGCTGGAGGCAGGTTGCGGCTAACATTCCCGCATAGTCGTAAGCCAGAATCCAGTGTTGTGCCGAGGGTGGGAGAGGCAGATCAGCAGACAGGACTGGGGCCTGCAGGCTATCAGTGGAGATGTCTCTGTATACATGAGGAGGACATTGCACAAGAGCCTGAGGCATCACCACAGATGCATCGTATTGTGGAAATGCTCAGAATACTTATTTTGGATTAAATAATGCCTGTCTGGAAAAATGTGGAAACAAAGAAAATTTCATGCTGCCTTGCAGTATGACTGCTACAGCTTCAGGGGGCATTTTGGCACAGCAGGTAGTGCTGGTGTCACAGCACCGGCACTGTGTAATGGGATGTGGGCTTGATCCTGCTCGGTCTGTGTGCAATTTGTGTCTTTTCCCTGCGTTCAGGTGGGTTGCCTCCCACAGTCCAAAGCTGTGTTTCAGTTGAGCTGCTGACTAAGCTGAAGGTGTGTGTGCTGCATTGCTGAGTTTAGTGTATCTGTTGTTGTAAGTCGCCTTTGGTAAACATTAAAAGGCAATAAATGACGCCACTTTGGAGTAAAGCCTCTGACTAAGCATCCAAGCTAAAAAGAGAAACACAAATTAGCTCATGAAACTCAGGACACCAGAAGACCCTCCACCAATTTCATTCCAGTATATGGAACCTTCTTCACTATCATCTTAAGCACACGCACCGTACATCAGCTGAAGGCTTGTCTGCCCTTTTTAATTATCCTGTTTGAAATCTGTGCTGTGTTCAGGTCTGACTTGCTGTCTGTCTCGGTGGGCTGCCTTCTGGTCGGCTCTGGGTAACACATGGTCCACCCCACAGGTCGCTGCAGAGCCTTTCGCGTCACTCCGTAGAGGAGGAGTTTCCCCACCTTTATGCCCACGGCTGCAGCCTGCGTGATGTCTGCTCCGAGTGCACCAAGTTTGTGGCAGATGTCATCTCCTCCAGCCGTCGTAGCCTGGACATACACAACAACACACCCAAGAAGGAAAGGACCACGCCTGCATCACGCCCGTATACGTACCCACACGCCACGGGGAGGAAGTTCAAGGAAGGGGGGCTTCTGAGACAATAACCCACACCCATGGTTTGCTCCCCACCTGATCACAGCAACCCCCACGCCCCTCCCAGCAGGCCCGTTTGCATGGTCCTGCTCTACCCTCAACCCAGAGGAGCAAGGGAGGAGGGTGCGACCCGAGGAAAGCCCAGCGTGCACTGAAAACACGCAGTGCTGTGAACACACGCTACTGCTGAACAGGCTGTTTGCTTCAAATGAACTGCGTAGTTCAGCATTTTTCACCCTAGAGGCAAAGCAGCAGGAATGTCCAGATGCAAAAGGGAATCGGTACCAGTATGGCGGCCATTTGTGCGACACACACCCCTGCCACTTATTTTAGCCTGCCAGATTACAGGATGTCAGGAGGAAAAAATAAGATGTTCACTCCAGTGACATGGGTGACAGGGCTTCTGGGCTTGTTTATAATTTGCAGTCAGTTCATTATATATGAACGGTAACGTAAAAGTAAAATAAATGTGTATAAGATGAGATGCACAATATCAGTGCTGTGCTACAGTTAAACACAAAGAACATAATAGAATACCTCATAGTGCAACGTATATTTTCATTAGTGAAGCTCTTTTTCCCATACGGCTAAAAAGGACTCTGTTTGCATCTTGAAGCTCTTTAAAGAGAAGTTCTGAATGCTGACTGCGCTCTAGGAGTTCACTACCACTGCCTGCAGACTGATGCTTGGCAGGAAGAGGAGGACAGGAGAGGAAGTTGTCTCTCTGCGCTTTCCATGTTTTTTTCACGAATGTAGCTATTCTTCAAGAACCAAAAAAGTGGACACATGTAAAACACATCTCCTGATCAGATGTCCTGCTGTCCCAGCACCAATGTACATGCTCTGCTGCTATAGAAACCACAAGGAAGTTCTACCAGGAAGTGAGCACTGGAAGTAGGGTGTTGCTAGGGTGGGTTAGAGAAACAAGTGCTTCCACTACGCAGAAGACCTCCGCTGACCTCTCACACACTCCTACACATCCTGCCTTCTCGCCACTGCAGCTGTGGATAGAGACCAGAGTGTTTAGCTGCGACCCAGAGGACCCCCTGTCTGAGATCACGGGGGTGACAGGAAAGGCAGCTCTCTAGCATGTTGGTATCCACTTGATGCTGTTGAGGATTTATCAAAGTGCTTTTCCCAGCACGCCTGTGGTCGGCACAGTGAGCCGCCGCTGTTTTGCTCATGGCTGCAGCATGTGGTGGTACCGCTTTTCTGAATGTTTCTGCGGCCCCAGGACTGGACCGGTGTTCAGCTGTGGGCTCGACGGACACGGGGCCATCCGGTCAACAGTGCAGCTGCGCCTGCGTGGGGGTCTTACCTGCTGTCCGCCATACCTTGCTGGCTCTTGTTTCACTGCTACCACCCAGTAAAGATCAGCTGCAATAAAGTAAAATGTGTGACTGACTTTATGAGTCTGTTGCTATGTGGCAAACAGGAATTATTGAATCTCCGAAGCAACTCGCAATGTTGGGATTCTGTGCCGTTTATACGGCTGGGTTCTTTTCTGCAGCAATTCGAGTAAATAACCTTGTTCAAGGGAACTATGGGCAGCAGCTGAGGTTTGAACCCAGGTCTTTCTGTTGCAGGACCACAGCTCTCACCAGAGCAGTATGCTGCAATAAAATGTGTACAACGCTGGATATACTGTATGAAGAAAACCAAAATCTTTGTAACACTATTAAAGGCCAAATTACTGTTAGCTGACGCACATACTATATTCACACATTGTATACAGACACGATTTACATAGGTTAAAGAATTTAAGAGCAGAGGACAACTCTTGTTGGGACTGAACGTGGACGCCTTCAGCTCAGCGTGTCCTCCAAGCACCCCGTATGGAGCCTTTATCAAAATAATAACTCCACTCAACCAAACAAACTTTTAAATAGCTCTTACATACGGCTTTGACATGATTAAATAAGGCAAAAGCCCTTATTAGTATTATAGTAAGAAAAGAAGGATAACTAGATCATAACTGGAAAAGTTAAGATGCTCGAAAAACTGCCTGCAGATCCAGCGATAAACCCCGCGTGGCCTCAATGTGCTTAAGCTGCTGTTGCTGAAGCAGTGCTCAGTCTTCATGAATGCCGACAATTGACGCCGTTTCATTGGCTGTGTGCGTTAATCTTCCCTCTTCTCATTGGCTGTGCGAGCTAATCCTGCCTCCTCTCACTGGTTGTGCGTTGCAACCCCGCCTCCCTTATGAATACCCAATCCCATAGAAGTCTCTGAGTGGCTGCGCCTGTGGCCCCGCCTCCACGTCCCGAGTTTTCTTTTAGTTTCTGGCCCGCACGGACGCGCGCGCCGCTCCCAAAGTTCCTCGCCGCTCCGAAGTGGGTGTGCGCGCAGGGCGGGAAAGAGCGGAGAAGTTGAGCATGAGTTCGGCTTGAGGTCCGTCCGTCCGCTTCGGAGCTCCGCGATGGCCGTGTGGACCCGCGCGGACCGCAGCGGGCAGCTGGACCTCCTGCTGCGGGACCGCTGGGTCCGAGTTTCCGCCGAGCTCACGCGGGACACTTTGACTCTGACGGCTGAGGCGGAGCTCGGGGGGGCCGCGGAGCAGAGCTCCCCGGCGGGCCTGCGGCAGGGCGTCGTGTCGAACGGGAACCAGCTCACGACTTCTCCGGAGAACCAGACCCGCGGCAGCCAGAGAACAAGCTCACCGCAGCCGAGCCACGGCGCCCTGCGACGCAACGGCAGCGGGGGCGTCGCCCGGGGCCACTGTGACGGCGGCTACGGCTTCGGTAGCCCGGGCTCCGGCAGACTAGCGCTCGATAACGGCACAAACTCGGACGTGGGCAGTCCGAGCTCGAGCTACGGCAGCCCCGGCTCCCGGCACAGCGAGGCGACCCCGGGCTCAGAGGGCATTGCCCCGGAGGGGGTAAGGAGAGTCCGCGTCGTCAAGCAGGAGTCCGGCGGGCTGGGCATCAGCATCAAGGGCGGCCGCGAGAACCGCATGCCCATCCTCATCTCCAAGATCTTCCCCGGCCTGGCGGCGGACCAGAGCCGCGCACTCCGCGTGGGGGACGCCATCCTATCGGTGAACGGCAACGACCTGCGGGATGCCACGCACGACTCGGCCGTGCAGGCGCTCAAGAAGGCCGGCAAAGAGGTGACGCTCGAGGGTAAGACGGCAACGCGACACCGGGGACTGGGAGCGCAGCAGGCCGGGAGGGGAGACCCGGGGGCGATTCGAGTCCCTGCGCGCTGCTGCGGCTCGGATCTCCTCACTGAGCACGCGCGGAAACGCCAAACTCGTGTTTCTGTTTGATAAAAGTTTATTTTCTCCAATATTTTATTTTTCCAACTCTTGTAGTAACAGCCACATTTGGTGACACGGTGGGAGGATCGATGTCGGTACTTTGTGAAACTGCGTGTGCGTGGGGAGAGGAAATGGAATGGAAATGGCCGTGACGTATGACACACATGTCACTCGCGGGAAACATGCTGACACTGACAGCGCACAGGAATGTCCCCTTTGCCACCGGTGTCCGGCCTTTAAACGCTCTGCTAACCGCTAACCTCTGACATTGCCATCACAAGACTAAGTATTACTTGTGTACAATTTGTATTATTGGATAAACTTAATGTAATAATGCCTAGGCTCTGCTTTCGCTTCACAGATGCCTCAGTCTGTCTGTCATCCAGGTTAGTTTTTACTCCCAAAAAATGTATTTATTAATTTAGCTGATGCTGTTTTTTCAGAGGAGCTTCTACTGCTAAGCTATTTATAGTGATTCACCCATTTATACAGAAGGGGAAGTACCTCGCTCAAGGGTACGGCAGCAGGAGGTGGGGTTCAAACCTGAGTCCTCTGAGTTGAAGGCAGCAGCTCCGACCACTACGCCCCCTGCAGCACGTTAGTTCAACAGTGCCGACCATGTCCGACCAAGAGCAAAACCAACATGCTTTGCCTGATGATACTGCTTACCCAGAACTGATGCAGTAAGAGTACCCTGTTCTATAAATGGTCCATTGGGTCATTGTGAAGTTGGTTGTCTAACGTTGCAAATTACTTTGGACAAAATGTCAGCTAAATAACGTAAATGTCTTTACGTTCTCACTGTTTTCCAGTTCTGAAGGTAACTAAACGGGCCGTTAAATCAGTAAATATGACTTTTGTTGAGCGCAGTTTAGCTTCTTAAATCTTCCCAACATTTTGTTGAACAGGTGACAGCGCTAAAGTACTAGACATCAATTGACTGTAAGTTTGACAAATGTACATTCCAGGAGAAATGGGTTATTGTGCCAATACCACTTTGAAATCTTTGCTGTGTGGCAGGGTTGCCTGTAAGGGAAGAGCAAACTGATCTTTGGGTTTGCCTGTTGGAACCTCTGCTTAGATCTGTCTGCAGGGGTGCTGCTCCTGCCGTTTGTTTGCTTTGATCAATGTCATCCCCATGGGGGGGACATCTTTTTCGTCCCTCTTGTGATGTCTCCTGCCAGAGCTCTTTTGACAGTGATGCATGTTGTCCATTGTGGGCTGAGGAGCACGTGGTCACAGCCTGCTAGAGCAGATGATAGATAAATAAGAAAGCAAGTAAGTGACAATAAAGGACGCACCTCTCCAAGGCTGTCAGACATTTGTTGCAGCAGGAGATATTTTAAAGAGTTCCTGTGTTCTCCCCATGCACAGTAATGAACATGTTTAACACAAGCTTGCATACAGGAACTCTCCATTTCCCCATGAATCTTTTAGCTCCTTTTTCATGTGTAACAACGTGCACTTACAAAGCAGGTTTGGAAGAAGACCTGCCGAGTGCCGTTTGGCTTCTGAGATCTGTTGGATGTAGAGACGTCCCGCATGTCAACAATGTGCTTTGAAGGAAAGGCACGCATTACACTCTGTCCTGTCTCCCTCGGGATGCAGACAAAACTAAACACATGCGTTGTTGTTGGGGGTGCACTGCATTTGAACTACTGATTGGCACCAAGAACCTCTGCTCTTGTACTAGAATGTGAATAAAGTCAAAGTCAAAAGAGTTTATTTGTCAAGCACATGGTTGTGTACCATGTGTTGAAATGTGCACCGATCTGAACCAGGATGACTGTGCGAACAATCTATAATGGAAAATGAAGCAAACACATATCCAAACACTAAGAAGAATAGAGACAGAAACAAGCAGTAAATAGATAAATAAGTAAGTAAATAAGTAAATAAATAAGTAAATAAATAGGGAAAATGGTACGGAACAGTTAAGGTGCCCTGGAAGGGCAGTGACAGTGGGGGGGGGGGGGTTGGAGCGGAGTGGTCAGAGAATAAGGTGCTTATCTTACTGAAGTTTGTCTATAAATATCCTAGGTTTCCTCAGAGTGTTGGCTGTCCTGGAGGTCAAAGAATCGTGGATATCAGTATCGCCATCTCCCCTGGGCTGTTTTCAGTGGCATTGCAGCTCAAACCCTCCACACTGACCATATGCTTTCACGCTGTCTCAGGACCTCTCAGTTTGCGTGCTGGGGGTCGGCAAATCCATTCCACTGAGTTTACATTTTGTGTTGTCTGGAAAAGAAACTTTTATGGTGGCATTTTGTTTAATTGACCCAACCACCCGACCTCAACGTGTGCTGTAGGTTGGTGGACCTGGATTCACTTCCACACAGTGGATGCAGATTGTCAACAGCTTGCAGAAACCAGATCTCCACGCAAGCAGCCGTAGTTCGTCTACGTTCATCCATGTTGTGCAGAACAACGCCGAGGGCTGTAGGCCGTTTCAGCCACACTGCCGTCCCATTAATCTAAATCTTAAACCACTTTTCATTCAGTGTGCAGCCCAAAAATGTCCTCTGTATGAAGAAGAGGCACATCTGTTTTTTTCCTCTTTCTCCTCCAAAGAGCTTAGCTTTAATTATTCCCATATGATATGCTACAGACCACTATTATAACGTGTAATTTTTATACACTTATGTATTTTAAAAAAGTTATCGAAGCACGAGAACATAATTCAGTTTGGATTCTCTAGCATGAAAATGTAGAGTCATATTTGACTATTGTATGAAAAATTAATTGCTTGTTGAGCGATTACATTTGTAAGTTTAATGATGCTTCAAAGAGCCATTCCAAAAAGGGGTTTCATGGGTAAATATTTTTGTCCATTTGTACACTGGTTAAATACAAACTCGGTCCTCCCAGTTTCCTCCCAAATTTGGATGCTTAGACACTGTTGCCTGAATTTCATGCTTATTGATATTTTGCTCTACATAGTATACATAACTTGCTAACATGTAAAAAGAAGTAATGAGATTTGTTGCTGTTATTACCGTTATTATTCTTTTATTGCTGCCCTGAATTGAGGCTGCTTTTATTCAATGCAAATTACAATTTTATCCATTTATACACTTGCGTATTGAAATGGAAAACATCTGATATTCCTTTACTGAGTATTGTGTAATTGATGTTTATTTCCTCAAGCATGGGTATAATTTTTTCACTTCCTCATTAAAGTTGAGTAGTCGAGTTTTAAGCTTTTAGACACCTTGTATCTGAAACTTAAATTGTCATGTTGGCATGAGTGCTTTCTTGCCCATTCTGACACTGATGAAACTGGTTTTACAGCTGTTGCAATGTCTCCAGGATGGATTTCTTCATCTGCATCGTTGACAGATTTCTCAAAGGCCCTTTGACATTCTAAGACCAACACTTGACTGGAGAAAAGGTGCATCTGAAACTGTTGGTAGTGGCGCCTGTATCTGTGTGGTTGAGGGTAGCACAGGGGTGATGCTTGGCTACAGCTCTCGTCTTTGGTGTTGCTGTAATGCCAGGCAGGACCCTGGTTGGCAGGTAAATAATGGTGCCGACTTGCAGACCGGGCCACTGGAACAACCTGGGGGGCAGCTGTAGGGCATTATGGGGGGCATGTACAAGAGGAACCGAGTGTGTTAACCATCCCATCCCCCTCCTACCGTTCCAGAGAGACCCGGGTGTTGTGCGGGCTACACGCTGTTCTCATTAAGGCCTGGCTGCAGTTTAGTGCTGGGCTGCCAGTGTGCTGAGCTGGGGGAAACTGCACCGGGACCAGGGGTGGGGGCCGGGTGTCTGGGCTTCTCTTTGGGACCTGTGGTTCTACTGAGGGGAAGGCAAGAATGAGGTACATAGCCACTTGGACTGATGTGTGTGTGTGTGTGTGTGTGTGTGTGTGTGTGTGAGAGAGAGAACCACAATTGTGCCAACAGATTAACAAAGTCTCCAGTACCACCTCTCATTGCTGCTTCTTATCTGTGGTTGCCCTGTCTGCTGAGGGATGGAGAGAAGCGTTGTGGGTGTGGGGCTAGAACAAGAACTTCTCTCTGGACCACCCCCCCTCGTTTCCCTGTCCTTTGTGTGTTGCTCCAGTTAAGCACAAAAATGGAATTGAGTGACGACTCAGACGGCCCTAATGAGCTTTTTAATCAGAACTGGGAGATGGAGACATATTTTGGCTTTTGTGGAGCCTAAAAGTTTCTTTGTGTTTGTTTAATGCAGCACAGAAGTGAAGACCTGCTGCCCAAGAACCCCCCCAAAACATGTGCCCTGGTTGTCTCTTGGATCTGTTTCCTCTTGTTTCTGTGTCTGTTGGCCTCACACCAAGTGGTGCCTCAGCACAGCCTTCGGGTCTGACCCCAGTGTGCTTTAGAAGTGTCCGGAGAGCTCTAACAGCTTGCCCTGGAAAGGTGGCAGCCATGTAAAGTGACCTCCAACCTTTAACACAGAGAGGTCACCACAGCCATTTCTCAAGCTCTGCCTTGCTGTGGTGGTGCCTTTTGTGCTCCTGAGAGGCCAACCACACGGGGGTTTCATTTTGGGTCTTTCTGTGTGCACCCAGGGAGGCTGAGCAGGTACTGCAGCCAATGTGCACTGGGTGGACATCTTAGCATCTTCTGGTCTATTTTCTGCAGGTGTCAGCTCAAGGATAAGAACAACTGGAGACGGAGGTGTTCAGAGATGTGAAGGGTACTTGAGGGCACGTCTGAAATGCAATGCTGCAGTGTTTGAGGAAGAGCTTTTGGTCTGGAGTTTAGGATCTTAGGATCAGATTAGATCTTCTGAGATGATTTCTTATACAACAGTAGCAGCATTGTAACACTCAGCTAGTATCGCCCCTTTCAAATGCAGCCCGTCCTCAATGTCCTGGACTATGTTGGGGGGGGGGGTGTCTGAATATGGCAAATTGTAATTTGTGACTAATTTGTGACTTTTTTACTATGGTGTTGTACTGTATTGGTCTGTGTATGACAGTAATACATTTGCAGCTTAATGTAATGTGTAATGAACATGTAATGTGGGTAATGAAATAGAGCTGCAACTGAAATATACAGACACACACACAATAATGAAAGAATTTAAGGATAAGAGTTAATGAGGGTTTTTTTTCTTTTTTCTTTTTCCAGTGAGTTATTTTCATAGATATGTTTACAAAAAAGATTCTGCACAGTATTGGCATACAAATGAGTAAGTGTTGCTTCCATACTTTGATAAGGGTCATTCCTTGAGGTAAGAAGCCATTTGTGTCATGAAGTTTTTCTCTGTGATCAGAAGTACCTGCCAGCGGGAAGTTCTAACATCAGTGTCGCAACCCTCCTGTGTTCTCAGTGAAGTACATTCGCGAGGTGTCTCCGCTCTTTAAGAAGCCTTCCCTGGTGGCAGACCTGCCGTGGGACGCTGTGAGAGATGGCGTGCGGGTTCAGTCCCCCAGCTTGGGCGGCAGCGAGGACTCAGGCTCACCGACACACCGAGGAGGTGTGGCCAAGGACAGAAAAGTCATCCCTCTGAAGATGTGCTTCATCAGCCGCAACCTAACCATGCCGGACCTGGAGAACAGGTAGGAGCCCAGATGTGTGTGGTTGCACACATCCGAACACCTGGTGAAAAGCAGTTTGGAGCTTCTGTGAAGCTGTTCACACAGATGCAGTCCTTTTCACGCAGTAATGTACTTCAGAGTCCGTATTCGCTGCTTCTTGATGCCTTTCCTACTTTGGTAAATGTCTATTTATTATTTTTATTTTTGGCCAGCAACATTTCACACCATTTGTACAACTTGACAGTTCTCAAAAAAATATGGCTCCTCCTGGGTTTTGAAGCAGCAGGTTTTAGAGCACATACATATAACCATGACAACTGTGTGTGTGTGTGTGTGTGTTTGTGTGTGTGTGATGGTTCAACAGGCTGCTTGAGCTCCACTCCCCAGATGGTCTGCACACAGTGGTCCTGCGCTGCAAGGATGGTTCCACAGCTCACTCATGGTTCACAGCTGTACATGCCAATATGGCAGCGCTGCTCCCCCAGACTCTGTCCCACCTCAACGCCATCCTCGGTTCCCATCGGATGCTCAAGCACATAGGCTGGCTGGCAGAGCAGGTATTCATGGGCTCACACACATATGTGCATGTACCGCAGTCAGTGACGCACAGTAGCGTTCAGGGCGACTCATGTCTCTCCACTCCCCCAGATCCAGTTGGATGGCGGGCGGCACCGGTACAGACCTGTTGTTATGGCATTGACAGAGAAGGACATTATGTTATTTGAGTCTGTTCCCTGGACACAGGAAGCCTGGGCCACACCTTTGCTGACACACCCCCTTCTGGCCACCAGGTGAGTGAGTGAGAGAGAATCCTGAGCAAAAGATTCCAAAGAGTCAATAGGACTGAAAAGCTGAGCTAGATTTATTCCTTGGGATTTTACTTATGAGCAGTCATATTACAGCTAATAGCATCTTTCTGGTATTATAATTAGTTATCATTTTGTACAGCTCCTACAGTGGCTGTTGCTCCCATGTGAAATAATCATTTAACCCTAAACGTATCAGATTTTTGCAGAACAGAGCTGTGGTCTTTATCAACCCCATATTTGTACAGCTCAGATTAAGCTATGAATGATCAATCTGTTATATCCCCTACCACAGACGTATCTTGCTCATCGTCTGTTCCTTCACTATCCGTCTCTGTGGAGCCAAGCTGCTATTTTACTCCCGCGCATTCAAAATCTGGACGTACATCTTAAACAAGACAGTACATATGTAGTAACAATGAATGTATATACTGTAGCATTCTGAAGAAGTACCGTTTGCACTTTATTAATGGATAATTTATAGAAATGCAAATGCATGTTGATACTATTAATCTCAGGTCACTAATGACCCTGTACCCTCTTTCAATACAAATAAGTCATCAAAATATTTTTTAACAATAGTAGAATTTTTTTGACAATGAAAAGTATGATGAGTCCCTGGAGGGTTGCATCCAAACTGTGAAATATGACCCTGAGAGGGTGACCATGACGTCACCAGTCAGTAATAATCTGAGGTGTGTTTGAACTGTACCCATAATAAATGTAGAATCTCATGGACAATATTAGAGGTACAGCCCCCCAGAGGAAAGATTTAGATCCCTGTTATGTCCTTGTATCGCCTGCCTGCCCCACCACCCCACCCCACTCCCAGGCTGGTGCACTCAGGCAGCGCCCGGAGCTCCCCGGCCCTGGGGGCTGAACTGGTGTTTGCCATCCGCACCGGGACGTCGCGGGGCATCGAGTCTCGCATTTTCCGGGTGGAGACCCACTGGGATCTGTCATCTTGGACCCGGGCACTGGTGCAGGGCTGCCATTCTGCAGCAGAGCTCATCAAGGAGGTCTCCATTGGTGAGGGAACAGGTTTGAGTGTGAGAAAGGAGCGAGAGACTGTGTGTGTTGGGGTGGCCATGATTTTGTGGGATTATTTTTCCTCTATTCAGCACAGAACAATAGCTGGCTGTTAAATTCTTTTTCCTTTCTGGTTCTCAGTCAACATGCAGCTTATACACACACACACACCTCAGTCACAGTGTTCCCTCTCACCCGCCAGGATGTGTCCTGAACAGGCAGAATGTCCGTCTGACCCTGCACTACGAAAAGGGCTTCACAGTGACGCGTGAGGCGGATGAGCCACAGGGTGGGGCTGTGCTCTTCCGCTACCCTTTTGAGAAGCTCAAGATGTCAGCTGATGATGGTGTTCGCAACCTCTACCTGGACTTCGGGGGACCTGAGGGGGAGATGGTATGGTGCTGCTGTCTGCACTGAGCCTTTAAGCATTATAAGCTCTTGGTTAAACAGTAACCAGCTCTTCTCTCTCTCCCTCCCTCTTCAGGCCTTTGACTTGCACTCGTGCCCCAAACCGGTGGTGTTTGTGCTTCATTCCTTCCTGTCGGCCAAACTGACCCGCCTGGGGCTGCTCACGTGAGCCAGAGGTCCAGGAATGAATGCAAATTTTACCCTGCTTCCCTGGATCGAGAGTTACAACCGTGTGTGTGTGTGTGTGTGTGTGTGTGTGTGTGTGTGTGTGTGTCTCGTATCAATGCTGCATTTTCCTTTTTAACATCCCAAATTTTAGGTTGTATGTCACCAAATGTGCCTTATGCAAAAGAACAAGAAAAATGCTTTTTTAAATGTGCCATCTTTACTATTTAAAGGCCATAGTATTAAAAGTAAGCTTTGAATAATAAGCACAGAAATAGTAAGATATATATTTTTATATTTCTCTTTTTTATGCTTTGCATGACTGAAGACTGTACGTTTTATGCAACCTAGTATTAATAGAAATGGTCAAAAAAGTTACCACAACCGTCATGTTGGACTTGTGACTGAAGAGGCTGCAGAGGCCCAGCTGACCCACCATCTTGGCTCATTCCACCACCATCTGCAATGTTAAGACTCAACCCCTTGGAGGCTCTTAGGCCCCTTCCTTTGCATTGTCTCTCATTGCTGGTTTCGTCTTTTTTTTTTTTTTTTGCTGACCCTCTTCTCTCTCATGGGTTTAACCCCCTAAGCCATTTAAATTGGTGCTTGGACGTTGGTTTTGGTTAGAAGCCACTAACTACCCTTCAGCCCTGTGGTTTTTCTGTACAGGCAACACTGCTGTAGCTGGTGTGTGGGGAGATTAACAAGATGGACTCAGCTATGGGTGTTTAATAATCCACCTGCACTTGAAGATATGATTAGGACATAAACCAACTCTCTCTAATTTATTCTTAACTAACAATGCATTTCCAGTTCAACTAGTTATTTCTGTTGATTATTTCACACCACTGACTCACAGGGCACTTTGATTCCTTTCTGAATGTAATAAGTTGTGGGGATGGGGTCACCAAAGCAGGTGTCTAAGAACTGGTTGGCTATTTGGGAAAGCAAAAAATACTGGCAATTCTGCTGAGAGGAGTCATACACACAGTGGGGTGTCTGGGTACATTTTTGATGAGAACCCTCTGCCCCCCAGGATGTTCTGTCACAAAAATATTGTTCTATGAGGTATTAGGTGGGGGGGAAATGTGTCTGTGGCAGACCAGTTAAAGCTCCACAGGCTTCTTGTGTGGGTCATAGAAGCTGCAGGAACCGTCCATGGCGTTGTTGTGTTCAGATTGAACTTAATGTGTATTTTTTATGTTGTGTATTCATTTTTTTCTTAGAAGTGCGTGTTCCTAAAATATACCTTTATTTAGGTCACTAGCGAATGAATGTTTTGCTCATCCTCAATGCATTGTTTCACCTACTTTCATTCACACTAAATCCACATAATCACTTAAAATGGAAAACTAATTATGTGTAAGTATACTGGTAATATAAATCCTCAGGCAAAAGCAGCTTCAAGTTATTAGCGTATTAATGTCAACTATGGGGGGGGGGGGTCTGCTCATTTCTCAGCTGACCACAGCACATTGCAGAGACCTGTTTTCAAACTGCCAGTTTACTGTAATACTTTATGTTGCTCAAGTTATTACCATTTCTTTTTTCTATAACTTAAGTTGGTGAAGTTTTGACTTTTTACGATAAGCTTTTTGCACCAAAGATTCTCAGCAGCCTGTGCGCTCATGTGCCGCAATCAGAAGGGAAATGCTGCAGCACACTTCCTTAAAACCCTCTCCTCTATAGTATTTTAAGTATGCACTCCTTCAGCTTTTATGAGACATGTTAAATTGTGAAACTGTAAATATGAGTAAAATGTAACTTTTCTTTGTCCTGTGTGCTTATTTGGTGTGTTTTCAATTCAATTATTTCATAATGTTATGAAAGTCTAATATGTAATTGCTGGCAGTGGTTTCTGCCTACAGTCCAAAGCCCATATCTTAGGTGACTTGGTCACTGTAAATAACTGTGAGTGTGAGAGAAAGAGAGAAAGAAAGAGATTGGGGGGGGATTCTAGGTTTACTTTACTGTCTGTGTGGTGCCTTGTCCGGGCTGTAGCTGTACTGCCCCCCCCTGCCCTGGGCCTCCAGGATAGGCTTTGCACCACCAGCACACTGAGCTGGGCAAATGACCACAGGTTGATGTTAAGAACAGTACATATAGTAAATATCAATAAAAAAAATACATTTTAAAGCAAATTGTTACTCAAACTAAAAGACAACACTGTATATATAAGTTTCATAAGTAATAACACCCTCCTTTCCACTTTTTTGTCCTTTGTGCCTGGGGTGCAGGTATCTCACCAACTGCTTTAAATAAAATCCGTAATACAAATATTACAGACAGCTCTTATATAAAAAGCTTTTGCTCATGAAAGTGAGTTACGTCGGAGGTTACAGCACTTCGCTGCGCGTGGAAACGCAATTGAACTTTTCCTAAATTTTTCTATTTAATTTTTCCCAATGGAATCTATATTTATTTATTGATTGGGCGTCTGACGCACGCGCAGTGCCGCCTTGACTGCGCTGCTCCGCCCGGGCACCAGGTGGCAGCACCGCTTTGGTCTTTCACGTTCTTGGCCCGCTCAGCTGCCTTGCTCTCGTCTTCTCCGTTCCTGTCCGCCGAGCAACGGCTGTTGCTATTGTGGTAGCTGCGCCGTTCACCGTGTTTACATCCGCGGCAGCGTGACCGTGCTGCTTCTGTCCACTCGCGACGGGAAATCGGCGTTTGGCGGCCGGGTGCTTGACGCTTGGCGCGTTTGCGACTCCGGGAGAAGCGCGGCTGCAGCGTGAGATGAAATGACAACGTCAACTTTGCAGGTACGAGCGCTTGGCTAACGGGCTAGCACCTCGCGTCAACCCGCAGCAGCGTTAACGCTGAGCTCCTGCCCGTTAGGTAGCTGTAACTGTGAGGACGTAGAGAAATAAGAACGGGGTCCCACACACGGTGCATCACGTCTCTCTTTCTTCTTAGCTTGTTTGCTAATTCGTGTGCGTGAAACGGTGCGTTGTAATGTGTCGTTTTAGTCCTTGTGTTTTGCTCCACTTGTGCGGCGGGCAGCGTCATTGTAGAGCAGCCTTTGTCCGCAGCTTTTCTGTCTACATTGGCAGCGCCTTTGTGCCGAGGTCCCAAATGTCTGTTTGGCCCCCCGAAGCCCTTCCGTCGCAGTGAACGGTGTAGATTCCGTTTTTGGCAACGCTGTTCCGGCCCTTTCCTACAACCTGTGGATTAGATGTTACTTCGTCGCTTAGTTTAGGGGCAGCGTGGTGGCCCAGCGAGTAGCTCTGGTGCCTCGCAGCAGTTTGACTACAGGACCGAATGTGCCTTAGTGCCTTAGGGGTGTTTTGGGAGAGCTGGTGACTCCGCATTGTCCGCTCTGCGTGTAAGAGAGAGAACGAGAGAAATACTCTCCTGCACTCGAATGGCACCCCATCCAGATTTTACCTTGCATTATGCCCTGTGTGTCCTGCATAGTTTCTAGACCACCAGGACTCATTTCACTTTGCTGACAAAGCATGTTATTACAATAAACTGAATTTATACCAGCTATCAGCTCAAGGTAAGTATCTTCACCTAAGGTGTTACGGCAGGAGCAGGTTTCAAACCAGGAGCCCACAGGTTTCAAGTTTATTTGTTTATTTGTTACATCACAGTGTTCTGTTGTACAGAAAACTGCACATTGTGTGTCCAACATTCTGCCGTGTGCAAACTGCAATGAAAATAAGAATTTGTGGACGGAATTGTTGAAGCATGATGGTGTAATTGTGAGTTACAGCTGACTTAGAGGCAGTGTTGTTGGCTCAGCTGCAGGTGCGTGTTGTTGACCAATTTTTTTTTGCATGAAATGCCTGTTCTTGTCATTGTTGCATTTTTCATTCAATGTGAACTGCTGTCGTATTCTCACAGAAAGCGATTGACCTTGTGACCAAAGCCACTGAAGAAGACAAGGCCAAGAACTATGAAGAGGCACTGCGTCTCTACCAGCACGCTGTGGAGTACTTCCTGCATGCCATCAAGTGTAAGTGTGGAGTTTGGCAGTGTTACCATGGCTTTGTAGGAGACTTTTTTTTAAAAAAAAAAAATTTATATGGAGGAGCTGCTCTTTAGGAGGCTGTGTGTCCCTCTGCTCCTGTTAGATGAGGCGCACAGTGACAAAGCAAAGGAGAGCATTCGAGGGAAGTGTGTGCAGTACCTGGACCGGGCAGAGAAGCTCAAAGACTATCTGAAGAACAAGGACAAGCAGGGAAAGAAACCAGTGAAGGAATCGCAGAGCAATGACAAAGGGTATGGTGGTCTTATCTGGCATTGCACATAACTGTAATGGTGATAAAGTTTGAACATGAAATGAGGCAACATGGTGACTCATTCAGTAGAGATTCACTTTTGACCCCAGAACTGCTGTGACATTCAGACTGTTTTGTCAAAAACTGTTGCTTGACATCCTTATTTGCATGTTTGTAGCAAGTTTAAAGAAATAAATAGCAAGAGCATTCTGAAATGTATAACATATATGGTTGTCCCAGACTGAGGGTTAAATTGGACTTTTATCATCACTTTCTTGCACATATGCTTAGTAGGTTTACTGCTATTTTCCAAAGAGGTTTAGTGTAACATTTAGACCAACTGTGATGCTGCCTCAATGGTCTGGCATCCCAACAAGGTGGTACTCTTGTTTTGTAACCTAAAACTCCCAGGACTACTTCATCATTTGGCTGCTCCCGTTAGGGGTTGCCACAGCGGATCAACTGTTTCCATTTCTTCCTGTCCCCTGCATCTTTCTCTGTCACACCCACCACTTGCATGTCCTCCTTCACCACATACACAAATCTCCTCTTAGGCCTTCCTCTCTTCCTCTTGCCTGGCAGCTCCATCCCTAGCATCCTTCTCCCGATACATCCAGAATCTCTCCTCTGCACATGTCCAAACCAACGCAATCTCTCCTCTCTGACTTTGTCTCCAAACCGTCTAACCTGTGCTGACCCTCTAATATACTCATTCCTAATCCTGTCCATCCTCGTCACACCCAATGCAAATCTTAACACTTTTAACTCTACCACCTCCAGCTCTGCCTCCTGTCTTTTGCTCAGTGCCACCATCTCCAACCCATATAGCATAGCTGGTCTCACTACCATCTTGTAGACCTTCCCTTTCACTCTTGCTGGTACCCTTCTGTCACAAATCACTCCTGACACTCTTCTCCACGCACTCTACCCTGCCTGCACTCTCTTCTTCACCTCTCTTCCACACTCCCCGTTACTCTGGACTGTTGATCCCAAGTATTAAAACTCCCAGGGCTGCTGACTCTAAATAATCATGAATATTTATCTGGTTTTTGAAATGCTTTAGAAAACACCAAAGGCAGTGGAGATTGTTACAGTAATAATATCCCAGGACTGGAAAACCTGACAAAGATGGGGGAACTGCACCTGACATCTTACAAAATAATGTTCGCTTTTTTATTTTCCTGCAGAAGTGACAGCGACAGTGAAGGAGAAAACCCAGAGAGAAAGAAACTCCAAGAGCAGCTCATGGGTACAGTTTTTCTCTCCATGTTCCTTTTAACATGACTCTAATGCCAAATTTTTCAATGCCACCTATAAATTGAGTTGGTATGCTTGACACCTCCCCCCCACACCCCCAAAAAAAGGTGCCATAGTGATGGAGAAGCCTAATGTCAGATGGAGTGATGTGGCTGGGCTGGAGGGTGCAAAGGAAGCCCTGAAGGAGGCGGTTATTCTACCCATCAAGTTTCCCCATCTCTTTACAGGTGACCCTTCCTCCTCTAGGCTCGACTGCTCATTATCAGAACTCGAATGAAAAGCTGTCTAAACTGCTCCCTGGGCTCATATATGTCCCTTTTGCTTGGTTTCCTGTACAGGAAAACGCACCCCATGGCGTGGGATTCTGCTTTTTGGACCTCCTGGAACAGGGAAATCATACCTGGCTAAGGCAGTTGCCACAGAAGCCAACAATTCAACCTTCTTCTCCGTCTCCTCCTCTGACCTGATGTCCAAGTGGCTGGGGGAGAGTGAGAAGTGAGAGCCTTTTTGATCCTCAGTCTTTAGAAAATAGGTGGTATTGTGATTTGTCACATGCTAATATTTTCACCTTTATTTATTCATTTTTACGTCAACTTATTCACCACCACACTTACCAACCAGGCTGGTGAAGAATCTTTTTGAACTGGCGCGCCAGCACAAGCCATCAATCATTTTCATAGATGAAGTGGACTCCCTGTGCGGCTCAAGGAATGAAAACGAGAGTGAGGCAGCCCGGCGAATCAAAACTGAGTTCCTTGTGCAGATGCAAGGTGAGTGACTCTGCCATATTGTCTCTCCCAGCAAATAGACTTGACTCATTGGTGCACTGTCACCTGTGTGCCGAATGCAAGA
Source organism: Heterotis niloticus (assembly GCA_018136845.1). Lineage (NCBI taxonomy): Eukaryota > Metazoa > Chordata > Actinopteri > Osteoglossiformes > Osteoglossidae > Heterotis > Heterotis niloticus. The sequence goes on from CM030903.1 coordinate 25,409,365, forward strand.
GGACAACTGAGCTGGAGTTCTTGTGTGCTGTGGTTTTCTCTCCAACAGGTGTAGGCAACAACAACGATGGGATCTTGGTTCTTGGGGCCACCAACATTCCCTGGGTCCTCGATGCTGCTATTCGCAGGCGGTAAGGGTTCATTATTCTCAAGGTTCAAGGGTCACTTTATTGTCACGCTGCCTTATGCTAATGTACAAGAGAGAATGAAATGTAGTTTCTCCAGGACATGGTGTACAGTACCTTAGGCATCAGGAGGACACAGCACAACAAGTTAAAAATGGCCCTTTCAGTTCCATGAACTAATCTGTATCTGTGACGCTCGCTCTCTGTTTCTGTTTGTTTGTTCTGTATGCACAGCTTTGTTTTTCCAAGCCAAAGTGTTTAAATTTGGCACACAGGTATTTCTCACCCTAAGTGAAGTTTTTGTGTAGTGATGTTGATTGCAAGTGAAAAGGGTCACTTGGTATCTTGAAAACTTGAAATTTGGTCTATGACATTAGGTTTGGAAGGATGCTTGTGGCATCATATGCGTACATTTCTCTGAGCACTGCTGCGAGGACTGTGGCACTTCTGCACGATCCACATTCTCTGGGGTGCATGCAGTGCAGACTTTTACCTCATATACTGATTGCAGCCACTTCATGGTGGATAAAGTAGAGTGTGCACTGTTATTATGTTTTCCCCTTTCTGTCCGAGGCACTGCTGGGTGTCTCAGCTAGTACAGTAGGGAATATACCTGTTGTGTGCTCTTTCTGTAATTGTAATAGAAGCAGGAAGCAAAATCACAAAAACAGAATATTAAGCTTAACCAGCTTTTAATTTGATTTGAAGATGATCGTTTTTGTCTATTTAAAACGGTACATTGTTTAATTCTGTGCTTTTCATGTAGTCACAATTAGTAGCTCCTGATCAGATTATGTTCATGAACTGCAGTATTAAATTTATCCTGCCACACCACTGTAAAATCTGTACCTGATCTATTGTTGTTGTTATTAATAATAATAATAATAATAATAAGTTTAGTGCTATGATGCTAAAAAGCAGGTTTGAGGTGGCATGAGGGCTGGGCACGTAACTCTGCTGTCAGTGGGTTTGTCTGTTGGTTGGTTGTTTGGTAGGTTTGAGAAGCGCATCTACATTCCCCTGCCAGAGGAGCCAGCCCGGGCACAGATGTTCCGGCTGCACCTGGGCAACACACCCCACAACCTGACAGAGACTGATCTGCGGCAGCTCGCTCGAAAGACAGAGGGCTATTCAGGGGCCGACATCAGTATCATTGTCCGGGACGCCCTCATGCAGCCTGTGAGGAAGGTGCAGTCAGCGACACACTTCAAAAAGGTAGCGCAAATTTTGATGGAACATCTCTTCATCTACAACAGTGTACATACAAGAGTAAACAGAAGTGTAGCTGAGAACTAACAGGCATTTGAGTAAAGGAGGTCAGCACTTCTGCTGGGGTGTAGTTGGTGTTTAGGCCCTATGTGTAGAACCTTTGCCCATCTTTTAGGCCCTGTTGAGAGTGTCAGACTTGATGTGTGCAGCTACAGGAAGACAGTGAGTTGAGAGACACATGGGAGCCCTTGGCAGGTCAGACACTGTTCATGCTGCAGCTCCCTGTAACTGCTCAAGAGGCTTGACAGCAGAGGTCAAGAGACCAGATATCACCATAGCTGATCTCTTTGGAAGAAAAGAGCTCTTTGTACGATGTTAAGTCTTTCAGACTTCAGCTGCTCTTTTTGTGTCCAAAGAATCAGGTAGTCAAGCACTAGAGATGGAATGTGGTGGTGTGGAGGTGGGAGGACAGAGTTAAGGGAGGAGGGCCATGAAAATGGACTGGTGGCACTGTCTGGCTAGACAGATTGGGGAGAGAGAATGGCTCAGCTGAGCAGCACGAGGAGGAAGGACAGCCAGATATGAGGTTACATGTAGCCATGCTTGTGCTCACAAATACATATGCTCCACTCTGATTTCCCTGTGTTTAATATTTTCTGTTTTTATTCTAGTTGGTTCTGCACTTGACAGAAATAGTTTCTTAGATTTTTGTCCCAAGCAATTTAAGGTGCTTATGTGGCTGTATTGTCTCTTCCCTGGAATATGTACCTGTCACCTCACGGTCACCTGTGAATCATTTTCCCGCCACTGCTAATTTCATGCATCTTAGGTTCGAGGGCCGTCCAGGAACAACAGCGCTGTGATGGTGGATGACCTGTTAACTCCCTGCTCTCCTGGTGACCCCGATGCCATAGAAATGACCTGGATGGATGTGCCTAGTGACAAGTTGCTGGAGCCCATAGTCTGTATGGTGAGTGGCTGTCAGACACAGATCACGCACAACCAACATGCGATCACCGTGCCAATTGTTGTGTTGTCTGCCCCGCAGTCGGATATGCTCCGCTCTCTGTCCACGACGCGCCCCACTGTGAACACGGAGGATCTCCTCAAGGTGAAGAAGTTCACGGAGGATTTTGGACAAGAAGGCTGAGGAGGGTGGCGTATCGAGAGACTTCCCATTACTTTAAGCCCCACCCCTCAAAATTCCACCCTTGCATCTCGTCATGGTAACTACTTGCTCACTACTTACTGGGACTCCATGTAATAGCAAATTTTTCAGCACTACTAATTTGGACTTGTCGTCTTAGTAGCCATTGTGGTCCTTACTGACCTACTGAATATAAATGCACATGTGGCTCCTCTCTGCAACTGAGAGCGAAGGATGTAAGAAGGACAGCTTCCTACCTACTGAGTATTATTTTAAAGATGTGTTTCAAAGGAGAACGCAGAAGTGTGTGTTTTAGTGTTTGTGCATGTGTGTTTTGAAGGTTTGTTTCTGTGTGCTCCACACAGCAGTTCTGCTCACACTTGGGTCCCAGACTTGCGTATCTCCACAGATTATTTATCTGCCACTGTTGATCCCTTATTGATTTCTGTCCTTTTCATGATCTCTTCCTCATTGCAGAGAGAAATGCTGCCTTTTGTCCCAAGCAGTACTACAGTGCTCTATTTATTTATTTATTGTTCTGGTCTTATTTCACATCACCAAAAAGATGGCTTGAACTGTATTTAGGAAGGACACCTAAATGTCTGATAGTTTGAGCAGCCTTGACTAACGCTGTGTTACAATTGCTGGTGAAACCCCCAGCAGCCAGAAAAGTTTATTTTGAAGAATTATTTTTTATGCTCCCTCATTGACTGGTGACCACAGATGAGTATGAACAAATAATTTGCAGAAAAATTAACCTGAACCAGAAACAATGACTTTCCCTTAAAGGTGACAGGTACAGTCTTGTTCACACTCCGTTTTGGTCAGGTTGCTGTCGCTGTACATGGAGACTTAACAGCAGTTTCACTTGCAATGTCTGTTGCTCTGCATTCAGCTGTCATCAATAAATCCAGCTGGGAATGAGCTTAATAAATCCCATACATTTCAAAACAATCAAACTTTGATGTGTGCATTTTAGTTGTTCCATTTACTATTTCTTCTAAGTCATTGTAGTGAAATAAAGAATACGTTGTCTGTTACCACGGAGACCAAAGTGGACATGAAGCAGAAAGTTGATCATGGCAAGAAAACAAATGTTGCACATGCTTACAAGATGAAGAGACAACATATTATTTATTATCCATAATTTAAAATTTGTCTTATGTTTTAGTACAACTACAGCGAAAAGCCAAAAAAGGTCTCTTTTTTTTTTTTTTTTTTTTTTTTTTTTTTTTTTTAAATGGAATATTTGTATTCTAACTTTATCCAAGGTAGTCAACTGGTGTCCATTATTAAACTTTTTGTTTTAGGAACAAAAATGACTTCAGTGTTACGAAAATAGCCCTCTGGTTTCAGCTGTCCTACGCTGGCAGGAGTCTTTCATTTCTCTTTTCCATGACGGTTTATGACTATTGACCCCTGATGGTATTAAGAGTGTTCAGTGCATTATTCACATTTCATGTTATTTTATTCAAACTGTAGACAAGGCAAGACTGCATTTTTAAAGTCATTACTTTAGTCATTACAATGCTGGGAAAAAAATACAGTGAAGAAACTGATTCCAGGTTTGTGTTCCTGAAGGGTGAGTATTATTTCCAGCAGGTAAGGTGCTTAATATGATGTGCCTCAGTGAATGTTTGGCTATGCATAAAACATTTCAGCTGCATAAGAAAAAACCTGTAAGTATCCCACTGCTGGTGGAGAAAGAGATGAGGAAGGGGTGGTTGTGTGGAGGTCCTTGTCTCTCACTCCTGGATAGGGTGGTTGTGCTGTGTTTCAGCTGGCAGTCCAGCTGCAGGTCCAGTCTTGCTGTTGGAGTTGCTGGAAGGAGGTCTGAGCTCTGCACACCTGCTGGCATGTCCCTTGTGCCCCAGACGAATGGCCTCACCGTGAGCTTCTTCCACAGAGCAGTTGGTCTTCGAAGCAGGAGCTGCTGGATAAACCTTCGCCCCATCCAGGAGCCCCACTGCAACGCAACTCCAGGTCAGATGTAGAAGGCTATCTCACCGTGATGTCCATCATAGTGGTCAGACAAGCCCAGTAAACAAGTCTGGTGTCTTGACACAGAATTGAGCTATGCTTAAGCTTCAGCAGAGTCTCATGGCGTTCCCTTTTGCAGAGTTCAAAGTCAAAACAGCTTTTCAGCATTCATGCTGCTACAAAATGCCAGAGAACAGTAGTGTGTAACTGTGGTTCACTTTTGCCCAAATCTCTGAGACGTCTGTCTTCAGGGGAACTGGAACTGTTTGGACTGATGGGAAAGCTGGGTGAAAGGTGTTTCCAGCCTGTGTGCTGCACAATGCATGCACACACACGAGTTAATATTTCTGTTTATACTCACATATCACATCATAATTTGCTTAGAAATTAAGAATGAAAACAACAAAATAAGGAAAATCATATGCATATGAAATGTAAGAGAACAGCACTTAATGCTGATTATGTATGTACATCAGTATGGGCACATTTTCAAATCCTTTTCGTAATGTTTTCCCAAAAGGACCGCTTGATAAACAGATTTAAATGCCACTAACAGTTAAAATAACTGAAATGGATGTTACTTACTATTCCACAAGCCTACTAGTGGTGAGTCTGACCATAAATAACTTTACCGCCTTCAGGCTTGAGGTTGAAAGGCCCATGTAGGTATAAGAGTCTTCCTTCCCATTGGTTGACTTCTTCCGTCTGACTGTTTCAATGGATAAGCTTTTAAGAATTAGAGAGAATGGCCCTAAGATTAAAGGTCTAATGCCACCGCAAATTGAGAAACCATAAACAACATCACGGCCCCGGTGACAAACCCAGGGCCTCCACCATCTCCACATGTTGGAGCTGCAGATGGCTCATCAGTTCATTTGCTGACCAGGCTCAGTCAGACTTTCAAAGCCACTCTGACATTCATCCACTATGTCAAACGCTCAACATTTTACTAGGGTAATTTTCCCTCCTAGGTATTAGGCTACACAATGTATATTATACCATAGTCTTTAAAGTGCAAAATTAATCTGTTTTGATTGTGACATTACATTGACGGAGGTCCTCGTACCTGGGTAGTCCTGAGGTATCAGCTTTTGAAAGGCAGGCGGCCGACACAAATTGGGGTCACTGGCCTGCGCTCCTTAGCTGTAGCCTCGATGGTTCTGGGAGGGTTGGGGGCCAGGAGGTCCTCCTGGGAAGGGGCCGTGATCACGATGATGGGGAGCATTGGGGAACTTGGTGTCACTGTGGCAGAAGAGGGCTCTTCGGCAGGGGCACCTGATGCACTTGATGTCGCTTCCACGTCTAAAGGTGACAGATACAACACAGTGAAACATCAGTTCAGTAGCAACTCATACAAAAGGGGGGTTTTTTTGCATGTTTAAATGGAATTTTTGATATTTCTTCTAAAGTTTTCATTTGGGCAGCTACTACATGCACACATGCACACCAGCACAGACACAACAGATACGAAAGCAGTGTGTGGTGACACCGTTCTAATAGTCTGTGAGCTTTTTGTGGCTGCCGTCTCAAAGGTTAATGACAGCATCTTTAAATGGGATTATTCTAGTTTCCAATGAGCTGATAGAAGACACGGAAAATGGGAGGACGAACTGTCTTCTATCCACGCTGGAAGTCAAATGCAACTGGCGTCACCATTTCTGTGAAGCTTTGAGAATCAGTAACCTGTTTCCACCCTGTCTTATTCTATGTCTGCTGTGATTGATTTACAACAGGTAATCGATTTTTACTCCCAAGAGCTTGTTGAATTTCTTTCTCGTAGTGTGATGTACTGTACGCTGCCATACTGTAACAACACAACATAAGATGGAGCAGGGGGACAGCAGACAGGAACACAGGGAGACCACCCTCACAGTCAGGCTACTCACTTACCTGCATTTTGTGGGTTCTGTGCCTGTTTGCTTGCCACAAAGCCCATGTGAGCCGCAGCTCCTCGGCGGGAGGAATTCCAGCCTTCCGCAGGGTGCACGGCTCAGTGACGCTGGATTATTCTCCCATAAACCTCTTTGCTCGGCGCTTGGCTCGCTGTGTACTTTCCGTTTTTTGTGTTACCAAGTACTTGCTGACAAAGGCACAGACGTCTAAACTTTTGTGTACACAGCCCTTTTGATGATGAAAGTAAAAAGCAGTAAATGCAGTATAATTGTTGTCTTCTGTGACACAAAAAATACTCTATAGATCCACAGTGTCACATAATGTCAATATTTTGAGAGTTAAGAATAGGGAAAAAATCTTAGATGTACGTAGTGCAGTACTGCCATCAGCATGAAACTAACCCTGTTTTCTTGCGTTTAATATATGTGGGCTCTTTGGCGGCCCTTTTAGGTATGTATTATATGAGCAGGTAAAGTCGAAGAGCAGCCCATCTTAACGCAATCTTCTGACAATAGAATAACTAGTGATATTTTAATGGCTCATATTTAATACCAGCGATTTCTACATCTCTATGTGTGTGTGTCGGGACGAATACATTAAATCTACACATGTCACTCCCTTAGAATTGAGTTGAGTTTGTACTGTACTCTGCTGCCCTGCTCCGAAATGTGCGTATGATGTACAGTATGAAATATGTCACGTAAGCGGACGACACGGTTCATCTCGCACAAAATGTCCATAATATTGTACAATATAAGTTTGTTTCACTTGCGTATTTTTTCTGTTTAGAAAGTCTTTTTCAAAATGAATCGCGACCTTCATAAAACAGCAATTTTATTTACTGTAAAAGCGCTCCTGTTCCCCACTGTGACCCGCGTCACGCGACGAGGGAAACCCGTGCCCTTGGCGTCACTTCCGCTTTCCCCCAAAAACCGGAAGTGGAAAAGGTTTCAGGAAATAAAAACAAAAAGGTTCCGTGTGCGGGAAAAGGGTCGCCAGCCAAGTGTGTTGAAGGGACACCCCGAGCTGTCTGTGAAAATGGACGGTACGAACAGTGTCGATATTTCACTGTGTTTGGTTCTTCTTTTTCGTTGTTTACAGTTCTGGCCTGGTTTAGCTCCATGGCTAACCAGTGCAACCAGCGAGCACGCTTTATGTTCGTCCATTTCTGTTCATTTGGACCGAAGCACCGGGCCAGGATGGGTGCACCTCGACGAAGCAACGGTTCTGCGCTTCTCAGTCGAGCGTTCGGGTTTATGTGCCGGTGGTCGAAGCAGTTTTTATTCTGCTCGCTGTTGTGTCGTGTTGTCTCAACGCGGAAGTAAACGTTTGAACTTGGCGGAGAGCTGCCTTCTCTGTCGCCAGGCTTCCCAAACGCAAACTGCCTCATAAATACGTGTCAATATCAGATGACTGTATGTGTGTCATGGACGATATGGAGCTTACTGACTTTTAGGACGTATTTCAGTGTCATGATCATAACTGCTTTCCTGTTCTTTTTAATCTGTGTTCTTCCGCTACTCTTTCAGATACACTTTTCCAGTTGAGGGTAAGTTGTGGTGTGTTTATCAATTATGCTTTGATCGGTCCTACGTATCCCAGGCCCAATGCACCCTGCATCTGTTAGCTCACATTCAACACTCATCTCTGTACAGCATTGTGGTTCTTACGAGGTAGCACCATCATTGTAGCAGTTTTAGTTTGTCACTGATCCCCGTGCTCCGTGTTTCACTGTTCTTTTGGCTTCGTCTGCATTCTACACTGTTGTGTTTCTCAGTTCACAGCCAAGCAGCTAGAGAAGCTTGCTAAGAAGGCAGAGAAGGATTCCAAGACTGAACAAGCCAAGGTGAAGAAGGTGAGTCGGTCACAGGATCTCTCCTGTGCCTTCTTGTTGTTCTAGTGAAGCTGGACAGAAAGATGTGAGGTGAGTTTGTCTACATCTCTTTTAAGTGCTGATCTGGTTCATTGTTTGTGCTGTGAACACGAGGGAAGTCTGGCCACGTCCCATGCGAAAGGCAGGAAATTTATTGTCGGTTTTGTTTGTTAGTGCGGCACTCACTTCTGGGGAGGGCTGTAATGTACAGTAAGTGTAAGGTAGGGTACAGGAATGCGCTGTAGCTTCCCTGCCAGTAGGTGGCAGTAAATAAATGTGCTGCAAGATGGACGGCTTTCACTAATTAAATCGTGTCAAACTTTGACATCTTAAGCAGCTGTATTTCACTACTGCTTTTGGGTGTTGCATCTGCATGACAGACCTGGGTGTGTAGTACATGCAGTCAGCAGTGGTGACTAAGAGGCTTAATCTCTCCACAGGCGCTGCAGCAGAAGAACGTGGACTGTGCGCGGGTGTACGCAGAGAACGCCATTCGTAAGAAGAATGAGGGGTTGAACTGGCTGCGCATGGCTTCCCGCGTCGATGCGGTGGCCTCCAAAGTTCAGACTGCAGTCACAATGAAGGGGGTAAATTTCTGGTCGTCTCTTGGCTCTGTCCCCCTGACTGCCTTTTTTAAAAAAAAAAAAAAAAATAATAATAATAATAAAAAACAGCTTTTTGAGCTGGTTGTCATTTAAATGTTAATTATTTGGTGCATTCATCTGGGTCACAGCAAAGGAGAGGTAGACACCACATGCTGAAAACGTGGTCGAAGTTCGGCCATTTTCTGCTACGCACTTGAATTCCAGCATCAGCAACCGACCAATTGGAATCATTCTGCTAGAAATAAATGCAGTTGTTTATAATGACAGCTGTGTGAATCTGTCCCACTCTTTCCAAACCATTCAGTGTGCTGTTGTATTTCTCCACCTCTTGTGGTAGGAGAATTATGGCCCAGACGAAGTATAAATTTGCAACCCGTGAGCTATTTTGTCAGAACAGTGTGTCCAGTAAAGGAACATTGGGGCAAAGGCAAGGAGAATAAAAGGCGGGAAAGGATACTGGGGGAATCTCCCAATTCGCTGCTTAATTTGACTTAAATGAATCATAAATCTTGCCAGGTTGCTAAGAAATGGTCCATCCACTGTTGCTTTTTGAGGCTTTTTTTACAGGCAAAAGCAGGAAGATTAAAAAAAATGTTTGAGATAATTTCCTTTCTTTATGTTCATTTCCACTTGTTTTAATTGAAACTTCAGAAACGTGAGGAACTGAATACATTTGTAAATTTGACCAAGACAACATTTAAGTGAAAATGGGTCATCAAGATGACATTTTACACTAAAGACAACGGTGGTGTAGGAAGGGTTGAAGATATACTTGGGTTCTTCTAAAGGTGACCAACAAAGCCATCTCCCGTGTTTCCTAGGTGACAAAAAATATGGCGCAAGTGACCAAGGCTCTGGACAAAGCACTTAGCTCCATGGATCTGCAGAAGGTTTCTGCTGTTATGGACAAATTTGAAAGTCAGGTCCAAAATTTGGATGTTCACACCTCTGTAAGTGCACTTATAATTAGAATATATATATTTTTTTAATTTTTTTAATGACCTTTAAAATGTATTGTACTGTTAGTTTATAATCATTTACTTTAATAATTTCTACAGTTTGTTTCTGTCTCATTTTTCCTCTGTGTTTGCACTGAACTACACGTTGTTGTGATGTGAGAATTCACTGTGGCTCTGTCTGTGCCAGGTGATGGAGGACTCGATGAGCTCGGCCACCACGCTGACCACACCTCAGGATCAAGTGGATGACCTCATCGTGCAGATTGCTGAAGAAAGTGGCCTGGAGGTGATGGACCAGCTCAACCAACTTCCTGCTGGAGCTACGTCACTGGGGGAGAGCTCCACCCGCACCCAGGAGCAGGAGGACCAGCTGTCCCGCAGGTGGCGCATGCATGCGCTTGCTCTCTTTCCCTCCTCTCTTTCCCTCTCTCTCTCTCACACACACACCAATGTGTGCAACAATACATTTTAAAAGGCTTCTTATCTTTTCAGGTTGGCTTCACTGCGGAATTGAGGATGTCACCAACCAGGATGGCAAGCAGCATGAGAGTTGCTTGGAAATGAACTGTTTCCATCAAACTGTTTGTACAGAGTGTCCCGGTCTATTGATCCCGTCCTTGGGTCTATTTATACACACATCACTCTGAGTGCTGCTGAAATTACAACATCAGATGTTTCACCTCCTATCTGCCCCCCCCCCCCCCCCGTCCAAACTCTGCTCAGCACCCACCTTCCTCACATTTTCTTTCCCTCCTCTGTCCTGGCACCCCCAAAGATGTCCAAAGGGCCTTTGGTATAGTGCAGTTCTCCTGTTCCCCCATCCCATGAGAAATGAAGTTTAAAATGCAGGAATTGTTTATTTTATTTTTTTTTTTAGTTTAACTGAGGTTTTTGATTTGCATGAATGTGGGACATGCTTGTCCTTCATGGACTATGTCCTATATCTGTATTTTAAGCTGCATTTTTTTTTTTAAATGATATATCTGTCTTTGAGATCATTTTGCACACATCTAATCTTCTGGGGTTGGGGCAGCAGACATGTGACATATAGTGGAGTCTGACTGCAGGTGAACTTTTTCTTCTCTGATGAAGAGCGCAGGAGTGCCGGGTGGGTGCCCGAGGGACGTAGACACCCACTGTACTGTCGACAGTGCAACACTAAGAAATGTTTCCATTAGTTTGCGTGTGGTCTCACCTCTCATTCTCCTGCACACTTGCATGGATGAATGTGCTGCCCTACTCAGTCCAGCCTGGTGTCTCCCTTTGGCCTGCTGCTCCTGCCATCAGTCAGACATCACATCCATACCAGTACCAAGCCAAGGTTACACAGAATGCAGCGTGGTTGCCGGCCTCAGTGCTGTTCACCTTTCCCTTTGAACATTTTATTACCCATGCCGTGTGCTTTGTTTACATTGTGTGTCTGCTAACAACGCCTGTTCTGATTCTGCTTGTTGATTATTTATGCCTTACTGGGATGTGGGTGCTTGTCTAGACTGCTGCTTCAGTGCCTGAGAGAAATAACTGACATTTTTTCTAGAGGCCAAAAGCTGTAGCAACAGGGAGGGGAGCGCTTGCTGGTTGCTGCGGCAGTAAAGGAGTGTAGCGGTCTGGTCCTTAATTCATAGTTTCCGTGCTTTCTGTAATCCGACGCTCTCTGCACGGTGGCTGGGTGAGGGTCACCTTCTCCGGGGAGAAAGGTTACTTTATATGGAAATTTTATTTATGTTAAGTCACATTTAGGTTGGCAGTGCTTTTGTATTATATGTTTATACTCTGAGAATTCCCCTCTCTCCCAAAATTAAAGCGTTTCCCTCTTAAACGTCTGTCTTGTTTCTGACTGGTTTTGATGTGCTCCTCACTGCGGGCTTCCTGCCCTCTGGCCTGCGGCTTCAGGTGTGCTTGGCTGCTGGAGGTGCGCCTAATAAGTTGTGTTACTGGGGGGCCGTGCGACCACCGGCATCGAACGATCTCGCTCGCGTTTCCGTTCTACTTCTCTTTTCAGAGGCAAAATAATGAATAGCACACCCAGAATAAGGGGCTGAGAAAGTTATCTTTATGCTGTTCAGACAAAACTTGCACTGGTTGCGGTCGGTTACAGCCCGTTGCAAATTGTACAGGTATCTCCAGGTGGATAAAATCACTGATCGTCTTTACTTCTGTTACCAGTAATTCATATTTGTAGAAAAACACATTTTCCTAACCTGAAAATGAGTTGTGGTGTGTGGTGCTGGCAGTTCTCTGGTGGAATATTGGAAAAAGCAAAATGTTTAAACATTGATTTGTGTTCTTTATTGCTGTGCTGCTACACACAGACAGTAAATTGGTGAATGTCGATTACTGTAAATCGTCAGCATGAAAGTTCATGTCGATGACAGCGATCTGGGGATCTGGATGTGTCTGGGGGAAGTTCTGTGCACAATTTTTTTGTTTTGGCAGCGTGAAAAGCTAATAAAAGACTGCTTTTTAAAAGTCCACAAAACGGGGAGGCTTGTACTAACTTGTCCTTTTTGCGTAGTTTTAGAAATCATACATTTAACTGTTACTTGACGTGCTTTTTTTGCAGGCTGCCACCGATTAAAAAGAAAACGCATTAGAGGTGAGAATGCTGGATGCCGCAGGCGCCGTGCTTACGGGAAAGCCGCTGTGACGGAGCCATTGGGAATTCTGGCAGCTGGTTAGACTCCAGCGGCGCTTTTTAAGTTCATTTTTCTCTGGAAGCGGCACAAAAGCAAAAGTCCACACATGAAAAAGAGCCACTGCTTCTGCTGAAAACACTGTCTGCGGTCTTGCTCGGGCTTGCGATCGCACCGAAGCCTCGGGCACAAGTTTACCGCAAAGCTTTATGACAGGAAAAGCTGTGAAAACACCAGCTAAGAGGGGTGATGCGTACGGCGAACAATACAAATTCGCAAGGCACGAGTGTCACGCAAACATCAGCGTTTGTTTCGTCGACCCAAGGTTGGCCGGCGTTGTGCCGTCTGACGCGCCTTTTTACAGGAAAAATGGTTCTCTAAGCGCAGCGCAAGCTCCTTTTTCGCTTTGTCCTGGGTCCGGCTTCGGTGCCGTTTAAATTATTCATCCACTTCTGCAGAGCGCTCGCTGCGGGGAACTTCGAGGGCCCTGTGACTTGAGCTGGACGCTAAGCACGGGCCCTCCGCAACGCTTCGGATCCCGAACGCATTCTAGGCCTCGGGGGGGCTCGGAGGGCTCCGGCCGCGGGGCCCTGGACCAAGGTTCTTCGCCTGGATGCCTCCAGCAAGAACACCCTGTTGCATGAAGCAGATTTATGATGGCACAACTGACCACAGAACAGTAGAAATCACAGTCGGGTGCAAGGTTATGTGAAGGCCGAAAAGCATTCGTGCCGGCTGTATGAGGTGCTGGTACGAAGCAGGAACCAAGGGAAACCTCGTGATGTGGACGAAAGTGGCCACGATCGAGGGAGGGAACCGCGGGGCAAAGGATATCGCGCCTGCGAGAGAAGGGCAGCGAGCGGGGCGCGACGCTCGGAGAAACCGCTCTGTCGTCAGACGAACTTGAGCATGAAGCCGCACGACGCCGTCCCTGTTTTTGCTGTATTTCCTGCATTTTTAATTTTCCGTTCGCGGTGACGTCGCACTCGAGGGGGCGGGGACAGCACGCCCGCGGGCTCCTGCGATTGGCTCACGCAGCGCGTCGCGAGGGGACTGGGAGCAGCGCGAGGCCGGCCCGGCACTGGCGCTCGCGAGCGGCGGCGGGTGTTGTCGCGCGCGCGCCCTCGGAGCTCCGTGGCGCGAACCCGGTTTCATGTCCGCGGCGGAGCGGCGGCCTCAGGCGGATGGGAGCCTGCCGAGAGCCGCGTGTCTAAGCCATGAGGACGCCGTCGGCGCTGCGCTCTCTGCCCGTTCTCTGCTGTCTCCTCCTCGCGGCGGCGGCGGCGGCGGCGGCGGGCCGCGCGCCGGACCGGACCCCGATCGCCGGCGGTCCCGGCGGCTTCATCAGGATCGGCGACGGCACGTCGCAGGAGTTCGAGTTCCCCGAGAACACGAAAGGCGTGATCGTGATCTCGAGTGGCTACGGCGGCGGGTGGCGGCAGGCGGTGACCGTGCGCTCGCTGGAGCCGCGCGTCCTCTCCATCCTGAACGTGAGCGACGGCAGTGGCGGCGCGCCCGGGCCGGCGCGCAGCTACGTGATCAGCATCCGGTCCGGGGCCCCGGGCACCGCCCCCCTTCTCATCCAGCTGCTGGACCTGGAGCGGGACTCCGGGCCGCCGGTGGTGGTGGAGGAGCGCTCCGACTACTCGATCCGCGTGTCCCCGGGGGGCGCCGATGACCCTGCGGGCGGCCTCTCCCACTTCTCTCACAACCCGGTGCTGTTCGCCCTGCTGCCGCTCATCTTCGTCAACAAGTGCGCCTTCGGCTGCAAGGTGGAGGTGGAGGCTCTGAGCTGCCTGGTGCGGCGGCCGGCGCCCGTGCTGCTCGGCATGCTGGGGCAGTTCCTGGCCATGCCGCTGTACGCGTACGCCGTGTCCAAGCTGGCCGCCCTCCCGAAGGCGCTCTCCCTGGGCCTGGTGATCACCTGCTCGGCCCCCGGCGGCGGCGGCGGCTACCTCTACAGCCTCCTCCTGGGGGGCGACGTCACTCTGGCCATCTCGATGACGCTCGTGTCGACGGTGGTCGCCGCGGCCACGATGCCGCTGTCTTCGGCCCTGTACGGCCGGTTGCTGGGGGTCCACGCGGCCTTGCACGTGCCCTTCGTCAAGATCTTGGGCACCCTCCTCTTCATCGCCATCCCCATCTCCCTGGGCATGCTGGTGAAGCTGCGGCTGCCCGGCCTTACCCGGGTGCTCCTGGCGCTCATACGGCCCTTCAGCTTCGTCCTCATCGTGGGTGGCATCTTCGTGGCCTACCAGATGGGTTCCTCCATCCTGGCCGACGTGCAGGCACCCGTGGTGGCGGCGGGGGTCACCGTGCCGCTCGTCGGGCTGTTGCTGGGCTACGTCGGGGCCGCGGCGGCCGGCCTGAGCGGTCCTCACCGCAAAACGGTCAGCATCGAAGTGGGCGTTCAGAACAGCCTGCTGGCGCTGGCGGTCATGCAGCTGTCGTTCCGGCGCGCCGACGCTGACTTCGCCTCGCAGGCGCCCTTCATCGTGGCCCTCAGCAGCACGTCTGAGATGCTGCTCCTCGTCCTCGGCCACGTCGCCTACCGCCGGCTGCGCCCCGCCGCTGCCGCCACCACGGACGTCTGACCGTCGCGAGTCGGGCCAGGTCTCAGGACGGCACACGGGGCTGTGGGGAAAGTGGCCTTTTTTGTCCTCAAACCAAAGGCCTTGATCCTTTTTTACTCTTTTCACTGCAAACCTGCTGTAATTCCACATCAGACAAGAGATGCCTACTGAACAGAAAGATATTTTTCTACTGGATATTTGATTTCTAATTGAATCGATTGTTATGATTTGTACCATGTTTACAGAGTGTGTGCAGTTCCTGGACGCCCTGAGTGACTACTCTGCCTGCCCGTGTGCGTGCGTGTGTGTTTACTCTGTAGAGGTTCTCTATACTTGAATAATGATACAGTGGAGAATCGTGGAAATAAAGCACTGGAATGAGCAAGCCGAAGGTCTGCAGGTGATCAAACGGGGGGGAGGCGGCTGTCCTTGAGCTTCAGGTTGTCTTCAGTCCCGAATCTCCCTGTCCGTCTTCACACCGCGTTTGCATGTTCGTAAAACAGGTCAGGCAGCTTTCAGCGCGAGGTCATACGGCGCTCCTGCCGAGGGGCTTTTTTCACTGTGTTGGAGCTGCTGCCTTCGGACTTGGAGCTCACGGGTTTGAATCCCACCTCGTACTGTAGTCTTTACTGTGTTTGACCCAGTATGGAATATCCTGCTGTGCAAAGGGGTAAAAAATTGTGGGTGTTGTGGTGCGTTAAGTCGCTTTGCAGAAGACTGAGAGCAAAGTGAATGAAATGAAACAGCGAGCGTGGCGGCCCTGCCTTGCCCTGCCCGATAACTCACTACTGTGCAGTTATAAGTTGGGTGACTCACAGCTTTGTTCTTCCTGAGAGAGAAGCCTGTTTGTACTTTAAAAATCCACAGAATGGTGACCGACGTGAGCTGCCACACCTTTTGGACATTTTTACACTGCATTTCCTTATCTGCATGTGTTGCACTATCTGGTTCTGCCTGCTTATCTCTGCAGTGTGTGCTTGGTTTCAACAATTCGTCAGTTGTAGTTGTGACAAAGCAGACGGGATGTGGTCAGCCTGTGGGGAGGAAGAGGAACTGAGCTTTCGTTGATGTGGCTCCGCTGGACTGAGTCTTTGTGTCACACAGTGGATGGGCGGAACCCTAACAGTCCGGTATGCGTCCAGATCACGACTGCAGTAGCGGCTCCCATCGGATTTCCGTGAAAACACCGCTCTTGTATGAATGTTAGGGCTCGGGAGCCTGCTGGTCTAAGAGAATGTGCTAGAATCATGCTTCCTCTCATGAGAGAGAGAGAGAGAGAGAGAGAGAGAGAGAGAATATGCACAGTTGTTTTTAACCAAACATGCAGAACTGGTCCAGACTGTGGAGTGGGAGCTTTTTTAATGCATATGCTCACACTTTGTCTCCTTGACTGGGAATTTGCCTCTTGGAGCCACAAGAGGAGATGATGATGATGATGCTGCCGCCACCCCCTGAAATGGTTCCCATCAGTGGAAGGATTGCAGATGGTGTCTGTGTTGAGCACAGAAACGAAAACGCTTCTCATCGGTTACAGTCGGGGCTTTGAGAAAACAGGCTGGGCACCCGTGTGCTTTTGATGGGGTTTTGAAACCTGTATTTCGGTCACTTTGTTTCTTGGTGGGAACTATTTTAGTTTGAGATTTTTACATTTTTAGCCTGAGTCCAGTGGCAGACGTCTTCCGAGAGAGATTTACTTGCATCTTGAGAGGCCAGGTGTAGAGAAGTGCGGTGCTCATGGATTAGGCAATAAGCAGTGAGGAGCGATGGCCCGAGAAACAAAATGTACTGGACATCTACAGGTGAGAGGCAGGTGGCTGTAGCCTGAGATTTACTGGCCTCACCACTGGGGATTGGTCAGGAGGCAGTTTGTTCACCTGGGTGAGAGCTGTTGGATCCCCACCCCCCAGGTTGTCCGGACTCACTTCTGTTCCTTCCCTCCATTTTATTGTTCCTGTCACCCGGTCACCTTTGTCTCCCAGCAGGAGAAGCTTTTCCACGTACAAATGATTGAGAAAGGCAAACACCCAGGCCCCTGCTTTCCTGTAGCTTTCACGTCAGTTTTATGAGGTTTTCCTAATTTAAGCTGTGCAGCACACACTTGGCCTTTGCCACTGTCCTCCTAACCGCCAGACCTTCCACTCCAGGGTGAGTTTATCCTGCGTGTACTGTGGGCGGAAGAATAAATGATCTGTTGACTTGGTTCAAGCCACAAAAGCCTTTAGAAACTGCCAGATGTACCGTGGCGGTGTGAATTTTTTGGTTTGTTTACTGAAAGGGACAAACTGTTGGGCAGAAGTGGTGCAGGTGGCCAGTAAACAACCACGGGGGTGTAGATGTCTCTTGGCTTTGCTGGGCCTCTCGCAGGTGCGACTGCCGCAGAAAACACCACCTGGCAGTTTTCAAAAAATGACGACACCACAGAACGCGAGTGTGATTTTGGGTTAAATGTGACAAGGACGGCTTTTACAGCACGCGGCCGAAGGCCTCGGGTGTTTCAGAGCGGGCGCATTGGCTGTGATCGCCGGTGCTTCCCGTGGCGGGGGGTCCTCCCTGGATCTCGCCGAGGCCGCAGGTCCAACGCCAGGCCTACGGGCGCATTCCTGGCCGCCTGCCGCTTTCGCTGTTTCTGCTCCCTGCTCCGCGGCTGGAGCCACAAAGGAGGCGCGTTTTTAAAAATTCACGAGAATCAAATTTTAATGAGCCTGTTTCCCTCTCACCTCCTCTGGGCACATTCGGGACAGCAGCTGCCCTCCTCAGCAGAAACAAGGTAAAAAAAGTGGGACAACACAGTAAAGTACTCCTGCATGGCCCATAATCTTCCTTGTCCTTGCACTGCACGGTAGGGTCGTGAAGATCATGAGTGCGGTGCGGAGCAGTCGCATCAGTGTCAGAGCTGCCCGATAAATGGGACCGAAGCGCAGTCATCACCGCGGTAATGACACCTCCATGGAACTGCTGCCATTGTTTACTTTTAAGTACACCGACGTTGCCCTCCCCGCCAGCCCTGCCTGCCTGCCTGAGAGACTGAAATATTATACACCCATTAATGTGTTTGTCACTGTCCCGTCAGATGATGAGCTGCGCCGTGCGGACGTCACCGCCAAGGCCGGTGACACTGGTGTTTTCTCACGTGCGCCCTTCCCGCCGCCTCTGCCCTGCGTCTCGTACCCTTTTAACTGTTGTCGAGTGTTTACTTTGTGATGTTTACATGGAGGAGCAACTGTTTTTTTTTACAGCGCACAGTCCGGTCGACCTCACAAGTGGCCTATGACCCCATTAATAAAAAAAAGTTTTGCTAAGCAAATTTATTTCAAGGTTCTGACATTTGAACATGTACACAACATTGGAAATTAGCAGGGAACAGAATCATTCACCCAAATAAATGTATTTCAGAACTGTAATGACTCCAGTCACGCAGCAGTCCTGAGTTCTGTGGTACTTCTAACAGTCTGTGGGGCCACTGCGTGATGGAGTCACGTCCCATCCTGCCTGTGGCACCCCAGCCTGCTCCCCAGTGATTCTGGGATGAAATCTGGACGGCCACCACCCATCCAGGATCAAGTGCTTAAGGATGATGGATGGATGTATTTGTGACAGCAGTTTTGTTCATCTCAATGTAATTGCGCACACGTGGCCCCTCGCTGGCCGTTCTATTTGCCCCGCGCGTGCGCGCCCACACATCGACCCTTAAACTTTGACTCCCGTGTTTTTAAACGCAAGCGCTGAGAGTACGGGCAACATTTGCAAATGCACTTAAAACCATTGCTCAAGTCACCTCTGGCTGGTTGTGACCTACAAGAAAATGCCGACTCATCATCACCTGCCGTCACATCTGCCTCCAGCCAGTTTATCCTCATCTGCAGTTGTTATTTCAGTATTTCATTCATTTCGGTGACAGGCGCCCCGTAGGGGAGGGTGGGGATACGATGTCACCTTTTGCGGCGTGACCTTGGGTCTGTGCTGGCTGGGTATGAAACCTGCGTACGCCCCTCTAAATGATGCCATTCAACTCGCCCTTCTTTGTCAACGAAAATGATGCAAGGATCTACTTCACGGCCTGTACAGTATACATTAATAACCACGGTTGTCCTTGTTACCGCTTCCAAACAGCACTGTAAATTAGCGTCCTGCTCACAGGGTCTCAGCAGTCGGACAGCCCGAGGCCCTTACCTTCCAAAACAGAATATAGGCCTCCCAAAAGTGGCAAATTTATCTCGATTTAAATATTAACCGAGCACAAACATATGTCTCAGTTCCAAAAAAGCAGGTAAAGCAGTTAAACCGCAATTTTTATTCTAAATTGTTCTTCCAAAAAATAAATATGTGGCCTTGAAAATATGAATATGCGAAGTTGGCATTACAAATGAATTTAACGCTCACCATGTAAATGCAGTCGGCGGCCATTTAACCAGGTAAAGCTTCCTAGTATCGGGGAGGGTCTCCCTTTGCCACCAGAACAGCGTCTGTTCATGGATTCAGCGCGGCACTGGAAACACTTATTATGGATTCAGGTCCATGTTGACCCGAGAGCATCGCACAGTTCCTGCTAAGGTCTCATCCCAGCGGTGCGCGACTGGGTGGAGATGGAGGCGGCGTGCAGGCCTTTGGAGAAGAGCCTCCGTGTTGGTGGAACCACCTTGATGTTGGTGATGTGTGCTTTGCCATGTGGTGTATTATCCTGCTGGAGTGTTTTTTTTTTGTAGCAGATGCACCTGTCAACATTCCCCACATCATTACACCCCCACCACCAGTCCACTGTTTACACCAACCTGTGACCCTGCTATGAGCGTGGAGATGGAGACCCACCAGAGAGACGGGTAAGAACAGCGCGTCTCCTAAGCAAAATAACACGGTTTAAAACCCAAGACCTCATTTACTTCAGAAAAAAGGTTCATGGGGAAACAAGGGCCTCTTCCATAAATATCACTTATAAAGTATTGAAAAGTGCAGCGCAACGCATCCCTCTTACAAAAGCGAATAGTCGGTTTTATTGGAAAAACCCTGCATTTTGGTAAGCAATGAGAAGAGTGTCATCCTGCAGCAGGGAGCGCTTCTGGGCTCTGCATTGTGATGTCGATTCGCACCCGGCTCAGTCCTAGTGTTTCCTCCATGTTCGTGGCAATTTGATGCGGCTGCTCTGGTTTCCTCCCACAGTCCAAAGATGCACTCCAATTCGGTTCAGTTTCTCTACCGTACCGTGAGCTAAACACCGGTTAACAACCGCAGCAGCAGCAGCACACTTTGGAACGAACGCAACGGCGACCTCCCCGGGCTTCATAGAAACGACTAGAACGACGCAGCGGAGATTTCCGGAAACGTCAACGCGAACCGTCTCCGTTGGCACGCCCCCCGACGGTGCCGTCTGCCAATGGTTGGGCGCGTTTTTAGTGCGATGTGACGGCTTGCAAAGCTAGAGGTTTGCACCAATCACAGACCACAGATCATCGTTCTGGCCAATAAAGTCATAGAGCGCGAAGGCTCCCGGAAATGAACGCCGCTGCGTGCGGGAGTCCGCGATTTCAGTAAACCGTCTGTTGTGCTTTTGTGTCTGTACTGGGCTTTAAGCACCGTGCGCTGCTGTGTAGGGCAGCTTGTGCAGTCAGGTAGTCGGGGTGGACATTAGCGGTCGGCTTTAGCCAGTGAGGGGATGTCTGTGGGGGGGCACAGGAGGCCTCTTTCCGCGCTTCTCGGTGAGTGGGACTGCGTTGGCGCCGTGAATTGAACTCATTTGAATCGAATTAGCAGCCGCACACGTTTGCTTTATTGCGTTTGTGTGCATCGGTCAAGTGGCAGCACAGGGCAGCAGCACAGGGCCCCTAACAGTCCGCTCAGTGCGCTCCTACCCAGTTTTGTAACTGAAAACACGGTGGATGTGGGTAAATATGTGGAAGCTGCACCTGCATTTGCCCCCCGGTTCCAGTACAACTGAAACAATCGTAGCCCCCACGACTGACATTTATCTCTATTGCTGTCTTTACCTGTGCCCTGTTTCGGGTGGTTTTGGCCCCCAGCGGCCCACGCTGCAAAGAGACCCAAGCGTGAGAATAAACGAGAGCTACGGGAGGCTGCGCTCAAGCTGTTCGGCCGACACCAGAACCTGTCCGATCTGCTGCTGGAGGTGGGAGGAAGACCGCGGTGTTGCGTGAAGGTGATCTTCAGGCCGCCACAGGCTGTGTTCGCTGTACACTACCTGGCTTTTCTCTGTTACAGGTGAGTACTGCATCCAGTGGGCCCAGGGACCATGTGGAGCTGTCACGGAGAGACATGCATCTGGGGGGTTCTGCCTCTCCTGAGATGGGGGGCTCAGCCAAACCACTTCCTGGTTCCAGAGGCTCTCTCATAGGTTGGTGCTTTGAGCATTCAGTCTGTCTACAAAACAGAAGCATGGTTGACAGCTGTCATGAAAATGTGCCACATTTTATTTAATTTTGCTGATTTTTTTCTATTTTATTATTATTGCAGCTCCATTTTGTGTGACTTACAATTGTACTTTATCAGAATCAGATTTATTTACATTTATCTGCTTTATCGGAATAAGATTATACAGCCACACACAAGGAATTTGGCTTCACTTTCAGTGTATTTTAAGACAACACAGCACACACGGATATACGCCTACATAAAACGTTTAAAAGATGCATGCCAGCGCTGGAAAATAAGGATAAATAGTATAAGGGGAACACTGCACAGAAAAACAACCAAGTCAGCTGTTCATGAACATAACAGCATGGAGAAAGAAACGTTTTGGCACTCACTGATCTATAGCACCTGCTAGATAGAAGTACAACTATCAAAAGTACGGTAAAGCATAATAATATGCATGTATGTTCATGTGCGCTTGTGATTTTGCTGTGTTTTGAAGGTATGAGGTGTCTACTCTTACTTGTGAGATGGATGTGTGCATCTGGTTTTCTTCTCAGTGGACGCCCTACAGAAACAGGCTGTTCAGCTGGGGGTCCCAGTGGGGGAGGTGTCTGCAAAGTTGGTGGCAGAGAAGCTCGCAGAACTGATGGTGTGCTCCAGGGAGAGGGGCCAGAAGCTTCTGCTGAACTCAGCCCAGAGGGTATAATGGCCTTCCCACTCTACGTGTGTGTGTTTTGATGCTTTTGCCATTGGTGTTTTGAGAAATTTGTGATTTTTCAGAAGTGTTGGTGGGTTTTCGTTCAGGGGTACCTCGGGGAGTTTTGACGTGTGTAAGTTGATTTCTCTTCTACCCTATGCTTTTAGGCTGAGCTCTCTGCTCTGGTCCAGTCCACTCAGGAGCTTTTGTCACTCAGTGCCTTCAGTCCCTCGCTCTTTTGCTGTGAGCTCTGGAAAGCTCTGGTGAGTGCTGGTTCAGCTGAGGCTCATTTAAACATGTTTGTGTTTAGTTTTTGATGTGACTCTTTTCACTGTAGGAGCCTCCTATGCTGGAGGTGGTTTGGTGTTTCCTCTCGGGGAGAGTTCTCACTCTGGAGTACATTTTGGAAAGGTAGTTTCTCATGCTGTTATTGACTGTGTATGAGTTCTGCCCAAGATTATGGTTTTCCTGTGCAGGTGTGAGTCTGTTAATGCACTGATACAGAACACAGAATTATCTTCATGTCAGCATCAGGAGGTTGTACTTGTCAGTGTAGAAGGAGAGTATGAAGAGTAATAAGTAAGTGAGTAATTGGTTGCAGATGGCTAGCACTGTTTTAGTAGTGTGAAATGCGGACGAGGAGTTCCGGGTCGAAATGATGGCCGATGACAGCTAAAGGGTGGGTCCAAATGTCCGCTACTGATCAATGAGACTAAAAAACGGTCAGTTAGTGACCAGTGAAAGTGTCACTTCCACTCATAACCAAGTGGTAAAGCAAGAAGCAAAGAAAGAATAAGAAAAGTAATGAAAATAGATAAGGCTCAACGGAACGTGCTGATTCATAAAACCGATTAGTGATCTGAAAATCTAGGTTGTGATAGAGAAAAACAAAAGATAGCAAAAGTTAAAGATCAATAGGAAAATGGAAGTATTAATTTACATTTAAGTGTATTGTTGTTATATTTATAGTTTAATGTATTGATTTTCCGTGTTGCTTTGTTCTTCATTTCTACTTCATTATTTAATGCATTGTTTTTTCAATTTATCTCTTTTGTAACTTCACCTTTTTTGTTTTAATTATAATTCAGTTGTTCATTTGCTTTTTACATGGCACTTCTAGTCTTTCATAAAATCTGTGAATTTCTTTAAAATTTTTTGGGGTTATGGGTAAGCATTTGACAAGATCCTGTTTTGCCACAGTGAGGAGAGGGCTGTATCATGGCTGGGGACAGAGCTGAGAGCTCTTTGTGGGGAAATAGCAGAGGAAGACAGTCAGAAAGAGGTGCAACGGCAGATCCTCACAGGTAAGAGTCCAAAGGTGATTCATTACAATCCCTCTCATTTCTCATCATTGCCAGTCTTTTCTTGGATGTTTTTATGCTGCTCTCATCCTCCACTCCCCTTTCTCACCTTGGTGTTGCTCAGTTCTGCAGGAGACACCCTTTCTGGCCACGTGGAAACTTTTCTGGCACAGATTGCACCCCTCAGATAAACCAATGAAACTGAAAGGGTTTTTTTTATTTATTTATTTATTTTTTTATTTTTTAAAATTTATTTATTTATTTATTTATTTATTTATTTATTTATTTAATACCCACATGCTGCCATGTGACAACCTTTCAGAATGTAGGAATGCCTTTTCAGCGGTCTGATCTCTGCACACATCACTATGTCTTGTCTGTTAAGACACCTTTTTTTGTACCTGCATTGAATGGATGTTTATTTTTCATACTTTTTTTGAGAGAGCAGGTTGTGCACTTGTGTTACAGGTATGGTATCAGTTCTGCTGCGGGCTGCATTTCAGAAGCCCCATGACCCAGAATATGCTCAAAGGCGCATCTCCCAGCAGTGCTGCTCTGTCCTCGATGACATGCTCTCCGGTGAGTGTCCTTCCTCTGACCTCTCTGCCTGCGATTGCCTGTGGTTGTTTGCTCTCTTATACTGTGTCTCTCCTCTGAGCTCACTTTGTTTTTCTCTCTGTCTTTGCAGGAGTGCTGGACAGTTTGCACAAAACACAGCACCTGCAGGATGGATCTAAAATCGCTGCATGCTGGTAACTGGATAAAGCAGAAATAAACACATGCAACCAGTTCACACCAACTTGCAGACGAAACTATACATCTGTGTCTCGGTGGCTCTTCATTCACTGTACCTCTATTTGTAAGGGAGTATATGAATGCAATGCTTTTCTGTGCCTCACCTCACAGGATTCAAGTGCTAGACGCAATATCCTGTTGTGTGACCATCTCAGATGATGTGCTGGCTCACTTCTTCACTCATTCTCTCTCATATATTCTCACCTACAGACCTCAGTTCAAAGGTGAGACCTGCAAGACCGACAGCCATACCTCTCACCTTTCTGATCTCAGTGTCTGTGGCTAGAGAAGGGAGGGTGTTTGATAAATATGGTTAACAAAGTTTTTAAAATCGGTTGTTTTACATGATTGTACAGTGTTTAGTGTTGTACATTCAATATGCTATAAAAATAATAGTAAATTGTTGAGAGGGACATAGCACTGGATTTGGAAGAATGAAAAGTTATGGGCTTAGATTTTTATTTATTTATTGAATTTCCTGAATGGTTTTATTGAGGACTGTAGTCAGAACAGATTGATTTAAAAAAAAAAAAAAAAAAAAACTTTTTTTTTAATCAGCTTTTAACTAATTATGGCAAATATCGTGTTATAACTGATACTCATGTTGTTGAAGTTCTTGTCTACCTGTAGACCCTTAAATCCACTGTCAGTTTGCTGCTGCTAATGCTGAATTGCATCAGTGTAAATGCTTACAGTACTGTTGGTTCATATGATATACTGTATGGTGTTGTTTAGCCATTCACAGAAATGACCATGCTTTTATTTTAGTTACAAGTACCCTGCTCATTGTTACAAAAATACTTTTTCTCACTGGAGTATTAAACAACCGGTTAATTTTTCATGAGAAAATGCTTTAACCAGTCTCTATCCTGAAACCTCTTCCCCTGATCTGCTTTTTTAAGTTTCACATGCCATCGCGATGCAGAGTGAATGGCGCTTTGCTAGAACCAGTCCACTGCTGACAGCTTTATATCGGAAGGTTCGTACCTGGGCGGCTGTGTGTCTGTGCAGCATAGTTGTGGGAAACTAAGCCATATGGTATGACAGATTCCTGTCATCCCTTTTCTCTGTTCTTCAGCTCTCCATGGTCTTCAGTGTGGAGAAGATGCTGTCCAATCTGCAGCAGGTGCTTGAGACAGATGAGGTTAACTGGCAACATGTACTCTCCTTCCTCTCCACATTGTTAGTTTACTACCCACAGACCCAGCACTCACTCACAGGTATACCTACAAATGGAGTTAACCTCTCTGCAGTCCTCACGTTTGAAACTGAGCCACTGTGACGAAACAGTTATCCACCTTTAGAGCTGCTTTCCCGCCTCCTGAACTCATCCTTTGAGAACTACGACCTGGAGAATATGATCACTTCCTTCCTGCTTGCTCGCCAGGGGGCACTGGAGGGCCCTGCTGTTTTTCCGTCATATAGCGAGTGGTTCAAGGTACAACTCTTTTCTCTTGTACCACACAAATGTATGTAAAGCAGTTTGCTCACTTGTTACCAAAACTATTGTCTTTCCAGATGTCCTTTGGGAGTAGCAGTGGTTACCATGGTAATAGCAAAAAGTCCATAGTGTTTCTGCTGAAGTTCTTGTCAGACTTGGTACCCTTTGATCCACCGCAGTACCTGAAGGTAACCACACTTGTTGTCTGAAGGATGCTTTGCCATATGCTGACTGCAAACAGCTCCTCAGTCTAACTTTCCTCTCTGTCTCCTCTCCTTCCATTGATATATGCTCACCACCACGGGGGAATTTGAACAGGTTCATATACTCCACCCTCCCTATGTACCTGTGAAACATCGCGCCCTTCTGCAGGAGTATGTGTCCCTGGCTAAGACCAGGCTGGCTGATCTGAAGGTATATAGCTACAGCATAAGATAATGGATTAGTACAGTTCATTCATTTGCATATTTTCCTGCTTTATGTTAGAACTTTATGTTTATAAAGTTGTTTTTGGAGAGTTGAAAAAGTTCATCAATAGAGGTAGTTCTAATGGGAGAATGCTGTATTTTGAGCAAAGTGAAACAATACAGAGCATTTGAAAGGGCACTCCAGTCAAAGCGTTCAGTGGACACTGGCTTTACAGTCCATCTCAAATGAGGATGGGCAGCCAGACATGGGAGAAGCACAACAGAGTGCAGCTAGTGTGCTAGGTGGGATGATGTCTGCTCTGCACAACTGACAGTAGCTGTCTTTGACCATTTCCATCTCCTTCACCTTTTCCCAGGTTTCAGTGAATGACATGGGGCTGTATGAAGACCTGTCCGGTGCTGTGACCCCAGTGCAAGTGAGCAGATCTTCCTGCTGGCCTGCTGTACCTGCAGGCAAAAATCACGATGCTGCTGTGCAACTTCATGAGTGCACGAGACAATCTTACAAACATTTCACTGTACAGATATGCATATGGTTTATCTTCCATTTGTTTGTAGCCATTATTATCATAAAGGTCTCACATAATAAATAAGATGGATGCTCATGACCAGATGGCAAACAAGTTGACTGAAAAATAATAGGAAACATAATGTAAACAGAGTATCAGTGAGGAAAATATAAAATGCTACAACTGCAGTGAGGAGTTTCCTATGAGGCTGCTGAGTATTTATGGGAGATGGCAATCTCACCTGAAGTGTGTCTGTGCAAAAGCCCCAGTGTCAGGCAAAGCAGGATGTGGACAAAGCTGTCGGTCTGTTTGAGAGCACGGGGAAGATTTCTGCCACAGTTATGGAGGCCAGGTATGCTGGAGTGTCCTAGCCTGCTTATGTGTTTACTCAGTATGTATTGCTTATCAATTCTGTTGTAAATAACTTACCTGCTACAGTTTTGCTGCACTTTGCAAACCATTTCCTTTTCTTGGTGTCTCACAGTCCATAGAGACAAAAGCTGTGATGCAGCTGTGAGCTAAACATACAGCCTATTTATTTCTCGTATCTCCTGTGCTCAGCATTTTCAGGAGGCCCTATTTCCTGTCCCGATTCCTCCCAGCCCTCCTGACCCCACGTGCGGTGAGTGGTACTGAATGCTCTCATGTAGTCTCAGCAGTATTGCAGGGTCACATTTGCATGTGGAACCATTGCAAAAGAGAGCCGGTTCAGACCGTTTCTCTTGACCATTTGATGTTTACTGAAATGTTGCTGAAGGTTCATTTTGTTCATCTCATGCTAAATTAAATACAAATGACTGTGACTGCCCTTATAAAAACTGTATTCCATTCACCTCACATCCCTCTCTTTTAGCTTCCTGCCAAGCCTGATGCCCACGTGGCTTTCATCGAGGCCCTCAGGAAGTGAGCTTTGTGCTGGTTTTACCGTGTGCCACAGCCCTAACTACATGCTGCGCTCATGTGCGCACACACACACACACACACACACACACACACACACACACACACACACACACACACACACACACACACACACACACACACACACACACACACCTCTTAATATTATATATTTCCACAACATTTCACACCATTGGACTGAGGTTATAGCATGGTAATGGAAGAATCATAGGGTTACTAAAACCTTACCATAACCTTGCTTCTGCTAGCAGTGTTAACTTAGCAGCAACTTTTGAGCAACATGAGGGTGTTTGTGTTCCAGAGCAGAGAAGATCCCAGCCTCTCTGTATTCCATCTACGTCCAAGCCTGTCAGAGGGAAAGGGAAAGGGGTGCACCAGATGATAGTAGGTGCCCTTCCTCTTTCTGCTCCACTCTCTGTTCCTCCCTCCTCTTGTTACTCCTCACATTTTTCCTTTCATGCACTGTAGCAGATGGAATTTTTTTTTTTTTTAAGTCAACAGAGCTGTATGTGTCCAAGAAATTCTGTGCATGCAAGATTGTAAAAACAATAGGATCATTGTTTTAGAGTTTCTTGGTCATTACTTTTATTTGGAGCAGTCCTTTTCCATCTATGTGTGCAGTAGCTCAAGTGATGCATCAAACAAAGAACAATTGATTACAAATCTGTGTCCTTATCTGGTGGGGTGTGTGTGCAACATGTGAGTTGGTGTGTGCCGTGATTCACATGCAGGTAAGGGTGTGACTCCCATATGAGAATCACTGCACGTCTGTTGATTTTATGCAGAAGGTATGGAGGTGTCAGAGGACCAGCAGTTGCTGGAGAGACTCCAGAGTGAGCTGCAGGACCTGAGAAGCCTGTTGTTAACCCTTGGCAGAGAGGAAGGTATGAGGAGGGTTATGACACATGCAGATGAGTCAAACTGGGGCAGGGTGTCACCAAGGCTTTGCATTACAACTTGCCTGCTTTAGCATTCCTTGCATTCCCTTTGTCCACTACTCCAAGTTTTAACTTAATTGTACAAGTACATTTAAATGAGGTTTTTAAAATAATTTAGTCTAACACATTAGTCTCTTTTTACTAAAATATAAAAAATATCTTTTTTATTTATTTTTAAAAGAATTTTAGAGTTCATTGCATATACCTGGTTTTTTTCTTTCATTTTTCCCATTTTTTTTTTTCTTTCTTTCAGAAGTGTCAGCACAGCTTGCTCGCATATCTGAGACTCTGACTACTCTGGTCCCTGAAGGGGTGGATGAACTATTAGGCCAGACTACAACTGAGTTCCATGTTGACCCACCTATCACCTCAGACCTGGAGAATCAGGCAAGTAGAGGGGTGTCCCTGAGTAGATTCAAACCTTCATGTCAGCCTTGCCTGTCACTCATTCTGGGAAATCTCTGGCCCATCTTTACATTTGTGTGTCTTCTGTTCATTACCTGCTGTATCTTGTTTTCAGGTTATCAACACTGTACTCAGGAGCTTCTGCCAGAGCCTCATGGATGCTTCAAAAATCAGTCCACCAAACCGGTGAGTTGGAACCTGAAAGACTGAACTGAAACCTCAATGGCACTTTGGCTTGGGGGTGAAGTCACAGCATATTTGTTAATTACTTAGTTTTTTCCAGAAACTCCCAAGAATATAGATGGAGAAAAGTGTATTATTATGCTTTTTGATTAGAGGCTTAAAGTGACCAGACGCTAATGTACAGTAAAATGCATCAATTGCTTCCTCGTAGCTACTTTTGTTAAATGCCATGAGATGTGCAGTTGGCATTTAACGTCAAACATTCTTGGGATGTTGACCCCAAGATATGTTCTCACCTCTCAGTCCTCCATTACACTGCAGCTCATTCTTTTCTATTCTGTACCATTTCATTCTCCTGGGGCACCTGATGAGTGACAGGAATATGGCACAGTCTTGCATTTATAAAGCAGAAAAACACGCTGAATACGGGAGATTGAGTAATGGGGAGACTTATGTTTTCATTTTGACCCTTTTCTAAAAGTACTGACCTTTAATTTTGCTTCATGTTGATACAATAAAATAAACTGGTGTCCTCCGTGGTTTTCCTTGTCTCATGTCAGATGTTTCCAGTATGGGGAGGCACTGAGACTAATATTAGGAATTTATTGATTGTGACATAGTGACTGAACCTAAAAATGGTAACAGCACTTACAGACACCTGATCCCAGGTGTGTTTATACGATGAGGTACAGTATGAGTGTGCTGTGCTGTGGTATGTGATCTTCCCCTTCTCCTAGCAGGCAAGGCAGGTGGGCCTCCAACTTTGTTGGCATGTTGCTGGGTCACAAAAAGCTGCTCACTTTTCTGCTGTACCGACTGCGAGATCTTGTATGCAACCAGGTACCCCTCTGTCCTGTGTTTCTGTTGTCTGTTTCCTCCTCTTCAACTCCAGACAAGTAACTTCCCATTTGTCAGTTTAATTCACATTTTGCTTTACTTTGCTTCCAATTATTAGTATTTGGTCAAAGCTATTTTATCTAAATATAGCACATGCATTGCAATGCACTGATTTTTATAATATAATAACAACTATTTTTATATATGAGAAGTTTTTTGTTTAGTGTGCAATTGTCTAGTACACTTGTGCTATGATGTGCTGAAAATACCCATCCAATAAACTCAGTCTGTGTTTCTAACCAAAATGTATCTCCTCAGACCCAAAATTCCGTTTCATATTTCTCATAAATTATGAAAATTGCACAAACTTCCATTTACTCATTATTTAATAAGGAAAACTTGTTTTGGTCCAAAAGACTATACATCTTGAAACATTCAGTTGTAGACAGTGAAACTTGAAAAGTTTTAATATCTGTGTTTATGATTTCACTTTGTGATGAACATTGCATTAAAAAGAAACACATTTTGGTCAAAGTTCTACCAGAACATCTGCCTTAGGAGCACCACCTTTGCATGTGTATATTTTGCAATTCTTTCAGGATCATCACCTTTTCTATCACCTAATCCATTGCAACCAATATACATGCTTTTTCCTGACCTTTAGAAACTGTTTGTAATGTTTCTCTTCTGTTTGATATTAAGAATGTGTTTTTTATTTAATGTCTTGTATTAATAAAAGAAACTCCTTTTTGGGAGTTGCTGGCTCTCTTTTGTTACCATGTGTAAACCTGCAGCTTCTCTACCTGCCTCTAGGGGTCGACACTGAGTGCTGCACACATCCTGGGTCTTGCTGTGTTTCTTGTGAATCTCCACAAGTCCAGAGCCTTGTGTCCCCTGGTCCTGGGCGGCTCCACACCCTGCTCTGAGGCTCTGGCTGCAGCTCTGCCCTGCAGCACTGGCGCCGATATGAGCCTCTGCCTCAGGTAACAGGGAGCGGCCAAACCTAGAATGTTTGTCAAACAGCACAGTCCCACCTGGGAAGTAAATGTCAGCCAGAATTTTCAGTGTTCGGAACAGCATAGGGATAATCTCACGTTGCACTTTTTAATATAATGTATGATAAACATGTCTAAATATAATGAAATACAATTGTACTGCAACTAAAACACACAAAGGTGCATTAAATAGGGTGCTGACAGAATGGCGCTATAGGGGGATTAAGGGGCACCGTGCTGCCTTCACCATATCGTCAGGTGCAGCGTTCACCGCAGCAAATCCGACACTTTCTCTGTTGACAGGTTCTGTGTGGCTGCAACGTGCTATGCGGTGAGCCGAAGCGATTCGTCCACTGAGCGCGTACAGGATTACATTCCCAGCAGCCTGTGCAAGAAGGTGGTAAACTCTCAGCTCAAGTGTGTGTGTGTGTGTGTGTGTGTGTGTGTGTGTGTGTGTGTGTGTGTGAGAAACTTCTGTACACAGCCAAATTTGAGGAAATGCTGACATTGCCACTTGTACAAGTCTGCATTAACTATGCCCAGTGTTTTTAGTTTAGTAGATGACATCAGTGTAGTTTGGAATGAGGTGATCTGTGGGATGTCCAACCTCCCATGTCCATAACCTACAGAATCATCCAAGTGGTGTGTAAGAGCACAACACACCAGCAGTTGCAAAGAACACTGAGCCATGTATGGAGTCTGTTTCTCATGTATTGAAACTTCTTGCCGCTGTGTATCTGGACATTTCCAGCTGCTGTACCTGATCCCTAGGCTGCTGCGGAGCACAAGGGCAACACTGGCGGGTGGACCACTGCAGGGGGCAGGTGAGGGGGAGGAGGAGGCCAGGCACAGCTTGTGGAGTAACATCACAGACCCTTTGTCCTCCTGGAAGAGCTCTGTTCTGGCACTGTGGCGACAGCCTTGCTTCCTCGCCCTGCAGACACTGCCCAGCCACCAGGTGAGGATATCTTGTTCCCCTGGTCCACTTCTGTGTTAATTGCAGTACTGCAAATAATGAGTTATTATCTTGAGGTTCTTGTGATTTTTAAGCCTTTTGGTGTTTATCAGTTTAGTTTATTTTTGTTGTTGAATGAATAATGTATGTTTCACACAGAGGGGAACTGAGTTTAAATGCTGTGTGTGTGTGTGTGTGTGTGTGTGTGTGTGTGTGTGTGTGTGTGTGTGTGTGTGTGTGTGTGTGTGTGTGTGTGTGTTTTTAGCTCTCATTTGCAGAATGGCTGAAGGCTGAACTCAGGGTGCAGAAGAGCAGAGATATCCTGTCTGACCCAGAGAGGTAGACCAGAACACTACAACCATTCACTCTACTTCACACTCTCTTTTTACACCACACACTGTGATGTACACGCTGTGCTCCAGCAAAATGCAAGAAGGCTTTGGCTCCTTGTGGCATCTAACACAGATATTTTTGATAGAGTCAGACTTTGTTGTACTCAGGTAACCCTAGTAATAGTGTGTGTGTGTGTGTGTGTGTGTGTGTGTGTGTGTGTGTGTGTGTGTGTGTGTGTGTGTGTGTGTGTGTGTGTGTGTGTGTGTGTGTGTGTGCGCACCCCAGACAGGAGTACCAGCAGTGGGTGTGTCAGCAGCATTACTTGCCAATGCCAGTAGACCGAGGGGGCTGTGCTGGAGACATGAGGCAGGGCTGCAGCCTCATTTTCCGTGCTGTCATGGACTTCTCTACTTGGTCAGTAGCAAATATTCCTCACAAGTCAATCCGGTGCTTCGCAGGGGACCCCATTAATTATTAGTTAGTTTGCCTCCTCATTTGCACTGGATCAGGATTTCATGGTGGGCTCTGCAAATAACCACCTCTACTTTATCTTGTTCTAAACTTTCGCCATAGACCACACACTGCATCATTACTCACTGTAAGGAGTATGAAGCACACAAACCAATGCCTCTTGACAGTTTTGTCATGGTCTCTCATGCTCAGCTTGTCATCTGCTGTTTGTCCCCTGACTGCAGCACACAGACAAGGCAGGCGATCCAGTGCAGACCACCTGAAGGGGACACCTGTCTCTCAGACCTTGTGTCTAGACTGCAGGTAGGATTGGCTGGTGTGGCGGCACTGGTGTCTACCCAGCAGGAGCCATGTTCTCGTGTGCATGCACGCACTAATGATTGTGGTGCTATGTAAGGGGACGTTGGCTGTGTGTAGACGATGTCTTCATCCCGCAGGAGCTGGTGTATGAGCTGGAGCTGAGCAGTGCCTTCCTGAAGGAGGAGGAGGAGGACGAGAGGACCTTCATCTTTGATGTGATTTCTGAGAGGAGCCCTCTGGCTGTTGGCAGTGAGCTGGAGCTGCAGCAGGAGCAGGAAATGCACTCCTGGAGCAGGTAAGCAAACAGCCTCACTGACAGCCTTGAACCTGGAGCCTGGTTTCCTTAGATCCCTTCTCCTTTGCACACCAAAGTAGATACACAGCCAAACTCACTCCTGTTTGCTTACGTTGTACTGTGGACTGTCACCTGATCACTTGTAGAGATGGCCATTGAACACTTAGTGCAGCTATGTGTTTTTTTTTTTTTTTGTTTGTTTTTTTGTGAAAATGCGAAATGTAGGATAGCACATACAGCCTATGTTTGTCTACCAAGTTGGTAACATCTAAACCCCGACAAACAGCCCCGGTGTTCATAGCTTGTGTTGTTAGTCTCTGTTGCTGACTGATGACAAAGTCATCGCTCATGGTTGCAGGGGGAATCGGGGAACAATCGGCGGTCTGCTAGCATCTCCAGCCTTCACGTGAATGATCGCGTTTATTTACGACGACGGTGCATTTTCATTTTCAGTGTAACTGTAATACAAAATAAACTGTTAGTTTTATTGCAATTCAGAGTAAATACATCAAAGATTTTATCCAAAACCTAGCCTGCAAATAAATGCAGAGGCATCTGTGTTATTGAGCTTTTATTCACTAACTTTATGGGGAAAAGGTGACTTGGAATTCATAAACAAAATTAATTACAAACAGACCTCTGGTCAGCTGTGTCTGCAAGTTACGCAGCCACCGTGTCCCTCCACACACTCGCTGCCATGATCCAGCACCTCCACCGTCTGTGTGGGCAGTGAAAGTGTGTGTTTTGCAGGGTGCTGCTGGCTTTACCCCCAACGCTGTTGCTGTCAGTCAAGACCGTGGGGAACAAGAGGAGGCTGCACTTGAGCACATTTGCGCAGCACATCAACCAGAGACACGTGGGTAGTGGACCGCATCGCTCAAGCACACAAACCACACTTGCACAAGTGTCCAGCTGCACCACCGTGGCTTTAATGTACAGTTTAATGTTTTAGATACGTTTGTGTCTTTTCTCTCCCAGAGAAATGTCTGTGTTCCTGCAGGCCGGCTGCCCTACCAACTCACAGCACACTCTTTCAAGGTGAATAACACACACGGTTACATATATTCTTTCATATTCGAATCCAGTTGATAGTGATTTTTAAACACACACACACATCAGTTTAAATAAATGTTGTATGGATTGGAATGGCACTTTTTGTTACTGATTTTTGATTCACTTTTTTGTGGTTGAATATTTCAGTTTGTGTGATTTTACTTGAATGGTCTTTTAATTTGTGTGCCATTCAACACCACAGACAGGCCATGCTCTGTAGATTTGTGTTTTTGGCCGGGTAGTCAGGTAGGCCCTGCAGTTTTTGCTGCATGTGAGTTCTCCTTTGTCTTTTTCATTTAGGACAAACAGTAGAGATGCATAATGATATCGGGTTCACGTCGGCATCAGCTGATAACGTTTCATTTTATCGCCATCGGGGTGATGGTTGGATTTGACTGGCAGTTGAAAGCAATATTGGATGACGCAGTCACTGTGTTCCGGAAGACCACAACATCGAGGCAACATTGAGCTACGATGTAGAGATATCTGCCGCTTGGGAGTTTTTCAGAGTGAGAGTGACTGACTGGTGTTGCGAGCAAGAGACTGTGCGGTGCCGTCAAGGACAACGCACAGAATTTACTGCAAAAAGGCAGAGACGCACCCCGGTGATAGAAAAGCGATACGCTTCTAGAAAGAATTATTGTTAGGTAGTTTTATTCTTTGCCAATGTACCATTTCACTTGTTTTTCAGTTTTCATTATGTCAACTGCTACATTTTTTTTCCATCTAAAAGAAAGAGTGAAGTGTTATGTAGCATCTAAATCGGCAGCCTGTAGACCCTTCCCTATGTGAGGCTCAGGTAGTGGCCAGAAGCCACTTATTTTTAAAATGGTTTGATCTACGTTCAGCTGTCGTCCAGGCACACAGAGGCCCTTTTTTTTTTTTTTTTTTTTTGTTTTGTTTTTTTGACTCGTATTCGTGCAGCGTGCATCAGCGTTTCCAGACATGCAATTCTGAATGAAACCATTCCCCTGAAAACTCCTCATGTGTCCTCCGTTCCGTTTTGTTTTGTCTGTGTCGGCTCACAGCCCTGTCCCTCCTCCTGCAGGGAGTGCTCACAGTGAGCCTGCGCTGCGATCACCCTGGCCGGGCTGTGAACAAGCTTTTGTCCCGAATGCACCAGCAGTGCCCTCTGCTGCTCGTCTCTGCGGGGGTACGGCTCCCATGCCCACTTCCCCTCCCACATGTGCATTTTTCCCTTCTGCCCAGTAGCTCTCATGGGTTTTTTCCTCCAGCTGCACCTGTACCTGTGTTGGCATTTTCAGCATCTCTGCATCTGCAGGTCTATAGTCATAGTGAACAGAAGTGTGTGTTTGTGTGGGACTGGCAGGCCTGGTGGTCTCAGCTGAGTCCTGTGTTGGTGTCTCTGTGGACTCGCCTCACCGGGGGACCTCTGCCAGAGAGCCTGCAGTGTGTGGCCGACTGCTGCACCTGGGCCTGCAGGTACGTCACTGTGCTGCTTTCCAGGCTCTGTGTCTGGCTTCCTGTTTCCCTGCACCGAAGGTGTGTGTCTTTTGCTGAGGCAGCACAATGAAAGGGGAGGCGGTTCAGCCCCCTGCAGCCCAATCATTGCTGCTGGCTGCCTGTCTGCACCATGCGGGGAAGGAACAGGGGACACAGAGTGGCACCAGGGCAGCTTTGGAGCAGTTGCAGGAGCAGCAGAGCCTGGTAAGCTGTACCTGCACGTTTGCAAACGGTGTGTGGCTGTGATCTGCCAGTGGGGTCCTTGTGTTTTTTTTTTTTTTTTTTTTTTTTAAACATCTGCACGGTTTGGTTATTTGAGAAGTAAACTGGGGCATGCGTGTTGTTATGGGGAAGCTTTCTTTAGATTTTGGCTCCTTGGGTACACTGACCTTTTTGTGTAGAAATACTACTAGAGGTAGACGTTGCACTAAACTGCTGCTCTTTGTAGTTCCCAGTGTTCCTGCTCTTCTTCTGGGTTTCAGACCTTCTCTCCACTTGCCTGCACTTCCAGGTATGCCACCACCACACCACCACAAACACCGATATACTTCGGCTTGCCGTATGCTGCAGCATGTAACCTCTCCTTCTCCCTGCAACACGATAAACTCTTCCAGGAGGTCAAGGAAGCAGAGCTGGCCAGAAAACATTGTTTGGAGATTCTGGCACACCTTGGGGACACTGCTGACTGGCTGCTGCTCTTTCACCCACCTGGTGCAGGTATTGCCTTTGTGCGCCTGTTCAGGTATCATTCATCTCCTATGCAATTTTACTTCAATATTGTTGTCCCTGTTTCAAAAGAGCAGGGGTGGTACCAGACTCTGGCTGAGGTCACATCTGACAGGACCACCAGACTGATGCCCCTGGCCTTTTACAGGTGTGTCACAAATGCAGGTTATAGATGGGTCATCTGGTAACAGGATGACGTCTCATTGTGGATGCCAGCATTTCCACCCTTACTGTAGGGTACTTCCCTGTGCAACCTTTGACTCTTTCACCTCTGAATGTGGATGTGATGTCCCCACAGCCTGGTGCCCCATCTGGACACAAAGGTTTTGGGGAGGCTGTCAAAAGTCCCAGGATTCCTCCTCACTGCTCTGCATTCCTACTCTGCCCTGACCAAGCTCTTCCTGGATGGCCAGACTCTTTTACCCGATGCCTTCCCTAAACAGGTGAGTCATGTTGGTGCTTGGAGCACAGCAAAGTTCTGTTCGCTAGCATGCTTTGTGCATAAGTATGTTGCTGTCAAATCACTTTGTGTGTGTCTTCCTCAGGCTGACCCCCTGCTGGTCCTGCTGCAGGCAAAAGAGTTTCTCCTTAGGATGATCTCACTGAGCCCACAGACCCACTTCTCCCTGAACTATGGCAGCCAAGTGAGTGCCATGCTGTGTAGATTCAGCACTGAGCTCAGACTGTCACTCCGCTTGTGTGTGAAGAAGGCTGGCTGTGCACCTGCTGCGTTGCATTAATCCACGGATTGAAATATCAATAATTACATTTAAATACAGTGCATTTTAACCTGTAAAATAACTGCATCATCTGTATCTATTTTGGATTTTTGAAGAAAGCCAAAAATATTTGAATGATGCAAATAATGAGTTAATTTTCAGCCAAAAGTAGTACAAACAGCCCTGCAGGAAGAGGTGCTCAATGAAGGCAAGAACAGGGCTGCCTCACTGTTGTTCCTCCCACTGGGCTCCTGAAGTCTAAGTCACTGCCTCTTCCCTACCAGCTGCAGGAGGCCTGTGGAGACATAGACCCGGAGGTGAGCTCTGCTGTGTCCTCACGTCTGACCCATCTCCGTCCCCCGATGACGTCTGCGCAGAGCCAGGCTTCCTGTGAGCAAAGCCCTGCTGTATGAGCCTGCACCCCCACCTCAGGCCCACCCTGTTGTACAGTCAGGTTTGTGTGTATGTGTGTGTGTATATAGATAGTGTCCTCCTTCAGAGCAAAACCTGTGTGAAAACATTAAAAGTGTACAGCTGTGAAGACCTGGCGGTCCAGTTTGCTGTTTACCTATGAATGTTACACAGTGCTGTACAGGTGAAACCTGCTGCCATAGCACAGCTCTGAAGGAAGACAAATGAAGCGCGAGACACTGCTCCTCATATTGGCAGCTTCTAGTCAAATGTTTCTATGGAGATGGAACAGATTTGTTTTAAACGGTCAGTGGAGCAGTGTGCTGTGAGTGACTTGGGTGACCAGCACTCCTGTGGCAATAATGGTAACAAATGTACTTGTGGACTAGAAAATGCAGCACAATGCACTGCTCTGTTATCTGTAACCTGACTGCTGGTTACCAGCACGATCTCAGGTTCAGCAGGAGGCCCGAGTCGCCCTCGGCTCTTTCAGCAGCATGTGGACAGGCCACTTGCTGCGTGAGTGAAGCTGGAGTGACGCTTGTGATCGCCACTGTGTCCCTCGACTCGCACTCGTTCCATCTTGTGCAAAGAGAAGCACCCGTACGCCGCATTTTCCTCAGACCCACAACTTCATTTTTTTGTTCTTACAAGTGCTTAGTCACCACCTTCAGGTTGTACAAGAGCGCCCGCACAGTGACAATAAAAACATATTTACAATATTGTACACGAGTAGGAAAGTCTGCTGCAGATGTCCAGTCGTCAGGCTGACGCCCCCTCCTGCATGGCCGCATATTCTGGCACTTGGGAAGGGGCCCTGTTGGCATGCAGAGTCTCTGCGGTGGGGACCCACGTCCATCAGCTGGCGGCAGACTGCTGCACCTGTGGCTGGTTCCCTACTGTGGCCTGAGGACCCGCGTCAGGGCCGCCGCCGCCACCCCCCTGGGTGAGCGGGTGTACCATGGACATGTGGACGTTGAGGTTATGTG
The DNA here is from genome assembly GCA_018136845.1 of Heterotis niloticus. Classification (NCBI taxonomy): domain Eukaryota; kingdom Metazoa; phylum Chordata; class Actinopteri; order Osteoglossiformes; family Osteoglossidae; genus Heterotis; species Heterotis niloticus. The sequence continues at coordinate 25,447,890 of CM030903.1, forward strand.
CCTTTTCAAAGCGCTTCCCGCAGAGCTCACAGGCGAATTCCAGCTCGGCCTCCGCCTTGTGTTTTGTCATGTGGTACTTGAGAGAGGCGCGCTGACGGCACTGGAAGCCACACACCTCACACCTGCGCGCACACACAAAGAGCATCTTCAAGGAGCTACCAGAGGGCCGTTCACAATTGGCTTAGGTTTGTTGACCGAGCCACGAACTCCAAATTTGTACTACTAATCAACAATGAATAAAAATGAAGACTCACTGCAGCGGTTTTGCCCCTGAGTGACGCATCTGGTGGACTGAGAGGTGCTTCCTCTGCTTGAAGGTCTGTCCACACTGGTCACAGATGTAGTTCCTCACCTCTGAAAGGAGAGAAAGAAAGCTTTCAAAGCCAACAAACCTCTGTTTGTACCGAACCACCCAATCAAACAGCGAGCCCTTCATGCCCCTCACCTGTGTGGATGAGCTTGACATGGCGCTGAAGGTAGCGGTCGATCATGAAGACCTTGTTGCAGCCCGGGTGGGGGCAGGGCCGCTCCCGGACCTCCTCATGATGCTCCTTGATGTGCTTCTGCACCCAGCAGAAAAGATCGTGATCAGAACCTTGCACATACACAGCCCTAAGCAAGAACTCGTGACATAACAAGGTTTGGGGGCCAGGTCTGACCTTCATGCCGTCTGCACCGCGGTACACAGCCGTGCAGCCCTGGTGAGGGCACTTGTAGATGTTGGGCAGCTCCTCCCTGGAAAACAAGGAGGAACCATTCACTTCCCACATCCCCCTCTCCTGAGACCCAGTGCAGGTCCCCCTGAGGCCCCTGCAGGACACTACCTCTCAGACTTGATTTTCTTCTTCCAACCTGGTTTGGGACCCGGCTTCTTCCTCACTTTGGGCTCCAAGGGTCCCTCGGGCTCCCGGTTCATTTTCTTTGCCGGGACGATTCCGCTGAGCGCACAGAAGACAAGCAGAGGTCAAACCTGCCCCACTGCCAACCTCAGCACAGTGTTAGCTTGCCAAGCCAGAGATGTTTGCTAATGCTGTTGTGTGAAAGTTGCCTTCTCTCAACTCTAACCCCGACTGAAAGGCTCACCGCTTTCCTGGGTACGGCTCAAACAGCTCGTCCGATGAGCCACTCTTCCTCCTGTCCTCCTCGTCCTCACTGGAGAATTCCCTGTGAGCATTGGCATTGTAACGCATGAGGAAAGCAATCTTAACAGCGGCTGTGTCGAGTCAAGCAGCTGCAATGGATGCGGTCAGCACTGCTGTGCATTTAACGTAAAAGGTTTCCTATTTGTATGGAGAAAAGCTTGTTTGCGCCGCCACATCTTCTAGAACTGCTCATCTGCTTTCGGGTTCTTTCTTAGCTGCAGCTCACCTGTCAGACAGGTCGCTGTCCCCCACGCCATCCAGTGCCTCAGCCGTTTTGGGCGTAACCGTCTCCTCACTTTGCACCGCCCCCGGAGACGCTGTGGAGGGGGTTGGTTGAGAAAAGTGACAGTGTGCCTGGGCATATCTCACTCCAGTTCATTGCTCACTGTCTGGACAACATTCTGCAGCCACAGTAGACACACTTGGGCTATTATTATTGTTGCTACTTATCTGCTGCCTTTTTTCTTCCTGTGCTACAGCCAACTTGACAAACTACCTTCACCGGTGGCCAGTTTATTAGGTATGGCTAGCTAGTACCACATAGGGCACCGCACCTCATTCCAAATGACTGTTTGTCCGTGCTGACGTTACACACTTAGTTTCTAAAGACTTATGGCACAGCCACTCTGTTCCACAGATGCCCTTCTGGGTTGTGAAATGAGGACTTTGCAGGTCGCTGGAGTAAAAGGATCCTGTGGAGCTGCAAGGAGCCATTAGGCTGAGCGCTACCGAGATGCTGGAAGTGTGGGAAACAGCCAGCGCTGCCTAATAAAGTGGCCAGTGAGTGCGTCTCACCTTCCGTGGTGTCTGCTGTTGCCGTAGGATTCAGGGAAGGGCTCTGGGTTTGAGGAGCTGCAGCTGGGCTAGGTGGGGCCATGGGTGGGCCGGCGCCCGTGAGGACCACTCCGGGTTTGGGGGCTCCGCTCCCCCAGGACACTTCTTTCCGCTCTGGCCGGACCGCAGCGGGAGGCTCGTTCGGGCCGGGCCCAGAGTGCACGTGCGCTTCCACCACGTAGCTGTGTCCCTCCACGCAGCCCCACACAGCTTTCACCGCACCCTGGTAGCTGCCCTCCAACACCTTCTGCAACCCAGGGCAGGAGCTGCACCCACCTGCATGGTGGTGGGCCCAGGATACGAGGTTGTGGAGACACTGGGGTGAAGAGGTGATCAAGGAGGCTGGGGTGAAGAGGGTCAGAGAAGAAAATTCTGTCACTCCACGTGCAAATGGCACTTCTTTTATCACCACTCACTGATACTAGATGGACATAAATAAATTTTTAAAAAAGTACCTGACAGAGACCAGTCTTCTGCTGAGGGCGACCGCACAGCATCGCTCCTGGAAAGGCAGATAAGTTACATTTCCACGTACTCACCCGGCTGGCATTTTTCTCCACAGCAACATACAGCGTTCACCTATTTGCCCATTTACACCGCACCGACTGAGGCAGTCCAGTCGAACCCAAGGCCTTCAAGGAGAAGGAGGCAGCTGTGGCCACCATGCCACCCGCAGCATAAAACCCCGGGGAAATAGCAGGCTTCGACCCTCACCAGTCGCCGGGGGGCTCGCCGCTGCACGCAGACGGCGACAGGTTGACCCTCCGCAGGAAGTCGCGCAGGACGCCGTGGCAGCGGTAGAACTGAGCGTGGCAGCTCTTGCACACGAAGCCCGAGAGCAGCGGGTCGCGGCGCACGGGGACGCCCACCAGGCGCTGGAAGTCGGCGCAGAAGAGCGGCGGCTGCTGCGCGCCCGCATCGCCAAACGCGCTCCGGAGGCTCCGCGGGGAGAAGCGTCCATGACACAGGCGGCAGAAGGTGGTGGCCAGGCGGCCGGAGCCTGAGGACGAGGGCCGGGGAGAGTTAGGGCAGCAGCAGCTCACTCGGGCGTTAGTTACCTCGGCCGGTTCAACACGTGTGCGATCTGAGTAGAGAGCGCCCGCAGCCGCTCACCGGGGTGATGGGAGCCGTTCTCCGGAGCAGCGCCGTCCGTGCTCACGGCCGGCGGACCGCTCTGCACCGACGCAGCTCGGGCGCTTCTCTCGCCGCGCTCTCCCGGCTCACTCGCACTCTTGTCGGCGCTCGTTCTCGGTCTCCCCCGCCGGCCATTTCGGGGCTGGACGCATGGAGGTGGCGGAGACACGGCGGCGAGCCGCAAGCGCCTCTCCCGTCTCATGGTGGAGCCGCTGGAGGAGCAGGGGGGGTCGAACGGAGAGTCGGGTCCGGAGGGTCAGCAGCGTCTCATGTGGGAGGGCGGCTCGCAGCTTCACAAAGTTTACAAGTGGGCCCCCGAAGCGTGAGGTGGCTGCTGCCTCAACGTGGGCCGCATTTCTTCACCTGCGCCTCACCTTTTGACTTTAAGACGTTGCTCCGCAGCACAAAAATAACTGAATCCGAAATTTCGCCATTAACTGAGAGGAGTCCGACAGTAAACAAGTGGCTCCGGAAGTGGTCGCGGAAGGAAAATAACAGAGGAAACGGACCGCCGCCAAGAGACGAAGAGGTCGACACCGAGGTGTGGCCCTTATTTCTGCAGCGCCACCTACAGCGGCCCCGGAAAACTGCATCTTGTGCTGACTAACAGCCCTTACTATCGTTAGCGGAGCCTTATTTTTTGGCAAAAAGGAAGTAAATGATATGAAAGCCGCAGTGACGGCGCATCATTTAACTTGCCAGCGCAGTAAATCGTCGCACATCTCCAAAAGCAGTGCGCACACCCTACTGTACAGCTGCTGCGACCCGGCTCTGTTCTGCTCTTAAAGAGATATGATATGATTAGGCCCTGCACTACTTGTTTTAAATGAAACACACGCTCGTTTCAACGGTAAAAGCAACAAATGGCCGGAGCTGTAAAAGACTCCTTTTCCACACAAAAGCACTGAGATCTGAAACGTTTTGAAACGTTCTGATGCAGACCGCTGTGATCATTTCGCCGCTTCCAAGTTCCAGAAGAGCAGCAATCCTGCTGCGGTCATGATCGCTTAAACTCCACGGCGAGGAGACGCGTTAATGGCGGCTGCGGCAGCGCCTGACGGCGGCGTGAAGCCGCTGCAAAAAGCCATGAAACTGGCCAGTGTGGCCATACAGCTGGACGCAGGGAACAAACACGAGGTAAATGACAACCGTCACGACGCTGGCGTGTCTGTGTCCCTGTGCGCAGTGTTGGCACAGGACCTAACCAACAGAGCAGTGTCGGGACACAAGCAGGCGCTCGCGAGAACAAACATTTGTGGCCATCCACGTATTCCTATGTGATTCTTTTACATGAATTGTGCAAAGTGCTTTTGTCGCCGGAAACGGAAAATGTTAACGTGGTAGTGCTGTGAAGCTTGCGCTCATTTCATCAACGAGTTGCAGGAATTACCGGACAGCGGCCGGAAGTGACGTTTGTTTTGTTCGCCCAGGAGGCGAACCGCGAGTACTTGAGGAGCATAAACTACATTTCCCAGGCGCTGCTGGAAGATGCCTCCGCCCAACGTAAGATTCCGCAAACCCTTCTTATGTGTGTCTTTGTAAATTAGAGGACGCTGTGTTTTTGTCGTAACTGCTGAACTCTAGCACAACTGATGAATAAACAGCCACTGCTCATGCAAAACTCTCTTATTTCTGACCACACGAACGCGATGCGTTGGCCGCGTCATGTTGCCAACATCAGGCAGCGCGCCTTTGCTGCGCAGACCGCTCAAGCCATAAGCGAGGACTGCGCCTTGAGCAGGGCGGCCCGTTGGGTGTGCGTGGTTCTGCGGGCAGCATTTCTGTCAAAACAGGGAGCCGCTGACTGCCCAACATGTGGTACCCAGTTGCGGCAGCAAGGGTGCAGTAAGCGACCTGAAGTAACGGGGGCTTTAAGCTCTTAATGATTACATTTCATGGCCAAAATTCCACGTAGTGTTTATTTAAGGTGGAGATGAGCTGCTTTTTTCCCATCAAAATGCTTGAGATACACTCGATATTAAACATAATCCCTTGTGATACGAGTCTTCGACAATGACCCCGGCTGAGGTCAGCGGAGAGGACGCAACTTCCACACAGGCCGAGTCGGATTCCTAACCACGTTTGATCACGTGTCTGGGCTGACGTAGGCCGAGCTGCTTACACTGATTTACCCACCACGTAATTTTTATGAACGTCATTTAAGCCAAGTTCTTTGCTCAAAGGTACAACGGCAGGAGGTGGAACCTGGGTCGGAGGTAACTCTGCTACCTGCCCACTGACCATGAACCACAGCCTGCGTCACAAAAGCGCTGCTTCTTGTTTCAGCCTCACAGCCATTTCCACAGGTTCTTCCAGCTGTTTCATCCCACTTGCTACCAGGTGGTCATGGCAGCCCATCACTTTCTTCAGCTGAGTGTCTGGAACACATGGCCTTGTGTTAGATAACAGCTACAAAGTCGATCATTGACTGCTGAGCCTTAGCTGCTGTCGAGAGAAGCGTGCCTGTGAGTTACAAACGTAAGTTCCCTTATAGCCAATCCATGACACACAGGCTGTTCCTCTGAGTCACATCTCTCCAGATCTATGTTGCTACCCACATGACCACTGAAGTCTGCCAAAAAGATGGTGCCTGGGAGAGACACCCTCTCAACTTGCACATCTCCCATCTTCAGAAAAGCTCTGTTCTCTGCCCAGTTGTTTGATGCATAAACACACATAACCATCAAGAGTTTTCTGTGTTGAGTAAAGCCCATATTAAATGGGACAAACTTCAGCCCAACTGCACCCTGCCAGGGGCTAGCGAGTACATTTACCCCCCTGTACCCAGCCAGGGTCTGCCACTTCGGGCAAGTCCAGGATAGGAGAGATATCACCCCATAAATAAAATGAAATAAAGAGGACCTCAATTGGTAAGGTGGCTTGATTGGCACCCACCACTGGAACCTCAAAAGAAGTCTTTTTATGTTACTTGAATTCCTCCTTGTCTGGTACCCCCTGAACCCCGAGACTAAGCATGACTTAGCTACCAGCATTCTAGGGCACTCAAGCCCCTCTAGGACTATGAAAGTCTGAACTATGGAGAAGAGCTGTATGATTAACATGCGTCTTCAGGACAGAAGAATAAACGCTGGGGTTAAAAAAAAACATGGTTATCAGCTGACAGGTGGAAAGCGGAGTGTTTACAGATAAAGTCATGAAGGATTTATCAGTCTTGCTCTTATATTGACACGCCTGATGCTCTGAAAACAAGGCACAGCAGCTTCTCGGGGGAAAATGTTTGGTTGGACTTTTACCTTGCTGTGGGATGCATTTATGTTGGTAATGTTATGGTGTAGTTTTTCTGTGCATAGTTTGCTTGAATTAATCTGTTCATCGGTTATTTTAGCTAGAATACTCCATCCACCTATTATTGCTAACTACTTAATCCTGGTCAGAGTGGCTGTGGTCCAGAGCCTGCCCCAGTACCACTGAGCTCCAGGGAAAGAAACTACACCTTGAATGGGACACCAGTCCATTGCAGTGTGGCCAGTTAACCTGGAACTCATATTTGGACTATGGGAAGAAACCAGAGTACTTAGAGGGAACCCACACAGGCACTGCGAGAAGATGCAAACTCCCCAGAAACCCAGAGCCAAACAACCCAGGTGCTGCGAGGCAGCGGCTCTACTCGCTTCCTCTTACAAACGTATCCCGCTAATTGTTGCCAAACTCAGGCCAGTACACAGCACATCAGTTACTGTAATTCTCCAGGAAAATGTTTAAAAAGAACTGTGTCTTGCAGTCTAGCTGAAGTTGAAGGCAGCCAACTGTAAGGAATAAATTGATCAAAAACAATGCATGTTTTAGGTCTAAAAATTGTTCTCGATTTTTTTACATTAACAAACGTCAGACTTGCAACCTACAAACTGCATGTTTATGTACAAGGAGCCAGTGCAAGAAGCTCTTTGTTGTAATATGCTTAAAATATAAATAAATTCAAATTTTCCAAAATGGTTTCTCTGGTAAATGTTCAGTGTGGTCAACTGTATCAGACTGTCCTGTAATGAATCATTTGGGGTGAAACACTGGTTATTTTTAAAAGCTCCTGAGCTCATCAATTGCATTAACAGAAAACATTGATGATGAATTATGTCCGCCTACAAATAATTCACTTTACGCAGAGATTATTTGTCAGCGTTTTGTACCTGAACATGCTTAGCTGACTTGTGTTATGTCCCCGTGTGATCACTTTTGTTGTGATGTAATGATTCTTAATACAAACCTATTAATTTTCTTCTAAAATGTCACTTATTCTCTAGCCCCCACCATCTTATTTATTACCCTGTTTTATCTGCAATACATCTCTGGCTTTGTCAGTGGATCGTGCCGTGCGTGTTATACCCTACAGGATCAGAAATGGTGCCGGTGGAAGTGCACAAGATGTTGAGACTGGCCGAGCAGTGTCTGGAGAGGGCCAAATCCTTTGCAGGGAAGCGGGTGGACCACTCTCCTGCCGAGGCCTCCAGAGCCACCCCGTCGGCTGGCTCCGGCACCACTGTCAGCACTCCTCTGGACGGGACGGGTACGCATCAGTCTGTCCGGTGTACTGCAGCCCATTTTATCTGATAATCTGTTTTCAGAGTCACCTTTGAGAAAGGTACTCATCCTGAATTTTTCCAGTAAAAATCACTCAGCTGGATAAATGTTAACATCATTTTAAGTAACTTTACATTGTATGGAACATAGTTTCAGCTAAATTAATACATAACATAATCCTCTTACAGCTCCCCAAGGGGCTCCAACTGTAAGACGTGAGCCCCCCACGAGGCATCGCAGGGTTCCCTCTGAGGGTGGGGGGATTGCCTCTCCCTTCCTTCCCCCAGAAATCTTCCAGAAACTGCAGGCTGCACAAGAAACAAAGAAGTAAGATTCCCGCACACCGTACAAGATTTTGAACGTGCATTTAATCAATGTAACACTTCACATTTTAAATCGGGACGACATCAATAAATGTCAGTAACGTCTACAGGTTAATTGTCTGCTACCTGTTGAGAAATGCAAATCTCTTTCAATTCTTTATTGTACTTTATAAATTGTAAACATATGTAACGTATGCTCCCCTGACCATAAATGCATAACAAGAGGCTTTCAAAGAACAACCGGGAATGTGTACACAGAATATTGTAGCGGAGAGAACGCGGACTTAATGTCTTTCGACAGTCCACGTCAGCCGTAAAGCACAGGACGACTTCTGCATATAATTTGGTCCGACACTCTCGGCGTCGCTTCTGAAACATGCGAGCCGCCCGCAGCTGTACTGTTTTCTCTTAAATGATGTGGGGCTTGCACACTGGCATTATTTATTTTATAATACTGGCTCTGGTTTGAAACGGTTTACACAAGTCAATGACAAAAGCGTGACATTTGCTGTTTATTTGTAGCACCCTTCACTTTAACTTCGGAAGGTGTTTTACATTTGGTTTAATGAATCCCTCATATATACTTTTTTTGTTCCATAATATCGTCCTTCCATCCATTACTGGTAACCATTTTATTCTGGTGAGAAACAAAAGAGGATCACTTACTCACTGTTATTAACCCTTTGTCCAAGTCAGGGTCACATTTAATATTACTGTATTTTCACAAATATGAGAATTCATATTTGCTTTATAGGCAAGTACGAGCTACTAAAAAGATCTGAAGGTGAAGGACATGGTGAGATGCTATCAAAAAGATCACGAGAAGAGAAGATGTTTTTACAGTTCCAAGATATGCCTTACGATAGATTGGTTCACCATGTTTTATTTGACTTTGCTGTCCAGAAAGGACTTGTCATCTAAACTGCACTAAGCAGTATCTGTATGGAAGAAGGTTAATATGGCACTAAATATGATACTGAAGATCTAATGGCTGGCAGCTCTGCGATACTATGCTTATCTTATCACCACAAAAATGTAGTAAGAAGATGTTAACACCCCAGAACAATGAACCCAGTCAACAGGACAACAGACTGGGGGCGAAGGGTCATGAGACAACCCGGCCCACAGCATTCCCTTTCATTGTGAACGCGGAGGCTGCAGGCTCTGCCCGAGCACCGAGTAGTTTGCTTGCGCAAATTCCCCAGGTGGAAACCAGTTGTTGTCGCCGGCCGGTGTGACGCACACTGTTGATATTGGTCAACACGGCAAAATGTACGCGTTGGAGCCTGTACTCTTCAACGGTAACATCATCGACTAATGAATCACTTTAAAGATGTAAACACTTTCCATGTTTGACTTCGTATCTGCTCTCTTTCAACAATGAGTGCAGAATATTGCAGCAGCATTACTGCGGGTGATATTCACGTGCAGATCCATGTCTTTGCGAAAGGGAGCTGACCCCAATTGAGGAGGCCTCGCGCCTGAATCAGAAGTTAAGGGCAAACTTCGAGGTGCGTCTGGCACGACTGCCCCCCGGCCAGGCCACGCAGAAGACCTCCTTGGTGAGTCTGCAAGAGCTTCTGTCGCCGATATTGCCTTCGCTGTTGTGCGACTCTTGTCCCAAGTCTCCGTTGGTGGCGCGACACTCCGCCGGGGCCCGTTCACGTTAAAATGCCAAGCCGACGAGGGAGAAAGTCGCCTGGAAGGTTTATAAGCAACGCACCCCGCGCTCCACCACAGACTGCTGAGTGTTCGCGGAAGGCCGGGGTCCCGCACCCGTGTTTGTTTGGCGGGTTGAGGTTTTTAGGCTGCGCTCCGCGGGGTTCTCAGCCCAGTGGCGTTCTTGGCGCAAATATTTGCGAAACCGTTCGCGCTCGCCATTTGCTTACTGAGCTGCAAGCGCGCTTCGAGAAAACCCATTGGCCCCCCGCGCCGTTTCGCGCCCCCCCCTTTTTTTTGTTTGTTTGTTAGCTCCGCACGTGAGGCGCTCGCACTCTTCTGCGGGGCTGCGGGACGCGGAGGCTCCAAGTCGCGGCTCCAAAGCGCGCTTTTACGGAGGCCCGCGGAGCTCCGTAGCCGTCGAGTTTCCGCGGTCCGCCGAGGTAAGTAGCACCATTTTCCAGTGCCCGCTGTGGCTCTTTGAGGCCCGGCCATGGGCCAGTCGCTGGCGAGCGCCTTCTCTGCCTCTCAGATGCGACCGGTGTTCCCGCGGCGGCCGTCCGGAGCGGCGCACCTTCAGCTGTGCTGGCGGAGACTCAGAACCTTCTTCAAGGTACCAGCATCGCACCGCATCGTCCCGAAGCCCGGTCGGGCCCAAGTGTGCTCTGTTAAGACACGTGTTTTTCTATTCGTAACAGATTGCCACAACCTCTGAGGCAGAAAGTAGCGCTGCTTCACACAAAACGCCAGTGAACGCCGGCAGTTGCTTAGAAAACGTAGTACTAAGGCTCCTTCACACAAGTTGGTTCTTTGCCCCGTGACTGTGCAGGCCTCTCGGTAAGCCTAACTTAGGCCGTGAAGCACATTTTTGTTGCCGTTTCACCGACGTCGCAGCCGAGTAAACTTTACCGGGCGCGAACACTTGGTGTGGAAGCACGAGGCGGTCAACTGACCCCAGTTGACCCCAGCTGACCAGCGCTGCCGTCGGCGCACGGGGGTTCCGCGTGCGGTCGAGGTTAAAGGTCGCACGTGTCACGTGTCCCCTCTCAGGCACAGCGACGACAGCATACCTGCAGAAGTGCTGGGTGCTGAGTTCCGGTTCACCTGAAACACGTGTCTTTGGACTGTGGGAGGAAACTCGCACAGACCCGGAAGAGCGTGCAAACTCCACGGAGACTGAGCCGGATTGAAACCCACAGCCAAGCAGCCCAGGCTGTGCTGCCCTGAAATTGAGTTCGTGTTTGAACAACCAAATGCGCTTCTAAAGTCTCTGATTTGAAAGAAACGTAGAAGCACTTTGGTTTACAACATTGAATTTCATATGAAGTATGGCCAGAAATAAAACTTTAGGGTTAAATGCCAATTTAATATTTTATGAGAAGTGGCGCAATGTTTCTTAGATCAGGGATTCACGGTGGCAGCTCTTGAACAGTTGAAATGATTCCAGACAAGTAGTAAAATGCGAATGCGCTTTTTCTAGTCTTAACACTGAAATACAGAACACAGTCGATTTTACATTTGAAAGGATTTCTGAAGAGTTTTAGACACGGTAAATAGTTTTTAATCGTAGTCCACATTGTAAGAGTATGGGCTTATTTCAAATGCTCCCAATTGTTTTTATTGTATTAGAACCCGTCCGTTATCAATGACTGTGGAAACAGGGCATGAGGCACAACCTGACGGGGAGCCATTGCGTTATTTCACAGATGTCGCAGGAAGCAAAAAAAAAAAAAAAGCCTTTTATGACAGAAAAACCTTTATGTACAGAACACACAGAATGGTAATTTTTGGGGCACATTGTATGAATTGACGGTCATATGGGAAACGTAGACACGATTATTATGGATAATAATTGTACAGTTTGTCGGACTTGCGCATCTCCGTTCGTTTACTGGACGCCAGCTGCTTCCCAGGCTTGGACGTGGGCAAGGCCCCACGGGTGAGCATAGTCACAAAAGGGCACTTAAATTGAATTGTTGTAATAAACCTGCGTTGCTAGACAAATGGATCACACACATTGCACTGCTCTGGATAAAATTATTAGCTAAGCAGCACATTCATAAAAATACCATGTAGCAAAATGCAGAAACAGCTTAGCAGTAAATATCTTCATTTGAGATGTATTTTCTGCTTTGACAAAAGAAGTGTTGGGGTGACGCAGCATGCACGGGACTGTGATGGGTACCTTTAATACAGCACAGCATGTATACTGTACAAAATAAAAGAAGGTGGGCTAATATGCTTGATACATAAATCAAGTTCAGGTCCTTCTACCGCAGGAAGTTTGTTCAGACTTCTAAGTTTCTCAGTCTCTTTTTGTATCAAGGCTAATTGTACAGTATTTGTCCAAAAAAAATGCAGTGCAAATGTTGAGAGTGGACTCATTTTCTAGTTTTTCTTACATTCTCTTCCCTCGATGGTACAAAAAACATCTTTCATTGATTTAGCCCATTAAACGGTTCAGATTTTTATTTTTTTTTTTTAAACCTTTGTGCTTAGTGTATCCTGGTCTCCGAGTGACCGGCAGTCACGAGTAGTTATAAGTAAATCCCCCTCCATATCAGACTGGCCATTTAATTCGTTTCTGTTTATAATGGGCTTGACTGGGAGTAAGTGGCCTTTTCCAGTCATAAAGAGCGCTGAGTAAGGGTTGCGTGTCCTCAGTAGAACTGGGCTTGCTACGCGGCCATTGATGTTGTATTGATCTTTTGACTCTTAATCAAATATTTGTCTGCTATACACTTAGGTCGAGAAGATGTTAACACCCCAGAACAATGAACCCAGTCAACAGGACAACAGACTGGGGGCGAAGGGTCATGAGACAAAAAGCATTTTTTGTGTATATCAAACGTGTCCGTTTTCTAGTATGAGCCACAGTAAACAATTGTCTTAAAGAAGGAACCATAAGAACAATTATTTTCAAACTAGTTTATCAAAAATGTGTTGGTTTCTAGGTCCTGTAGGCTACATTGCATGCCGCAAGGTTTGGCGGTAAAAAGGATGTTTGGTAATAATTTTGTTCATTGTAATTTTATTCCCATTAAGTTGTTTACACTGTAAAGAAACATTTTACATGCAGTTTTGTAAGACATAAAGGTGACTAAATCCATTTGAATTGTTTTTATGTCAACTTAACAATTTCTCCTTCTTTCTTACATTTAGACACTGTCCCTTCAGAGGCAAATGATGGAAAATCTTATCGTTGCCAAGGCCAGACAGGATGCGGTATCCTTTGTCTCAGTGTATGGTATGTGGGGACCTCTTCCCAGTGAATGTCTCCCACATGCCTTAGGTGAAAATTTTGCTGTTGTCAGTAGAAGGCTCTCCAGGAGTTATATGTGTAAGACAGCATGACAAAATGTGATTTGTTAATGTGATGTACACATTTATTTATTTTATCTTTTTGTTTGATCGCTGTTTGAATGGGAACCAGTCTCAGTGTCGGAGAAAAATTCTGCAATTTGGAAATCCATTCATCCTGAAGTTCTTGAAGCATCCCAAGCAATCAAAGTTTTATAGTTTATGAGCTTGAACAATAGTTGCATCAGGGAATGTGAGTGACATTTTTTGGGAATTGATGGTTTCCTTAGCATGTGTAGCTCCACAGGAAGATGGAGGAGAGGAGACTGAGGCTGCAAGAAGAAGCCAACAGGTATGACCTTATAACTTAGGAATCATATGTCCTTACCCAGCACACGTTTGAGTACAATAAGGCCTAGGTGGGCTTATTCAGAAATCACTTTGATTGGAGTGGACCCAGGGGCACATGCAGGTTATGGTGAATATTATTTGAGCCGATGCTGGTGCACCTTCATCTTTCTGGGTTAAAGTGGTCCCAGATGAGCCAGCACTGCATCTTTGCATCCTGGGGTCTACCATTTGAAAGGCACTTGCACAGAAGGGTCAGTTGAATCCTAGACATGACCGAAATACCACCAAACTTTTGTATAGAATTGCAGCTTATGCACTTGAGCTGTACCTTAGAAGGCATTTTGTTCTGAGACTATTTTACTGCACTGCGATATGATACTGCCATTTTGTTCCCAGGCGGTTTGCATCTTCCGGGGCAGCCACTCCAGAGGAACAGGAGCAACGTGTCCTTTATGCCAGCATTCTGGAGTATGAACAGGACCATGTGAGTCCTTCCTTTAGAGGTTCAGCAGGATCCCTGCACTCTTTCCTTGTTGTTTGACTTGCCGGTGCATATGAAATGCTTGTCTATATTTCTGCTACATTGATTTCTGAATATGTCTGAGGTAATCTGTGAAACAGTTAACTAATGTTAGCAATATTTGTTATTTAACCCACTAAGTTGTCATTTTTAGTAACTATCAATAAACTATAAGGATATAAATAGGTCTGCCAAAGTAGCTCCACTGCTCACATAACGCTGGGTCAACTGAATATGGGCAAACTCTTTGATTGTGTGATCTGACAGGATTGGCCAAAGCTCTGGAAGGCCAGGCTGAAGAAGAATCCTAATGACATGAGCCAGGTGTCAGGCTTAGTCTCCCACCTGCTCAGGTACATCTAATGTGATAGCAGTCCAATAGGTGTTTCATTCGTGATGTATTTTTCACAAGGCACACAAGTATGCCTGATTAAGACAGTAAATGTTTCAGTATGCTAACAGTTCACAGAAAATATTTTGTATAACGCTGTGTACACTGCGCTGTTTTGGTCAGTCACGGTGTGTACCAGAGCAGTTATTTTCTGTGTGTGTGTGTGTGTGTGTGTGTGTGTGTGTGTATCGAAGTGCTGGAGTTCTGCTGTAACCTGGTTCTCTGTCTGTCCCAGTTGCCCAGAGCACCCAATTGTAAAACTGCTGAAGAATCTACAGTACAGGATATATGATCGGCTGTACCCATTAGTGAGCCGCTACCCTGTTGCTGAATTCCCTCTGCCCATGAAATCATCTCTGAGTGCACATAACCTGCAGAGTGAATCGTACAGCTTTCCACCAGCCACTGCAGCCCAGTCACGGGCAGACCATACGCACAGCCTCTCCACATCTCTTTCCCCTTATCATGACCACAACGCCAACCGAGAAGAGGGCCCGCATAGCGAGGTGCCCACCCTCGGCAGGGAGGACTCCTTTGAGGACCTGGAACAGTTCATAAACCTGCTGGACCTGAGCCCCAGGTGTGACCCCAAGCAGGAGGTGGAGTCCTACATCCTGGATCTAGAGGAGCGTGCTCTGAAGGACCACCTAGCAGCAATCGTCAAGGACATCCACAATGCCATTGGTGTGTATGCATGTGTGTGTACGTGTACATGGAGTGACACCGAGGACCGTCTAACATGGCAGTTGTATTGCAGACCGACTCTCCTCTCTATGCCTGCTGTCCTTTGAGGGCCTCAACACAGCTGTCGCCAAAGACCAGTGTGTGGCAAGACTTGAGGAGGCCTTTTTCCCTCCACTGTGGAGCCCCCTGCTGGCACTTTTCAGGTACAGTCATCTGCACTCAGGTGCGAGGCTGCACAGTGCTGCCACTCAGAACCATACATTGAGGTAGCAGAATGTCAGTGTACTTGCCATACAATATACACTACTCCACTACTCCCATAGCTGGCAATGTCCAGCATGAGTAACACACCTGTAATATCTGTGTACGTGACTAAAACTTGTCATTAATGTACTTCAGATCATTTTAGAAATTAAGGTAAATTTGCCAGAAGACTACATCTGTGTTGAATCATTTTAATTTATTTTCAGTTTTTTTTGTTTTTTTTTTTAAAGTAGGACCAACAATCGAGTTTTATTTTGATCATTTCTAATTATCAACTCAGAGTTAAAGCTGGACCTTTTGCAGCTGTTTGGTGCTGTCATTCTGTGAGATGTTGGTTTCTTTCTCTGTCTGCATGTGTCACCCTTTTTTTTTTTTTTTTTTTTTAAAAGTCCATAATTTTGTTCCCTTGTCCTTATGCCTCGTGCTTCAGGAAAGTTCAAAGGGAAAGAGAGCTGTCCTTTGAGATGAGCGTGAGATTGTTCAGAAACGCCACACCCAGCGACATTGGTGTCGCTTCAAAGCTGTTCCCCAAAGAGACCTCAGTGCATGGTTGCTACCCATACCAGTCGGCGGTGATGGAGCTGCAGCTTATTAGCAAGGAACTATGTCCTCAGAGGAAGCTGGACTGCATTGGTGAGCTGGGCATCAAATGCTGTCTGATTGGTCATATTGAGCAAGTCTCTACAGCTCTTAGTCTCACAGTCACCATAACAGCAGTGCTGTTTGCTGGTCTCAGTTTCCACAAGCTACTGCTACAAGTAATTGCAGACTGTGATGCAATAACTGAGTCATAGCTGGGGCAGGAATGAGATCTGGCCCCCACTTGTTAATACACATTTAAATTGGTTGCCCCTGTTGTGTGTATGTACATTTACAGTTATTAATTTAACAGAAGCTTTTCTTCAAAAGTGACCTTAAAAATGTAGTATTTAGCAGGTACCTTCATCCAAGGCGACTTATAAAGTGTGATACACTAAACTTCCTACAATAATACATCTATCTGTACAGCAGAGTACTGTAATACACACACACACACACACAATGGTCCATTTTAATCACTAGCTAACCTAAAGCATCTATGGTCTGTGGGAG
Organism: Heterotis niloticus; assembly: GCA_018136845.1. Lineage (NCBI taxonomy): Eukaryota > Metazoa > Chordata > Actinopteri > Osteoglossiformes > Osteoglossidae > Heterotis > Heterotis niloticus. Next base: position 25,464,120 of record CM030903.1, read on the forward strand.
GAAACCCATACAAGCACAAATGCAAACTCCACACAAACTTTGCAGAGATCAAACCTCAGTCCACTCATACTGTTCAGGTGCTGTGAGACAAAAGCACTATCCACTTCGTGTTTGTATGTCTTTGTTTATTGTGTCCATAGGTTTCTTGATATGTGTGTCACCCCTGCAGTAACGGTGCTCCTCTCATCAAAGATCAAAAGAATTTGTCACATACATGGTTACCAAGTATACGATGTAGTGAAATGTGCCCTGATCATTGTGTATGATGTTACAGTACGGACACTACGGCTCATCTGTGCATGTGCTGAGGAGTACCGCAGCTTCCAAGAACCGGAGTCCCCACCTAAAACAGCTGCCATGTGAGTCCCAGCGGCCTCAGCCTCGACCCAAAACCGCATACACGCGTGCACGCACTTTTTGTCTTTTGCTTAGCGTGCTTGCAGCTATCCAGCCATACATATTGTACCCCAAAACATACCAACGTGCATGTCACCTTCTGGCTACTTGTTGGGGTAGTAAGACAGGTTTGGCTGACCTCAGATGGCCTCCATTAAGGCGGAGGAGCAGTCCTGTCTGTGGTCTCCATGTGTCAGAGCAAATTAGGCTTACATCTAGCAAGGCGCAGCAGGGGTCCTGCCCCCCACCCCCTACTGTTGGCCCACGCAGCCTAGCTGTCAGGACAGATCGCTTCAGTTGCAGCCATGCTCTCCTGAGACTGCAGGGGGTGGAATTGCTCCTGGGAGGACTCCCGACAGATAAAGGAGAGGAGCAGGAGAATGGTTGTCTACCTGATTTGGTTTTTTGGGGTTGTATGCTCGTTTAAGAAAGAAGCTAGACGCTCTAGCGAAGGAAATAGAATCCGGCACAGCAGCAAATGCAGACATGATGGGACTGATGGGAGTGGAATAGGCAGGTGATGAAGGTCTGCAGTGCGAAATCTGAGATGTGCAACACGAACACCGAGGTGGATTTAGAGGGTTTAACGTGCTGACAATCTAGGGTGTTGGCAGGAAATGGAAGGGAGTGGTGACCAACATTAGGATCAGTTAGGAATGAAAATGTGAGTGTGGAATTGATGACGGTCAGTTTCACCCAAAGAGGCTCCACATAGGATGAGATAGCACAGTAGACCTCTCCTGCCTTATGTCTCATATATTGCAGGTTTCTTACATCTGCATCACTTATAGAAGCTCTGGCACTGTTTTTTGTACGATTACTATGTACGCTGAGATCAATATTGTGCTTTGTTGGGTAGTGACCCAACTACTAGCTATTAAACATCATACAAACACAGTACCCCAACCTTCTGTTACTGTTGATGCTTATTCAGGTGACTATCTTTTTATCCTAAGAGTGGACAAGTTTATAGTTTTTTTTTTTTTTTTTTTTTTTTTTTTTTTTTTAATTTTTTTATTAGAGCAACTCCCTTTGATTTGTCCATTTTATTACTGCTTGTTAATTTTTACTGAACAAATTGAGGGGCAAGCCCTTTGATGAAGGGTACTGAAGCAAGATTGGGACACAGGTCCCTGGCTTGTGAGGTGGTGATTCCACACAAAACGCTTCCCCATTCACGTGCGCATACGGCTGGTTTTCCTGCCCGTGGTGTTCGGAGGACTTTAAGCGCACACTTGTCCTTACCTCTGAATGTCATGTGTAACTTCTAAGAGTAAGTCATCTATGTATCTGTACAGCTTTGTGAGTGTGTATGTGTGTATTATGTTCCCTGGAATTGATATTGTGGTTTCACTCGGCCCATTTCCTGTCTCCAACACACAGACGAGAGGGTTCCTTCTCCTATTCACTGCCTTAACCCAGTTTCTCTCTTTGTGCTCTCCTGCTGAGTGGAAATCCTTTGTCTTCCCCATGATCTTTGTGTCTGAGCTGATACCCCTCTGGCCCCTGCCCTTTGCCCTGCTGTCATATTTTGCCCCGCTGGGCTCTGTCTCTCTTAATCCAATTAAGAGAGACTTTGTAGGCGCCCTGAATAACTGTATGCTTGTGCTAAGCAGATCTGACTTTGAATATTTATAGATGGTTACTTTTTGGCATTGACGTGATTCAAAACCAATGATTTGTGGGCATTTTGGAAATGAGCAGCTACATCAGTGCAAGCTGAAATGGAAATGTGGGTTTTTCACTTTACACGCTCCCAGTTACAGCTGCAAATTCTTATTTTTCAACGGGATGGCCATGGTGTTTGGACTCCTTCCCCCCCACCACCACCACATTTCGTTCACTTTCACTCTTACACTTCTTCCATATTTATTAATTTATTCCACACTTCTAAGAGTCCATGGCTTGTCTCATTGAGTGTGCTCACCTCTACAGTAGATTTTTTTCACTGAACTGTGATGCTTAACTTTCAGAGGTTCTGTTATTCTGAGTTGCTGCATAGATCAAAATGGTCGCAGAGCTACTTCCCTCACTATGCCATTTGGTTAAGCTTTTTGAAATTGCATTTGTCTCTTGGTTATTTGAGCTTGAGGGTTTAATGAATTTCATGTGTATTATTCATTATCTGCAAAGGTTTGGTTCTTATACCAGACATTTATGCTTGGTAATGACTTTCATACTAGCAGATGATGACATGTATTAACCTGTTAACTCTTTCCTTTGTCTGTCAGTGGAGCCGATGACCTGCTTCCTATCCTGTCGTACGTGGCGTTGCGCACCGAGCTGCCCCAGCTTGTGTCTGAGTGTGCTGCCCTGGAGGAGTTTATACATGAGGGGTACGTGGCTGTCATTCTTGACTGCATTTGTTCTTTCTCTGAGCCACGATTGTGGCAGATTTTGCTGTCGGTGGCACTGCTGCCACTGCTACCTAACTATCCCAGCCTACCGCTCTGTCCTGGCTGCGTCTCCTTGCGTGCCTCGAACAACCGCACCCCAGATGTATGTTTATCTCGAGGAAAAGCACCACTTTTTTACAGGCCAGTTAAACTGGCAGTGATAGTGGAATTTAGGACTTTGGGGTCTTTCCCACCCCTATAAAAATAAGAATAAAATTCTTGTCAGTGTTTATGCTACTTGGTGGTTTTGGAGAGGAGGAGGACAGGAGGGGCAGGGCTCAGGCTTGCTTTCCTCCCACAGCTCTTCCTTAGCTCCCTTTGTAAACATGCACTCGGTGACACAGATTTGGCTGCAGTTCCACGTCTTGCTTTGATTAGTCAGGGGGTCACCCAGAGGTCCACTTCCATGGTTCCTGCGAGTCACGCAGCAACAAAAAGATCCCCCCACACACCCCCACACAGGACACAGCCCTTCCCAAGTATGCAAGAACCCTATGACACCCTGCATTTTCCTCTCCCAGGTACCTCATTGGAGAGGAGGGCTACTGCTTGACCTCGCTGCAGAGTGCTCTGACCTACGTTGAGTCTCTGCACATTGAAGGAGCTTTGAGGCAGCAGGGCTCCACTTTCACCTGACTACCGAAGGTATGAACTGTCTCATGTTGCACAACACCGGTGCAGCCCTCTTTTTCCATGTTGCATAACGCTGCTGTATCACTTGAAGCTCCCTGCTGCCGTCTCACATGCCTAAAAACCTACACACGTGTGCACGCACACGCTTCTCAGTTCGTGCTTCTTTGAGGCTGGCAGATTGAAATAAATCTAAACACATCATACCAGTCGGGTTATTGTATGACATTCCGTTACATTGATGTTGCTGAGTCCTGCTCGTTGATGAAAGGAACAGCTTGTAAGGTCTTCAGCACTGTTTGGATCTCAGGAGGGGCCGGTGTAACTTGTTAACATTGAATCATTTCAGGGGAAAAAAAACAGTTTTAGGTCATTCTCTGGCCGTGTCGTTACATGAACGTTTGTTTGGACTTTGAAAGTACACATTCGGAGGGTTTCCATGGGAATAACGGAGAGCTCAGCCTAGAGACGCTAAGAGGTGGGAGTTTGCCAGGCAGGTGAAACGGGGCAGGGTTTTGTAGAACTTCAACACATGTCCTCAGGCAGGCTCAGGTTACTCCTCTGATCATCCTCCTCAATTTTTGCTGATTTCATTTTCTAAATGCAGTGACTAATGGATACCTCACTAACTCATAACTTACCTGTGTTATTAATCGCTTGTCCAAGTTGAATGTGGTGGTCAGGAAGCCTACCCTATGAGCATGGAACCTTACACCAAGTACTGTTATTCAGCTGTGTCATATGTATGCAGTGCGCTTTATTTCTTCTAGTGTTTTCTACTACTACACACCATCTTCATATTTTGTGCATTTGGTAAATAGAGCTGACGGTGTGTATCTGTATGTGATCCTGCAGATGCAGCTGTCCCCGCGGAGATGTAAAGCAGGCCTCCGGATTCTGCGACGTGGTTTTGGCAGGGTGACGCAGACACCCGAGACACCACTACGCGTTGGATCACCCCAGTTTCCGCTCCTTGCAAGCAGGGGGGTCTGCAGACACGCTTCACGTAGCGGAGGGCTAAGTGTGTTCCCCACACACCAGCGATTCAGCCTCCTTTGAAAGCCCAGGTCCCGCTCCCTGTGGTTACTTGTAAGACCAGTTGCTGCTAAATCTCTTGTGACGGCGGTGGTTTGGCATGCTGGGCTCTCGTTGCCTGGGACACCCCTGCACTGCTGTCATCAGCTTTCCCAGTGCGGCTCCTGCACGGCTGGGCCAGGTCACCGTCTAAGGCCTCGTCACCCTGTTGTAGAGGGCAGAGTCACCCTCGTACTTCTCAGTTTTGTATTGCTTTTATTTATATTAAAATGAAACTTGGGAATTCAGCTGATTGAGTAGAATAACCGATCTAAGACACCTCCTATTGTTGTTCCTCACCTGGGAAACCCTGATTTCAGACGTCTGTCCCCTCCCCTTTTTTCCTTTCTAACAGGACTTATATGTCCACATTTAAAGAGCTTTAACATGAGTAGAATTGTTTTCAGAAATAAATGGCCAGTGTAGTTATCGGTCTTACTGTTGTTTTTAACATCACTTCTGATACTGTCTGTGCCACTGACTACAATATACGCTGAGGCAAAAGAAAGGAAAGGTTTATGCTAGAGTATGTATTTATTAATATGCCAGTTAATGAGTTTTGTAAAACTAAATGGGTCTTTCATGTTGTAAATCTGTTTCATGCTTGTATATATATGAAGAACAAATCAGGTGAATGTTTTACTATAAGTTAAATGCTGCATTTTTGCACAATAGGGCCAATATCCATTGAACAGGTTTTCTCTGATTGATGTATATGAGAGTTCTGAATGTTGTTTGAGGAAGCAAGAATGTTTTAAGTGCGAAAGAAATGTTTTTTTTTTTTTTTTTTGTACCTTACCACAAAGTGCTGCGTTCCAGCAGTTGATTGCAAAGAGGAGCTGAGTACCACACTGGCCCACTTTGCACTGTGTGCAAACAGTACCTATAGGCTCATAACCCGGTTTTGTCCAGGTATCACCATTGCTCGTACCCGTGTCATCTTCCTGCCGCACACTTTGGTGAATGCAGTTTGATCCGGGATGTCACTGACACATTCTAGATGTAAAACCCCCCCCCCCCCCACACACACACACCTCAATGCAGTGTCTCTGCAGAAGGACAGTGAACTGCTTTAGCCCATTAAAAATTCACCAGACACACCGAGGGATGTCTTGGAAAATGATCTCGAGTATGTTTTTGGCAAAAGAGTTGAATTATACGTACGGGTCTCAGCATTTTTGTTTTATTACACTTAAAAAAAAAAAAAAAAAAAAAGTTAATAAATGATTAGTCAAGATATTGTGAAAAGAAATGGGGTAGAAAAGTGATGATGATGTACTTTTTTCCAGGACAGCCCTCTTTACAAGTGTGCACAGATGACACTGACTCACTAAAATGTATTGACACTAAAAGTCAAGATTATTTCAGGCAGCCTCATATTTATGCTGCTCTTTTTTTCCCCAGGCTGAACCTGTATTAATAGAATTAATTATCGTGGCTTTAGTAATGAAAGCCGTACTGTACATCAGGATTATTATTATTATTTTTTAAGCGGCATACAGTGGGCGGAACACTGAGTGTACAGGCACATTTGGGTATAATCTGTGTCGCAATGAGCAGTTGTGCTGGTGACAGGGAAGAGCTACGGCGTGCAGAGTCACACTTGGCTTGCCTGCCAAAATTTCACTGCATTCTGCACGTGCAGATGAACTGCTTGATTGTATTCTTTAATGCAGCAACTTTTTGTTTTTTATTATTATTTTTTACTTGGTATTTAAATGCATTTTATTTGCTCTGACATGTATCAGTTGTTGAAAGTATTGCCTTGTCTCTTAATGAAATGTGTGTTCTTGACCGCTGTGCTTCAGCTTGTTTCTCGAGCCTTTTAGGAAAAATGTACAGTATTGTGAGTGTAAGAGATGATTACGAAGCGTGGAAGAAGGGGAAGTGATGCAAACTGGTTCTCCGTGCCCGGTAGCGCGAAAGCAGAGCCCGGGTTTGGTGCGTCTCCGGTCGACGTGAACGTGCTGCGAAAAGAACTGAGCTTCCGTCGGCTTGCAGCCGAAGCGATTTGTGTTTTAACTGGAATGTCAGTCTCCTTTGCCGTCGAGGAGGGATGGGGATTTAATAATAAACAATAAATGGAAAAGATTGTCATGCACATGACTGCCTGTGTCCTCACCCCTCTGCTGTCCCAATTTGTTTCAGGCATTGCGTTCACACGTTGGCCAGGGCTACAGGCCTCCTGCCTTGGACCAAGCGGGAGTACCAGAGCTAGGAAGACGGTCGCTTAACGGGTGCTGCTGAAGGCAGCAGAGCGCTTACAAAGGATTTATGGCCAAGGAGCTGTAGCTGTTAGTCCACAGGAAGCCTCCTTTCCCCTCTCCTGCGGAGGCCTTTTGTGTTTTTGCCACTCTGCCGTTGCATGTGCTCCTTCGAATATCTTACAGTCCACTTCATGAACTAATTGCACGTCTTTTATATTGTAGACATAGAAGCGCCGCTGAGATTTGCGCCGGTTCCGTCATCGGGGTCCCGCGGCTCCGACGCCACGTCCTCGGCTGGCGACTTTACAGAGGGCGGAGGCGGCAACGGCGATTGGATTTATTTATTTTTGTGGTATTCTTGCAGTTTGCATCCAAACCAGAGTTTATGGCCCTGCTTCCCAGCTGCGTTTTGCACACAATGCTCTGTGTGGCAGCGAGGGCTCGTGGGCAGACCAGACGCTCGGCCCCACACGCTCTAGTCAAAGGTTGGCCTGTGCGTGTGGAGACGGGTGACGTGAGAAGAGCTGCTTGAACCTTTGAATGTTTTAACTACGACCGGGTTTCCAGGGTGTGCGTGCGTGCGTGCGCGTGCCAGCGTCACAATGGCTCCCGAAAGAATGCATCTTTTGGCCGAAAGGCCGCCGTACCACCTATTGTTAGCTTTTGTCTGCTCTCCCTTCTCACGCTGTACGTTTCCTCCTCAGGCCAGGCTGCATGAAACCACCCCAGCTGCGGGGGTCAGGCTCATGGCCCGCTGCCGTCCGTCTGGCCGCTGCTGTGGGGCACTTGGGCGCGTTTGTGAGCGCTGCTTGGTGAGCTCCCTGCTCGTTCGAACGCAAGAAAAAAGGTACGGTTGCAGAGGACGCGCGTGTTCGTTTCCCGTTCATCTGCGTTTCAAAGGGGAACGACATTCGTTTTGTGGCACGAACGCCGTCATTCCGGCTGGCACTTTGTATTCTGTGCCCCCCACGGAGCGCGGAGATGAAACCCTCGCAAACGGTTCAAACGAAACGAAGCCAGCGTGGCACCTGCGTCGCCCGTTCTTTTCTCGGCCTTCTTCTGCCTCTCGGTCACTTGTGCAGTAGAGCGATGGCATTTGCCCGGCCGCTCCCCGGAGCCCGGCTCGGCGCTCGCAGCCGCGTTTCCGTGTCCCGAGAGCCAGCGTGGTAAAATGACAGCTGCAATTATAAAGAAGCATTCTTGTTTCGTTTTCCAGCCCAAGCAAAATGTTGCCCAGCTGCGTAAGAAAGTAGCTTAACTTCGAGTTGGTTGTACGCAAGCCCCCAGGTGACAGCCATCACCCCATGCCGTCAATGTTGCTGGCTCCTTGCATGATAAATGCGTGGCCCACGCAGCCAAACATGTACGAAAGTAACCGTAAAAATAAACAAAAGAAAAATATTTTCCCTTTCCCGTGTTCTCTGATGACTCCCCACCCCTCCCCAGCCTGCCTTGTTCATTCAGGGTTTCTGCTGTCCTCTGTAATTGGACCCAGAGCTGGAACAAAAGGGAGGGGGGGGGCAGCTTTTACTCACAGAGTCACGCTATGGTACAGAGCCCCCCCCCCCTCCCCCCAGCCCCGCGTGAGGTTCGGACATCAGCGTGAATTCTAATTTGTTTCCGTGGCTTCTCCAGGGGCCGTGTCCTGCACGCTTGCTACGGACGCGCTGGCTGTCAGTAACCACCTGTCCAAGTTCAGGGTCCTGGATTTGGCACCGGGCGCAAAGCTGGGCTGGACCCAACCCGGACGGGACCCCAGTCCACAGCACGATCGCTGCTGCAGGTGGAGGTAGGCGGTGCCGCTGAGGCAATGAAGAGTCGCACGCTGTGTCTCTCTTCACAAACACAATTTATTGAAATGGGTGGCACGCAAGCAACATCCTTCCCAACGAAGGCTGCTGGCTGTGGGGACGGAGGAGGTGCTTTCCCACTCGGTGTCCGGGTACCGGATTAGACGGGGCTCAGCTAGCAGCTACGGGGACGTGACTGTCGGATTTGAGCTGAATGCGTATTGCGTAAAAGGGAGCGAGGCAGAGGTGAGCAACAGCTGCTCCTAAGGCTGAAAAACTCAAGACGTTTGGTGCGTCGTCACCCAAAACCAGGAGAGGGACGCAATGGTGGACAGACGCGGCCCAAAGGGGCTTTCACGCACGATATTACTGCCCCACGATTAAATGCTGTTCGGAGTATTTATATTGCAGGACACGCGCATGCATATTCTTTATTCTCTTTTCTTGTGGCCATGTCTACTTGTGGTGGGATATTTATTCATTGAAATTCTAGTGGTCTTGTTTGCAGTAAAATGGTCTGCTGCAGGTTTGGCCAAATGAACAGAAAGGAGCTGTACCTTTCCGTGGCACAACGGAGGCGGTTGAATGTTGCCCACCAGGGTGAGGATGGCAGAAGCTGCATAGGGGTGTGCGCGCGCGCTGTCATTCAGGGAGGCCACGGAGGGGTCGGGTGGGGTGAGGTATTGTGGAGGGACACACGGGTTTGACCCTCACGCTGTTCTACTGGATGAAGGTCTTGAGGTCAGCTGGGCTGTTGATGCAGAACACTTTGTGAGACTCTGTTGTCCGTTCAACCAGCGCAGCCACTGCTTCCCCCAGATCCAGGTGGTTCAGGTACCCAGGAGCCATGCGCTCTGGGGGGGCCACACCTGTGTTGATCTTCAGCTAAGCGGGGAAAAGAAATGGAGAACTGCAGTTTGTGTGGAGCAGGAAGAAGCAGCTCTTTATACCACGGGGTTCTTTCACGCCACATCGCTATAGCAAAACACTAAAGTAAGAGGCCATGTTTAATTGCTGTGTGAGAGCCGTACCTGTAAGCTGACATCTCGCCCAACAAGACCCGACAAACAGCTCTGATTCACTAGAGCATAAATCAGTCATACATCGCAGGTGTTAACATGTCGCTCTAATTTATAGTGGTTGTTTTAAGATTACAACAGAGGCTTTCGTTGTGTTGCACTTAAATGAACCATTGTTGAACAAATGAACCGTCTAAAATTAAAATATAATCTACAGGTTCTGCGACTGTGATTCTCAAGAACCGGGGTTTGCTGCCCAGCACCCGGTCAGGTCAACGGCCCATGGATCAGAGACCAGGCGCTGGACCTGGGAGCGCTGCAGCAGACAAATGGCTCACCTGGTTGAGTCTGCAGGGCACCTCCGGGTACTCCTCCCGTAGGACCTGACAGAAGGCCAGCGCGCCGGCCGCACCCACGGTGAGGAACCCTGTGCCTGGCATCAGCACCTTGTCACCGGCACCCCCTGTGGAAAGCACACGTCCCACACGTGAGCACAGCCAGCGCGGCGCAAAGTAAGCAGATTTGCTTTGTTTCTGAACGGCAGCACTTTCTGAACGGCGAGCACGTCGCGTACAAACATGAGACGCACCGGGTAGTGTTTGTCAGTTAACGGTGATATTGTCCATAGATACGGCCACCGTTGAAAGACAGCGCCTCCCTCCTCTGGTCACTATTTTTGTATTTTATTACATTTCAGCAATGATTAAATTCACATATAGGTATTTCAATGCTCTGTTTGAGAGCGTATATTTGGGTGGACATTCGCTGTGTGCCGCTTACAGTCTGGCCCACTTGCACCAATTTACCCAGTTAGACACTAGGGTAATTTTTACTGGATTATTTCAGGGTAAGTACCATGATCAAGGGCACCACACCAGGAGGTGGGATTCAAACCGGTGCCCTTTGAGTGCAAAACCAGTGGCTCAAACTACGGTGCCCCTTGCTGTCCGCGCACAGCACGGGTGACCGACTGCCAGCTGAGCTTGGTTGGACCAGGCAAAGCGTGGGAGAGATGGAAGAAGGAAACCCCACCTGTTATGAACGTGTAGCTGCAGCTGGGGTTGTCTCTCACCAAGGGGAAGAAAGCCTTCCAGGACACAAAAGTGCTCAGTAGGAGGGCCTCGAGAACCTAGAGAAGCAAGTTGCGGTTAGAGGTGAGGTAAATGACAGTAAATGGCCGGGGTGCAGCCGTGCAGCGGCCGAGCTGCTAGCTGCAGTCTTGGCGGTTCAGCAGATGAGATGACCAGGGCGACAGACTCACCCAGAGCAATTCCTTGAGGTTCTGCATGTGGGGTGGCCCCCCCTGCCACCAGCTGAACCCCAGTGAGGACACCACGTCCGTCACCTTCCCCGCTGCCTTCAGGAGGGCCTTCTTTGCCTCTTCTGCCCCCTCCTCGGAGCCTAAGGGTGGAGCGGAGTTGGCGTAATCGGGCAAACGAAAAACGAACACGATTGGCCGCGGGCTCCGATCCGGACGGGGTTCTCACCGACGTCCCCTACCACGGCGATCAGGTTGTCCCGTGTAGACGGAGACACGAACGCCTTGAGCTGCTCCAGCCTGCTGCTGTCTCTGGAAATCACTGCGACCTTGAAGCCTGTACAGAATCATAATAATTCACAAATATCACCGCCATATTACAGCGCACATGTAGATGTCCATGGGTTGCTGTTCAGCTCCAGTTGTCTGGTACTGATGGGTGTCCCGGTGTGAACTGTCCTTCAGCTTAACGCCAACTGTAAATCACCCTGAAACACGAGCACGACGCAACAGAACCTGGCACTCTGGGTCGGGCCCAGTTTTAGAATCGGATTCTCCCAATTAAACAGTCGTCCGCACGTCGTCCGACTGACGCCGATGCCCAAGGTGCTGCTATTTTACCGCATTCGTCGCCGCTCTTGGTCAGCGTGCCGGCAGAGGCATCTGCTGGGCGCCCGGCAGGGTCGGTTAAGCTCATTGTGCGGTCAGCGGGGCCGCAGGGGGCAACTGTCCTGCATCTCTCGGGGCCGCCGCTCCGTTGTTTGCCACAGACTGGGTACAAGGTCACACGCACGGATGCAAAAGTTGCCACGGCAATGACACCAACAGGTTGGATGAAGCGCAGTTTAACACAGCTCCTTTGCTTAGACCTTAAGAGAGACTTTTAAATACAGCGAGAGATCATGCTTATTTTCTAATGGGACCTGAATGTAAATGGAAGTTGGACAAAGTCGGACGTTGCGTCCAGAGACCAAGGGTTTCAGTGCAAACCATTCCCAGCTCCTCTCGGTCGCAGGGCGTTTTCGTGGATGCTGACGGAGCTGCCTCTCCTGCGGTAACGGCCCTGGATGTCACCCTGTCAGCCAGAACGCGCGCTCCCAACAGGCTGCCGCATAAACATATTTAATACAGTTAAACGGCATTTCTGTACATTCAGCGTTAAGGACTTGTTGCCGTCGAAGTTTCATAGGTGCTGCCAACGGACCTGTCCTGGCGTGGTTGGCGCTACTTTATTCGTGTTCTCCTAGCCCGAATACAGCAAAACTGCAAAACTGCAGCGAGCGTGAACTGAGGCGCAGCACAACTCCAGCGAAGCCTCGTCAGAAATGAAATGGCTGCCCTGCCGGCGCGCCTTACCTCTGTCGAGCAGCGCCTTGACGACGCCGCGGCCGACCAGCCCCCCCCCGCCGAGCGCGAGCACCACTCGCTCCGAATTCGCCATGCGTGCACGAGCTGCGGCCGGCGCGCGCGCAATTTTAAACCAGACCGCGGACGCCCCGCCCCCGGCCCCGCCCCCGACTCCGCCCCCGGGCAGCGGCGGCGGCAGCAGAGGAGGTCCAGTACTGCAAGCGCCACGCCTTGTTCGCCACTGGTACCGGTAAGCTGGCCTTCGGTTCCGTGCGCGAACCACACCCGAAGCAGTACGGGACGTGTTCGGCAGCTCCGTGCGGTACAGGCGACCACAGAGGAGCTCTTCCGTCACGGTGCTGGACAAGTGTCGCTCCGAACCCCCGCAGATGGAGGGATGGCTTTTGCCACTTTTCCGGCTGTGAACGCGGCCGCCCAGCTTGGAACGAACGCGCTTACCAAGCCGGAGTAACATTTAAACCTGCAGCTCTGTTCCGGGCGCCGTAAAACAAGCAGCGAGACAACAGTAGGGTCGTGGGGGGGACATGTGTTCGGAACCTTGTTTACCTTCAGCTGCTCAGTGTCGCCCCCCTCCGCTCAACTACGCATCTGCGACGCCGAATTTTACGGCGCCCGTTCCCACGATCTCGTCGTTTCTCGTCAGTTTGACTTCCTAGAACTGATTTGCTTGTTGTACAGTTGCCTTTCGTAAATTATTGGCAAAGAAAGGGGATTCAGAACAAGGATTTTGTCCAAAAAAAAAAAAATTCCCATCAGCCAGTTTGTCAACTTTTCCCAAGCGGACCGGCATAACTCGACGCTGATCGTTTTAACTGGCAAAGAACGCAGAGAAATTCATCCCAGATCAGCTGACCATAAATACATTGATGCACGCAGCGTGCGCTGTATTATTTATTCTTCGTTCCCAACTAAAAGCACGGCAGCGAGCGACAGGCCTCAGAACTCCTCTGTACGCAAACGCTCGGAAAGCAGCTTCACTCTGCCGTGATGTCCACCGTTTACCTGAACGACGGCCGTTACCGTGACAAATTGAGCGATAAGGAAGAAAATGAAAAACACGACATCGCCAACGGCCAAGGCAAACGCACAGTTGCTGTGTGATGGTGTCTGGCCGTTGAGCCGTGCCTCTCCTTGGTAACAGTTTGGTAAACAGTGAAATCCATGCTGGCACGGGGAGAACGTGCTGGTGGCGAGCCCCGTAGAACCAGGCCGCTGCACACCGTCACCGCTTCTGGTGCCGGCCCGGGGGAGGCCATCTAAAAACTGGGTTCGCTCCCGAACCGCACCGGTTCCAGCAGTCAACTTCAGAGCCACATCTGCAGCTTGTTCTGCAGGAGCTCAGCTCAGCCTGAACCCCCTCGGATTCTCATCTGCTTCCGTTTCTGCCGGAACTTTCCATGCTATGCGAGCCACATATCTGTAGACGAAGGGGCATTTTTATTGTGTGCTTGTTTTTAAAACTCAACGCATATTTTTCATTTTAAATTGTATCTGCGCACGAGAATGCGGTTGTGTGGAAAATTTGTTTTACGCTCCTTTAGGAAATTTCATTACTGCCATAAAAACAGAATGTTTTGTGAACCACGGGACGCTAAATCAGACAAACAGATCAAATCAGATCAGTGCGGCTCTGCTTGCGAGCCGGTCCAGAGGCTACGGGAAATGTGTGCGAGTCACGCAATATGGGGTTCCGCAGACACGCAGCAATATCCAGACGTCCCCCGAGCTGCTTCTATGTTGGGGGAACAAGTTTCCTTGCTCCTTCAGAAGTCACGACAAATGAGGGAATCACGCAGCAGTTCAGGTTTACAGGAAGTCATTTAATAGCACATACAGTCCAGCAGTCCATGGCAAATAAATAATTCTGCAGAAACGCTGAGCCATAGGAGCTGTCCCTGTACTGTACTTGGTTCTGCTGCCCTCAATGCTCGCTGTAGAGTGCAGAACCAGCCCTGCTGTACCTGGCTGTACTCTGTCCGGTGAATCGCTGTCACGTGCACGCTGGCCGGGCGCGTCAGCGACTGTCGGTCCTCCGTCAGTCATTGTGTTCGGCCCAGCGTACGTTGGAGAAGGTGCGGCTGTCCATGCGGTCAATGTACAGGATGCCGTCCAGGTGATCCATCTCGTGCTGCAGGATTCGCGCCGGCCAGCCGCTCGCCTGCCAAGTCACCGGCTCCGCCTTCTCGTTCAGTCCTGGGGGGCACACGTGTGACACACAACATGGCTGCATCACGGTCGTTTACACCAAACGTGCACTGCTTGTTCTGTTCAAGCAGGTCCGCCAGCGGGGTCAAAGTCCCGAGCAGCTCTCCTCCTGCTGAATTCGATCCATTTTGAGAGTCATGCAGCACATCCAACAGCTTATTACTGACTCGTACAACTATTTGCTTAGCGGATGCTTTTCTCAAAAAGAGAATCATCTCATGACATTCAGCTACCTGCAACTGTTCACCCAGCGAGGTCATTCTCACAGGAGCAATTCAGAATGAGTACTACATCAGTCGGGGGGATTTGAACCTGCAACCTTCGTATCCAAAGGCAGCGGCTCTAAACGCGACATCCCCGGCTGCCCCCCAAAATGGTTCAATACAGACATGAAAAGTAGTACAAATGACAAATTAGAGCAATAAAGAAGCTCTGTTTTAAACTATCTGGACTCGAACGTGTTTACACCTTTCAGAGCCGAGGATTCAAACAGATCGCATTTTGAAATGACCTCAACTGGACAGCATAAATGCTGTTCTGCTTTCTACAAGGAATCCTACATGACACGGACTTTACAAGAATTAACTTGACGGAAACTGTCGTACCACACGACGACATTTTATTGTTGATAATTCCCACACCGGGGTTCCCTGCGCACATTGTTGCCGCACCTGGGTTGGAGCCCCTCTTCTTGCACTTGCTCACCTGACACTTCCACAGAGAGGTACCGCGGCACGCAGGCTGAGAACCCGGAGATGCTCTCGCACCCCTCCATGAACGTGGCTGTGCTAGAGTCAATGACACGCAGCTTCGGGTTGACAAACACACGGAGCTCCACGGGGGTCAAGCCGCGGGCCTCTCGACCAGCGGGGGGCACATCCAGCACAGCCCTCTCCGGGAACTCCAGCGCCAGGATGCGTAGCGGGATGCCGATCTGCGGAGCACTTAAGCCCACGCACTCAAGCCGCCTCATCACCTTCACCAGGGTCCAGATGACCTTCTGCACCTCAGGACCGCGAACCACCCCAGGGTCGACAGCTCCAGCGCAGCCACGCAGCACCGGGTCCCCAACCTGGCACACGTGGCTGTAGGGTGGGCTTGGGGGGGGCTTGATCTTCCGCCTCAAATAGTGCAGGTAGGAGCGCACCTTGGCATCCGAGGAGTGCTGGCGAGAGGCCGAGCTGAGAGCAGAAAGTGATCCCCAGGAAGCACTGCAGATGAGGCTGAATTTTGTTGGGAAGCCTCTCATGACCAGCGGCAGCAGGCTGGAAGCCCAAAGAGTTGTAGTCATGGTGATGTGTATTCCTGGTCCCCTCTGCAGGAGACAAACAAGGCATTTCAGGAAGGTGAGAGGAGTCACAAACCTCTTCATTAATCTCACATCAGGGTGCACAATGTACATTACGCACGCTGGTCAGTGGTGAGACGTGGGATCCTTTTTTTCTTTTTAAACCATGGCTTACCATGGTAACAGAGAGAGCTACTTCACCCCTACCCCATTTTACCCGGCTCACTTTACTTTGCCCGTATTTACAATAGTTAGATCGCTTCTCTGCCCTTTGGCTAAGTTCAAACAGCACCGCTGGAGGTTGTCACTAGGGGGCAGCGTGCATCCTATTGCTGGCATTTTGGTGCCATGACCCCTGCATGCGTGTGGATGAAGCTCTGTCTTCGTTTGCATTTTATTTTGGGTAGCCTATGTTGCCTAATGTGCAGGGTTCGGGTAGGATGACCTCCATCCCCGCAGGGTGAAACCAGGATTTTATTTGCTAGAGTTCTAATGATTTTAGATATTTTTGTGTTTTTAGCCAGATTGCCCTGCGTTGGATCTCTCCCCCCTGGTGGATGTCAGTAGCTTCCCCAGAGGACTTCTTCCTCATCGAAGGTGAAGGTGCCGAGGATGCATATCTGAAAAACACCATTTGACTTTGCTAGAGGAATCGGTTCAATGTGGAGAGATTTCCCAAGGGAGTTCCATTTGTAAGGGAGATCACCTTCAAAGTCCTGGGATTTTTAGTGAAGCATGTGGTCTGCATCCAGTGGGATGGGCTTTCAGCCTTTTTTTGATGTCATGTTGGGGGTGAGTGTACTCCACCCTGAGTTGGTCCCCCACTCCACGGAACCGATAGGAGGGTGTTGCCACATGTGGTGGAGAATTTTCTGGGGAAGTTTGCTGATGGAAGAGAGAGACCAGCTGAGCATCTGCACCAGATGTTGGCATTTTTCGGTTCGCCTGCGTCCACATCCTGCGGGGTTCAAGGGGCTCTGCCGCCCCCCTGCACATTTCATATTGGGTAAGGCAAGAGGCTACCTATTTTGTCAAGGCCGGCCTCCCCCATGCCGTTTATGTTTTGGCCAGGGACACGGCAGCCGGACCTGTAAGGACATGAAATGCCAGCGGTGCCTGCAGGATGGACTCCTAGCAAAGGACTGCGTTGGCCCCCGCTGCTTCAACAGGTGTGGGGGAGAGGACCACCTTGCCTGTAGCTGTTGGCTGAGAAGGCTGACCTACTCCCGGGCAGTGCGAGACAGTGCAGCAATGTGGGAATCATCTGGGTAGTACCTGAGGTGGAAGAATAGGGGTAGCCGAGAGCGGAAGCGGAGGTCACGGGAAGGTCCAGAGGAGGCCAGGAGCGTTGCGATACCGCTGGCAAATTTTCCGGCTGGTTCCCTGGTCGAGAAAGACTTGGATCGCCTGGTTTTCCGGTCCGCGGACAGGACTTAGTAACTGCGATCAGGAGGAAGAAATGGCACGGGAGGGAAGCTGGGATCCCCCCCCAATACTACACTGGAGGAGCCAAGGGAAGCGGCCCCAACATTGTGGCCGAGAAGCCGATCCCTGCCTGATCGTTTGAGTACTTCAACAATTGACATTTCTGCACTGGGGTCTCCTAGGGGATGTATTTCTTCTGAATTGTTGCAAGAGCCCCAGTTAGACATTGGGGAGGAGGGGAACATTTTAGAAAGATTTTTAGATGATCGTTCATTGTTTTAAATATCAGTGGTTTCATCTATGAATGTTTAATGACTTTTAAAGTGTTTGGGTTTTTACCAGTGTAAAGTTGATTTCAATGGTGGAACTGGGCATTGTTTCCTTTCTTTTTCTGTTTTAGAGACTTTGTGTCTTGGCCACTAATGTTTGTTATGGATAAGTTATCTTGACTAAGTAAAATTATAATATTCCAATAAGTATTTCAAGATATATCCTGCTCTACTGTGGTATTTTTTGTTGTGTCCGAGTGTGTGTTCTTATTTTTAACATGGAGTTGTACTAATAAAGGAAAAAGAAAAAACATAGTAAATAATAATGATTAAAAAACTGTTACTCTGTTCAAAATAAGAGTCTGAAGGACCACGAGAATTCGGATTCATCTGCTGCAACCCAGACATAAAATTCACAGTGAGCTTTTTTAATGTTCGCTGTTGACTTGTGCAACTGTTCGTACTTCTGGATCTCAATAACAAAGCCGTGCAAACTTCAGCCTCATAATCGATGTTGGTAAAATCACCCAAAACGGACTGTGCGCCACAACCTCTAAAGGCCATCATGCATCCGTGCGACATGACAGAAGTGTCCTTCAAGGGCAGATCAGGAAGGTCAAAATCTCAAAACAAATTTTATAGAAACGTCTACCGCTTCGGTTTGGTTGCTGTGTCCTGTTTTTTGAGCTTGCATCTACATTCACAAACCGCGCAGCCAGCAAATGAAGCGCGCTTACAGGCGACCCACCGTCGTGCCGGACTCTGACGGGCTTTCGGCGCGCTGCGGGCAGCGAACCACTCGTCCACGGGCCCTCTGTCACGCCGCTGTGAAACGATCCTTCACCGCAGCCTCAACGCGCTCCCACGCTCGCCCGCCATGGCCGATACAGCGGCCCACTTCCGGGAAGACCGTGGGCGGGGCCTTTACGTAACGTCATCGTCGGGCTTCGACCTTAAGCGCAACAGCGCCACCTGTGGGAGCACCGCGCAGCGTCACTGCGCTGGGAGCCGCGCTGCGGTGATTCGTTCCATTGAGCGCTTTTCTACCCGAGCCGCGCCGTTCGTCCTTTTTCTCGCTTTGCTTTTGTACATGGCAGTGGCACCGGAATTCTTGTTTTTTTGTTTAATGTAAACAGCTAGTTAAGTATTAAATATGTTTCAGCGGGTTGAGAATCCAGAAGGCTTCTGCCTTCATGTTATTTATCAATCAATATAAATTAATACAAGCATTCAAACCCACATGGCCCATTCAGAGCTCACACACCACAATTTGGAGGTTAGAATAGAAGCACAGGACCACTTTGTGTTTCACTTGTGAAATTCATGCAAAGGAAACAAATACAGTTTCACACCACCCAGCAAAACAGAAATAAGACGATCCTCACTAGACTCCAGATACACCAGTACAATAAGAAAAAGGATTTTACCAGTTGCAAGGCATGCTAGGAAAGCCTCTACGGTATAACAGCTCCCCTGGAGACCCTAAAGTATTGTCAAAATGGTGTTATTAATTAGATCTGAATATTTTAAAAATATCAGCATTTTATGACAGTTTATCCTTATTTTCCAGACTATATTGGGGGGAAGAGGTCTGGATGCAGCGAATGTGCAGAACGGTATTGGTAGGTGTCGGTATTCATCTATGAATAGTGCATTAGTGCCCAACCGTAGACAGGACCGCATGTTGCGCTGTCAGGGTTTGTCCAGTTCCACTGTCGGAAGAGGAGGGCTGAAGTGGTAATCCAGCTATAGTGTGCATGCTAGGAGAGCAGCTGTTCCTGTCTCTTGCTCACCTAAAGTTTGTGTTGAGGAAATGGGCATGACTTCCTTCATCCGATTGCACTTCGTTGGCATCAGAAGTGGGATCGTGCAGATGCTAATGGCGTGCAAAGAAGAAGCCACCCAGATATAAGCAGTGGAATGGGATGGTGGAGCAATGTCAGCTGAGCAGAGCAGAAGCGAAACAGAAACCACCGATCGCATGGAAAGAAGACAGTGGGACATGGAGAGAGGATGTATCACAGTAGACGGTGAGCAGGAGCTGCTCTGCAGGCTGGGTAGGTTGAGCTACGTGCTCTCCCTGAACCCAGAAAGGCAGCGCAGGTGAGCGAATTGCCTGAAAGCACGGTGGTCCAGGGCGGTTCCAGTGTATAGCGCATGTGGAACAAGGTTGTGTGATGCTGCAAAGTGGAGGTGCGAGAAGGAGCCCGCCGCCCAGTTACAGCCCTATACAAGCCGCCATGAGCGGAAGCATTATGGCGTGACGAAGACGGCATGTCAAGACCAGAAGCACACAGCGTGGCGAGTGGCGCCCAAGGTGTGCTCTTTCCTGGGGCCGTGTGGCACGAGGATGGTGTGTGACAAGACTGCATGTGCAGGCCCACTACGGCGAGGCGACCGAGCAGCGGGAGGCAGTGCTCATTACAGTTAAGGCAATGGGGTCAGAACAGTAGTGCAGGGAGCCAAGAACAGCTAGATGTTCTTTACTGACAAACGGTGCCGGCACTGTTTAAAAGAGCATTTTATACATCAATGAAGGTATTTTCTTCAAAAAAGGTAAAACCGTTAAATATTCACACTTTACGTTAAGCTTAAAAAGTTTGTTCAGTGTTTACGATTCTTCCGTTTTTTTGACTACTGTTTTACAACGCCCCATCAAGTCCGAAATGCACAAAACCCTCCAAATGAAAAATAGGCCGTACTGCATTATATGCCACGGACCTGCACCCGTGCCTTCGTGACACTCTTTTAAAGACGGTGAAGCCCACTGCCCCACGCAGCTCCTACAGTTCCCTTGAGAGAAGGGCAAACCCTTCCTCAAAATGCCTTCAGCCGTGGACACGCTCACGCTCAAGTAAGTGCACTTGTGTAAGTGAGCGAGAAACCCACCCGGGACCTCTGCATGCTCAACAGCGCATTTTGGACAGCTTGACACCTGACATTCAACATCCGTTTTACCAGCATCCCCCCACAGGCAGACATAAACAGAGGAAACACAGATACACATCAACACACATCAAAACCAACTTCTTCCACACGCAATTTAAACTGACCGATTAACCTGAAACACAGATCTTTGGACTGTCGGAGGAAACCAACCCTGACTGAACTGTATTCACACATAACAGCGCACAGCCCTGGAGTTGTGCCCCCCAGACAAAAGTCTTATGTTTTTTTAATTGCTTTCTAAAGCTAATGGTCACCAGATGTGTATTTTCCGGCAAGGTGTGTTTCTGCCTTTCATCCTCTGCCAAGCTGCTCCCCCAGCACAGGGATCTAAGCCTTCGGGGGGAGGAGAGCATCTCTGACGGTAGCCAGCCACTCGATGCATAGTGACGTGCGTCACTGAAAGACGAATGACCGGGAACTGGTGCTGTTGTGTCCCAGGCTGAAGTTCACACTTTGCTTCATTTATGTAAGGAGGAGGCCACCGCTTGGGTCACAGCCCCCGAATTGCACAAGCCAATTGTTTGACAGTATGTTTTGCCTGAACAGTTTTGATGAACTAAAATAAATACATTTGTGGAGCTTTGGAACAAAGGTGAGGGCAAGATGAACACATCGGGTTCTATAACAACCTGCAGTGAAGATGGACTCGGTGAAGGTGTTGAGATGGATGGGAGGCAGAAACTTGGAAGCACAGAGTTTGTGGGCAGTCATGAAATTCAGTATGTGGTACAACAAGAAATGGCATTTCATTTGTTGTGTGTCTGTCCAGAATCATGTTGTAAACTGTCATTTTAAGCGAAAGGTTTCAAGTGCACCATTTTGTGTCATTTCCATTTCTTGTAACCACACAGCGTTCTTGAGCTTGCTTGTTTTGACCCTAACTGAGTTCATTCATTTAGCCACCATGTTTCTCCGGTGCCTTACACCGATCTACCCTGCTTGTACAGCGTATTGCAGCACTCTGCCACCACAGCAACACAGCTGCACTTTACACTTCCTGTGCCTCCTGAGCAGAAATCGGTCAAAAGCGCAGATCACGCCGTGAACTTAAAAAAATGCACGGGCAGCCATTAAAGGCGAAAGAGTTTGCTGCTGTTTACGGACAAACCGCTTCATTTCTTGGCACGAATCGCATTTACATGACTCCGTGGGCACAACAGCCTTGATGGGACGGGGGGTGGACGGAGGAGGAGAGTGCTGGTTCACCGAATGGCAAGGTATGGGTCCATGGGGGGTGTGGTGCCCTCTGGCAGTCAAGGACAGGGACAGGGAACAGCAGTCCAAGGTTCAGGGAGACGCTTGTGTGTGTTGGAACAGGCTGTGTGTTTGCTGGAGGCTCTGGCCGTTTATACACCGGATGGATGCGGCGATAAAGCTGCAAAGTTAATCCTGACGTTACATTCGGGATTATTACATCACAGCGTTGAGCGTTTCTCCAGAACGTATTAAACTAAATGGTTTATGGAAGCGACACCTTTGAGGAGCCGTTCGATACCCCGCATGTATCTACAGATCATTTATCTGCCGCTCCTCAAAGGTGTCGTGCACAAGTTTTATGTGCGACAAAAAACAAATGCGAGAATCCGTCCCGGTGGCCCGCGCGCACCCGACACCGAAAAGTGCCTTTTTGCCACCTTTGACGCCGCCTCGCCCTTTCGAGTCCGGCTCAGCTTTCCGTGGAGCAAATTCTTACACTCCTGCTTGCGGGCTTAACATTTGCACCGATCGCACGGAGCTGCTGCTGCTGCTGCTCCGTCTGAAGTGCGCTTATCTGCCTCTTTTCTGTCCGTTTCCGCTCATGCTTGGCTTCTTCTTGCAAGGTGCCCGAGAAGGAAGGCCAAGCGGCCTGGAAGGAGGACGGTTCGCTGCGGCAAGCGGCGCCCCGGCCTCCGGCTATGCCAACGCGCGCGTTCCGTCCTTGTGCGTCCCTCGGCTCCCAAGATGCTCCGAAGCTGGGGAAACGGGTGGTCGGCGGTTTGCCCGCCCTCGCCATTATTCTTCACTGTTGCGCACCGCTCTTATTTCTACTCTCCCGGTCGGCGTTTGAGCGCACTTGGGCGCCAGCAGCCACGGCCCGGGGGTGGGGTGGGGGGGGGCTTTACCCCGTTTTACAGTAATGATGTAACGGGGGTGTCCGGCACAGCCCGCGCGCTCCGCCAATGGCGACGCGGCTCGCGCGCCTATAAAGCGCCTCCGCGAGCCGCTGGAGCGCGTGGTTCGGCTCCGAATTTGGTTGCGCCGCGACGGATTCCCGCGCTTCGTTCCCCACGTAAGTCGACGGCGCGGTTAGGGGCTGGGGGCTCGGGGCTCGGAATGGCGCCTTGCGAGACCCTCGGCAGCCCCGAGCGTGGCGAGAAGTGGATGAGTTTGAAACGCACGCTTGGGCTTGTATTTGGCGCCCGCACTTGCAAGGAGGCTTGCGCGAACGTTGCGCTAGATGTCTGTTGCTTTTCCGCTCGGGCTGCGGGCAAATGCGAGTAACTGAGGTAAATTTTTGGCGAGGAAACAACTGTTCCTTCGGCCGTGCGTACTGCTTTAATGGGTGAGGCTTCAGCCGAATTTACGCCGACAGACCCCCAAGTTGCGCTGAATCTGTAGGAAATGTTGTGCTCGAGCGAATGGCTCCGTGTTAACCCAACGCGCCGTCGTGCGTTATGCAGGCCCGCTTTCATCATTTATTGCCTGAGAAGGAAATGGGTCTCCGGTCTGTCCATCCAGCTGCAGGTGAAACATGGAGAGCAAGTCCTACATGGTCCAGATGAACGGGAACGGCGTCCGCAGCGACACGCTGCATCCCCTCGGCGTGAACGGGGGTGTTTATTCTGCCAAGCTGAAGATCCGTAAGCAGCGGTGGAACATCAGAGCCTCCGAGATGTCCAAGAACACGCTGAACCCGATTCGGGCCATCGTGGACGGCATGAAGCTTTCGCCGAACCCCGACAAGGCCATGATCGCCCTGTCTATTGGTGAGCCGCCACACACAAACACCCCCCCGTGAAGATAAGTTGTGGGCGCACAGCTGCTCTCCTCGATAATGCGCTCGAGCGCCGGTGCCGGATCAGACTTAGCTTCGGTCTCGGCTTCTTGCCTTTTGACGTCCCTCACGTTTGCGCTTTCTTTTGTCTGCTTTTCCCCTCGTCTGCGCGAACAATCCCCTCCAGGCGATCCCACCGTGTTTGGAAACTTGCCCACGGACGAGAAGGTTCTGCAAGCCATGAAAGATGCCATCGACTCGCACAAGTACAACGGATACGCGCCTTCTGTAGGTATGGCTCATAGAAGCAGATGTGCATCCTTCTCCTGCAGAAGTGATGCCGTCCGCCGGAGGGGCTGCACGAAAGGCCGGAGAGGGGATTCCGTTGCAGATGTTCTCCTGGGTGCGGTCAGCAGCGCGGCTCAGCGTAAACTCTTAAATCCCTGCAGCCACTTTGTTCTCCGCTTGGGCTGCCCGGAGCGCTTAAACCCAGCAGTCTTTTTCATTTGCATGCACAAAGCCGGAGGACACGGCATGTAAACGAAGCAAAACTCAAACTGCCGCAGCTTTCTTTAACCGCTAAACAGCGGCTCGCATGCCTGCGTCTGTCCAGAGCAGCTTTGCATGTGCTTGGGGTTGCTGATGCCCTACAGAGCCGGCGGTGCTGCTTCGAGGCGTCGTCGCTCTGCCCGTCCCGCTGGCGACAGGCGGTACTTTTCACCCTCAGATTTGTAGTGGCTACGATTAAGAAAATAATTTTCTTGCATTTTCATGATAATGGTGGAGACATCACTTGCATTTATTTAGAATATTTATATAAATAGTCCTAAAACTAAAAATGCTAAATTTGGCAAACACGGTGAAATAGCTAATGTACATGTTTGGGGAACAAATGTTGTGTTCAAAACAATGAAATAAATCCAGAGAGCTTAGTCCTTTACACCGATTTTCAGCAAAGACAGCGCTGGTTTCCTGCGTCACATCGCTGTCCAAGCGCAGTACAGACGTTCAAGTTCAGTTTCAGCTGTTAAAGCTCACTCTGTCACCGTGGAAGTTTTACCACAGAATGTGTAAATGGAGCCGTCGACCACCGTTTTCATTTGCACGCAGGTAGCAGGAGAGGATGTCTGACGGTCAAAAAAAGTCAGAAGCTGGATGGGCCTTCGCTGGAGAAAAGCATATTGTGTTTTTGTACCTCCCATCCATTTCTTGTGACTCGGTGGCAATAAGAGACTGTCCAGGGTTTGGTTGATAACCGATGTCAGCTGTTTGGCCGCACCTGTGTAGTGATATTGTTAAAATATGCACTGCCCTAGCGGGTCCTGCTGCAAGCTTCACTACCTTCGCTGTGTTGTTAGGATGCACTTGCCAGGTGTAGTGAAGTCCATTACAATGGTCTGAGGGGGGTCCATACTGATGGTAGTCAACTGAAAATAGCAGCAATGGCAGCACTTTTGGTATTTTTTACATTTCACTTTAAGTTTAGTATACTGTACATACATACAAAAATGCAATTTTTTTTTTGTCACATAATTCTTGCAGCCCAAGGTGCTTGCCAACCTTTGTCTAATGGCAACTCTGCCCTGTGTGTCTGTCTGTCTGCCCATCTGTCTGTTTTTGAAAAGGTTATCAGAAAAGCAGAGAGGCAGTGGCAAACTTTTACAGCTTCCCAGAAGCTCCCCTTGAAGCTGAGGTGAGTCCCACCATCGTCTCCCTGTATCTTCCACCTTCACAATCATCACCGTGTCGCCTGCCAGGTTACAGGGCTTCACACACAGAAGCAGTGCTGCTACTCTGGGATTGGGTTGGGGGTTCAGCCCAATCTTCCAAGTCATGCTCACACAACCTTTCATCACTTGCCCCCCTCTCTCTGCGATTCTCCATCAGGATGTGATTCTAACCAGTGGCTGCAGCCAGGCCATAGAGCTGGCCATCAGTGTTCTGTGCAACCCAGGAAACAACATCCTGGTGCCCTGTCCTGGATTCTCACTCTACAAGACACTTGCTGTATCTCTCGGTATCGAAGTCAAGCACTACAATCTCCTGGTGAGTTAAGGAGAGGCTTTTGAAGGAGGAATGGAGAGGAAAATGGCGACGAGGTAGAGCTAGTGCAGCAACAGTCAGTCTTGAGAGACGGTTGTGGAGGTGGTTGGATGGAAATTCTCCTCCCTTCATGTTGCAGTAAAGTTTCAGTACATGTGGCACCATTTAACTGTATAGAAGGGGTCACCCCCCCCCCCACCCAAATTCATAAGCCATAGCAGACACACAGCCTCCCTCACACCCCCATCCTGAGCCAATCCTGAGCAGTGCCCCTCCATGAAGGGAGAAAAAAATCTGCGGAAGATGTTGGAGAGGGGAAGGCTGAAGGATGGAGGAGCACAACGAGGAGCATGAATCCAGATTCAATGCTCAGTGCTCTTTTCAATTCTAGCCTTTAAAGTAATTTCAGAAGTACATTTTTTCTTACATTTATTTTGTTGGAGTTATAGAATTCAAGGAACTACAGGTCCAAAGTTATGGGTGTTTTGAAGATACTGTGGTGTGCAGGATCTGCCTTGAGGTCTGTTTGTACCTCCCTTCAGCCAGAGAAGTCGTGGGAGATCGACCTGCAAAATCTGGAGAGTTTGATTGACGACAAGACTGCCTGCCTGATCGTGAACAACCCTTCGAACCCGTGCGGTTCCGTCTACAACAAAGAGCACCTGCAAAATATCCTCGAAGGTGACTACCTGTAACACACACACACACACACACACACACACGTCCCACTCTTGCCATTTACTTTCCATACAGTTACCTTTACCTTAGGTGTAATTCTCACCCCAGTTTGACCCCCCCTCCCCCAGTGGCGTCCAGACACTGCATCCCCATTCTGGCCGACGAGATCTACGGAGACATGGTGAGTGCAGAGGACGCTTACAGCAGAGCAATGGTTCTAAGAGCAGCTTGGTGTGCCGTGGATTAGAGAAATGCAGCATGGAAGCTGTGCAATATAATGCAAAATAAATTTGTTTAGCTTTTCATGATAGTGACCAAACACAGAAAACAGTATTTTTAGGGACTCAAAACAATTTACTTTGAAATATCATTTGTAGAATTTTTTTAAATATGGCAAATTGTTGTGATAAATTGCTCTTCGGGCTAAAGAGTACTATCATGACAGCTCTATAGGAGGTCTTACTGTAATGCAGCTTTGAAAAATCCACAACGACAGTATAACAAATTGTCAAATAACTGATGTTAAGGATTCATTTAGATTCTTTCAGTTGTAATTAATCCATATTTAGGTGCCATATATTTAAAAGTGTTGAAGTAAGAAATGGTATAAAATGCAGTGGAGCACAGTGTGAAGAAGGGTGCTGCTGGAGGGCTCGGGCTGAGGCTCGGGTGCTGTCCCGGCTGCCATGTGACACCAGCGCACTCTTTGTGACAGCGGGATTGAAGTTTTCTCTAGCTCAGCTCAGCTGGCCGTGCGAGCAGGGTGCCACTCGGGTCTCCCACATCAGCAGTGGGGGGATTAGGCTCCGCATGCTGCTGAATCGACGGTTGGCCACAGGGTGCCCAGGTGACACCACGGCCCAGCAAGCCCAGGAGCAGAGGAAGAGGCTCCGGTGCCCACCGACGTGCCTGGTGCTCCGGTGCCCACCCACCGAGATTTCCAAGGCAGAGAGCTGTGTGAGCCTGAGTGTGGTGGTGGGTCAAGGTGCAGGGGGCAGGCTAGGGTGCAGTGTAGGTTCCCGAAAGAGCTGTGCTGGTGCCACATGGGGACACTGCATGATTCTGCAGCACAGAAGTCAGCATGACTTTGCACTTTTCCTGCATGTGTTTGTAGTTAGCATGTCACTAGCAGCTGCATGTTGGGGGCTGGCTTGCTTGAAGAAGTGGATTTTTTATGATGGGGTGCTGAGAGGGGGGGCATGGCGCTCATATTGGTTCACAGTCCCTCCAGTGTAGGGATTGGTGAGGTTGATGGCCAATCTACCCCTCATCCCATCTTTCACAGGCTGCCATTTTCATGTCACAGTGGGGCCACCAGATGCCCGTCCAGGGAAAGAGCCCCCATTTGCTGGGCAGCTGCCCCCCTCGTTCTCTTATGGGGTTCCACTAATTGGGCGTTGCGGCAACAGCCAATGAGCCATGGCTCCGTTGGTGCCGCCCACAGCCCCACATCTGGGGCACAAATCAGAACCAGGCACCACACAAACTTTACATTTTTCTTTTCCACTGTAGTCTCATCTCCTGTGCCAGATCGCTCTCCTCCTTTTTTAAAAATACGCTGCTGTTGTCCTGCTTGGCAGGAGTGAGAAACCAGCAGGCCTTGGAGTTCTCTCACCTGAACTTGGTTTTGGAGTTTCATTGCTTTCGGGCTTTTCCTCTAAATGTTCTCCGCTGTGTCCTCATTTTTAGCGACAAGTGTCTCTGGCTTTTTATTATGCTTTCTAAAGTGCTCTAAAACTCTAAGAGGTCTCAGTTTTCCTGGTTCCATATCCAAAAGAACACACAATTAATACAAAATTATTTAACTGTAATTTATTCTCACTTTAAAAAGGTTTTGCAGCGCCTTGTGTAATTCCATGACACAGATCTGTAAATTCTGGATTGTTTGTTCTATTTGTTGCTTTAATGTCCATAATTTGTGTGTGCGTGACACCAAATGTCTACTTTACAGGTGTTCCCTGAACACACCTTCTACTCTATGGCCACCCTGACCGCCGATGTGCCCATTCTGTCCTGCGGCGGCCTGGCCAAGCGATGGTTGGTCCCTGGCTGGAGGATGGGCTGGATCCTCATACATGACCAGAACCAGGCCTTTGGGCAGGAGGTGAGATCAGAGCCCTCTTGGCAGTTTATGATCCCACAGCTATACAAACAATTGTGCATTTGATTTCCTTGGTTCTCTCTCAGTATTTTTCTCCCATCTAGCAGAATCGTTTTCAAATTTCATTGCTAGAATCGGTGCCACTTTAATAAATTTATTGCCAGCAAAGTGTCTGATTTTTTTTCTGTTACGCTTAAGATCCGGGAAGGGTTGGTGAAGCTGAGTCAGAGGATTCTTGGTGCCTGTACCATTGTCCAAGGAGCCCTGGAGAGCATTTTAAACAACACACCTCAGGAGTTTTACCAGGACACCATTGGCTTCTTGAAGGTCAGCAGAGTTTAAAGCCAGTCAACAAATTGTTAGGTTAAAGGCTGAAGTTCAATATCAAGTGCTGCTCCAAGATAACAACTTGTTCCCCTTCACCCCCCTCCCGTTTCCATCACTTTCATCCCAATTCCATCTCTTGTCTTCCCCTCTTTCAGTCTAACTCTGAGATCTGTTTCTCTGCACTGTCCACCATTCCTGGACTGAACCCTGTGCAGCCCTCTGGAGCCATGTACCTCATGGTGAGTGTTTGCTATTGGCTGCAGGACAGCTGGGCTCTTGGTCTTGAAGATGCGATGTTCTTGCCCCAGCTGTACCACACTTTTTGCTGACTGTGCGTTTCTTTTGTGTTCTTCACAGGTGGGGATCGAAATGGAGAACTTCCCTGAATTTGAAAGCGATGTGGACTTCACAGAGCGCCTGGTGACCGAACAGTCTGTTTTCTGCCTGCCAGCCTCAGTAGGTCCTCCCTGCCATTACATTTTAATTTTGTTACCTGCCAACACACCGTATGAAGCTGAGCACATCTCACAGCTGGACACTTCTGGTTCCATCTGGAGAGTGGGGCTACCTTTCTGTCCTTGACAGCTCTCCGCACTTCTCGCTCTAGGCTTTTGAGTACCCCAACTTTTTCCGGATTGTGGTTACTGTTCCGGAGGACATGATGGTGGAGGCTTGCAGTCGTATTCGGGAGTTCTGCCAGCTGCACTACCGGCCCTTCATCCAAGACGGCAATGATTTGGATCAGTGAGGTATGGTGTCTTGAGAAGGGATGTGGATGGAGCTCCACACCAAGGTGAAAGGAAGAGAAGCAACTCTTTCTGCATCCTTTCGAGAGGCCCGAGGAAAGGAGGCAGTGATGTTCTCTTGCCAGGCCTGGACGGGGATCTCTACACCTCATCAGTTAACTTCTGATTCTCTGTTCAGTTTACAGCTCTGGGCCTGCAGAAGACCCAAGAGCACCTTCAGCCATTTTAGTTCAAGCTTTAATAAGGTTTTCAGTTGTTCATTTGCTTCCGATCTTTAACCGGTCCACTAGCTCCGTGTTGTGCTCGCAGCTGCAAAAGTGAGCAGATTGTGATGAGTACGAATCTCCTCCAAACCCTCTTCACAGAAGAGAAGCCACGAGAGCATTTCTACTTCAGATATTAGCACGGTTCATTAACTCTCATCTCTAGATACCTGCTCCCTTGCTTCGGGAAAACAGGTGTCTCTTCAGTCTTACAGCGTGAATGGCGGTCATGCTGGCCTGCAGCTCGTTGCGGTCACATCTCCTCATGGTACATCTCCCCGTTCGATTGACACCGGAGTCAAAGTGATAGACAGTATGAACTTTCAGAAATGGGTTGATTTTGCGAAATATAAAAAGAAGTTACGCAAACCCCACTTACATAAGCATAAAACTGGTTGGCAGCTGTCAAGAAATCCTGTTAATATTCAGCGGTCAGCTCATTTCAACTGAGCCAAAGGGACTGTTAGCACTGGCAACCGACATTTGTCCGTAATCTTCCAACCAGATTTATTTATATAGTAATTTTATTTATATAGAATCTGTCTCATGTGCCTTAAGCAAGAAACAGATTGTAATTTAAAATATGTGTAATATTTTTACAAATCCTGAATTTACGTAAATATTCTTCACATTTTTAAACTGTGCTAAGCATCAAGGTTCAAATTTTATATTTGTCTTCCTCCTATACTGTATAATATGTGCATGGTGAATATTCTGCATTTATGAAGACGTTTGCATTCATTTCAGTTTATTTGTTTTTTTGCCCTACAGATGCTCTTCACCTGCACTTCTGTGAACTATAATTCATGCTCACAGAAGTGCAGGCTATTATTACTATACTGTCGTAATATTGAAATAATATGATAATCACGTTGTTATGTTCTGTCCACTGGATACCTAAGCTATTTTTATGTTATTGCCATATAATTGTATTGTTAAAGAAATAAAGAAAATACACTCTGATTTAAAACATCATGCGGCATGGATGCACACTTGAGGTGTTCTGCGGTCCTGAAATCTTCTCTTCTCCCCACATCAATCACTGGCCACTTGCGTGAGCTCTGAGGTTTCGGTCTAATGTGAAACACGAAGGCCTCTGGGATCAACCTTGTGTAAGGAACCCTTTGCGCAAGAAACTGTTTTTTCTCATTCCGTTGTACGTGCGTTGTTACTTTGATAAAAATGAAATAACTAATGTAACATCGTACATACAGTGTAATTGTTATTGTAGTGTAGCTTAAATGATCTTTAAAAGTTGTCTGACTGACTAGGGCTTATTTTCAATATCCTCCTTAGTAAAATATTTGTTCAACCACAAGAACAGAAGGCACTGCGCAGATGTGGGCACCTCCAGTTGCGGTAAATCAGTGTAAATAAGTGCCTGCCTGCTACCGGATGATGGGTTCGCTCACATTTCATTCTCAATGTTGGGAAGACAATATTGTATGAACAATCTTGCGCTTATGGGTCTTGGTGAAGCATGTGGAGATGTGAATGGAAAAAGGAGAACATGATGGAGGAGGGCATTGAAGATGGCGTCACCCCCACATCCCTCGAGCATTCTGGCCACATGGGGTCTGTGGAGAATGCGAGGCTTGGGTGTGGGGACGTGAACCTGTTTCCCAGGACAGGTGTGCAGCTTTTCTTTGCTGAGCGTGTGAGATGCTAATACGGTGCACTGCCCTCCCCCCATTTTGCTTCCCCTCATGCTGATGGCCACTTTGATTTTGACTCCCAGCTAGACCATTGCAACCTGAGCTTATTTTCCGTATCGTACGCGAGTGTGTTTGCGCTGTCTTGCAACAGGACACTTTTATAGCTGTTGCCAGATCACCAGAAGCTTCCTGATGACCAGACTGCCCACGAGTCCAAAAGTCCAAGCAAAAGGCCGTTTGTTTTCTCGCAGTTTGTTTCTTCCAATTTTACTGTCTTTGGCTCTGCACAGAATTGTGGCGTACAGCAGGTAGCGGCTGTTTTGCCACAGTTAATATCATTAATTGCCATGAATATCTAGTTTGGATGCTTTCAAATATCAGGCCATAATCTTAGCTCAAGGGCCTCAGTGTCGCACTAAAAGGAGAGGTTGAGGCGAACGTTGAAATCCTATTTTAAAAAGTCAAGGTGAAAAAAAAAAACCACAGTTAAAATCTAAAGAAAAGATTTAATCGATGACATCAGCATCAGACTGTAGTCTTGACGGCGAGCACATGGAAGTGTTTCACGGCTTTTGTCCCTCAGGATTGGTACCCGGCCGAGACCTTTCGGCAGGAGGCTCGCGCTTCCATACCTGCAGCAGTCCACAAAATTCCTCACATGAGTTACCAGGTGCTTAGCCCCTTTTCAGCCTTTCCCTTTTTCCCAGCTTTTCTCACGATAAATGTGAGCAGATCTTTGCGGTAAGGCTGTACAAGAATGATGCCTGGGCACGGAAAGGTGGGGCCTGTGTTGCTTTCCTTGCTGTGGAAGACAAACACATTTTAATGTCACCTGTCATCCTTTGCACCATCAATGTCAAAAGAGCCGCCCCTGGATTAACCCCACGCCCCATAGCAATGTTTCACAACTCTTATTGTAGCCATCTGACTCATTTATCAAAATAATTTTCTACATTTAAGAAGAATGTAAAAATATTTCAGTATTTTTCTTGAACTTAATATTCTTCAGCCAGGAAACAGTCTGTTTTTGCTTCTGTGCTTGTTTTGCTGTTGTTCAAGGTTTAAGTGATCTGTTCTTATCCCGCTGCAGCACTCAGGCCCCGTTCGTACACTTTGCTGTATTAGTTGACTCCGAACAGCTCCGCTTCACGGAGCTCCAGTCCAGGTGTTGCTGCACAATTTAGAGCTCCTTAAACCCTTCGCTGCACAAGTCCGGCTCGCAGGAAAACACCAGTGAAGCCCTCCAGCGCTGTGTGGAGATGAAGAAGCAGGATACACAGTCCGCGCACCCCTCTGAACGGCACCTAACAGGCGGCAGCACCTGTTTCTCCCAGGTGGCCCAGGTCACGAGATGATGCGTGTTCCTTCCGAGAGGAGCCAGAGTGCTGCAGCGGTGACCGGCGAGTGTCATGTCACTCCTTCAGGTAGCGTCACCCAATGGGCATGAACCCGAAGACCCGTCGCACACCGCAAAGCGGCCGAGCGGAGCAACCGGGAGACGGCCTCAGACCGGCATTTACAGGCCTCCGCTTAGCTGTCGGAGTTGTGTAATGAGCAGATGAAGCGAAGCTCAGCCATGGCCACACCGTCCCGGCGGCAAACGCTCTGTGTTTATAGTAAGCAGAGGCCAAACTGCGCAGTCTTGGCTGAAGGACTGTGACTGGCAACGGCACTGTCTCTACCTGAGCCGTTTATTGCATCACGCTGACATTTATTACTTTATTACTTATTTCTTTTTTTATTTACTACTCCATCTATGACTTAGCACCTTAGCTGGGGGGGTGAGGTGCTGTAATTCCAGCATAGGAGGGGCCCCGAGTGCTTAGCAGCAGAACTGCATCCGTGGGCCCCCATTTACCCTCTGCTCAATAAGAAAAAATGGAAAACATTTGTCTAGCAGATGATGGACTACATTCCTGTGACAAAGTGTTTGCTCTATTTTTGCTTATCTATAACACTTAACTGAGGCTGATGTCCAAAATAATTTAGTATAACACAAAGGACAACCTGAGTGAACGCAACACACAGTTTTTAAATGACAATTTGATTCCTCGGAGGAAAAAAATAGCAGTTGCCACCTTAGTTATTCAATGAAGCAATGAACCGAACCTAAATTTGAATGGCTTAAGTTAAACTAGGAACACCCAAGCCCAATTGCCGCCAGCCCTGTCGAAGCTACGCATCACTTAAATAGAAGCATTGCAGCAGTGCGGCGTTGGACAGGGGGTAGCACGGCATGCCTCGAGCAAAAGAACTTCCTGGAGCCCTGAGAAGGAAGGTTGTTGAACTATTTCGGTCAGGAGGGGGTTACAAAGCCCTTGGCCTTCAAGGAACTCCTGTGCGAGCCGTCTTCTCCAAAGGGGCCACAGTGGCACCGAGGTCTGATGTGGACTTCCTAATAACATTTGTTTGGACGCAAGGGCTGACCTTGCTTTTATCTCCGTACTCTGAGGGCATTGGCATGAAATCATTTATTTGCTCAGTTGTACCAAATTGTGTTTAATGGCATGAAAAATGAAGCGGCAATTTAGCGAGTGCGAGAAGCGGGCTGTGTTTGAACAGAGTGTGGACTCAGCCTGTGGTTTTCAGCCTGCTTTCGCACTGCATGGGGGAGGAGGACATGGAGCGACCGGCAAAAGGGGACAGCAGACGGGTCCACGGCCCTCGTATCACGCTGTACATGTCAACACACATCGTAAGCAGGAACACTTCTTCTGTCGGTGAGAAGCAAAGTCCTCCGCGCTCTCAGACGGTCGCATTCTCTGTTAAGCACACACACTTTCATCCGGCTCATAAACACATCGGGCTCAATGATTAACCACTGAGGGGCAGAAATAAAGGGCTTAAGAGACGGAAGGGGAAGGAGCCAGAGGGCTGGAGGTGAAGAAACGGAGCGAAGGTTGAGTGTGCGCTCCACTAACAGTCGTTCGCACGCCGGTGAAGAATGGATGCCGACAGCCCACCTGAGCGCGCGATCCGGCTCAACGACGGCAGCCGCATGCCCCTGCTGGGCCTGGGCACATGGAAGGTGTGTGAACTTTGTCTTCCTCCCTGTGCCCGCTCCCCCCCGGCTACCTTTCTCCCTCTTGTTAGGACGTTTTCAAGACAGAATCTACACACTGCATGTTTTTTCCTTCTTGGTCACAGTTACAACAGTGAAAACTTAACCCATCTGTAGTGCTGGACGGGTATAGCTTCATACAACGTATCGGCTATACAGGTGAAATATTTGCTTCCAACGTAGCAGCTTATGAAGCAATATCAGCCCGAAAGGGTGCTTATCCGTCAGTGCCGTGCTGGACTCCTTCCTGTTGCCCTTTTTCACTTTTACTTACTGCTCAGTGAATGTGGGGCGTAAATCAACAGGAAACCGTACTTGGGACAAATGCACTCATGTTGCTGGCATTCAGTTTTTTTTTACTTCATGCATTTTGCATTTATGCTGCAAGACAGTAACTGCGTGTAAAATATAAAGAAACAAATTGTTTTATATTTATTTGCAGCAATACCTCAATTAGTGCTGCTTTCTGCAGCGCCATTTCATGGTGGCAGTTATTTTTCATGGTAATGTTCCAAATTTAAAAATAATTTCAAACTCTTTTGTAGGTTCTTTGTTTATTTGCCTTTATGCACAGTATAAACAATCCATGGGCATTGTAGTTAAAAGCCCCATTTAGGCAATATACAGACTTAACAGCTGTGTGCCATGGAGCTCAGGAACCCATCTAAAGCCTTAATCCAGGTGTTACTCTACACACCTGTATAAACCATGCATTCAATAGCTAGAGTTATGCTCATGAGTCATTTTATGGATGGTATGTGTGAAACCGCTGCATGGCGTCTAAACCCATAACTCCCGGTTTCACCTCGCGCTGGACAGACGTGCCCTTCCCAAGTGTTCCAGGGGGCGGTGGAGGCGGCCATCGCTGCGGGGTACCGCCACCTCGACGCGGCCTACAGCTACCGCAATGAGGTGGAAGTGGGCCGTGCTCTTCGGGCCAAGATGGAGCAGGGCATCGTCCGGCGCCACGAGATGTTCATCGTCAGCAAGGTCGGCGCACCGACGGACAACCAGCACGTTTCAGATGACGTTCATTTCATCTTCGGGAGCAGCTTGTACACCTGAGCAGCTCCTTCTCTGTTTTCCGTTGTTTCCTGTATCTGCATGCTGGTTAATGATGGATTTCCTTTCCGCTTATGCGTTTCAAACAATAATCTGATCTGCTCGCTACAATGCACTCCAGCAAAAAACATGTGGTGGTACTTGTTTTGCACTGTGCTGCGTCAGTGAATACGGTAATATTTACAGCTCTTCTAAATGGAAAAATGTTCATACGAATGCTCTTCTACACTGTTCATTACGGTAAGGACATAGCAATTTGAGGTTTGGGTGGTTTTTAAACCGTTTTGTTTCAGTTACGTCACATCGACGAATCCTTTTAAATGCTAGGGTACGCGGGAAG
Organism: Heterotis niloticus; assembly: GCA_018136845.1. Classification (NCBI taxonomy): domain Eukaryota; kingdom Metazoa; phylum Chordata; class Actinopteri; order Osteoglossiformes; family Osteoglossidae; genus Heterotis; species Heterotis niloticus. Next base: position 25,499,644 of record CM030903.1, read on the forward strand.
TGTCATTTCTTATATGAGCTTTTTTTTCAGCGTTCTAGTGGAAATCGAGAAGACTCTCTGGGGTTTTCGGTTGGGTTGCATTGCAGTTGTCCCCGTGACAAGTAAAGGAAATAACTGCCTCGAATTGTACGTTTTGACACAACGCGGCCTTTTCAGGCACCATTTTGGCACGCAAATCGCGGGATGACGGTACCGGTAGCTATTGGACGCGCCATAAGAGCAGCGTAACGTGTATGTGCAGATGTGTGTGACGGAGGACGGACCGGTAACAGGCGTTCCCTCTGCGTGCAGCTGTGGTGCACACATCACGCTCCTGAGGACGTGCCCGTGTGTCTCAATAAGTCCTTAAGGGACCTGGGCCTCGACTACCTGGACCTCTACCTTGTGCACTTCCCTGTGGGTCTACAGGTAATGCGCAGCTACTTCCAAACACATTAAAAAAGTCAACTTTCCTCTCCTCCTGCCACCCTTGTGACGGAATGATACTTTCCTTTCTGTCCAGAGACTTGATGATGAACTGTTTCCAATGAAGGATGGAGAGATGCTCACCACAGACATCGACTATGTTGATGTGTGGAAGGTAAGGGCTCAGTTTCCTGCGAAAGGATCGCTGACCGTTGCCGTCCACACCTACCTGTATTCACCTACCAGGTTCTGTTTCTCAGTCACCTTCCTCCACAGCAATGGGAGATAATGCATTTAGAAATATAAAGCACAAACTGTTGCTGGTTCAGGTCCCATTGAGGTTAAGGTACTTATCAGAACCAGAAAGACTTAGCCTGATTTAGTAGAATACCTTACGGTATAAACTGGTCAAATGCTGCAAAGTCACTTTTCCTGAATGCATCTGCTAGGTAATGGCTTTGCTTTTATTGCAGATAGAGGCTGGCACCGACAGGCTGTAAATGCACCAGCTCTAAACATGCCAACCGTACGCACCATTTAAACTCTGTTGCTGATGTGCACTGCAGTACGGCGACTATGCAGCCACACTGATAAACGCAACACACATGTAAACATACCTGCATCCTACGGGCAACTTTGTTGTTCAAGATGAGGAAAAACTGCTATTTCGTACGGTGCTCCAAGGTCATATTTTCACTTTGAAGGGTGAATGAAAATGACTTTTCGGAAACTTTGACAGTGACTTAAGCCGGAGTGAACATCGGGAGGTGAATGTTATGATGTCAAAGTGAAGTCTGTGATGCTCTGAGACCTGCTGCATTGTGGGCCTTGATGGCGTGCTGCTCTGTTGCAGGAGATGGAGGCTTTGAGGGCCACCGGTAAAGTGAAGAGCATCGGTGTCTCCAACTTTAACGTCTCCCAGCTGGACAGACTGCTTGCTGTGGCCAAGGTTCCTCCAGCGGTCAATCAGGTGCTACTAGGAAAAGGCCTTGCTCTTCGAGTCTTTGCTGTGTTTGTCACCTTATGTTGCTCCTTACAGAATTACGATTTGCTTATTGTGGCAGGTAGTAGTGTTGCCTCTGGTGCCCTGAGTGCAGTTTCCCTGGTCGCACCACATGGGTTTGCTACGGGTGCTTATTTTCCTCCTGTAGACCAAAGATGCGTTTCCTGTAAAATGGTGGCTCTAAGCTAACTGTGATGAGTGACCCTGTGTCCCGTGGCGTTGCCACGTGACTGTCCTACCTCACCGCCTGCGCTTCAGCACAGCTGAGACGCTGCATTAATGTCATGGTACAGTGAATGATCAATCTCTATAGTCTGTGTCAGAACTGTTTTTTAGCTCAGATGTGCTTTTACAAGGTCAAATGTATACGGTAGGTTTCCTTGTTCATGTTTGGTGGCTTCTGGTCATTTTCTCTCACACAGGTGGAACTACACCCTTACCTGGTCCAGTCAGATCTGATCCAGTTCTGCAAGTCCCGGAACATTGCCCTGACCGCATACAGCCCTTTTGGTTCCCCAGGTAGACCTCCAGAACAGTTAAGTGGCATTTCACGTAACCCCTGGTTCTTCTCTCTGCTTATTGACTTCTAAATGGGTCAGTTCATACACAGTTAGCGTCATCTGCAAGTAGCGTTCACTGTTTCTTACTTTGAACCCTGCATTTACTGCTTGCTTAAACAGAAATGAAAAGTCCGAGCCACACAATAATGTGCACGTTGTCAGAGGGGAAAACAAGTGACCGATAAATAAAGAGGATTTGGGAGGAATGAGCACACCGACCACGACGTGTAGCACACAGTGCGTCTCACCACCGTCTTACTGTCAGACCAGAGCGAGCTTTTCAAGCAACTGGGAGATAATGGGGCAGCAATGTATAATCCTGAGGACGGATGTAAAGTGAAAGACACCGAGTTTCCCCTTAAACGGGGCTAAGTAGCCACCGCGGCTCGATGGTTTCGAAAAGGTCTGAGAATAGTGACTACGCCTACATCGTGACACCAAAAGAACCAGGTTTCCAAGCAGGAAACCGCGACGATCACAGTGAGACAAAGAGCAGTATTAATACGAGGATCCGTCTCAAGTCGGAACTTTTGTTGGTTAAATTAGAAAGAAAAAGAGATTAATCTTTCCAGCGGGCATGATCAGCGTTGCTCAACACAGCGGTCCTGGAAACGTGTCAGGAATGCGCTAGAAAGGGAACAAAGTGCAGCGAGGAGGAAACCTGCGTGAGTGTGCCGAGCTGCTGAAACTGGGACAAAGACGCACATTTCAGCAGGACAACGACCCAAAGCGCAAGGCCAGCGTTGCAGAACAGGGGCTCGACAGCAGGAGTGACCCTGACCTTGAATAGGCCGGCGAAAACCCCCCTGGGGGGCGGTGAGGAGGCTGCCGGGGATGGACGCGGGAAAGTGAATGCAGGCTGCGTTGTCTGCGAGCGTACGGTTAGTAGCAGCGCTCAGTACAGCAACACCTGCGTTCGTACGTTCGTGTGCTTGAACTATTGAACGTGAGGATGGACAGCTTGTAAACGGCAGCTCGGTACAAAACGGATTGGTTATGCATTTAATAAACGCACCGTAGTTTTTTCTGGATTATGTAAAATTGGAAACACGTTTGAAAATACTTTTAAAAATGTTTACCAATATGGTAAATAATTGGGGCGAATTACTCAGAGCTAAAATAAAAGAACAAAACCGTGTTAACAGGGGTATTACTGCGCCAGCAAATGTAAAAAGCTGTATTTGCTCAATGTTTCCTCCCGCAAACTCACCAATGTGGACACAGACCAAACAAGTTTAGCCCTTTTCAGCTTTTGCGGATTTCTTGCACCCTTATGAGCATTTTGGTTCCAAACACATTAAACTACACTGGCCGGCCAAAAATAAAGTCACAACTTCTAATATTTGGTTGGACCGCCTTTAGCTTCGATTACGGCACGCATTCGCCATAGCATTGTTTCGATAAGCTTATGCAATGTCACAACATTTATTTGCGTCCAGAGTTGCATTCATTTTTCGCCAAGATCTCGTATCGATGACGGGAGAGTCGGACCGCCGCGTAAAGTCTTCTCCAGCACAAGATCCCAAAGATTCTCAGTGGGGTTAAGGTTTGGACTCTGTGGTGGCCAATCCATGTGTGAAAATGATGTCTCTCTCGTGCTTCCTGAAGCGCTCTTTCACAATTTGAGCCCGATGAATCCTGGCATTGTCATCTTGGAACAAAAAAATCCATTGATGGAAAAACCTGGTCATTCAGGTAGTCAGCTGAGCTAATTTTTTGGGCACAGAACATTGCTGAACCTAGACCTGACCAACGGAAGCAACCCCACATCATAACACATGTATACGACAAATTCTTTTGACTTTGACTTAAATCCAGGCGCTGACTTTTTTTTGACCAGGCAGTGTATTTATTGCATACAATTAATAAAACAGTGTTTAAATTTGTAATAACGGCTTAAAGTACCCTGACACATGAGTGGTGCCTAAGAAGGAACTTAACAGCATCTCAAAATGTAGAGTGCAGTATATCTACACTGAGGAGCCAGAGCGAGACTTGCTTTATGCAGCAAATCATTCGGTCAGTCACCGTGAACACCAGCTCTGCTTTACGTTTGTCACTTAAAATCGACTTCCAATAGATGATATAAGAAGTTTTCTTTTTTCAGTTTCAGACATTGCATTTCTTGTTCAGAAACAGTACGCTGTACGTTTTTGTTTCTCTCCTGTGTCTGGAATTGATGTCTATGGATGTGGAGTTCATGTGGGCCACTGCATTTTTTTCTTTAGCTTAGACTGATCATTTCCACTGCTTATCCCACAGTCACCAAGGAGCCACTGACCCAGAGAAGCTGATGGAGGACCCGGTGGTCAAGGCTGTGGCCAGCAAGCACCGGCGAACCCCTGCACAGGTCACATGAGGCCACCTGATTCTCAAAGCCTCGCTCTTCAATTCCAGCACCAACCTTCCTTCTCTTCCCCCTCTTGGGAAAACTCTTCAACCTTTCAATGTATTTAAGAGCCATGCATAGCTGAACAGGGACCAGTCATCAGGTTGCATTTGACATGGCGTTAAACATTAGACTCTTCTGTCCAAAGCACCGGACCAACGATGACACCTATGCACTGGGATAAACACTGTACCTACAAGCTGCTCATCTTAGCCTGGTTGGGCTTCAGTCCTTGCAGGTTCTTTACTGCACACGCTGTCTGCGCTCATTGATGTCTCATGATGACTCATGGGAGTTGCCAGTCGCTCTCTTTCCAGCTGTTCCCAATCGGATAGATCCTCGTACTGGTCCGTTCCTGTAGCAGTGTTAACGTGGTACACCTTACTGTGTACCTGGCTGCATCATCAGTGATGTAACCTGCATGTTGAATCTTCCATATGCTGCTTTGGACAAAGACATCAAGTGAATTACAGTTAATGATAATGAGACCTACTTGGTTGTGAGACATTTGTTAGGATTTACATGGTGAAATCTGAATCCAGCCGCAAGGGGATGCACAAACTAGTGCATGTCTTTGCGCTGGTCCCAAGCCCAGAAATGGAGAGGGTTGCATCAGGAAGGGCATCCGGCCAAACTAAATATGCGGACAAAAATGGAAATTTCCAAACCGGATTGGTCGAGGCCCGGGTTAACAACGACCGCCACCAGCACTGCTAGCCGACAGGGTGCTGGCGGAAATTGGGCTACTGCTGGCCAAAGAAGGAGGAAGAGAGGAGGAAGGCATGTCCGGAGGAAGGAGGAGAGGAGGAGGAAAGTTAAGAGAGTGGACGTGAGGATAGGAACTTTGAATGTTGGTAGTATGACTGGTAAAGGGAGAGAGCTCGCTGATATGATGGAGAGAAGGAAGGTTGATATATTGTGTGTGTGTAAGAGACCAAATGGAAGGGGAGTAAGGCTAGGTGCATCGGAGGGGGGTTTAAACTGTTTTACCATGGTGTGGATGGGAGGAGAAACGGGGTAGGGATTATCCTGAAGGAACAGTATGTCAAGAGTGTCTTGGAGGTGAAGAGTGTCTGACAGAGTGATGGTTATGAAACTGGAAATTGATGGTGTGATGCTGAATGTTGTTACTGCATATGCCCCGCAAGTTGGGTGTGAGATGGATGAGAAAGAAGAATTCTGGAGTGATATGGATGAAGTGGTGAAGAGTGTACCTGAAGGAGAGAGAGTGGTGATTGGAGTGGATTTCAATGGACATGTTGGGGAAGGAAAGAGGAGATGAAGAGGTGATGGGTAGGTATGGTGTCAAGGAGAGGAACGCAGAAGGTCAGATGATAGTGGATTTTGCAAAAAGGATGGACATGGCTGTGGTAAACACGTATTTTAAGAAGAGGGAGGAACACAGGGTGACGTACAAGAGTGGAGGAAAATGCACACAGGTGGACTATATCTTGTGCAGGAGGGCCAGACTGAAGGAGACTGTAGACTGTAAAGTGGTGGCAGGGGAAAGCGTAGTTAGGCAGTATAGGATGGTGGTTTGTAGGATGACATTGGAGATCAAAAAGAGAAGGAGAGTGAGGGCAGAACCAAGGATCAAATGGTGGAAGTTGAAAAAGGAAAACTATAAGGTGGAGTTCAGGGAGGAATTAAGACAGGCACTGGGTGGCAGTGAAAAGTTACCAGTGAGCTGGACATCTACAGCAGAAGTGGTAAGGGAGACAGCTAGAAAGGTGCTTGGTGTGGCATCGGGACAGAGGAAGGAGGACAAGGAAACCTGGTGGTAGAATGAAGAAGTACAGGAGAGTATACAGAGGAAGAGGCTGGCGAAGAAGAAGTGGGATAGACAGAGAGATGAAGAATGTAGACAGGAGTACAAGGAGATGAGGCGTAGGGCGAAGAGAGAGGTGGCAAAGGCTAAAGAAAAGGCTTATGGTGAATTGTATGAGAGGTTGGACACTAAGGAGGGAGAAAAGGACTTGTACCGATTAGCTAGGCAGAGGGACCGAGCTGGGAAAGATGTGCAGCAGGTTAGGGTGATAAAGGATAGCAATGGAAACGTACTCACAAGCGAGGAGAGTGTGTTGAGCAGATGGAAAGAGTACTTTGAGGGGTTGATGAATGAAGAGAACGAGAGAGAGAGAAGACTGGATGATGTAGGGACTATGAATAGGGGAGTGCAATGGATTAGCAAAGAGGAAGTTAGGACAGCTATGAAGAGGATGAAGAATGGAAAGGCTGTTGGCCCAGATGACATACCTGTGGAAGCATGGAAGTGTTTAGGAGAGATGGCAGTGGAGTTTTTAACCAGATTGTTTAATGGAATTTTGGAAAGTGAGACTATGCATGGGGAGTGGAGAAGAAGTGTACTGGTACCAATTTTTAAGAATAAAGGTGATGTGCAGAGCTGTAGTAACTACAGAGGGATAAAACTGATCAGCCACAGCATGAAGTTATGGGAAAGAGTAGCGGAAGCTGGGTTAAGAAGGGAGGTGGCGATTAGTGAGCAGCAGTATGGCTTCATGCCAAGAAGGAGTACTACAGATGCGTTGTTTGCTCTGAGGGTGTTGATGGAGAAGTACCGAGAAGGTAAGAAGGAGTTGCATTGTGTCTTCGTGGACTTAGAGAAAGCATATGACAGGGTACCTAGAGAGGAACTGTGGTATTGATTGAGGAAGTCGGGGGTGCCAGAAAAGTATGTAAGAGTGGTACAGGATATGTACAAGGACAGTGTGACAGTGGTGAGGTCTGCGGTAGGAGTGACGGATGCTTTCAGGGTGGGGGTAGGATTACATCAAGGATCAGCTTTGAGTCCTTTCTTGTTTGCAATGGTAATGGACAGGTTGACAGATGAGATCAGACAGGAGTCACCGTGGACTATGATGTTTGCGGATGACATTGTGATCTGTAGCGAGAGTAGGGAGCAGGTTGAGGAGACCCTGGAGAGGTGGCGATATGCTCTAGAGAGAAGAGGAATGAAGGTCAGTAGGACTAAGACAGAATACATGTGCATAAATGAGAGCGAGGACAGAGAAATGGTGAGGATGCAGGGAATAGAGTTGGTGAAGGTGGGTGACTTTAAATACTTAGGACCAACAGTCCAGAGTAACGGGGAGTGTGGAAGAGAGGTGAAGAAGAGAGTGCAGGCAGGGTGGAGTGGGTGGAGAAGAGTGTCAAGAGTGATTTGTGACAGAAGGGTACCAGCAAGAGTGAAAAGGAAGGTCTACAAGATGGTAGTGAGACCAGCTATGCTATATGGGTTGGAGACGGTGGCACTGAGCAAAAGACAGGAGGCAGAGCTAGAGGTGGCAGAGTTAAAAGTGTTAAGATTTGCACTGGGTGTGACGAGGATGGACAGGATTAGGAATGAGTATATTAGAGGGTCAGCGCAGGTTAGATGGTTTGGAGGCAAAGTCAGAGAGGCGAGATTGCGTTGCTTTGGACATGTGCAGAGGAGAGATGCTGGATATATTGGGAGAAGGATGCTAGGGATGGAGCTGCCAGGCAAGAGGAAGAGAGGAAGGCCTAAGAGGAGATTTATGGATGTGGTGAAGGAGGACATGCAAGTGGTGGGGGTGACGGAGAGAGATGCAGAGGACAGGAGGAAGTGGAAGCTTTTGATCCGCTGTGGCAACCCCTAACGGGAGCGGCTGAAAGAAGACATGGTGAAATCTGCTTGTTGTTCAGTTGTCTCCGGCCCTTCAGGACTTCACCTGTCATCTGCTACCTTCTCTCTTGTCCACTATTGTAGTATTATCCTCTGTCCCCGTCTCCTCTTTCCTTTCAAGTCATCTTCTGGCTCTGTGGCCAAAGTAACTTGAGTTTTAACTTCATCATCCAGTCCTTTCGTTGAGTCTCGCTTAGTCCATGTTCTCTTTGTTTCATTTTAGGAGCTTTAAATTGAAAGTGTTGGGGTGAAACCTTAAATCTCCTTCCTCCAACGGCTGCTGGCCTAACATAAGGAAGTGATGTGAAATCATAGTAACCTGCACTGTCCTGAGTGACCCCGTGCTGTATCATCCCCACCATTGTTCAGACTATTCAAATGTGCCTCATGGGGACTCATCGGTCACAGCCAGCAGCGACTGAGACTGCCAGTGGACTCCTGGCGATAACCCAGATACACTTAACGTCCCACTTGCTGCCCCTAGTGGGGTCAAGTATTTCCAATTTGATCCAAAGAAGTAGTAAAGTATAAGAAATAAAACCCACCCCACTGATGACTGTGGTACAATTTTAGTTAAGGTCTGCTTACTTTGACAGCAACTACGTTTCAGGTCCTACTGAGGTACCACGTACAGCAGGGTATAGCAGTGATTCCCAGGAGTATCAAGCCCAACCACCTACTGGAGAACACCAAGGTGAGGACCCACTATTAGACTTACATGTCTGTCTCTAGCCTACCTGATTGTCCTGCAGAGTGAGGCAACCTTCTAAGCTCTTTGTTAGCTCCATCTGACATGTGTGTATGGGTTCAGATCTTTGACTTCTCCCTGGATGAGGAAGACATGAAGGCGCTGCGAGGGCTTGATCGAGGGTGGAAGGCTTGTGTCATCGACTCGTAAGCTGCATTCTTTTTGCATCTCTTATAAACCCATACAAACATCCCTTGGTTGGATGGAGCCTCTGTGATGTTTTCACCCTAACAGTATTTCTATGGGTGGGTGTGTGTATGTATGTGTGTTTACCCCAGGCTGAAATCCCACCCCTACTACCCTTTCAACTGAAGCATGTCCAGGGACAGAGACAATGAACTACCCCTTGAACGAACCTGCAGGGCAGTACTGACATGTCCTTGGGGAAGATTTTGACATTTCAAATGTGACAAAAAGAATTAATTACAAATCCAAGTTTCAGTTATTACATTTTGAATCACAACTACATTAATGGGGTGGCTAAGCTGTGGGCCTTATGGATTAGAAGGAAGCTGGAATAAAAAAAGCTCTTCCCACAAATCCTTTTTCTCATCATTGAAATTTCATTCTCGGCAGCTTTTTTTAACAAGATCTTAACCATAAGTATGTAACATTTAAACCGTATCTTTAGACATTTTTTATTGTGCAGAACACATGGAACCACCAAGAAGAGCCATGTGGTTTTAATGGAAATACCAAGGATACCAAATTTTGGCTGCAACTTCATCCAAAGCTCAACAGCAGGTGGGTGGAAGGGGGGCTTCAGAGCACAACTGGACGTTATACTGTTCATGTTGCTTTTCTAGATGTCCGCTGTCTATATCAGTCTTCATGTGTCAGGAAGATGTTCATTAACATCCTCAGTGCCTCCCCTCCTTCACTCGAGTCATCCGTCCCACCCCCTAGGGGTGTTATGCATGCGCACTCTTACTCGGCCCCCTTCTTCTTCGGGCTGCAGTCACGTGGTTTGACAGCACACACACAGGCCGATGCCCCTGCAATGCGCCTGGGTAAGTCTGGCCCCCGTGCCCACTGGCCCCTCACCGGATCAAAAATCTGTGTCCCGCTTGAGAAGGCCATGCTCTCCCAGCTGTACCCACCCAGGACGTAAATTGCCCCACCCCAGGTGGCCACGCCCGCTTCGCTGTTGGCCTGCAAGAGCGGCGCAACGCAGGTCCATTGCTCAGTCTTGGGATCGAATGCCTCCACGTTCAGAATGTCAAAACGCTCCATGCTGTCCTCCCTGTCATCGCTGCCCCCTATGGCATAGATGAGCTCCTTCAGCGATGTCATACAGTGCCACCCCCGGGCCATGGTCATTGGGCTCCGCTCTGTCCAGGTGTTGGTCCCAGGGTTGTAGCTCAGCAGGTCCCGTCTGTACGGCCCTATCTGGTAGTCGTGGCCACCTGAGATGAAGATCAGGTTCTTGTGTGTGGTGCCAGCATGGCCATAGGTGAACCTGCAAAACAAGCAGCCCTGGTGTCACACTGGTGAGCAAACGTAAGGACGGAGGTGGACCTCAGCGTGGATGAGAAGACAGAGATGCAGGCGGGGAGACAGACCTGGGGAGTCCTGCCACATAGACCCAGCGGTCCTCCAAAGGGTAGTACACCTCCACTGACGACAAGGCGCCGCTGTCATTGCGCCCCCCAACAGCAATCAAACAGTCCTCCAACACCCCCAGGTAAAAATCCACACGCCTTTGGTTCATCGGAGCCCCCTGCACAGACAGTGGAGAGATGTGACCAAAGTCACGTTCACGATGACATTACGTTTTCCGTAACAGAGGTCTGAGGAGCCAGGAGTGAGACGCACCTTGATCCACTGACTGTTACGGGGGTCGTAGCGATACAGCAGGTTGCTGGCGGCGTCACCTCCGTTATCTCTGGATGAGCTGCCCCCAGCAGTGAAGACAAATCCGCCGAGGACAGCGACACAGTGATGGCTTCTCTGGGCAGGCAGCCTCGTTTCAACCACCCAGCCGGCATCTGCGTCCAGCCAGTACACCTCGGCACTCAGTTCCTCGCCTCGTTCTGACACCTCGCCGCCCACCAGCAGGAGGCGCTCTGTCGCACCCCGCAGGGCTGTCCTGGCTGTTTGCAGCACAGGCTGAGCACTGGATTTCTGGTGATAGTTGAGAGCCTCCTCCACTAGAGTCTCGCAGGCCGCCTCTGGGGGCAGTAGGGAGCGGATGGCCGGAAGCACGCGGGTCTGCAGGTCGCCAGGCGGGATGAGTGGGAAGTGGATGTGGGAGAGAAGCCGGTGGGCGTGAGCTGGACGCTCTGGCTGGTGGCTCAGCCACTGCAGGGCAGCCTGCAGCAGAGCCTGCTCACTCTCGTGCTGCACCTGTCCACTGGCCAAGTAGGATGTGAGTTTAGGAAGCTGCACGTCCCGCAGGAACTCCGGTGTGAAGGAGAGCGTTGCAAAGCGGTCCAGGACGAAGCGGTCAATGAAGGCATCCAGTCGCTCCAGGCTGTAAAGCAGGGCCAGCTCCTGCAGGTACAGGTAGTTCTCCTCATTGACCTCCTGCTCCAAGTATTGGCAGCAGAAGTCCACGGCCCGCCACACCTGCAGCAGGTGGGCCGTCTCCAGCACGTAGTCGATGTTCCCGCCGTCCAGTGGCAGCTCCCCGCTGTACAGAAAGTCCACCACAGTCTTGAGCCCCACATAGGAGGTGCCCACTAGAGGGACTTCAGCCTGATGCTCCTCACGCATGCCCAGTGTGAACATAGCCTGGAAGTAGGGGCTGGACACAGCCAACAGGGCACGGTGCGCTGGCACCGGTTGCTCATCCGCCAGCAGGATCACGTCACACAACTGGCCCCTCTGGCGCTGCTCGCTGAGGCCCTGCAGTACCCAGCAGGCCTGTTCCGGCCAGTGGAACACCTGAGGGGCGCCCGTCACACACAGCACACAGGGGCACAACAAGGGAGAGGCATGATGACACTAAAGTCCAGTAAAACACAGCACTGCAGCAGTATTTTCACCAGGTCATGAAGCAGCTCACTCCTCCTCTGTACCTCATTAGCGCGCTAATAGTACGCGGTGGCTCAGTGTGTCGTTCTGACAGAACGGAGGCAACGCATAAAATGTTTGTAGGACGAAGAAATGTCTAAATTATTATTTATTAAATATCTGCCAGCCAAAAACAGAACTTTCTAACACCTGGTAGGCCTGCAGCTGGAAACCCAAGACTAGAGCATCCTCTAGTGGCAGCAGGGAAGACTTCCAGAAGTTTCTTACAACCCGGGTGCCGGTTCTGAACCTGGAGTCCTCGGATCCTGCATTGGCCTGTACTGTATGGAACAAGCTGACGGTTTCAACCGACCAAGCAGGTACCGCACATTTTCTGTAGGTCAACTGTATATGTGTTTTTATCAGGCATTAATATTTCTTGAGCAAGTTATGTCTATTAGAAAACCATCAGAATCAGTTGTAACAAGCTGTTGTAAGGCTCGCACACATCACGCGTATTACCCACAAGTCTCTAGGGTTGATTTGGTGAATGGTAATTTTTTCAACGGTGGCTTTTACAGAGAAAGTAGGCGTTTGTCATTTTAGGCACATGACTGTTTGCTAGTAACGCCATATAGGTTTTGTGTCACGTGGCTACTGAACGTAATGCATACAAGACACTTTCCATGCCAGCGACTCTCAGGTCTGGTACTGACCGGGCTATCAATAATTATTATTATTCATTCGGCAGCCACGAATTTCTGCTCTGGCTATGGCAGCTGTTAGAGGTACAGCATAAAAAAATCCACATTTCAGATAAAGATGTTTCGGTCTGCATTAGCAAAGATGATCACGAAAGTTTGTGCTGGCCAGTCTAAGAGCAGCGAATGTTGCTGCTAAGTAAAATGCAGACAGGTTTTCTCAAAAAAACAAAAATTGAATGCCAGATAGTGATTGGGGGAGAATTTGTCAAAAGGAATTTAAGTGGCAGCAGTCAGGGCATTAAATGCGTTATAAGCCACCTGTTAGTGAGCAAACATCCACGTCCAGTGACACCGGGGACATGGGTGGATGCTGAGCTGTTCGGCAGAGGTGAACAGTGGGACAGATGAGGAGTCCCTGCTGGGATCAAGAATGGCTGGGCTGACCTTTGAGGACTCGCTGATCCTGTGGGGGCGCAACACCCGCGTCTGCCTCCCACCCTCCATTGCGTGCTTCCTGTGCACACGTCTACAGCATCTGTTATGGGGCAACACACACACACACACACACACACACACACACACACACACACACACAGAGCGTGGGACAGCATGAGCAAAGCAGTGGTGGACAACAGGCCAACCTTGTTCCCAAATGTCAAAGTGAACCAAGTGTCACGTCGCATGGCCTTACCGTCCAGACAAATCATAAGCATGACAACATTCCCCTGCCTGTCTCCTGAAGAAGGACCTACACGCTATGCGGAGCACATTTTTACAGCGCTTAGTGCACTTAACTGCTGCCAAATTCGTGTTTGGTTGCTGAAACTTCACTACGAAGAGCCTGCGATCGACCACTTACTTTAGAGCGAGAAACAACGCACGGCAGCAGCAGACCTACAGCAGGACCCTGCATCCTTCCTGAGGCTCCACCAGCAGTTCAAAGGCACTGCCAAGAGAGTCCGGCTAGCAAAGTGCGCCAGCTGCATCCATTATTCACTGTAACTACGAAGCTGCTCGTTAAAACATGGACCGTTTGTTGAAATGTCCACCGTTGGTGTCTTGCTGGACGGAAGCGGGACGTTCGCTCGCCTTTCAGTCCACAGCAGGCGGGACTCGGCGGGATACAGGAAGTGCGCGGTGACTGACAGGAGGCCTGGCCAATCAACGCGGCGCGCCGGCGACGTCTGCTGGCCGAGCTTGCGTAAAAATAATGGGAGGAAACAAGAGCGCTGCTTCGTTTGTTTTTGGCTCCGGTTGAGTGACCGAGCGAATGAATGAATGAATGAATGAATGAATGAATGAATGAACGAACGAACGAACAGTTGTATGCGTACACCTTCAAGTGTGTGAAAGTTGTGCATGAAATGGAAACAGGCACACGGACTGTTTTTGTGACTGGGGCTACGTGAGGAAAATAGTTTTTGGCTGATTTCGTGTTTAAACACTTTCTTATTTTGCTGACAGCTTCTCCTGCTTTGGGGTGACGGTGTCTGACCCGGTCCTCCAGAACGTCATCAGTTCTGCTCAGCTGTGCTGCGGACCTCAACTGTGGCAGCCCGCACCTTCTGAGTTTCCCAGCTTGATGTCCGAAAGGTCCCAGAGGTTGTCATCCTCTTCACGCGTCTCTTCCACAGCTGGTGACGTGAATCAGGCGGCGGTGCGAATGCCCAAGAGATCGGAGCACCGCAGTCTGCCATCAGGTCCGTGAGAGAAAACCTTCCTGGCAGCTTTGTCTAAGACCGAATTTGACAGACTCAAAGTCGAGCAAACTTCAGTGCGCAAAATAAGACTCACTTGGACTGAAAAGCATCAGCGTGGCTTGAAAAACAAAGCAGACTGAGGCGTGCAAACGTACAGGGATTTGCGGGAGCCCGGGATCCCCGAGCGCCAGCCGGTCCGATTCCGTTTGCCGCTTAGCGGTTCGCGGTGTGACGTCGCCCCCTAGCGTTCGCGACGCCAGCGAGCAGCAGCAATGACGCAACACGGCCCCGTGATCCGGCGCCTTGGCTGCGCTTGAGCGGGTCGTGGCCTCCGGTTAGGAGACGGCAGCTGAAACGGTCGACAACGGCGTTTTGTTTGAGCGCCTGTGGAGACGCGGTTTCCCGGCCGCGCCTCGCATGTGAAAAAGCACGCAGCACGGCGGCCCGGGTTCTCCCCCGCAGTGAAAGCCACGACCTCCCCAAATGCTCACGTTTAGCCCTCGAAATGCTGCCGAGTTGCACGGACGAACGGTGGTGCTCAGGGCCACTTGGACGCAGCAGCGATTCCTTAGTTTTCCTCATCGTTCTGTCAGTCGCGTCGCATTGCAGTGCAGTGGAGTGATGTCGGAAGGGGCGAACGCGCTCGTTTTACAGCTGTGTGCGCGCTACACGGCGTTCGCTTTTGCGCTCAACTCATTTCTAGTTGCCAGTATTTACGGGGCCGCGGGACTGCGTGTCGGGTCTTTGTCCCGTGTGCTTTCTGCTCATTTTTGGTTATTGCTCGTTATCTGTCGTCCGCCTACAGCTGCGCGCCTTGCAGCGATTCCCCCGCACGGATCGGCAGCGCCGTGGGATCTCCCTTTGCACACGCACACGAGCGGCCCCCATTCGACTTCATTTTGCGAAGGCGGCGCAGCTGCGCCAAAGCGCCAGAAGGGGGCAGGCAAGCGGCGGAAAGGGGAGGGCGGTCACGAGGGGGCCGATCTTGCGTGTCGTGGGACCCGCGTTCGTACATCAGCACCAACGCCCAAGACCCGGCTCTAGGAAATGAGTCGCTCGCCACTCTGCGATCACTGAGGAGCAGACACGCACGCACGCTCGCTCGCTGCACCGTGAACGGCACCGCAGCTCCTCCCCCGCGCTCGTTTCCCCGTTTCTGCGCCCGTTTGCTGCTGGACCCCTGCGGAGCGCCCGACTGGAAGATGGCCACGCGGATCGACAAAGAAGCGTGCAGGGAGGCGTACAACCTGGTTAGGGACGACAACTCGGGGACCAACTGGTGAGGCCGAACACACACACACACACCCATTCAGTCTTGCAGCCCGAAAACGCAAGAGACGCGCCCGCTGGCGTGAAGCCGCTGCGCCTTTGATGCGACGCGATGGGCAGAGGTTTCTCATTTTTCGCCCCAAAATGCGGGCTGCAGCGCCGCAATCGCTCGGGCGTCTCTCCGGCGGGGGGGTTAGGTCGCTGCTTCGGACCCCACCCATGAACTGATGCAGTCACAACTGCTTGCCGTTGCCGTTGCTGTCGGCGGGGTAAATCGGTGGGAAGCGTTTAGGAGCGGCGTCAGCCAAATAAGAGTCCGTAGCGATCATTTGCGTCCGGTGGTCACGGTGACGACGATGACGGTCCCGATGGTGGCGCCCAGCACCGCGATTTGGGGGCTCGGACCCCACCTGAGGGCTCGGCGCCGCTCGGCAGGTGGAGACCCGCCTGCCGCTGCGCTCGGCTCGAGTCCGGAACTCCGACGCTGACCAATGAGCGAGCGCGAAGGACGACGATACTGTAATTGGAAGTGCAGTACCCTGCCGTACCCTGGTACATTTGCCTTGGAAGCTTTCATTCGTGCGTGCGAGTCGGGCCCTAAAAATGAGGTCCTCCTTGCACGCAGGGCGACTCGCACCCCCGGTGGCGCCTCGTCTTGCTTCCAGCGGGGACGAAATAAACGCGGCTTCTGCCTCATCTCACGCACAACCACCTGCGCGGTGACCGACGGCTACGGTTTAGCTTCACGGCGATTTTAAAACAGTTGGCCACAGTCCTGTCGTTTGGTTTTTTTCAGCGAATTGCTTAAAACAGGCGGCTTCCTCTTTTTATAATAAAGCACAAAGTTTGCTACGGTGTTTGGCGCGCAACTTCCCAAGCTCTGCCTGTTGATGCTCAGCACATTTCACGTACAATGCAAGTTTCTTTGCTTCTTCCTTACTTATGTGTGTGCGTGTAATTTTAAACAATTCCAACAGTTTGTCATGTTGTGCGGTTTAAGGGTTTCCTTCAAGTACGAGGGCTCCGTGATCGTTCCTGCAGGACACGGGGCCGACTACGAAGAGTTCAAGAGGCTGTGCACAGGTAAGTCCCCGTCGTGTAAATAAGAAACGGGCTTCCTTGCGCCACGGACACCTGCAGCACCCTGGGGTTTCTCTCCAAGTCTCTGGGTGCCTGACAATCCAGCAGAGGAATTTTAATCTGGAGATTTGCAATATCCTGTCTACAGCAGTGTGTTGCTGCATGAAGCGTGGCTTGCGGCGATTGTCAGAACTTTTCTCAAACTGTTAGTCATATTGTCACTACGTAAACGCTGGCCTTCGGATGAGTCATAGTGCACCTACTTCCTCGGCAGAGACCACAGCTTTGCATCCCATGACTGCAGACAGCTCGAGCGCAGCTCTTTCCAGCGGATTTGTGCCTCTGCCGCTCTTTAAGGCTCCGCTTGAAACTTGTTCCACCTGACGCGCGGCGACCGTTCTCGGAAGCAAGCGCTCTACGCCGTTCCTCATTTGAGCGCTTAGCCTTCACGCCAGGATTTAAAGAGTGCACCCGCCGGCACCTTCGTCGTGCCACAGAGCAGCTTTGAGCTTTAACCCCGCGAGTCTGCGACCGCATCTGCTTCTGTACGAGCAGCGTCGCAGCTCTGCCGATTCAAAGGCCATTTGCATTCGTCTCAAATCCTTTTCAGTACTCGGGGATGTGCTGTTAACAGCATTTGAGGGTTTGAAATGTCGGTGTGTCCCCTGTGCGTTGCGCCATCGCCGTGTTGGGACACTTCCTGGCACTGGAGCTGCAGCGTCAGCAGTAAACCAAGCTGATAGAGATGAAAAGAGAAGAGCTGAGGGTAGGAAGCATTTCGGTGAAACACATGTAAGGCAGGAAACTGTCGGGCTGACGAGGTGCGGGGGTGGCGTGTGTTCGGGCCTGGGGCCGGAAGAGAAGAGGCTTGGCCCTCAGTGTGGTCAGGTGATGCTTCTGCATTCTTGAGCAGAGAGAGAGAGGCGCTGACCGGTGGCCAAGAAACACACAGCTCAGAGGTGGAACTGGGTTTATGGTTTGAGGTCTCCGGTCCTTAACGTAAATAAATATTTATAAATGTCCCACATTTGAAACAGTGCGGGCAGCTCCACGTGGAAAGTCCACGTCTGTCTCCTCGAGCACCTTAACACATTGCAAGAGCATAGTCTATGATGGCAGAACCCAGAATGGGACAGGGCCTGGCTGATGAAGGATCAAGGATTGTCGGGTGTGTCAGAAGCTGCCGTGTTTAGATGAGGTCTTCAAAATTGTTTTCAGACTCACTTTTAACGTATGCGTATATATACAGTATATTATATATATTTCAGTCAAAATGAAAATATCAAATTGAAAGCGTAAGAAAATATACCTGACTAATGTCTGGGTTTGTCACTTATCTTTTTGCTGTGCTAGAAGGTTCAAGTTAATGAAGTTAATCTACACCAGGAAAACCTACAGCTTCTTAACTTGCGGTAATAATGGGAAGAACAAAGGGATTAAATATTTCCTGTTCACGTACTTGTACCTGTCACTGATAAGGCGGCTCCATTTTTGTAATGTTTAATTGGTTAACCATGCGTGACGCGCCTTCTCCATGGAAACCCGATGCTGTTTGCAAAGGTTCTTGCAGGGACGTTGACGCGCGTGTTGCTTCCGGCCGACACAACGTGATCTGCTGATGGGAGGAGGACAAATTTGATTTTAAATTTTACACGTATTTAAAAGAATTCTGAGGTGCTTTGAGCACTTTGTGAAGGTTGAGCATGCAGCTTTCCAGCTACGGCTCGTGTGCCAGCAGGGAACTTGTGCGTTTTTAGACGACCAGCTTCATCTTGAGCATCGAGCAGACTTCCTCTTTACCTGGCCACCTGCCCTCGAATTGTGTTGAGCGCCACCCGGCGACTTACCGTAAAGAAGAGCACAGTGTCTTTTTGAGTGTTAGGGAGCAACCCCCTGAGCGTTTTCAGAAGTGCTGCATTGTGAGGAGAAAGACTTAAGGGGAGGGTAGGGCAGAAATGGCCTGAGAGGCACTGGAGCTGTGGTTTAGGGTGCTGACCATAGCACAAGATTCTGCTTTGGGACACGACAGAATCATGAAGCAGTTCTGCGCAGAATTTATCTGTGGGTGGGAGTCAGGATTGGGGCAGCTTGTGTTCAGCATGGCACCTTTTGAGGGCAGGAACATATGTATTGCACAAGAAATCCAAAGTGTGTGGGGAATTTTGCAGTAAGTTTGGTTGTGTGAATGAGAGACAAAGTGACTGTGAAGACCTGAACGCTTGTTGTGCCCTGTTGATTGGGAGCTTTGACCTAAATACCTTCCCTTGTCTTTCCTCTCACCCATTTTTCTTCCATCGCGATGTGGGTACAGCGCCAAGGCCAGTTGGCTACGCTGCCGTAATGACCCCTTGTCCTTCCCAACCTCATCCCAGGCCCCACAGCAGCCCCTAGCATGTGGCATCGGCCATCTCCTCACACGCTCTCTTCCGCTGCTTCTCCCCACAGACGATGAGCGCATCTTTGGCTTCGTGAGATTCATGACCGGCGACGCCATGAGCAAACGTTCCAAATTTGCACTCATCACCTGGATCGGCGAGAATGTGAGCGTCCTGCAGCGGGCCAAGATCAGCACCGACAAAGCAATGGTGAAGGACATCGTACAGGTGAGATCTTCAGAAACGCTCACGTTGTCTTGCCTGAGCTCTGGATCCAGGAAAGTTCCACTGTTCTTTTGCTTTTGTCCTCTTTTCTGGTTCTTAATCCTTCATCATGCACAGCACAAACCTTTGTGACACTGAGCAAGTGAGAGAACCGTAAAATTTACACGCGCATTAGTTCTGCGGTCAAGTCCTGTAAATGACAGCTTAGGTGTCTGCATTCTGGGCCTCAGGAAGTGCGCGGCGTTGCTGTGGGTCCGTGGCCAAGTGTGAGTCGGCGACAGGTAGAAAAATGGCACGTATTGAATCGTGGTTGATAATGTTTCTTGGGTGTTTGCTGAAACATGCATGCAGCAGCAGAGCAGTCGGCCAACTATGCTTCGTGTCCCATAATCCCTCTCGCTTGCACAGCCATTCATCTCGGCTTTCTTACTGTGGCAGTGACACAATCCCGCCTTAAGCCAAGCACTCAAGAGTTTAAAGGTGTGACCGTTCACCTGAAATAACTGCCATTTGATAAACATGGTTTTAAGGAGTTTCCTAATCCATGATTTCCTCATTTCCTAAATGAGTAAAAAGTGAATTGTGTGCTGGTGTACTAATGTATATGTAATGTAGTGGATGCACATTCTTACTCACGGGTTGTGTGCATTTGACTTGTTTAATTTATTTTGCATCGATCACATTGCCTTTCTATCATGAATTTTTTACATAATACCGCAGCATGTTTTTAATTTAGTTTTTCTTTAGTACAAGTATCCATGTCTTCAAACATACTCTACATCAATAATAAAGCAGGGTTCAGTGATAAAAACGATTTTCCTTGCGTTTTAAGTCTTGTGCGTAGCCAGATGGACCAATATGATCGTTGGTGCTGTTAAAAGAGACAGCGTATTGAGGACAGCAGACACACCCCAATGTGTGTGGACTCACCCTTGGACACACACACACACACTCTTACTCGGCTGTTTGTTTCTCTGTCTTCCTGCAGAACTTTGCCAAGGAGTTCATGGTCAACGATAGACGTGAGCTGGAGGAAGACTACATCCGGAATGAGTTGAAAAAGGCAGGTGGAGCCAATTATGATGCCCAGACCGAATAGAGCAGGCTGCAGTAGGGTAGACTACAGCAGGCAGGGGCAGAACAAAGTGCTGTGATCGTGGCCCAAGCAAGGGCTGACATGAGGGCAGGCCACACCCCGTCCCTCAGAAAACCATTCAATTTACATGCAGAGTCCCCCTCCCCCAGTCACCTCTCCAGTCCAGTATCTGCAGTAGCTCATCTCACTCTCATTTGTGCTGCAGCTGAATGTCCAATATGCCCTGACTGTGACCCTGTTTTCACACTATGACCATAACAGGATTGTAAGTGTCATTTATTGCCCACTTGTGACACCATAAGCCCAGTCTTCTGGTGATCCTGCCCTTCCTGTCAAGCTCATACTGTGAAAACACATTGCTGGGTAATAGAGAAATATCCAGTCCTGCCATCATACATTGGAGGTACCACTGTGCCCCCCATTTCCCTCCTGTAATGCTTAGTGCCTCAACCATCTGCGGAGCGAAGGGCACTGTGGGAGGAATGGCTGGCATCCATTAAGGGCGTAGGTTTTAAATTTATTTGCCCACTCATCTTTTTGCCTTCCTGCTTGCTGGCCTGTTTTGATCCCAGTACTGTGCTCCAGAGGCAGCTGTGACTATAGTGTAGCCTTTTCATTCATTCACGTTGAAATAAAAACAGAACTTTTTTTAATTTTTTTTTTTTTAAACTCACTCTGGGAGTTTTTTTTTTTTATTTAGGAACTGGAAAGACATGATTATTGAAAATGAACACCATTTGTCACAGAAAAATCATTTCAGAATAAAACTTTTTTCCAAGCTTTTGTTTCAGCATCTCATTTTTTCAGGAAAAAAATCCTTTGTTCCTAATTATTGTGTGGTCATTCATTTGAAATGTCTGACATCAGCATTATTGACATCATCTGCTTTGTTGGAGCACAAGATAAAACAAGTGGTGTGATGTGGACAAAGTGGGGTTTGGGTGGGGCTTCAATACTGGAGGTCCCATGGGTGGGGGGGGATGTCTTCTGTTGCCATGGTTACTATCAGCCAATCACAGACTTGCCTTCAGCTGTTTTAGTCCAAAAGCTTGTCAGTAAGGGAGCCCCCCCTTGCAACATCCAGGCCAACAGATGCAAACTTGCCTGCTTAACCACTTAATCTATAAGCTGCTGGCCATCTGCTTTTTGACCTGGAGGGATGGAGAAGTCTGGGAAGGAGAACTGCTGATCAATAAGCAAGTTCACTTGTGTGTACTTTAAATGTGAGTTTCCCTGTTCTGAGTTTGTTGAAGTTTTAGTCTTTATTAAAAAAAAAACTGCAAGAACGGTTAAATCATATTGCATTCATAAACTTTAAATATAAAACGTAAGCACTGCAGTGGCACTAGAAAACCAAGTTAAACACAAAAACCTGCACACCACAACGGTGCCTTCTCCTCCTTAAACCCAACTGACACACAAGCACGAGAACAAAAAATACAGAAAATGGGGCAAGGACGTTAAGCAGCTTGAATATTTAGTGCTTCCGAGTGAATTCCTTTCCAAATGTAGAGTGCATGAAATTCTGACAGCGAGATCTGGCTGCTCAGTGACGTCACATGGCATGTAAATGACAGCGTCGACACACGTGTTTTCATACACATTTTTATATCTAGCGTAGTCAGGGTCTGGGAAAAGAACAGAATGGTATGTTTCACTTGTTAGCGGTTTAAAACACAAATAGGCGCAGGTACATTTCTTGTTGCCTGCTGTTCCGCCACCAAAACATATTTCCGCCGATAAATGATCACTGGCAGTGATTGGTCCGTGCGCGTCTACTCCCGGCCAATCAGCGTCCTCGACGAAACCCGCCGATTTTCGCGGCGCCGTGCAGTTGCGCTTCCCCATCGCCCAACAAATGGCCGCAAGAGGCATCGTTTAGTTCACAAGCATCGAACAGGCAGATACGATGCAGTGAGTGAGTGGAAAACGCGAACGTGCAGACGTACGACACAGTTCGCTGACTGTTTTACTTGTGCTGTTTGCACGGATGCTCCGTAGGACAGAGGCTCGCCGGCAAACCCGCTCTCAGCGCTGTGTAGAATGTTGTGGTGCGGCAGAGTGAAAACGACGCTTGCTTGCGTGCTTCTTGCTGTTTTCCTAATTCAAACCTCACCCCTGGCTCGCTGACTTTCTGCTTCTCGCCTTTCTTGCCGCGCTGTCATCCCGTCACATTTGCTCACTGTGCTACAGCGCGTAACTTTTCCACGCAGCTGTGAAAGTTGTGCGTCGACACACAAGTGCTGTTGTTTGTACCAAGGGCCGGTTATGAGGAGAACCGGGCCAGCTGAAGCCTTGCTGCGGTGTCGGGCTTGCGTTGCTCATGGCGGCCGTTTGTGTCAAAGCAGAGCGCACAAATGGCCGAATGCGTGGGAATTGTGCCGTAAAGCGCGCTGCGCTGCCAATGTCGCAAACGAGCCGCACTCGTCACATGCCAACTGAACAGCGTCTTAAGTAACACGGAGCTAAGATGTGGACGCTCGCATGTCAAGGCCGCGAAGACCACTCTTTGCCCTGAAAGAATTCTAATTCAGGTTCCTGGTTGTTCACTGGCATTAACCCTATGAGCCCCTGTCCCCTGGGCACCAGGGGAGTGAGGGCCATTTATTTATTTTATTTACTTTCTAGCTGGGAAGGTTCGGCCATGAGACCGCACTGTGCCCGTTTGGGTTGCGCGGCCGTCTCCGTCCTCAGGCTGTGAAGAGTAACGCTGATCCACTGCAGCTGCCAAGTGCCAACGCGGTACGGTCGGATCGGCCGGTAAAGATGGCCTGTTCCTCAGTGGCCGATCTCACGGTTAAACCGCAGGATGAAATTGGCTTAAGTTGCTGTCAGTAGTTGTGTGTACAGAGCATCATGTTTAGCCCCATGTTGCTGGACGCACGGTAAAAGAAGACCAGTTTGTACAGCCGTGCTGAGGACACAGTTACACGCTTCTGGGCTGGTGGCGGCACGCCGCCATTATTGCCGTGTCGCACTTGTAATAAAAGCCCGTAGACTTAAGTCAAGAAGTTCATCTCAGCAGCGTGGTCAGCTGGTCATTTGGCTGCAGCCAGCATGAACCTTGGCTAAGAAATCCACTGGTGAAGTTTAATATGTCGACCGACTGCCAGCTTTCGTAACTGCTTAGCACGACCGCTATTTACCGGGTACATTGGTGATAATGCCATTTTATACCTAAGAACAGGTCCTGAGGTGGTCTCCTACTATTTAGGTCATGGTCTTGTCTTGGGTTCGCAATAGTTTGACCAGAACACTGAAAAATGGATAATTGTGCTGTCAGTAAGGCTTTGTTTAACTATCGAGCTGTTGAATTTACTTTCAAATTAAAATGGCATGGAAATGAATGGGGGGGGGGGGGGTGCAGTAATATTTATTTTTCAGGAGTTTGAAAGCTGATGCATTTAAAATGAAATCCTAGGTATTTTTTATGAAGTCAAATCTCTTCAGCTGAAGTATTTTCTTAACCACTAACCTGTGAACAAAAAACAATGCAAACCAATGACAAGTACTTTTTGTTATATTTTTCACAAGATAATTACTGAAATCTTGGTCAAACCAAGCTTCGTAAAGACCAAGGGCGTTCCTCTTGACCAGAAGCTGTGCAGAGAGTTCAAAGAAGAGTTTGAATCTCTCCCACTTTGTGCTCCTTTGTGGATGCGTTGAAGAGTAAAGCAGTGCAGGGGATGGAAGACAGGTGTTCCCGGCTGCCTCTGGAGAACGGATGAAGATGTTTGCTTCTCAGCTTAATAAGGAGACTTAATGGCGTGCAAAAGTGCTGCTGACAGACAGACAAACCATCCATAAACCTTTTGCACGACATCAGTGTGGCTTAAATCTGCAATGTCTCGGTGTAATGAGCACCGCAGAGATCTCCTCACTGGCGAGGAACACCTGGATGAGCAACTACACTGTGGATATGGGTGAGCAATGATACGCAGAGCAACGGAGGAGGAGCTTGTTTACCATCATCTCCTCGGCATGCATGCCTGGACATCGCCAAACTCCTGAAACCAGGTGTCAGTATGAGTGCTTCAGAAGTCACACGCAGGTAAAGAATCAGAAGGTGAGATTCCCTCGTCCTGGCGGAGTGGTCTTTGTGGTGTTGCATCCAAGGCTTTGGGTGCTTTCAGAAGCAGCGCTCCTGAATCCTCATGCACCCCGGGCCCTTCGATTTCCTCAGACCTGGCAATATAATGCCTGTTTCTCACTAGTTTACCTGTGAGTGAAGTCCAACGGAGTCTGTTGAGCAATACAACGAGACTCATGATTCCTGTTTAACTGCTATACTGAGTTGGAGGGCTGTTCTCCATCAATGGGGAAAGACAGTCAGGCAAGGGGTTGATGGCGCATTGACCATATGGGAAAGTGGCTGGAAGGTAGGGCCGGTTTGGTGCAGAACGGACGGGCACTGCGGGCACTGGGAGATGAGGGGCGGCAGGGCTGGAGGGCTCAATGGGATAGATGGTGGAGTAGCACTGGGGGAGGGGGGAAAGTGGGCCATGTGAGCAAGGGGCCCTTTCAAGGCAAGTGAATGGGGCTGTGAATGGGAATGGGCGGTCCGCCGCTCAGAGCCTCTGTGTGCCACTTTGGAGCTGGCACAGAGCTGCAATTGTTGGGAGGTAATGTGTTGGAGTCCGGAGGACCACACAGACGCTCCACATCCGTTCAAGCAACATCACGGTGCATTGTGTGCAAATGAGGTAACGCTCGTGGGGTGCGGGTGCAGGAGATGGGGGGGCACCTGTGGACTGCGAGCAGTGTTGGGTCATTCCTTGCGGTGCTCTGTGCATGAACGTCCATTACTTCTGCTTGTACCTGTAAGGCTGTGGTTCATCGCTGTTCTGCACCTGGGCCTACATTTTAATGTGCTTTGTTCCTGTGAATTACAGGTGTCCTCCTTGACATGAGTCTTTGTGCGCAAGAGTGAAATGAGTCCATGCCCTTTGCAGAGTTGCAACCAAATATGAGGCCAAGTTTTGCATTTAAACTAACTTGAGTCACAGGCACGGGGGTTGTCACAGTTCACGCCCAATTCTTTCTCAGATGTAGAAGATTTCACCTTAGAAGCCAACTTGCAGCAGCTACCCGATTTGTCATTGCACATGTAAGTATGTACGTGATTTAATTTGGGACAGGTAAATACGACCTGCATTGCAGAGGTGTTGGTCATTAAAAGCGCCAACGCTTACCTGCCACTACAGAGCCTCTTTCTTTACACATTTTAGGCTGTTCAGACCAATGATTGGGCCCATACCCATTTCCTAGTGTTTGTCAGAGAGCGAAGGAGCAGCGCTGCCGGCAAGAGCCGGGTCTGGCCCTTAGGTGGTGGGACAATACTGGACTGGCAGTTGAGCGGTGAATTAGGAAGGCAGCTGACATTTGCAGCCACCGCCATCACAGAGACGCACCAGTGCCCAGGCTGCACCGCTGATGATGATGTGACCAGGGGCATCCCAGCATGCGAGTAGTAGTGGGCTGGATGCGTCCGTGCATGAGACGAGGCAAGGCGAGGCGGTCCGGACCTGCTCGGCACCCGCAAGCCCAACATCTCGGGGGCTAAGCATCTGCTGCAGAGGTCGGCACCTGCTGCTTATAAATCAACCTTACTGCTTTGCTTAAGCTGGTATGCACTCCAGGCTGTAAAATGACAAAAAGACCTGTGAAAGCTGACCAGAGAGAAAGTGAAACAACAAGTGTGCTCACGTACGGGGATTTGGCTCCGCTTTTCGATGGCCCTCGGTGGGCTTAAGAGAACACAACGCACATACGTGCAAAGATAGGTGACAGTGCAGGAGACTAACAATAAACATTTTGTTTCACACCTTTAATCCCCCAAAATACCTTCCAAAGCAGAAATAACTTTTTCACTTCCTGGTCCAAAGGGCATGCATCATGTGAATCATCTGTGAAGGAGGGAGCTGAGTCTTCACATGGCGAGAACCGGGTGGGTTTCCTCTCCCTTTCCATTACTGCAGGCATCCCTGATCTGCAAATTGGTCCGTAAAACAAATCATAACATTTCCAGGGCTTCTGGTGTACGGATCAGTGGCTCCAGTAAAATATTTATTTGCCCGTTGTATTTTTGTGCCTTGTGAATTGATGAAGCGAAAGAAAGGCACAGCGAGGCATCCCAAGCGCAAGTAGCCGGGCAGAGGTCCCCCGAGGTTTCTAATGACATTTGGTGCGAACCTAAATCACCGGCGTGCCACTTTGCACCGGCGTTTATGGCCTCTTCCTCCAACAAGGCACTTGGTCAAGAAGTGGGAGTGTGAGCATGGGCGTGTGTATCTGACGCAGCACAGGTGGTGTTTCCTCGTGTGTGTGTGTTTGTCTTATCTTTCTGCAAACTCAGTGTGATGCAGTGAAACACAGTTGTCCACACCGAGGAACAGGAGAAAATATGAACGCAGTCTTTTTTTTCCTTTCTTTGTTTTTGCGCTCTGATGAGTTCTCTTGCTTATTTTCGGTGCCATTGCACAAACAAACACTAAAATTTGCTAACATGCAAACTAATACTGATCCATCTTATCAGACGCGCACACGTCTTATTCATACAAATGCCAAGAATCCACCCCTTGATGCACGATTGCGCTCTCTCTCTCTTTCTTTCTCTTTCACAGAGAAGTGAATCCCCTCCGCAGGAGTGTGTCAGGCAGTTGTAGCGCAGGGGTCCATTCAGACATGCTGGTTTGTGTTGAATACATCATGCGATCGAATTGCTTTGAAAGACAAATTTATTGTCTTGCTCAACATGTGTGTCAGGGAGAAAGAAGAGCGCAGAGGAGATGAGCGATGTTCTCAACAGAAAGGGGAAGTGTGTTGTGGAGCTCAGCTCAGCCCAGCCCAGCTGGGTAGCAAGGTGCAGCGATGAGGTGGATAACGTGGTGGCGGTGGCCTGACATCTGCATGAACATGGAATCTGATTTGGGTGAAAAGTCAGCAGCTCTGCAGGTGTGCTTCTCCTGTCCATGTGGCCAGGTAAATCCAAACAGGAAGACTGTAGTGCCCTAAGCCTTACTACTAACTAGAATCTGCAAACCAAAGTTTCCCTGTTTACATTAGCTACCCTGTTTACCATAGTTACCTTCTCATGCACATTTGCTTGTCAGAGAAACTTTATGACCATATACGGTCGTGTAGAGAAGGGGACTGACGGAGGAGGAAGGAGGGGGAAGAAGAAAGAAACCACAGAAACCCCATGTCTCAACTTGCTGAGTGGCACAGCGAGGGGCCGGCCGAAGCACTCCCCACCCCCCGTGAAGAACACCTTTGAGCAGGAACGCTGCCTTCACCCCGAGACCATGGGAAAGGCACTCGGGAGGGGTGCGTGTCCGGCGCGCAGCCCCACAGCAGCTCAAGCCGCCACACTGCTGTGTTCCACCATCTCTGCGTAGCTCCCCGGCAGCGCGTCGTGGTGGCCCAGAGCTCCTCCTGGAAGCGTGCCTCGGGGCGGAGCAGACCCACCCGTTGATTCGCGTTCACCAGCACAGGGCACGCGCACCTGGGGGGCGGCCACCCCAACACGCCGAGACCACGCAGGCCGTTTGGGGGAGGTCTCTCCGTAGAAGCAGTTCCTGGCAGACGGGGTGAAGAAGGCGCACAACAGCGGCCAAAGAATAAGCGACTGGCGCGGGCGCGAATCTGAAGCGGTGCTGCCCCAGTGCTCCGTCCTCACGCCTGTGTCACGCCTGTCCTTTGGCTGACCATATGTGGTCCTGACCACACCCTGCAGCTCAGCTGCTTCAGTGCCACCGCCTCAGTTTCTCTCCACATCCACAAGACAGCACAGGGCTGGGCCTCCTGCTGGGGAGGGGGATCCACTGGTGCCCCCCCCCCCCACCACCGCATCATTCTCTGTCCCTAACACCTGACGGTAACCCCCCCCCAACCCCCGCAGCCACGTTCTGACCGCTGGGTTTGCGACCAGTGACCAACCGTCGTGTGCATCTGCGATCGCGTCCCCTGCCCACTGCTATTTCAGTGTCCCCTGTGACCGCGGCTTCTTCGTGCGTGGACGCGAACAAAAGGAGCGGCAGCGTCGCGTCTCATGCCCTTAAAAGGCGTTGTTCATCGGCGGCTCGGCTCCCGGGACGAGAGGAGCCCGGCCGGGGGCGCCCCCTTGCGGCCGCCCGCGTCGAATTTTTGCGGACGATTCACGCGTTCTCGGCGAGATGCTTGCTTGCAGTTGTTCTGGTCCCTACAGTAACCGAAGCCTGGTGAAGCGCAAAGCTTCTGAAAAGTTCTGAATCAAGTCGCGTTTCCCGTGAAAGTGCAGGAAGAAGGTGCGAAGATGCTGTGTCTGCGGTCGCAAGTGCAGCTGTGCAGAAGGAAGCAGGCTGCCATCTGCGTAAATTTGTCGTTCATTTTTCAGCGTTGCGCGGGGCGTCTGGTCCGGAGGTTTGGAGTTCGACCCCCGCCTGAACTGCACTGCATCAGTTTACCCTGAATTAAACAATAAGAATATTGCTGCTGCATAAATGGTTTAAACCCTTATAAGCCTTATTATCTGAGTGAAAATCGCTTTAGACAGAGCTGTAGTCTGGCTGACAAAACGGGTAACTACAAAATGCAACATTTTCTGAACCACTCGACCTCCTGCAGCGCAGACCACAGCTCGACATGGCACAAGAATTCCCTAAAGGGCAAGCAGGGTTCAGGAAGGGACAAGGGACATCATCGCTGACACGAAGTGGACTCTTGAAAAAGCAAAAGGACCTGAAAAGGACATCTACATGTTCTTCATCACCTACAAAGCATGGGTCTACCAGAACACCTGGCCCTTCTCAGGCCTACAACGACCAAGAAACAACGGTTTGAGCAGAACAAGGGGACACAGAATGGTTCAGAATTGGTGGGGATGTAAGACAAGGGTGCATACTGTCACCCTACCTGTTCAACTTGTACGCCAAAAAAATCTTCAGAGAAGCGGAACTATGTGGAAAAAAAATGGGCGTGAAGGTTGGTGGAAGTCTCATCAACAATCTTCGCTGTTCCGATGATACAACAATACTAGCTGAAAACAAAGAGGACTTGAGACATCTTCTCATCAAGATCAAAGAACGTGGTCTGAAAATGGGCTTGCGTCTCAACTCGAAGAAGACAAAGCTCTTGACAGTGGGAACATTGGACAACTTCACGCTTGGTGGAGAAGCAACGCAAACAGCAGACCGCTCGAGCTTGCTTGGACCGACGATCAACGATGAGGTGTCGAGCGGCCGAGAAATCCAACAAAGGATTTGTTCTGGGCACAAAAGCCTTGAAGAGCTTGGACAAAAGTCTCAAGTGCAGGGATGTAACTCTGTGCGTGAAGATCCGGCCCGTACAAGCCATTGTGTTCTCAGTCACATCGTACGGATGCGGGAGTTGGACAGTGAAAAAGATGGGACAGGAGCCAAGCCAAAATTGTCATCGGAAGCCCAGATGGCCTGGCTTCGACTGTCTTATTCCGGACCAATCCTGCTGTTGCTGGAAAAGGATATCATGCCTGGCAAAGTGGAAGGTCAGTGCAAAAGAGGAGGACCTGCAATGCGGTAGATGGACGCGGTCACCAGAGCTATGGACGCCCCTCCGTCAAGTCTCAAGATGACTTGCCGGAGACCGCGTGCGTTTCAGGGCAGCGACCTATCAAGTTGCCACCAGCTCGATGGCACGTTTCCTGAAACAAACTTTATTTGGATTACATTTAGATGAACGTCGTTGGCCTGGGTCCCTGTGGTTCTGGTTGGGCTCCGGGCCGCCGCCACCCTCAGCGGCACAAGCGATTAAGTCTAGTTGAGTGCACATTCGAGCAGCACGATTGCTTCATAACACCGTTTATGTGGCGACCATATTGGGAAGGGGACATCATGGAT
The DNA here is from genome assembly GCA_018136845.1 of Heterotis niloticus. NCBI lineage: Eukaryota > Metazoa > Chordata > Actinopteri > Osteoglossiformes > Osteoglossidae > Heterotis > Heterotis niloticus. The sequence continues at coordinate 25,529,671 of CM030903.1, forward strand.
GAGGGAGGCCGAAAACTGCATTTTAACCCGGGTGCTCCAGCAAGCAGGCCGCGAAATACCGACATTATTCTCCCATTTCGCACAGCGCAGGGCCACAGCCGCGTGACCGGGAGAATCTTTAGCACTCGTTCTATTGGCCGGTGCGCCCGATAGACCCGCCCTTCCCTTCGCCTCTGTGCCGCTCCTTATTGGTGGACAGCGTGTGACGCACATGCTCGTAGGAAGCAGTTGCGTGTTTACGGCGCGCGCCGTGCGGGATTCGAGCGGAGTTGCATAGACAAGCAGTTGGAACGATGGATCGAGTAGAATCTGGCAGCGCCCGGCTTCTTCTGGCCAGTCGCTAGCACGGAGCAGATGTGCGTGTTCGGCGCCATGGGCAACGCCAAGAGCACTCCGCTGCAGCAGCGCCTGTCTCGGTTCCGGCCCGATGAACGGACCCAGCTGGACCGCGCGTTCGACCGGCTGTGCGAGGTGTCAGGCGCGACGGCCGCAGGGCGCGACGGGAAGCTTCTCCGGCTTGACGCCCTGAAGGTGAGCCGCGCACCAATGTGTCGTACCTGGACGCCTTTTTTGCTGGGAAAGACAAACGTTTTGTCGCAGCCGTCGTTGCGGGACTTCGTGGCTTTTGTGGCGGTCCTCTTGGAAAAGTTGTGTTGTTCAGGCTCAGGTGTCTGCATGTCCCGTGTTATACACTATTTGTATCGGTTAATTTTGCTGGACGAGACGCTTTCTGTGCGCTTGGATGTCCTCTGTGCTTTGGAGCTTGAAGTTATGCCTCAGTTTTGTTACTGCTCAACAAATATGGTTGGGTCGCTGTACGAAGGGCTTTGCAGGCGCCAGTTTCTCGGTCACTCCTGCCTGAAATGCTTCTTAATGTTGATGTTAACGTGCATGCATGTATGCGTATAATATTTGCATGGTGTATCGTCCATTTTGTGTACAAGTGCTGAAGGAACAGCTGCACCCATCGCCACAGTTTCCCCCAGCCGAACCTTTGCATGAAACTGCCTTTCCCCTTCTGTTGGGTCGCTCTTTTGCATCCACCGCAAACTTTTGCATTGTTTTGCCGCTGCCGCGTGTGATCGTGCGTTGTCTGTTTTTGCGTGAATAGAGCGACGGTTGTTTACATTTCAGCAGTGGCGAAAAGAGTCGTGAAAACGAACTTCTCGAGCGCTTTTTTCGGGCTGCGCAATAACACAAATCCCCTTGACAATATTCTAGTGTTTTTGTACAGTGTAATGCGTGATTGTTTTTGGAATCGTGACGTCCTGTTCACTTCCATTTGCGGCTGCGCAGCGGGGCCCTGCCGCATGCAGGGTGGCTGTGCCGTAGCTCTGATAAAGTCGCTAAAAAGTTGTCCTGTTGTTTTGCCTCATGCCAGTGTTACCTGTGTCGCCTGCCTTCCACCAATGCTTGTCTGGGTCCCTGTGTGTCTTCCCCCCGCAGGCCTGTACAGAAGGCATGACCTCAGCCGCTATGGCCTCACGGCTGTTTGACGCCATGGACAGCGTACACCTGGGCACTGCCGCGCTCCCTCGCGGTGGGGTAACCCGTGAGCAGCTTCTCATTTTCCTGTCGGATGTGCTGCGGGGTTCAGCGGCGGAGCGTGCGCCTCTCGTCGTGGCCATGAGCGGCGGAGCCACCGAAGGCCTCACGGGAACAGCCCAGATCACCGAGGTTTGTGAAACTGTGAAACGGTGCAGGTAAAACAAGAGTTACCTGCCGGTAGCACAGTGGTTGCAGCTGCCGCCACGCAAGCAGGAAGTCCCACATCTGAATATCTGTTTCTGCTGTTGTACCCTTGAACAGGGCACTTGCCCTGCATTGCTGCAGCAAAAATTTCCATGCTGTTCAAGTGTACAAAGCTCACATTGTAATTAATTTTCAACAGAGGTAGAGGATAAATAAACAGACAGCAGTTGTAAAAGACAAAGTGCGGAATTCGTCACCAAGTTCTGCGGGATGCTTTGGACTTGAAAGACCTTTTTTTGGCCTGCACCTCGGTACATTAAGTTTGAGCAGGATTTAGCATTTGACCTTACTTGGGAGTTTTTGGTGATAAATTGAGAGCGTTGTCATTTTGTACTCGCTGTGTCCCTGGTTCTGTTAGTGAATTTGTGAAAGTTGTGATCACAGAGATGTGCATGGAGCGCTGAAGGTGTTTGTTGTGCTTCAGTTCCTGGAGGACCTCCTGTTGGCAGTGGTCCAGACCCTCATCCACAGAGGGCAGCTGCAGGGCTGGAAGCCTGAATGCATGGGGGACAGTGAGCAGGGGGTCAAACTGCTGGCTGAACAGTTGAGCTCTGAGCTGAGACACACAGGTAAGGAGGATGTGAGGAGAGCAGCACAGGTGTGAAGGACACACAAAACTTGCAGGTGCACCATCTCACTCTCAGAGAGTTCTGTGGTCCTTGATGATTGTCTTTGTTCAACTTGATCTCCTATTCTGCTGGGATTTGCTGCACTACATAAGTGTGTGTTGTTTGTCCTCTTTTAGGGTTAACCTGTTGTGTGTTTTCCTCTGCAGTACAGCACTTTAACTGGGTCACGTTTCTTGCTGTTGGAAAGTGAATCGCCACTTATTTGAGAGTCAAAAGAGTCAGAAGAGTTTGTTACGTATATGGTTACTGAGTATACGATGTAGTGAAATGTGCTCTGATTCACACTGTGCAGAAAAAATTTACAGCGAGTAAAACAAACAACCAAACACCAAGACGACAAGAAACAAAACAGCAAATAGATAAATAAGTAAATAAATAGATAAAAAGAACAGTAAATAAAACCTTAAGGTGCACTGGAAGGACAGTGACGGTGAGGGGAGCGGTCAAAGGATATTGTAGATCCTGGTTTGTGAGGATTGTGATCGCATGTCCGGGTTCAGAAGTCTTATGACCTGTGGATAGAAGCTCCTCCTGAGCCTCTCCGTTCTGGCCATAATGCTTCTGAAGCGTTTGCCTGATTTCAGCAGGTCGAACAGATGGTTGCTGGGATGAGACAGGTCACCGATGATCCTAGTCGCTCCGGTCCTGCATCTCCTGGTGTAGATGTCCTGTAGGGATGGCAGATCAGATCTGGTGCAGCGTTCCGTTGCCCGGATCACTCTCTGCAGTGCCTTGATGTCACGAGCACAGCTATTCCCAAACCAGGAGATGATGTTCTGAGTCAGAACAGTTTGTACAGCACCATTTATTTTGCGATGTGTTAAAGTTGCCAGCTTTCTCCTTTGCTCAGTTGCCAATAAGGATGCCTTAACTTTTTTTTTTTTTTTTTTTTTAAATAGTAGTCTGCTCACCGATGTGGTTATCTGTCCCTTAGATCAGCAGAAATGTGGCCTCTCCTGTGTCGAGGACTGGCTTTTCCGGACGCCCACTGTGTCGCTCTGCCTGGAGTATCTGACTGTTGAGGTGCTGGGAGTGCGTCTTCCTGCGCAGCCCCCTCTCGTTCTCCTGCCGCTGTGTCGGGATTCCCCGTGGCGTGAGCTGCGCTCCCTCGTCCACCTACCGTTGCTGCTTTTTCTGACGCCCCAGCTGCCCGGGGCCCAGATTGCCCCCTGGAGGCTGCTGTTCTCCACACAGCTGCACGGCGAGAGCTTCACCCGGCTGGTGGGCAGCCTTGTCCGCCGGGGACCGACGCTGATGCTGTTACGGGATACCAAGGGCTACACATTTGGGGGCTTTGCCTCCCACAGCTGGGAAACAAAGCCGCAGTTCCAAGGTGAGAGTCTGATGGGGGGTGAACCGTGCTGGGGGGCTGCTGCTGCCTTGAGCACCTGAGCTTAATGGTTCGTGATTAAAATAAATCGGTGACAAAGAGACAGTAAAGAATTTACAACAGAAAGCCAAGAGTGATCATGTGAGAAGTGTTGGTTATGCTCACGAGAAGTCTTGAGCTTTTTTTGGCTGTCCTGATGAGGTAGGAAAAAAAACTGCCAACTTCAGCTTAGGCCATTTAGTCTCTTTTCCAATGAATAATCGATTTATTTAAACTTCGTAAAGACATTTGACAAGTTAAAGTAATCCCATGAAGATAAAGATCCCATGTTGTTATTTAAAATAGTTTTATTGTTTACAGTGTTTTCTCAACAATGTATGCACCTTATTTCACATTTTTAATGACTTTGGGTTGATATAAAAGTAATGTAAATTTTATTATGGGTTATTTAAACCTGGATGGTGTGTTAGGAAAAAAACTGATAATATATTTTAAAATTAACAGTTCTGTTTAAAATATGACTGTTTTCCAAAGGCTACTGAGTAAGGCCCAGTGACAGAAGTGACCGCTCAAGTCCTTTATGAGCAGATCACGATGTGGACCCGATGCTGTGTGCCTTTTTAAAGCCACTGCAGTGCAGGCTGTGCCCAGCTTTTGTTTTTCACTGCAGCACCATTCTGTGCTGCTGACAGGAGACTTTTTTTGTATGCTGCAGCCTGCATTTTGTCTCTGATTCTGTCTGAATTGGGATTTTTTTTTTTGTTTTTTTTTTTGCTTTGGCCGCTGCAGTGCCCACCTGCATCATTGGTTGTTGACTGCAGAGATGGATAAAACAGGGCTTCCGTACTGCTGAACACGATGTGTTTTACGGTGTGATTCAGTGCTGGGAACTGCACTGAACTCCTGTGTGTGTGCGCGTGTGTGTGTGCGCGTGTGTGTGTGTGCGTGCGTGCGTGCGTGTGCACCCACAGGGGACTCAAGGTGCTTCCTGTTTTCCGTGTCTCCCTCCCTCCGCCTGTACACCTGCACTGGGCTCAACCAGCACTACATGTACCTGAACCAGGGCCAGCAGACCATGCCCAACGGCCTTGTGAGTTTCCTTCTGCATGGAGGCTGTCACTTGGTGTTGTTGAGACTCCGCACCAGTGCAAAGCACAAGGCAGTGCTTTGCAGTGAGTTGTTGCCTGTGTTTGGTTTGGTATTATTTTGTTTTGTTTTTTGTCAATGGCTTGCAGGGTATGGGCGGTCAGCATAATTACTTTGGCCTGTGGCTGGACAGTGATTTTGGGCGCGGCCATAGCCGGGCTCGTCCCCGCTGCACCACCTATGGTAGCCCGCAGCTCTCAGGAGAAGAGGACTTCGCCTTGGACAGCCTTGAGGTGTGGGGTATCGGGGAGCTGCCTGAAGATCAGGAGCAGGTTGGCATCCCGCTCGCGCCACCTCTCTGTCCAAGTGTTGCCCCTCTTTTCTGTGCTTCCTTTTGTCTTTATCTTTTACTGCTCTGCTCACCTGCGTATACCTGTGTGAGTCCGTTTTGTTGCTACCTCGTTTCTCTGGGTGTTCTTTCCTCAGATCTGGCAGTAGAAATTAAGTCGGAGAAGTGAAATGGGGATGATTCGGCACTCAAAGCAGCCATTTTTAACTCCTCTCTGCATACGGACATGTCTGCTATAAATAAGTGTGGTGGTTGTGATGATAGAGCTCTGTGGTTCTGTGCTGCTGCATCAATGTGGACAGCAGGGGTGAATGTGGTGCTGTGAGGCCTTCCGCTCATGTCCCTCTTTACTTTGTGTTTCAGACACGGGGGAAGAGGAGTGTGCTGGATGCAGATCCTGAGGCTCAGGCTATGATGGAAATGGCTGGGAAGACCCTACACAGCCAGGGCCTCCGAGAGCCAGAAGAAGGGGAAGAGCCCTGAGGGAGGGGGACACAAACTGAAAAAAGACTGAGGCTGTATCACCGACGGGGGGGGGGGTGACGCATGAGTGAGGCTGGCCTGCGTGTGGGCAGCTATGTTTCCATCTGTGCTCTGCGTGCCTGCGGTCGTGTCACTGTTTCCTCGAAAGGAAAGACACTCACTGCTCATATGGAGAGTTTCACAGGTGTGTGCCCAGCACTTGTTAGTTGCTGTACCTGTTGAGGCAGATGAGAAACGGGTAAGACCCACGTTCCGTAAACATAACGGGATGAAGGTGTACTGGATGCACTCAGGAATAAAATGACCCTGCTGGCTGTGGAAATTGAACCTGTGGTCAGTGTTTCTGTAAAAGTAGGTCAGGCTTCACAAGCACAACTGTTGCCACAAAACCCAGAGCTGAGCACAGGTACAGAGCTTCCCAGCACACAAGTGCTGCGGACCACATTTTCATAAGTCTGCTTGCTAAGTAACAGTATGGGGTAAGTAGAAATATTTGGTGTTCATATTGTACAGTTTTATGTTACTTTTTCAAGTTAACATCCTTTAAATGTAAAAAGAGCGCCAGTCTTGTAGTTCATTAAGTATAATATTTGTTAAAAAAAGTGCCTATCCCCATAAACTGTGGTCTTAAGCTGGACATCAACATGCCACAACCCTTACCTGGATGGGCTGACAACGGAGTGGGTAGGCGGACATTTAAGGTTTGTATCAAAATTAAATAATTTATCCTGCTGCTAGCAGTTTAAGTGGTGCAGATATTTTGGCAATGTAAACTGAGGAAAACCATATTAAAAATATGATATTAAAGTGAAATGCATATCGGACGCTGTTTCTCCAAAACTGTTAAGATAGCAGAGCAGTTCCATTGCTCCGTGTTCATAGGTACAACAGAACATTTAATATCAGGCTAGCTTTACTGTGACTAAGCAAAAACCTTAACAGGGATACATTTAGTGTTTAGCATGTGTTCTAATATTTTTTTCTGCTGAGTTGAGCATCATTGCCCCGGTGCCATACAATTTTTTTTTAATACTGCAGTTTACCCTGGACCAAGGGGTCAGCTCAGTACCTACTTTTTAATAACTGTAGCATATGCACTGTCAGATGAGACTACTGTTACAAAGCAGAAAAATTGATGCTTTTAACCAAGTAAATGTAAAATTGAAAGTATACAGTGTGTATAGCTTACTTTTTAAATATTAGTGAGGAGTACCTACATAACGTCTCGTATGTATTAAAAAAAAAAAAAAAAATTGTGAGTAACGTAAAAATGTTTATGCACGTAATAAATGCACGAGCTTCAGGGATCAGCTGAAGCTCAAAGGCAAACCAATAGTTACGTTGCCTTTAGTGTACACAGCACAAGCCTTTCACAAATAACTGATCTACCTGACGATCATTCACACGTTAAACAGAGCAGCTCCACTAGCATGGCTGTTGCTTTTCAGGCCGAGTCTCACACAGCAGGACCTTCAGGCAGGGACCCTCGTGACCATGTTCCATGACAAGGCGGAGCGCCTCATCCTCCAGGTCCTCCTGGAGTCAAGACAGGTGGCCTGGATTCGTGGTGGCAACCTTTGCGGTGCATGTGAGTGAAATGCTCCGCGGCAAGAGAAGAGGACCTCTGCAGAGGAGACCCTTTACACTCTCGGGGTGTGAGGAGCACCACGTATCTATCAAACGCGTGGTACATTGGTCCTGAGAGCAAAGTGAAAAACCAAACCAATACAACAGTACAGCAAATATCAGTGCACCAATAAATTATACACAACACTAAACATCAAGAACAAAAGGTTACAGTATGTATTAGAAATGATCATGCAGCACAAGCTGAGAAGGTAACAAAATTCATTCAAACTGTGATGGGCAGTGGTACTAAGTCGTTTCAGTCAACCACATTTGTAAAGAAATATTTGAATTTGAAACAATAACCAACACATATTTTACAACTTTTTCTGAAAGAAAATGTGTGTTGTCATTTAAAAGTCAGTTTTACTACCCAAATAAGCATGTGCATGCAGACACACATACACAGTGCTGTATGGGGCGAGAATGCTCTGAAACTCACCGCTTATACAGAATGTTTTTTTTTTTTTCCCCTCCTCCAGTGGATCTGCATGAGATTCGGGAGGTGTGTCCAGGAAAAAACTCCAAGGATTTCGAGCGCTGTAAAGACAGCAACGATCACACTGATAAAACCTGCTTCACCATCTTCTATGGAAGCCAGTTTGTTCTGAACACACTGAGTCTGAGTGGTGAGCATGTGTGTGTGTGTATTTTACCATTTCGGGGTGTTTATTGAGATATGCGTATCTGTGAGCGCTCGGTGTGTTTCCCAAGTGTTTCGTGTTTGCTTTGTGTGTGCATACGAACACGTGCGGCTGAGAGAGAGTGACGGTGGTGTTTATCCTCAGCTCCGTCCGAGGAAGATGCAGAGAAATGGCTGACAGGACTGGAGCTGCTGAGGCAGGAGACACTGGCTGCTCCTACACTCAACATCATAGAAAGGTACCGACTTGTTGCAGATGCACGCGTACAGACTGGAGTGCGTTGCCCATCACACTGACCCCATGTTGTGTTTCTCCAGTTGGCTGAGGAAGCAGATGTACTCCATCGATCAGACAAAGAAAAACAGGTACAATTTCCAGTCCTGTCTGCGCTGCCCAGCTCAGTTCAGCTCAGCTCAGCTCAGCTGTGGTTTAATGCCTTAATTCCGCACCCTAGTGATAACTCTGCCTTCACCTTAATTCTGCTCTGTTCGCCTGCTGTTTTAAGTATCTGCCCGCTGAGCAAGACGTCCTCCGTTTTTGTGCGTGTGTCTACCAGTGAAATTGTCCCCCGCTTAATGGTCCTAATTGTCACCATGGGTGGCACATCCCTGTTGGGGATCGATAAAGTCAAATTTCGAAAATCGGAAAATGGCGAAACAATTGTTTACGCCGCACTATTTCTCCTGACTATCCTTTTCGTCCTAATTGTGATTATTCGTTCCATCGTATTGCTGCGCTCATGTGTTTCTTGTCCTCACTCTCTGTCCTTTGCAGCATCTCCATGAAGGAACTGAAGTCTCTTCTGCCACAGATTAACTTCAAGATTCCTCACGCTCGATACCTGAAGGATAAGTTTGCGGTACTTGTCAACTTTAAAGCGGCCCTCTCGGGTGTCATTCGGAGCCAAGTGCAACTTTCTTCTTTCTTGCACTTACCGTTGCAAGAACGAGCACATTCCTTGCTATTTTCCGTAGCAAAAGTTACGGTGCTGTATTACCGAACAAGCAGAAGTCAGAAGTTCAAAGGCCGTGCGATGCATTCGATGAAAGCTCCTGAAAGCCGCCAGCGGACAAGCTGATTTGGGGAAACAAGTGTTTCTTTGTGCAAAGCAGTGGTCTTCTGGCACCATGTATGGGAAATGTTTTTGCTAAACCGTTTGGCAGCCTCAAGTCTGTGTCGCACATGAAACTTGCTTTTGTGAAGAATAGATGCAGTAGACAAATATCTCTGTAGTCGTGCTGCTAAAGGTAAGGTGTAGTACCTTTCGAGTTACTAACGGTGTTTTAGCAGGAGCTACTTTGGCATACAGTAGTTTTCCTTAAAGGCCCTGGTCTCAGAGGCACGGCACGCAAAGCATTTGATGGGCTATGAGAGTGAAGCAGACGTCCCTAGAGGGAGCACAGCCACGTTTATCACATGTGGATTTTCTCGGTTTATGTCCTTTTTGTGCTTCAGATAAGCTTTTTGCATGTTTGAGGGAAATCCACCGTATGTACGAACAGTGCACTAATACACAAAGTATAGTGCGGTCTACCGGTGTTTTCCTGCTTGTGCGCACGTACGCCTTGATCGTTGCGGCCTTGTTGTCCCCCGGACGGGCAGATGAATACCAGCGTAAGTGTGGTCGGCGAGCGCTGAGTAAAACCCGCGACCGCACTCTTGCTCTGCTTATTTCGTGTGACCTGCGCAGAAGCGTCCGCTGGTTTAAGGTGGATTAATGCTGAGTTGTGCATTTGTCATTTTCTAGGAGGTTGGGGCCAGGAAAGACATCCTGGACTTTGAGCAGTTTCACAAGTTCTACAATATGATCATGTTTGAAAATCAGAAGAGTGTAAGTGGTGGAATTTTGTCTGAATGTAACATTGCACCTCACTGTGCTTGAGAATGCGCGCGTACCAACGTGTCCTGTGGTGTGTTTACCTTCACCAGGTCCTCGATGAGTTTAAGGAGTCGTGCACTTTTGTCATGGGGTGAGATGGATTTTCTTTCTCCTTTTTTTTTTTATTTATTTATTTTTTTAAAAACTTTATTTTGTGTTGCCTCGGCCTTTTTGTCTCGTGTGCACTCACTGTCCAGTTAACACCGTGTGCAGAGGCACACTTGAAGTGCATGCTGTTTTGGAACCGTGTTCATTGAAGATCGCTTTAGGGACTGCGCTTGTCGTGCTTATAACTGAACCTGCGCAAGCGAACAGTGTGAATAATGTTAATTTTTTAAAAGCAAAGGCCTCAAACGTACGCTAAGATTCTGACCAAACGGTCAACTAACACTCAGGGAACGTTGACACACAAGTATTTGCAAATTTCCTTAAACTTTGTGCAGCACAGTGGAGCTCTAGATTCAGTGAATCATGGGGAAGTCACAGCCCTTCATCACAGCTGCAATACACATTGTAGATGTACAGTTGATTTCAGGTAAAGCGAGTCTTTTGGCTGATGGTGGGGAACAAAAGTGCGGTGAAATTATAAAATAAGCGTATACATGTATGTTGAACGATGAATGTTTAATGCTAAAATGTATTGTGTTTGTTTTTACAAACTCATTTTGTTCTGTTTTGTTTTTTTCAAGTAACACAGACCGGCCTGACTCTTCTGCTGTTCTGCTCTATGACTTCCAGCGATTCCTCCTTCACCAGCAAAAAGTAAGACACCGACTCTCACGGCACGCTAACGTCTGTGCTCTGCAGAAGAGCCAGTCTGCAGCTGTCCGTTTGTCCATATGACCGACAAATAAACAGCAGCTTCGGTTTCAGCAGTACTGCGGGTCCCTGGCCGACAAACGCGTTTTTCGCCGTTGCTAACAGATTTTCTTTTGTCGTAAATAAAGATAGCGGCCCGATATAGATCGTCTGTCAAAGCTTCATTGACTCGCCGACAGATGGGAATAGCGAGGCCGGCAAGCGCCGCCCTAACTTTTTCAATACCCTGCTCTAGCTGCGCCCAAGAGTTTTCACTGTGCTTTCTTATTTGAAGTGTGTCGCAGTGGTGCTGGCAGGGGGCGCAGCCTCATCTCCGTGACTTGCTCATCCCAAGAATGACTGCCGTTCCGTTCCCACCCGCTGCATCCCGGGCCACAGAGCCGTCATGTTGCTGACATGTACATTTTTCACTTAGCAGTTGCTCTTCTCCAAAGTGGTGCACAATGCAGAATGTACGGCAGCGCATTTCACCACCAGAGGAAGCGATACGGGTGCGGACGGGCAGCTTTCGCGGCGCAGTCATTCACGTAGCCCGATGCCACACTGCCACACGGCATCAGGCCAGTAGCAGCACGTAGTATTTAAGAGGAGTCCCTGGCAAACACTGCATCTGGCTTGACTTAGAAACTTGTTGAGTAACTAACCGATCGAAAGTTCGTAAGTCGGGGACCCGCCGTACTTAATAGACGGAGACAAAGTCTCTTTTTTTCGGCTTCTCGCCGTTTCCCTCGGTGTGTCCACCATCCTTTCCTTTGGCTTTTTTTCTGTCAGGAGTTCTGGGCCAATGACCTGAATCAAGTGAGAGAGCTGATGACCACGTTCATCGATGACACGATGAGAAAGACCAACGATCCCGAATTCACTGTCAGCGAGGTGGGCGGCGCTTGCGTTTCTGCAGTTTGGCGTCTCGGTTGACGCTGCAAGGAATCGCGTGTTTCTCTGCACTTCAACGTCGTCTCAGAGTGTCAGTTGGTTCACGCTGTACCACTTAATAAAACGTAAATGCGCGCAGTGGTCCGACGGCACGTAAGGGTGCCGGATTCAGATCTCCCCTCTGTCTGTTCAAGTTTTATGCATTGAAAAAGTGCCGCTTGTCTCTTGGTAGTTCCTCAGCTTTCTGTTCTCCAAGGAGAACTCTATCTGGGACAGCAAGTTCTCTGAAGTGAGCAATCTGGACATGAACAACCCACTGTCCCATTACTGGATCAATTCTTCGCACAATACGTAAGTGCTGTGGCCGAATATAAACCATTGTTTTGTTGTAGGCAGCCACACGGCGTCGTGTGTCTTGGGAGAGCATGTTACATCTTTGCCGCTTGTTTTGAGTTCCTCAGAGCTTGCACTTTCTCGTGAAGCTTTAAAACTTGCATTTCTTGTTTTTTGTTGTAATTTTGCAGGTACTTGACAGGCGATCAGCTGCGAAGCGAGTCGTCCCCTGAGGCTTACGTGCGCTGCCTGCGCATGGGCTGCCGCTGTATCGAATGTGAGTTCACCTCCACGGGTACCGCACAGCAGCGTATCGCTTAAAAGTAAAGTTATGAAAGAACCGTGTATACACCAAATACCTGTCACGGTAATGAACCCATATAAAGGAATGGGAAAAAAGCTATGCTTTTTTCTTTTTCTTCTTTTTCTCCCATCCGTTGGGCAAAAATCAGTTTCAGGCCCCATCTGCACTATGGCCAATAACCAAAATGGGAATGTTTTCACTTTGCTTTTCTGCAGTGGACTGCTGGGACGGACCAAATGGTGATCCCATCATCTATCATGGGAAAACAATGACCACCAAGATCAAGTTTGTAGATGTGGTGAAGGCCATCAATGACCATGCTTTTGTGGCCTCGGAGTGAGTGTGGCTTCTACGGAAGTGCTACTTTTTGGTGGCACGCACATGACCAGAAATATTCCAGATGTAGAGCAAATGCACACGTCTCACTTAGTGTCTTTGACCCGCAGCTGAAATGTCAATGTGTGTGATCAGTGCCATCTCAAATCACGATGTCAAGTTTACGATTAATCGGCTTTCTTAGGACGTGCGTTGCTAATAGCGTTGAAAACTAACAGCAGTTTACTGCTACTACAGTGGACATGCAGCTGTGTTAGTCCATAACAATCGAAAACACCTACATTTTAGGTACCCCGTGGTGCTGTCCATTGAGGAGCACTGCTGTATTGAGCAGCAAGAAAAAATGGCAGACATCTTTACGAAAGTGTTCAAGGACAAACTACTGACTGTTTCCGTCGAGCCCATGGCCGACCAGCTACCCACCCCCACGCAGCTCAAAGGCAAAATCATCTTGAAGGTGGGGAAATGTGCACCACAGAGAGGACCCGAGATGGCAACTAAGACACGTTCTCTACATCCAATGTTTCTGTTGCATTTCTTCCAAAGAGTCTGAATCAGTCACCGCTTGTGTGATGCCTGCATAAAAAATGAACTCAGTCACTTATATGCACCGTATGACATGTACATTTTCTTTATGCACAGCAAATCTGCGCATTGGACTTGCATTACACCTGTTAAAATGGTTGTTGCACCGTGGGTTCTGTCCGCTTAGCACAAGAAGCTGAGCAGTTCATCGGGAGACGATCCAGCGCGACTCGAAGATCGTGGTACCCAGCAGAAAGCGGAAAAGCAGGGCAACTTGTACATTTGGGATCCTATTGATGAGGTATCATTTTTGGATTTGGTTATTCTAGCATTGCCTTTTTTTTTTCCTGTCCTTCGCATTCAAGTATGTGCGGGCTATGTTCAAAATGTGCTCATGGGGATTGGTGTGAAACCGCAGTTGGTTCCTTGGCAGGTGAGCGCATAGTCCGGTGAGATATTTTTTTTAAATTATTTTTTAAAATGATAAAAACGGCTACTGTGTTTTGGGTTATGAAAATGCGTTTGGACAGAAAGCAATAGTGTTTCAGGTTTTCCACATCCTTAGTTAGACTGTCGAAAGGATTTTCAGCTGCAGTCCGCTGAAACTATTGTACACTCTTTCAGCAATGGAACCGCCACTACTGCGTCATTTCTAATGACAAACTCTACTACGCTGAGGAATATGAAGATGAGGCAGAGAAGGTACGTGGCTCTCTAAGAAATGATGTGACAGGCAAAGCAGTTGTGTTTTCCACCTTTGCCTTCACTTCTCTCCAGCTGCGATCACTTAATTTGTCCTTTTCTTCTTTAAATCCCATAGGTAGTGAACCCATCAGAGCAGCACTATGCAGAGCCCTGGTTTCATGGGAGGATGTCAGAGGGCAGGCAGACAGCAGAACGACTGCTGCAGGAATACTGTGCCGAGTCAGGTGGTCGAGATGGGACCTTCCTTGTGCGGGAGAGCAAAACCTTCCTCACAGACTACACCCTCTCATTCTGGTACACTTTCTTAAGCTGCTGCATGAGTTTACTAGATTGATGTGCCATGACAGAGTGGTGATGACTTTGTCCAAAGTAGGATTCATATATTAAGTAGATGTAAAAGATAATGTTAATAAACAGGGCTTGACATAAATTTCTTGTGCTTGGTTGTCAGCAACACAGGCACATTTCACCTGTGGGATGAAATTTTACAGCTATCAAATTTAGGAACATATCGGACAGACATCTATCCATTGTTGTTACATCCTTATTCCTGCTCTGGGTGGCTCAGAGCTTACTTTAGAATGACCAGACACCAGGCTATGTAACAAAGCCTGAATGGGGCACCAGGGGAGTTACACACACATACACACACCCACTCCAGGGAATTTAGAATGAGCAGTTTTCCTAAAACTCATGTCTTTGGACTGTAGACAGAAACCCACATAGACACAGGGAAAACATGCAAACTCCAAATAGACTGAGCTGGTTTTGAAACCCACAGCTAAATAGCCCTGGTGCTTTGTGGTGGCAGCGCTACTCACCAAACCACTGTTCCACCTTCTGAAAGATATATATGTAAACTAGTAAATGCACCAAGTATGACTTTTTACTTTTACATTCAGAACAGCTTGGAGTCAAAAGAAGAGCCATGTAATGATCTAAATCTTAATGATGGCTGGTTCTTAGAAGCTGATTTGCAGTGAATCCCTGTCCCAGATGCCAGGTCTCCCTGATGTAGCGTTCCACAACGCTTGGTGCTTGACTCTCTGCTGTGATGCGAATGTTAGGCGGATTTGTTTCCTACAGGCGCAAAGGAAGGGTGCAGCACTGCCGCATTCGCTCAGGGACAGAGGGTGGCAAACCCTTTTACTTCCTGACTGAGAACCTGCACTTCTCCAATGTCTATGAGCTCATACAGCACTATCGTGAAAACCCACTCCGCTGCTTGGAGTTTGACCTGCGCCTTACTGATGCAGTGCCACGTCTCAACCCACACCTCACAGAGAGGTCAGCAATGGTTCCCTCAAGCTCCATTTGTACCACTGTGAACAATGATGGACAGGGCAATGAAATGACTGTGGATTTTGCCTATACCTCTTTCAGCTGGTTCTACAGTAACCTGAGCAGAGGTGAGGCTGAGGACATGCTGATGAGAATCCCACGTGATGGAGCTTTTCTCATTCGCCAGAGAGAGGACAGCGAGTCTTTTGCTATCACGTTCAGGTGACACGGTTCACATTTTTTTGATCCCTCAACTAGAGAACGTCTGTCAGATCTCCTGTGTGTTTGAGCCATCTTTATTTTTCAGCCTAATCATCACGCTCAAGTATTTATTTCCATTATTTAGTGTATTTTGTGTAACAGGGGTGATGAGAAGGTCAAACATTGTCGCATCCAGAAGGAAGGACCTTTGTTTGTGTTGGGCACGTCAACCGAGTTTGAGAGCTTACTGGACCTGGTCAACTACTACCGCAAGAATCCACTGTACCGCAAGATCAAGCTGCGGTACCCTGTCACGGAGGAGCTGGTGAAAAGATTTAGTATGGTGAGGTGGTGCACATGGCCTTTGGATTAGGATAAGTGGAGGTGCAGCAGTGTGTAAGTGCTGTGTTCTGGTATTATGGGACTTTGTGGGGTATTTAGTTTGCAATGGTTTGGTGATTGATTTCTTTGTGCAGGAGAAAGACTCGGCATCCATTTACGAGAGGAAAATGTACGTGGACCCACATGAGATAGAGCCGCCATCGGTAGGTACACAAAGCTGACAGAACCTCAGAAATCTGTAACCGAGACCTGATGGTGGAGAATATTTAGGAGAACTGGGGCGTCTTGGAAGGAATATATTATATACATACAAACCACTATATCGCTCTATATATTGAGCGATATAGTGGTTTGTATGTAACCAGAGATTCAGGTGCATTAAGAAAATACTTTTCTCTCCTCTGTATTTTGTGTACACGTCAATAAAAACATTTAGTAACTGAAATAACTTCTGTGTGAACAACTAAGTTTGCCAAAACAGCAGTAGGATGAGTAAATGGCAAGATCTGCATTATTGAATATTTGCACTCACTAGTGTTACAAGTGGCTGTAAACATTTGTGTGTTGATCTGCAGAACACTGTGAAGGCGCTTTATGACTACAGAGCCATGAGACCTGATGAACTCAACTTCTGCAAAGGAGCTTTAATCCACAATGTAACAAAGTTCAGCAGTGGCTGGTGAGGCAACAGGTCAACTGCAATCCTACATGGCCAAAACTGGCAAACAGCTACACACTCGCACCACATCTCATGTCTCTGCCGACCATTGCAGGTGGAAAGGAGATTATGGAGGGAACAAGCAACTTTACTTCCCTGCAAACTATGTTGAGGAGGTGACCAACAGTAAGATCACCGAGCAGAGTGACCAGGTAACACCGCATTTGGTATGTCAATGCATCTTTCTGACATGTGAACGCTTGTTAGGAATTTGTGCGCCAGTGTTTCAACATAACAAACACTTCCCTTAGACCAGCGAAGCATCTATTGTCATGCACCTTATTGGCATTTCCTCTTCTTCTATCGCTGTTGTGATCTCGTTTGTTTCTGTGATTTTTATTTTTTATTTTTTAAACTAACCTCATTCTCCCTGTTATGTGCCAATTGTGGACAGATTCAACCCAAAATTTCTCATGTTTCCAGTTTAACAGCACTTAATTGGAAATGAAAAACATATTAATGGAAGCTCCTATAGATACAGCGTGCTCCTCTTATAAGCACGTTGGTTACAAGTGCACTCCGTTTATATGCATGCTGCAGGTCCGGCCCCATTTAAATTCAGGGCATTTCAATGTCAGTCAGCTCCCATTTATGAACACCAGCTATAGACACAAGTTGCAGCTATAAATTTGGCCCTGTGTGCACATCACTTGGCCTGTGCACATGGGCGTTGGTAGCCAATAGTTAGTCCACCTTATACTAGCTTGACGCCAAAGACGGGAAGACACCAACTGCCAAGTCTTATGGCACGCCTTCCAGCCAAATATCACGTCAGTGATCAGTGATGTTTATTAACCTTTTTTAGCGAGCGTTCTGTACTCTGGAATACATCCTAAGCTATTCTGTACGCTTGTGCACTATACACTTGTTTTGAGCGCAGGTGTTAGCTACACGCAGCTCTGGCTATAAGCACCACAATTCTTGCTCCAGAGGTCGTGCATATAAACTGCATACACTGTACTAATGCGAGCTCTCATCAAGGAAATGTGCTGTTCTCGCCGATTTCTTTTCTAACCAGGCACAGACTGTTAACGCGGTAGGAACAGGGTGAAATAAGCCTGTCCCATGTTCGGACTCAGCGTGGGAGCATTTTTATTGACGCTTTCCCAATGACTGCGTGAACACGGGCTGCATTTTCTCCGTAACAAGCAGAATTTTTGTAAAATATTAAGTACAGAACGTTGAGTTCATAAGAAGAAAAAACAAAAAAAAGTTCCAAACTAATATAATTAATAAAACGGCGTGCTAGTACTTAAAATCTACAGCTGCACATCGTCCCACAGTAAGTGCAATTGAGCTGTTAACCTTCCCGCTGCATGTAGTTGGCACTGAAGTAATGAAACTGGACTTGGTGCTCAGGCAACTGAGGTGCATGTGTTTCTTCCAGGCAATGGAGGACAATCCTCTTGGACAGCTCTGCAAGGGAGTGGTTGACCTTTCTGAGTGCACAGGTAAGGAATTGTGCTTTTCACATAATTTATTCCCAACACATCCTCCTTTGGAACATAAAACATTCATTTGAACCCACATCCAAACAGCCCAGGTGCTACCCGCTGTAACATCGTGCGTCCTAAAAAATGTAAATAGTTTTACTTTACTATTTACCTGTGGCATTGGTTATGATATAGCGTATTACTGTTTTCTTACTATCCATTGACATGGTTGCCTTTGCAAGGTTTATAAAGGGCTTTGTAGCCTTGGAGAGCTATGGACCTCTGTGACTGACCACAGTGGCAGGACGCACCTTCTTCACTTCTCTCGTGCTTTCCTGTGCCCGCAGTGAAGTCGGCCCAGGGCAAGAATGGCATGGCGCACGTGTTCACGCTGCTCCTGAAGGAGGACGACAGCATGCTGCCCTTCGACATCAGCGCCGACTCTGTGGAAGACCTGTTCGAATGGTATAAAGCAGCGTGGAACGTCACGCAGCGCAAGAATAACGAACAGTTCAAGGCAAGTTGAGCACGGCCAGCTTGGCCACATTTCCTTGCAGTCGGTCGCTCCGGGGTTCACGTTTAAAATAGAAATTAAAATGCACTCCTCCTGCTTTTAGTCCTGTGGCAGCTCCTCTGAATGTGGTCTATGCTTGTAACCTGCTAAAGCCACACCCACCTTTTTTCAGCTACTCCGACATGTAGCGTGTGGGAGCGTGAGAGTTTGACGTTCGCAAAAGGGCAGCTTCTCCTCGGGCAGTGCAGCAATGCGGGCCGGTGCAGTTGCTACCCTGTTTAAACTCATCTTTTTGTTGCATTCACGGCGTTTCTCACAGCGGGCTCACGGGTTTTGTAGATTTTAGCTAAGATGCAGCCAGTATTTACTGAAGCTACTCTCAGACATAATTTAGTAATGTCAGATTACTAGGAAAGTGACAGGAAGTTTGCTCTTACCCTCAGATCACACAGGAAAAGGAGATAGAAAAAAAGGATGCAGTGGCCAAAAAGATGTCTGACCTGGTAGTGTACTGCCAGCCTCGGAGCAAAGACAAGGACTGCTTCAGTAAGGGTTGAACGCGGCGCGCACCTTCTGCCCTACATCGAAAACGTGTCACCCAGTGTAGACGGCTGTCTTGGATTTCTTCAGAGCCCGTGCAGCCCTTGACCGTTCCTTCGTGCCGCTTTCTGTGATTTGTTTTGCTCAGAAAAATACGACTACAAGGAGATCCGCTCCTTTGTGGAGAACAAGATGCCCCTGAGTGACAGCAAAGTGCGGGACTTCCTCAAGTACAACCGCAAGGCCCTGAGCCGCATCTACCCCAAGGGCCAGCGCGTCGACTCCTCAAACTACGACCCCTTCCCGCTGTGGATCTGCGGCTGCCACATGGTGGCGCTCAACTTCCAGACTGCTGGTGAGGAGGGGGGGGGGGGGTCCGAAACGGGGACAGCTGCACCCCACAGTGTCACCGTCACCCCGAGTCAGTGTGCACGCGTTTGTGTGTCACTTGTCGAGCTCCGCTTGGATTTTATAGCCACGCGAGTGTCGAATAAGTGCGACCGTGACCATAATAATGTTTTGTTTCTCGCCAAGACAAATTTATGCAGGTGAACAACAGTCTCTTCGGTCTCAACGGGGGGACTGGGTACGTGTTGCAGCCAGAGATTATGCGCTCAGATAGCTTCAACCCGAAGATGCAGCAGGAAAAGAAGGTCAAGTACACCATCACAGTGAGGGTGAGACGTGCCTCTTCTCTATAGTAGACAGCACAATTCTGATCTCTTTAGATGTAGGCTTAATTTTAAGGTTGGGATTCAAGGTTGTATTCAGAGTTCTGTGAATTTTATTGCAATTTATTCAATGTGCAAAGAGTGTGCTGAAAGAATTTACCATAAAATGTTCTTTGCTGCTCCTTGTAGGTGATAGCAGCCAGACACCTGCCAAAACCAGGCCGCAGCCTCACCAGCCCCTTTGTGGAGATAGAGGTTTTCGGTCTTTATAGTGACGACAGCAGGTTCAAGACTACAGTCTGCCGTAAGACGGGGGTGTAAAACTTGTACAGTGTGGTGTTTGGGCAGTTTGACAAGTTTGCACCCGCAACCAGGCCTGGTCCTGAGGTTCTAGCATTTTAAGAGTATAACATTGACATTCTCTTGGATAGAGGAAAACTAAATAAGATGCAATAAAGTTACTTGTAATAACTTACGGTACAGCTTATTGTACCTTGTTAAAATAATTTACCTTCCAAGTGTGCATTTTTGATCCTGCACATCAGGTGGACCATTTCAAAGCGAGAAAAATGCACCAGACTTTCTTGCTTATATATTGTAACAGTTAGGAATGTGAACTGATGCGAAACAATGTGGTGCACAATGAATTTTCCTGTTTCTTCACCAAACGATACAGATTTACTGGTGAAAATGTTATGTGTTTTCTGTATGTTTATTTGCATTCTCATGCACTTCGCACTATAACTATAATAGGCTACTATGGTGCTTTTATGTGTATTTCCCAGAGGACAATGGCTTGAGCCCAGTTTGGCCAGCACCCGTAGTACCTGTTGAGTTTATGGTCTATGAACCAGAGCTGACCTTCCTGCGTTTTGTCATCAATGAAGAGGACATGTTTTCTGACCCAAACTTTCTGGCGCAAGCAACCTTCCCGGTCAAGGGCATCCGCTCAGGTGAGACACACGGGAAGCTGCTCATGTGGCCACCCATACATACTTGTGGGTGTGGATGAGGTCATGGTGAGAGGACACAGACTGACCCTCCTTTCGTCTTCTCTTTTGTAAGGATACCGCTCAGTGCCTCTGAAAAATGGCTACAGCGAAGACCTGCAGCTCTCATCCCTGCTGGTTTACATCGATGTGAAGAAAGTTGGGGTAAGGCTGCTGTTCTCTGCTCATCTCACTTAAATGTGTTGTCCCTGTGGTGCTCCCTTAAAACCTTAAACAAACGGAACAATTAATGTGATCCTTTTGTTCAGTGTAACCTACATATTAAGGATATGACAGCTCAAGCATGAAACACCAAAGAGTTCATGAGGAAAGGAGGAGTATCTGTCTGTTCCTCCGACAGAGGACTGGATTTGGCTATCAGTAGCTTGGCGAACACAACATGGGCTGAACTGGCTGGGCTCCTCGTGGGGCACAACAGAAATACTGTGTGACCCGAGGCCATCTGATAAACACAATGCATCTTAATTTTTCCACATTTTTCCAATCAGTGCTTTCGTTGTGACCTCATATGCTGTAGCACTCAACTGCCAAAGTCAAAGCAAGTCATTTGTCTGCAGATATTTCTAAAGAAAATGAAAAAATGAAATACGATGCTTGCATAAGTATTGAAACCACCCACATTAATAATTGGTAGAGCTGCACTTTGCCGCAATAACAGCTTTTGGGGAAACTCCATAAAAATCTTTGCACACTGAGGAGCTGTTTTTCCCATTCATCTTGGCAAATCTGCAGCAGCTTGTGCAAAGTGGTTGGATGGCGCTTGTGGATCACAGTTTTCAAATCACGCAGATAGACTTTGACTGGGCCCTGTAGGACACTCACCTCTTTTTTAGCCTCTACAGTGCTGTGTTTTTATGCAAGCAGCATATTTCAGGATTTCATTTTCAAAGCACCTGTGAACAAATTACTTATTTTGGTTTTGACAGTGTACTGTTAGAGCATATGAGCTCATAATGAAAATACCGACTGGAATGGTATTTGTGGATACAGTTTATAATCCGGGCAATGCTGAAAACATTTCAGGCATTTGAAAACTTTTGCAAGCCACTGCACATATGGAATGTTTGCAAATATGTACATCTTTGTATTTCACAGAAAGCAGAGGAGGAGCTGTACTCTTCATCCTGCCAGCTGCGGAAAAGGCAAGCAGAGCTGAGCAATGAGCTCTTCTTGTACGATACCCACAGCAACCTGCATGCCGGCCCTGCCCATCGCCGAAACGATATCATCCAGGAGCTGTCAAGCACAGAGAGGCAGCTGCTGACAATCCAGGAAACCAAGGAGAAGTGAGTTATCAGCGTGTGAAAGTTAGGACAAAAGTAGCTGGAGAGGGTAAAGGGGCAGCAGCTGACCTAGTGGGCACAGGGGTCAGGAGCCAGGTTTGAATCCCACTTCCCGCTCTAGCACTGTGTACTATTAAATTTACTCTAGTAAAAAATAATCAGTGATATAACAGAATAAATTGCTGAAAGCAGCCTAACATCTCCAACCGCACTGGACAAACGTGTCAGACGAGCAATTAAAAATGCTGTTAGCACTGAGCTCTGGGATGCTGTGACCCTACTCAGTTAATGAAAATGGAGGTAATGTGACCGTTACTGTGTATTTTTGCCAGGATGAAAGAGAAGAAAATCTGCAACAGCAAGTTTTACTCCTGAAACTGCAAAAAAAAAAATTTGTTACTGTGTTTTTGTCTGTGTCATGAGTGTGCTTTATTTTATATTTATATACATAGTGGAGTATCCATCTGGACCAAACAGAGGTGAATTATACATGAAAAACAGACATGGGAATAAAGCTGGATGGTAAAATCTAAATGTGTTTTCCTGATTTTTAGATCAAGCCATGACAATTGCTCGATTTAGGCATGCTCTTCAAATCTTTGCAAAGGAATAAAAATCACTTATTTATAGCATAATATTATTGATGTCAGTATTAACAAAGTCTCATTTGCTACTGTAAACACATGGCAGAAGTTCAACTGCTGATATTAACGGTTCTGTTGGATCTGTTGTGATATAATTTTGTATGCCTTCCAGTCATTTCTTTTGTAAACTAAAATACAAAGATCCACTTACAGGAAGTACAGTGCAAACTATTTTTTTTCTCAAACACAATAATCTAATATAAGGTCCACAGAGTGAGGCTCAAGGTAGGTGTGTGTGCGTGTGCTTGTGTGCACACGTGCATGCGCGCTCCCTGCCTGCGACCCTGTGTTAACCCAAACCCCACACACTGTGGCCTTTTATTTGCTCTGCATTTGCTGGATTTATGTTATTGTTTATACCCAGTATTATTGGAATAACAGGTTTAATTTACTGTAATGTCACCGAGATGTGTTTTCCATTCGTTAAAAATAACCTGCTAAGTCGTGATACAGAACATTGAGACTTTAGAATCAAAATGAGTAGAGTACTAGAGCTGATTTTTGACCCGATACTTTATCAAAATAAAACCTTGGGTGCTTTTTCTTGCATCTTTCCCCAAGTGATCTGTGGTCACACTTTAAATATTATTATTTACGGACATAAAATGCCAGGTTTATCCGTCATGGTCCTCACAGTTATGTAGCAGGCTAGTTGTACGGGAGTGGTCCGCAGTAAGGGCTTTGCTGCCCGAGGAGATGGGACTCGAACCCAGCCTGTAAGCGCTGTGCTTCTCTGCGTGTCAAGTCATCATTCGGTTGGCTCGCTAGGGGGCGCCAGAGCACGGAGAAAAATTTAAACTTGACATTTGTTTGCAGCCTCGGTTTTGTCCATTTTTCGTTTTGGCTGTCCTGCGAAAGTCAGATGTTGGCTCTTTTGCTGCAAGCAGATGAGATGCTCGGGTCAAAGACGTTTCTGTTGCGAAGGCGGTCAAAACCCACACCCTGCGTGTGAGAGGGAAGAGGCAGTCAGGTAGCTGTCGCATTGAACGAGTTCTGATCGTTTTAAGGACTTTTGCTTAGACTGAAGTCACAGGGGACATTTTCTCACCACGGTGACCTGGGACGAGGCCGTAGGCTGTAACTTCTGCCGACTGGAGCCTCCCACCTAGATGAACAGTTTACAGATGAGCATATTGACAGGCGGCTGCTTGAACTGCTGCTGGACTCGATAGTTTGTGTGTTCCTCTTTGTGTGAGAAATGCTGCCGCTCGGTGGGATTAGAGGCCTCCGTCGGTCATTTCTCCCCACGATTCCCTCAGCGCGCTCGTCTGATTCCTCTGAAAGTCCTGCTTTAATCTTTGACATCGGGCTGCTTCCCGGGTGTCTCGCACAGCAAAAACCTTCACCCGTGTGGATCACAGCAGCATACCGCACTTTTACCGCTCCAGCTGTGGCTCTCCGCAGCACGTCGAGGGGGTGAAGGCCTCGGTTGCTCTTTCGGGAAGTTCGTTTGGTCATTTTCTCTTGTGATTTTGTGCAGGCTTGTTGGCAGAAGACAGGGCAGTTTTGTGCTGCTGAAGAAGAGTGAAACATCTGATCTACTGACGCACATTTCTGTAAGCGTACTGCGCAAACGGTGCAAACGCAGCCGCTGCTTGGCCACGTCCATCCCTTGCTCCATTGTTCCTACAGCTTGAAAAGCAGTCCTGTGTTGTAGGTCTGGGGTGGAATACGACACCTCTGGCTGAAGTTCAGGTCTCCGGTCCAATGGCCAATGGTCTTCAGGACCCAGACGTAGGCGCTTCTGCTTCTGACTGCCTGCTGTGATCCATCTCTTGTTCCTCCTCGTTTGGTTGTGGAAAACTTTGAGCCTTTGTCCTAGGGATGGACCCAGCATCCACCTCGGTGGTCAGCCATTGCTTTGGTGTGTCGCGGCTGAAGGGTCACATTCAAGAGCCTCTACTCTGCCCCACAAACACAGGTTGGTTGGTGCTGACAGAGCATTAGAGCAGCTCGATGAAGAGTTTCAATGGGTTCCTTCTCAGCCAATTCTGACTGTCAGACGTCTTCTCCAGGCTGATCCCTCCGCCTTCGCTGCCACGCCCAGGTCAGTTCTCTGACTTTTTGGGGGACCAGGCTTGACCCGCAGCCGGGGCTTTTGGGCCTCACCCCGTACTGCTCCTACACTGTGGCCCACAGGGCTCTTATTCTGCGCAGGGGTCTTCTTCACACGACGGCCCCACACGGGCAGGGCAGCGCAGCGCAGCGCAGGGCTCACAATGTGCTGCAGAACCTCTTTGCCCCAGGTGGCTCTGGACTGCTTCTTAAAGGAGTCCTCAGTCATTTTGCTGTGCCCCCTCGGCGCCTTGGTCATCTCAAAAGAAGCTCAGAAATACGGTGTCTTCTCCGAGTTCTCAGGATCGTTTATGGCGTCGGAGGACGTTCGTGGGTGTCGTGTAGGGGCAGCCCATCAGATGTTGGCAGCGGTGCCATTTTTTGTGTGCGTGACGGGAAGGTGATGAGTCAGACTTCTATGGAGAAGCGAGAGCGGCACCTCCCAAAAACACGGCAGCCTTTCCGATGGCTCGCCTGTCCTGACCTGCCCATGGCAGCGTGAGGGAGCCAAGCGTAACGGGCCCCGGGGTGTCGGTGGACGGCTAGACAGCGGCTGAGCAGTGGGGGTGCGAAAGACCGGGGTCACATGCCGCCCCCTGCCCAGTTTTATGAATGGGCAAATAACCACAAGCTGTGGGTTGAGTGGTGCAGTGCAGCACCTGGGTTGTTCAGGTGAGGTCTGCATCCAGCTCAGTCACGCTGGAGTTTGGATGTTCTTCCACTGTTTGCATGGGCTTTTTGGGTGCTCTGGTTTCCTCCCACAGTCCAAAGACATGTGTTTCCGGAGGTTTGGTCCCAGAATTGCCCTTGATGTGCACGCATATGTGAACGGCTGCCCTGCTGGCATCCCTACCAAGCTGCATCCAGACCGTCGCGGCGCCCTGTGCTTCCCAGAGAGCCCGCCCAGGGCAAGCGGCTGAGGAGTGCGGGAGTCCCTTACTGCTGGATGCTGTTGCTATGCGGCAGAAGGCGGAGGAAGCTAAACTCTTCGGGGGAAGCCACCGAGTTCCATGCACGTCCCTGTTGTTCTCAGTCACAGCTGTACGCGTAAATGTTTTTGCGTGTCAGCTTGAAAGTCATTTTTCAAGTGGCAGGCCACTAAAAAGCTAGCGTTTAGTTTGTTCATTCGTACTTTGACTCTCGACTCTCCTATTTGGGGTGACAGCTGGCTTGTGAAGCACCTACAGAGGGAGAGAGAGGCGCTTGAGCTGCCGGGGGGACCGAGGCTCTGAATCGGACTCCATCTCAGCTGCGGCTTCCATTCTCATAGCCGAAGGAGCGCGGTCGCATCACTGCCACACCACGGTCGAGGCGGACAGGTCGCGGCCAGCCGGTCACAGTGCGTAGCAAGTATTTGAGTCCGTTTATGACGGCCGTACAGTAGGCCTGCCATATTGGGTGAGCATTTAACGCTCGCGCTGTAGGACTCAACACCACAGCCTGAGCCAGCGCAAGCATCATGCATCTTCTAGAGGAGCTGTTTGGCTCGATTTGCGCCGCTTTGTCTTCACCTCAGGCTGCTGGTGCTGCTGGGCCCCTCCTGCAGGGGGAAGGATCTCGTTCCGCAGGGGCCAGAGGTTCTCGAAGCCGCGCTTCCGTTTCGGGTTTCGTCCGAGGCCGCGCCTCGCACGAACGTTACGATGACCTCCCCGGCGAACTTCGCTCCTCGCGCTCAGTCGAGCGGCCTTCGTGGTTTCACCGCTCTGCTGAGAAAAGTTAACTTTTTTCCTACATCTCTCATTTTCGTGCTTTAGTCTGCGCGTTCTTACGAACCCAGCACAGAGTTAGGCTGCGGCAAAGCCGTGTTTTACTGTTCTTTGCCCCTGGATTTTCTGCTTCGGTTCAGTCTTTAAGTTGCAACAAAGGTGGTGAATCCACTGTTGAGTAAACAAACACAGAGCGCGTCGACTAGCAGCAAAGCGACGGGATTTAAGCCTCCGGGCGCCGCGTGCGTGCACGTGCGTGTGCCTTGCTGCTTCCTGTATTTAGGGAATCATCGCAGCAGGTGTTCTTTGCCGGCTGCTGCTCGAGCCACTTTAATGGCCGTGGGGGGCCTTTCTGTTATAATGCACAACAGCGCAATACAATAACACAGCTCGGGCGCACCCCCTCCACCTTCTTCCTGCAGCGCTCGTCCCTCGCACACCTTCACCTGACGTTTGTCGGGGCTCGCTGTTCTCACGTTGTTTCCACCGTAAAGGCGAACGGCAGTTTGCCAGCGCCAGGAACCAAGAGATAGTGAAGCCGTTCTGCGGTTAAACGTGAAAAGCGTTCGGAAGTGTAGTAGGTAGCTTAAATTCACAAATCATACCCGTCTATTTGTTTACAAAACTCAAATTCGGTCAGCTTCTCTTGGAATAATCGGGAACCCCCCTGGGCATGTAGTCCAACCTGGAAGACAGCGCCGTTTTCCTACTGTTGGAGATGCTCGGTGCACTGCGCGTGACGTTCGTCTACTGTGGTGAACCTTTATTCGGGTCTGCGGGTGCTTCGGAGCCCCAACAACACCTCTAGGGACCATTTGGGAATAAGTTGTTCAGAACGCGGTTATAATGCTGACATGACAGTTATAACAAAATTATGTGCGAACGGCACACGGTATTTTGGTTAAAAAAGGAAAATGTAATTTTTTCATTCAAAATAAAGGAAATAGAAACTCCACGAAGGAAGGACCTGGACAGAACACCCGACACCTGCCTCACCTTTGCAGCGTGTGGAGTGAATGCCGGACCTAAACGGTGGGGCTGAGCCCCCCAGCGCCGTCATCATGCGGTTTCCCATACGGTACCGCGTGAGACCGTATCTGCAGGGTGGGTGACGCGGCCGTGATTGTTTCATCGATTCTTTCTGCCTTGCTTCTCGCCGGTGAGAAGAGTCCGCAGATTCATTTCATCTCGCTTTTAGCTGCAATTTGTTTGCGGCTTGAATGTAAATAAATGGTGCGTGAGCGTAACCCCGTAGGGCCCTCCTGTGAATGGTGCTCTCCCCTAAAGCGCCAGCCGGAGGGACGGAAAGCAGGCGCAGGAGACGGAGAATAAGTTTGGTGGAATGCGTGGCCCAGGGCAGCTGGCTGAAGGCTTATTGAGGGAGGGGGGCTGCGGCTCAGCCCACGTTTGGCTTCTGCTTCCTGCTCTGATAAAGGTTCTCACAAAATGGAGTCTTCCTTGCGCTCATCTGTCCCGTGGTCAAGCTGCACATCTGCCTGCTCCTCAGCGAGCTTCTCCTTCCTGTGTGGAGGTGCACTGGGCTGCAGACTCGCCCTCCTCGTCCCCACAGCCCCGTTTATCATTTGACCGTCGCCCGCTGGCACAGACAGGTATTTTACTGGAGAAATGCAGTAAAATTCTCCTTCACCAAAAGTACAACGGCAGAGCCCCGGTTAGGACTTGGCGTCACCTTGTACCGCTGTTGGGTAATTTTTACTGTCATCCAGGGCTAGCACTTTGCTCAGGGACACTGCAGATGTCTTCGGGTGCAGGTGCCTTAGCCGCGGCGCCCTCTGCCCTTCCCATGAAAGTAGAGTCGTGCGATTAGCAGATTTCTGTTATTATTAATATTTCCATTATTTTATTAATGTACTGTATACATTATCTTGCGCCAGGTAGGCGCAGTGCATTTTTATCGCCAGCTTGAATTAAAAGAGTCGTTCAGCCGATGGATGTTAAAGGCTTTAATTTGAGGAAATGAGTTCTGCGGGACCCTCAGCACTGCGGCATGGGGGGGTCTCACACTCAGACTGTCAGCATTTCCTGTCTGTCCTGCTGAAGCCAAACCTGACCAAGTGCAAAAGTGACGCTGCTGCTGCTGCTGCTACTGGGCACGCTGGGGCTTCTGGGAAACAGCGCAGGCGTGCTTTCCTCTGCTCGGTGTGCACAGGCAGAGCTGCTTCCCTCCCCCACAGCACGGGGCTGCCTGCGCACCCTTGGAGGTGTGAAAATACAGATGTTTATCACAGTGTGGCCTTTCAGGAGGAACCTGTTTGGGTCCTCACCCACCAGCCTTCCTGTAATGACTGCTGTCGGCTCACACGGCCGCCTGCACCCAACGTCTCTCGCAGCTCAGGTAGAGGGAGGGTCAAATCCCGAGCAAAGAGCCTCTGGCCCCGCAGGCAGACTCGACAAAGTTTGGGTCTCTGCACATCATGTGAAGAGCGGAGGGTTGACACTCTGCAGACGCGGAGGCGCTGATGAAGAATGAGGCCGTGCAGCAGCTCTGCCTGGGGATGCAAACCACCTCCCGGCCAACTTTCAGCCTGCGTTTGGCTCCGTGCCCCCGAGAGACTGTTGCGTTGTCAGCTGCTGGGTTTGAAATGCCGGCGCCGCCTCCTCGCGGTCTGCTGAGTTCGCTTGCCTCTTTCCTCCACAGAAATCAGATGGTTGCAGGTTCCAAGCTCATTTCTGGCCCCCAGGGTTCACGGAGCTCATCGGCTGGACAAAAGGTCCGGAACACAGCCCATGCTGGACGGCCGGCGCTTTGCTGGCTTCTGCGTCCCCTTCATTGCGGGATCACTGTAAGAGCATCTGAATGTATGTTGGCGCACCAGGCTGAGTGTCAGGTCCCCAGCTCTCTTCGGGCTCCATGTTTGCCAAGTTCTCACTTCTCCCGCTTGTAGAAAATAACAAACTTGTAACCTTGTTTTGCCTTCTTTTAATCACGGAGTTCCTGACACATCAGCACATGTCCAGAACCACGCGGTCTGTGATCTAATCTCACAAAGCAGATCAGAAGAGCAGCAGGAGACACAGCGGCATCGCGGGGATCTGCTCCGTGCCCCCACGCGCAGTCATTTGGGAAAATAAAAAAGCCAAAATGACGTTCGGGAGCAGCGCCGGGCCGCGCGGCACTGGAAGATCTGCTGATCCTTGCCATCTGCACCGAAGGGGGCAGCGAGGTTCCCCTTTCCATCCCACTGCTCCGTCCATGAACAAAACATTTGCGCCCGAGTGGCCCATCGCCATCACGCAGGCGTCGGTCGCCTTGTTCAGGTCGAGGTTTCCATTCCAAAACAGACTTGTTGGGGCCAAAACCCCGGGACTCAGAATTTGACCGCAGGCGATAGACAAAGAGAAGGTGAAACCACTTCCAGCCACCTTGTGGTCGACGGGAGAGTGAAGTTCTGTGGGCCCCCCAGGGTGACGCAGGGATTAATGATGTGGGGGGACATCCCTTTGAAGCGACCTGCGCGTCGCTGCCCCACCACGAACGCGGCAGCTCCGGGTCAGTGCCTCCGTTCAGCGGCTTCCACCCCAGGTCAGGACGGCCAGGTGTAGCCCCAGATGAACCTCTTCCGGAACATTCCTCAGGGGCCTGTGGTCTGGACCACTGCTTAAAGCGGCAGAGAACAGGACCCACCAATTGGTGGACTGTGATTCCGTGTTGAATTTGCGTTGCAAATAAAAGCTGCTAGGAGACGCTGCCGAAGCTCACTGCGGATCTCCTCAAAAAAAAGGGACGCAAATTTCGGACAAACGGCAGCAAAACAGCTCGCGAGCCGCCCTGCAGCGTAACTTAATGCACCCTGGGGAGGGTGGTGTAGCTGCAAGGCGGTTGTGAATGACGGCCACGTAGCACAGGTGCAGGCTTTTACTGGGCAAGCGGCTCCGGGTCAGAACGGGTCGGGTGGAGGTGCTGTGCTGCACCGTGAGCCTCGGCAGACGCAGCGATGGTGGCTGTGAGCATGCAGAGGTGAACAGGTTCACGCAGGCAGTACAAGTGAGATGAGCTCAGCTTCTCAGCACCCCCGTGGGATTACGGTGGAGATTAACAGGGGGAATTTGCGCCGTCTCGCTTTTTCTGCGCCTCGGGGTGCCTGGCAGGGAACCCGTACCTTGCGTCAAGGCCGTCCACTGGAACCGAGCCCTTTTATTTCTCGTCTTCGTCTCGTGCAGGCCTGAAGGTTTTGGCCCCCGAACACAGATTTCGGTATCGGCAGCCTCTTTGCCCACTCACGCTCCTGCAAACCCCAGCGCAGTTTCCCAGCCTGCGCTGCAAAACCACCTGCCGGAGCTCGAACCACGGCTGCATTCAAACGCAAGGCAGGAGGCGACCGTGGGATTTAAACCCATTGTTCTTCACCTGACCGCTGCAGCAGAACTTTGTACTTTAAACCCGATTTGTTTTATTTTTACTTTCATTTAAATGTACTTTACGTGGTCCTGCTGAGCAGACAGAATCTTATTTTGTTCTGAAGAAGCAACGGCACCATGTCACGTGGATGTGTGCGACGGACCTGGAACCGCGCGTTTTGGTGGACGCAGGCAAGCGGAGGAAAGAGCCAAGGGAGCCATTCTGTTTGACGGCCGTGTTTAATGCACTATTGAAGCTAGAGGTGCCATCGTCTGACTTCTGGCTCTTGAACGCCCCTCCAAAGGACTGCAGCGACACCTCGATTTGCACCGTTGTCACACAAGTCGTACTTCGGTGACGGTGGCGGGGGCCAGCAAGTGTTTCGTCGACAGCAAAGTTGTAGACACAGGAACGCGGGAGGAGGGCAGAGGTTTAATGCAGCCGTGCAAGGTGCTCAGCTGCCCCGGAGTATTCACGGGTATGGTCGGGGCACCGACCCACACATTTAGTCCGCGGGGGTACGGCTGGCAGCCGCTGGTGCCCCACAACCACCCTCCCTTTCTCAGAGTCCCCTTATAAGTGTGAAGCTCCACCCCTTGTAGATCATATCACAGTTATACCGCAGTTACCACAGTCAGGCTTAAACACGGCACTTTTAAACACAGAGTACACGTAGAAAATCATTTAACACATAAAGCGAAATCAGTGTACCTCTACGTAATCACAGTATTAACGTGGTATTAACGTGGTGTGAAGGATCTTGGTCAGCTGCCCCCTACGACTGCTAGCTTCCAAGGCAGGGTGGGCACTTCCCATGGGTCACAGTCAAGTGGATCCAGAAACACGGCCTTAGTTTGGCAGAATAGAGACCGGAAGAGCGGAAGCAGCAAATGCAGTTTACCATGAAAACCCAGCAGTAAGTAAAGTACCGCGGTACAGCAAACAAACAGGTTCGCAGAAAGATTAACTGGAGTTTTACACACAGCGTCGCGGGCTCTAACACGGTGGTGTGCCGGTGGGCCGAACGAGCGTGAGTGGGCGTTGCCTAAGCCGTCGCTCTGCGTCCCACTGCCTCGCTCTCGGCCTTTGCGTAGTTCCTCCTAGCTAACCGGCTGACTTGCTGCTGCGCTGCGAAGGCACTCCTTCGCAGGTCTCACACCGCCTCTGTTTGTCCTTCCAGCTATTCTTAATCTCCAGTTCATCCCCTGGAAACTGTGTTTTTGCACCGCGGATGAACGCGTGGAAGCCCCAAATCGTGAGTGCTAAGCTGCTCCATTACCACTTGGCCCCGGACCAAGAGGCCTTCGCTAAAGACAGAAGAATGAAGTCCAGAGGGGGAGCACTGGCGCTCCAGAAAGAACGGGAAAGGACCTGAGCACACCTGTCCCCCGGGTCCCTTTACAGCAGGCGTGCAAAAGGCCCTCCTCTCTGGGGTTCAGCCTCACGCACGATGCAGTCGCTTTGGCTAAAAGCGCAGGAGCTTCTCAATCCGCAAGCAGCTCCTTGTGGTCATGGCGCCGGACCGGCAGCAAAATTCTAACTTGGAAAAATGCCACCTTGACTTGGCTCACCTTTGTTCTCGTGCACATTTTGGGCCGCGAACAGAACTCATGGAAGCGTGTGGGCAGGATGCGGTGCTGTAAGATCACGGTGAGGAGAGTGACGGCATCTGTGGTGCCATTGGCTGTCGGGGGGGGTCCGGTACCGTTCTGTCTGAGGAGTAGCACCGCATGTTTCGGGGGGCAGGCTGGGCTACGGGCTGCCATGTCTGCACTGGGGGTCACAGGGCCAGGTCCTGGCTGCTGGTGTGTCACAGGTTTATCGTGCAAACACACTGAGGGCCACCTGCTCCAGGGCCACATGGGGGGTAGCCAAAGGCCCAGAGGCTTCAAGAAGACTCACCAGCATGCGCTTCGCTTGCTGGAATGCCACTGGGACTGAGCACCAGGTGTCACATTCTCTCTCACACAGCATCTCATCCATGGACCCAAGACCTGCGTTTGTGAAAATGAACAATTTTTACAGTTTTTTGGTAAACACCTTGTTGTGATGCATTCACTGTGTGTGCTGTGTGATGGCAGGTAAAGACGGAGGTCATCTCAGATGGGACGGCTGGTGGCCCTCGTGCACGTTGCCATCATCCATCCATCCATCCCTCCTTCCTCCTGCGGCTCGGTTCTGAGTCAAACCGGCTTCACGTGCATCTCTGCTCGCGCCTGCGTTGAGAAGACGTTCCCCCGCAAGTGTGATGAGCCACAAAACTGGTTT
The DNA here is from genome assembly GCA_018136845.1 of Heterotis niloticus. Classification (NCBI taxonomy): domain Eukaryota; kingdom Metazoa; phylum Chordata; class Actinopteri; order Osteoglossiformes; family Osteoglossidae; genus Heterotis; species Heterotis niloticus. The sequence continues at coordinate 25,562,370 of CM030903.1, forward strand.
TGGTGACTAAAGCTCAACGTATTTGTCACATTCTTCCATTTTACAGTAACGGAAGTCCTTTCTGGTTAAAGGGAACTGGGCTATGTGGGCCTTCTCGCTCCAGTTAGCACTTTTTATCGCCCGTTTGTCTTTGCTGTGATTATTTTTTGCCGCCTGGTTTTCCTCTGAAACAACTACGTGTCAAGAATCTGGAGTGCACTTTGGTGTTTTAGTTGCTTGTTCGCCAGCCTGCTGCAGCCATTTGCGCTTCGGCAAACACTGCTGGTAGTGGAACCGGAACAGATTTGTTCACCTTAAACTCTTCACACTCAGCAGTTTAATAGCCGCCTGTAAGCCTGCTTGCTGTTGCTCACCACCTTGCCAGGGAAGTGGTTCTGGAACGCTTGAAATGACTTGTTATTCGCGCTCCTTGTTCCACGCTTGACTACATGACATCCAGCTGGAATGGATGGACTGACAGCTCAAGATGTTGTGTGAGGTCCATCCAGAGGATAAGATTCCCTGGTGAGGAGATGTACGTCGTGCCACGTGGCCCCCATTAACCAGCATAGCCCTCCTTTTGCCACCGGGAGAGAAGCCATGAAGTTTGGAGCCGTCGTGCCGCTTATAAGAACATCTCACGGCGTCGCCCTCGGGAAGCACCGTGCACCTCCTCCATCTTGCCGGGTGTCTGATGTTGGCCCAGGGATGACTGCTCAAGGGCGGTTCTGTGCTGCACGGAGGCGAGTCTTTACCTGCCTTCTTGGGGTCAGAGCCGCTGAGAGAGGGACAGATGACAGGCGCTTTGCAGCGATCGCTTCCCTTCCCCGGCGCGCCAAGTGGAGCGTAGCAGCCTCTTTGTTCATATTAAACAGGATCCATTTTTTATCCTTAAGAAAGCATACTTTCCAAAACGCTTAATGACTGCACAATCCCAGAAATAATGGGTGTCACCTTCTGAGAAGACGTGGATTTGCAGAGAAGGTCTGGGAATAAAGAAGAATGCGTTCGTGGTCAGGATGAAAATGTCAGTCATGCAGCAAATCGCTCGTTTTTGCCTTCTTTAACTGACCGTTAAGTTAAGATGTTCACTTTTCATCGTGCGCTTGTGTTGCATCCACATCTGCCTTTCTTTGTTCTGCTTACCTGTGCAGGTGCTCCCTCTTATCGGGCTGTCGAATGCTGCCTCCATTTATCGTTGTTGGGCAGACGCACGTGGGCCTCCAGAAGGCAACAGGGTTCGCGCCCAGATGCGTGCTTATAACACACCTCTTCCGTTCCGTTCCTTTGTCGCCATTCCTTTCTCGTGCGTTATTTGTTTCTGCTGCGCCGGTGCACTTAGGCAGTCAGCTTTACTTGACACGCGTGCCATGTGGCTGAGAGGTTCCACACACCTCACATATTCCTTCGGTCCTCAGGGTAGCGGCGGAGCCCAACCCCGCTGATCCCCGTGTAACAAGCGGCATAGCTGGGATTCCAGGCTGCTTTTAGCAAACCCCGTTTGGGACTAGACAATGGGCTCCATCAGCAGCCCGGGAGCAGGAGGCTCAGCCCCCAGCTGGGAGCAGAGGCCACGGGAAGCGCCATTGAGGGGGAAGCCCGATCCAGCACAGCTTTCCCAACATCCAGCGGATTTCCCTCGTCCTCCTTCCCATGTTCAACCGATCCAGGAAGACCCCTCCATCTTCACCAAAGTGACATCACTTGCTGTGAGGAGCCATGAAACATTCGGCAGGTTCGTGTCATTTACTGCAGTCAAGAGGGTATCAGCGGCTGCAAGTTTGGTTCATTGCAGCCCCTCACAAATCCCCGTGGAGGTGTGTGCAGCCTCTGCAGCCTGGCGTAAGAGTCTGTTCGGAGGAACTCTCAGCACAGGCGGTCTCTTGCGCCATGAATGCTCTTCCTTACACACGGACTTGAAAGAGCAGCCACTTTGTTCCATTGTTCTGTTCATTAACTGCTGGTCCAGTGCAGGGTCCCAGAAACGCAGGCAGACCCTGGCATGGACACGAGTCCTCAGTGGGGCAAACTAACCCTGAAACACTAATTGTTGGACTGTGGGAGGGCACCCACACCACACGGGCTGAAGTGGATTCAACCCCTGAGTACACCCACCGCCAGGTGCTGTGAGGCACCAGTGCTACTCTCTGTGCTGTGGTGCCGCCCAGAGTTTTAATGTTCGTTTAGTCGTTCATGTTGTCCATGCGGTTAGCGCAAATCCCGTGGAAAGCAACGATTTCTCGTAATATCCGCCTATTGAAAGTGTGCAGGACTCGAACCCGCATTTGTAAACACGTCCTCTTCAAGTCGGGCGTCGTGCGTGAGGGCATCTACGAGCATGGGGGTTTGGGGGCTTCGGGTGCGTCAGGAGGTTCCAGCCATATTCGACTCGATTGTAGAAGTGAGCGAAGGCCTAAGGGCTGAACCGGGCCTTAATGGTCCCGTATTCCTGTCCTCGAAAGGGTGCCGCGCATCACGCTTCTTTAGATTGAAGTTGGGCCAGGAGTGACGTCCGTCTTTAAAGGCAAGTTGCCTGGAGGGCACTTACGGCCCCAACAAAGCACATTTTTATTTCTCGGTGTATTTATTCTCCCAAAATTAGAGCAAGTGTGATTGAAATAAGAATGCAGCAACAACCTTGTCTAACGCGTGCATCTCGAGCCGTGCGTTTCTGTGAAGCTCCTTTTGTCCTGAACGCTTGGAGCGGCAATCCAGGTCCACTACTTTTTTGCGTTCGATCAACAAACCTTTGCTGAAGACAAACTTTATCATGGGGGCTCCATCCAAACTGCTGGCAGATGTGCGCTGTCCTTCAGTTTGAAGCTGAGCAACCGTAGCTGCAGGTCACCAAATCTCAGCTTTTGCGTTCACGGTGACAGCAGCTGGACGGCCCTGCCTGCAACCAACAGACGTGCTTTCCTTCTTCTGTTTGCTGTAACTTTGACCCCCCAAAAAAAGTGAGCCTGTGCCTCGGGCCCGATGTGCGTCAACGTATTTGCCAGCTAGTGGCTTTCCACGAGGCCGACCGGAGGCCTTCGGCGAGGCCCTCGACATGAAGCTAAGCCGCCGCCGCCGCTACCTGGCTGCCTCGTCGCTGTTTGCTCGGATGTGCGTGAATCATCTCGGCGCGACTGAGAAATGCGCTCCGCGCTTATCTCCGTCTTATCGGAACGGTTCCAGCCCAGCGCGGCTCAGACAGGCAGAAACCCAACGCCTACATGTGCCGGTTCACTGGCGGGGAGCTCCTTTGATTCCAAGCAACAATGATCTGCCATCCCCACAGCAGCTCATCGCTCGAGGAGGTCATAACATAGGGGCTGTATGGTCTCCACCTGCGTCTGTCTCGTCTCTTCCCTCTCGTGGTCAGCAGGGCATGACGTAAACTGAGGTATCCGTTGCTTTTCAGCCCCCGCGCAACCGATGTGATGCTCTGTTCTGAGGAGATAGAGGAGTGATTGTGGAGAGACTGACCTGAAGCCACAGGAACTGAATGAGCAAAGCAAGGCGGCTATGCTGTAGGTCAGCGCGTAAGGTGGTGCGGTCGTGGCACCGGGGAGCGCGCTGACTGGACGCCTCACCTCGCAGCTCAGGAACGTGAGTTTGAATCCTGCCCCCTGTGGCTGTACTCCCGATCTGGGTCCTGGCCCTAAGCGGACACAGTAAACGTGACCCCTTTGTATGAATGTAAACCACAGCAACTTAGCAACTCAAGATGGAAACCTTTCTTTAGTAAGTTTATATCATAAATTTGGACAAAAGGAGGAGAGAAGTGCATAAACGGTTCTGGAGCATCGGGGAGTTTGTTTTGCTTGAGGTGGCCTGGCGATGGCAGCAGCAGCAGCAGCATGGGACTTCCCGCGAGCTCCAGGCAGACCCTGGCCCGGACACAAGTCCTCAGTAGGACAAACTAACACACGAATAGTGGCCGAGCAGATTGAGCAAAACACCGCTGCCGTTTTGGGGCAACACTGCCCTCGCAGCTGCACTTTGTTATCCAGGGTGCACCAAGCTGCGCTGCACGCCGGCTCAGGCTTTGCTTTCCTACTGTTTGTTTGAGACAAGTGTTCTTTTATCAAAACAAAAAAAAAAATTTGGACATCAGACACAGCATCCAGTAAGGGAAGGACAGATGACAACATGGCAAAAAGCTGTTTAAGAAGCCGAAAAACTGTCACACTCAACTGACATTTCATCCCGATACACAGCGGAAGGTCACCTCCGGCGCCACCTCAAGCTGCTCAGTCCTCTAACATCAGGGCCGTTTGCGCAAACGCGTGCGGGGCAGCATGGGCGCTCCCGCTTCTCAACTCACATTTTCAGCGTTATTTGTACGATTATTGTTATTTCTTATGCATCACACAGGGGCTGAGAAACAAAGACCGGGCATCCCTGCAGAGCGGAAGCAGTTCCTGCTACTGGGCCCCAGGCACTCAGTACTCCCCTCTGTCGTACCCGAAGGGACGTCCAGTCCTGTCTGCGTAGTGGCTGCCGCCGCGGTACAAGTCCAGATTGTCCCCCCTTTCTGCTTTGGAGGGGTGTGTGTCTGGGGGGAAGGCCGCTGCCGACCTCACCCCCCCTGAGTCCTCCTGCGTCTTAAGGTCACGGTAGGCGGCGGGCAGATTTCCGTCAAGCAGGGCGCTGCAGCCGGCCGGGTTGTTGGCGCCACACAGCCCGTTGCTGTACTTCACCACCGAGGGTTTGCAGGGCTGGTAGGACACCTTCGTGGTGGTGGTGATGATGGTCTCTAGAGCTGGAGGGGGGGCAGCAGCACTGGGGAGGGCACCATACCTGCTGCCGTATTCACCGCTGTAATAAGGGTGGCCTGAGTTTGCAGGCAGCTGCGTGAAGTCGGGCAGCTCCTCATAACCTGCTTTGCCCACCTTCCAGCCGGGGTGCCTGTAGGAGGCCTCACAGATGAGCTCGTGTGCTGCAGGGGGGCTGGCACCGTGCTGGGCTCCAGAAGGGCCCCCTTCAGCCCGGGTCAGCTCGGCGTCCAGCTGGGGGCCGCTGCTGTCCTTGCAGAGGACGTAGGGGCTGGGGCTTAGGTAGCTAGACACAGGGAAGTCGTAGCCGCAAGTGGGGCGTGACACATAGAGCCGGTGGTTGGCAGTCTTCTGCAGCTGGGCGACCGCCTCCCCAGCACTGGCACTTGCGTCGTAGGGGAGCTTGTAGGGATCCGCGGCCGGGAACGAGGGATAGGGCTGGGGATGGATGGGGAAGTTGCTGATGCCGAATCGCTCGGCACCCTCCGTGCAGGACAGGTGAGGCCGGGAGGAGAAGGGGCTGCTGGGGTCGTGGTGCCTGGCGGGCTGTGAGGGGACGCCAGGCAGCACTCCTGCCCACGGCTGCGAGACACCCCGGTAAACAGAGTCAGTAAACACATCGGACTGTGATGTTGCCTGCACCTCCTGTGCAGGTCCGCTACTGCTTTTGGTGTTCAAGTTTGCCAAAAAAGTGTAAATGTGCAACTGACAGATTCTGGCGCTGTCCCATAGCTGAGTCTTTTACCGGGCAGGCTGTGGTTCTGAGAAAGGATCTCACTACTAAAGCAACGGGGAAAGTGGTGCATAAATGAACTTAGACAATGAATTTGTGCCCTTTGTTACTGAGCTGACTTTGTCCCTTCTGCTTCAATCATAAAATTAGTGTGCAGTTTTGGGGAGTTTTTTCCAAAGTCTTAAGTCCTTACCTCTGACTCGGGGATCCTCCTGCGAGGAGGGAAAGGAGGAGAGGCCAACCTGCGCTTGACGGCGCTCCTCCTGGCCTCTGTCTCCGACTTGCTCTCCGGCCTGGGATGGTCGTGAACTCCTTTAGCCTGCTCAGCAGACAGACGCTTTGTGTTTAATGGGTTCCGCTTTAATTTTCAAATAATTCCAACATCATCTCGAGTTTTACATCCCTTTGCAGAACGGCGTGTGGCCAGTGTGCAAATGTAGCCGTAAAGTAGGTGCTCCAAGTTGTAGACTGCAGTCATTTTAAGGAGTGTTTGCCTTTGCCGCATATTAAGCGATGAATCATCACATTTGTTTCCCTTTTTATTTATTTAAACTAACAATTTTGTTAGCTCTGCTTAAACAGATCTTTTCATCCCTCCGTAACGCTTAAGCGCTGTATTGTCGGCAAGGTTACTGCAGTCCTGGAATCACTGGCATCAGGCGCTGAGACAGCAGTGCCGCTTGCTGCACCACCATCCCGCTTCTTGAAAAGTTTTTATTACGAATTTATTCACAATTCAGAATAGCACTGATCAGAGTTACGGGGAATCCCAACAGACCCTGGGGTCCTGTACCCTCATACCTGGAAAAATACGACTTTTCCATCGAGCCTCCAGAAGTTGGTGACTGGGTACCCGCTGTGCCCCCGGCAGGGAATCAGTTCAAGGGCCGAGTTACAGGTGGGGCACAGCTTCTCTGGAAAGCAACACACACACACACACATATGCATTCATCCATCACTGCCACTTGGAAGGCACACGCAGAGGTCAGCGGTCAGTGTGTGACAAGACCGTTGGCAGTTAAATACATGGAGGAAAGTAAAGCTTCTGCAATGGCATTTGTGCTACCATTTCATCCCCAAAACTTAAAAAATGCACAAACTTTTTTGAGTTGTGCAAAAATGTCCGTCCCTGCCAGCTCCCTGCATTCGTTTCCTTTGTTCGGTTGTGGCCAACCGCACCGAGTCACAGTTAAACATCCACAGCGCTGCCGCAACTCTGCATTTCATACGGAATTTTTACCAAATACGACAGCTTTGTGAGTAGAGGCTACGTTACATTTCTCTGCATTTTATTCGGTTTTAGCATTTTTGTGGGTAAAAAATCGCTGGCCGTTATTCACATGTTTACTTGTGTTCTCGTCCCTCTAAGCAGCATCCGTACTTGGCATAATTCTGTTACTAAAAAGACAAATTGATTTATTTGCAGTATAAAATGAAAGGTAAAATTTGTATAGGCACGTAGGTCTGCAAAAAATGATCAAAAGGCTCTGACATTATTTTAACAGCAAAATAGCTTCAGCTTCTTAGCATATCATCTGCTTACTCACGAGCTGCTATTTATATCTGATATTTAGTCAGCGATACCGGCAGTCAAAAGTACAAATTTGGGAAACGGCAGAATCGCTGCCAGGCCGACCTCAACGTGTTTGCCCTGAGTCGGGAATGACGTTCGACCGTGTGAATGACTTTGAGTTTTGGCTTTTGCAGCTGCATGTTAAGAGCCATTCGTTTTAATCCCGATTCACTGCTTCGTCGTCTCAGCCCGAGTCTGCGGGTCAACCTTTAACCACCAAGCTCACAAAATTGAGGTTTTTTCCCCACTGCAGGGTGACGGCTCTACGCGCGACCCCCTGCGCTTTGGCGTGCTGGCGCAGCCTCGCTGGCTTCAGGAGAGAAGCTGCCGGCTTCATGGGAGCACGAGGGGGGATGCGGATGCAGCGCTCGGCGACTAAGCCGGTTCATGCTGCTGACGTGCAAGGGCTACGTCCGGCACGCTGTGAGAGCTGAGAAACACGGCAAAGCACGATGCGGGGAGCCCCCGGAGTAAAGAAGGATATCTCGCGCGTTTCCTGGACGGCGTCCACGTCAGCCGCTTTACAGAGGGAGGCTGCGAGCGCTAAGCAACGGCTGCCGTCCTTGAGCAACGCAGGAGGCCAAAGCCATGGCCGTGTGCCACTCACTCTGCTGCTTCTGCCGAGCTTTGTCGCAGATGGCGGGTCTGAGCTGCACGTTGCCCCCTCCGGGCAGCACGCAGCCCCTGGAGCACAGCACCACCCCCAGGCACGACTTTTTGAGGATGTGGCAGTTGTGGTTGTTGGTGTTGCGCATGGCCCAGCCGCTGAGGTGCCGCTGCGCGTTCCGGTCCTCGGCGCTGTAGACGTAGCGCACGTAGCCGTCCGTCCACTCGTGGAATCGGTCGAACTGCTGGATGTCCTGCAGAAAAGCTGCATGGTCATGCATGGTCAATACATCTTGGCCAAAAAAAAAGTTTGTGCATTTTTTAAGTTTTGGGGATGAAATGGCCCGCTCACCTGCACAAACGCTCCCGAACGCACGGCCGCCGCAAGTGTGCCTGCGGAGGCCTCGGCTGTGGGCGCCTTTTGCCGAACTTGCGATTCAGGCATTCTAATTTGCGCAATGACGCCACCACCGCCACCGCTGTGCTACGCCTTTGCCCAAGCTCCCCCATGAGGCCAAGTGGCCACTTTCTGTTGTTTGTGGCCCGCTTGCACGGCAGCAAGTGAAACGGCCTCGACCGCGGCCTCTCCTTAACTACTGTACCTCCCGTTGAACTGCAGCTACATTTGCTCACCCCTGGGGTCACGGATGATGACACCAAAAGCAAAGGGAGGGAAGCTGCTTTCTGAGGAACGCGGTAAAACGTGGCCGTGCATTCGTGCAAACGGAAAAGCTAAGGGATCGCCTCTCCTCCATAAACATTTACAGGGTAAACATCTTCCTGCGACAGCTGGCCTCAGTGTGCACAGGGGACGCGGTGTCGCGCTTCCCTCGCCGGGGACTGCGTTCGTGCAAACAAAACGCGGCGACACCTCTTTCAAATGCCCTCTGACTTCAGCAGGAATGAAAGCGCTCGTGTGCTAAAGTGCAAAAAAGGTTGAAATGCGCAGCGTGCGTTAAATATGATGCACTTGGCCTTCAGTAAGTGTGTGCGAGAGGGAGCGTGCACAGGGGCAGCCTCACCTGCGGCAGCTTTGGGTCGTTGATGTCCCACGCCAGCTTCATCCCCAGCGAAGAGTTGCAGTCAGACGCGTCGGAATGCTCCCGAGTCTTGGACATTTTGCCCCCCGAACCTCGACGGTTGTTTTCGTCCGCGGCCGTACTGTGTTCCCCTCACCTGAATGTGTGACGGCTGGCTCACCTGTCCCTGCGCGCCCGTTCCGCCTTATTTCGGGAGGCCAGAGCAGCCAAACGCTCCCGCGCGTCTCCTCAGGTGAGGCGTCCGCAGGTGAGGCGCTCTGGGAGGCGGCGCGGCCACAGCAGGTGGATCTGCGCCCTGTCCGTGCGAAGGAGGAGGCGCTTCGCAGCCGCCGCCCGCCGCATGTCCTGGGGGAGCTGCACTGACGGCGGAGGTGAGCGCCGCGGCTCCTCACCTGCGCGCCACGGACACCGACGCCGCTCCCCCGCCCCCCGGCTGGGATGCACAAACGCGTGAGGAAAAAAAGGGTAACGCCGGGGGCTGCGGGCAAAGCGCAGCTTTTGAGCAGCAGCAGCAGCAGCAGCAGCAACAATGGCAGCAATAGCAATAATAATAATAATAATAATTAATAATAATAATTAATGACGGTGAGCGTCAGGTCAGGAGTTGTTGTGTGAAAATGCAATGCCTGGAGGAAAACAGCCGATTGATTCCAAAGCAAACATCCGTTCATGGTTAGCTGCAGACAGGGATAAACGGGCCAAAGCAGGGGAGGGGGGCATTGCCCCAAACCTCGTTCCAGACCTTTCAGTTCAGCTGAGTTGGCACAACGTGCACAGTAGAAAGATCGCAGTAAAGCCAATAATACAGCTAAAATAATAATAAAGGCAATAAAAGGTTCCGCATGGCATTTCCACAGGTGGGGGGGACCTGCGGCCCAAACCGCCACATTTGAGCCCTTGCTGTGAGTTCGTGGTTTGTGGTTTTGGAAAAGAAGGACAGGTGGCAAAGGTGACACGAAGCAGCGCGCAAGAACAGCGGCTCGAACACGCATAATTTATTATTATTATTATTATTATTATTATTATTATTATTATTATTATTACTACTACTACTACTGTGGGCAGTTACACAGCAGCTGGCCTGTATCTACATGAAACACATCTTGGCCATTATTATGCATTTCTCCGCATTTTATTACATGGCGATAAAAAGAATAATTCATTTATGTAAGAATTTAAGACGTTTTTGATTTTTTGAATTTGCGTCTTCTCGCTTTATTATTGCCTTTTGCAAATAAGCAGGCCTTCGATTTCTTTAGTTTTTTTGCTTTGTTTTGTTTTGAGGCCTCGAAGTGAACCGCATAAAAACTTCGCCTGCACGTTGGCTGCCACCTGACGCGCAGATGAAAACAGTTGCTGTTCTGGCAAAACGTCAGTTGGGAAAATGGAAAAAACCTAAGAATTATTCGTACATTTCGGGCCTAAAAATGTTTAAAAAAATGTTTTAAAATACAACGAATAAAGGATTCGCTAAGCAGTTCCTTGAAATGAACAATTTGCATTTTTTAGCCGTTACGAAGCTCAGCAACAGATCTTGGCCAACCGTTACAGAAGTTTGTCCGTTACTGTTGCCTGCCTTCTTTAAATTTTTTTCCCCACTAAACTTATTCAACCTCCGTTTAATTTAATTCTCCGAAATAGTTTTACTTGACATTTTTGGCGATTGTAAATCTTTTTAAGATAAAGACAATTCGTAAATAATTGAAAGTCTATCATTATTGTTAGTAACATGCGAACTCAGATTTAGCGACAGTAAACGGAATGTTGTGTGAGGAAGTTTAAAAAGCCAAAAGGACAGAATATGATAAGCAAGTTTATTGGTTTCAGCCTTTGAAAGTCAAACGTCACACTGTGTTCGATTTATTTTACAATCTCTCGGTATGCTGTTGAACCGTGACGTCACCGCGAAACTTGCCCGATCTCTTGTGACGTCACCGCCAATACGTTAACGCGGTATTTTACAGCAACTTTACCGCAGAGCAGCGACGTGCGGCGCGACCATTAAGGGGAAGACAGGCAGCCACGAAATAAAGCCAGATTAAGGTTAAGAAACCTTCAGGTTTGTCGGCGCCACGAACCACAGCCCCGAGTGCGGTTAACCTCATAGGTGGATTAACGATGTTGTGGCGCCCCCTGGTGGTCACATCGCGGCGCCACGGTGCCTCCCGGCTCCCGGCTTTGCACGGCGCCTTGGGTCTCGCAGTTGCTTCCACCGCCTCCGCCGTATGAACTCTTCCGGTTCGTGTGCGTGCGACTGCTGCCCCGCTCTGCTCCACCACAGGCCTGCACGGAGCTGCTGGTTGTGGGCAGCAGGTTGTTTTGTGACTTTTATGTGACCTTTGTGTAAAACTCTTCAGTGAGTTTCACATCTAGCGCCTGTGCCACTGCAGGTTAGACAGCAGTTCAGAAGGCTGCGGCCTGAGGCCGATGTCTGCGGTGTTGAAACTGTGCAGTAAAAATGCAGTATGAACAGGTAAGTAACCGAGCCAACGAAAGTAAGAACACTGTCGATGATGGGGCACTTGTATGAAGTGGCTTCTGTTGTAGCTCTGCTCAGCAGCTGATGAGAACTTGACAAGAACGAGCGGCTCCGAAGCTCGGCTGTTACCGGAGGTGGCCTTTGCCACCATGGCCATCGTGACTGCTGCGGGGTCTTTCCTGGCCGGTGATGTCCCTCTGTGGAAGACCCCCTGCGTTGTGGACTGGGCACAGACCTCCGCCGGTTGCCCAAGCTGGCCAGGTGGGTCTCTATACCCCCGTAACGTGTGCTGCTCTTAAGACGCGTCCTACATTACAGCGCGGTAAAACGGGTGGGAGGGTTGCGCGACGGCAGCAAAGAAGTTTTGTACGAGAAGGACGGCAGGAGCTCTGCAGCACAGCAGAACAAAAAGTGAAACTAAATCTTCCCACAGCAGGTAGATATGTAACCTGACACGATGCCGGGACTGTAAAAATGAAGCGGAAAAGAGGTTACGGTCAGAGACGTTCCTCAGCCATCTTGCGGTCGTCTTCAGGTCCCTTGGCCTGCAGCTACCCCACTGAACCTGTTTCTCTGCAAAGACTGAATTCCGGGTACAGAACAAACGACGGGCACCAAAATTCTGCTGCGCCTGCAAAAGCCCCTTTTAAAGTCTTCATACGGCGCGTCCCTCCGACAGTTTTCACCTTGACTTGTCCCTGTGCTCTACAATGGAGCTGTAAATTTGCGCGATTAAAGTGCATGCTGTCCCATTTCGTTAAAGGGCATTTTTAAACATTTTGGTTTCACCGTGCAAAAATGATGGCACCTTTTGCACATAGACCCCCCGTGTCAGGGCACCGTAATGTGTAGGACAGAGCAGTGGTCCGCATGTTAAAGTGGTCAAGTTCAGACCTGCAGGCCCCCCCAGGGAGGCTCCTGTAAGTCAAGAACCTGGCTTCTCCATAATACATAACAAACGTTTCCAAGAATTTGTCTGCGAGTTACTTGTTAACAAAGCTCATTGCTCAGATAAGCTTGTGGCTTCGGACCTTTTGATCGATCGCTCTTATTTTCCACGTCAGTGCAGGACAGAATTTGTCTGGGAAATTCCTCGAATGGGCTGCAGGGCATTTCGCTGCTAGAGCACCTCAGGAAGGTGAACGCATGTCGAAACAAACTACTTATCACCATTTACTGCATACAAATGCAGGTTTGCCTTCGAAGGAGCTGCATTAGTCGGAATGACACGAAAGCGCAGGCTGCCGACTTCTTGCAAGACGAAGGAAGAACTCTTTCACTGCGCGAAGGTGCTCCGGTCACAGTAAATGGAAGTTGGCCTCCGTTTCAGTCAGCCCGTACATGACAGTGACACAGCGGACGAACAAAATATGACACAGGAACACCGCACAGAGCACTCTTTTCCTTTTCTGTTTTCTTTCTTGCGGCGCCACTTTTGGCGCCAGGCTCCGCCCCCGCGGCTTGCGTAAACGCCGCCGAGCGCGACACTCAGCGCGATCGATGCCGCGCGCGGGTTCATGTGAAGGGCGGCCTCTGTCACTGTCACATGTCACTGTCCTGGCGTCCGGCCCAAACTGCGCTCAAACGCTGGGCCAAGGTTGCTGCAAGCGAGCAGTAAACATGACGGACAGACAAACAGGCCGGCCATGTGCACGCTCTCCAGCCTTCCTCGGGGTGAGGTGTGACCTCTCTGACTTGCTTTAAAAAACACTGCCAGTCAGGGGACTTTGGCAGCAGTCTTATCTTTATATGTGCAAAGGTTGATTGCTATAAAATATGATTTATACATTTACCTCACTCCTCCCTTTGCTGTCTGCTGATGCTGCTGACAGCAGACTGACCAAAATTCAAAAAAAGGTCCAAAATGTCCAGAGTCTCATCTGATGCCATCCGTGGAAACGCAAACTGCAACCAAACGTTGATGCCTCTTTATGACACGCGGTTGTGTACAAGGTTTAGGACTTTGGTGCTTACGGTTCAATTTGTTGTACTCTTATTTATACTGCACAGTATTTTGTTGATGCCTTATTGCCTTACCTTTTTATTAAAGATTTGTGATGTATTTTGGTTACTTTTTTACTACATGTATAAGTGTTCTTAATGTAAAGTGGAATGAAAATGGTGTCGGACCTTAAACAGGTACCGCGTTTACATGAGCACGGCCCCCGGCTACAGGACACACTCACCCGCAAGTCCGACTTGTGTCTCACAGGTCACAGCATCCAACCCCCCACGTTGCCCCCTTCTGAAAGATAGCGACTATCTGTGACTGACACTTCCACTCCTGGTTCAGTCAGCAGTGACCGAAGCGTGACATGTTGGAGTGACTCTTTGGCACAGAAGTGACCAAAGTGCCTTTTGGGAAGAAACTACAAGTACGGAAAGAGCTGGTTGTAGTCCAGGTAAGGATTCGTGCCATTTATGGTGTGGTAATAACCGTAGTACAAAGCATTGCAACACTGACATTAATGCCAGAGAATGAACTGTATTAAGATGTTTATTTAGATAGATAATTGAAAACACTAAAATTATGTTTATTCTGCTTTATTTTACACATAACTTTGTAATTCCATTAAATTTTCATCAGTTAAAAGAAGGGGGACACAACATGTGAACCCTTACTGTTTTGTGTGGCATCCTTGTAAGAAACAAGTTTGAAATGATGGGCTGCATAAAAATTCAGACACTTAACACCCAGAAATGTTTGTCAGATACATTTCTAAATTAAAATGTCCTTTGCCTCATTCCGCACAGCTTCACGGGGCCCTTTTGCTAAAACGGACGCCATCGTCCACTTCACGTCCTTGTAGGACACACGCCTCCTTGACCCTGCGTGTTCCTTCAAGACCTCAAGAGTCCAGCCCTGCAAAGCAAAGCTCGAGAGCTGAAGAACAAATGAGGGTCGAGATGACGGCGAGCTGAAAGCACACGTCCTTTGGGTGAGCACCGCTGTCCGTTGTTACGGCGTTAAAAGCAGGTAACGCCACACGGACTCAACATGGATGGCGGCGCGAGAGCATCATTTTGCCAACGAAAGAAGAACAATTGTCCACGTGTCAGTGCTCGGAAACACGGAAGGCGTCAACGTTCTTCCTCGAGCACCTCAAAGTCTCGATGAATTCAGCAGGAATCTGGGATGAGCAGTTAAGCTGGCAGTACCTTCAGGGTCCCCAGGGAGTGCCAACGCCATTTTTCCCAGTGGAATGGCCTTTATTTACACTCGACCCAATGACCCACAGCAGTGGCTCCCACAGGGCATTTCCACTGGCGTACCTATGTTGTAGTATGGGGCTGGCAACTTAAATAATGGGAATATTTCAATTTCTACCGCTTCTGCAGCAAAATGGGTGGCATTTTGCCCAGCAGGCAGTGCGGTCTGTAAAGGTTCACAACCCGAAGGTTGCTGGTTCAAGTCCCAGGAGGCGTCTTCCCGCGCTACCCCTGTGCGCCAGTAAATGACCCCGCTGTATAAATAAGTAAAAGGCTCAATGGATTTGGATAACCTGCTCCTCATTCAAATGAGCATTTCGATCACGACTGTAAGCCCGCATGCATTATTTGCACAGTCAACGTTTACAACTGGAACCCAGAAATCGCCCTGAGCCGCAGAACGGCCTGCGCACGACGTGAAATATTTACGACTCGTTCGGGCCACTCCGCACAGACGCGCGCCGCATTCCTGCCGTCGCCCGAAGGGAAATAACTGCGGCCCCCGGGGGGCGATGGCACTTTCGAGGGCGCGCTCTTGGCTGCTTTACGGTAAGGTGGACCGGCGGTGTCCGGCCAGCGGTCAGGTGACCCGCAGCGCGCCCGTGCGTGCGTGCGTGCGCGCGCGCGCGAACGAGCGAGCGAGCCACGGCGGCGGCGGCGGGGACGATGCGGGATGGCATGCAGCAACCGTGGGCGCGCGACTCTCTCACCTCTCGCACCCGCGTCCGGATTTGAAGCTCACTTTCGGGGCCGCGCCGTGGCGATGACGCGCTGAGCCTGCTGCCCGAGTCGGCGTACCCTTGCGGTTTTTCGCAATTTTAATTTCGCTCACATTTGGAAGAAACGCACTCCACGCGGGGGGCTACAGCGACATGGGGCTGTGCTACAGCCTGCGCCCGCGGCTCTTCGGCGACCTCAGCGGCTCCATCTCCAACGCCGCTTCGGACTGCGAGCCGCCACCGGACGCGGCCGCGCCGCTGCGCTCGGGTGGTCCTCGCCAGGAGGACGCGGCGGGACGCAGCGAAAGCGCGCCGCTGCGCGACGGCCAGGTCCGGCGCGGGGACACGGGCGCGGACGGCACGTTGATTCAGAACGGGGGCGGCGGCGGCGGCAAGGGCGCGGGAACAGGAACGGGAGCCGGAGTCGGAGTGGGAGCGGAGCGCGGCCGGCGCCTGCAGCTCCTGAAGAACAGCGCCCAGAAGCAGAAGAATTGGGACAGGCTGCTGGTGGAGGAGAAGGAGGCCGAGAAGGAGGCCAAAAAAGTGAGCAAGAACATCGACCGCGCTCTCAAGGAGCTCAAGCGCGAGTACAAGCAGACGCACCGGCTGCTGCTGCTCGGTAGGTGACGCACCGGAGCCCCTTAGCAACACGCCGTTAGCAACGCGCTGCAGGCCGGAGGCTCTCTGTCATTGGCCCGGCCCGGCCCGGTAATGCAGCGAATGTCGCTGTGGCTCCTTTGTTTGTGTCCCGGCGTTACAGCCACGCTGCCCCCGCACGACAGCAGCCCGGGTCCCGTTGCGCGGGCGCAAATGCGGCCGTAGAGAAGCGTTGTTCCGCCCGAGAGCGGCCGCCCCTGGTGCTCAGCTCTGCCCCTGCCGTGCGTTTCTGTAGTCACGTGGCCTCGTCGGCGTGTTCGCGTAACGCTGTGTTTTGGGGGGAATTTAAGTCGTTTCTCACCGTTCGTCCGGCTGTCCGTCGGTCGGTCGGTGGGTCCCCCATTCCTGGCAAGAAGCAGCCGTCGGTGAGGCTCGAAGGCTGCGGTCCAGGGCAGGAGGCCTCCGCTCCGCTCCCCCCCACTAGCTGTACATTAGCCGGCTTTTCCCGCAGGACGCCGAGTTTATCGACCCGCCAGATTGAAATGAAAACCCTTTGTTTTTCTTTTGTGCATTTCCTGTTGTGTTTTTGCGTAGGTCTGCCCCTTGACGTTGACTTCAGGGGTCTACGTCTGTGGCTCCTTGCAGCCTGGTGTTCAGGCACACATTTAAAGAGACTCCCTTACGTAATTTTTAGAACTGGCTGGCTGGCTGCGGGTGCAGCCGTACTGTGGGAAAAATTGGGCACATTTACGTGTGAAAACGTCCACTGCTGGTACTGGTCTACTGGTCAGCCACGTGGCCAAGCGTTTAAATTTTCACGCCCGTGAGCGGAAATGTGGGTTACGGTTTAAAACGGACAAGGATGGCTGCGACGGAGTCGAAAGAGGGCCGGGCGCCCGTCTTGTTTCCTCGTCCCATTAGCACCGCGCTCAGTAGGCTGGCGATGTGGGTGGCATCCAAGTGGCACTGGGTGCCGAACTACCCCGTGCTTGGAAGCGGGGCCTGCCAACATGCTTCGGCTGCAGCGCTCGGTGCTGTGCTGCGTGGAGGTGATGGCGGAAGCGCTTCTGGGTGGGACAAGGCGTTTGTTCGTATTACTTTGGCCTGTGTGCGTTGTTCTGTTCAGCATGACGCTGACCTCACGCCCTTCCTCCGGCAGGTGTTTGGGGCAGACACGGCAAAGCAGAAAGCGACGCAGACACAAATACTCATTAAATCTTTTTTTTTTTTTTGTTTTGTTACAGTGACCAGGGTGAAGTAGCCAATAACATTGCAATAAAACCAGAACTGTGATGCAGTGCAATAACTCTGCGTGTATGTTGGTATTGTTTGAGAACTAAAACAGTGTGCGGAGGGCGATGTGAGTTCAGATTTAGTATTTGCCCCAAGATCCGACAACCTATTGGCCATCCTGGATCCAAGCACTCGGGGAGTGACGTAACGGTGCCTGAGGTTATCGTTTGTGCCTTTTCCGACACTTTCATCTAAAACAACTTGTAATATTTGTCCAGCTGGGATATTCTTCCTGAAACACTTGATTCCAGCATCTTGCTCAAGGCCAGTGCACAATGGGACTAGAAGCAGCAACCGTCTGGTTACAGATCCATCCCTCTAAGTGTTCCATCACCTACTTTGATGTAAGCAGCCTGGGACCCCATCCTAAGATGATAGCATTTTCGTGCAGACGTGTACATGCACACGTACAGTGCTGTGGCTGCACCGAAGATGATCCCTGTTGTAAATATTGTTTGTGAGGATGCAGCAGCCCAGTGTCGCTAACCGGGTTTAGCACGGTCACACAACATAGTTGTGAAGGGTGGTAAACGTTTCGAATGCCAACCCGATGGTGGACCCAGCACCCGAGTCCTGGTGGCCCTGTTTATTACCACGTTGCGCCTCTGTCAGGACGAGGTGGCGGCTGCAACTGTGGCTGGGATCCATTTTCCAGCACGAAGGTCTCTTATCTGCGCTTGATAATGGCTGCTGTTCACAAGACCACGCAGGAGGTCTGTCAGCGACTGAATCAAAGGCCTCGGTGCTGTGTCACAAAGACAGGGGTTGAGCATTCGCTTGCATCTACAGTAGGTGGCGTCGAGGGCAGCTGCCGTACCCAATCGGAGTGGCACCGGTGCGCCAGCGAGGGCTATTTTTAGCACCCGCTAGCACAGAATCTGGGTTATTGAGTTCCGAGAGTGGAGTCGGTCCAGACCGCCCTGCACAGACTCCGGCTGTCCGCCTGCCCTTTTCCACGCTGCTCTGTCTGGTTTGGGTGTCCATCCTCTTCTGGCCGAGGGCCCTGGTGTGACCATCGTGTGTCCCCCAATCTCTTGTATTTAGGAGCCCAGGTGGCATCCTTTCTTTTTAACCACAGCCAGCGACTACTTACTTCAGCTGCGTCAGAGAGAGAGAGATTGCCTCTCCGAGGGCCCGGCCTGTAACTCCTACCTCCCGCATGAGCCTTGTCACGGAGCTGGCATCAAATCCCCTACAATTGACTTCGACCAGGGACAGTTTTACTTTTTAAAAGACAAATTGTTGAACTTGTCCTCTAAGTTGGATGTGGGAAACCCAGCACACCCCATTGACAGTACTGCCACCAGTCCAGCATGCCAGCCCTGTGTAGCCTGGCTGGGCTCCAGATCCTGTGACTCTGACTTTGGTTGAGTGGTTCAGGATGGCGAGTAAGTCCTGTAATAATTATCATCCATCTATCCATCCAGTCATCATCATTAACCACTTTATTGTACGACCTGGAGCCCAGCCCAGACTCACTGGGCCCTGGGCTGTGAAACTACACCCTGGGTGGGACGGACACACACACACACACACACACGCACACACACACACACACAGTTACACACTACGGGTAAATTAGAGTAACCAATTTTCCTCAAACACATGTTTTTGGACTGTGGGAAGAAACAAGAGCACCCAGAGGAAACACCCACAGACACAAAAACATGCAAACCCCATGCAGACTGGGCGGAATTGGAGCTCATATCCAAACAGCGCAGGCACTGTGAGGTTATAGAGCTACTTGCTGCATCAGTGTGCCACCCCGATGATAATGATGAGAATGATGATAATAACATTAATAAAACTGTAGCTTTCTATAGTTAATGTTCTCTTCCCAATAGTGGCCAAGGCATCAGTACAGTGAGCCAGTCTGTTGCCATCAGCTCATTTTATCCAACTGGGCTGTGACTGGAGTCACCTGCTGGGGACAGTAGGTCCATCGTCTGCTGTCTGCCGTTCTGCCGCTTGTGCATGTGTGAGTGTTTGTGTGGACCTGTGTGTATCACAATCATCACGTTCCCCAGTTGCGTTTATACTCTGCGCAAAGTCAGTAGAGCGCATGTGTACTGTATGTTAATGGTCTGTAAAGGGGCTTTGGGGGCATCTGTCACCGCCGCCCTGTCTGCTCCTCAGTGCCATTCTTCATGGCTGTTGTACAGAAACTTTGAGCTTGCAGGCCTGTGTTCTTAGTCCGGTTCCTGAACCGGCGAGTACTGTCACCGAAACATACAGTACATGCAGTACAGTGACTTATTGACTGGATCAGAGAAGTGCTACAGGGGGTCTGGGAGTGCTATGCTGCCCTCTCCATCTCACTCTGACAATGGAGCTGGCTGGCTGGATGCTCTTTACTGACACAGTATCAGCATTGTTTAAAACATTAGTGTTTCCATTAAATATTTTCTTTAAAAGACGAAAGTTAAATATTCATATTCTGTTTAACAAGAGGTTTTTCAAAATGTATGACTTCTGTTTTTTTATGAAAAAACATGCACACATTTTCACTGCTGCGCATGTATTTGAACATGCAGTGTACAAGTGCATTCGCACCTTAGGATACACGTTCACACACCACCATGAGGTATAACACATTTTGTTTACCTGTGCTGATGTTGCTATCATTTTTCTCCTTCTAAAGTGTTTTTGTGCACTAAACTACTACTGCTTATTCATGCAGGTGGGTAATATTTGCCATAGTATTTCAGTGTAAGTATGATACTCAAAGGCGCTAGAGCAGGAGGTGGGATTTGAACCACTGCACCACCTGCTGTTCATTATACGGACGGCTTTCTAGCTTCCTCGCTGTCACTGTCCCAATATTGCAACTTACAGATTTATTTATTTACTTAATTTATCTATTTGTCGTTTGTTGTCTTCTCCATGTTTGGTTGTTTATTTACTCGTGGAATGGAACCACACGCAGTCTCCTGCTGAATCGGGGCACATTTCACTACATGGTACACTCGGTAACCATGTATGTGACAAATTCTTTTGATCCTCTTGCTGCATATGCAGCCTGGGCGACAGGAGAAAAGTGCTGCCTGTCTGTTGGATTGTGGGTTTGAAGTTATGAAGGGGTTAACAAGATTTGTGATTTTATTTATTTTTCACCTGGTTTAAGTCTGCCAGTCCTTTGTGTTGCCCCTGTGTCTTGATCCTGAAAATAAACTGCATCCAAAAAGGTGCAAAAGTGCTCTTGAAGGAGGCACTTTGTGACCGTGTCCTTCCTTTATCATGCAGACAGGGTATAGTGCACTTTGGGGTCAGAGAGGACTGGCAGGTAGCAGCCAGAAGAAGAAGGTAAACACACCTGGGAGCTCAACAGCAATTTCCAGGTGACCAGCATTGTTTTTCTCAATCAAGGACTTGTCTTTGCCTAAAATTGCATTTAGTCTGTCTGTATATATGCATGCAGTGTAAGTGAATGTGTTTTGGCTGGTGTGGAGACACAGTGAAGATGGCCATCCTCGGTGAAGGTCTGGCTGCTTCTTGGCCACGGTGGCGACTCGTGTTTCTGGTTACAGCCAGTTACAGGCTTGAGAAAGTGACGTGGTTCTGTTTTCCAGTAGAAACACTGCAAAGCTGTGCAACACCATCCAAATGTTAGCAAGATGAGAAAATGAGGAATCTAAAACAAACATGCTATCGTGCTCCCTTATGGCGCTGGGAGGTGCGGTCATAGGTAAAGGCCACATAAAGGGTGAAAGGTGTTTTGAGAGTCATCTCTACAGTCTCGTCTGCTTCTTCTTGGGTGCTGTATTTAAATGTGTTGGTTGCGTGTTGTGTTGAAACGGCTACATTGTTATGTGACTAAAGCCTGTTTCCTCCCTTCCATTTTTTGCCATGTTTGTCAAGCTGTGTGTCTGCAATCGTGTAAATGGGCCCACAGACTTGTGCAGAATTGTCATTACTCTTAGTGGCCTTGAGCTTCTGCATGAGGACCTGCAGTCGGCCATGAGGGGGAGACACAGCTCAGTTGCTAATATTAGCGTCACAAGGCGAAGCTCACTGGCGGGAAATGGAGGGAACGTGAAAAATTTGTGCCAAGTGCTAGTTTTTGGCCCTTTGTCGTGTGTCAGATTTGTAACGCCTCACACCAGCGCGTGTCTCTCTCTTTGATTTGTATACTAACATTCTGTGCGTTGGCTGTGGTCGGCCGCCCAGGTAGCCAGCGGACGCTCCTGCTTGAATGCGGCTTTGCAGCCCGGTGCTGACTTCCGAACGCTTGTTTGTAAAACAAGAAATTTGTGCGAGAGGGGACTGGAACAGAACCCTGACCGGTGCTGCTCGCTGAGTGTCCTGTGTGTGGTGTCCGCTAGAGGGCAACATTCACCAGCTACAGTACAGTTACGGTTGGGGATTTACTGTATGTGCGGCTGCCTGGATTTGCATGCAGAGGAGCCACGAGCCATTCACGGGCTCCGCAACAGTGCATTTGCATCTCATTTTCATAGCGTCCGCCCGGAGACCCTGCGCTGTTAAGAGGCGACATGA
Source organism: Heterotis niloticus (assembly GCA_018136845.1). Taxonomy (NCBI): domain Eukaryota; kingdom Metazoa; phylum Chordata; class Actinopteri; order Osteoglossiformes; family Osteoglossidae; genus Heterotis; species Heterotis niloticus. The sequence continues at coordinate 25,583,859 of CM030903.1, forward strand.
ATGCTAACAGTTGTCCTGTGGTGTAATGTTTGGTTGCCGCTCAATGCTCAGGTGAGCTTTTTAGCTTAGTGACATGAGCTAACTGGACTGCGTGATGTAAAAATAAAACATTTTACTGTGTGCTGTGTAAAATAACAGTGGTCATTTACATCTCGTAGATTATAACCTAGTAAGTATAGAACTGACAGTGAGAAATTGTGCTTTAAAAAACATGTTTGTGCATTAAACAGTTGAGCGCCAGGTGTCCTGTAGATTCGGCCCCCCGTGGACTCTTTACTCCTACTGTGGTGGCTATGCAAAGTCATCACAGGATTTACATAGAGTCCACAGCATTTGCATTGTCTTTCTATAACTGTATGGATAAACAGTTGCCTCCTTGTCAGCTCCAAATGTCACTTTTCTCTGCTGAGTTTTTCTTCCTCACGCTACATTTCCACTTCAATTTTATTGGCAACATCATTACAGCTACAGTGTTGTCAGAACAGTTAAGCTGTTATGTTTTGTTGCTGCCAGTGCAGTTGGGAGAGGGACCTGGTTGTGGATGGAGGGGAGCTGGCTCTGGTAGGGAGTGCCTGCGACCTCAGTCCTGAGGGCGGTTTCACTTTGGACAGGGAGACATGACATTCAGGAGAAAGGCTGAAGATCATAATGTGTTCCTGCGCGGAACACCCCGAAATGAGCCAGAGCCATGATGTCTACGACGGTCCACAGCTTTGGGGAGGCTGCTTGACCGCCCTGAAGTGCACAGGAAAGCAGAACCCAAAAGTCAGAGGGAAAATCTTCAGGCATGTTGCTGAGCTGCAATTTGGAAAATGTACAGCGTGTTGTCCTCTATGCAGCCCAGTTCCTGGTGTTATGCAGTGACACTGTTTTACACACATGGGTAGTTTACCGTGTTACTGCCTATGAATAATCACTGAATAGGAGACATACTACACAACCCTTTTCTGTAGTTCAGTTAGATGTTTGGAGAAGTTTGGTTAACACTTTGAGCTGTGCATCAGTGGACTGTGGTGAATTTGGAAGAGCACAGCTTTAACAGCCACTGCAGTTCTTTAACTGAATGTTTTTCTTTTTCGTAGTACATATTTGTAACCTGAGAAACATAAATACGAGTGTCTCTTGAGATAGGAGTATCTCTTGAATTTTCAGGGATGCAAGTAAAATTCATGCTCTTTAACTGTGACCACATATGAGGCTGATATTGTGTGTCTGTGAATAACAACAGCTGTGTGTGTGTGTGTGTTGGGGGGGTCAAAATTTGCAGCGAATTTAAGTGTAATGGTAACTTCAACTTAGGAAATCAGCTCATGAGGGAAAAGCTTCTAAGTAGGGGCAGAGCTGCACTTGCATTTGTGTGGTGAAGCACACACCTGTAAGAGTGATTGAAGTTATGGTAAAACCCCTCTGTGGTGGGGTCTGTATGACTCGTGCGGTGCAAAACATCTGCAAACTGCTGACCAGCTACAGGGCTGCTCACTCTGTCCCTGTCACAGCTCTTAAATCCCCATCTTTCCGTGAGGTGACAAGTTCGCAAATGGCTCACAAACCAAGCGTCTGTCCGTCCGTCCGTCCGTCCGTCCAGACCATTGTTCTTCACTAGATAAATGTGTGATGATGGTAATACACATGGGCATGTTTGGTTGTATGCAACACTATTGACTTGTACCATGGTAAGTGCAGCTACTTCAGTCTCTTTACAGGACATTGAATTCGAAGCTGAACATGGAGGAATGTGATGAATGAATGTTTAATAAGTAACTTGTCTGAAATGTTAGTATGACAAAACTAATTGTTATAAAACATGACATTTGCAACTTAAGACAAATGCATCCAATTTGAAATGTATTACATTTAATCAGGAACTTTTTATGTAGTCTGTAAAACAGTGTTGAGCAGCAGGTGGTGCAGCAGTTAACAGTGCAGGCCTGTAAGTGGAAGGTCTACGTGCCTGTATGCATCCTGCTTTTGGAGCTCATGTTGCTCATCTGCTGGAAAACTGGGTGCGTAAAACCAAGTTGCATAGAATAAGCCACCAAACCTGTGGATGAAAGAAAGGCTCTACTGTGCTGCTGATGCGCTGTTGTGCAGCCGCTGTTACTGTGTTGCTGCTCATGCCCAGCTGTGCTGCTCCACATTTACTAGAGATACTCCCCACTATACGACTCTGTAAGACAGCTTTAGCTCCAGAGACACAGCAGTGGACCCATAGTGATGCATTTTAACTTGAAGGCAAAGGTTACAAAAAAAATTAATGTTTTTATATTTTTATTTAAAAAGTTGTTGTATGACTAGATATGATAAAGGTGTGTTTTTAAGGAACTGTTTTTCACTCTAGTGCACCAGATTTCTGCCCACTAAGTGACAGCGCTGCCTTCACAGCTAGCACGCTTATTCCCTGACGCTGGGTCTCCCGATGCCTGCTTTTCCACGTTTTCGCCTTCTGCCATTGTTACTGGCAGATTTCCATTTATCCACTCTGTGCCGTTGGGGCCGTTCAGTCCAGCACAATAACCTGAAGCAGCGTTTGAAAATTGCGCCAAGCGACTGTGTGGAAGCCTGAGACGCAGTGCATTGCTGGAATCGCACAGCCACAGTGGTCACTGCGCTGGTGCTTGTGAGATGGAGCTGCATGTATGCATTTGCATCTTGTGTTTTGTGCTTTGATTTTGCAGTTCTTCATTAAATATGCCATTTAGCCTTCATCTACCTCAAGCCACTCCATACACACTTTCACAGTATGTTTTCCTTTATGAAATTGTTATTTGTTCATATTTATTTTATATACCCTAAACCCTTAATCTGCGATGGCCTGGCAGTTCAGTCCATTGTGTTTTGTGGCCTGGTGCCCAGTAGGCTCCTCACTCCTTAAAACCTAAAATGAATAGCAAGAATAAAAGAACAAATTTTAAACCAATGTCTGCTTTTATTTTGATTTTGGACCTGAGGGAAAAAAAAAGAGTAAAACGTAATGAAATAATACAGTTTGTTGTTTCTGCTTCTGTTACAAATGTAGACTTCAGAAAACTCGCAGTAGGAAACAGTGAAGAAACTGTATAGAGGCCAATGTTCCCAACCACAGTAGCAGGTTCTTCAGAAGAGCATTGTGGACATGCGTGGGATTTAAAGTAAATTTGACAAAGTTTTTTTTTACAAAATTATTTTCTGGGAACAAACCACAAAAAAATGTAAGCTAATATCCAGCCCCTAACTTGCCCAGTAAATAGTTATGTGGCCATTGTAGCCCTTTGGTAATATTGGTAAAATAAGAACAAGGATTGAAAGTTATCAAATGAGGAGGATGAGATGGGTAAGATAAATATGAAGTGTAGTTGATGAAGTATTTGCTACGCCCATCATGTTGCCAGTGGGGCACAGGGTGGTGTGGTGGATTCTCTCCTCTTTGTGTGTATCCTTCTCCCTGGTGTGCCAGGATGCCTCGTGCATCTGCCTAGGCACCGTGGGTGTCCCCTGGCGAGAGTTTTTACGACTCTGTGTAAATAAGAGCGACCAATAAAGAACCAAGCAAGGGTGTTGGTGCTCACCTGCAGCTCCCAAATTTTTCACCCTGCACATCACATGAAATTTGCTCATACCCAAAACAAGCGTCATCATAATAGACAGAAGCATGATTATACAAGATAACACACATTTTTCTGCAAACAAAAACAAGAATCCCGCAATACTTGCAGAAAGGGACACATCATTTGCATAGCAGTGTCTGCACTTCAAGGTAAATGAAGTGCTGGAGGATTTACAGGATCATCTACAGCTCATTCACTTTGCTGCTCTTCCATCTTAGTTCTGCAGAAACATTAAGGCAGAGCGTAACTGCAGCTGATCACTGTCAGCATGCGGTGGGCAGTTTGGATTGCTAGGTTAGCACTCTTTATGACAAAATAAGCACTAACTAATTGTCAAGAAGTTTCTACAGGCAAAAAAAAGTGTTACTCAAATGTCGGCAAGTTGGTGACCAACCGTACATTTAAAAACTGGCAGAACCAAGCCAAGTTGCTTTGAGTGATAAGATGCTGAATGGATGTGCAGACTCTTGAACCATTTAAGGCATATAGGCCTACATGAATTACTTTTTTGCATTACATAGGAAAAAAAAGTCTTCTGCACCGATTTACTGTAAGTCACCCTTTTGGTCTGTATGAGCATTATAGTGCAAGAGCATCTGTCTGCATAGATGTGATGAATGCTGAAAAGCTGCACGGTTATGTAGAAGACTTGAGCGAAAGTGAACACATGGGACACAACTGGGCCAACTAGACCCACTGCTGAGGATTTAGTGGAGCAAACATCACAGTTGCACTGTTCCATCAAGGTGTACAAGCGAAGCATGTTGGTCAGTTCACCAAACATCTAGTGTCACACTAAATCTTGATGTTTAGCTAAGAAAGCACTGTAAGCCTCTATAAATGTGTCCCTTTCTATAGTTGTTACAGGACTTCTGTTCGCATCCAATTTTTTGCCTTCAACCTTTCGAGAGTAGTACACTGGGATCTTAGTATTACGAGCATTTTTGAAGATACAAAAATATTTGTCTTCATTTATCCGTCCACCCACCCACCCATTATCCTTGACCACTTATCCTTTGGAGTGGGTCATGGTGGTCCAAAGTCTGTCACAGAATCACTGCGCTGTGAAACTGCCCCCAGACAGGACCCCAGTCCATCACAGGGCGACTGTACGCACGCACACTACGAACAGTTTCAGCAAACCAGTTAACCTGAACTGCATGTCTTTGGACTGTGGCAATAAACCCACATAGGCAGAAAATGCAAAATGCACACAGACTGATCAGGATTCGCACCCACAGCCAAACAGCCCAATTGTATTTGATTGTATTTTCTTCACTTGCCCATTTTCAAAAGTCTTCTGTGTGACAAATTCAACTGACTTTCACAGTTTTTTTTTTTTTTTTTTTAAAAATTAAAATTTGATTGGATATATAGTCGTGATGTCATAGTATTTTCTGTAATATGAAAATAGAATTTAATTTTGCTTAAGATGATTGAAATAAAATACCTGCAACTGACTGACATCATGGACCATGCTGACTCTACTTTGGATGAGCTGTTGATGTAAATACAGTCAAGTGTTCCAGTGGATTTTTTGTTCTGTATAGTATTATAGTGCCTCGTTCATTACAACTTCTAATATTTGTACAGAACCCATCTCTCAAACTGAGACACATGAGTATTATTAAACCTTTTATTGACTTTTAAAACATTATCTGGACATAGAAACAATAAGACTTGTGAACTGGCATTCTGGTGCCTGTTGTCTGCAAGTGTGCATGAAAAACTGACACCTGATGACTTTGTCTCTGTGGAGATCCATCCAGAAGGCCACAGTTGGTTAAGCACACTTTATATGAAAAGTAATTTTCAAATTAGCTGTTCTCCTTCAGTTGAGGATTATTGGTTGGGATGATGTTCTGCATTTTGTATTGTATGGTTCCTCTGCTTTTTGTTTTTTTCCTTTTCCCAGATTTGATATTACGGTTGAATGACATTTATACTCTTTATGTACAAACGGAACAACAGTGACATACTGTCGCACAACTTCTGCAGCGTTCAGAAAGGGAAATTTGATTTGCATGAGTCAGGTGTCTTTCTTTGTCACCTGTTTTCCCTGTTTGAACCTTACAGACCAAAGTTGTAATGTGCCGGGAAGGGAAACGGTTGCCTCTGTCTCTCAGAACAACAGAACCACTGAAGTGTGTAGTCTCAACACCAGCATTTTATTGCATGCTGCTCTTGGATTAGCTTAGCAACAGGATTTTGCTGTTAATTCCCAAGCGCCTCACAGGCTGCTTGCAACGGTGTGTATTATGATTTATTACTGTTTCATTGCTTAGCGGATGGTTAAATCTGGTGTATCTTACATTCCCGTTAGACGTCTGTTTGTTTCTTAGGCGCAGTTTATAATATGACATAAATGACATTTCCACAGTTGTGTATGCCACGGGCCTAGAACTTGAAAACATCATCATATTGTTTATATTTCACACTTGTACATTAATAATACTAGTGTCAATGTGGTAATGGTAGCAATAGCTTTAGTTTTTTCAGACATTCCCATTACTTTTATTAGAGTTTTGCACATTAAGACATACAAATTAAAGTAATGAAATACTGTAGTACTGTGCTTAAAGTTTAAATAAAAAAAAAGAAGCAATTCACCACAAAGCTAGCTGGGGAGAAGTACATGTTCATCCAAAAGAAATGTAGGGACTGGAAGAGATTTGGGAAGGAAAAAGTGTAGGAAGTGGCAAAGTGCTTTTGTATCACTGGGTTAGTTTAATTTTTACACCAATAAGCGTGAGTTAGAGAAAATAAGTTTTGGTAAGTTATTGGCCTAAAAAGGAGGCACTGTGAGGTCCACATGTGAGCAGAGGTCCATGATAAAGCACAGTGCAGCCACTTGGGGTTCCACCTCTTGCTGCTGTACAGGGCACAATGGGCCAAAGCAATGAGTTCTAGTGGAGAAGTTAAATGAAGGAGACCAGGTCTGTCTAAAACCACTGGCAGAGTGACATGAACCTCTGGCCTTTCTGAGACTTTTTCTTTGACATGTTTTATTAAATATTTACTTAAGATGTACTTACAAGTATTGACTATCCTCGCAGTACGGGTAAAATGCCTTATATTATATGGGTGCTTTAAAGGACATTGTCATAACGTATATTTGCTCATAGTCTGCATATAATTCACATAGAAGGTGACAACAGAGGCACTGAATTGTAAAACGAGTTCCAGTAATGGGAACCAGTTCTCTCTTCTCAAGTCAACTTATTATTATTATTGTGGGTTTGCTGAAATTGTTGCAGATGAGATTGGAGCAGAGAAGAAAGTTGGAGGACAATTGAGGACATTACTAGTGCAGTAATGTACGCGAATGACATTGCAGTACTGCAGAAAGAGGATATATTTTGACTAAAACGGCATTATGGGGATGCAGGAGGAAGCTGTGCTGAAACTCAGGTAAAAATATTAACTAAAATGGCATTATGGCGAAGCAGAAGGAAGCTGTGCTGAAATTGAGGTTAAAAATATTGACTAAAACGGCATTATGGCAAAGCAGAAGGAAGCTGTGCTGAAATTGAGGTTAAAAATATTGACTAAAACGGCATTATGGGGATGCAGGAGGAAGCTGTGCTGAAACTGAGGTAAAAATATTGACTACAACTACATTATGGTGAAGCAGGAGGAAGCTGTGCTGAAATTGAGGTAAAAATATTGACTACAACTACATTATGGCAAAGCAGGAGGAAGCTGTGCTGAAACTGAGGTAAAAATATTGACTAAAATGGCATTATGGGGACGCAGGAGGAAGCTGTGCTGAAACTGAGGTAAAAATATTGACTACAACTACATTATGGTGAAGCAGGAGGAAGCTGTGCTGAAATTGAGGTAAAAATATTGACTACAACTACATTATGGCAAAGCAGGAGGAAGCTGTGCTGAAACTGAGATAAAAATATTGACTAAAATGGCATTATGGCAAAGCAGGAGGAAGCTGTGCTGAAACTGAGGTAAAAATATTGACTACAATTACATTATGGCAAAGCAGGAGGAAGCTGTGCTGAAACTGAGGTAAAAATATTGACTAAAATGGCATTATGGGGACGCAGGAGGAAGCTGTGCTGAAACTGAGGTAAAAATATTGACTACAACTACATTATGGCGAAGCAGGAGGAAGCTGTGCTGAAACTGAGGTAAAAAATATTGACTAAAACAGCATTATGGCGAAGCAGAAGGAAGCTGTGCTGAAATTGAGGTTAAAAATATTGACTAAAACGGCATTATGGCAAAGTAGAAGGAAGCTGTGCTGAAACTGAGGTAAAAATATTGACTAAAACTACATTATGGTGAAGCAGGAGACTTTTGCTGAGGTAGAAATTTATGGCTAAACAGGTTTAAGCAGAAATACTTCAGAATGTACAAAGTGCATAATGCACGTTATACCGCTGCAGAAGGTAGCAGTAGTGAGTTCGAGGCCAAACTGTGAAGTGAAACGATAGTGGACCTCGTCACAAAGATGTAGGGGCACGTTTATGAGCTGAAATGACTGTGCTGGAGCTGAAGGAGAGCGCGCTGACAGAGGCAGAAATATGGATTGAAATGACAGTGTAGCGCTGCAGGAAGAGGCAGTGCCGAGTTGGAGGCTGAAGCGCCGAGTGAAACGACGCGGCAGGGGAGGTTTTTCCTGCTTCCTGGTGCCGCAGAAAGAGGCAGTGCTGAGTTAAAGAGACAGAAATTCGGGCAGAAAAGGAGCCAGTGGACAGGAGCGCTGGGAGAGGAGCAGCTGGCTGGTTTCCACAACAGCCCTGCTCCACTCTTGCTTTTATATTTATATCATTTTATCGACTGTTTCTCTATTTATGATACGCTTATTTATTTGGATTATTTCGATCTGCAGCGCCTGTGTGGTTGAAGCGACGTATTAACGGGGACCATTTTCTTCAAAGCGACGGCGAGGCGTCGCAACCTACCTTCGCACTATTATTTTTTTATCCTCCTTTTTTCAAAACTGGGATAAGGGTTTGCTTTTACGTTATTCCTCTATACTGTCGGTTCAAGGTAGGCGGTTAACGGAAGATGGGCTGTTTAGGCAATAGCAAAACTGAGGACCAGCGCATCGACGAAAAAGCACAACGAGAAGCGAATAAAAAGATAGAGAAACAGCTGCAAAAAGAGCGACAAGCCTACAAAGCGACACACCGACTGCTGTTGTTGGGTAAGATCTTATGAAAAAGGGGCATTTCGTACGGGTTCGGTTTAGAAGGTGTTTTGACAGCTGCGCTCGGCTCTGTGGCAGAACAAGGCGCTGCTCTTGTTATGGCCGTGCTTTCGAAAGCTATTCTTTTCGTCTTGTTGTTTGTTTGTTTGTCGTCAGAGGAAACGGCGAAGATATGTGTTTAACCGACTGTGTCCACTCATTTTCCGTCTTTATTTCGACAGGGGCCGGAGAGTCCGGAAAAAGCACCATTGTGAAGCAGATGCGAATCCTGCACGTCAACGGCTTCAATGCAGAGTGAGTGCCGCTCCTGTTTTACAGAGCCTCGCAAAAGATGATGGCAATGAAGCCGCGCAAATGCATTTCTCCGATTGTGTCGCATTCTTCCTACGGGGCTTTTTTTGTGTGACGAGCGTGTTTGGTGGCCTCGCCTCTCGCGGGTCTCTTGTCGCCGCCGCTGCCGCTGTGGCACTGCGGCGCTCGAGCGCGGCCCAGCACGCGGCAGCATGGCGACCAGACCCGGCGGCTCGCTGGCCCGCGCGTCCGCGCGCCTTCCGGCGAGCTCGCGCGGGCGTCTCTCTCTCTCTCTCTCTCTCTCTCTCTCTCTCTGTCCCTCTGTGCGTGCGTGCGTGAGAGAGAGAGAGAGACCGTGCTTTGACCGTTTGCAGAACAGCGGCCCTTGTTGTCCCAGTGGCACACGTCTGCACACCTGTTGAAATTTGACTGCTCTGTTTTTGATGCTCATAACATCTTTGAGTTTTTGTTAATATTTCTGCCCGCCCGTATTTAGGTTGTGCTGAATTTAATGAGTATATGTGTCTGTTTGCACACAGAGAAAAGAAACAGAAAATCCTGGACATTCGAAAAAATGTGAAGGATGCCATAGTGGTAAAAAAACCTTCTCTTTAATTCTCATCCTTAATTCTAGTCTTTCCTCTCTGATGCTGCACAGAGCAGTGTCAGTGATTTACTTTAGCTTGCATTTATCCATGTTAATGGCCCTATATGTCTTGTGTCCTCTCTGCAGACTATAGTTTCAGCTATGAGCACTTTAATACCGCCAGTCCCTCTAGCGAATCCTGAGGACCAGTTCAGAGTCGACTATATCAAAAGTATAGCACCTCTCTCTGACTTTGACTACACACAGGTAAGACCCAACACTCTTTTCTCCTACATTATCTGATGTTTTTTTCTTATTATATTTGCACTTTTTTTAATGATCCTTTTTTATTAATAAAACAGTAGCTGATAAAGGGTGGTGAGTACAGTATATTGTTTACTGTATGTAGATTTTGCAGTGTTCTTCAGCATTTAAGGTGTTCTAGAGCTGTTTTGGGACATTATAATCAATGCACCTGTATTTTTTTTTGGTTGTTTTGTTCTAAAGTGTTATTTTGAAGAGATGAAGGCAGAACATATCCTGTACTTATTAATGGATTATTGATGAAAGGGAAATCCAGGTTTTGTAAATGAGATGAGAGGGTTTTCTCAGATGTTTTCCCAGTTAAGGCCAAGTTTTCAAGTAATACATGATTGCTTTCTGTGGAGAATGAATATTTTAGTATTTATTTATTTATTTATTTATTTATTTATTTATTGGCTGAATCAGTTGTCTGAAGTTACATACTGGAAAGTGTGAGACAACATGTTTATAAAATGTGGCTTTTGTTACACTCTGTCCTGACAGAGAGGTGTGTAAAGGATATAACAGGTTTCACTTGATTAATTATGGAAAGCTGTATTAAACCTTTTTGCTAAATGCAGTTTTGAAAGGATAACTTATGTGGCTGTACCAACAGTGACCAGTTCTCAACAAGATGTATACATGGTCCTTAAATATTCTTGTGTGTGTGTGTGTGTGTGTGTGTGTGTGTGTGAGAGAAAGATATACAATGTACAAACAGTATCAGTTATGGGATCTTTATGTTTTAAATTGCCCAAGTTTGTTTTAATAAAAAAAACCCACCACAGATGTTCCTAGCCTCGTATACTTTTCATCTTCTGTTAAAAGTATTATGTCAGCTGATTTAAGTCAGCATTTTTTTCCACAGTAATAAACCTGTTATAATAATTCTTGCGCTCCAGCATTTCACAGGTTTCTTAATTTTACACATTTCATGCACAAATGCTGAATAGAGTGGGATTGTTGTGGTTTACTCATTTGAAGTGGCATCTTCTTTCATACTTCACCTCAATATTTAAATAAGCAAGATTTCTTCCTGTTGTTACTACTAGTATTAAAAAATTTCAGCTGTTGCTGTTGAGGGAATTTTCTGTTTTAGAGCTACAGTGTATGGAGGACAGAAGAAAGTCATTTTTATGATTACTGTTACAGAGACCAGGCAGTTTTTCTGTAGCCATATTCCCCATCGACAGTGATGCAGTCATAATTGAACATGAGCACGGAGCAATGCAATGGGAACCCCTTCGTGCAGGAGTCTCTGTTTGTGGCACAACTTGTGTGAAAGGTGTGTGACATTCATTTTGCATGTCTGCATGAGAGCAGCAAGCTTTCTTGTGCCCTTTTCCTTATATTAAAACTTGATTGTGATTTCTTTACATAGGTTTGATGATAGACCATAAATATATTATTTTAACGTACTTTTCAAAGTGAATAGTTAAGCAGCTCATGTGGAAGTGCTGTCATGTTGCAGTTCCAGGGTTCAAATGCAGCCATTTGCTTGGCTATTCTTTTCATTTGTATTCTGTCCAGCACCAATTGAAAGACATGCTTTGCTCTGAAGTGCGGTTAATGTGTGCCTGGTTGGGTATGTTGGTGCTGGACTGCAAAGACTTTTTTTTTTTTTTTTAAGTTACTGATAATTTAAATTATTGGCACAAAATTTGTGTATTGTGTAATGTAGCTTTTTGATTTTCTTATGTTGCAAAAAATTGAATTTTGATGATTGTGTGTTCACATTCAGACATTTTTCAAACTAGGTTTAAAGCTTGACAATTAAAATTTGGCCATTAAACACATTGACAGTATAACAGTAGCCTTATCATTATTGCTTATGAGTGATTATGTATTCATACTTAGACATCTGACATCTTAGTCTGGAAGCAACACATTTCATGGTCACAACACTGCTATGCTGCTGTTAGTGCACTCATGACAAATAAAACCTTGAACATGCTTGGATATTAAATTTGATTTAACTCTGAAAAATACATTTCAACAGTTCAAATGTTTTGTAGTACTGGACTTCTGTCACAAAATAGTATACAGGGACTGCATATTTATCCTTATATTTTGGAACATTGTGAGAGTCAGTCTGGCATTCCTTTGACCACAGCTTGAGTATGAAAAGCTCTTGTTGGTTATTTATACAATGGATAAGTGTCAAGGAGGTGAAGTTGTTCTAAATTTTTTGTTTTAATAATAATAATCATACATTTGAGTATTGCATTGCTTACCTGAAGTTTGTATCCAGGGCAGCTTAAAGTTACAATAATCTATACAATAGGATAAAGGGGACTAAAGGGCAGTATATCAGGGCCCTATCTCAGATTGACCCATTCATTGTTTCCAGCAACCATTTATACAAAATCCTGGTTTGGAGCTGTCATTAGCAGACAAAACACATGGATGAAGTGGCACTTCCTATATCTGTTTGGGTTATTTAGCCATCAGGGCACCGTGTACCATACTAAAATGAAAAACAGTGATAAGGTCTCATGGACCCTTAGGCTCAATACAGTAACCTGCCAGTAACCTTAAACTGTCCAGTGAACACCTTTACTGGATCAAGACAATAAAAATGTGTACTTGTTTCACATGGCAGATTCCTCCCTTCTTGATATTTAGGCATAAAGCAACATGAACTCAAAACATTTGAATGAATTCATAGAATTTTCTAGTACTGTCTGATGTCCATACATTAATCCGAGTTGGATGCCATGGATGTCACAAGTTAACGTTCCAGTCAAACTGATAGCATTTACTAACATAGCATCTGTTGAATTGGTGTTAGTATGAATAACATGTATTGTTGTATATTTGTGTGTGTGTGTGTGTGTGTGTGTGTGTGTGTGTATATAGCTGTGTTGTTATGCGGTCACTACATTTTTACAATGTGCAGTTTTTGGACTGTATTTGCCAATGTTTGCTTTAGGGATATGTATAATTTCACGAAAACTTGTGCATTTGACTGAAACTGCACATCACAATAATATTAGCACCCGCAATTCATTCATTGCTTACAGGCGCATGATGAATGAGTATCTATAATCATTAATTATTTGCCAATCCACATGTAAAACATGCATTATACTGTGTGCTAGGTCCAGGGAGTGATCAAGTATGAGGTGGTTCCTGGGAAGATTACCACTGTGTCCCCAGTTTCACGGTTACCGGTGTGCAGTCGTTGACTGTGCTTCCGGGCCCAACCCCCGTGTTACTCAGCCAAAAACTTTATGAGATGGAATGGGATGGAAAGAATGGGATGGAGCAGCACTTGTGCATCATTCTGTGAAGCTTTGTGGTTCCCTTAAGATGATCGTTGTCTTCAGTTGAGTTATTATATTTGGTTAAAGGCTGTTAAGGAATACATACGTTCCATTCTCATACCTGGTTGATGCAAACGCGTTGGAGGTCAGGGGGTGTCAGACATAAATAGCCAACATCTCATTGAACAGCTTTAAGAAACAGTGTGAAAGTTACTTTGTGGAATACTGTTTAATGTAGGGCCACAATTTTCTCTGGTTACCAAAACAATTTCCAAATGCTTATTAAATGCTCTTAACAGATTAGGTTCTCATTAATGTTTTTTATCTTCCACAGAAAGTTTGTAGTGAAAACTTGACCTTTTGTGTTTTTTTTCCCTCCATATCTAACTCAATATGTGTAAAACACGTGGTTGGTGTCCCACATGACCAAGTTTTAATTAACGTGACAGGCTGTTGGGGTTTTAAGTAAAAGCAACATTGATGCTGAAGAGTGGTTCGTGTGGGTTATCTGGTGGAGCTATCTGCAACAAGCCAAAGGGGTAGGATGTTAGTGTGCTAACAGGGGATACCCCTGCCTTTCTTTCAAAATACAGCCATTGGTGGGGCATGCTGTTGCTGCCATGTTTGCTCCAAGTGTTGTCATTGGAGAACGTCACAGTCACTTTTTGCATAGTAAAGGTTTGATGACAAATTTGCATCCGCATGATGACCTTTTTAGTTTGTGCTCTGAGAGTGCAGACCAAAGTAAACACATACTTATTTAAACTCTGTTCTGTAAACATGGCTTTGTGAAACAGCATGAACAATGTGGCACAAAAAGCTCAAGTTGTAAGGTGTATGTTAAAGTCCTTTATGATCTGCCATGAAAGTTATGTTTTGGTTAAGCTCAAGCTAATACAGAGCACTGATGCGCAGGCTTTTTGGCTGACTTAGTCAGTGGCCAGTCCTTTCTGTATTTGTGAAAGACAACATTGATTGGCTGCTCGAGCCCCACAGTTGCCAAACCTCGGTCTTTCTCTGTTGCGTTGTTTTACACTGGAATTAAGGTATAAATGATTTTTATAAATAAGAACGTATGAAGAGAAACACTTTAATTGTCATTTGGTAGTAGTGCCAATCTTATGTCGGAATAGAGGCCTGTTATAATTTACCTTGCACCTGATTTGGTGTAGCAGGTTGTGCAGTGATTAGGGTATTCTAATTTGATGGTTGTTGGTTCAAATCCCACTTGTGATGTAGTACCTTTGATCAAGGTGTTTACCCTGAATAGATACAGTAGAAATGCCCTGGGTAAATGATTGTACTATTATGTAATGTTGTAAGTTATCTTGCACAAAGGAGTCAGATAAATGAAGAACAATAGTACTTATGGCAGCTGTAAATGAATTTACACAGGTGCAGTGTTGTCCTGGCTTGGATTTACAGTGTAATTACACACACTTTTATAGTCCAGTTTCATCAGAAGACATTACCTGTGCAACATTATTTCTCTTCAGGGTCGGCATTAGCATATGTGCCAGTTCACAACTTGGGTAGTCACTGGGAGCCTTTTGCTAAATTATGGCAAAGGATCACTTCTCTATTTTTCAACTAGTGTCTGATCCCTCCCCTTCTCAAATAATAAGCAGTACTTTGGTAGCCAGTGTATAGGAGGTTGTTGAAAACTGTGTTTCTTCTTACTCTGCCCAAACAAAAATGTGCGTGTCTGCAGTCACTGCTGCATCTGTGCCATCTCCTTCGGAGCCATCTGGTCAGTTTGGCCTGCAGGTAGAAAAAATAGGTAACCTAGGACTTTTCATCTGTTATTCTCAAATAGTTAACAGGCTGCTTCCTGTCTGGTGGCCCAGGTTGAGAATTGATTTCCTCGTCACCCAGTTTTCTTTGTATTTTCGTTAGCCTCAGAAGCGAGTACATTACTAGCCGGAAACAAATATAAATCCTGGATTGTTTCTTCTGTAGCTGTGGCTTGGAAAAGATATATTATACAGTTTTTTAAAAAATCCAGTGTCATTTCCAAGAAATTGGTTTAATGTATGCATCTGTTTAGTTCTCCTGTTTATAAATTCCATCTCGTCGTCCGTCCAGCTGATTGTCGTGATTCTAACTAATGAACAAATGCGGTCAGAACTGGACTTAAGCAGCACAAACAAAACCGCACTGAAAAGAGGGGGAGAGGAAAGAGCCAAATCACTTTGCCAACTTCCAGTGTAGTCGTTTGCCCTTTTATGGATGCAATCTGATGTCATGGTGCAGGCTGCCCTTTGACCTCCTCGGTGTCCCTGCGAGATACTGGAACCAGGAAGTGAAATGTGCTCTTATTCAGGGACAGCCAGTTTATGGTCCATAGCAGGAGCAAATCAGCGTTTTTTTTTTTGCTTGGGGAACATTGATATCCTTAAGGTTGTTTGGTGAAAGTGGAATATTTTTATACCTGCTGAAATCCAGACAACCCAATGTATACCTGTGTCACCTAAGAGCAGTTAAGGTTGCGGTATAACTGGGCTCTCGTTGTGAATTTTGAACAGAACTGACTGGTTCTCGATTATGTTTATGAGCCTTTGTTTCAGAGCAGAAGATGGTGCTTGTTGTTAACTAGTATTTAGTTGAATCTTTTGTCTCGTAATGCTGGATACTCTGGCATTCACTGCCCTATACAGTAGACTAACGTAACACAGTCACACCAGAACTGTGTACCTGAAACACGTGTCTTTGGACTGTGGATGGGAAACAGGTGACCTGGACTAAGCCTACATGTACACATGAAGAACATGCAGACTTCATACAGACAGAACTGCTTTTGAGCCCCCATCCAAATCCACACCCCAGGAACTACCAGCCCGTTCCGCTAGGTTGTTGGATCATGTTTCAGGAAAGGCCTTGGGGGACTTTTGTTGTGCTTTCAAAAAAGAAATTTGAAGACGTAAATCTCTTGAAGGCTTGCTAGGTAACAAAAATGAAAAGTTCCTGACTGGAAGATTACTTTTTTTAAAGCAGCTTGCATACATGGATTCTTAAATTTTCACAAATGCATCATTTGGTCAGGTATTTCATTTGAACCTGGAGAATATTCTTAAAATAGTTCAACTGGTCTTTATCGGCACTGCTTGTGGAAAGTTTATTGAAATATTCAGATCAACCTAGGCTTGCTTGCCTCACAAACAATTGTTTGATATGTTTGGTGCTTAGTGGGTCAAGAGACAGCAGACAAGAGCTGGTTGTTACTGGGGAGGTGTTACGGAAGAGCTCAAACAGTTGCTCCTTTTTTTGCTAAAATTGGCTGTATTCTGTAAGCAAAGCAACACATGAAAGTGTGTGTCATTGCTGTTATCTAATGCAGCACTTTTTTAATCTAATAAAAGGAATGATGATGGCTATCATGAGTTTGAAAGCCTTTTCTGGGAATCTTGACTGCAACGTGTTAAGAGATTTGCGGTGTGCTTTTGAAGAAGGGATGGGGGCTGCTGATGTTTTTTACAGTTGGATTCAACTGACCTGTGTTACTGGTCACTCTGTCTTGTAAATTAAATTTTTTTTTCGATAAAGTTGTTGTTGCAGCCGTCCAGATTTAAGAGAAAACTCCCAGTGTTTGATTCTTGGAGAAAAATGCTGACCCTGAGGCCAGGGGTGCACCAAGACAGAATACCTGTGTGGCCCTCTGGCATTGCCCCTTGTGAGACACGCTTCAGTAAGGCTGTAAATCACACACTAGTTGATCCAGAGTGCTTGGCTGTGGCACGAGTAGTATCAGTTAGAGAAATTGTGTAATCTGTGATAGCGGACATGTTGACTGTGAGCCCTAGTGTGGACTGGGGAGGGGCACCAGGCTTACAGTATGGATTTTGCACTATGGACATCTGATTTACTGCATAAGTGAAACACTGGCCTCTGATGCACCTTGCTTATATCTGGAAGTTTTTCACCGTTTAGAACTGCCTTAGTATATTCAAAGGAGATTGGCATGTCTGCTGGAGGGTTAAATTCTTGCAGTGAAGAAAGGTCTTTGATAGGGTGCTGTCCCAGCAAAGTATTTCTTTTTCCCTCCATCACCCATTTTCCCGCGTATTCTTGATCACCCAAGTGTCAGAGTTCAAGATGCAGACTAGCACAGTCTTGCCGAGATGCTCTCATTTCTCTTCTCACACACACACACACACACACACACACACACACACAACAGAGTGCCTGGTTTGTGGGTTTGTGTAGAGGTGCAGCCTCTGAGATGGTTCCTGTCCTCACTGACGCCTGGGTGAGTGCCAGCTTACCTGGAGATCCTGGCAAAAGCTGGAGCTGTATGAAAATCTCAAGCACATTTTAATATAAGCCAGGTGAAACCTCATTTGTTTGCTATGTTTCAAGTAAAATGTTAACAGTAAGGGAGCTTTGTTATTCGCTGTTAGCTACTGTAGAATTTTGCCTTGAACTTTTTGAGATGGTCCAGGATGGGTGGCCTGGCAAGGAGGAAGCCTGCACTGCAGAGCCCTGTGAAACAATGAGTTAATGAGATTGTATAAAAGTGTGTTGCACAGTTGTTCTTTCACCAGCCACTCTCTAGGGCAATACATTGTACACACTGCATTTATTCAGGCCTTGTGTCACAAGCCTCTCTGGAAAAGAGCCCTGAGGACTCAGCCCCCCCCCCCCTCCCGCATTGGCTGATGAGACGACAGGATTAGGCCTCTTTTGTTTATCCAGTGTGGAGGAATGGGTGAGAACAGCAACAGCTGGAGAGAAGTTTTAGGTGCGTGACAGACCCCCCTCCCACTTCCTCTAAGGAAAGGGGAGCATTGGTGCGTGAGCAGGAAGGCTCTTCAGGGGTAGCATTGGATAAGATGTAAATGTGAATTCTGTGGCATGAGCCAATTGAATACCTTAGGCTGTGGTCTCCTTTTCTTGCTCCAAAACCCTCCTGTTCCAGCAACCATATGCAGATGCTATACTGAGTTATGAGGTCACATGTGCACCTCCAACACAGATAGCCACATGGATTGTGGTGCATTTGTGTGAGACTATAGATATGTACCATTCAGGTTGCCTATCATTACTGGCATCTCAGTGGTGCAGAGACTGCTGCCATTGTGGATGGACAGCAAAAGCAAAGGCACTGTTGGAGGTCTGTTGTTCCGCTGAGCTGAGTTGCATAGAGCTTTTTATCACCATTACTCAACCACAGGTCACATCTGTCAGATGGTTCGGTGGGTCTGCGGCACACAAACTCCGGGTCTGTCCTTCGGCTGGAGCATCCCCCATGGCAGTGTGGCCCCCCACCTGCCCGCCTTGAGTTGCTATGTAGCCCCAACAAGAGAGTCTGCATATGTCAGAGATGTCTCTCTTTATATTTTACCACTTGTTTAGTACAAAAGGGTTGTTGGGGGTAGCCTCCATCATATAGCACAGTTAGAAGACCTGCTGGTTTTTTTTTTTTTGATAAGAGTTTGTATAATATTAAAACTCTGTGTTGTGTGCGTGCGTGTATGTGCATACAGGTCAAAAGCGTGAATACACTTGTTGGAAACACAATTTGAGTGACAGGTGTGTTCAGAAGATGAGCTGATGTGTCTTCCAAGCTGTTTTGCTGCAGCTCTTAGAAATGTAGGACAGTCCAGGTCTTTCCATACCAGTACTGCGCATGTTGCCCAGGTTTACTCTCATTTGGGACTTTTTTTAAGGCTGCTGGTTTTTACATATATAAAGTAAGGTTTGTGAAATTAGCAGGCAGGGCTGGACAAGCATTAATATATTGCTGTATTAGCAGAGGAAGTGACTTTTAAAGGCATTTTATACCAAAACAGTTTTATTTGCTAACCTTGTAATAGCATTGTGTGGTGGGCTTTCAGTGGTTCTCATTTCCTGTTTGATGCAGGTACCTGTCTTCTGTTTCTTGGCTGTAATTGCACAAAATGATATGGTTTTTAGGTGAAAAGATTATTCTGTCAGATTGCTTGTTTGCTTTGTGTATCTGCACTTAAAGAAAACCCAAATTGTCCCAAGCGCCTGTTTATTTGAAGGGTGACTTACCTGGACAATTGTGGTGCTTATTTAACCGTTATAGAATGTGGATGTTTGTGATGCATACAGGCTCTGAGGATTTTTTTTTTTTTTTTTTTAAAAGTTGGGCTAGATGCTGATTTCGTAAAACAGCTTTGTGTGTGTGTGTGTGTGTGTGTTGCACCCTTGCCACTTTAAATGACTGCCCCAGTGAGTTGAAGAAACCCTCATGCATCTGTTTGGATTCCTCCACCTGCTTGCGCTCCCTGCTCTCTCTGAACCCCCACTGTCTGCCTCAGCTTGTTCGGCTCTTTCAGCTCTCACTGCTTCAGCTGCTTCCTCATGGCAGCCATTTGAACCAGATAGCTCGATAGTCAACAGGAAGTGCAGGGGGAGGGTTTCGGTTCAGGCATCCCGAGAAACTCATTGGAGGGTAAGACTGTCTGTGTGTTTGCATGGGTGTTGTGCTCTACCCCTGTGTTTGTTTGCGAGGGTTTAACAGCATATTTTTTTCCTTGTTTAGTTCCGTCTAATCATCTTTGCTCAGGCTTCGGTCTCCCTGCAGGTTTCTGTGCTTGTTGTGAGACACAACTTGCTGCTAAAAATAGTCTTATTTTCACTTTGGTGATGAGTCACTGCAGCCCTGAATGTAACACTGGGGCTAAACATAGAGCAGGATGCAAGAGTTGCACAGCCTTGTAAATTAATGCATATACATTTGGCAACATGCACACCCATTGGTGCTCTGCTCTTGACAGCAGTTGTGTGGTTTTTTAGTTTTCTTGAGGTTTTGTACTTTTTTGAATGGTGCCAATTCAGTTGTTGTTTCACCCTCAACAGCTTCAGGGTGATAACTGTAGTTTAGTAGTATTATCCTTTTTTATTTTTATTTTTAATATGTTGCTTTTCTCAAAAACAGCTTGCCATGTATTAGTTTTGCATTCTAAATTACCTACAGTAATTTACCTTTGCAGCTGGGTAGTTTTTACTGTATCGGTTGAGAGTAAGCAGCTTAACCAAGAGTAATACAGCAGGAATAGGATTTGAACAGGGAACCTTCCAGCTACAATACATCCATCCTCACCAGCATGCTACCTCCTTCCATTTAACCTCAGTTGCCTTGGTTCACCTTTAATTTGGGGTATTTGTTCACTACAAAAGGTACTATAAGCTTAAACCTGCAAGGCATTTATGTGCAAAACAGGAATATAAAAAAAAAAAAAAAACAGGTTAGGTTTCTATCAGGTGGAAATCCTGTGGCAGCTGCTTACTAGTTAACTGCTGAGTCTCTCAGCCTGTAGTACTTGTAGTTTAACACCAAGCATGCTGGAGTGTGACCTCTTCTTGACTGGCTGGCTGGCTGAGGTGAACACTGCTCCCTTAACTGCTCTTTAAATGGTTGTCAGAATGTAGGTGTTACTATAATGGATTTCAAAATTTAATTTCAATGTCAAGTATAATGGTTTGGACATTGACCCTCGCAGGAAGAGTTAACCCTTCATTCTATACCTAGAAACTAGCATGTACATGTACTTTGACTCTGCAGAAACCTGCCTCATGCAGGGACTTGCTAGAAGTCCATAGTGTCTTTCTCCTTCGTTCACAATTTCTCAAAAAAAACACACACACACACACCTCAGGAGTTTGCTCTGCTTTGTTAATGAAGCAAGTGCTAATTGTGTATTTGGGGACTTGGGACTGTTTTGAAACAGAGTCAGTTTAGATGGATGATGACAGGCGTATTACTTACTAGCCTGTGTCAGATGACACAAGTGGGACTTCAGCAGTGTCTTGTTTTGCAGCAGAACAAAGGACAAGGATCTCAGCCAGTCTAATAAAGGAGAAAACGGGTCTTTTGTTTGTCTGTTGGGTGAAGTGCTTATGAGCATCCTTGTATGTGTCTCTGTATGTGTGCTTGTGCATATAGACACTAAAACAGCATTTTTTAGCCTAAGGTCTGTTTCCTGAACCAAGTGACTTCAACCTCTCCTCATCTGATGACTTGATAACTACATGATGCACATGACCCCAGAATCCAGTCTGCTTGGGGTTTCCCTGAACCAGACCTCTGGACCATGTGAAGAGTTGGCAGGGGCATAAGTACTGGGTCCCCAGCTTATAAATGGAACCAAAAGTCTGTTCTCAACTTTTTTCTTAACTCCAACCATTATGCCACAGTCATTGAAAGATTAATAAGATGTCCCTCAGTATATTCATAGGTCAAATTCTGTAAAACCTCAGAAAAGCTACAGTCATCCTCAATTTAGCAAACCTTGATTTTACACATTTCGGAGTTTACAGACTCACAAAAATACTCCAGAAAAAGCAAAAATGTTGAAAATTTTATTTTTGTCATACTATAAGTTTTAGCTGGAGAAATACCTTTATTAATGTATAAACTCATGTTCTAAACAACGTTGATTGTGTCTCAGTAAAGAACATCCAGCCGCTCTAGGCACCAGGCTCCCTGTAGTGCTGTTCTGACCCAATCGCCTTAATTATCGCTGTCTATACACTGCTCTATATAATATAATAGTCAGCGTGACAGGGGCAGCACAGCGCCACCTAGGTCCCCTGTAGCGCCGCTCTGGTCGAGTCCTATCGGCACCTTATTCACTGCAGCCTGCAAATAATTTGCTGTATTGTAATAGGGTATAAACGTGTTACTGTGATGTGCAGTGCTATACACTTGTTAAAAACAAGTTATGCTTCTGATTTTCGAAACTTTTGCCATATTTTGACACCCCTACACCCTATATAGCCTAGAAGATCAAGGAGGGGCTGTATATTATTATATTAAAATCTGTAATACCTGTATTATTCATTCATGTCCAGTACTGGGTCCCTGTGGTCTTCTGGATGCATCATTTCCACAACCTCTCATTCAGTCCCATCACCTCGTATTGCCATAAACATTTTCAATATTTGTCAAATTTTGGGCACTTTAAACTTAATATATACCTTAGCAAAGAATAAAACTTTAATAAAAAGAGATACCTTCTGATTTAATTATGATTAAGGTTAAAATAAAAGTGTAAAAGTCTTAGATGTACAGTAGCAGTAAATATAAAACCTTTGTAATACTGTTTAACATTTTTCAAACTAAATTAAAAATAATTTTAATGATTGACAATGAAAATATATACTGTCTGTAAAATCTGACTGAATGCTGATTGAACTGATGTGATTCATGCCATAAACATGTAGTGTTTGTCATCTAGGTACTAAATGCTGATGCTTTAAAACATCAGACAAGCTGTAAACACTGAATGCTGTTAGAGATTTAAGGTGACCTCACACACCTGTAACGTTTCTGTTCTAAGGGCTGAGTACAGAAATGCTATTCATTTTGCACCACAAGAGACAAAAAACTTAAGTAAAGCTGTGTAAAAGACAATAAAAAGTATTTTTTTTTTTTGCAACTTTTTTTTTTTTAACCTTTGTGAGACGATGAACCAATCCAAAATGGAGTGCATAACCCTAAAGCGAAAGGAAAGATGTGCAGCATGAACAGTATTTGTGGGTCATGTGGTGTGAAGATGGAGCAGCAAACAGACCCTGGCAGTCTCTATAAGGTCTTGCTCACAGGTGAACTAGTTCTGTTGCACCCTGGCACTTCACTTTGTCACACCAAAATCACTTAAATAGCTCAAGACACTTGCAGCAAACAAATCTTTGTGCATTATGTGGGACAGTCAGTAAGTTTTAAGACTTGCTGCTTTGTGTTGCATCTGCTAATGGCTAGTAGGGTAAGGGTAGAACTGGTATAGTAACTTTGTTGATTTCAAGTAATTATGCAAGAACAAGTAAGCATTGTTGCTCAGATCTGCACTCCCCTCCCAGTGCGCTAGCGAGAAGGGAGATGAGGCAGTTGCCAAGGGATTCCACAGAAAACAAGCAGCCCCACCCGGGAGCTCCCTAGCCATGCTCAGTGCCTCTGTTTTCTAGGCCTCCTATATAAATGCTGTTGACAGGATCCGCAGGACCTGCAGGGGTTCTGTCTACAGACTGGACGGGTCCAGCTTCAGAACTTTCTGTGTACATTTTGTCCTCAGGTGCCTGTGGCCGAAAGAAGTGTTGACACCTACACACATCCTGAGTTGTCACTCCCTGGCGTGGGGGTCTGCCCCCTGTGCGCTCTGCCTCCGTGAGACCTCCCCAGGCACCAGAGGCCATCATTAACCAGGAGCTCAGGGTACAGCCATGGGGTTTTTTAACCTACCCTAATGACTTGCCCTGCCACTAATGAAGGCATTGATGAAGGAGCTGTTTGCAAATTGACCAGAACTAAGAGTTGTTAGTTTTGTTTTCGTGTCCTGAAACCTGCCGTAGAGGCACATTCCTCCCTGAGCTCATGCAGGAGGGACCTCCAGAGCTCCATCCAGGCTCCCTGAGAAGGCCTGTTTTCCTCTTGTTTAGACCACAGTGTCCTCTGCTCAGTCCCTTTCCAAGTTGCTGTTGATATTGAATTTAGATATCTTTGAAACAAATGATGGAGCACAGTTGTATTCGAAGCTGAGCAAAGTTGAGTTTTGGATATCTGAAGCACATAGAGAGGAACGGAGTGAAGATGAGCATAATTAAGTTGAGAGCATGTAAACATGAACTGACAGTACAAATTTAACTGTTTAACAATGGGTTTCGGTGTGTGTGCCCCCTCCCCCACTTGTTTTAAATCGGTTTTCAAGCCATGCTTGTTTATTTAGGCAACAGTGCACATTTTGGCAGAATTTTGGCTTCCTAATGTTCATAAACCAGTTCATGTACTTTATTTTTATTCTGCACTCCGCAGGCTTGTGTGAAACAACACATTTGTCTTACTTTATTCTGCATTTGCGATTATTACAGGAAAGGGAGGTGGCAGTGTAACGCTGCTGTTAAATTATTACTCCATTTTTGATGATGGTTTAATAATATAATATCTTTGGAAAGTATGGTTCAAATATTTTGCAATGCCACTTTATACTTGTAATACATCTTTAACCTTTTTCCCTTTTGTCCTCATTTCTGTGAATGGCCCTTGCGTCTTGTAATACGGCCTAACAGAAGAAGCATTTGGAATAGCATGAAGATTTGGGACTGGCACTATAGTGGATGCTTTCCATAATTCATGAAATTACC
This sequence comes from Heterotis niloticus, assembly GCA_018136845.1. Lineage (NCBI taxonomy): Eukaryota > Metazoa > Chordata > Actinopteri > Osteoglossiformes > Osteoglossidae > Heterotis > Heterotis niloticus. The sequence goes on from CM030903.1 coordinate 25,608,165, forward strand.
AATAGGCTTTAATCCACAAATTCCATTGATTTGAATTGTACAATTTAGAAAAATGAACTGCTTTATAATAGGCAAACAATAGAGAATGTGCTTAACTGAAAGGTGTATGTGAGGCGTAAGGTTGTTTTAGGGTTATTTCTGGATTTATTTTGGTATTATAATTAAGTTTTAGTGTTGGTGGTGGACATACACGTATGATGGGTAAAACACAGCAAAGCTTGTGGAATGTGCAATATTAAATTGGAATTACACACTTAAATGACTTAACTGCATGTCACCCTGAGATTTGGCCTTAAAGTTTAAGATGCATTGTCACTGGTTTTGAACATTACATTTAGAGTGTAACTTTGTTGATTTATGCATGTTAATAAGAACCTAGTTTAAGTTAAAGTGACAGGCAAAGGTAATGCCTAACTGAATGAGTGTGCTGTTGTCACCTGTGCAGGTTTTAGGCCTTGAACACAATTTAGAATGGCAGGAAGCAGATACAAAGAAGACAGTTCTGTGGGTAAAGGTGTATAGAGGGTTACCTGTGAGGTAGTGCTTGTTCTTCTTTAAATATCTTTTTTGAAGAGGCAGAAATGTGTTGGTATGGACTTCTGTCCCTCACAATCAGTTTTTAGTTACGTCCTGTTCTGTATAACATCAACTGTGAATGTGACAAGGCCCTTTGCATTCTTTTTAAAATATTCTTTGTCTAAGAGTATATTGGTATATTGGTTGCTTGCAATATTCAAATTGATGGAACAAAAGGATTTTTGGTAGCTTCCCAAGAGACCCATTTTGAGTGAAAAGTGAGAGACTTAATGTGAAGCCAACAGTGAAGTAAGTTACTAAGATCTGTTTTTGGTCCGTTTGCTCATAAATGCTTATTTCACATGTTGTAAAAGGACAGCAGTCTACAGTGGTGGCCAAAGGTTGATGTGATACGTACGTACGTGCGTGCGTGCGTGCGTGCGTGCGTGCGTGCGTGCGTGCGTGTGTCTCCCCCCCTCTTTTCACTTGACAAAAAGACAATATGGTGGTTTTTATACTTGGTGCTTCCTCCATTACCACAGAGGAAAGTGACTAGTTGGGAGTTTTTGATGTTTGCATAGAGACTTTGGGTACATTTGGGCTCAGACATAGACCCACACTTTGTGTTAAGCTGCTTTATTGAAAACTTTCATTTTAAAAATTTGGATTTTACCCTGAAAACTCAAATAGAATTTTTAAAAATGTTTTACAGGACTGTCAAGGCGAACATCTTAACTGAAAATAATTTACTTGCAATCTGTTTTTACCACAGCTAAAGTATTTGGGTTTCTCCCATAACTGTGCCTTTTCCGTTTGACTAGCTGACCTTTGAAGTATTCGCTGTGATTTGCCTTGTGTAACAGAACCCAGAGTCACAGCCCCATTTGTCACCAACTGTCTGCAGTCGATTTCTACTTCCGCTAAATGAACACAGTTTCCTGCTTATTGTTGTATCATCCAAAGTAGCTTTGTAAATGCATAAAAACCAATATGAATATTAATGTTACAAAAATTTATTCAAACCAACTAACTGACAACTGTATCAACAAACTTGTTACACAGTATACTTGTGTGTCTCCTTTTACCTACAGTAGCTGGCTTACTAAGTTCTAGTAATTCAATGCAAGTTTAAGAAACTGGCTATGCAAATTCAAGAGGAAGAATTGTTGCTTATTACGCCAGCTTTCTGCGCAGCCTTGAACAAGTAGGCAGGGGTTGGGCTGGTTCAGCAGTGATGTCCCCATTCATTTTGACCAGGTCTGCCCCACGACCAGAACTCCCAGTGTGTTCTTCCATATTCTACAGTTATCAACCAGTCAGGTTGCTTTTGTCTTCTACGGGCATGAAGGACAGTGGAGCTGTGCCAGTGAACCCCCCCGCTAGTCATTCAGTGAAACAATTACATAAACTGAGACTCCTTGTTACAGAAGTAGCACACGAGTCAATTTCCTTTGCACACGTCACATTGGAGATGTGTTGCTTGAGCTAAATTAAACTTTGTGTGTTTTAACCAACTGCATGTTTGACTGGAGCTGTATTTTTTAAAAGGTTAATTGTGATTAATTGCAGCGTATTGCGTGATTTAATTCCTTTATTTAAATGACCAGGACTATGTTCTTTCTTTTGAAATTAGGAAACATTTACACAAGATTTGGTGGGCAGCAGTGCCCCATGTTAGATGGTACTGCTACCCAGCAGGTGGGAGTACCATGGGGCATGGACTGGTGCCTTGCTGTTTGTTTTTGCTGCGCTCTTGCTGTTTGTTGTACTGTAGCACTGTGTTGTGGCTATTGCATGGCAGTCCCACCTGGGACCCGGGCCCTCATAGGCTTGAGCTTCTGCCTTTCTTCTCCTGAGACCGGATGTGGAAGAAAACAAGACCATGTGAAAGGAGTGGGAGAGCACTGTACTCCCACTGTGCTTCTCCCTCTTGGCTACACACTACTTAGCATGATGCAGGTATCCTTCAAGCAGCACTCGCATTAAAACTTAACGCTGATGGCATAGCCTCTTGGTCTTTGTGCTTGAGTTTTTCATCAGATGCCACCATTGCCAGTTATCATTCTATTTTTAGTGCTGTAATTTTTAGCCAACACTTCTGTTGAACTATGGCCCCCTTTGCCAAAGGCATAGACATGGGTACACCTGTATATGAATTGAGAGAATTATTTATTCATTTAATGTTTAGAGTATGAAATATTCTGGATAACAACATTTTTGGGGAAACGATGAGATAAACCCTCTGCACCATTGTCCCAGAATTATTTTTAATGTCCTATTTTCTTTCTGCAGTACACGCCTTTTCTCTGTGAACTGTGAGACTTAAAGCAAATGTTCTGCCTTCATTTACTTTTCACTCAACAGAATCATTGTGGTTAAATATGCAGACAGTAAAAAACAGATGAAGTGAATATAATGCTTCTGGGGAGTTTTCGTTGGCCACCGTGTTGATTGTTCCTGGCATGAATGTTTGAGCAGTTTCACTGATGTCTGCTTTTTATGTTGTTTTTCCTGAACAGGAGTTCTTTGACCACGCAAAGAAGCTGTGGGATGATGAAGGTGTGAAGGCTTGCTTCGAGAGGTCCAATGAGTACCAGCTTATCGACTGTGCACAGTAGTGAGTACCTTCTAGGCTGATGGCATCAAGTCTTGAGTCTGCATGTGCTCATGGCCACACAGATCTTCACCTGCTTCAGAAGGCTTTTAATGAACAAGGCAACTTGAAAACTTGTGTGCGCTTCTTTATCTTGGCTATTTTTAGATTGTTGCCAGTGATATCAGGAAGGGGAAGGCCATAGGTTGAAGATCTGACAGCTCCTAGAAGTGTTTGCTTTGAGGTGGAGATTTGGCAAAACCCTCCTGTCTGTGTGGCCCCTTCATTGCAACGGTGGCAGGACTTTGGTCATGACCCACCTAGGATGAGTTGGCTTCCTTCTGTTAAGGGTGAAAGAGTGAAATTTTTTATGACTCCTAGTAAAGAAGGGATTGTTTGAATGCCTAAAAGAAAGTAAGTTTGCTTAAAGAAGGCTTAGTTATTACATATAACCAAATGACAAAATAAGTCAAAGATTTCTTATGTTGACCTATCACAGCTGTTTGCAGGTTGTAACAGTGGTTCATCAAATACTGTACAAGTTTAGAACAGATACAGGCAGAGTAAGTAGAACCTTACCTGTAAGGTCCAGCAGACAGCCTGGTGGTCAAAGCCTGTAATTAGAGTGACCTGGGTATGAATTTTTGATTCTTCTGTAGTATCTCTCTAGTAAAAGAACTTGAACTACTGCAGTATTAATAACACATTTATATATATATATATATACACACACACACACACACACATACACACACACAAATGGGTAAATGCATGTAAGGAGGTTAGTATGCAAACTTAACCTAAGTTGCTTTAGAGAAAAGCATTGTTTAAATAATAATGTAAAGTGTGTTGGATCCATCCCTTCGTGGCATTGACCCTATGCCACACTGGGGCGATGCACCAGTTTTACTCCGAGTCAGCCTTTAAGACTAAACGTTTACTGTATCTCTTTGTGGTTGCTGAGTATACAGTTCCACTGACCACATTGTGAGCTCCGATTGGCCACTGACATTACAAATTTTTTGTTTCGACCAAAGAGCAGACTGGACAAGCTGTAGCCACTGTTCCCTGGCAACTGGAGAGAGGGCGGTGGCTGACCTTGCTCTCAGGAGCTACCCCCAGATCTCATTTGCCATTGTTCAGGATGGAACGATTGACTTTTTACTCTATTTTGCCAAGAGCTCAGTGATGACCCAGAAGCTACTAATGACAGCAGTGGTCCAATGAGAAGGCCTGGAGCAGAGATGGCAAACATCTGTGCCCTGCACTGTGCCCTCTGCAGGTGTCTGCTGGGAAAGAGACCTCAACACATTGCAAACAAAAGTACCAAGCATTGTTTTTGTCTTTCTTTTTCTCGTAACAGATGCCCTAGTTTTGGTTTGCTGTAATGCGTTTGTGGTTGTAAAAGGAAGTTTTGATATTCAAACTCAACTTGTTCAAATGTACGTGCTGCATTTTCCTGTTTCCTCATGTGCTCACGTCTTTATTCAAATGCATAGAAGAAATCAGATGAAAGTATGGTCCTGTGAAGCTGAAAGCAAACAATGGTAACTTAACCTTTCTCTCAGCAGTAAGTGTGCCTATTAGGATCATTATTCTTAAATGTTTCATTTTGTGCTGTAAGAAAGTGTTGATGTCTACTGCATCGTGGGCTTGAAAATCATCATAAACCTGAACAGGGAGTGTTTTGAGTGTCACACGTTGGGGGCTTTGATTGTTGCTAGAGTGCAGAGACTGGAGCCAACATTGCACTATGCACAGCGCTGCAGTGTAAATTATTGCATCATGGTTTCATCCTTGTGTACCTGTGGCATGCACACCGATATCATTGTGTTTTATTCTTTTTGTTTTGATGTTCAGAATGGAGCAACTTTTTTTCCCCCTATGGCTTCTGGCTGAACGTGAGGTGCATTGTGTTGAATTGCTTGCAAAGTGTCAGTGTCTGACATGGGAAGCAGCCAAGTGACTTTCTGCATTTCCTCTCTGCACCGCCCCCTTTTCTCCCCAGCAAGCTGTCTGTTAGAATGACAGGTCACCTTACTGGACACAGTCTGCTCTAAACTGTGTACCCCCATGTCTTGTTCTTGCTGTTGGCTCTTGGCATTGCTGTGGATTATGATTCACTCCAGGCTGGTTTGTCCCATCTTTTTAGCTTCTACCAAGGGTACTTTTAGTATCACCTCATTTAAAAAAAAAAAAATGCCAAGGGCCTGAATCGGAGGCATTAAAATCTTCATCTTTCAAATTCCCTTTATTCCCAGCATGAGCTGGAGGACGGGACATGCGGTTTGTGGTTATAATACATCAGGTAAATTTTGGCAAAAGTGTCACTGGAGCTTTTAGCGTCGAACTAAGTAAAGTGCACTTTGCGGCTGCTTTGTGAACATGGCCCGAAGGTGTCAATGTTGAGAAGGTGGCTGATAGTGGCTCCGGAGGAAGTGTTGCAGGTGAGGGATGTGTACATATTCACACACACGGTCATGGGTGTAGAGGTGAATTTCAAGGACTACAGTCAGGTCCTGTACAGCTCTGGTCTTTAGAATAGTGGATTTCAACTCGGGGAACATGCTGTTAAAGTAGTTTTTCTGACTAAGTCACATGTCCCTGGGTGGGGTGGCAACTCCTAGAGTTGCTGTTAAACCTCGAGTACCTTTAAACTCACAAATGTAACTCTAAAGAAACCCAAGCAACGCTCCTTATTATTTATTCATTTCCCTGACAATTGTCTCCGTAACAGCTTACAGCATTTGCATGCTGTTTACGGTGATTTAGCCATTTATACAGCAGAGTCATTTTTCAATTCAGAACGACAATCTTGCATGTCATACATCAGCGTCTGAACATGTTGAACCTGTGGAGGAGCTGGTCTACATCAAGGCTGGACTTCCTACCCTCAAGTGCATCTCTGTGTCCATGTGTGCCACTCTGAATGTCCGTCTGTGCTAGTGTGTGTAGCAACTGTGGCCAGGGAATGGGTACTGTCTGTGCCAGGACTCGCAGCGAAGCAAGAGGGAGGGCAGCAGGCAGGAATCATGGTCACGGGACCCTCCCACCGGCCCTAGGGCCACTGAAACAGTCAGCAGGAGCAGCGTTGCACAAATAATAGGCTGCATTGTCGAACACAGGCTCCACGATGGCCTGGGGAAACAGAGCTTGGGTTTGTTAAACGTTTGCTTCCAGCTTAGACTCCTGCTGTGCTTTATAACTGTGTATATGAAAATATGATTGTCACACCATTCTCGTTTCAGGCTGTGCCTTGGGTATTGTTTTCCTGTGTGTACCCCCCACGGTATTATCCTGCCTCACAAATTGTCCAGCTTTAGGAATGAAGAGTGGCTACAGACTTTGTCGTGTATAGATGATGGCTATACCTTCATAGAACATAGATTCCACTTTTTCATGATTCAGAAACAATGCTCATGTTGTGTGTGATTTTTTTCTTCTTCTTCCTCTTCTCAATGAGACAGGATCTTTTATGGAAATGCTGGGCAGTTACTTGATTGGATTTTTCAGTTTCATCAGGTGTCACTGATGACACCTTTGTCTTCTCACATCCTGACTTACCTAAGAAGTCCTCTGCTGACCTTCTAGTGTGGAACCTCTCTTGCTTCTAAGGCAGCTGTCCTTTGTCTAGACCAGCAAGTATGTAATATCCACATGGGGACTGAGTGTTAAATTTATGGAAACACTGTAGCAAGTCAACTTCTGGTCCAAGTTCTAACTCTGGTTGGGCTTTGAGCACTGCATAAGGATACTGAATATACTGTAGATGTTGTTGTCTGATAAACCCCAAATATAGCTTGGTGTGATTATGAAAGAAGTACTGTTTTAAGAAGAGCATCATTATACGTCTAAAATCAGACCCCTGTCACGGAAATTTGCCTTTTCTCCATGTGGCTTAACTACTGGAAGATCTCTTATTTACTGTTTGGGTTTGTTTGTGTAAGCATCCAGGTGATTTTTGTCAGCTTTGGGTTCTCTTGGGTCTGTGCCATGATGAGCTTAGCATCCATCAGAAAAAAATATTCACCCATGTAAACTGGATCATTTGTCTTCAAAATTAAAATATGTTTAGCAATTTTTTTGTCCCCTCATAATTTACACATTAGTTTAAATTGAACAATTAGCAAAGCCAGTTCTGTTTTCTGTGTCAGTTTTGCATTAAGTCTCGAGCTAATTGTTCCTTGCCCACATAGACCTTTCTAAGCTGGCCAGTGTAGGCCACTGACTGTGCAGCTCTTGACTTTTATTGGTCCAGAAAGTTAATTGAAACCTTTTGCAGTGTGGTTGCTTTTAAATGTTCAAATGTTTGACCACTTCTCTCACAAGTCCTTTGTCTGTTAATGGCTTCTATTTGTGTTGAATTGTTTCTCCTTTCTTGTCCTCTTCACATCTTTTCAGTCTATGGTCTTCTTTCTAGAACTTTACTCAGTTCAATGCAAAAGTCAAGAGACTTTCAAATAGCCAGGTAATGCGATTTGCCAGAAGGGTGCTCTTAAAATTCTGAGACAGTAACTGATCACAGGAAACAGACTTTTTAAGTTTTTTAAGGCACAACCAAGAGGACATGAGATGAATCCTTTAAGAAACTTTGAGGCTGTTGTCCTCTGAAAGGTGAGGCTAAAGCTGGCTCGCAGACTTGTGGATGGGACATCGCGCTGAAGAACATTGTCATTAACATACCTGAAAGAAATTGAGAAAAACTTTTTCATGAACTTGTGTGGATCTGCAAAATTGCTGCCAGATCTCTGATCCCCACCAAGGGGTTAAGAACCCAGGTACAGTTTGATTTGTAGGCTAAATATCACCATTTGGGTTGTGATGGTGTTAAACAGATCCTCAGCTGTGGGTCTGATTTTGGTTCAGTCCATGTGGAACTTGCACGTTCTGGGGAGTTCAGCGAAGTGCATACAGCATTGCTAGTCACCCTGGATAAAAGTGTCAGACAAATATTATGTAATAACCATAACTGTAAGTTGCTTTGGTGAAAAATGTCTGCTGAATAAATAAATACAGCTGAGTACTACCTATCAGCCAAGACCAAATGACTGCCTCGACTGGGTCACTTTTTGCTTGAAATCAGCAATTGATTCTTGGTAATTCTATTGGGATGCATATTTAAGGGAAACTGGTTGTTTCTTAAATGTGAATATTGTGCAAAAAAAAAAAAAAAGCTCTGTACATAACAGTCCACTGTGAACCATTGCACAAAATGTTAGGGCCCACATTTCAGATGTGAATGTATTTGTGTTTTATTTGGGGGAGTTTCACATTTGACCTTTTCGGTGATGGCACGTTGTTATGTCATCAGTTCTGATGAAACATGCTTTCTTATCTTTTTTCTTCTAAGTTCATTCTAAAGTAACCTTCAGTGCCGAAAAGGCAACCCGCAACAGCAAAACATCATACTCGTTTGGCTGTTAAAATGAGTTCATTGGGGTTTGTTCGGCATTCTCAAACGTAAGCCTCAATTTTAAATAGCACATAGTCTAAAAGTCAAAATATTTGCACTGGACATAAGACTTGTAGCTTGCTGAAAAGATGTACATTGTACATGCAAGCCCTAAAATTGGGTCTGTGAGACTTAAACCCCTTTTTGGATGCTTATCTACCGGTCTGGTTTTCCTCAGGGGAGCTTCGGGGAGTGGCTGCTGCACTCTTGGTACGGCTTTTCCTCTGTTACAGCAGCTTTTTGGTTTCCTTTTAAAATGTTTCTCAGAGAAAAGTTGTCTTGTGCCTTTTGAAACACATTGTTGCAGCTGGAGGTGACAGCCTGCCCACCTGGTGCCTTTTTTGTCTCAGGTAGACGCACAATAAACTATTGCTAGATGTTGTCATCATGAGCAACTCTGTGTATCAGGACTCTGTGTCACATTTTCTGTGTGTTGAACTGATGTCCTGAAATTCACTTTAAAGATACTAAATATTGGCTTTCAATAAATGACTTGTTTGGCTCAAAATTAAATTACAAGTAGCATTGAAAATAGCCTCTATTTTGTTGTTTTTAAAATAAGTTTGTGGAATCACAAACATAGCGGACATAGGTATGTCAGACTTTGATGTTGTAGGCATCATTGTCTTCCTTAAATTTAGTGTTGAAAGCTAAGGCACCGTTCCAGTTCTGTTAGTTATAGAGAAACATGTGACCAACTGGTTTTCCATAAATATTAATTGCTGATTGATTCACGTGGTAAATATTAATGAGCAGAAGTACCACAGTGTTCTTTTTTTCCAGTATGTGTTTAAGGCTAAATTAAGTGGCGGTAGTCAAAATGGAGCGAACGCACAAATATTAAATGAGTGCATGTGTAAAAGTGGCATGGGAGCTAAGACCAATGAGGGGATGCTGGCCAGGGCCACGGGAGTGACTCTCGGTGGCCTGCTGCTGTCGGCCGTCGTTTGCCCCCCTCTGCTGGGGCTCTTCCCCTAAGAGCTTATGTAAACTAGCCGTGGAGCCGGGGCAAGCAGACGCTATTTTTAGCGGCTGCACTGCAGAGCAGAAACAGGCTGAGGGTCACGTGTGCAGAGCTGAACCAAAGGGAGTATCCCAGCAATGCTCTGTAAACAAAGGAAGGTCAGCAGCAGAAGGTGAGAGGCAGAGACCCCTCCAACACACACATACAAATGCAGGCTCACTGTTCTTCAAACACCAGAGCTGCGTGTTGAGCCTGGCACACACAGCTGTGGACATATCTTCACAAAAGGCACAAAAGACTGTTCCCCAAACACCTTAAGTTACTGTATCAAGTTATTTATCAGAAGGGCTTCTGAAGGGTCCACCACCTTGAAAATGAGGTTCAGACAGAATTCTGCAGTTTCCCAAACATTGCCAATGGTTGCGGCGGTTCGTCGCATACCTAAATAAACATTGTTAACGTTAACCAGCTCCATTCAGCCAACTGGTTGTAGGGCTATCAAGTAGTTTGTCTGGTCTTCAAATGCGCAGTGATGTCTCTGAAGTAACTGTATTGTTTCAGAGAGCTCTTGGAATTTGTGGCTAGGGGAGACTTGCCAGATGCTTGGCGCTACAGGAAGTGGTCGTGAGCTTTGAGCCGCCATCGCATCGGCGGCATGGACGGACGCGGCCTCTGTTCCTGTTGAGCAGCCTCTCACACCCCCACATAAGCACAGGCAGCCAGCAGCAGCTCTCTGGAGCGACACGCATGTGATTTGTCCATTTGGATGCTCAAATGGTGACTGTCGGGCGAGGGTGGTTGCAGGAAAGCACCCATTCAGCTACCCAAGCAACGCTCCAAACTGGTTCTTACAGATTTCTGTTGGGTCATAGGTCACAGGGGTGGTAGATGTCAGCAAGGGTCATAGGTCAGGCTCATTCCTCTCCATCAGGATGATCTCCTGTCAGTCGGAACGCTTTTTGTGTATTTTATGATTGATGAGTTTTGGCTTCAGCGTTGTTCACAGTTGCACTTTTCTCTCCCATTTCATACAGCCTTATTGTCTTTCTCCTGATGTCATTATATGTGCAGCCACCGTTTCTGTACTTGTTGCTTTTTTTTTTTTTTTTTTTAAATCGAAACATCATGTTTAGGTCTGAACCTTACAAAACGCATAAAAAAGCTATGGCTTGTGCTTCTGTGTCATAAGAAGTTATTTTAAAAAATCAGCTGATTTTATGTACCCCTTGTTCCGCGGAATAGCGTCCTGTAGTCCCATGCCGAGCTGCGCAGAAACGTGTGTTTGCCGAATCCTGCTGTGACCCATCAACACATGTCCATAAACTCGCAATGCGTGCGAGAGAGCGCCACCAGTTGCCTGTTTACAGCCTAGAAGAATGGGTCCTGTAGTGCTGGCGGCCTTAAGAAGAAGAGGGAGGGCTGTCGACCCAGTGTCAGGGTTTCCATGGAAACACAGCTGCTGCGGAAGGGAGCTGCATACAGCAGATAGATCATAACGCCACCTGGAGGCAGCTCTGCAATATTTTTTCCATAATCTGAAAAGGCGATTACAGAGGAGAAGATACAGGATGAGAAATGAGCAGGAGAAAATTCCTGCCTTTGTCATTAGTTTACAACATGAACCTGCAGAGACAAAGACTAGGGGTGAGGCGGTGCTAGTGGGTAGAGTGTGTGATATTGAACTTTGGCCCTGCAATTCGGTGTTCTTTTTATCATTTTATGATCATGTCTATATAAAATTTCAACTCATTATCAGAAGGTCCATGGTCCAACAGCAGCGGGATCCAGCCACTCGCATTGTTCTGTCATTTATGGTTCAGAGCCACACAGGACACAGTGTCTGAGGAAATGTTCTTTATCTCAAGTAAGAAACTCACAGCTTAACTAGCAATTAAACATTTCTCAATAAAGTGAACTTCTTTTGAAAACTGTTTATTTAGTCAGTTTCTGTGATATTGCTCTTTAGCAGATTGGCCAACCAAGTTTGTTAATGTTAGCTTATGGAGTAAGGGATGATTTAGATAATGAATGAAGAAACATTTGGCATTTTCTGAGTTTTAAACCCCAAAACCATGTGTACATGTGGGGAGCTGATGTTATGACGACCCAGTTCTCCAAGCGGAGCTCAACAATGTGCAGTGATTATATAACGTGTGCTTTTTCAGAAAGACTTTCAAAATGTAGACAGCAGTTTTAATAACAAAGACTGCCTAATGTACAATTTGAGCTATTTATGCACTGGGCCGACATAAAGCAGGTACGTTTGTTTATACGTTTTTGGTTTGTTTAATCATGTTTTTAGGGCCGTCTCTGTTCTCGGGTGCTATATTTGGATAGCTCCCCTACAGCTCTGGATGAATAAATCATGTTTTAGGTGCATTTCAGGAAATGTTTAATATATCTGTCACTGCGTAAAATAGTTTGACTTCCATGTACTGTGTAAACTCAAGCTCTTCACTGTGTCCAGGAGGTAACAGAGTGGTTAAGGACATACACTTGTAACCTGAAGGTTGCTGGTTCCAATCCCAGCAAAGCTAACTTGGTGCCAGGCGCTGAATCTGAAATGCTGCCGTAAATTAGTCTTGCACGAAAGCTTTGGTTAAACAACACAACAGTAGTGGTTGGAGCATTATGTTGTATGCGCAGAGTAGTAGCAGTAACATTTCTGGATAGACTTGCAAATTGGAATCATTTGTTTCTTTGTATTAGTCAGTGCATTTTGAAAAATTTTTGGAGCTTCCACTTCGCACAGAAAATTTAAAGTCAAATTTCAGTTACATTTTACAGTGAGTTCTCAGTTTTAGTTTCATTGTATCATTTTTTTCATGCCTGGAGTCTGCTTTGGTGTTCAGGATAGCAATATTTCCAAGGCCCACAATATTAGACATCCCACAGATGTCCAGGACTGCTCCTGAAATCGTGGCTACAAAATGGTACCAAAACATAACTCACTTGAAGCAGAGCATGAGCGTTAAGTGATGCTTATAGAGAGAAGTGCCAGTGAGAAGTGTGGCAAATCTGGTAAGTTGCCCTACTGGATTTTCTTGTCAAATCAGCAAACACGGATTTTGAACGTGACAATACGGGCGCCTCCAGCAGCAGGAGCCGGACGTTTGCGCGTGACGTGTTTGACGCTTGTATTTGAAAACTTAATTCTGTTTAGGGAAATAACATTTTGGTGAACGTGTGCCAGAAAAGACTTTGGTGTAGTAAAGTCTAGTGTTGTATATCACCTTAGCCAAGTGTCAGCAGCATCCTGCACAGTAACCATGGTGTGTTGTTTATGAAAAGAAGAAATGTACAGTGAGGTACAATGAATGTTGCGGTTGTGAGCTAATTGCAAATGGCCTGTAAAAGTTAGCCTGACCCCTTAGTGAGCCAGGCCACAATGTGGTGCCAGTCATTCAAAATATGGAAACTATTGATGTGCCCTCGCTGCTCTCTCCACCGCTAATTAATGACAGTCCTGCTATTTGTTAAAAGTCAACACAGTTATCAAATGAGCACAAGAGCTGGAACTGTGTCATTGGTATGAAGGTGGTCGACTGCAGACGCTTTCCTCCGGCAAGACAGTAACAAAACTGTGCCGTTTCAGTAATACACAAAATGTTTTACACAAAGCATTTCTGTAGTAGGTGAAAATATTGTATGTGGTCATGTTATTGGCGTAAAATGATAAAGCTGTCGTTCTGTTGTGAGTCCATGACTTGATAACCACCCCCACTCCCCCAAAGCCAGCAGGTGGACCTTCCATCCATGTCCTGAGTTGCCAGACAATGTGACTCATGCTGCAAACTTGGCAGACTTTCTGGGATCCATTAGTATTATTTATTATTATTAAAGGAGAGCCCCCCCCTCCCCAGCCAACCTGGGGTCGGCTTGTTGCCGCGAGTGTCCGAGGGTCTATATTTGGACCAACGTTGGGCTGCCAGTAGCACTTCTCGCATAGCAGTAACAGAATGTGGGATAATTATAACCCAGGCTTCTGCAGGGAAGGCGGCTAAAAATAAACTCCATTGTTGAAAGTGATGGGGCATGAATTGGCATTGTGCACTAAAAGATTGTCAGGATTGATTTACAGTATACTGGATTTGTCCCGGGATGTTCTCTGGGGTTAAGGAGCCACTGGGCTGCATTTGGAGACCCTGCACTGGCTCTCACTTTAATACAGTAAATGATTCCTGTCCACCCCAGCAAAACTCAAAAAGATGATGGTTGACGTCAAAGAAAAGCCAACTAGCTATTGAGAAAAGCTGTTTTGTTTCCTGGAGCAGTCCACGCAAGATGTGTGCATTTTTCTGGGTTTGCAGTAATTTTCCACAAATGTCCTCACAAGATGAGCAGAACATGTGCAAGGTTGAAAGCAATGGAGAAAGGAGTGTGATTCACATGATCTACTGCTCTGTATACATGGGCCTGGATGCTTTCTATCAGTCCATGGGCAACCGAGCCCAGCAGTCCATCATCAGGATACCTGGGAAAGGAGCTGTCATCTGGCCGTGCTGTGACAAACTGACATTTCCTCTAAGTGCACACGAAGGCAAACGGAGACACCACAGCTTACTTTCGCCTGCCCTCTGCTGGCAGAGTTCTTTCCGAGTTTGCTAAAAGGCTGTACTGCAGTGCACAAGATCTTCAGCGCTTCTTCCAAGTGTCTATAAGGGCCGTGTGGGCAATCGTATCGGAAACACAAGACAGCCCTTCATCCTTACTTGCGATACACCATCAGGCTCTTTCCTCTGTTTGACTCTTGAGTCAGGGAACTGACTTTGAAAAGAGAGGTGGATTTTAGCTGGTCAAGTAGCAGATAGAGTAAATAAACACATTGACTTGTTACTTGAAGGTTAACGGTCTACGTCCCAGCATGTTTTTGTTTTTGTGTTCACACACACTGTTTTCCAGCAAGTTCTTCCATTCAACCGCTTCTTAGCTGAGTCCTCGGCTGTTCTCCGTGTGTATGACGATTGTGCTCCAAAATAAAAATTTTTCTAATTCATTATTTTCTGTTCCACTGTTTCTTCTAACAGCTTCCTGGACAGAATTGACTCTGTACGACAGAATGACTACACACCAACAGATCAGGTACATAAGTGCATATTTTGAATATAGTTGATATCATATGGTTTATTATTGGTCTACCTTTGTCTGATCCACAGAGTCCCTGATTTGCTGCTACAGATTTTTTTGAGAAGTATTTAGTATTTATTTTCCATAACTTGAGCTAGCATATCCCCCTGTGGGAGGGGGACGGAGACAGTGCTGATCTGCTCTTTAAATCCCATTGCGACCTCCTGGTCCACAAAGCTGTCCTGAGTTTTGTCATGCTTCTATTTATCCATTTTGCAGGTGCTTTTTCTCTAAGGCAGCATACCTGAGAATCAACCAAAGTGCATTTCACCTACCATGTATAGTCACTCGGTGTAGTAGCACCATTTTTGCCAGCGCACGAGTAGCTGCACGTAGCTGCATTTCAACAAGCAAACACTTGCTCCCAATTAAGTCCCTAAGCATTGGACACAAGGGTGTCACTATCAGCGACTGCCTAAATATGAATTTTGCTCATTTAAAAATAAATGAGACTTTCTGAATCTAATTTTCTCCTGCCTTTCTTTCCTAAAGGACCTGCTGCGTTGTAGAGTTTTGACATCAGGGATTTTTGAAACGCGATTTCAAGTCGACAAAGTGAACTTTCAGTGAGTGTCGACACATTGACTCTTACAATTTGTTGAATTGAAAGTGCAGAAATGGCTCATCTTGCCCCATTCATGTTTTGTGCTTCATCCATTTAGAAGTTTAAACCATGCTCTTTTTGTAAACATAGATCACAAACATGTACCATTGTGCATTTTGTTTCTTCTTCAGCAGTTGCTTGTTTAGTGGAAATTTGTTTCAGCACCACAATATTGTGTCTGGTACAGTGAGCCTGTTTGTTCAAAAGGGGTACCAGGTTCCATTTTATCCTTTTCCAATATCATCAACTTCTTGTTCAGTGCAGGATTTTAGGGTTCTGGTGCTTATCCCAGAAACACAGGACAAGTGGCAAATCACTTTGTTCGTTGCATTCTCACACATACATTCAGTCACATAGATGTGCACTAAGGTCAGCGTAGAGTCACACATTCAGCAGCCACGCTTTGCTCTTCCATACTCTTGGTGCCCAGAGGCCCAACTGCAGTTCCAAGTAGGGAAGACGCGTTGCCTGAATCACATCTCAATTCACACTCTGTTCTTTCCCAGCATGTTTGATGTGGGTGGCCAGAGAGACGAGAGGAGGAAATGGATCCAGTGCTTCAACGGTAAGCGCTGCTCAGCATACAGTATGTGTGGCAGATTATAGGTTATAGGTACATGGGACAGAAGAAGATTTATTCACAGACATCATTTTATGTCAATACAGTAACACTGTCTAGGAATGGGAGAAACGAGATTTATGGTAGTCCCAAAAATGTTATTTTAGCATTTTTTTTTTTTTTTTTTTAATAAATGCCAGATTTCATGCCAACATAAATTTACATTTTAATGTAATGTGCTTTACTCTTTCTATTTAGCTTCATTGTCAGGGAAGAAAAGCTATAGTAGTAACACTGCTGTAGACCTTAGGTGTTTATGGTGGCCTTGCTCTCCTTCCAGATGTCACTGCTATCATCTTTGTTGTTGCAAGCAGCAGCTACAACATGGTAATAAGGGAAGATAACAATACAAACAGACTACGGGAAGCATTAGACCTCTTCCGGAGTATTTGGAACAACAGGTCCGTTTTTATTATTATTCTTGTTGTTCTTAGTTGTCAGATCTTGGTAAAGTAAATTTAATATTTGCATGGTTTTTAAAATCCTGATCAGGGGATGGGTGTTCCATGGAAATGAGTTTGTAGTGCGGTGGACAAACTGTCAAATGTAACTATCTTTAGTGTTTATGGCAAGATGAAGCATCCACCTGTTCTTGATCCCTCTTTGGGACTCCCATTTCCTGCCCTGTGTTCCTTTTGCTCATCTTGCAATTTTATTTATGTACCGAAAACATTCTTTTCAGTTAATGTCTAGAAAACATGGTTTGGCTACTAATTTAATGTCTTTTGTTTCTCTAGGTGGCTACGGACCATTTCGGTTATCTTGTTCCTCAACAAACAGGATATGCTGGCGGAGAAGGTGCTTGCAGGAAAGTCCAAAATTGAAGACTACTTCCCTGAATATACCCGCTACACCATACCAAATGAAGGCGAGTCCTGCACGCATCACATTCTTTTTAGGTTATATGAACATCTCTCGTAGTTATGAAGAGCTTTACAAAGAACGGCCACAAGGCAGTTGTAGTTTCGGGAAAGTTGAATTCTCCTGTGTGCAGTCTAGTACTGGTCTACATTGTACAAAACTCGATTCACTGGTACTCTACAGTCTGTAGCTGCACCACCTATACCTCTTTGTGGATGAGTGCAAACATGTTAATTTGTTAGGAAAGTTCCTAAGTTCTGAAAAGTATATCTCCTAACCTTTTTCAGTGATTGTTAAAGAATGTTCAGTTCTGTTGTGATTCAGTCCACCACACACTCCCCATATTGTCACAAAGAATAGCTGGTAACAGAGTGGTCAACACACTCTTGCAGCATGCATGCTGTTGGTTCAGGCCCGATCCCTGCGTATAAATGCTCTCACACCTTTGAGTGCAGTATATAACTTGAAATTGCTCCATGAATAATATCCTGTTGTTGAAGTAGGTAAGGTTTTAAGTCTGGATACTAGTAGCACCTAACCAAGAAAATAAAATCCGTATTTAACAACTATGAGTTCCTGCTCCTGAACTTCCAAATGATCCAGTCTGTCACATAACTTATTAATCTCTTCTGTTCAAACAAAACCTGTTCTTTTGTCTGAAGTGTAAGGAAGGAGTATGAATGGCCTTGCGGTGAAGTTTACAATCAAATCAAAAAGTACCAAAATTCTGCTAGTGTTTGCTCTAATGCTGCCTACATTTGTACTGTATTTCCTGCAAACTCTTTCTTTTTAATTTTAAAATTAAAATTAAACAGCTGCGTTGCCCAGCGCTGCCTCAGTCAAAAAGTTGAATGGTAAATAGGAATAAAACATATATGTAACCTCATAACTCTATAACCCTTAACATATCCTGCATTTTATACAGATGGCTGCTGCGGAAGGTGACACACCGATCGTAGCCCAGTGGCTATATGGCACGAAACTTTATTTCCCTTCCTTTTTTAATGTGTCCAGTGCTGTGTGTGTCATGTTTTATTTGATAGCCCTCCCTATCCCCAGGTTGGGTCCTTCTCCCAGCACCCCCCCCCCCCCTTCCAATGTGTGTGTGAGAGGGACTCCGTAGAATTTAGAGTGTGAAGTACCTACGTGCCAAATTTCAAATCAGTGCCTTGAAAAAAATAAGCTGTGCATAAACAACAAACAGAAACTGAGCTTTACAGATACAGAAATGACAGCTTCAACCTCACAGCTTCAACCATGCCCACAAAAGTATGTATCTACTACTATGATCTTTGTGGCTCATTTGTTGTCCATATTTTTTTCCACAGCAACTCCTGATCCTGGTGAAGATCCAAGAGTGACAAGAGCCAAATTTTTCATCCGAGACGAGTTCTTGGTGAGTCGAGTCTAGTTGAGAGCAGCGGTTGGCACAACAGGGCTGTAACTTGTCTTCTTTAGAATGCTTTCCTTGAAATGCTCCAGTAAAAATGACCCTGTTCCTTAAACAATTAAACCTTTACAAGTTGTTTTTCCTAGGACCTGAGACTAAACAAATAATTTGTGGAAGTACAGCGTTTTATTCATATTTAGCCCATCAGTTAGATCCTGTAGTCTGTTTAGTGCTTGACCCATTGCCCTGATGGCTTCAACTCTCACTTCTCCCGGAGCAGAGGATCAGCACAGCCAGCGGCGATGGCCGTCACTACTGCTACCCACACTTCACCTGCGCCGTGGATACGGAGAACATCCGCCGCGTCTTCAATGACTGCCGCGACATCATCCAGAGGATGCACCTGCGCCAGTACGAGCTCTTGTGATGAGGGGGGGTGGGGACAGGCTGCATTTTATGTAATCCTCCTCCTCCCGCAAAAACAAAAACACCCACATGGGGGGACATTGAGTACTACTGAAGTGTCGAATCCTCCTCCTGTCATGCTCTTTTTGTTTTGTGTATCTGTTTGTGTGTTTTTCTTTGCTCATTATGCCTTTTGTGTCATTCCACTAAGCCTTTGGCTACCTCTTCTTTTGTGTGTGTGTGTGTGTGTGTGTGTGTGTGTGTTTTTCCTTTTTACTTTGGGAGGGGTGTGGGGGCTGTGATGTCATTGTACCCGGACAAGCTGGTTCTGTCTGTAGTCCGGGGTGCGTATGAGGAGTGCCCGTTGGACCCCTGTGTGTGGTCAAGGTTGTCATGTGCCTACAGCTGCTGGGGCACCACCCTGTGACCTACAGTGACCCCTGCGTGGGCTATCTGCTTCTCCTCTTTTCAACACTGAAGAGTACTTGATGGGTATCGGGTGGGGGGTGAAAAAGAAAAGAAAAAAACAATGCACTTTGCATCAGGTTACTTAATACCGTCGAGGAAATTGTACACACAATGTAGCACCATGATATTTATTACTCTGTCACGGTTTTTAGTGTTCCGAGTTGCAGGTCGACTGAGAAGTTCCTGACCTCCTCTTTCAGGCCATCTTGAGGCACAGGAGCTGAGCGTTGGGTGGGATGGGGGATGGGGGGGGACTGATTCTCTGTGCACCTCAGGCCTTAGAGCAGCCGCTGCTTTCTGCCTATCGAGTCTAGGAAGAAGTACCACACTCACTTTGACCTGTCCACAGACGATCCTTTTAGCTTAGATCTTCTTGGACAATAGTCCTATATATATATATATATATATATATATATATATATATATATATATATATAAAATTTTATCTTGTACAGACTGTGCAAGGTTGATTTATCTTGTACAGACTGTAAAATGTAATATTATTTTGTACAACTTTACTGAAGAAAAAATCTACTTGTAGAAGATCTTTGTGCCTTGATTATGGCTGTACCTGTAAAATGAGCTCAGATGTAAGTATGTTTTTGACTGCGCTGTACAGCTTGATGTCAACTCTATCAGCAGGAAAGACTGCAGGTAGGGACTTTCTCTGTAGAATTTAGTTTTTTTTCTGGTTTATATAAAAAGGAAATGCTCTTTAGTATAAAAATATAGGGGGGAGGGTAGGGGCCCAAAAGAATCCTGTATACATTATGCAAATTAACCACTTTCCTACAGTGATGACCAGATGTTGCAGCAACAAGCCTTCATTTTTAAAAATTTTTTTTCTGATTCTCAGCTTTAAAACATTGGAATCCATTGAAGTGTCCAAATTGCAACCTGGAGTTGTTTTAATAGGAACCAACTTTTTTCAATATGAAGTACGTCTGAGATATATTTACATGCGTGTGCTTGTGCCTGCGTGTGCGAGCATGTGTACATAAACATGCGTGCACTCGTGGCCGAACTGAATGTGCACGAGTGCGCGTCTGTGCTCTTCACAAATGTACATGTAAATTTATAGATCTATATAAATATATATGTACAGTTGCACATGTTTATATGTGTGTGTAGTTAGCTGTATACATACTTTTGTATGTCTGCAGAGTAAATCCATGTAGATGCACACATATGCGTAAGCATGTTTAGAATGAAGTATAGAACAAGTGAGAGAGGTGGAACTGTTGGGTCACTTGGAGACCTTCACAACTGCACAGGCATTGTGGATGTGTGCGCACCCTAGCTAGGACCTTCATCCCTGTACCAACTGCAGCTTTTATTGTGCAACTATATAGTAAGAGAGAAAAATGAGGTGTAAATCCTTGTGTTTGGCCTGAGAGAATTACGAAATGACATTTTTATTTTCTTTTAATAAAGAGGCACATTAGAAGACTTTGTTTTATTTTGAATATGCAACTGACGAAAGTGTGAATATTTTGGTTGTTTATGCAAAGGATATTTGTCAACACCCTGCGATGCCTGTGATACCACTGCCTTGCCCCAGCTGCGTGCACGAGGTCCAACAGGTAAAGCTCCGTAATAAAGCGAAAGGTCAGTTCAGCCTTAGCTCCATTGCGTCCCACCACGAGAGAAGGTCAGAGATTTGCTCAGGTGCAGAGGGTCTTGCCCAGGGTCATGAGTCACAGGGGCTTGTGTTTCCCCACCAGACAGCTTCCTTTGAAGCAGTAGCAGCAGCGCGCCAGTGCCAGGAGCGCGACGGTCACGCCGGCAACCATATACACGGCGATGACGGTGCTCTCCTGCGGGAGGAAGCACTTTGAGAGGCCAAAGTGGCTGGAGGAGAAGACGCCCTGGAGGGAGAAACACGGGGACATTTGTCAGTATTCAAGAGGGTCTTGGGGATACTTAGTGGGAAGAGTTGGAAATCCCTTAACTGAGAAACAACTTTTAAACGGTCATAGTGGTAGCAATGAGGCCATTGTTTTTATGATGCGCCTGAAGGCTTTCAGGTGAAACATCTGTTACATTTCAAGTCCGATCATAAACATTTGTGGGAAAAATAACATTACGGTGGACTCCGTAAGCAAGCCCTATCGTCAGTTACGTCGGAACGAATTACGAGGTACAAAAGCAGCCGTTTGGTTCCATTTTCCTGTGAGCGGAGGCAGGAAATGGTACCAGGATGAAGCTGGGGTTGTCACGGTTCCTCCAGCTGAAGGACGGGATGCTGATTTCGGGGTGTTTTCCTTCGTGGAGGACCTTGCAGCCGTTGTGCGTGTGGCCACTGAGAATGAGGCGAGGCCGAAACCACTGGAGCAGCTGTGCAAGCAAGGAAGGGGACTGACTGTGAACCTCCATTTAGCTGACATCTCCTTCGCCTCTAACCATTTGTTGAGCGCAATGTTATTGGAGCTGCACGTCAGGGTAAGTACTGTACCGCGATCAAGCGTGCAAATTGACGGTGTATCATTTTAAGGTAAGAATCTCAGCGGAGACGGTAGCTGCTATGACACCTTTGCTTCATTTACATTTTTTATGTGCCTCGCTACCCGCGTGTTTTGCGACTCACTTTTCTTGACGCGGCCTTGGAAAGCACGTCATAGCGCTCTTTGAACAGCAGGTGTCGCTCTTCTGGGGGAGCAGCATCCCGACCAGTACAGTTGGCATCGCTGTCCCTGTACAGAGGGTAGTGCTGGACGACAGGTGAGGTGTGCATGTGTGTGCGTGCCTGTGCGTGCCCGCCTGCCCCGTATGCAAAGGTTCCTCCCAGGCTCACCTGCAGGACAATGGGCGATGAGGGAGGAAGCTGCCGAGCCCCGCGGCACCGTGCCTGGCTGCTGTTCGACTGCGAGCTCTGCAAGGTGGAAAAACAGAGTTAGCAGTGGAGTTTGAATAGGAAGCGATGCAAGGACGTGACTCTCAGCGTGACGCTTCTTCAAGCGTTTAAAAGGAAAATATTTACGTTTTAATAACCCTGCCTGCGTAGCTTAGTCGAATAGTGAATCGGTGCTGCGATCACTGAGGTTCGGTTCAAGGATACGAGCTTGAATGCACATCGCTAAAACCCGCAGGCCCAAACTCATTACAAACAATTTGGGAACCGCAGCTTGTGTGGATGTTTCATGACTTATAGGAGAAGCCGCTTTTCACCGTTTCTTTCCCCTCCATTACTGTGCTGCTATTACCTAACAAGGTAAACGACGACGGTTTGTCGTTTAAAAATCCAGTTTGCCCGCTTTTGCCTGCCAAGTCTATACGTGTGGAGCCAAAGCCAAACTTGAGACTGTGACCTCCTGCAGGGGGGTGGGGTGCGTGGACCTGTTCCTCCAGCGCACGCCGGCAGAGGCCGTTCGACCGCTGGAGACGAGAGGCAGGAACCGAGATGGTGTTTTTGCACCGCTTTTACACCGTTTGGCCACCGAGGGCTACTTTGCTGCATGTCGCTGTTCTCTTAAAACGATGGAGCCGGAGCGCCGCCATAAACCTTAATATTTCGCTGAGTAATGTTTGCAGTGAAGCACGGCATCTCCACAGGAATCAGGTTTTCTTAAAAACAAACTGGCGTTTTTCCACAACATTTCCGAAAAGCTTTTCTAGAGAGGACTTTTTTGCGTAGTGAAAACGTAGTGCATTAACCTTTACAGTTGTATTCTTCAGAAATGCTGTTAAACCATAACCTGTGCTGATGCTCCAGTGCCTTTGAGTGTAGCTACAGCATCATTTCTTGTTAATCGTACAAATAAGACTTGAGGCTTTCACTTGAGCATACATGTAATGCAACTGAGACAGTGATTAATTATTACAACACTGCTGTCTCAGCACCCGGGTTGTGTGGGTATCGGTTTGAATCCCGCTCAGTCTGTGAACAGTTTGCGTTTCCTCCCACAGTCCAAAGACTTGTGTTTGAGTTTTATGGTCACGCTAAAGTGACTGACTGAATGACTCTGTGTGTGCGTGTGTGTGGGGCTACCGTCTGATGGACTCGGGGGGGGCCTGCGTAATTTTGCTGTCTGTGTGGGACAGGTTCCAGACTCCCGTGACTCTGCTTTGGATGCTGAGTATTTACAGGCTGATTGAAAAGGAACCACATATTTTCACAAACGTATTAGTCCGTATGATTTAGATATGCAGTCTAAACCAATGTTCAGCGCATTTTGAGTGAGCCTGTATAATTATTATTCTGATTTATGAGCACACTGTCCACTATTTCTGTACCGCTAAAGAACAGCGACTGCTTGTCTTCCAGTGATGCTATGGAGGACAATGATGTAATAATATTTAACCGAATAGTAACTGAAAAGCAAAATCTGTTGAACAGATGTACATTTTACTCAGCGTAATGCACCTGGCAGATTACATTCTGGCCTTAAATACGATTATTAGGTACTCAGTTGATCCCATCATTTCAGAGTCATTTCCAGCTTTCAGCCAGCCACATGTGCAGTTGTTTGTTTTTAGCGAAGCCAATTCTCTACTTCATCGCTGTGATATAAAACCAGAAAGCCCTGAAGGCCAAAATGGCAGATCCTTAACTAGTCGGACCCTTGCCGGAGCGACACCCACCTGCATGGAGCAGTTGAGGTCCCTGGAGAGGCGGAGGAGCTTCGTCTCCACAGCATGGCAGATGGTGCAGCCATCACCCTGCATGGCCACGCTGTTCACCAGCAGGAAGCTGAGCAGAGGGTCACAGACACGCTTCAGAGCTGCGGCTGCGGCGCTCTACGCCGTCTCACAGTTTGGCTACTATCAGGGTCGCGTGCAATTCACTCAGCAGCAGGCGGAGCAGCTGTCATCATTCTTCATCTGCTCTCTGTGCGCAGCTGCAGGTATGTGTTGTGCAGATGGCGAGCGGGAGACCACCTAGCTGCTCGCGCTGCCCACTCACTTGACTCCCTTCTTGGTGACCATCCGGGCAGAATTGGCACCGAAGAGCTTCTCGAAGCGCTGCAGCTTGAACGAGCTCATCCTGCCGGGTGGGTTCGAGGGACAACTGTCAGCATGACGGTGGCAAACAGGCCAGAAATTCACTACGTTTACTTGAACAACTGGGAACGGCTGGCCCACTCACAGACGTGAGCGGAACGAAACCCGAGCGCTCAGGTCAACACATTTTAGCACATGCAGGGAATGCCTGTAATCCTAGGTATTTTGTTCATTCCTTTTTCCAGTGGTGAACCTTAGAATTGAACGTAGAAAAGCAAATGTGCCAAATGCAGATATGCTGGTAGCTACTGAGTTACCACCGAGGACTTCTGAGTACCGCTATTGCTGGTGCTCACCAGCTTCTCGAAGCACTCGGGAGAAATCAGACCGGAACGGTGGCACGTGTGCCTCGGCGCTTGCAAAGCGGCGTTCCCCTTTGCCCCCTTCGTACTCACTCGTGATGGAAGCCGATGTCATGGTTTCCAGCGACAACAATCAGCTCTGTGCTGCTGGGGTGGCGAAACATCTGCTGGAAACGCCGGACGTCGTCCTCCCAGTCCTACAGCGCGAGCGAGACAGAGAGCTTTTCTTTCACGCAGGAGGAACAAGCACTTCTGCTTTCCCTGCGTTTCACCCCCATGGGCGTGGTGCAGTATTGAAACAGAGGCCCCATCTGTGTGTCAACGAGGATCTGATTCTGCTTTAAGCGTATAAATAAGCTTCCGTGCTGCCTGTTTCCTGTCTGCACCGGCGCTGCTGTCTTTCTCTGAGCTGCGCATACGTCTTCTAGTAGAGCCACTTGGCCACAGCTCAGTGCAGTAAATCTGAGCACGTGCCCCCCTGCGGGAGCTGGGCCAGCAACCTGCGGGTGACCGGGCCGGAGGTCTTACCTCTGAAGAGCTCCACTTCCCCTCGTCGAAGACGTCCCCTAAAATGAAGACCACCTCGGGCTGCAGAAGCCAGAGGGCGGTCTGGAAAGATCTCTCCATCTGCCACTCCCTGTGGACAAGCACCGTGCCAGCTGTCACCATCTCCCCTAAGGTACCCGCTGGTCCCCAGTTCACTGCATTTTTACACTCTTGTTGATGTTATGACGCAGCCATATCTTAGTCTTTAAGCAGATCAGTAAACGGCGGCGTTACTCTAATCTTGAACGTTTGTCGGTCTGCAGGTACGGGGTTTACTGGATTAATATCTGCGTCAGATGCCGAAAGGGTTCTGATGCATGCGTGTTTGAGACAGAGAGACAGGAAGACAGAGAGACAGGAAGACAGAGAGCAGCACGACGGAGGCGAATTCAAACCTCCTCAGCTTGTCAAACCAGTGTCCCCGGAAGGCCCCCAAGAGGTGGGTGTCGGAGAGGAACAGAGCCCGCAGGGGCCCGCCGTCCGTGGCCGCCCCCTTCTCCAGCGGGGGCCATGAGCACCGGAGAATCGCGGGGAAATAAATGAAATATTCGCAGAAAAGGAACACGGCGCAGCACAGCAGCAGCGGCAGCAGCAGCGGCAGGACGGAGTTCCAGGCGCGCCCGGCTCCGGCCATCCAGTCGCCGCGGCGGTCAACCTCAGCCGAGCGGAGTGTCGGCGCCTTCCCGTGGAAGTGGGACACGAGCACGGCGAGAGGGGGCGATGCCGCACGGCTGACGGCGGCGGACGCGAGCGGGAGATGCTGCTCTGGAGGCGGTCGAGCCCCACGGCGGCGTCTCTCGCGCATCCACAACGCGGCTTCGTCCGTGCGGTGAGAGAGAGGGCGCCAAGGACGAGCTGGAGCGTCGGACCCCACGCAGACGCTGTTATCGAGTATTATTACACGAAGCAAGCGTTATTGTTTCTATTATTATCATTATTATTCATCGTAATTATTCTGAGGAAGGAGCAGCCGTGCCAAAATGTCGCCCAGCAACCAGGCGCGTTGCAAGAGTGCGCGTCGCGGACGGGCGAGTGACGTCATTCGCAGCCCGCTCTCGCTGCTGAATTCCAGCACCCGAGCGAGAATTCACTCGTTGTTGTTGTTATTATTATTATTATTTATTTATTTATTAGTAACAAACAAGCCGGATTCAATGTAACGCATTTTTTAAATGAAAAATTACGATACTGCTTTGTAGGAACAGAGGCGGCAGCGAAGACGAAAAGTGAAGCCGTCGTACTCGCTGGAAAACCTCCGCACAGCTGCTGTGGGCCTGGGGGCCAAATATGAATGCGTTCCCGCGAATCCCGCACGAAACAGCGCTCGGTTCACGCCGCTATTGAACCCCCGAACAGACGAGCGACACCGAGAGAAGTTCGTCACAAAGTCCGCCGTGTAAAAAATGACATCGTTTTAAAATGATGCTCTTGAATTTGATCTCTTTGTAAAGACGAAAAAGTGGACTGAAAGTAAAATATGGCGCAAACATTTGATTTCAGCTCGTAAAAAAGGATAAATAAGCGAACGTAAATGTATGAAAATAATCCGTGTTAATTCCCCGTCTGAGCCAGAGAGAGAGAGAGAGAGAGAGAGAGATAGATAGATATATGCTGCCCCCCCCCGCCCGCCGTGTGTCAAACCAGCGCCCTCCCGCGCTTTCTTCACCGCAGTAAAATGTGGTAAAACCCGAGTGTAGCGCGCGGAACCAACCCCGCTGACGGTGAAGCTACAACGGGGCTCCGGCTATCGATCACTTAGATGATCGATCGATCGATCGCCCCGACCACCTGGACGCCTTGAGCGGCCACGGAAAGCGAGGGGCGCCGAGCCGAGCGTTTCAAACAGTTGCCTCACCGGAGCGGTTCCTCTGTTTTACTCTGTTTCACCCTGTTTTACGCTGCCGGGACTCTTGCCGCTCAATGGCCTTTGTGTCCCCGCCAGTGAAAGGGCCACAGTCGCCCTGAAACGCGGCTCTTTGTTTCCTTGTTTCCTTGCTTGGCCCACGCGGGGGGAAAAACGTGGCCGTCGGCGTAAAATGAGCGCCGTGCGCTGTGCGCTTCGCCTCCCCGCGCTTCACCCGTTAAACGCCGTAGCGCTTCAAGGCCCTTGCGTGATCCGTCGCGACAACGTTTAAAATGTCCAAAGTGCCCGCACCTTTGCGTGACATAAGCTCTTTTCTCCGTTTATTTCCTGTGAAAGGCCTCGTGTGCGTTTCGCACGGTTCTCTTCTTGAAATGCACGGCATTAACGTGCCGCTGTACTGCTGTTTCATCGGCATCCATTTGTCCGTAGCTGCGCTGTACCCACTCACGGGCCACTTCATTAGGTACGCCTAACAAGTCGAGGACCGGTCCTTGCTTAGCGCGAATTGGGCAGCAGGGTTGGGGCTCCGCGTGGCTCGGACGGCTTCGGAGTTTCTGCATTTTTTGCCAGCAGAGCATCGCGGCGTGCGGAGGAACGGAGCTCCTGGGTCGGCGCCCCGTCGGCACCGAGACAACCGTGTGCTCGGATGGCGAGCGTCTCCGTGACAACCGAAGATGTCTGCGATGAAAGGGGCTAAAGGTCCGTGAAAGCGGCTGCGTTTTGGGAGCCTGCAGCTTCATCCGCTTTCAAGTGGCTGAGGCCTCGCGGCTTGGGGACGGGTGAGTCCGACCCGGGCAGCCCAAATTGCCCCTGTTAGGGTGGACGCGTGCTCTGGGCGCACTTTTCTACTTCGCCGCAGCTGAGTCCCCATCCCTTCGCTGAAAGTTATGCATGTGGTGTAAAAACCTCTTCTATGTTATTATCACACACGTCTTTCTGATGGGGAGTAACCGATTGGCCAGAACCCTACAGGCGTGTAGGTCCGTTTCAAGTCTTATGAGTCATTGCCAATAACACCAATAAGTTTGCTTATAGTCAGCGTTAGGCCACTTTCAATCTCTCTCTCGCTCTCTCTCTCTCTCTCACACACACAGGCAAGGTCATTGGGGGTTGACCTCCCCTCATTTGACTACAGCTGAGCTTTCTACAGCAGTAGAAACTACAGGGCTGAAGAAGGCAGGAGGAGGAGGAGGCAGATAGACTGCAGTGGGTAACCCAGCAGTAATGGAGCAGAAGCTCGGGGAACCAGGAAGCAGGAAAAGAAGTACAGGACAACTGTGGGCAGCGAAAGAAAGAACCGCAAGGGCACAGCAGCATGAAGGTCCGGAGCAGGAAGGAGCGCAGGGTCCAGTGGAATAATTTTTCCGTTTGCCCTGGTTCTGTTACTGAGGAATTGTGTCCTGCTTGCTTTGCACTGAATCACTGTTACACTTAAGCTTGCTTAGTGTCCCGGCGGTTTGCCGCCTCTGACCTGTTTCTTCCAGAAGTCTCGGCCACGGTGCATCTCCTCATCACCGGTCACGGCCATGGCCCGTCCTTTCCATACACGCAATACGACTCGCCGGGCTATTGAGCAGCCGAGGCTCTGAGGTGTGAATTATGGCGCAGGTCCAACAGCAGACCCCACATGCTGGACCCAACAAACTCAAACTTTTTCCTTTTTCTGCTTTGAGCGTTCAGTCGTGCTGCTGTGAGCATTTGCCGGTATCGAGGGGTTGTGTTCGGAGGCAGGAGTGAGCCCTGCTGTCACAGCCTCCCCCCACGTGCGTGAGGCCTGAAATCAATTGTGATGTCTTTAAGAAAGAAGCGTCTTCCGCCCACAGGCCGAACCCCACAGGACAGAAGCGCGTGGAGGGCCCAGCATTCGTCACCCAGGGGGTGCCAAGGGGCCCTTCTGCGTGTTGGCCGCACGCAGACTGATGGCTGGATGCGGCCAGGAGTTCGGTCTGATGCTGCTCTCCCAAAACTTTGTTTTTCTTTCGTTTCCGGCTGCGGATGGACTACATGCTGAAAGCCCCAGACCGATTGTATTTATGCTGCATAAATACAAGCAATTACTACTCCTTACTCCGGCCTGTGGTGCTGAGCTTAGAAGAGAGTCTGTGTTCTTGGCAGTTGTATTTTGCTCATGGAACGACCTTCTCTTCTTGGACGTATGAGCCAAAACACAGTAAAGTTCTGCATTAATATTTGCCTGTTTATAATGTTTACTTCAAAACCCTGAAATACTTGGCCAGTTATCCAACCAACTTGAGACTCGCACCAAATCTGAAGGGGAAAAAAAAAAAGATTGAGAATACGATCATTTATAAGTGGCAGGTTACTTTAGCGATGCATTTGTAAGACGCCCATTCGAATACACGCATTGCAATTTTTGTTTTTTGGATCAAACTCTTCGCTCACCCGGGCGGCACCCGAGGTTGACCGCAGAGCGTCCTGTGCTGTCCTTCATGTTCGCGCCACAGGGTGGCGCTGTTAGGCCGGAGGCGCTCATTTCCCCCAGTCGACCGCACAAATGCAGCTTCGCGTTCACGACCTCGGACCCCGCACGGACAATGGACTGCACCGCACCGCTGCCACTTTGCGCCAGCTCCTGGCCGGGTGCATGGACGGATATTTGAACGAATAAAATAGCAAATTAACACAATATTGTGAACAAATAGCTAAAATAAAGAATTACTGCTATGTAACAGTTGTCAGCGGGTACCGTTTTAGTGACCGAGCGTATTGTTCCAGCACAGGAATCCTCCTTCGCTTTTCTGTATCGCAGCCTCAGAAACGACAGCGTGCCTCGTTTTTTTAATTCTGAAAAATGACTCTATTTTCTCTGCTGCGGCAATGCGCCGAGCTCGATCCAGCCCAAGGGCCGTGGGACAGCACTGCTGCCCCAAACTGAACCCTCAGGTGGTTTACAGGTTCGGGTTTACAGTTGGACCCTGACTTAGAGGCGTAATTGGGTCCGTTGCTCTGAAGCTCGTCGGTTCGGTGTGACGCGGGCGTGATGCCATCGGCCCCGTCTGCACGTTTTGTGAAATCGGAGCCAACGCAAGCGTAATAAATGTTAGGCTAACAAACTACAGCCCGATCATCAGACGGAAAATCAGGGTAACTGCACGTTGCTTTACCTTGAAGCACAGATAACACCTGCGGAGCAGCTCTGAGCTTCGCGTTTCGCATGGAGGGGGACGTAGAAGTCAGAGGAGTTTTCGCTCCTTCGCTGTTGGCAGGCTAACCGTGTCTATGAAAAACACACAGCAAACACTTGTGGAAAAAAGCCTGCACCAGCAAGCGGTCTGTTAGCGGAAGCTGGCTGCGTTTCATTGGGCAGAGATGCATTTTTCTTGCACGTTCTCTCCACTTGCTTTGATGCTTCTAGCATGTGGTCATCCAGTAGGAAAAGGCGGAAGAGGTGAGAAAAATGTGGTGGCCTCCACCTCGCGCCTCACAGCGAAAAGGAGCGCTGGCTCTCACCTAAATGTGGATCAGACAAATGCACCTAAATCGCCCTTCTGCCACCGACGCGATTCTTCCTCCCTGTGCGCTTGCAGAACCGTACGTGGCAGTCATCGCCCTTTCCCTCCTTTGTCTCTGGCACGTTTTCTCAACGTCACGCGCTGGCGGGACGTCTGCTGCAGCAGCTGACAGAGAAAAAGCTTTTTTTTTTAGCATGCTTTGCCCTCTGTACTCTTGCCAAAGTACTGTATTGGATAATTAGGTTAATGTAAGTGTATAATGGATAATACGTTCTCTTAACAGAGCTCCAAACACATAAGTTCTTGGCAGACCCCAGGCCTTTGCATCCAGGTATCTGCTAAACTAATTTATGTGATTGGGAATGTTTCTGTGCCCAATAAAGAGTTCTTATGGGAAGGGCCTACATGAAACTCTACCCCAGTTACGGCGGGCATTTTTGCTGGGGGAAGCACAAATCCCCACTCATTAATGCAAATGCAAAATAAATGGCAGGCACATTAGGGAGGGCAAAGGAGGTGGGAGCGCTGCAACGGGGGCCGCGCTGCGGAGGAGAGCTTTCCGGAGGCCCTGCGGACACCGGCCCCCCTCCGAAGGGTCGCAGAAGCGAGCCTCACCCCTCGACTCGCTTCGTTTCCGCCGTCGTCTCCGGTTTGCGCGGATCGCAAAAAAGGTTCGGAAGAAGTCGATGAGGCCGAAGCAGCTTCTGCGCGACCCTCCGCGCCACACCTGCGCGCATTAATGCAGAGGAGCAGTTTGGTGTGACGTGCAGGAAAAGCGCACAGAACTGCACGACGAGCCGTTCGGCGGGCAACTGAAAAGGACGAAATGTCAAGCGTGCGGGTTAGAGAGAGAACAGAGGAGCGCTACGCCCAAGTGCTCTTCGCCTTCCCTCTTTGGCCAGTGCTCCTCGGCCCAGAAAACGTGTACAGAAAATTAGGGATAACAGAATGTTCATAGGCAAGCTGGTGTAGTTTATGCTCCTCTAGATCGCCATCCACCCATTAGCAGTAACCGCTTTATTCTGGTAGCGGCTGCAGTTGTCCTGAGGCTGTCCCGGAATCTGGGCCCCGGGCTGTGAAACTTCACCCTGAATGGGCCACTCTGTCGCACTGCGGGTAGCTTACAGCGAACAGTTCACCTGAAACACATTTATTTGGACTGTGGGAGGAACTCCACACACATAGCTGGATTCAGAACCACAGCCAAAATAGCTCACGTGCTGCCTGCTGCTTTTCCGAGCAGCTCGGCGTAAATAGCAGCGGTGTACCGTGCCCTCCCCAAATGCCTTTTGCCGTCTTTCAATGGGAAGTTACTTGCTTGTTACCTTAAGCAGTAATATGGCTTAAATATTTTACAAGTGAGAAAAATGAGTCCGTTTTGCCATTTATGAGCATCGGTGTTTTGCATCATGGGTTCTGTTTGTGAAAATGCACATTAAGATGCGGTGCGGAGGGGATTTTGGGCAAGCGATCCAGCTTGACGCTGTAAAAAGAAGCATCAGTCAGAAACATCAGCATTAAAACTGCAGGATTTAGGAGGGCTCATGGATGTGATGCAAGGTCCCAGGACACCCAGGTCATCAACATACCGTTTAAAAGCTTTATGCTTCCCTTGCCTACGAAAGGAAATAGTTGGAGTAGTTGAGTAAACAGTGTTCAATAATGCATGTTTTTATGGCCGAACTGGGTCCCAGGATAGATAAGGACACTTTGGCCTCTTGGACAGGGAGCTGCACACCGGGCTGAGATGACCGCACGACCCCCCCTGCCTCCACGCGCAGCACGTTAGGTTCGGCAGCCGCACGCCTTCCGCGGCTCCGCTCCGAGACCAGGACGTCTCCGAGAGCCCCGCGTCGGGATCCACTTCCACCACGCAGCCTCCGCTGAGCGCTGCGTTGTCGGTAAAAGTGGAAGAGACTCGCGCCACCTGCGAGTTGGCATCAACAGAAACTCTGCCTGCTAAGGAGCCCAAGGAGAAATTGTTTTAATTCACCCCTGCGCTGCGGAAAAGGGCTGCTGTGGGTGAACAACGTCTGTGACGCAGCTTAACAGAAGGCTCCGTGCAGCTCTCCCATCAAAGATAAATAGACGCAGAATAGAGCGACAACTCTTCAAACGTTGTTAGATTCCCTGGCACCATTAAGTCCGGTTTTCTGTTGTTCTTGCAACCCAAAATATTTATAGCCCTTGATTTATAACTTACACTGTTGGGCCCGAGCTATTACTTTCTCCCAACTATAGCAGACATCATCTGTCTATTTCATTTTGCTTTTACCTTGGCAGCCTTTCATCAGGGGTGTCTATCCATCTGCAGCAATGTGGAGAACGTTTAACCTCGGCTCAAAACAAAGACCAGCAGAAATATCTTTATGGTGATAAAGTGCGGAAGTGCAGACAGAAATCAGAGGAGCGATAACTCGATCTGTGAAAAAATAGACCTGCGCAGAGAGGTGCTCAAAGTGCTCCATGTTTGCCATGTTGACTCTGAAAGCCCTTGTACACATTTCAGAAAGAATCCATAGCTGCTGTTATCCTGGCTCGTAATCTTATTTACGCTCACAGCTTCCTCTGAAATGAAGCCAATTTCATTGTTACCACGCTTGCATGCCGTCCACGTTGACCCGTCTCCAATTACACGTCTTTGCCATGAAAACAAACGGGGCCGCGCTCTTCCTCGCCTGCGTACCGCCGCGAACCAAATATCCGGACCACGAATCGCGTCTGTGTACCAGGAAGGATGTTTAACGCCGTGATGTTCGGGTGGTTTAGCAGCTGTAGGCGAACATGTGGTTAGAAGCTCCGCAGGATCCTGCTCGCAGAGCTTCCCATTCAGAAGGGTCAAGGAAAAAACATCAGACTTGCTGTATCGCCTTACAAACGCTTAAGCCATCTTGGAGTACGACTAAGTGGTGGTTTTCCGTATCTGCTGGACATTCAAAACCACAAAGGCAATTTAATAAGAAAGGAGCGAGCGTCCCCAGCCACAGGAACAGCTCTACGCTCGCGTGCAGACGGACATCTGTTCCCAACAGGTAGTCCAAGCCGCAGTAAGACCACAAGATAAAGAGCAAACTTTAAACACACCAGGCCGGCACCCCCAGCAGGCCTCCTCAGGGGAGTCCTCCTGCCCCTCATCGCCAACCAGCCACCCTAAATGTCCCCCATGGCTGGCCTCCAGCTGTCTGCACCATTATGTGGAAGTGGCAAGGGGCAGGCAACGGGGGATCGGTCCACAAGGTCCATCCTCACTCAGTACCGAGCCACGGGTACGGTGAGTGATTCACTGGAGTAATTCGTGACCATCTCGCCTTGTTCAAGGCTGCTACTGCACAAGGTGGGACTCAAGCTCTTTTGAGTGCGAGACGACAGCTCTCTCTGGGTAATATATCGTAAATATTACAACAATCGGTCTGTGAAAAGTAAACAACGATTTCGTGGCACAAAGATGCCGAATCTGGCACTCCGGGTGCTGGGGGGCTGCAGCCGCCTCAGCCCACCTGCACGCCTGGCTTGATCTTTGCTGGACTTGGAGGGAACGTGTCAGAGCTGCTCAGCAGCAGAGCTGCTGAGAAACTCTGAAAGCTTTGCAGTATCACGCTTATCGCGGGCCTTCTGTTTGGTGCACGAAACTGTCAATACGGCCCCCCGACCCCCGGAGGAATTGATGAATAATGGATAAAAGGCAAATGGTTCTTTAAGATATCATCTATCTGAACGTTTGGAACTTAAAGGCCCAATTTGAAAAGTGTAGAATAAAATCAATAGCTGCCATTTTGCAATCCATCGATTAGTCAGATACCAGTTTGGCTGCAAGTGCGATGGTTCAGCTGCACTTCCCATCGTAGTAAAGGAAGCAGGTTTGTGCAAGCACGTTTCTGAAAAACAAATGTGGTCTTGTGCAAACCGACCGCAGCGTTCAAAGGAGATAAACTGGAGGCAAATGGTCCGAAGCAACAGAAAAGAGGTAAAATGTGCAAAAAGTTACTAGTGACCCCTTCTTCCTCTCAGAACCTCTGAAGTACACGGCCGATTTTCCTTTTCTTTAAATCTCCTAAGTATGAATGTGCATCATTTTAGTTTTTCAATATTTGACATAGTGCGTGTGTCTATAAGATCCCTCCGTCCATCATCAGCAACTGCTGCATCCTGGTCAGGGTCTTCATGGTCCAGAGTCTAATGCAGGATCACTGGGTGCCAGGCTTTGAAACTTCACCGCAGGCGGGACGCCACCGTAGTTTGTGTAAAAGAATTTCCGCTTGTTTGCCGGGTTACCGGTGCCAGCCTGCGCTTTCGTCGTACAAAGGGCGTAGAGCGGTACAGGCCACGACCATTCGGCGCACGAAGACGGTCCGTGGGCTGAAATGCGTTTGCCTTGGGTGCCGTCTGCGCGCACGCCCGCTCGCGCTTCCGCCTCTCTCGACTCCAAATTTCGAAGCACTTGCTTGTCTGGCGACGACAACCGTTCATTTACGAACGAAACCGAGCGCAAAACGAAAGAGTCGCCGAATCCTGGGAAAGGGAAGCGTGAAACGGGCGCCGGGTTCATTCGTACTCGGGCCTGTAAAACAAGTGCGGCCCGCGCGCGCATGCAACCGCGTGCCACGGCGACGCCGACAAGCGCAAGAAAGGGAAGAAGATACGGTGCCGCTCCGCACTTCTACAGTATTTCTGCGGCAACAAGGCATTCGGCGTTGGCTCCCATTCGCTGTGCAGACAGAAGACCGGGCTGTAAAATACAGTAGTTCTGTATCCTGTATGCTGCAGCCTACATGTCATCGCACGCGTTTGCGGGCCTTCCGTCGTCCGTGCGCGCCGCGCCGCGCCGCGCCTGTATTTCTTGGCCATTATTGGCAGATGTCGCTGCAGTCCCGACGTTGTCGAGGCGGGGAGCGGAGGCGAGGCGTTTCGTGCCTTTTCGCTGAGTGCTTCGCGATCGATTCGCGTCAAAGTCCCATGCAGAAAGCGGCCAAATGTGAGCATAAAAAGCAAGCGTTCGCGCCTGCGTCGGCTGCTAAGTTTGCGCATCAGTCGTTGGCGGCTTCGCGCAAGGCGTGACGAGCGCACGGGGAGGAGCCGCGGCGGCGGCGGCAGCGGCAGCAGCAGCAGCAGCAGCGACGACGACGACGACCCTCCGGGCAGCCTTGGCACCAGTTGCTCCTCCGAGCCCGAACCCGAACCCGGACCTGGCGCCTTTTTCTGTTCTGTTCCCGTGACCTCCCCTCGACGAAGGGGCTACCATGGGCACCCGGTTACGCGCCGTGGGCCGCGGGAAGTAGGGCTCGGCGCCCGGGCGGCACTTGGGCGAGCCCCGAGCTTCGGACCTCCCGGAGCTCCACGCGTGAGCGCGGCGTGGCCATGCCCTCCTCCCTGGAGTCCGCAAACGGCTGCACTGAAGCTGCGCGGCACTTGCGCTTGCCCTCGCCTTGAGCCCGAGCGTCCGCGTCCGGCGCCGAGGACAGAGGATGGCGTCCGAGGTCGTGTGCGGGCTCGCCTTCAGGTTCCTGCTGCCCGTGTGCCTTGCGGCGGGTGAGTGTCAGCAGCGAAAGCCTCGAAGCTGTCGCTTGGCTGCGAAAACGCGTGCTTCTTCTTGCTGCCGACATGGTGCCATGAGGCGACTTGTTACGCGCAGGTTTTCCCCGTGCAAGACCGGGACGCGACGAGGAGCTGCCGGCACGAAATTCGTCGCTGAGCGATGGCGAACGAGACTTGTGTATTTCCGTCCGTTATTATGGCTGCGAGTTCAGGTGTGCCGTGAGGAAGTGCAGGTGGAATTCGGTGCCAGACAGCAACGTCGTGAAAAACCGAGTGCGTGTGCAGCTGGCTCGGGTTGGCTTAGTGGGCATGCCTGGATTTACGGAGCAAAGTCGGGTGTCGATGCAGCAAAACCCGCGTTTGTATCCGGAGTCTCAAAGCCCGGTGGGCATTGGCAGTTTGCAGAGGTGCACAAATGTAAAACGTAAGCAATCTTTTCATTTTTAAGGAGCGGGACAGTTTTTCTTTCTTTCCAGAACCTAAATGGGACAAAAATTTTAACCGTGGGAAGCATATTTGACGGCTTATTGTGAACATTGCGTGATGTGCAGCTTCGGGGCCAGAAATGTTGTAAATCCTGCCACACACATTGTTTGTGGGCACAGTTGCAGGCGTTCACATTGGTTTTCCAGCGATGCCTCACCCTTAATGTAGAAGCGGAGAAAACCAGCGTTGTTTTACCCTGCGATGGGTCCTTTTATAGCCAAGAGCCTCTTGTAGCCCCGGTTCCTGCAACAGACCGGACAACCTGGAATCAGCGGTAGTACTGCCAAAAAAAAGCACCCGCTCACTATTTATCCTTAACAAAAACATTTTATTTCTGTGTCTTCTATGATGTAACCAACTGTTACACAAAAGGCTAACCTGTTGGCTTCACATTTATTTATAAGGCTTTCTTAAAATATTTCATGTATGTTTCACCAAAGAATGTGAGTTAAGGTCCCGAGACTTCTAGGTTCCGCTCGCAGCGCGATTGTTTGCGGGTCGCTGCTGACCGTGTGCCTACGTACGCGTGCGGTTTGTTCTGCTGCTTCTGCCGAAGGTGGTCCGTAGGGTGCCGTGGCTCAGAAGCAATTTGAGGCTTCCTGCTTTCTTCCTGCTTGGGTTCTGCACCGGCCAGTTGGGTGCACCCAGGTTCGAGACACAGGCAAGCACCCTGTCACTACCAAATGCCCACTGACAGCTCTGACAGCCAACCTGTTTGCTGTTCCACCCCTGGTGCCACAGCATGTGAGGGACAGAGAACGCACGACACGACACCCTGCTGCTGTGGCCCGTTATTTTGGGCATTTTCATTCAAAGAGCGGAGGGAAAATTCTACTCATCGAAATCACTTGGTGCACATATTTAATGAAGAGGCTACGGTAAAACCGGTGATGTTAATTCGACTCCAAGTCATTGTTAAAGTACTTGCCGCACCCTAATAATTTGGCCCTTTAGGCAGAAGGCTTAAAAATGAGCCCAGCTGGTGCAAGTGTGCCTCGGGGTCTTCTTTTTGCCTTTATTTGCGCTGTCATTACGAAGCCTGCCTTTTGCATTCTGCGACATTAATTCTTAATGGCACCATGCTTTCTTTTGAAAGGCCAAATGACAGCAGTATATCAAAGGGTTGCATTTACACATAAGTTGTAAAGCAAGTTCATTCATTGGTCTTAGGTCAGTCATCCAGAAAATGAGAGTGAAAATAAAAAAAACTTTAACTGCCTGCCTATACTAACCTGTGCGTCTGAAGTTA
Organism: Heterotis niloticus; assembly: GCA_018136845.1. Classification (NCBI taxonomy): domain Eukaryota; kingdom Metazoa; phylum Chordata; class Actinopteri; order Osteoglossiformes; family Osteoglossidae; genus Heterotis; species Heterotis niloticus. Next base: position 25,645,617 of record CM030903.1, read on the forward strand.
AACAAGTTAAGGTTTGTAAAAGGCTGAACAAAACTTTCAGTGCCTTTTTTTGGCAACTTCTGTACACTTCTCTTCCTCAATATGTTAGGGTGGTTGCTGTGACTCGCGGCGCGTCACATCCTGCGAGTGACCTTGACGACATGCTGCTGGATGCATCCAATTCTGGGATGCTTCTTCCCGAATCCTGTTTCCCTTAGACAGACCTCAGCGCTACCCTGCATTTACAGTACCACTACATCTGAAGAAGGGTTTCAAGCTTCTTCTTCTTCCTCCGGCTGCTCCCGTTAGGGGTCGCCTCACAGCGGATCAATTGTTTCCACTTCTGGAAAAGGGTTTCAAGCAAACATGGTACTTACGATCCCGCCATTCATTTCCCTTCATTTAGTTTCTAATATTCAGAAATATATCTTTTCTGGTCTTGACCAATGTGCGCAATAACCAATAACGACTGAATATGGACAGTCTTATTGTACATATTTTTGAGCTGTAGCCCATCATCGCTTCAGGTTTTAGCCTAAACATTGATACTGTCCACATCTGGTCTCAGCTTGTACATACTGTATAATGCCTTACCTGAGTACTGACCCTTACTGGAACGTTTTCTGATAGCACGTTTGCCTCTGAGGGATCTTGGTGTGGCAGAATCAGTCATGCAGACTGTCCATATGAGGCAACAAGGAGTGAGGCAGAAACCGTAAGAGGTGTAAAATGTAAGGAAACATTTTACACCTCTTATGGCTTCTGCCTCACTCCTTGTTGCCTCATGGACTCATGTGAGATTTTTAGAAATATAAATGGAATAATGCATCTATAATATTTTGTCATTTTTTTTTACCACTGCCTGGTAACCAAAGGTGAAGAGAAAATACCACATATGATTTGACTTTCTGTGCTTTCTCAAGTTTCTCGGGTATTTTTTTTAAACATCAGCTTACCATGGTTACCCAGTGAAACATGGAGCAACAGGTAGCAGTGTAGTTTGTAGTGGTTAGAGCTGCCACCCTTTAATTGGTTTGAATTCTACCTTGTACACGGTACTCACTCTGCATTGCTGTAGTAAAATTGCTTAGCTGTATAAAGGAGAAAATAATTGAATTTTGACACCGTGAGTGTCTTTGAAGTCAACATCAGCCAAATGAATACACGCAAATACAGCAGCATGCGCTCCGTAACTAGGGGTATCGGTAGAACCGCAGCAAGAGCACAGCAAAAGAACTTGGCAAGTGACCCTTGCTAGTTAGGTTAACTCCAAGTCTCTAATGGACCCGGGTGCTGTTTCCATGGTGCCCATGACAGGTAGTCCATCGGTGGGTCAGCCCAACCCCATCGAGAAATGGTAATGCGCACGTCGCCATCCAGAGGCTGTGGCGTGGACCTGGTCCTCCAGATCAGTTGTCTGTCTGTGCAGTGTCTCCATTAATTCAGGCAAAGTGGTTTTAACCTCATGCATTGATAATGTGCTAGTGATGGAGAACAGTAGGCTTCCGGGTACCCTGAACGCAGGCTCTAAATATTTCATGCCATTTTTACATGGCAATTAGCACTGGCCTGTCAGAGGATAATCCTTCGGCTTCCAAAAATTAATAATAATTTTGATTGAGCCGCTGTTTCAGTGCCTACCCGTTGCGGTTGAGGGGGCTTTCGGTTGAGGGAAATGCACCACGCGCGTGCAAGTAAAGGGCTAGCTGCAGTCTTTATGCTGTGGAGATGAGCATCTGCAGATCATACCCTTAGCAGGACAGAAAGAAAGAACTGACGAGCCCTGTGTCAGCAGTTCTCAGCATGTAGCTCATCGCAAACCCTTTCAGATATTAATTTTGCTTTTTGGACGTTCCTGATCCTGAGAGTGAAAACCTGTGACTGCAGCTGTAAACAGCGGGACCCAGCTTGTTGTTGTGTCTGACATGTACTGCTTGCACTGTAGATATGTTGCTGAAATCGTAAAAGATGTCCACAGTATGTAATGGCACACTTGCCAAGTTTAACATGCACTTTATCTGTAGCCGTTCTTCATGTGCGTTCTAGCCATGAAAGAGATGGCGCTTCTCGTCTTTGCGGTTACATGTCCAGAGACAGCAGAAGGAATGGAAATACATGAGTCCATCCTTCATCAGTAGCCCCTTGTTCAGTGCAGGGTTAAGATGGTCTGAAGCCTGTCCTGAAAACACAGGGCATGAGGCGGGCTATGCCATTCCATCATGGTAGCCACACGGGCAGGCAACTTAGATTCCCGATCCATCTGAAGCACGTATCTTTGAACTATGGGAGGAAACCAGAGCACCCAGAGAAAGCCAGCATGAACACTCCACGCAGACTTCAGACACATTCTCAAAACCGGTTGCACCACCATGCTGCCTAACTAACTGCAACTCATATTCTCTGCAAGTTTGGCCAGTTCACATGTAGTTTGTTCTTCATATATGTGCAAGTAATACTGCTTACCGGTGCAAAATTTGCAGGGGCCAAAAATAGAGTGGCACTTTGCGCGGCACTTCTTTCTCGCCATTCCTTCAAGACCACATCTTTAAATTTAAGTGTGGGATAGTTGTTTTGTGTATTAATAATTCAGTGCCATATATGAATCTGATTATGTACATTATATGCTAAAGATGGGGAATGAAACATGCTATGCAATCTGTTGTCTTTGACTTTCTGGTCTCCAGTCTGTGGACAGTATATGGGGTTTTAAATTTACATTAAAGTCATATGTACAGTTCTCTGTAAGTTTGGGCACCTCTGGCCAAATGATATGTTTTATTGAGGTACGTAAAACAATGTGAACGCAACCTGTACATTGGGTTAGGGTGCTTGTTCCATGACCTGTCTAAAATCTGCTTTGTTCCTTCTAAATCTTTAACAGGCTGGGAGAGTGAGGAATGCAGTTCCTCTGCAGCCAGTCCTTTTTCATAGTGTAGGGATCAGCATCCCAGTATGTCAGTCCAAAAAAAGGCACTAAAAGTTTTCTTAGTCTCATGTTTTCACTTCACTGAACTGCCTTTGCTGAGGGCCATTTAGCCTGCTGGGCTCTCTCAGACAGATTAGGAGATGGACCTCCTCCTTAAACTTACTGTTGGGGTCTGACAGTGGGGTTTCCATCATTTCAACTTCCCTCAAACCATTTTCTATTAACTCGAAAGTAGAATATCACCTGTAGAACTGTTGGGAGTGATGTTTCAGGGTTATGCAACAACATCTTCAGCCCACAGAGGAATGTAATAGATCTCGTCTACTGTTATGTCAGATATGTTCTTGTTGCTCCTGCTGGCTTCTGCCAACAGTTCAGCCATATGTGTGAATGGTAAAAGGGGAAGGGGACAAGTCAGTATAATTTTGAAAGCACAGTGCACATTGTCAGAGCCTTTGTTTTATTCCCATGGCCTGCATCATGACCTAGCCAATAGAGCATGTTGGTGGATGCAATGTTGGCACAGAAAATTAGCAGAAGATGTCAAACTAGCGCGACTCAAGAACCTTGTGGAATGGGTCCAGCAGCTTGTTTCTGAATTCATGCATCCAAAGAAGCTCCCAGGTGTACCTATTAAAGTGGCTAATGAGTTAGTCTTGTGATATTGGTCCCCATGCATCACCTTGTAGTTTTCAGAAGGCCTTTTGAATGGCGTATTTCTGTCCCTTCTTTTATTTTTGGCTCCGTTGCATAGTCAGATCATTTGTGTTTAGATGTTTACTCTTAATGATCTGACAGCACCTCCATTGAATAACAGCATTTGCCCTGAAAGGCCCTTGTGTACGGAGAGTTCTGACACGAAAACAAACAATTTGCTGTCATTCTTATGTGAAAGTTGAAACAGTAGCTATGCAATGGTATTGTACATCACATCTTCTACTTGTTTTGCTTACTTTATATGAACACTGGGCTTTGTGCTTTGTATTTATTTATTTTTTTGCTGCTGACACTTTGGGGCATTGCTTATTTAAGGGATCTTGCAGAATAAAAGCAAAGCGTTCATATATAACAAAGTTGTTTTTTTTTTTTTTTTTTTTTTTTAAAGGCTGCGGAGTCCATGTTTAGGGAATTGGCGAAAAATCAGTTAAACACACATTTCTGTCATCTTAATACATGTCGTACCACTAACATAGTCTTCCGTTATAAAACCAGTTTGTTCAGCTAGCATTTCTTATACGTAAATTTGACTTTTGATAATTTTATTCCGTAAGCTGACAAAGAAAATTGTATCAAATGCCATTTGTTTATTCCCATTAACTCACAATTTGTACTGTTGCTGTTTGAATTTTTGGTCTGCTTTGTTTAATTAAAAAACACAATGATAAATAGCAATAAAACTGTTTGACATACACAAACAAAAGTGTACCACGTTTAGTTCAGCCCTGAGATCTGTTTGCAGGCAAGCGGGGTGCCTGCAGGGACACAGACACACCTGTACGCAACAGGTATTGTTTCGGATACAATATAATCTATACCTGCACTTACCTCTGTAGGCACTGCTTGTTTTATTTATGAAGGCAGAAGTGCCGAAGAATAGTCATTTTGTGACAACTTTTTATTATAAGGCATTAAAACGTATTGCTGCAGCCTGGACAGCTGTAAGAGTGACACCAGGGACAATTGTCTCTTCTGAACAGTAACTCTCGTGTTTCCTGACTGATGCCACAGTCATTGTGTTTCAAAAACAGTTGTGGCTGTGGTAGAACAAACAGGTGATGTCAGCAGCACTCCCTTTGGCAGACTAAACAGTGGAGCAGGAGGCTCACGCTGACACGCAGGGGGCACCCCTTTAAAAGCAGACTAAATGGAGGAGGAGTAGGAGGTGAGAAGGTTGCATAGACAGGCTCTGAAACATGCACTAAACATAGAGGAGGTGAACAGGGGGTATAGGCTGCCATGCAGGTGCCCCCTGCAATATTGCACTAAATGGAGGAGGAGGTGGTACTGGCTGACATTTAGATTCTCCTTTGGAAGCAGACTGAATGGAGGAGCAGGAGGAGATTCTGGTCAATGCATAGGTGCTTTCCATGAATGACACACCTCAGTCTTGGTTGTGTCAAAGCTCAAAATCAGTGTCTTATTCTCTGTAGTGGATGTTGGTTCCTTTCTTGGTTTACAGTGAAATGAATGTTAAGATCACTCATTTTTCAATGAGTTAACCAGAATCTATCATCATAAACAGAATAGTTGAATAAAAATAATTTTCAGTGTTAGAATCAGTGGATGGAACCGTTGCTTTCTTCAGAACATCATTTTCTCCTCAAAAGCACAATTTATCAAAAAAGCATTTCAAATATTACATCCTTGATGTTGTCAGACCCACAGCTTTAAATATTTATCGAGTACTTGTTTTAAGTATTTATCGGTTTTAGGTACTAATCAGGAAAAAGTGGTGTCAGTTCAGATTAATGGTGTTTTACGTTGTTTCTTATGGGAAAAGTAATCCCATTGTATGTTTAGCAATAAGATGTTCCCGATCAATGTTGAGGGGGCAACCATAAAGAGCTTTATAAAGTTCTTTTGTCTTTGTCTTTTTCTTTTCTTTTCTTTTCTTTTCACATTCATCTCAAGGAATGCACAGCTTACTTTGTGATATTATTTCTCGTCAGAAGATACAATATGTGTAATGATTCACACCATATTCATATACTTCCTTATGGCTTCATCACTATAGTTGGTTGGGAATATTTCTTACGGTTGCCAGTTTTATTACTTGAGTGAGTCAATGTCACATTCACTAAAGTGCTATTAGTATATTGTGATTGCTTTGTTTCACACATTTTTTATGTTAAAATGATAAAAGAAAATGGACTTACACTGCTTTAATATAAAAATCCTCCTTTCTTTGAGGTGTTTAGAAGTTAGTTTGGTAGAGCCTTGTTCAGCCTCCAGCAGTAACCCTGTAGGAGGCCAGCTGTACAGGAGCTAACTGCTCTGGTTGTTTCGGGAACGGGGGGGAAGGGGTTGTGATTTTCATCACAATGTGCACTGAGTTAGTTCTGGCACACGGCTGAGCTGCCGACAACTTCAAGGTGGGCTGCTCGTGTGTAAACAGGGCGGAGAAGAATAACAGATTAGGTTACCTGTAGAGCAAGGGTAGGCTGTGTGCCGCAAGAGCCTGCTGGAAGGGGTTGGACTATAACTGCTCGTGTCTGTTAGTTAGTGCAAGTGTGTGCGCGCGCCAGTTAGGGATAGGAAATCCCCTGTACCTCTTCCATACCCACCTCGCCATGACTCCACTGCTATTAAAATGAGAAATTATATTAAAAAGCACTGCTGGGTGTCACAGCCATTAAATTTCATACACTATTGACTTGTAAAGTTAGTGTTTTATGCAGCTGTACCTGAAGGTAAATTTCAGCCTGTGAATATTGATGGTTCATTCATGCGATAAAATGCAGATTTCCATAAAAAGGCAAGGGATCCAAACATAAGGGGTCAGCTGACAAATGGTGTCCACACACCTGAGCCTGTTAATACTAGAGCGCACGCCAGGAGAACTGCCGGACGTCGCTCTCCCCGGCCAAACCAAAAATTGATTCGTGGACGAAGAAAGATGTTGTTGGGTGCCGTCGTGGTTTTGGCCTACGTGGCAAATGCTCTGTGAAAAAAGTCCTGGAGCAACACATTTGGATTGCAGGGTCAAAGCTGCCGTACCCCTTCCCACCCAACTCAGCCCCCATCATCCAGAGGCTGACTGAATGCCGGGGCCTTGGAGAGTGGGCCAGTTGGGGCTATATATAGTCCATTCATCCCATGTTTTTGGGAAGGAACTGGGCCAAGTATGGTCACACGTCATACCGTGTCTTCACACCGACCAGGTATGTATATGTTTCAGCGGGTAAATTTGAATAAGGTTCACTGTCTCCTTGTTCTGCGTGAGTTCCAGAGCCTGATCGACTGGCCTTCTGTTTAATGGAAACTTTCATTTGGGAACGCTGTAGGGAGCGTCGACCATTTGAGAGAAGTTGAGCATAAATTTTTTATTTTATAACTTACATATTATAACAGGATGAAATATGACATTGACTAGTATTTACAGTAATAGTGTAGTAAGGTTAGAGTTTGGAGTCATGGTTGTGGTGAACAATGACCCTCTTTAGGGCATCAGTATCGCTCTTCAAGCCATTGTCTTTTTACACTTTCTGCAAAACGTGTATAAAGGATAAATGCGCTATATGCATACCTTCCCCAAACCTGTTTTTTATGAGAATTGCACCTGCTAATAAGAGCATACTATTTCTGTACATTTTAATTGCATTAATATTGGAACTGAAGTTGGACGCTGCATCAGATGTACAAGACAAATGGTCGAACAGTCTGATGTCTGAATAGCAATTCCTTCAAAGATGGGTGAAAAATCAGCTTGTGGGCTGCAGTACAGCCACCCCAAATCTGAGTTGTTTTTCTGGAAAACTGGCATTTTATTACAAGAAATACTGTCACACCCACTGAAGCAGGTATACTTCTGTGAGTCCTGTAGAAGGACAGCTGAGATGCTGTTTGCCATAAAATGAAGGAATTCCTGCTAAATCAACAACGTGGCAGGCACAGCAGAGGTATTTTTGCCTGAAGCAAACTGAGGGGGATTTACCTTTTGCTTGTTTTAACACAGGTAAGACTAAGTGATCTTTGGAGATCCACACCCGTTAAAGTCTGAGAATTGATTCTTTAAGTGGTAGATTTAAAAAATAAAAAAATAAAAAAAAAGTTATTATTTATTTATTTTTATTTTATTTTATTTACTCCCTCTAGATATTATGCCAAAACTGATTTAGTGAATCGAGTTTTAAGTCAGAACAGGCATTCTTCTCTTCTTGAACATTTACCCAAAGTTACATTGGTCGAGCTTCCTGTTCTTTCCTTTTTCCCCCCCATCTTCACAACTGTCTTTGGAGTGTGGAAGGAAATGCAATGTGAAAAGAGGGAGAACATGCCACTTCCACACAGACTGAACTGGATTGGAACCCGCATCCAAACAGAGTCCCAGCACAACAACTGTCATGCGTCTTTCGTCACTGTTTTTTGCACGCGTTCGTTTTTCAGGATTGCATTTTAAGCTGCTGATGAAAGTTCTCTTCTTGTTTTTTTTGCACTTTTGCAGTGTTCATCACTATAGCTTTGGACCATGACTGTTGTGCTTGTTTTGATCCAACTGTTGCTGAAATTTTTTTTCTAACTATGAAATCCCCCAGTCCAGAACCGTCGCTGAGCTGTTGTATCTTTAAGTATAATCTCCATCCATTTTCTTGGGAATACTGGGATTGCTCACAGGTTGTTGTGGTCACATAAATTAATACTGAAACAAAATGAAAAAATATTCCCTTGAAAATAGGATAAATGTGGGACATGCTGGCCAAATGACATGGCATGTTATAAACAGTGTTTTTTTTTTCTTATTTTTTATTTTTTATAAATATACTCAAGGTACGCAAGTCTGTTTACGGTTTATGTAGAGTCCACAAGTGTACAAAGCCTGAGAAAGACCAGAATGGAGTGGTTTGACCGGAAGTTTAGCGCTCTTCGCTGACCTGCGCTCCTGCACCGTTCTGTTCGCTTCGCTTCACTTTTTCCCGCCAATTGGACGACAGACGTGCCGCAACATTGTGCACGAGCCGCTGTTTGAGGCGCTGGAACAGGTCGGTCACGCCATAGATTTTGCAGTGATCTTTTCGGAGAACAGCTTGCAAAACGCCTCACTTCGTTCGACATCCAAAATGATAAAGCCAAAGCATCTCCGTATGGATGAGTGTGAATTTCTTTTAGGAACCAAATCATCCGTTTCTCTACCGCTACCTCCTCCATGTTGCTACTCGGTCAACAGAAAACTTTTGGTGTCGCTAACGCAGAACGCGATATTTATGTGATGAATATATCGCCAGTACCGGCCCAGCCCCAAGTGCAGACGCGGACGTGTGACTGATGTTCACGCTGAAGGTGACACGATCACCGTGCCGCCTTTTTCTCGCACCGATGCCATGGCCTGGCCTCCAGGAGGAGCTTAATGGTTTCAGTTAAAAACCGTTGCTTTGCATTTAATGAGTTAAGCAACGTTTATAGGAAATACTTGTGGAGTAAAGTAACTGGATAACAGGCTTTATTTGGCCCGTCTGGTGCGTGGCACAGTTTCATTGCTTTGCTTACTAGCTCAGGTCATGGTCTTCTTTCGTTTTGTTCCTGCTGCGTTGTACAAAAACTTAAGGGGCAAATTCATTCAGTGAGCAATCTTACTGGAATAATCGGTATTAACATCAAGTACCATTCCTGGTAATTCAGTAGGGTTTTACATCTAACGTTTTATTTTCTCTGGATTTACCCATAAGGTGTTTGGCATGGGTGTCACCTTCTTGTAGAAGATTTTTACAGTGTTTTTGTTTGCAAAGGCAGTCATTTGCAGACCTCTGAAAGCGACGCATTTGTCAGACATGTGCTGGCAGCGCATTGGGAAGACAAACCTCCAGTTATAATCCACACACTTCAGTTGTGCTTTGTCAAGTGTCAGTAGAAAAGGTGTAGTGTTTGGAAATGTTTGTTGGGCCTGAGGTTATAAAAGTGGTTGTGTTCAGCCTTTTCCATTTCTACATGTAATAAATGCATAGGTTTCAGTAGCTTCAGTCTCAGGGGACAAAGTTTTCCTTTTGCTAAGGAGTCAAGTATGCTGTTTCTGCATCTTTTGTCTTTGCAGCCTGCACAAAGTTGTCTATGTTGGTCTGATTTAGTCAACGCATGAACATTTTGTGTTGCAATTTCAGACATGCAAAGTTATTTTACTCAAGCTAACTGCCCTTGCTCTCCAACGTGAAAGTTCCTGCTGCTTTCAGAGAACTGCCGGCCGTGTTGGACATACTGTAGAGCCTCCTGTGGACGTTTGTCAGATTTGTCTCTACAAGAATAGATAATCACGTTTTTGTGGATGCTTCAAAGAAACAAAATGCATAGTCTGCTTATAAAGAAATATTTTTAAGTTTTTTTTTTTTTTTTTTGTGGCAGGGTAGCCGTCATTGATTGTATTGAACTGTGAGTTAGTGTCAATTCTTGGCGTTTTTACACGAATGCATCTGTGAGTCTGTGTGGGGAAAAAAATACAAAAATTGCAGTTTGGGAAAATATGGTTTGTAAAAGTACGCAAGCCTGAACCTGACTTCAGACCACGCCTCTGTTCGCTGTACTCTGCAGCCCGACTGAAAAAGATAAGGTCAAGGGTTTATTCTGATGGACGGTAGAAGGAACAGATAAGAAGGGATCGATCACAACCGAACAACATTCGCTACTTGCGTGTTTCGCCCGCGGGCTGTTCGCCAGTTCATTAGCAGTTTGGGCTGTAGATGTATCTTCCGTCAGCAACGCCGCTGGACCTTAGCTTGTGAAATATAATGTGTCTGAAAATTCGCTCACTTTGTACTTTCGGCAAAGGCTCTTTCCCTCAGAAGAATTGGGTATGAAATCACTTCGGCGCGGTTGCACTCTGCCCATATTTCGGCCTTTTATGAGGTAATCGCTGATGTCTGCGGTAGCGTTCGCCTCCGCTCCGAGGCCCCACCGTAAAGCTATGTCTTGGCTATCAAACAGCTGAAATGAATGTTGTATGTACTGCACTTCTCAGCAGGGTGTTCCCGAATTAATATCCCATTTACTGTATGTTGTCCTAGAAACCAGATACCTAGTTTTGTGAGCGTGCACAGTCCTGCTATGTGGTACAGGCACTGGTTGCAGTTGACTGCATTAATGAAAAGGGACTCCTTGTTCGCACCTTGTACAAGAGAATAGTAAGCCGCTTCTGAAAGATGAGTACTGGGTGTCAGGCTGGATAACGGCTAACCTTCCTTTGGTTCTTCCAGAGTATTGACTTCTTGAGCCTCAGACTTTACGCTCGCCATGTCCCAGGACCCTAGAGAGCATTACTCTTGCTCGATTAGAAACCTCCAGCAAGCAGCCATTTACGTCTCAGCATGAAGGTCAATAATGCCTCTCGTTGAAATACTACATATCACGAGTTCAGTCGGAGCCCTGGTTCTGGCAAAACGTTGAATATGTAGCCAGAGCAGGTGAAAAACCCATGACAGCAAATCCATACCGTGCAGGAACGTGGCTTCCAGTCTGAAAATGTCTGCTTGAGCAGGAGTTGTAACTATATACACTGGGATGTAAAAATCATCATGAGAGGCGTAGGAACTCCCTCGGAAGAACTCCCTTGTACAAGCGAACAAGTCGGAGTGGCCCGCGACCTGCACTCTGCTCTTTAGTTTATATTCTTAAATTGTTTCTACTCCTTGGTCCAACACGTTTAGTGAAATGAATTGAGCAAGTTGTTTTTGGGATGAGAAGGAATATTAGAGTAAAGTTATTTTCACATGTAAATGTACAAAGAGTTTATTGTAATATTGTTAAATAAAGATGAGAAAAGTTGTCTTCGGTTTCTTTGACTCGAATGTGTTTGACCTGACAGCGACGACGCAAGCATTTGTCAAGTGATTTACCTGGAGGACCAAGGAGCTGAATGCCTGACTGAAGAAGCATTAGTTTCCACTATCTTAATGCAATCGCTGTGTCCGGGATCTGTTTTTGCCCCTTTATCGGGCCCAGAGCGAGATCGCAGTCCTTCCCTCCCTCCAAATACCTTTTGTAAACGTAGCTGCGATGCAGTGCACCGTCTGGGGAAAAAAAAAAGTGTAGAAGACATCTTTTAAGAAAGCCAAAATATGCCATTAATGCATACAAATGCTTTCCACCTGAGTGCACAGTTTTTGAGCAGCAGTAATAAAATGAACTTATCTGCCTTTTCACTGCATCGCAGCCTGACTTGAGCTGGACTATAAATCACGGGACCCGGAGGCCATTAACTGTGGTATAGGGAGAAGCACTGACAAAGGGTCTTTTAAAATGCCACGGTTACGCTCAGCTGCGGACCCACCGCTCTCCTGAAATTTATGGTGCTGAAATGTACTGCATATGAATAAATGTTTAGGTCTTTGTTTAGCCTAATTCAATGTAACGGTGACCGATCATTGCTCAGATGTGTTATACTGTTTTAAAAAAAAAAAAAATCATACTGCTTACTTTAAGCGAGTGTAAATAATGCAGGCGTGCGTCTCTGTGTTGCAGCGTGTCTGTTCCGGTACAATGGCCTGTCCCTGATCTACCTCATCTACCTCCTGCTCATTCCACTGTTTGCAGAACCAACAAGAATAACCATGCAAGGTAAGCGCTTCTCCCCGACACAGCACACCAAACTCACAAAACCGTTTCGAAATACTTTAGTCTGGCAGCTTAACAAAGAAGCCTAGAGCGCAGAGAAGTGGCGCACACGCAGTCACACGGAAGCCACGATGAACGAAAGCAAAGGGACCGTTAACATGGAGACAGTTCGCTCAGAAGTAAGAAGTCTGGCAGTTGCGGAAGAGAAAACAAAAAGCTCTCAGCTCAAGGAACTGACAGACATAAACGCGCAGGTCGGTTTACTAATGTGAAATGAACTGCTGAGGGCCCAAGCAGCAGCAGTGGCTTCCCGGCACTTCTGGGAGTCACAGGAATACCCATGTGCCGCCATCAATACATCTCGTGTTTTGCGCCATTATCTTCAGAGGACAACCGAAGCAGAGTAATTCTGAACGCAGGCTGCTTTTCCATACGTCGGAGAGCTCGCGTGCCACGGTACGGCGAAGTCCGGGCAGCTGACGGCGGGATCCGCGACGCCGACGGAGTTGCCTCTTGGACGCAGTTCTCTTTCAGCGTGGAGCCAGTTGTGTCTTTGAAGCGAAGTGGCTTTTCGCGAAGGTCTTCTGGAACAACCGAGATCAGCGCTGCGGCTAGACCCAGGATAGAGATGTAATGCCTCGTACTTAATTATTTAAACACGATGCCCGATTAAAGAATAAGTGTTTCACGTTTTGTAAGATGCAAATGCAGAAAGAGGAAGGTTGCCATCTTAAGTGTAACAATATTAGCAGGAGTTATCGCATCGCTTGGCCGATGCGTCGCTGAAAGTGGTGTGCAGTTCTGCACGTGTGTAATGTCTGCGGTATCACCGTAACAATTCGGTTCAAGCCTCGGCCACGGAGCACGACAGCAGGAGCAACCCCAGTTACTGCACCGCTTTAACTGTTGTGGTCTTCTCAGGACATGGCGTGCTGGAAGAAGAAGCCGAAAGACGTAGAAGCGCTGTCGTACGAGCCTGCGGAGAATGCACTCTGACGGTCAGATGAAACCAGAAGCCTGGCAGTAAGAGACTGAGGATTCTCAAGGCTTTAAGAGGAACTTGTCAAAATAATGACGGACGAAACTAGTTGCCTAAGGCCGGTTGCACTTTATGACGCTCCTTTAATATGTGTTCGGAATCTGTGCTTCGAAACGGCGCTTTCTTTTTTACGTTTCGGGATGCGTTTTCTCATAAAATAACAATAAGGACGTGCTTATTTCTTGTACGTTTAGCTGTTTAAGTAAGCAACGGTGAGTTCCTCAGGACATTTTTAATAGGCAAGTTTGAAAGGATCTGTAATTAGACTTGGTTGAACCGACGATTTTTTCTGAAGAAACCGCACAAAACGTTTAATTCATAATCGTTTAGCCGAGATAAAGGTATCCGGCGAGCGAGTCCTCGGCCACGATCTCCTGTGGAAAGAACGTAGCCGGGAAACGGGAAAGGGCCTAAAAAGCAGCTGAAATGTAGCCGCTCTCAGCAGGCCACAAGAGAGGGCAGCCAGTGTTTAGAGTGGACCACTTACGCACTCATACATAGTTAAAGAGATGTGCATATATGTTGCTTTGAGGTTGTCCATTCCTTCCTGGACTTCGTAACTGTATAGTCAGTGTTTATTGTCCTCCTCGTGTGTACAGTGCGCTAAGAATAATTGACACCCAAGGTGACAAATTCATGCATTGGCTTATATGCGTGAAATGGGGAGAGTCGTGTAATTCTGAGCACGCCGTTGAGGACCATAGAGACACCATTTTCTTCATGCTTTCGTCCAAAACAATTGACAGTTTTAGACTTTTACCCTGAGCTGCTGGGTCTATTTTTCCATTTTACTAACTAAGGCAGTTTTGCTGCATCCATTTTTAAGCTTCAAGCACATTGGTCAAAAGCACTACGGCAGGTAGTGGAACTCGAGGCCGAATCCTTCGAAATGGAAGTCAGCATCTCAAGCCGCCGCACTGTGGGTGGTCTCATTTTTGAGCTTTTTGAGCTCTGTGGAAGATGCTCGTGACAAAGCAGCCCCGCTGCTGTCTTTCTGCTTGAACTCTTTTGCAGACAGCTGTGGACACGTGCACGTGACCTGTGATCAACACATACCCTTCATACGCTGGCTTTGCGGTAAAGACTAAAAGGCACACAAATTCCCAGCGTTCGGATTGAGTGTTTTTGGATAACCGGAACTGATTGTGTGGGCTGGACATGGTTGGTAGATGGCCTTTGAACTTGTTCACTAAAATGTTTGTGAAACTTTTTGCAAAAAGAATTCACTAATCTTACAGCACCAACGAAAGAAGCTTTCAAGAGTTGCGCGCACCAAATTTGCACCACCAGTGTGTGGAGCAAAAAGTTCCTCTGAGCAGGAGGTTGACTTATGTTGCGACTCGACTCCTTGTAAAATGATCAGAATATGGGCCGACTCGCTACATTTGTTTTAACGGATGTTATTTGTTTACACCTTGTACATTTTTGATTTTAGAAGATCGGTTCAATGCCATTCCATGCTTTATGAATGAAAAAAAATGCACTTTTCTTGCGCTATGTCACAAGGACAGTCCAGACTATAAAACACTCATTCACTGTCTATCGGTAGCAGTAATTCTGTTGTAATTCTGGCCCTTGGTGGCCCGGGGAATATTCCAGAAGCACAGGGAGCTCAGTAAAGAATATCCTAAGAAAATTCCTCTTTCCAAACTTGTCACACAGCACAATTTACTACATGAAGTACACATCGGTTGCCTTGGTGTATGGTATCTTTTCTGGAGTAGCAAGTAGTGAAGAGAACTTTTCCGGTCAAGTATGGCTTTCCGATTATGGCTACTTTAGTGGGCTTCATTTTCTCCAAACCAGATTTTGGTTATCCCTTTAACGTGGTTTGCGATTATAAATGGAAGTGGAGCTCTTTAGAGAATGCTCCTGAGCGAGACTCCTAAAATAGGTTAGGTGGGCAGCGAAAGATGTAAACATCCGTACCATTGTCTGCAACGGATTCTTCAAATGCGTCCAGTGTTACTTTGGGCTCTATAGAGACAGCGGGCCATGTGTCGGTGAGGGAGACCCTGCAGTGGCAGCCGACAGTGACCGAAAACGGAAAAGGCACAGCGTTTCTTCGGAATGTGCAGTACATGTCGGTCTGTTTACCATCTCTGCAATTGAATTGGTCTCCTGTTGAAAGATGGGAAAACCACAGGTCACAGGTCTGTGGTCTTCTCGCTTTTCCCTGAGATCAAGGTCCAGAGGTCTGTTAGTTCTTTGCGGTCCTCACCTGGGAGTTTTGTTTCCTTTCAAGCTGATTCATGTCAGAATGCTACTGATTCTCAAGAATGAGAGAGAACTAATAAACGAAAGAGGAGATTGAGGCCGGTGCACAAGGCGGTCGATGTCTCTTGCGCTTCGCGCATAACCAGGGCAGCGTGAATCGACCCGATTCTGCTATTGGCGGTCACGACAGTTTAGGTCATGGCCACGTCGGTGGTGGTCCCGGTACTTCTGTGAGCAGGAAACATTGGAGGAGAGCTCACGCAGGTGTTCTTGCTTGCGTGCATCGCGTTCTCTCTGGACGTGTGTGTTTGGATGCGTTATTCCGTGGGAAGCATCACACGACAACTTTCTGGAAGCTGAAATAGCCCGGTGGATTTGGCTCACGTTTAAAACCTTGTCGCGCGTGCGCTTTCTCAGTGAACGCCAGTCATTTGTAATTCGGTCGCAGGATTATTGTCCGGTAGGAAGCGGTGCTCCAAGTGCGTGAGTCATGCCGGGGGTTTTCGCGCCTGTGCTTCCGAGGAATCATTATGAGCCGTTTTGTTCTGTTTGTTTGCTCTTGCAGCGGCAGCGGCAGCAGTGATAAAACAGCGAGAAGCTTGGCTCTCGAGTCGGCTTTGTTAATGATACCGAAACCAGGTGCTGTCCATCAATTATTCAGCCTCCGCAGTTTGTTTTAACACAATGACTTGTTTATTTGTTCTCTGAAAAGAACAAATGCCCAATCATACACATATTTTTGCCCAGTTTTTTTTCGTACCTTAAATGGGTTAGGGTAGCGGGTACAGTGCCAGTCGACACTTTGACTAAACTTGCTTTTTTCGCTTGAAAAATGAATGTTTGAAGCAGTTATGAGCAGGAGATGAGCCAGCATGTCTCCCCAGCTCTTCTGCAGCAGCCCCCAGTCACGTAGGGCTTTGCCTTCATTCTTCTTTATAGATCGACCCGCACAAATGTTGCCCGTGTGTCCACACCCTTTTTACCACCGCTGTATGGGCGTGCGCTCTTTTGTCGTAGTTCTTTCGAATGATAAGAGAAAGAATGAAATTTTTGAGTGACACACTGAATAGCTACAGCATGGTGTAGTATCTTAAGTTTAGCTTAAGATAAGTTTCTACAAGTTACCGTTTATAGTAATGCCACCATTTTTTTTAACTAATGTTTATTCCAGTGAGCTTGGCAGATGCCGAGGTGAAAAAGACAGTGGAGTCAAAATACCTCGCCAGATACCGTTTATGCGTAGACCAGCTGACACTGGCCTGCTAGAATCCGGCTCTGTCTTATCACCCGGAATAAACAAAAACCCGTTAAATACACACGCTCTGTTTTAGACATCATTGGGAGACGACACTTAGAGACAAAACGGCTTTGACAGGAAATGGGCTTGAATGATATCGAGCCAAACCCCAGCCGTTTATTCCCCATGTTCTTGACGGGAATGTCCATTTCCCTTCAGCTTTCAGCCAAAATAACAATAAAAAAAAAAAAAAAAAAAAAAAAAAAGATGAATGAAAAAAATTTTTGAAGGATTTCAATTTCTTTCGAGGCCTATGGCGTATGATGAAGTAGATCTTGTGGGCAGTGGAAAATTTAAACATCCGCACTATCGTGCTAATAGGAAAATGTCGGAACCAGACAGCCCTGGGCTGCAGATTTGCTTGGGCTCTGGCCAGATCTCAATTTGTTGAGAACACGGTAAAAGACACCTCAACGGAACATATAACATTTCTCCGCTCCGGCACCAGACTGGTCTTCACCCGCTGCTGCGGCAGCAGTTCTGTTAGTGCACAAGGAGTGGGTATGTAACAGCGTGCCTGTAGTGCTCTGTATGGCGGTATCCTGCTGCTGTGTTGACTGACACTCTTGATGGTGCTTGACAAGGACACAGCCAACGTGGTGCCATAGTGCGCTACCACTTGCTCCTGACCTTTTATGAGGGACATGGAGCTCCAAAGAGTGGCAAGGTGACTGTTTGTCTAATGGAAGACCGCGGTGGTCTAGGGTCTGGGCAAGGACGTTTAGATTATTTAGCCCGTAGGTGTTTATGGTATAAGGACATTACATTTACAGCGTCGCTGTCTGTGTCTTTCACTCTGGAAAAACATGCCGACACTGTGTGCCATTCGAGATGCTGCGTAGTGACGGTAGAAGTTTGAAATGAGGACTTAATTTCATCCTAAGGTTAAGGCATTACACCAGTGCAGCCATATCCAAGTTAGTTAACAGCTGAATTAATAGCTGTAAGTTCATACTTTTTGCCTGTCTTAAAGAACTCGCACTTCAATTCCTGCTTGCTGTGTGACACCCGTGAGAAAGAAACGTCAAATTGTTAATGATACTTTGCTCCAGTTAAAATTACTCAGTTTTATAAGAATTTCCTTTGGAGAAAAGCATCAGGGAAATAAAGACGTATTGCTGACTCTCCTGTTTCAGATGTGATTTCGTTGAGTTTGTTAGTGTGACAGGAAGTAGGAATTTCTGGGCATAGTTGGTTTTGCAAAGGAATAAATGTCATCTATTAATAAGCTGTAGGAAAACTGGCAGACTGGCACCCCTGAGGAACAAAAGCCTTATGGGTTTGCTTGTGTATTTGTCCCAAAACATCTCATACAAACAAAAAAAAAAAAAAAAAAATTAAGCATTTATACAGAATAAAAAGCCTGTAGCAGAAGCAAAAAGAATGGTGTTGCCTTTGTATGGGGGGAAAAAAAGTGCAAATAATTTCATAAACAGTTTTGTTGTAAACGCCTCAGTGTATTTATCAAGTCACACTTGTAGGTCCTGCACTTTGTACATGCGGTGTGTGTGGACTGGTTTCTTCTTTTTAGTGAAAAGTGTCCTCTGTGCGCGTGCGCGAGTCCCCGTCCCCAGGACTTAAGTTTTGTGGTTGGCAGTAATTGTAAGGAAGAAGTGAAAAAAGATAACAAATCGGCAAGAACGTCTGTACTTAATCTGTCACATTCAATTACATTTCCAGTCAGGATCGCGCTCTTATACGCTGGAAGCTTTGGCTGTGTAATGACTTTAATGCATCTTTACGGGCAGCTGGTTGTTGATGTAGGTCTCTGTGAAACTCTTGGGATTTTCAGATGATTGAGCGGCGGAGGACATTGATTTAATGCCTGAACCCAAAGTCCATCTTGGTTGTTGGGTTTAGCCCAAGTGCACTGTTATTTTTTGCATCTGGACGGCTACAGCCATGATTATTTCATTACTGTCGAGAGCTGTGGTTACAGAAGGTTCCCTGTGAAAATGCTCTGAATTAACCCTGTTTAAGCAACATAAAGCATGCTTTGCAAATTATTTACAGTGTTGTATATGTATTTATGCACGAAAATTACACCAGTTATAATTTTCTCTACTTTAAAAAAAAAAAAAAAAAAAAAGAAAGACACCTGTCACTCAGTGGAGTTAAATTGTCCCGTGAAATCCAGTGTCAGGCCACTGTATGATCATATATATTTCTAATGGAAGGAAGAAAAACGCTTTTTTTATTAGCATCCCGAAGTGGAATCTTGCGGCGTCAGAGGTACCTTCGCCGAATTAGTTTATTTTTTTGTGATGCATTTCTTCCTCCTCTTTATTCTTTTTTCGTCTTTGTTCTAATGCTGAGAATAAGGCGCGCTTAATTTATTACCTTAAAGTTTCCCCACTTTGCTTTTTTAATTCTGACGAGTACTTTTAGTAACGTCTTCCTGCTTCTTGCCATGTTAATGTGCTTAGTGATTTCGAACTCGATTTTCCGTGTCATATTGTGTGTTTTTCACGGCACAGGTGAGAAGCGCCGAATAATCTTTGACCTTTGTCAAGAGACTAAGGCTTTATTTACACTAGAGTAAGGGTAGACAGCTTATAGAAAAGGTTTATTGTTCTTTGCAATGGAAGAAGCGCAACATCGACATGGTCCGTAAAGTGGAAGACACAGGAGACGATGAATAAAATATCTGCCGCAGAAGTAAAATGGCTAACCAGGCAAAATACTTGGTTGCAGTGAATTACTGTAAAAGGGTAGCTGTTTAGTAAGCGGCTGAGGGAAGGGTGTGTTTGCATACGGTTGCACTATGAATTTAAATTTAACTTTTGCTTCTGTAACTTTAATACCTGATAGGCCCCAGTAGCTTCAGTGCTGAACAAGCAAAGTGTATACTTGTGTTTTTAATAATAATAATAATAATAATAATAATAAAAAAAAATAAAAAATAATTTGTCAACATGAAAATGAATTGTCACCGTGGACCTTTATGGTCTGTTGCAACTCCAAAAGTCCAAGGAAGCAGACAGGCTGATGGCTGGGCTTCAGGATGGAAGCATTAGCACAAGAAGTACTTTCTGACCATAGCTGGGGAATCTGAAAGGGACCCTCATACAGGTACTTTGACTTTTTTTTTCTTTTCCCCAGGTGCCTTTTGAACAGATGCATTGCTGAATAAATGCACATAAATAAAATTTTCAGCCTTTTTTGCTTTTTTGGTGCTGGAATCTACTGTTTGTGGCTGGACTCCTCTGCGGGCTTACAAAACTGCACATATTTTCTCTTTTAAAGTCTGAATACGAACAGCTTTTTTCGTGTTGGCAGTAACGTTTTTGACGATGTGAACAAAATGCTTTTATGTTCTTCAGTTGTATGGGTGTGTTCACAGAGCTCAGTCACACTAATGCACAGATGCAGGTTTCTGCTGAAGGTGGTGGTGTTGCTCCTTTCCTTACAGCCTGGGCCGTTTGTTTCCCAGTGCACCGAAAGTGCTGTTTCTACAGATGTATTCATTTACGCTAGTATAGTAAACATGAGAAAATGATAATGGCTTGGAAAAAACACTGCTCAGTTGTTGGGAATGTGTGTGTCAGTAGGTACGCTCTGCAGGTGTTTGGTATGTTTTGCTAACTACGCGTTTCTCGTGTTCTGACCATTCCATTTCATGAAAGGCCTGGTGGTAGTAACCACTAGGGTCCAGTTTGTGTAAGTAACTTAAAGCATGGCTGCCCAGCTCATGAATTCAAGCTTTTATGTGTTTAATGTGTGTGCCCAAGGTCATACCCAGCTCAGGGAAGGCATAAACACTGCCAGTTACACATAGTCATAGCATTGCTTTTATTGTTTTGCAAACAGGAAACTTGATATTGGGAGCAGAAGGACTCAACCCCGGAAGATCCAAACTTCATTTCCCATTAAATGCATTGTTTCCATGGGCCACAGTATCTGTAACCTCCAACTTCTTTTATTAGTTTTATTTGAACAGCTTTTGGACTCCTTCAAGGCTCACATATGTAAGTCCTTTAGATTATTTGAACAGAAGCCTCTTTGAAAGTGTGGTGGTTGACGTTGCGTCAAGTAATATCTCTTTTGGCCAATACTGGCTGGAGGTGTTTAAAAGCTTAATGGTGAAAGCCTGAGCAGATCTGAATTATAAGCATCTTTTTCTAATGATGAAATCATTTTGCGTGCAACGACAGGGAATAACAGAACAACATGTGTGCTCAAAGCTACCAGTGTTGCAAAATCAAATATTAGAGAAGAGACTAAGGAATAACAAGGAAATCTGCAGATTCTTAGCCTTTTTGCAGAAAAGAGCAACCGTTAAATAAACGGATTATTTCTTGAGCACTTGAACGGGCTTATTGTTTCATTGAAATCAACATTAAAATGAGGAAAAAAACGGAATTTCTAGTTTAGCAGAGCTACTTGTCTCGTAGTGTCGCCGGATCATTGACGTAGTCTTCTTAAGGAAGCCTTTGTCTCCTGAAATCAAGAGCACGTGTGTCTTATTGGACTGCCTGGTGCCACGGTTCTTGTTCAGTGATTTAATTATCCTTTTTATTAATTTTTTTATTTTTTAAACCAAGGAAAAGTTGAAGTCAAATCCAGCAAATATTAGTATTGATATTACTACAATTTTTAGGTTATATTGTTGCATGTTGTCTATATATTGTCTATGCATGTTTCTGTACATTGCCTATACATGTTGCTGTCTTCATACGTTGTTGTTTTATACTGTTGTGTGTGTGTGTGTGTGTGTGTGTGTGTGGAGCCACCATCTACCGGAATCAAATTCCTTGTATGTGCTTGCTCACATACTTGGCCAATAAACACGATTCAAATTCAAATTTAAGTGTTAACTGATTCCAGCGATGGAATTGTATCCCGCATCACCGTATGTGTACTTTTTCTGCCTGCCTGCGGAAGCAGAGCTTCAGCAACACGTGTGCTCTCTGCATCCTGTCAAACACATTACAGGGCTTTGTGTTTGTATGATGTGAGCAGCAGGGAAGCCCCGAAAGCCCGGTTCCAGAGGCGTTGCCATCTGCTCCTCGCTCTTGCGAGTTTCACCAGTGGAATATCAGCAGATTGTCAGATCTTCTATCAAAGTGCTAACTTCTAATCCATAACAGCAACTGTGTCCATTAATGTTCGCCGTCTGTCATTATTAAGCGTGTTCATGTTCTTAGTTGTGTTTACGCAAACCACCTTCTGCTTTTTGTCTGTGGCTTTAGCCTGACAGCTGCTCCCTTCCAGCCGGGAGCCCCTGCAGACCACAGTTAAATGTTGTTTGATGTGCGTGGCGGTCATCATTTTATATGAAAGATATTTGGTTCGTAGGCCAAATCACTTTACTGCTACCTGCAGAAAATGCATACAACTACATAAAAGAATGGCATGTAGGAACTGTCAACATACTGCAGAGAACGTGTGCGCTTAACTAAAGCTTGTAATATGCCACCATGTCCTTTTTCAATCTTTAAGATATGGAAATTCAGATGTCACACTCGGCTGAGGCGCAAGAACGGTGCTGTGCTCAAGTTCTCTTTTGGCCCAGCTTTTCGGCAACAGTAATAAACTGCGGAGGGTAACATTAACAAAGTCGAAGGCTATTACTTTGTGTTATATTCGTGCACATCATCATATTCTGTTGTACTTTTAACCTAAATTAAGAGACAAACAGTTTTTTCCTTAAATTTGTCCCAAGGGTCCCCTGAATTTTTTTTTTTTTTTTTTTTTTTTTCTCTCCCCCCTCTTCCTGTTTCTGAAATAAAGAAGTAGCCAATGAACACGTAATGGTTTTTCTTACTGGGAAAACGCAAGCCGTGGTACATAAATACACTGTGATATTTCCTTAATGGAAAGATGATGAATGCCTGAATATTTTACAGGGTCTGACCTCTTAAAAAAAAAAAAAAAAAAAAAAAGTAGCCAAGATATACAAATGTTACATCAAAGGTTACTGGAAAGTGATTAATTATTAATTCTCTTCAGCAGAACAAAAGGAATTGAAACCTCCTTATTTGTAAGGCAAACAAGAGTCAACATTCAAAATCTGATGGGGGGGGCATTTAAGCCCCGTATTTGTGCGTAATGAGTTCTGCGAAAGTGTGACGGTTTAAATTGGTGACACTAAGAATGTCAGTCAGAGATGTGCGCTCTCTCTGCAAGTCATGGGTTTTTTTTTTTGCATTTGTTTCACTGAATGGATCCAATCCGTCGTTTGCTCTGCCACTGCCCGAGTGGGTTTTACTGCTCCCAAGGTGCACACAGAGGCAACGGTGGCATGGGAGTCACTCTGTAGGAGGGGTGCTGGTGCCTCATGTGTGGGATCCACTCCCGATGGCGTTCCCATCCATGTCGGTGTTTTGGTCCTATGGAACGCGGAAATGAGTCAGTGTCTTTCCCTGTTATTTCTGCTGAGGTGTGAACTTGTACTCACTTGTGGTCCAAGAAGGGAACAACATGTATACAGAAATACACTGAGAAAAGAATAATGTCTCTTATGTTTCCTGCGCTTTGGAAATAAATCCAAAGATCACATTTTGTTCCTCAGTGGAGATGTGATGCCTGTTCCATCCAAAGGGTATAAGCTTGGACTCCTGATGCAGCAGCAGGGCTAAAGACAGTATTGGGTGAGATCCATTCCAAATTCTTGTAGCTGCAGATAGACAGGTTAACCTGCCTGAAATTCCTTTGTGAGAAGAAATGTTGCATCGGGAGTTTCCCATCCACAACCCAATGATGCATAAGGCTTGTGGGCTCAGTGAACTTGGGACACTTCAGGCCATCACACATTGGGTTTTGTTTTTGATACGCGACAACACAGTCATGCCTATAATCCAAACCATAAATCATCATTCATGAATTTTCACATGGGGCAGCACAGTGGCTCAGTAAACTGCCGCCTCATAGCCCCCTGGGTTTTTGTGCAGTTTGCATATTCCACCTGTGTCTGCGTAGGTTTCCTCTGGACACTCTGGTTACCCCCCCCCCCCCATCCAAACACACATAATTCAGGTGACTTGTTCTCTCTGATTTGCCCGTAGTGCATGTCCGTGCATGCGAGCAAGCGAAGCTGTGAGTAGGTGTGAATGTGTGTGTGTGTGTGTGTGTGGCCACCCTGCGGTGGACTAACATCCCACGAAGGGGTACTTTCGTACTTTAGTGTCCAATGATTCTAGAACAAGATCCAGCCTACCATGAACCAGCTCAGGATTAAGTGGTTAATACTAATGGTGGATGGATAGATAAAATCTCCCTGAATGTGTTAGGCAGCCTGCTGCCACTGTCGGGATATAATTTCATAACTGGTTTGTTCACAGTACGTCTTGCTATTTGTCCTCTAGGCCATACAGGACGCCTGCTGAAATCCCTGTGCTTCATCAGCATGACGTTCCTGCTGATACACATCATCTATCAGATCACAATCAACAGTCTACTGGCAGGCCATAGTATCGACCCCAACTTCAACTGTGAGTACAGATTTCCGGTGTGCACCGAACACATGAATTTGTCCCACTATGCATTTGGTGGGTATTTTGTGTACTTCCGAGTGGAACTCGTGGTCTCGAGAATATTTGCTTACGAGTTCATATACATTTAACTGCTACTAAGTTATAGTGCCCGGTTCTGAAAGTGGAAAGGCAAACGGTAGTAACATGTTACATAACCCTAACCCTTAAGTGGTTTCATTCAGTACATAAGTATTGATATTACCGTTGAACAGGTGGACACCACAGAGAGTGATGCATTGGTCATAATTCGATGGAAAGGTGGACAAGAGGAAAAGATTAACAAAATACATATCACCAAACTTAATCACACTTGTATTAGTAAAGTGTCTGTTGCTGTGTGTTGTCATGTACAACTCCCTATCACCAGTTTGGCTCCTGGTGTGTGTGTGTGTGTGTGTGTGTGTTTAATAGCATAAAAGCCCCACGTAAGGTTAGAGGGTATACAATTTGAATGGAGGCACGATTGTTTATTTGAATGCATTGGTGCGAAAGGCAGATGTGTGACGAGAGACAGTGAAGGTGCGATCAGACACATGCTGAGGTTCTTGCAGCGGAAGTAAGTACAGGGGTGGCCCTCAGCCCTTTGAAATCCACACCGATGATGCAGTCTAGGATTGGTGACTCATGTGTTTAGCTTGGTACCAGCAGGGGGCCCATGGGCGGAGTCTCTCTGCAGTCCGGCCCACCCAGTCCTCCAAACACAGCCTTCGGCACCTCAGCGGTAGCAGTGCTAGTCCCTAGTATGTCAGCCAGAACACACTGTAGACGGATGTGGGGAGGAGCATTGAGAAATGTGACTGATGTCCATATGCCAGCAAAGCGCACATGGTTGGTTTATTAAAATAAACTGTTTTAGCGCTTTGCTTCCTGTCGCTGTCTTGTCACGCAACCCTCGACTCCCTGAACCCTTTGAGTCCTTGAACCTTTCCTCTGCTGCTGTTTCCTTTCCTGGTGTAATAATGCCTTGATTTTTGGACCCTTTGTTATTTGAGCTGCTGCCGTGGGGGCCAGCATGGCCATGATGACCCGTGAGGCATTAGGTTTGAAAAAGCTGCATGCTGGATAGATTCTAGATACCAGGGGATGCACGCACAGTGTCCGAGGCCTATGACCATCTTTAGCTACAATAAATAAAGAGTATTCATAATCGTAACAACACCTTTTCTAATTAGATATAGCATTAAACACTGCATGGATCTGGAGATATCGGGAGAAGGATGCTAGGGATGGAGCTGCCAGGCAAGAGGAAGAGAGGAAGGCCTAAGAGAAGATTTATGGATGTGGCGAAGGAGGACATGCAGGTGGTGGGTGTGACGGAGAGAGATGCAGGGGACAGGAAGAAGTGCAGACAATTGATCCGCCGTGGCTACCCCAGACGGGAGCGGCCGAAAGACGAAGATGAAGACGAAGAATAAGAAGAAGAAGAAGAAGAAGGAGGAGATTAAACACTGCCTGGACTCCGTGCACGAAAAATGCAAATAAAACTCAAAGTGAGAATTCTAATTGCATTCTGTGTTTTTAAACTGCTTCCATGAAAAGAACCAAATGAATAACTGATGTGTCCTTTTAAAAGTTTTCTCGCATTCCTATTTGCATCAGCACGTGTGCTGTCTCTTGCTTCCAATCGGTCACAGTTTCTTCAGGACGTTGCGATGTCGACTCCGGCTTTCAAGACCAGCCTGAGAGCGATCTCTTGTGCATATCTGTAGAAATGGTAGTGTTGGTGCTGGCTTTTCTTCAGGTGGGCACTGGCGCTTTTCTTCCCTTTTTTGAGGCCGCTGTGCAGTTTGTTTCCACCTGATGTGTCACTTCCCAGTGCTCGGTGTTTGTGCCAGTAGCCATTATGTGACAGCTGAATACATTCTTAAAACCCAGCTGAAAGCATTCTACTGATCTCTTCCCAGAAGCAAGTTCTCCACAGACACTGTGTTTGGGCAGTGGATTTGGTCTGGTGGGACTTTAGATGTGAAACCTAAAGGGAGTGAACCCTGACAGAAAGTCTGAGTCAGAGTTCCTAAGATGCTCTGATGCTGATCTGTGTCCTTCCGGCAACTCCTGCAGTTTTGCTGCAGCCAGACTTTATTGGCCCTGTCAAACCTTTGAATCCATCAAGTGATGTGGCGAGAAGGCATATACTGCAAGGGCAACATCAGATCTTCCCTATCGCCACTACACCATTGAATTAAACCGGCACCATTGTTGCGCTTTTAAAATTTTGTCTGTCGAGACTAAGCATTTTTCCTTATTTGAGGTACTGGAAATAATTACTACAATAGCAATAAGCCAGGAATACAGTTGTGCCAGAGAAATGATTTTATGTCTCCTCAACACTATAAATGGACTGGACTCCGTCCTTATCTTCCAAATAACCCTTGGAAAGCACACAGCAAAAACACTTGTATCACCAGCTTACAGTAACACATTATATGACCATGACCATGATGTAGGCAAATAATTGTGTACTGAGCAGAAATGCACCGTGCATGAAATACATTTGCTGAATGGTGAACGTATCCTTATTTCCTCATGGTGTCTCAGTCCTGCCTTTCTTCTTGGTATTCCTCTGTCTTCTTTTAGAACTAAGTCAGTCCTTCACGGGAGTGTTGCTACCGCAGGATCTGCCACAAATCTCTGTCCAAACTTTTGCCCACACTTTGTTACTCAAAAGACAGCGAACGAAAAACCTCCACTGGGTACGGTAGCATAATGAATAATGAATTGGTGCTATTTGCCTATTCTGCATTTTTTTGTATTGGAAAAGGAAGCGTGTTGAAATTGTGTGTATATAAACCCAGCCACCTGCAAATTCCTTGACGGATACATCAGTATCAGAAGTATTTCATTTTCCTCCCAACATTCTTTGGCCTCTGGAAATCAAACATAAACAAGAAGCATTCCTCCACTGAAAGAAGGTTATCTGACAGTTTTGACATTCAACACCATTTCCTTTGTTTCTATATTTGCCTTAGCCAAATAGACCATTAGGATTTCCAGCACCCTTTCGGGAGGACTCGGACCAACGCAGGACAGCCAGCGTGTTGTAAACGGGGACGTTTTCGGTGGCTAAAGCAAATACAGGGCTGAGGTGCTTGGCTTTTTCTGGGTTGCGATGACTCTCCGTTTCCAAATTGTCAGGTTCCTCTAGCCTGTTCGCTGGGTGTCTCAAATTTGCGCTGACAAAGAGTTCAGGGATTTCCACAAAGTGCATCTCTGTAGCACGGGAAATCAGAGCCATGCCAAGAAAGGCGTCTCCACCTGAGGGCAGCTCACAGGAAGGAGGTTTCCTGTTGGAAGCACCGCAGAGCTGCGACACCTTGAGGAAAGGGCAACAGGGGTTGAATCTATATGATGGAGTCCTGCAGGGAAGAATGATGAGGTGGCTGCCCAGAGCCTCAGGGGTACGCAGGTAGAGGACTGCCGGCCCTTTCGGTTTGTGCCACGTTTTCACAGCTTACGGCCAGGGGCGCAGCAGAGATCAAAGTCAAAACCACTGAAGTGTTTTATGGGGGACCTGAAGCTTCAGTAAAATGCTGCTACAAAATGGTACGTGAGACCCAAAAAGTTCACCTTCATAGAATGTGCCCTCGTGAATAGTACTGTCGCCATGCTGTTAGCCCCAACGTGAAGCACAACAACACACCCAGACATGAACGCAAGTCAACAATCCCGCTGTAATTCTCCGCAACACTTTGACACACTTGTTTAGAAACTTTCAGCAGCAGTGCATTAAAGGAGAGTCACTACTAACATCACTAGTAGGACGTTTTTACCTAAATGTATGTCACCTTCATTAAGTTCTGAACATTCATCGCCATCACAAGGTATCGGTGAACGGAAAGGGAGCAGGAGGACAGGAGCCAGTTGCGTTGTGGCTGAATTCGTCTCATTGCACACAGGGCTTTTCTGTAGACGCCGTTCGCCGATCCGTGGAACCTTCACATTTACTTTTTTGTGCCTGCTCTTTGGACTCTTGCACTCATTTCACCACCAAAGAAAAGTGATTACTCTCAGTATTATGTATTAATTGATTTTTTAAATTTTTTTCCACTGCCCTTGGTGTCTTGCAGACATCTTTCAAATGGCCAAGTTGAGAGACTTCATCGCTCATCGCATTAGAGAAGTGGCAGCAAATACAAGTTGACACAATAATCATTACTGAGACACAACTTGCTGCCTGCAGGGCTGCCTCCTCATCTAGAATTAGTTCTTGGAAATTTATCACTGACTGGTGCCACACTGAAGTACTGAACTGCCACCGCACATGTGCTAGTCATTATTATTATCTTTCATAAATCGTGATCCTACACTTTTGTATTCACAATCATTATCCTAAACAATAATGCTAAAGTCCTAGGCAACGCTCAAGTATTTGTTAAAAAAAAACAAAAAAAAAAACATTTCAAACCAAGAGCAAATTCAAAAAAAGTAGGACAGGTTCAGTGCTATTATTATGTCAGACCACAATGTCATGGTAAGGGAAGCTATGGAAGTGGTTTACCGTGGTCATCCTCATGCCATGCTGCTTCTACTAATCTAGCACTTAAGTTAAAGCACTTTTGCTATAGATTGAACAGGCTTTCTGTCCACGGTATGTCCTGTCTCATGCCATACATTTCTAACATAGGCTCCAGACCACCATGGCCCTATGCTGTACAAGTGGATATTTGTAAAATCAGTTCTGTAATGTACCACGTGGAAAGGAGACAACTCGAGCATATCGTGATCCCGGGAGATGTAAAGTGCAGCAGTGTACTTTTTTTTTTTTTTTTTTTTTTTTTCCTCTTCTCTCCGACATGCATATCTTTGCCATTTCAGTGTTTTTTTTTCTTGCCATCAGGTCATTGCAGCCTACAATACTCAATGGTTTGTGTTTCCTTGGCTCACAGGAGCAGAGCGATAATGTGTACAAACACTCTTCTGCAGCTTCTACTTTGTTTTTATCCATGATTCAAACATCCAGAGTGTGGCTTTCACTGCTACTTCCAAATAGGCATCGACAGCCAGGCAGTTGCATCTCATGGTAGCCATTGTAATTTTACCCTGCTTTTCCCTGTGGCATGTGAAGTCCCTGCTGTACTGTGCAAGATGTCACATAGATGTTGCAGTAATGCCAGAATTTCATGTTGCACTGTGGTCTGGTTTGCATGAACATTTTTTATTGAGGGACATCACTGTTTATTGGCTCTCGAAAGGCTCACTAAATCACAGAAGAGCCTGTGGGAGCCTCCTTCATCCCCTGAATAAGTACAGTGGTCGTTTTGACATTTTTTCCTTCCCAGCTGAGCACAAAGGATATTTGAGCTTTGTGCTTCCGAGGTGGTTGTTTGGCCTGTAGCTGGCAAAGTTGAGCTATTCATGTTTAAATTCTGACGTTTCTTAACTGCTTCGCCATTTTTACAGGGCTGCCTTGAACGATAAACAGAGGTCTTACATGCATGTGGAGAGTTACTGAAGCTGAGCTTATTTTTGTGATAAGGTCTTTGTCAAAGCCCACACATTCCAGCAGCTACCTGCTGAAGTGACACACAGATGGTAAGGTAGGTAGGTTAAAAAGTGGCAGTAGTGGGCATACTGTGCAGTGTTCTGTATTGTCAGCGGTTTTTTTTGGATCCACCCCCCATCCACGCTGTGTTTTGCGCATCCATCATGTCTACGAAACACCCATCTGTGTCTCTCTTCGGAAAACGGTATGAAAGTGGCAAATCTGTAATGACTTTTAAGGTAGGCTAGGCTATGATGTTCGGTAGGTGTTATGGCGGGTGGGTTGGTGGAAGCAATCGCGACGCACCGCGGTAGTAAGTTCAAGTTCCGTAATCTCTTTACTGAGTCGTTTCCGACAAAGACTGTTGCCGTTAGCCGGGAGCCAGCGCTAAACGTCAGCGATTTGGCAGTAAACAAAAACAGAAAATGCCGCAATTCAAAGTAAACAGAATACAGAGTCTTAACAAGACAGCAGTTGCAGGAGAGTTCACGAGGGGCAGCGGAAACTGAGCCCCGAGAGGAAGTCTGGCTGGGAACTAAATTCTATGCACGATTGCTGGATAGAATCAGTGCTCAATCTGAAGATGGGGGTGGAGCGGCTGAAGCAGCCAGAGGCATGACAGTAGGTTAGGTGTATTAAAAGCATTTTTGACTTGAGATATTTTTGACTCGATGGGTTTATTGGAACATAACCCCATCGTAAGAGAGGGACCAACTACTAGTTTATTGCCAAATGTACCAAATGGTTTGTGTCTGTGCTGTTTTGTTATCCTTTTCCTTCTCCTTGTTCATGTTTGTACGATATATCTGGTTAGTGTACCTCAGGTATGATTATGTAGTGCAGCCTTAAAGGTTCCAGAAGAGTGTTCTGAAATAGCTCTGAATTATCATGCAGATCCCATGTTAACTTTTTTTGTACAGGAGAACATTAAACACATTATACACCCACATATTTGCAGGGGAAACTTTAGGTGTCAACAAAAGCATTAAAATGCATTTCTCAAATGGTCAGGGTAAACAACCTATCAGAAAGAGAATTTGGATTTTGGTTCTACAGGCAAATAGATGGGGACAAACCAAACATTATATTATATTAAGGATCTTTTCAAATGTCGAGTAAGGTTCCTTCTCACCGTTCCAGAATGGATGTACTAAAGTGCCTAGAGCGCCTTTACATTTAAGTGGCTGTGATGTCCTATGAAACATCTTATGGAGATGCACTGGAGAAAGGTAGATTCTGCAGATAAACTTGAAGTTTTGTTCTTGGCACACAGTAGCTTACCATTCGTGATCACCGAGAGACGTCAGAGTCACGTTCCGGTGTCTCCCTTCGAATGCCGTGGGGTTTAGTGCTGGCTAACGTGCAATAAAATTCTGAAGTCAAGGCTCTGCGATTGTTTTCGGTAGAGTTTTTCTCCAGTTACTTCTGTCTGAAGACTTAAAGGACACACTGGTGGATATTTATAGAAGTGTCTGTGTTTTGTAAACCAGGTCTAATTTTTAGGTCTTTGAAGCTGACAGTTGTTTGCTCCTAAAATAAATGTGACACATCCAGCAGCTCTTCAGACCACCATTTCCAGAGTGTGACTTGACTGTTATTTGGTAAAGGTAAAGGAATGCATCTTCTGGGAAGGTCAAAGCCATTTTGTCATCTGGATGTGCTTTCGCATGGGCTGAAACGCATCTACAGTTCACCGTTTGTTTTTCTTTCATTGGATTTAGCGTAATTACATGTTTAAAGCAATCCATTATTTCTGTAACTGTGTATTGCAGTACAGGAAGAAAATGTCATATTGTTTAAAACTGCAAAACCTTTTTTGCTGCTTGTGTGAGAGAACTTTAAAAGAAAGGGAGCATGTTGACCGGTGTTGCCTTCTGTCACAGGCTGGCGATAATGGCACGCTGTGCAGTTCACATGCAGATATACAGTGCAGCGTTCTCAATAATTGTTTTATACTGTAGGTGTGTTGCACATTATTTAAATATTCATCACCGGCATCCGCGACTCCATTATGATAAACAATCGAACATGAAATCATTACCAAGTTGCCTTCCTTCGATTCACCCTGATGGATATTTTAAAGCCCATTTCTGGTAATATGAGTCATAAGTAAGGAAACTCTTAAAGTGCCTTTTACCAAATGTCCGATTTGCATGTGGGAGAAGGAAAAATGTGAGTGTTTGAGTTTTGGAAATCAGAAGCAGTACACTTTTGAGGACAAATGGAATATTGTACCTGGAAAACTTACTTACTTTTTTCAGGTAAAAGTTAAAAATATGTTTAAGTTTTTAAATACAGTTATTCCTCAATTTACATGCACTCACAGCATGTTTTTTTTTTTAATTTTTTTTTACTACCACTCCTTGACGTATGCACCAGTGTGTTTGATAGAAGCTCCAGTCAAAAAAATTGGTAAAACAGAAAAACGTCCAACTTCATAATTTCACCATAACATGTAAAAAAAAAACATGAAACACTCAAATTCTGTGTGTGTGTTGTGCTGTTTCTCACGTAATGGGAAAGGTGAATGTACGAGTGGCAGGTATGGCAAAAGTTCTGTTAAAATTTGAGTGTACGTGAATATATTGATCATGATGGCCAGCAGAAGACCTCATGCTGTGTATATAAAAAACAGAAAATGTCTGAAAGTTCCATTGCTCTCATAGCACTGCTGCTGAGTGGTTATGTCGTGCTTCTCTTTGAAACTCATGTATTAACATATTGGTAGTGGCAAATATGTTTATTTCCTAGTAAGAGTAATTGTATATTTTACTGTTAAAAACACCGTGCTTCAGTTGTGGTAATGTTTAACAGTCTTCTGCTTTAATGTTCTGCTTGTTTTAAATATTTACACTAAAATTTTTAATGAATAATTATAAAGCTCCAATGCATCTTTATTAAATTCTCTTTTTTATTCTCTTTGGGGATTTTTAAAAAGCCTTTTTCTTTCTGTCCTGTCTACAGGCTCTGCGTGGGAGAAATCCATCCGACAGCTGGGCTTTGAGAGGTGAGAGACCCATATTGCAAACCCAGTCTCACACGAACAACTTTCTGGAGTTATTTCATTGCTAATCTGGAAGCGTGTTCTCTGAGGAGTGACGTTTTTCGTACACGTATATCTAATGTACTGTACTGTTGAGCATTCAGTGGCCTGTGAGCTCTCTATCCTCAGACCAGCTGGCGCTAGAGGAGCAGTTTTAAAGGCTAAGTAAGACAAGGCTCTCATTTTTTTTGATGCTTCAAAAGAGTTGACATCTGCTTCCAGTCCTCAGAAATGGATGGCTTGATCACTGTATCTGCATCTCCTTATGTTGGAAATACTTTGGGCAGTTGCAGCCCAACACAAACATATACAATGTGTGGCCAAAAGTATGTAGACCTTGCTTGGGTCTGTCCTCATGACAAGTTATAGCGGTAAAGATGGGGTTTGCATAAGGTTTTCCAAATTTCAGCATGGTTCTTGTCTTTTGTGTCCTTCTGCAAATTCATGAACAGTTTTGCACGTCGCTTTCTCCAATTGCGGTAGTTTGTGTCTTTGTGAAGAGCTTCCAAGTGCTATTGAAACCCCTTGCTTTCAGTATCTCATATTTGTTACCTGCTGGTTGTTCTATGAGGTGGAAAATAAATGTGCCAGAGTCACTAAAATTAAGTGTGCTTCATTTTATGGGTCATAAAATGACAAGCATGATTCACAGAGCAAAACTGTGTGTTTTAACCGTTTCCTTTACATTTTTTGAGTCCCCTTGAATTAATGATTTTATATGGTGGAGTCCTTTACCCTTGAACTAAAAATGTGTGTTTAATATGAAAAATGATCATGTCATCCAGCATAGGAAATAAAGGAAAAAAGGACTGCCTGCAATCGTTTATATACCACCTGTAATGTTAAAACTGCATTTGTGGAATTTATGGTGGCATACATGAGGCTTTGTTTGCTAACTCTTTGTGGTGGCATACATGAGGCTTTGTTTGCTAGCTTCATTTCAGACTGCTTTGTTTAACTTTCCATGTTTGGGAATGTTTGTAATTACAACAACAGAGACTCAAAAAGCCGCTTTTGCTTGAAGGCGACGTGCGGAACAGCTACTCGTGGCTGTGCCTCTTTGGCCTGATGGAGCTATTCCACTGCACGCTGAGCGTACCCGGCATTTTCGCCATTCGCATAGGTGCTCTGCAAATAGTCAGTGCGCGAACAGTTGTATAATCACAGCTTGCTGCTATTTATTATCAGGAACCGAGTTCCTCCTTTTTCTGTT
Source organism: Heterotis niloticus (assembly GCA_018136845.1). Classification (NCBI taxonomy): domain Eukaryota; kingdom Metazoa; phylum Chordata; class Actinopteri; order Osteoglossiformes; family Osteoglossidae; genus Heterotis; species Heterotis niloticus. The sequence continues at coordinate 25,679,543 of CM030903.1, forward strand.
AAATTCCATGCAATACAGACCGACACAGATGTAGAGGAGCAGTAATGAAGGATGCATGTCAGCAAGCTGGGCATGGAATTGATAGACGACAGGAGTCCAAAATTTCTGATGAAATTGCTCAGTACAGATGTGTTGTGGCAACGTAACAAGTTATAACTTTGTAAATTGAAAGTGGAAGTCAAAGCTCTTAAAATCTGGGAAAAAAGTCATTGCTAGAAATGGCTGAAAACCCTTGAAGACAAGCTTCTACAGGCTAGCAGTCTGGTAGCTTCCTACTACATGAGCTGCTCCGTTTGTTTTGGCAAGCGATCGGTTGTGTTTTTGGTTGACCTGGTCAGTCGCACCACAGATTTGGTGATGCGGAGGAGGTTTGTGCTGCCTAAGCCCTGTGAGGTCCATTCACAAAGACCTCCCCGTAGCGTTTGCACTTTTCAGTTAATCAGCATCGGAACGGAGTTGGGTCCCGACTGCACGGAGACAGAAGCAGCGTACTGGGGAAATGAAAATGCAGATGCGAGTAATACAGGAAAAGGCACTAAATAATCTTTCATTTGTGTTGCTGATCACTATGAAGCTATTATATGTATCACATGCAGAATATTTTTCACCGTTATTAAGTTTAATGTGCTGGTGGTCAAAGTAAGAGTATTCATGGCAGCATTTTAATGATAAAACATAAATATGACAAGCAACATCACTGCTGTACTATTATTGTATGTATTATAAATGCTTATATAAATATTTTAAATGGCAGCTATAGATAAGTGCTCACTACTTTTAACCACACCCAGCTTTATGAAAGGAAGAGAGTAGCATTTTAATGTTATCTGAAATGTACTTGTACATCTTTCCATGGGAATTAATTGGTGTGAATATTTATGTGAAGAGTAACAAAGTAAATTCCCCTGCTCTGTCACAATTCCATACTTCTGTACTTTTCCGATGCCTCAGTCCTCTACCGCCTTTACCCAGACTCGTAGACTTCTTCGGTCGTCATTTTCTTTCCCGTTCCCCCATGATCACCTGCACACACTGTCACCGAGCCCGAACCCAGACGGTGCCGTAGAGCACCACGGCGCGCACACAGGTAAACACACCCTGCCCTGTCCCCGTGTTCATTTTCCCCATGTGCCGTGCAAGTACCCGTTTTTCCCCCGTTTCTCCTCCCCTCCATACAGGGCATTTCAAAGCCGGTCTGTGAGGAAAACTGAGTGTCAACAGCTTGTTTTTGAATGTGATTACAGTTCAGTGGATTCAGTCTTGGGTGCACAAACATTTTCTCTTTTTTGGTTTTTTTGGATCTTGGCAGTTCTGTCCAGGGCTGTCCTACAGTGGCTTTTTGGATTCTGTAAGTTATACCACCAAGTTCACTATACCCTGTCCCCACCCAGACTGTTCACTTCGGTAATTTGGTACTTTAATCCTCTTTTAATTTAAATGGGGACTCTCTTAAATAAACTCCTTATATAATTTGTAAAGTTAATTTTACTTCATTGTGTTCTCTTTATGTTTGGTATTGAAATAGTAATCTTAAATGTCTGGCTGGTTAGAGAGGCATCTGATAAATGAATAAAAGTAAATGATGCTCCTCGCGTTGCCTTCGCGGCACCTCTTGTGGAGATGGAGCCCGCAGGCCCACGCCAAGAACAATGCAATCCGCTTAGTCTGAGCGACATGCGGAATGCAGGACTGAAAGTCCAGTTTAAAAGCTGTCAAAAGAAATACACATTATTCTGCATTAATACCAGTATAAATTGTGTAGCTATAAATTACATATTTCAATGTAGTCATGACACAGGTGTGATTTAAAACCTCCTGCTTTGTTGCTGAGCCCATTCAGCTTCAGGTGAGAATCTTCCCAGTGTGTCGAGGCGAGGGTTCTACCTTCTGAGGTAACCATGGTGTCCCCACAGATTATAGAATAAACCAAACATAATCCAAAACATATAGTACTGGTATTATTCAAGTTCTATATGAAAGTGGTAAAAATAGAAGAGTAAATTATTGTTTCATGGTATTTTCATGAATGATATCTTTGAAGCTGTGACAGAAGTTACTGTACAGTATAAGGAACTGTCTGCAAGTTTTATTTTAAGTCTTCAGATCTCGTGCGAGCGTATTGTTGTGAGAAATATCTAAACAAATTTATTAACCCAGAACACTGGGCTGCTACAGCCTTGTTGTGGAATTTAAAGCAGTTTTTCAAGGTGGTGAACATCCATTATTTCGCTTAAAAGCACTTGTTTAAAAAAATAAATAAATAAATAAAAAAAAAAGTTGTCCTGTGTATTAATCATACTGCACAGAGGTTTCAGTGGGTTTTAATGTTCTGCTTAATGGGAGTATTTATGTTTAATATGGGCAAACCAGCCTTCATTAAACTGGGTGGTGATGTGTGTAAAACAGCGTTATAGCACACAGACTGTATGATTCTCACGCTCAAGTATTTTTACTGTCAGCTCAACTGCTCAGCCCGTGTGGTCTTCAAGCTCATTTTTGAACGACAGTTTTAATTTATGAAAAAGCTTAAGGCAGCAGTTGTGCTCAAATGTTTATCTTTCACTGAGGGTTGAAAGCAGCGGGTTCGGGGTTAATCGAACTGGTGTGAAGTGCAGGAAGTCATTATGGATCAACCATTAGCCCGTTGTATTATAACAATAGCGTATCATCCACTAGCCTCCTTTTAAACTGCCAAAGTAACAGTAATCTGTATGTTACTGCGTGCAACGGCTCAGCTTCATCCCACTCAACATCGTTCCGTTCATTGGGTGCTGGTTGTTTTTTGCACTCTGAAAGTAGTTCTCCACTGTCAGTGTCGTTGAACGATGTCTTGTTGTGTCACGCGGTCCTGCAAGGAGCAGCTACAGTTGCAACAGAAAAGATCTTGTGACACGACGCAAAAGTCAGGCCAGTTCAGTCGTACTCGATAATGTCTGTTTCCAGTTGTTATGTTCATGCTGTTCCTCCTCTCCAGCGTGATCGGTGCAGACGCGGGCAACGGCATACGGGTGTTCATCCCGGACATCGGCATGTTCGTGGCCAGCCTGTCCACCTGGCTCGTATGTCGGAGTTTGGTGCAGACTCCGCTCTCAGAGGACGTGGCCCAAGACAACATGGACTTCGAAGCAGAGGAGCAGGTAAGTTTATCTTCTTGCTGCATGAAGACAAACCGTTTCGAGTGGACTTCTTATCCTGATGTCTTTGGCAGAACCTCAAGTCGCTCTTGGGCGCAATCTGAGTTCGCCAGGCAACTCAGTGTAGTTGATCTCACGCAGTGCTCTCTCTTACTGCTTTTGTTCAGTGCTAGCAAATTGGACGCAATGGAATGGCTGCGATAAAATTATGTATTAGAGGCTAAATGCCGAGCAGAAATCAGCCATAAATCATTATTGCCCAAGAACCCTATATATCCGTAATGATGGTAGCTCTATTAATTGGGAATTTAACTTAAAAGATGTTGTGCTAAGGAAAATGCTGCAAAACTTTCATTGTTGCAGAGCAAAAATTTCAAAGCTGTTTTCTGCTCAAGATACAGTGTGTTGAAAAGTGCAAATAACCTGTTTCCTGTGTGGCTGAATGTCCGTCCAGCGGTTAGGTGATTGTCTGCAGGTTTCTTCTAATTCTGCTTCAGCTGAAGTGGTTCAGTTACAAAGACTCACTGTAACCTCAGGTCCGTGACTCCCTTCTGCCTGTCGGACACTGCAGGGGCCTCTTCAGCGACTCCCCTATCTCCTTTCTGCTCTCCTAGTCTGGGCCAGACTGCCTCTCTCTTCAGTGGCCCATCACTTATTTTTGACACACATGTTCTAGGCCCCTTGCTGTCCCTGGATGGAATTGCTTGCCAGACACAAGCACGTGGGTCTTTCGGTGCAACTTCCCCACATTGTTTTAGCCTGAATGTTAATACCTTAACCCTAACCCCCCACCCTACTAAAGGTGCTAACCTGAAGACCTTCTGCCCCTCTGAGGACCCTTTTCCATGGCATTGCCAGGTGTTGGAGCTGAAGTTTGAGGGAGCCCCAGTCAGCCCAAGGCAGTGCAATATCTGGACCTCTCTGGTGTTGTCTTCCTGTGCACCTGCAAATGGTTTAAATCCCACAGTCTGCTTCAGCACCTGAGTTTTCAGCAAATGGGAAACGAATGAAGATTGTTGCTTCTCTTGCGTCCTGATTCCCGATTGACAGAGTTATGCAAAATGATCACATTTGTTGCAGTGCAAAGAATTCACTTGCTGTTTCTTTGGTTTTCTGATAATGCTAACTGTGAACCACAGCATGGAACAAACACTCACGAGGACATTTAGGGAAATGACAGCATGCAATCAGTTCATTCTGCAAAGGAGAAGAGCATCCTGTCAGTCACATTTCTTCAAGCAGAAATTTTGAGAGAAGATGATGCTTGTTCTTTTATGCTAGTGCCATGTCAGCAATGGACACAAAGGTCTGTGTGATGGTAGGACATCAACGGCAGATCATCATCATCACCACTAGCCTCGAAAGCGTGTCCTTCAGCACCTTGGAGAGCGAAGGCTTTTGCTTAGACAGACCGCAAGGATGCACTAGTGTACCTGCGTCTGGCTGGGATGGAAATGAGCCACAGTGGAACAGATTCTTCACCTCAAAGTTTTGGTGTCCTTTTCTGATGTAATTGCACTCACTCGTACATTTGTGAGAAGTCTTCACTGTGGCTAAAGTGTGAGAAGCAGAGCAAAGGAGTTGAAAGATTTGTGTGCTGGATTTTTTTTAAAAGTAAGCATAGTGTGGCCGTGGAAAACATCTGTAGTTGTATGTACACTGGGATGTGAGAGCATTTACTGTCGTGAACCAGTTGAACAGCTCACATGTTCAACTGAATATGAAATGAATAGGAGGTACACTTACTTTTCATAGCCGTATGCAGCTTGTTTGAGTAATAGTATGTGAACACAATAAGTGTTGCCAGATGTTGTTACGCTGCCTGCTAAAATCAGGATTTCGTAAGGTGAAACTACAGTACACGTGATCTTGTTTAACCCTATTGAAACGCAGTCCCACTTAAAATTATTCCATTATTTTAACTTCACCTTGAAAGGTGTCTGACTGTTGTTGTTAAGACATTAACGCACTCCTGTAGCACCGACAGCATGCCTGCGTTTTCTGTTAAAGGAAGTGGTCTATACCCAAGTTGTACATCATAAGTGAAATGAATGTGATTGGCATTTTGTGGCTTTTAGGAAAATAGTTCTGTATGGCATCGAATAAGCCAACTATGATGAGCCTCAAGCAGGTATCCATTGCCTTCTGTTAGTTTAAATCGCTTGATAAATTGCCATTTTCATTATATCCAATGCGAGTTACGAAAAGCGTTGTGTGTGGGGCAGGAAAGAATGTAGATTTGGGGGACCTGTTTGTTTTTGGTTTACAATTCCAATTGTACAGGCCTTATATTCTAAGGGTGCTAAGAGAACATGTGATGAGCTGGGTGACAAAGCACATCCCTATGTAATTGTCACATCCCAGCACAATTGTTTGAACGTATGTGTTGATGGCCTTCTGTAACCACAGGAGTTGGAAGTGGGCGAGGAGGAGGAAGAGGAGGAGAAGGCAGAGATGGATGAGAACATCCTGCTGGATGGGGACTTTGAAGCAGGAAATGAGTTTGAGGAGTATGAAGAGGAACTTGCAGACGATTTTGAGGAGCAGGAGAGCACGAAAATGAAGATACTTCGCCACATCGCGGGCGTGGCTTCCAAAGTCAAGGAGGTCATAGGCAATCTCATCACCACGGCAGGACAAGTAGTTGTCACCATACTGCTTGGTTTAACAGGTGCGCATTTTATTTTCTAAAGAACGTTGCATGAATGTGTGTACCGGATATGTTTGGCTGAAGCTTTTCTCCACAGTGCTCGAGGGCACTGCTGGAGGAGCAAGGATTCAAATGCGGGTCCGTTGATCGTAAAGCAGTACTTGTGATCATAACGCCTCCTCCTGCTCCATACAAATATAACTGCACACATCAACTGTTTCCTAAATTGTGCTCAGTTTTAAAGCCCCTTCTTTTGCAGCCATGTGACCCTCCTGCCATTCCTCAGGCTGTGCTCACTCGCTCTGTGTCCAAATTTTCAGGGATCATGCTGCCTTCGCTGACATCCACCATGTACTTCTTCATCTTCTTGGGCCTCTGCACCTGGTGGTCTCTTTGCCGGACATTTGACCCCCTGGTGTTCAGCTGCCTTTGTGTGCTGATGGCCATCTACAGCGCAGGCCACCTAATTGTGCTCTACCTGTACCAGCTGCAGTTCTTCCAGGAAGCCATTCCAGCAGGAGACAGCTACGTGAGGTGAGACCCGTGCTGTGTGAATTGATGTCTCTCTTTGCTTATCTTGTCGTGATTATCCATTTTAAACTGGATGCACATGAAGTGGAGTAGAATAACAACCATAGAATAACAGTTTTTTGTTTTGTTTTTTTTTTTTGGGAAACTCTATTTCACATTAATATTACTGATTTTATTTTCATTCTATATACGTTGCCAACCAGTATTCTACAGTGTTCTATAAAGACGGTTAAGGTCCTTTTGGAGTGGAACCAAATGTACTAAACCAACATTTTCTTTGTAGGATATTTGTTTAATGTGGTTTTTACAGGAAAAAATACACTGCCTGGCGGGGGAAAGTCACCACTTGGATTTAGCTTAGTGTTATGATCTGGGATTGTTTCAGTTGGTCGGGTCTAGGTTCATCAACATTATGTGCCCAAAAAATGAGCTCAGCTCACTACCTGAATATACTGAATGAGCAGGTTTTTCCATCAATGGATTTTTTTTGTTCCAAGATGACAATGCCAGGATTCATCGGGCTCAAATTGTGAAAGAGCGCTTCAGGAAGCACGAGAGAGACATCATTTTCACACATGGATTGGCCACCACAGAGTCCAAACCTTAACCCCACTGAGAATCTTTGGGATCTTGTGCTGGAGAAGACTTTACGCGGCGGTCCGACTCTCCCGTCATCGATACGAGATCTTGGCGAAAAATGAATGCAACTCTGGACGCAAATAAATGTTGTGACATTGCATAAGCTTATCGAAACAATGCTATGGCGAATGCGTGCCGTAATCGAAGCTAAAGGCGGTCCAACCAAATGTTAGAAGGTGTAATTATTTTTTTATTTTTATTTTTTTTTTGCCAGGCAGTGTATGTGACTGCAGGAATAGCTTTGATAAGAAAGAATGTGCTGACACACCCAAACTGCTATAGCAAGAGAAAAGAATTAAGTCTAGTACTGTATGTACCCCTTGTGTCAGTTGGGAAAGACATCTGTAACTCCTGTACTGATTTTTCTACCAAATTATTGACCATCAGAGAGCATGGTAAGTGTTTGTTGAGGACCGAGAGACTTTGGTACTACCAGGAAACCTTCACCAAGGTCAAATCACTTTGCCAGGCTGGGAGACCGTACCATTGCCCTTCCTAGAGACTGCACAGGAGCGCGTGTCAAAGTGTTTAACTAAGCCCTGAGGAAGCGTGATCTTACCTGGATTTGCACCGTGTTTTGCTGGCCCACACTGAGAGCCCAGGAGCAGAACATGCCTTTCTCAGCAGTGTTAGACCTGCTTAATGAGGACCACAAAGATCGAGAGAACCACTGTCAGCTTTGAGGACTTGTGAAGGCCAAAAATATCTCTTCATAAAATGAGGAACATTTAGCCAAAATGCTGGGATGCATCTCTCCCCTGAGAGGTCTTTGCAAGAGTGGTGTCGTGCAGGGCAGTAAGTGCTGTGTCGCCTTGCAGTTAAAAGCCCCAGGTTTGAATCCCTGCTCCTGCTGTGCTGCCTGTTGGCAAGACAAACTCTGAACTGCTTCATTAAAAATTGCCCATCTGTGTGAATGGGTTTATTTGGAGGCGACTTAGTCCAAAGTTGTAATTGTAATCTGCTTTGGAGAAAAAGTGTCAGCTAAATGAGTAAATAACAGTGATAATGGTCTCAGAGCCCCATCTGCTCAATGTGAGTGAAACAGGAATGGCAGCTCTGTACCTTCTGGTGGCTTTTGCTGGCAGGAAGGTTTCTGGCTGAAACAGCTCAGCTGTTTTTGCTTAACCTTGGTACAACTGCAACTGCTCCAGCAATAAGCAAAACAACCAAAGATGACTATATTTCAGGCCAAGTATATCCCAGATAAGCCTCCATTAATGCTACAACTCCAAGGTGTCTAGGGGTAAAGGCGTGTAACATTGTTGCCTGAATATTGATGGTTTGGATGGGTTAGATCAAAAAAAAAAAAAAGAGCATGGAGGATTTTTGGTGCAGCAGTGATTTATTGTATACTCAGATGTGTGATTGTGAAAAGAGACTATTATATTATTATTTAGACATCTGGGTAATGTTTTTCTGTATAAAATTCAGTGTTAAAAACCTTAAGCTTAACGCTATTCCAGCAGAAGCAGAATTTGAACCCAGCATTCTGGTTGCAAGGTAAGGACTTTAGCTTGTATGTTGTTGCTGCTGCAAGGATGATATAGTTGGGCAGTAAACTCTGCACAGGGTCACGCCATGGAACAGGGCCTGCAGCCCCCACCCCTTTCCCAGCAGCAGCAATAACAGCAGAATAAAAGTGGCTTTTCCCTCATCTGTTTACTGTATAATTTTTCTTGAATTGATCATTATAGCACTTATTATTTCATTTTGTCTTTGATGCGTCAAATTGCTATCGATTTTGAGAGACCCTTATTTTAGTACCTTGGAGCTGTCTGTCTTGAGCGAAGCCATTAAGCCTATTTATATCTTTGCTTGAGTGAACCTCACTTCCTCCAATTCAGTTTGCACAATAAGTGTCAGAATGGCTCACTGATATCAAATGCACTACAAATTGTGCACTGGTACTGTATGTTGTGTATCCCTGTGTATTAAATTGGCATTTTACAATATTAAAATAGTGTTAAGTAACCAAAGAAGTAAATTAGTTTCAGTTGACCAAGTCTTAAGGATTGATTTAGATTAAAGATGAAAATGCATTTCTTAAATTCAGTAGAACCTGGAGAATAGTGAGCATCCTTTCCTGTTTCTTTTTAAAAGTGTGTGATAGTCACATGGGATGGGATTTTTTTAAAATTTTTTTTAAACAGGACATGTATATTATTGTGCTGTCCACATGGCACCGTGGACCTGTAAATGACTTTTTAGTGCAAATGCTTATCAAGCTGTGTTCCCATTGGACAGCAGCAGTGTTTCCAGTGGCCTATTTGCAGTTGTTGACAGCATACTGACCTTGATGTGTGCAGGTGCCGAGTGAGGCTGCTGCCAGGAGGCTGAGCATCCTCACTGCTTCCTGGAAGGCTTTTCAATGTTGTGTGGTGATGTGGCAGAACAAGTCTCCCTGGAAACAGACAAACAACTGTAGTCCCGTAAATCTGGCTTAAATTTAGCCTTGAATAAATGAGGACAAATAAATAAATGAATCACAGAAAATTAAAATGAACAGTTAAAGTGAATTTTAGAACAAGGTGAATAACTGATCAGAGTGGTATTTTGCAAAGGTGTTTCAGTGTACATGATGATAAGCAGTTAAAAGTTAGTGATTTCTGAGCAGTCTGTTTGATGTCAGTTGACCTTTTCTATACCACAAACACCATTCTCTCATAGTCTTGTGTACAGCTGAAGATTTCTGAAGATGTTGTTGCTGAGCCAAAGGTGAAATTAATATTTAAAATTTGTTTCAGACTTGTGTCCTTTCAACTGAGATTGGCTAATTCTCTGAATGTTTTTTTTTCTTCTTTTTTTTCTCTCTCTCTCATCATCCTCTCTAGTTTGTTTGGCATTTCACCCATCATTCAGAGTGACTGCTCATACACATGGAAATTCATGGTCCACCCTGGTCTGGGGTGGCATCACTTTGTGAATCCCATCATGCTTTTGGTGCTTTACTACACTCTGGCCACCCTGATCCGCCTTTGGCTCCAAGATCCTATTGACATGGTAAGTTTGGTACCTTTATCAATCACATCTACTCACATCTGCTCATATGAGTAAATAAATATACTTTACCATTTTGCAAGATGAATGGTTTTCGTCAGCAAACCCCCAGGCTGTACAGTATACACCGATTGCTGTCAGCATTGCCTGCTCATGTAGACCGCGCTGTGGATGTAGGCTAAATAGGAAATTCAGATGTGCCCAGTCATTAACATTTCTACACTCGGCTCCTTGTATGTAATATGTGTTACTGGATTGTTTTGGCTTTGTTGTGTTAATCTGAGGTTTGCCTTTGTAGATTCAGTACCCCTTAACTTTTATAGACTATGCTGTCTATTTTGCTCCGAGAGAAAGTGTGGTTCTCAGCCTTGTGTTTAGATACAGTCCAGTTCAGTATTTTATTTCAAGTACCAAGTCTCCAGAGTTACTCTAAACCAATTTTCAAGTGCATTGTCTAAGAAATGTAATTCTACCTAAAATGATAACCATATGAACCACAGAATTAGCAATGGTACGTCTCATCTAAATTACAGAGAGACATAAAAGGGAAGGATATCTCCCTTTCATAGCCACATTGGTTGGTGCTTATGTGAGTCTTATTAAAGGGTCTTCCAGATGACTCTCACGGGCCCCCTTCCCTGGTTTGGATACTCATTTGCGTCTCCTCCAGGCGTCAGAAGAAGAAGAAGAAGAAGAAGAAGAAGAAGAGGGCAGTGAGGCGGAGGAGCTGGAGGAAAGCAATGCAGACAACACGGCCCAGGGGAAGAGGAAACGATGGATGAAGGCCCACTACACCACAGAGGAGAGGAAAGTGAGTGACAATGGACTGCAGCCACCCCCCACCCCCCCTTTGCTGATGGAAACAGTTTAGAAGAATTGTGACATTCCTGCCTTTATTTTGTTTTGTCAACTGCTATTAAAATGATGGATTACGAGTTCAAAGGCGCATGTGAAAAGCCACAATTTTGTACACCTGCTCATTTATAAATGAAAATTCTTGTTATCGTGCATCAATACACAGAGAATTTTGTGTCTAAATGAGAACCATAAGTTCCTTAGCTTCTTAAAATTTTGCTTATAGGATTTTGTCACTGTCAGTTTTGGGCCGTAGCAAGGCAGAAACCGATTGTTGTGTATAGTGCTGTGCATTCTGCAGCCACGTCTTTCTGAAGACCATGTCCGTCTGATCTTTGTGTTGCCTGAAGCAGCACTGCATCAGTTCTCATTTCCCATCTTCAGCTGAAGTCCAACTCACTTGAGAAAATAGTTTGTTTAGTGCCCCAGGTGCTGGTGGCAAGTGAAACTATGCTTCCAGACGTGCTGCTCTGTCTTCTTCCTGCTTACTGGGGACAATAAAAGCGTGATGCAGTATACTGTTTTTTCTCTCATCAATACCTAAACATGTCCTTTATGCTTCCTTGCAGCTAATCTCCACCCAGGATGGCTACAGCACTTCTGATGTTAGTACTGTTTGATGCGAGATGCTTTTCTGTTGAGCAATGCCGTATAAAGGGAGTTTGACCTGTTACGCCCACATATAAGTATGCACATTTTAGTTTACTGACCCGTTGAATTGGAAGCGCTGCAGTTTTTAAAAACATGTCTATATAGACTACTTTTAAGGCTATAGCTGTTATACATGTTGCATTCCCCTGTTTGGAAGGCAGTTTCACACTTAATTTGAGAAAGGCCACATACTTAATCCGCTGTGTGGTGTGAAAGATGTTGAGTTTGAGTGCTTTTTTTTTTTGGTGCTGCATTCTAGGTACTAGTGGTGACCTCCAATGGAACATCTTTTGACTACATCCCCTCCTTGCTACCCTGCGAGAATGGGCCTACCACAAGGGATTTGTACTCCACTCCTCAGTACAAAGTTGACCTGAAAGGTGAGGGTCGACTGCATGCTTAACTCCGGGTCATGGGCAACGATGGATACCCCCTTTCTTGATTCCAACATCTGCATTTTCCATGTTCTCCAATATTTATTTCTCAATGGTCCATTGACAGCAGAGGAGAAGAAGGATGGCAGTATCCACGAAGTCAGTGAAGCTCAAGAGGTTGCATCTGTTGTGACAGAGACAGAGGAGGACACCAAGTCCAGCACTTTATCCACAATTTTTAGGTTCATCATGAAGCAGAGCTACATCTGCGCTTTGATAGCCATGATGGTTAGTAAGTATGTCAAAGAGTACTGGCGTTTGCCAGGAACATGTTGAGGTCATTTGTTTTCCGACTTCCCTTTAGGAGTACGTGCTACCTGTTCCAGAAATGTGAGGCGTAACACCCTGCTATGTCCCGGTTCGCATACTTTTTCCTCCTTTGTTTGCTTTCTAGTGACCCTCTCTTCCTTTTGATGGCAGGCATGGAGTATCACTTATGTCAGCTGGCTGACCTTCGTGTTCCTGATCTGGTCATGCACACTGTGGATGGTGCGTGACAGGCGCAAGTATGCCATGCTCACCTCACCGTTCATGGTCATGTATGGAAACCTGATGCTCATCCTGCAGTACATCTGGAGCTTTGAGAAGATCAACGGTATCCCGGGGCTCTTCCTGAAGCAGACAGTGCCCTTTCCGGAGCTTGCCTCAAAGGTACACAGCACCCTGCATGGCAAGCCTGCACTAGAGAATGTGTGACTGTTGTTTTGCATTCATTTTCTTGACAGGGGTTCAGTGGCTTGAGTTTGGGAGTAGCCTCAGTAGTTCACTAATGGCAATAAATTTCCTTGGAGATCAAGGCACTTGCTTCAGTTAAATTACAGTATTACATAAAATAACATTTCACTGCCCAAGACTCGGGTGACTTCACTTAGTAATCGATGATCATTCATCCACACCTGTTCCGTAGTAAACATGCATTTGTTTGTGCTCAGCTGGAATTCTGTTAACCATCCTGCTCATTTTACTTCATGCATTCGGCTGGCTTTATCTGAAAATCTTCCCCAGTAGACAGAGCATCAGTCAAACATTTATGGGCAGTGCTGCCCTGCTTTACCGTATAGCATTGAAAGCAATGCATCCTGTTTCTGCCACGGAATGCATCATCTGGCAGTAAACTTGTTATTTTAACCGCAGTCGAAATATGAATTTATGATGCTTGATGACGTCATCCTGACATGTGGTGATGGTCCCTTTGGTGTCATTTTCTATGTATAAGGTGTGTAGCTGAGAATTGTTAGCGGAGCACAGTGGCTGTGTATGGACACTCACTATGAAATAAGAAACCTGTCCATTTGAAGTATCTATGAAGTCACTGTCTTCTGTGTCCTAGATCCTGTTTCTACTGAGCTTCTGGCTGCTGTTGCGGCAGTCCCTGACCGAGAGACACGAGAGACTAGAGCAGGAAGCAGAACTTTCTGATGTCAAAGTGGAAGATCTGAGAAAGGGTGAGAGGAGTTTGTCCCACTGGGGTCTGCTTTAGTTTTCTGGCCTTTTACGCAAAGAAATATAAACCATTCGGATTAACAGATGAGTCCAGCAGTCACCAGTCATTTTCCATTCATGGTTGGAAAATCATCTCTTTTACTGTAGAGGAAACGGAAGGTAAAGAAGAGGAACATGACAAGGAGATCATGCAGGTCTTGGGCAACATGGTCATGGCCATGTTTGTCAAATACTGGATCTATATCTGTGGAGGCATGTTCTTCTTCGTCAGTTTTGAAGGTCGCATCGTCCTCTACAAGATAATCTACATGATGATGCTGCTCTTCTGTGTTGCTTTATACCAGGTATCTCCTTTGCCTCACAGCATCCAACATCTGTTAACAGGGATTTGAGAAGGTTTTATACGCATTCAGGGATAAGTCATTTATAATGCGTTCCTGTTCTTGTGACTGCTTTTGCTAGGTCTCTGAGGATAAATGTAAACATTTATTGAATAAAGAATTTATTGTTAATAGCACTTGCAGAGAATAAGTGAGAATAATACACCTATTTTTCAAGGGGGTTTCCTTGTTTTCAGGTTCACTATGAATGGTGGAGAAGAATCCTGAAGTATTTCTGGATGTCAGTGGTTGTCTACACCATGTTGGTTCTCACTTTGGTCTACACCTTCCAGTTTGAAACTTCTCCTCACTTTTGGTCCAATATGACAGGACTTACCATAGACGAGTAAGTGATATAACTCGAACACAGATCTGCATTTCAACTGGAGTGTGTGATTTCTTACCTGAAAATGAGTGTTTTGTAGGGGTCATGTGGTAACCAAGTTGATGATGAAGGCAGTGAAGAAACTTATTCAGAGACAATAATGATAAGGCTTCTAAAAGTTTAGCCAAGTTTGTTCTACATTCTTTATTTGAATGCAACTTTTTTCCGCTACACAGGTTGAAGGACCTGGGCCTGGAGAGGTTTTCTCTGGGTGAACTCTTTACCCGAATCTTCATCCCCACCTCTTTCCTCCTTGTCTGCATCCTACACCTGCACTACTTCCACAACCGCTTCCTGCAGCTCACAGACCTGAAGGCTGTGCAAGCCAAGCAGGAGAGCACTATTTACAGGTGAGTCCCATGGTAACTGCACCTCTGAAGTGACTCTCTGCATTTCTGTGTTCCCCACGCTTGTTTTTTGATGGCAGCAGTCAGCTGTTTCATACTTAGAGTGATGCGGAGCCATTTCTGGCAGAGGTGATGTGTGGTCGTGTTTCAAGCGCTGCGGCTGCGTTACATGTTATGGCTGCACACATTTCCATGTTTGTACTCTGACTTATAGGCCATTGCATTCAGCTTTAGATCAGCTGCCTGCTAGCTGTGTTCCCCTTTTCTATTTACTCCTGGTTTCTGTCCATCGCTCCTGCATAATATGGAGAAATTAGCCAAATATTATATTTTAAAATTAAGATTATTAATGGGTTATTCTTTGATTAAATTAAGGTAGGGGATAATAGAGACTGTGCTGTTAGTGAATGCACTGTTAACGTGAATTATAATGGACTTCATATTGATTTGTTACAAACTATGAAAATTACTGTACACTTACTGCCACACTTGCTATATAATGTTCGGTAATTAACCTCTGCTTACTTATTTTCCAGCTGCAATGATCCGCATCTCACGACTAACTTGTTTAACATTGATTGTTCCTCCTCAGTACTGGTCAGGATTCTTCTTTAGGGCATCACTGAATATTTGTTCTGACCATAAATGCATATGATCTCATTTGGGTCAAGGAAACAACCACCTCTTCAGACATGTTTTCCTGACTAAGGACCTGATGTACGGAGCTTTTGCAAAGTGCAGTTGCAATTTCTCGCTAAGTATTTTCTTAAAATTGAAATCAGGATTGTGTGTTCAGTTAAAACCTATAAAAGATGATGAACTAAAACTTATAATGATCACATTCGCTTCTCTGTTGTTTCTTTTTACATTGAGAAAAAAGTGATGCAAAGGCTTTGTGAATCAGGCACTAAATGACTGCTGCAATTTGTCAGTCCAATGACTGTCACACTGTGGGAATCATGTTTTGCTAGTGGCACCCACATTGCCAACCCACTCTTTATATTCCATCTTGCCAGCCATTTTGCCATTCTGTTCTTCTGCTTTTCTGTCTCCTATTTAACTTCCCTAATCTCTCATTTCTTCCCTACCATGCAATTTCATTTTGCATCTCATATAGCCATGCCAAAGTCAATGGCCGTGTCTATCTGATCATGAATAGGTGGGTACTTGCTTGTTTTCTGTCCCATGGATGATGTCTGAATCGCTGCATTGTCTCCCTCTTCCCATTAACTACACAAAATAGGAATGTTTGTAATTTATTTAAGTAATTCAGCATTCTAAGTAATTTCTTACATGTATTCTAGTTCTATGTCTATATTTAGTCATTTTCCTTGTTTATTGAATGGGTTGTAGCCTCTTTGTCCTTCCAGCAGCCCTCACACCTCTCTGCTGCTCAAGTTTATCCCACAAATCTAATGCAAATTTCTACATAGAAGCTCACACCCCTAAACCAGTGCTGACCCATTTTCTCATGCCTCATGTCCTCTGGCATATAATTTTGCTGTGTGGTTATTGCAAGCATGCTATATGTATAACTCATATTGCGCAGCCTTCCTTAAACAAATGTATGCAGGCTTTACTGGAACATCTGTCTGCTATGCTACTCACCACCAAGCCATAGAATACCCACATAACCCTGGGAAACATGTATGGAACATATTCCTGCCTGAAGTGTTAACAAACTACTTATGACCTCTCCTTTCTGTAATTTACTGTTTGTACAGCATCAAGCAAAAAATGCCTTCCCAACAGAATGAGTAAGTCTTACTGAAGACATGAAATGCCTGCCTTGGCGTGCTGCCATTTCATGCTTCCTGAACTTAAACTCTGACTTATTTCCTTCCACTGGTGGAGGAGATGTCAAGTTTAAGTAGAAGTGTTACAACCCATTGAAAGCCAACTACATGCAAGAGCTCGAAATATAAAAGATTGTTTTCTTTGCTCTGAAAACAGCTTGCTAGGGACATGGAAGACTAAGGCTATAAATTCACTTCTTGAACAGTACAGGATAGCTGGAGAATAGCCTGAAAGTTAAGGATACTGATCCTGTTTCATTCTACACTCAGATTGGCTCATCCTGATGGCAGCTTGGCCGATATTGCCATGGTCAGCTCCTCTCTGGGTGCAGTCGTGAAGGAGCAAGAGGAGAAGGCACAGCTCGATGAAAGCACGGATAAGTCAAAACAAACAGAGCCCCCAGAATCCACTGGAAATGCCGAGAATCATCAGTGCAGCGACGGCACTGAGGAGCCTCCCTCCGAACAGAGCTCAGGTACATAGAATGGTGGATATGACGCAAAGTTAACATTTGTGCCCATTATCACTGTAAATAAGTCATTAAAGCATTAGCTAATGAACTACTTTGCTGGCTCAAAGCAACTCCGAGGAACAGAGGTCCTCATAAATGTTACCCAGTGTTCCACATATCCATATGATCTGTGCTTGCGGTCTTCAACCCGATAACTGAATGTTAGCATCTTGGTTTCATCCAGATTTGAAGAACAAATGGCACCTGGTTGTGGACCGTCTTACAGTACTCTTCCTCAAGTTCCTTGAGTACTTCCACAAGCTTCAGGTCTTTATCTGGTGGATGCTGGAGATGCACATTGTCAAAATTGTGTCCTCGTATATCATTCTGGTCTGCATCAAGGAGGTAAGTATTCCCTCTTTACTTGCTGTTCATTCCTTATGTGGCAAGGTGAGTGGAGAATGAAGACGAAGGACTCGTAAACGGGGAATACAGAAGAGTAGGAAGTTGGTATATTGCGTGTGTCGATTCCACTAATAAGCTGTAATTTGTACAGCACTCAATGCAGGTGACACTGGCAAAGTATTAAGACGGCATCATCATGTGTTGCTAGATATGAAATTACTCTTTATGAATTTAAAGGGACACATTTTTAATCTTGTGTGTTGCAGGTAACCCTATTTAATTACGTCTTCCTGGCGTCCTGGGCCTTTGCGCTTCCTTATAGCCACTTTCGGCCTTTGGCTTCCAGCGCGTGCACAGTCTGGACCTGTGTCATCATTGCTTGCAAAATGCTGTACCAGCTAGATGTCATCCAACCGCAGTCTATAAACTGCTCAATGGTGGGTCTCGTTCATGGTTACCAATCCCTGGTACTCGGTCTTAGGAAGGTTCTTTAGTTTTCACAGAGACTTGCACTTGTGGCTTACCTTAACATTCGGATGGACCCTTGTGCCCTGCAATTTTCCCATCAGCCCAACTACACGGACAGCCAGAGGGAAGAGATGGATACATCGCTCCTGTACCGGGGTCCAATAGACCCCTCTAACTGGGTTGGCTTGCAGAAGAATGTCCAGCTGCTGAGTAGCCTGAGGGTGAGGAAAAGACAGCTACAACGCACCACATGCATTGCCAGTGTGTATTTTATAGAGTGGAAACTTGGCGTACACTGCGGCAGTAGAATAAGGAAGTGTTTTAATGCAGTGCGAAGGACGCACTCAGGGCGCACAACTGCAAAATATCAACACGTACCATACAGTCAGTACAAGAAGTTGGTATGACCGTTCTGTAACAGGAACCTTGGACTCGGCATCATAAAACAGTATATTTATGCAAAATGATATGTTTATCGATATTTTAGTGAATATCATTAAGCACAATATGTACTTCGCTAATCATGCATGTCAGATATTCTTTCGGAATGACATGGCTATTTTAACAACGCCGAGTTGGAGAAAAATCTTCACATCTGTGGTTTGTCCAGAACAACTTCCTGATGCTGACCATCTTGGCTTTTGAAGTAACCATTTATCGTCACCAAGAGTTCTTCCGCTTAAGAAACAACCTCACGCCTCCTGTTGCTCGGATAATTTTCCACGACATCACACGGCAGCACCTTGATGATGGCATCATCAACTGTGCCAAATACTTCATCAACTACTTCTTCTACAAGTTTGGCCTTGAGGTAGAGTATTGTTATGCATGATTTGGTATCACTCATTTGTGTAAGCTGGACTTTGTTAATGGTCAAAGTTAACTGTTGATGAACTGCCAGCTTGTTTCACTTCAACTGCGAAATTGTCACAAGCCTAAACTGACAAGGCGAACCACATAGATGTTTTCCCTTAATCTGTCTCTCTCTTTCGCCCCGTCTTTTTCCCATTGGTTTCTGAAGACATGCTTCCTGTTGGCGGTCAATGTAATTGGACAACGGATGGATTTCTACTCCATGCTGCACGCATTCTCTCTCATAGCGGTCATATACCGGCGGAGGAGGAAAGCCATTGCCGAGGTTTGGCCAAAGTACTGCTGCTTCCTGGCCTGCATGTTGACCTTCCAGTATTTTGTGTGCATCGGAATCCCACCAGCTGCCTGTAAAGGTGAGGCAGAAATACTCAAGCAAAACCCTGGATATCAAAGGAAGCCCGGTATGGCCTCGCTGCACTGTCTTGTTTCCTCTCCTTCTTAGATTACCCATGGAGGTTTCCCAATTCTGGCATGGACTCCAACGTAGTAAAGTGGCTCTACTTCCCTGATTTCCACACCAAACCCAATCCCCTTTTCCTTGTTTGTAAGTATTGACATGGATGTGGCTCTTGTCGAATAGGTCCTAAGGAAGGAGACTCAGGGCATCACCCTTACACCCTTGTCTCCCCACTGCAGATGACTTCATGCTGCTCCTCTGCGCCTCTCTGCAGAGGGAAGTCTTCGAGGATGAAAACAAAGCAGCGGTGCGCATAATGGCTGGAGACAACGTGGAGATTTGTCGTGACTTGGATGCAGCCTCCTTTAGTCTCCACAACCCTGTCCCAGACTTCATCTACTGCAGGTGGAGATGTTCTGTAATGCACATACATTGCTATTACACCAATACCTTAATTAGCGCTACCTTTTTTTTTTTTTTTTTTTAAGCCCTTTGAGGAGTTTGTTACAGGAATTTCGATACTTTTTAAAAGCTTCAAAAAATGTAAAAAAAAAAAAAAAATCTTTATTGTGTATTTGGTATCACTAAAATAGTGTTTCTCTGTTTATTCACTCATATATTTTGTACTACATTGTGCATTTGTGGCTTTCAAACTCCATTTATAGACATCTTCTTGCATGGTTTCATTAAGCTCCATTTCTCAAGAACGCATCTGGTGCATGCATTTTCAGTTATTCAGACTGATGTATGCCGTCATGATGCCAAAGATAGCATTTGAGATCTTAAATGTATTTAAAGCATGTTTGTCCCTGTAGTGTAGAGGGGCTCACAGCAGCAGGTGCTGTTTATGATGGAAATAGAGTATATGTATGAATAAAATTCATCTGTCCCAGAACCATTTTCTAAGCACACACCTGGGATTAAAAAATAAATGGCTAATGCTGTAGTTATTAAGTATCATGCAAGGATTTAATTTTGTTTTGATCATTAAAGATGGCTGCAGTGAACAGATTTCCTTACAGTGGTTTGGTATTGCATTTGTAGTAAGTAAGCAACATGAACACTGGTGAAAAATAATTGCAGAAAGTTTTCTTGATTTTCCTCTCGGACTTAGGATGAAAAGCAATGGTTTATTACTTAATCATCGGGTCTGGTATCATCGTAAATGGAAAGTGAACATTTGTGCCACTTAGCCAGCGTTATATCAATAACTTCTGGGTTATTATAGGACCACCTCCTCTGTCTCGTTTCCATCACCCAACACGTGTGTTTTCCGGGACGCGGCACTATGATATCTTCGTCTTTGTGCCCGCAGCCTACCTGTCGTGTGTGTCGACCTCTAAGTGCTCTCTTAAGCACTTTATTTCAGCAGGAGGCTTTGGTCTCCTCAGATTTCCACGGAATTCCACAGAGCAGAAGAGGTCCCATCCTACTGAGCCAGGGCTAATTGATTATGTGCACATGGCACTGTTTTGGTCCGTGGAGTGGATAAGTATTTATCGGACTGTCCACCACTAAGCAAGCAGAGAAAGCGGAACAGAGGCCTTCTCTGCTGTCCCTCTTGTTCCCTTCTTCCCTCCCAGTCACTGGGGTAAACATTAGGATGGGGAATCTAAATTTCTCAGTCACTCCATCCATCACACAGCCATTTTCTTTCACCTAATTCAATAAGCAGCTATTACGTATAGAAAAGAGATTTTTCCTAATGCAATTGGGCCTGAGCAAGAGTGACAACCATCCGTTTCAGCCTGCCATCTCAAAGCCTCATTGTGACATCTAGCATTTCATCAAACCGTCCTCACAGCATAGTCTGCTTCTGTGGCCTGTAATCTGGCACCTTTTAAAAGGGGTGGTAGAAGCTATGGCTCGCAACAGCACAGACGCAGCAGTGCAGAGGTTAAAGAGAGGGCTCCAGAATAGTCTTCACATCACAAAAGATCCAATGCAAGTCCCTTAGGGGACCTTATGGTGAACTGCACGTGCTTAAGTGACACATTGATGTTCCAGGTAAAGAGGTGTATTGTCCTAATGGAGAATAAATTCCTAATAATATTGAGTGGTGTTGAGGTGTTCAAGAAGAGCAACTGTACATGCGAATACATCCCTGTATTGTAATGTATTGTGCTTTCTGTCATCATACATCATTGCATGTGTTTATACTGTATATTCCATACAATTTTTCAGCTAATTCATTCGCCTTTAAAACAATTTAAATGGAGAGGCAGGCCAAAAACCCACAAAACCAGAAGAGAGAAGAACTTTTTAAGAGATTTGTATATGATCCTGTGCTATAAAACACACTGTGGAATATTCTGGCCTTGGCATCTTGGTGTCTACTCTTAGCTACACACATAAATATTTATGAGAAAAGAATCTGGCAATTTGTTATGGAATAATTTAATATGACGCAATAAAAAGAAAGAATAAATCAATAATGTGTGTGCGTGTGTGCACGCGCATGTGTGTATATACGGGACATAAGTACGCACATTTAATAATGTATCAAATTTTTAAAAATACGTAAATATACAATGTACTGCTGTAATAATAAATCAATAGTAATACATTAAAAAGTGATGATTTACTACTAATAATAATAATACCACATATATCTTTACTCGAACAAAATACAGATTGCATGAACAGTCAAAAATCCCAGATCCAGTGTTCTACTTTTTGACAGCTGTAAGCCCACATCTTTTGGTGTTAATCCTAACCTCTTCATTCACATCTACAGATCTTACCTGGACATGCTGAAGGTGATTGTATTCAGCTACCTCTTCTGGTTTGTCCTCACCATCATCTTCATCACGGGCACCACTCGCATCAGCATCTTCTGCATGGGATACTTGGTAGCCTGCTTCTACTTTCTGCTCTTTGGAGGGGACCTTCTCCTCAAACCCATTAAGAAAATCCTGCGCTTCTGGGACTTCCTGATTGCCTACAATGTGTTTGTGATCACAATGAAGAACGTGCTCTCGGTAAGTGGTCTATGCTGGCAGAAAATGCGCTTTTTCCTTACAGACAACAGTGCAGCTAAACAGATGTGTGGATGCACCTAAAAGTTTGTCATTTTGTCCCTCAGATAGCAGCCTGTGGCTTCATCAGGCCTCTGGTCGCAAAGAGCTGCTGGCTTGTGCAGCTCTTCAGTCTTGCTTGCACCATCAAAGGATACACGCGTTGTAAGTTGCGGTCATACTCAAAGGTGTTCGCTGTTATTTGGAACGCAGTTTGCGCAAGATTTTTTTGTGCAAAATGTCTCTTTCTTTTTTTTTTTTCTTTGACGGAATCCTTGTAAAGTGATACGTCACAAATGTAGTTCTAGTGTATAAAAAAATTAAAAACCACAGCTTTGCACTGGTGTTATTACTTTGACGGAATGAATAGGTGCAAATTTTGCACACTTGTCTGTTCTGAAGAAAACTGTGACTGTGTAGCCTGTGATGGCAGCACATTTCTGCACCCACAGTTAGCTTTGGTAAGAGGTGTGAGCTGCCCAGTGACGAGGCTGGCATCATCTGGGACAGCATCTGCTTTGCCTTCCTGCTGCTTCAGCGCCGCGTCTTCATGAGCTACTACTTTCTACACGTGGTGGCTGATATCCGATCATCCCAGATCTTAGCCTCTAGGTAAAGCGCACTTGCTCCTGGCGTGCACCTCTGCCTTTTTTTTTTTTTCCCCACCCATGATTGTCCCGCTCATGCAGGTACCATTGCTGCCCCTCACCCTCACATACAGTCAAATGTTCTCAGATGATCTGAGATCTGCTCACACAGCCCATTTTCACATACACACGCCTACTCAGATATGTTTGGTCATTCTCCAACACTGACGCAAAAACAGGATCCTCACCACTTTCCAATGAAGCTTTTATGAACCATGTTGACAAAGTGTGTGTGAAATGCCTAATGTGCCAACTGGGTCCTTGTTTCAGAGGTGCAGAGCTCTTCCAGGCTACCATAGTGAAGGCTGTCAAGGCCAGAATTGAGGAGGAGAAGAAGTCCATGGACCAGCTCAAAAGACAGTGAGACTTTTGTGCTTATTGTTTCACAGAAGAAACGTTACAAGTGTGCAAAAAATGCCTGGTTGTTGTTTTGATGAAGCGGCAGTACTGAATATGAGCCGTTGCGCAAAAGGTCAGTGCGGAGTGCATTGACTTCTCTCTCTCCTCTCGTCAAATTAGAATGGACCACATTAAGACTCGGCAGCAAAAGTTTAAGAAGGGCAAGGAGAAGATGCTGAGCATGACACAGGAATCAGGGGAGGGACAGAAGCTCATCCAAGAGCAGGAAAATGAAGGTGTGACAATGGGATGGACACTTACCACTAGCATACATCCCTGGTCTTCCAGAGCCTACACAACTGCCAACACCTTGAGGACCGCACCCTGCATCAGACAGCACAGGATATTTGTAACCATTCACATGTATTAAGTCACATCATTATTTCAATCCAATCTTAGTTTGCTTTGGACATCCCAGAGTCTTTCACTGTGGTTCTCTTACTGATAGCTGAAATAACCTGCATAGCATAGTATCACAAATAATGTAAAACAAACTGAATTTCCACATTGTACTGTTTAAAGTTAAACTTTACATTTCTTCATTTCAGTTATTTCTAATTATTCCGTTGTACATATTTCACTAACATCCCTTCGATATGTACTATTTAGTACTGAGTCAAGAAAACACTCCCTGGTATTATGCAACATAATATGAACGTGTGCAAATGTATTAGTATTGCTTTATGGTTTCATTTTTTTTAATGTTTAAAATTCTTGATATTACAACATTTGAAAATAAGTTTCAAATTAATATTGTAAACATTTTATTTTAGGAGAAGCGGAGAAAGCCAAGGGCAAAAAAAAGTCCTGGTGGCGTCCGTGGGTTGACCATGCTTCCAGTAGGTTCTGCTTGTCTTCTGTGAGCCACGCCTTGTATCCCTGACCAGAATGCTGAGGGCTAACCTCACACATTCTCCGGGCTCTGCAGACACCACCAGAACCTTACACCAGAACACCAAAGCTTCTATCTGGACCTCCATCCAGACCTTATTCGTTTTCTGCCTCTATTTAAGGTTTAATGAACAAATATCTTGAAAAATACATAATGGGGACCACACGTGGGGACTGCTGTAGATGCTCCCGGTGTAAACTGGCAGATTTCGCAGCACCGGCTGTCGATGCCATGAAAGCTTGTTAACATGCCATTCAGCCTCAGCCCTAGGCTCTCCACAGACCTAAGGAGTGAAAATTTGCAGTGTGAAAAGCGAGGTGAGGAAGGGCATCGAGTGAGGAAACGAAAATTGGGAGACCACTGGGAAAGCCTTTCTTCTGTGGAAGTCCAGTGGTTCCGTTCTGTTCTGACAATTTTCCTCAGTTAGCAAATGTGCGGAGGAACTAACATTTTTTTTTTTTTTTTTGTGCGTGCTGGGGTACAAATTGCCGAATAACCTTAAATAGAGTCTGCATTGCTAAATTCACAGAAAAGAAAATAAAATAATGTCTGAATGGCCATCTAGTATGTTAAAATAAATGGGATCCATATGATGTTTGGTTCTGAAGAGCCCTCAGTTGAGAATTGCTTCATCAGATCATATCCAGACAAATGTCTCGTCCTCACGCTGTCATGCTCAGTGGCCGCTGTCCGGATGCGATCGGCGGAACAGCCCACTCCGTGACAGAACAGGAGAGGATGGATTGTCCGCTGGCTGGAGCACCACAAGAGCAGTTTGATCAGTGCTGCTGGGTCCCCCTGAAACCCTACACCTGTAACCCCTTGCCCCAGGGAACTAAGCTGAAGAGTTAGTGTTTTCAGGCATCCTCATCAAAGGCATTCTTGCATCGATGAGGCGATTCCCTTCATTGTGGCGCTGCTCTCGGTGGTTCTCCAGTCCAGTCACCCTCAGCCATCTCCTGTAGCTTTCTTTAAGTCTCTCGGTGTTTTGTTCTTTTTTCCATTTTCTTTCCTCACATCTGTAGTCACCCCATCCGTTCCTCCACGTCCTGTCATTTTTTTCTGTTCAAGGGTACAAGGCAGAACTATTCCAGAAATTGACTGTGATTATGTGGGGTTACAGACTGAGTGCCTGGTGCTCCACGTACCAGTCAGATGGACATGGACTTTTCTGGCTGTACATAGTCTAACGGCAGTCTTTTCACTTGACTACTCATTTGTTCTGTATTTGTGGCCATATGAGTCGAGCAGTTATCACCTTTTGCCAAGATGACATGTTCCTTTCGTGTCGTGGATGAAATAATAGTTTCTGCTGTAAAATATGTGGTATGTAAACTTTCCGTTTAACATTTGCTAATCAATTCCAACAACTTTCTTACATGCTAGTCTCTTAAATTCTTAACTGTGCCTAAGGATGATAATGGAAGTGCACGGTTAGTTAGATAACAGCATCTTTGTCGCAGTGTTTGTGTCACGCGGTACTTACAAATGTCAAAACAAAACTCATTTCCTTGTGTCCAATTCCTGAACAGTTTTTTTTTTGTTGTTTGTTTTAGAAAGCATTTCGCTCCTGATCATGTCCTGGTGCGACGTTTTGTTTTTTTGCTTTCCGTCTCGCTAGTGGTTTGTGTAGATTTGGGCAAACCAAGGCAGGCACTGAGCCACTAGGACAGGATTTGGTCATCTTTTCCCTGTGTGTGTGTGTGTGTGTGTGTGTGTGTGTGTGTGTGTGAGAGAGAGAGAGAGAGATGTTTTACGTGGCGCCCCCCTGTGGTGAAACCATGGTAATTATGTGTAACGCTTTTGCCCATCAGTGGTGAGAAGTGGAGATTATTACTTGTTTGAGACTGACAGCGAGGAGGAAGAAGAGGAAGAAGAGGAAAAAAAGCAGCAGGAGCCGCCAAAGAAATCAGCCTTTCAGGTGAGTCTTTTAAACTCCGCTGCTCTTGTGTGTTAGGTGACTTCATGTCGATCGCTTGGATTTGCGTAAAAAGTTGCATCGACGTTTAAAGTTGAACAGGGAAATTGCAAAGCGATTAAAGGTACTGAGTGAACGCTCGCCCATTTTTAAATGATCAACTAAGCAGCCAGAAATATGCGCTTTCAATTTGTTCCGTAGTTGCTTTGTGCTTTGAACACTTCTACGGGCAGTGTGGACAGACAAGATAAATTGTTTTTTATGGCTCTTGACCATAAAGACCTGTTTTTGACCAATAACCCTGCTTTCTGTCTTCACAGTTGTAAGTTCTAAGCGTTTGCTTGGCTGTTTTGTGAAGCCCTGTTCCCAGCGATGTCTTGCTCTAACTCTCGCTCACTTTGTCCTTCTTTGTAGAGAGCAATCCGAAAATTTGCCTCTGCTCTGTTGGCTTTGCCAAGGTCAATAATTAAGCTGCCCAAAACTGTACTTCACTATGTAATCAGGGCAGCAAAGGTACCGCATCAGGTGTACATTTACTGTCTTGCTCTGTTGTGTTGCTCTGTATTTCTCCATTGCGTTTGTGCCACCCACTGCATTTCCTTTCTGTTGCGCTTTACCTCCCGTTGTCAGAAAGGTTCAAGCATTTGTTATTTGCGGTTTCCCAGATGTCTCAAAAATTCAGACAAAACATGGAATGGAAATGCAGTGGACACTTTTTGTTAAATTGTGAGTGGTTTTGAGTTGGTTTGGTCGTCTGGGTTGTGCATCTACATGCATCTCTTGTTTTCTCTTGTGAAGTGCTGGGTTTGTCTTGGATACTTTATTCTGGTGTGGTTTACTCCAATGTAAAAAGTTAGTTGAAAACCTAAAAACAGCACATGTGCCAGTCACCACGAATAGAAACCTAAACCTTACATCTTGTACTTGTATTTCAACGACACATTTCGTTGGAGAAAAGCACCCTCAAGATCTGGCTTCCTTTGCCATCCGTCTGTATCTCAATGGTGGCTCAGTGGGTGAATTACATTTTCATTTGACCTTCATGCTTTTCTTGCTTCATGCTTTGGAAGTTGCAGAGCTTCGTCTTTGAATGATGTTCCCTCTCTTCAGTTTGTATACCATGCCTGGATCGCGGATTCCAAGACTGCCTTGAAAGAGCACAGCAAAGAGAAACGCAAGTTCTGGAAAAGGTATACAGGACGGGGCAGATCAAGAAAGGACAAAAAGGAAGGTTTGTGTCCATTTGTTTTTTCTTTCCCATTTTCAACTGTATTTGATACTTTTCAAAGTATTTAGTAACTTGGGAAGGACACTGTATGGCCAAAAATGTGTGGACATCCCTCTTTCCTTCTAATGTCTTAGCTGAGCTGTCCCAGTCATACCCAAGCAGCATACAAACACATTCTAGGCAACAGTGTGCTTCCAGTTTTGTGCCCACTATTTGGGGGNTTCGGTATCACAGAATAAACTTCCCAGCTCGGGGACTTGCTATGTACACAGAGGCAGGTTGGTTTAATGGAGCTGAACTATTGCGGTCACCTCTCTGTATTACTTTAGCGAAACTCTCTACAGAACGATGCCTTTTCCTATACGCTGCTCACACGACGTGTGTGATTCATCCCTGATGTTTTCCCAAGTATCATTCACTGTGGTGAAGTGCATTGCAAGAAGAAATAAGTACTATGGCTGTTATTGCTAAAAAACTGAATGCTAGAAATGCACAGTATGGCCGAAAGTTTGTGGCTCCCCCTTCTAACAACTGAGCTGAGCTGTTTGAGCTGCACCCATGCGGCATACAAACACATTCTAGATATTTGTGAGCTTCCAGCTTTGTGGCCACAGTTTGGAGGGGGGGGGGGGCTCCTTTCCTGCTCCAGCATGACTGTCTCCACCCCCCACCCCCCCCATGCACAAAATGAGCTTCATGAGCACAGGATTTGCCAGTGTTGGTGTGGAAGAACTTGAGTGGCTGCACAGCGCCCTGACCTCAACCCCACCAAACACCTTTGGGATGAACTGAAATGCTGACCATGAACCGGGCCTTCTCGCCCAAGCTCGCTGATGCGCTTGTGGCCGAATGAGCACAAATTCCCAAAATTTGGTGGAAAGCCTTCCCCAGAAGAGTGGGGACTGTTATAGCTGTGAAAGGGGGGCAACTCCATATTAATATCCATGGGTTTGGAATGGGATAGTCAACAAGCACGTATGGGGGTGATGCTCAGGCGTCCCCACACTTTTGGTCATAGGGTGTACTTACTAATTGTCATCTTCACCAGGACATGTGGCAATAGAGGTGGGTGAGCTGGATGAAGACGGAAAAGAAGATGATGGAAAGAAGTCAGATGGCCCAGGTTGTCGCAGAAGTGTTACCCTGAAATCTTGCTGGGTCTTTAGTTAATCTCATTCGCGCTCATGAAACGTGACTCCATTGTGTCTCTCCAGACAACATCATTAAACGGATTTTTAATATCATCAAGTTCACGTGGGTCCTGTTCCTCACCACGCTGGACAGCTCGACGGCCTGGGTGAACTCCATGTGCCGTGAGCACATTGACATCTCCACCGTGCTTCGTATGGAGCGCTGTATGCTCACACGAGAGGTCAAAAAGGTACCACTGCATCCTCCCTTTCCACTGTTTATGCTTCCTTTTTCACTCCTGCACGTATCCCTTCCATAACGGGTGTAACCCAGTCTCAAAAATCTACTTAAAAATCAGTATGCGCTGAACAAATTCATTATTACCATTATTAAAATAAGGCGTTCCTGAACCACGAAAGGTTCATTTATTTTCTTACAAACATGCAAGCATTCACAAACCTTACCCTTACCTTAGCCATAAACATGAATAAAATCTAATCAAAAACAAGCGTAAAATATTATAACCACTATGGGCACCTCTGTAAGAGCTGTGTTTGTATGTGTTTAATGTTTTTATACATTATATACATTCTCACTTTTTTCTATGGAATTTTTTAACCTTTCCCTCTCATTGCTTACCTCATTAATTTCCCTTTTATTTGGATTTATATTCTTCTATTCTTCAGTGGGGAGGACTGGTGCATCACGGCTTTTTGGCTCGGTCTGTGCAGAGCTTGCAGCTCCGCTCCACATTTGCGTTGGTTTCCACTGGGTGCTCTGATTTCCTCCCACAGTCCAAAGATGTGTTTTACTGAAGTGGTGAACTAAAATTCCAGATACTGTGTTCATGTGTGAAAGAAGGACTCGTGCTGTGTGCCAGACCTTGAAATAGACAAGCAGATATTAATAATAAGGGGTTACGTTCTGGTGTTCCTCTTCTGTTTTAATTCATAAAATGCAGTTTTTTATTTAGTCTTTTCTTATATTTCTCTTGTTTTAAATGCTCATGAGTATTATGGATTTCCTTGCAATGGAATTGTAAGCTAAGTACATATTTCTAATGCAGGGCAATGTTCCCTCTCGGGAGAGCATCCACGTGTACTACCAGAAGCAGATGCGCATGAACCTGTCCCGTGAGTCGGGACTGGATCGCATAGAGGAGGGCGACTCGACATGCAACTCCCAGAGGGCCACGCATAAGCACTACAAGATAGAGAGTCAGGACTCAATGGCTTCCCGTGATAGCATTTCCAGGTACTAACAGATGATTCTGAGACAGGCACAGCATAGAGGAGAGGGACGGTGATTCTGAAACACTGCAGACACTACTGTTACTGCTCTTGGATCAACAGCCTCGGCTTCTGTTGGATGGTGTGTTCCTCATTTTGTCAGGGGTTCAGAGAGACAGGTGGGGTAATGCACACTACTGCATCATTTGCAGTGTTTTGAAGATAACCGATAGTCATACCGACATTTCTTACGACACCAACGTGCAAGTCCTCAGGTGAGACGAAGGTTGAACTCGTGCCTTTAATGCCATGAAGTCCTGTGAGTTTCATGTTACTAATCCCGCTGTACAACAGAAGGGGCAACAACAAGGTTGCAGTTGCTTTGCAATGTTTGGCACGTTTTAGGTGCCCGTCCTTTCTCTCACATTGAGATGTTCACGCTGTACATTTTCTGGAGACCGTTAACAGTTTAACTTGGTGTTCTGATGTTTTTTGTTTTCTTTGAATCCATTTTTCTGCTTTCTTGCACTTAAAACCCAGTGAGATCTTTTGAGGAATCTGCTTTCTATGTTCACACAAATGACTGATGTGACATTGAGACATGAACCATTTTCATTCCCCTCATCTTATCATAACTGAGAGAATCGATGATAGTTTATCATCATTTGTCCTTTGCAACAAATTTGGAATTTGTTGTCAAATGTGAATTTTAAGTCCATAAGGAAGAATATATATTTAGTGGTATTATTTGACAAAAAGACATGCATGTGTGTGTGTGTGTGTGTGTGTGTATACACACGTATAACTGAACTAGTATTTAAACACTCAGTTCATGTACATTTGTTATAGCAGTGATAATTAAGATGCATTGCACCACAGCAAATCCTGCAAAATTATGTACATCCCTGGCACAACGTTCTTCCCTCTGGACGGATTCCCATTTGGATGTGTTTGTGTTCCCATTCCATCCCTAATTCCACTGCATCTCTCGCCCACGTGTGCTGCCAGCGCCTACACCGAGGCCACCATGCTCTTCTCTCGCCAGTCCACGCTGGACGACCTGGACGCGACGTCCGAGTCTGTCCCCAAAACCAGCGAGCGTGCCAGGCCCAAACTGCGCAAAATGTATGGCATGGACATTTCCAACTCTTCTGCGGACAGCGGCAGCAGCACTGTGTCCAGGTGCCTGAACCCTCCCAGCCCCCTGTCCCTACAACCACTGCTGTCCTGCTTGTCCCCTGCCTGCTTAGCCCATCCAGCAGTAAAAAAGAGATGCGGATTCAGCACTTTGTCCTGTGGGTCGCGCTGAAAACTTGGCAGTGCAATTTTATACAAAGGGTAGTCCATCTCTTTACAAACTCCCTTTATGCAGGATTTCTGTTTGTCTTCACTATGAGGTTGGAAACATCTGGAATAGCCCAGTGAGCTTAGTTTGGCCCAGTTGCTCATATAGGAAAATCTAATCTGTATTTAATCCTCTTTCTGTTCTTCATTGTACCCGTTTGTGTGCTTGTGTGTAAAAATGCACATCCTTTTCTTCAGTCATTATTTACATTAAGGTCAAGTCAATGTTTCAGTGCCTCTGAATCTTTGTGTAAAAAAAAAAAAAAAAAAGTCGTCCGCGCGCATATACTTCCAGAATGCGGGTTTTTTAGGTGCATGTGTCTGTAGGCTTGGATTTAGAGCTGTGTGTTTACGTCAGTGTTCCGTATCTCCCTCTAACTCCCTCTGTCTGTGTTCCATTATTTTGTGCCAGGCTGTGTGTGTCTTTTTCTACTTGATGCATTCATAGTTAATGTACTTAATTGTAAAACCTGATGTTCTTTATGTGTAATTGATGTAGGCTACCTGACCTCTTCTCATTTATTCCACAGAACCTAGCTCGAGACAATGACTCCATAGTGTTAGTGCCAGCTGTTGACACAGCCATGTCCTGTTTCTTTCTGACAGCGAGGCCACCCAGTGCATCATTCTGTCCTCACGCCAAGGTACCACTGAGACCATTGAGGAGGTGGAGGATGAGCAGGAACCTGCAGACGATGGGCAAGGCCCCTGGACACCCACAGAACAAAGTGCAGAAGAGGAGGAGGGTCCATGGTGGCCTGGAGAAGAGGGAAAACAGGAGCAAGAGGCAATAGGGATGAAGGAAGAAGAAGAGGAGGAGGAGGGTTCCGAGGGCAAAACCCATGACTGTTGTCTAGAGGGGGAAGAGTGCATGGCCCAGTGCTACACCCCAGATACAGATGCCCCCGCCACCTATGCTACTGATGCAACTTACCCAACAGATGCAGACGTGCCACCCTCTTACAGCAAGGCTGTTAGCTTTGACCATATATCCGTCAGCTCGGACGAGGACGGTGACAAACGGCTCATGGCCATGACTCCTGACGAAAGCAGATCGGACTACTTGGATGATATCCCTCTTCCTTCCCTCACCCATGAGCTGACTGCCAGCGAGCTGTTACTCAACAAGTAAGTTTGCATCTTGACAACATCCAACATGTAAGTGGCAGTTGTTAAATGTCTTGCACCTGATTTTTGTGTCAAAAGCAAGTAAATCAGAGGAAGGGAAAAGAAACGGCATGGGAATACTGTAAGTGTTCTCTCTCACCCCTTTTTCTGAGCAGGATGTTCCATGATCAGGAGCTGGAAGCCTCTGAGCATTTCTACCAGGGCCAACCACAGCTGCTGCAGCTGGGCTATGCCCTGTACAACATGCTGGTGGCCCACTCGGAGATGGTCTGCTACCTGGTCATCATCCTCAACCATATGATCTCTGCCTCCATGGCCACACTAGTGCTGCCTATCCTTATCTTCCTGTGGGCGATGCTGTCTGTGCCACGGCCCAGCAAGCGCTTCTGGATGACAGCCATTGTCTACACAGAGGTGATCCCACGTTCACATTAGCTTTGGGTTGTTCCTCCAGGCTTTTGATTGCACAGTTTTTTCTTTTCTGTAGTTGTATTTAAACAATGAGAGTTGTGTTTCTTTCCACATTTTTATTTATTTTGTGAAACCCAAAATGTACATGCATAAAGCAGTGGATAATGAGCGGAGTTTTTTTTTTTTTTTTTTTTTTAAAGATTTCAAAAGTAAGGGATACATGCAAACCTAGTATTGCGAAATGAAAATTATTTTACTTGGAAAAAGAAAAAAACTAATGCATTTATTTATCATTTTCTAGGTTGGCATAGTCATCAAATATTTTTTCCAGTTTGGCTTCTTCCCCTTCAATCAGAACATCGAGGTGGACAAGAGCAAGCCCTACCACCCCCCCAACATCATTGGTATTGAGAAGAAGGATGGTTACGTTCACTATGACCTCGTTCAGCTCCTTGCCCTCTTCTTTCACAGATCCATCCTAAAGGTTCATACCTGCACCTTTAATTTTGTTACTGGACACAGCTGTAATGCTTTGGCTGTTTATGTGATTATTGCTCAGTTCTAAGACTGCTGTGGTTCCTACAACTATGAGACGTCGCATTTCAGTAAACCTGAGATGTCAGTCTCATGGAGATTATACTTCAAATAATGCGTGGTTTTTATTTTGTTTTCTGTAAAACAAACCACAATTATTTAAATTTGAGTTACTCGATGCTTAATTTTTCTGTAAAAAACTATTTTCTACCATTGGTGGTTCAGAAAGTTTTTATCAACTGAAGCAACTCAATAAGGGTGCTGTTAACATCTTTTACCATCTTCTTCCAACAGCAGTTTGACCCCTGTGACTTTGTGATGCTCCACCTTTCTCTCTGATATTTGGTGCAGTGAATGAGCAGTGGTTCACCGGGGTCTCTGGTAGAAGTGATCTGAAAGTGCTTTTAATAGACATGCCTGTGTACATCTCTCCCCTCCTTTGCTGCTATTGTCCCAACCCAGTGTCACGGGCTGTGGGATGAAGATGATCCCAGCAAACCCCAGAGGGGCGACTTACGTCAGGACAGCAGCGAGGATAAGACGCTGATGACACCAGAAACACAGCACAAGAAGGGCTCTGACCACTCGCTCAAGTCCGTCAACCTAGCGGCTTCAGCAGAGTCAGTGCATGTGCGCTTCCCTGAATCGCAAGCCCATCAACGCCGTAAAAGTTCTAGCGCCGGTTCTCACATCTCCAGACGTTCCTCCTACTCAGCCCACTCAAAAAGAGGTAGTCCTTCTGCATGACACACACTAGGGGGGCTGCTGTAAAGCAGTGCAACTGGGTCGCCTATCACAATATACCCCTGTCGTGCCACACCCTTACATCATGACATCTTATAAGCTGTATGTTTTGCAGAGAAGGAATCGTTCCACGTGGCACTTTGGACTTGGGTTTACAACATTGTGGAACCTCTTTGTGATCCATCTCTTTGTTCTTCGCAGGCAGCACAAGCACTCACAACAGCAGCCGCAGGACGGGCAGTGAGAGCGGGGTTCTTCCCAAAAGTCGCAAGGAGCTTCTACTGAACAAGCTCCAGGAGCAGTTAATCAAAGCCAAGGCCTTCACCATCAAGAAGTAAGTGCGTTGGTCCAAGGAGCCCTCGGTCTGACATTCTTCTCCTCCATTATCAGGTTCAGCTTTTAATACAAAGCCCACTGTGCTGAACTGACGGTTGCTGCTGCGACATGCTGATAACTCAACTGGAAGGGAATAAAGCAGTTACGATTCTTTCTTCTTTCTAGAACACTGGAGATCTACCGTCCCATTCGGCAGTTTTTCTACAACTTGATTCATCCAGAGTACAGTGCAGTGACCGACGTCTACGTTTTGATGTTTCTGGCCGACACTGTTGACTTCATCATTATTGTGTTTGGATTTTGGGCATTTGGGGTATTTTCCCTGTTTCTCATGGTGATATGGTTACAGATATTAGTTTGAAAAGTGTAGCTCAGTACAGTATACTGTATGTTGAAAATGATGTAAAATAGTCATGAATAGAAGGAGATTCTCATATCACTCATTTTAGACAAGGTAGGAAAGAAACTGCCTGTAAAAGAGCTTTGTTCATATTTTTCTGCATTATAAGCAGAGATGTTGTAAAATGAGAATTTATTCTTAACTAAAATGTGCATTTTTGTCCACCTTGCAGAAGCATTCAGCAGCTGCTGATATCACCTCCTCCCTGTCGGAAGACCAGGTCCCTGAGGCCTTTCTTGTTATGGTTCTGATCCAGTTTAGCACCATGGTTGTGGACAGGGCTCTGTACCTCAGGAAGACGGTTCTTGGAAAGGTCATTTTTCAGGTCATCCTGGTCTTCGGGATCCATTTTTGGATGTTCTTCATACTGCCTGGGGTTACAGAGAGGTACTAAAAGCAGGAGACCCAAGGTGCTGTCATGTGATGGCTTCTCCCTCTGAAGCAACTCCTGTAAGGCAGTTTAATAAAATAAAATAGCAAAAGTCGTGGAAAAGCCAAGTGATTATTATTATTTAAGTCTCAAAAAATACTTCTTTGAAAGGTGAAAACCTTGATATCCTCTAACTGAATTGTGAAATCTTGTCTTTACTCTCAGGCGCTTCAATCAAAACACTGTGGCACAGCTTTGGTACTTTGTGAAGTGCATCTACTTTGGCCTCTCAGCCTACCAGATCCGCTGTGGCTATCCGACCCGTGTTCTGGGCAACTTCCTTACTAAGAGCTACAACTATGTCAACCTCTTTTTCTTCCAAGGGTGAGCTGACTTAGGGTTGATTACACAACATTGAGCCTCTGAAATGGGTTACATGGTTGGTCCATGTCTTGTCAAAACAGCAAAGCTAGTATTTCCTTCTTGGTGTTAAAAATGTGTACTACACATTGTAGTTATGGCATGTAGTTGCTTTTCCCCTTCTGTATATTTTGTATGCAAATATAGGTATGTTTACAAAAAAAGGTTACTTGGTACTGTTAATGTGTCTTTCTCTCAGCTTTCGATTCGTTCCTTTCCTGACGGAGCTCCGTGCAGTGATGGACTGGGTTTGGACAGATACCACGCTTAGTTTGTCCAGTTGGATCTGTGTGGAGGATATCTATGCCCACATCTTTGTGCTGAAATGCTGGAGGGAGTCAGAGAAGGTTCGGAACCGCATGGGATGCAGTACTTAGCACTTTCTGTAAACGGTTCCAGTGCGATATCCAGAATTATAACCATTGGCTAAGCAGCATAGTAATGCTTTTTCTTTTCACTCTGCAGAGGTACCCCCAACCTCGAGGACAGAAGAAAAAAAAGGTGGTCAAGTATGGCATGGGAGGCATGATAGTGGCCCTACTCATATGCATTGTGTGGTTCCCCCTCCTCTTCATGTCCCTGGTTAAATCAGTCGCCGGAGTGGTCAACAAGCCCTTGGACGTTTCAGTCACCATCACCCTTGGAGGTTTCCAGGTATTGGTGCCTCCACATGTTCTCACTTTTGGTTATGATCTAGTGGAATAGCGGTGTATTAAAGTACTGGGCTTTACAGTACATACAGCTCAGCTCTTTATTAATTATATGCCAATAGGTTGGACTCTGTAGGATGGAGCGAAGCTCAATCGACTGCATTATTTATTGCCAGTCTTCCCATGTGATAACTGACGGTGATGTGAAACTCGGCTGCTGCTGTCAGCATATCAGTCCTACCTTCACACACTTCACACTCCCGTTCTTCTGCCATTTATGCATCTTATCCTTGTCTGTTTTTTTTGCAGCCAATCTTTACCATGAGCGCCCAGCAAAACCAGTTAAGGAACATCAGCAGCCAACAATTCCACGCGTTCACAAAGAGTTATTCGCAAACGTTTGCTACAGTATGTACGATGTCACCGAACCAATTGTCTCAGTGTAGTGAACCAGCTCCTCGTATGTCAGTTTATTTATATATAAGTTCTGCTTAAAACAATTGTACACGGTCTCGTGTTGAATACAGAGGTGCATGTGAAAGTTGCTTGGAGACACTACGAGTGTAGATGTGCACGATAACAGCCGATGTTTTGAAGGTTTGTGGTCTGTGGATGTCGTGGTGCACTCTAAGCTCTATGACATTTGCCCCTAGGATGCACTGCAGTTCCTGGAGGCCTACACCTATCCTGACCTCACAGTGGCAGAGCTGGAAGGCAACTCCAACTCCATGTGGACCATAAGTCCGCCAAGCAGGGAGAGCCTTATGAAGCTCCTTCTCGATAGTAACAAATTTCCCATCACCATGGCTGTGTCCATTCAGAGGTACTGCTGGTGATAGCCAGATATATTCCTAGCAGTCATCCTCACTCTGTTGCTGGCTAGAAAATTGTACTTTACAAGACAGGTTTCTAAAAGATATTTATATCATTACAGAAAGATTTCCCTTGTGTTCACAGCGTAAGAATGTACCGCTTGTTGAACTGCTTTGAATGCACTTTGAGCTTTTGATTGTCTTTGTGTTCCTTAGGAACCTGACTCTGGGGGCAAAAGCGGAAATTGCTTCATATAAACATATTGGCTATCTTGAGAATAATACCAAACAAGAGCTTTTTGATTTGCTAAATGGGACAAGAAATGAGTCTGTGTAAGTAAATTTCTTCAGCAAAACAAGGAAGCCTTTGCTACAGTTTTATAAAACAGTATGAATAAAGCCCGCTTCTCTTCTGTGCTGTGCTCCTGTATAGATTAATACCACATATCTTCCCGTGCTACATCCGAGCACCTAGTGACTCTGAAGCCAAGCCCATTCTTCAGCTTTACGAAGGTAAAGATTGCAAGAAGCTTTTCATTAACCTCTTTACCAGCAGCCTCTAAAAATTCCAAAAAGCCAGAACTACTTTGGGTAAGTGGAGCAGGTACATGTGTGAAATGTGCACTGTGGAACGTAGGAACAATTGCACGCTGCTCCATTACTCTCTGTAAAGACCTGACCACTATGGCTGCAACCTTCAAAACACATTTCTGCAACAGATAATGAATGTAAGATAGCAAAACACACAAAATGATTGTATTGTCCTTGACAGACTGTTTTGCAGTCTGCTGATTGACATTGGTACTTCAGTTTGGTGTGCCAAAGCCCCAAACATGGTACTGCGCACAACCCAGGTTTACTTGGGCAGTGCACACAGTACGTAATGTAGTACATAAATGCCAGCGTAGTGTACAGAGGATCTGTCAAGCAGTACATGTTCAGTGTTCGGTTTGTCTGTTATCTTCGTGAGCAGTATCAGTGCAAGAAACTCATCTGTCGAGCGTCCGGCTGCAGCAGCAGCAGCAGCAGCAGCAGCTTGTAACGCACGCTCATTGCTGTCACTACCGCTGGCGCCTCGCAGCTCGTGCCGAAGCCCACATCCCAACTGCTACCGAGTCTGCTCTCGTTGTCATGTTCAGGAGCAGCTCTCAGAATTTTTTCACTAGCCATTTTTACCACTGCTGTTGTGCGCGCCGGCGCCACTGTACTGCACTCTGCACTTTGTGCCCTATCGACATTACCTGCACTGCCGACAAAATATTTCTACAGCTGCACGGCAGGGTAGTGCTCGTGCTGAATGACTACAGCATATCGGCGACTTGAATTTTTCTGCAGCGAAAGGGTTAATGGTCCTTTTAAAGGAATTCCACATATTATAGCTTGCATATTTGTTAGTGACAATGCATGGTGTGCACAATACTGTTGTATAAAAGATTCACATAGATTTAGCATTTTATACAATTTTTAGCATTAGAGTGTTGTCAGTTGAATGTTCATGTAAATAAACACACGGTTTTCCTTTGTTTCAGGCAAAAAATTCATGAGCATCACAGTGTACCTGAATTCAACAAGCACAACAGGTGAAGTACAAGGGTGGTGGATTGTCAACCGGAACTACTCCAGTAAAATCACCTT
Source organism: Heterotis niloticus (assembly GCA_018136845.1). Taxonomy (NCBI): domain Eukaryota; kingdom Metazoa; phylum Chordata; class Actinopteri; order Osteoglossiformes; family Osteoglossidae; genus Heterotis; species Heterotis niloticus. The sequence goes on from CM030903.1 coordinate 25,717,625, forward strand.
CAGGGATACAAGGAACGATAATCACAGCAAGGCCGGCCTGGAGCTCTATGTGTTCAGCGATCAAGTTAGCCCACCCAGTCTGGGCTTCCTGGCAGGATATGGGTGAGTGTCGTAACACGACATGTCTCCTGGTTTGTGTTCATTTTGTAATGACGCATGCATTCTGATGTATCGGGCGTTACTGTGGGTTAGAAAAAAAAAATCCTGACGATCAACCAACTTAAGGCATTGGATGATTTGTTGAGCTGCAGCGGTGAGCGGATGATGCTGTTGCCACCGGTTGTCTGCTCAGAGAATTCCCCAATGTGGCGGCACAAGCAGCAACAGAGAAACGGTGGTCAGGGGCCCACGCAGACCAAAATGCACTGTGACAAAATGTTGTTACCCAAAGAGCACGGGGATGGTCGGTTTCATGTAGCTCAATACTGACACATGCTGTCCCTTACCCACCCGTGTCTTACAGGATCATGGGCCTGTACGCCTCAGTAGTGCTGGTAATTGGGAAGTTTGTACGCGAGTTCTTCAGCGGCATCTCCCACACAATTATGTTTGAGGAGCTTCCCAATGTGGACCGCATCCTCAAACTCTGCACTGACATCTTCCTTGTGCGTGAAACAGGGGAGCTGGACCTGGAGGAGGATCTTTATGCTAAGCTCATTTTCCTTTACCGCTCACCAGAGACCATGATCAAATGGACTCGAGAGAAGTCACAGTGAGGAAATGCCACCTGACCTTTGATGTTCAAAAAAGACAAATGGGATTATTAGTGAAAGAGGAAAGAAAAGCACAATCTCTTAGAGAATTTCTGTCCTTTCTGTTTGTGGACTGTGCCATGGCTGTAGAGCGTTTCCACTGCCTGCTGCAAGAAAGACTTGTGAGTAATGGAACTCATAAACTGCAAATGCTTTTTTTTTTTTTTTTTGTACTTGTTCGTTCCTTTTCAACTTCATTTAAAAGCATTGCAGATATTGGACAGTCTTCTTACTAAAGGATTAACAAGAGGGCTATAAATGTGTGTGGTCCCTCCGTGCCGCTCAGATCTCTGGATTTCAGTGTGGAAATTGTGAACAGCGGGGTGTGGAATACAGAGCCCCAAATGGCAGCCAGACACTGTAAAGGACAGTTTTTTTCACTGATCCGCAGCAGAAAAACTAAAGGGCAATGACCGAGAAGCCACTTTTTACAGACATTTAAATATTCCTTGTACCAAGTCATATGACGATCCTTACTTGCCTTATTTTGTTTGTATAATAAAATAAATACACATTAACCACAATGAAATTTTTTCTCAGGAAAAATGGAGTCATCTCACCACAGCGGTATTTTTTCTTTTTCCTTCGGTTTTTACTAAAGGTGGGAGTGCATGAAAAAGTGGTGGGGGCGGACATCACAAGAACACGAGCACATGACCATCAATGGGTGTCAGTTACGCGGCTGACTAAACCGAGGTGTGTGTTACAAGGACATGGGAATCGGTGGACGTGTAAAGAATGTAACCACAGGGCGGTGCAGATCTTCTCCTGTGATACCTGAGCCAGAGGGACGTTGGCGGCAACTGAGCACAAAGGCTTCAGCCATGGGCAGGAGATCAATACACCTGGACACTACGGTCCGCCTTATACATCCCAGTGTTTTTAAGAACATTTTCAGTCAAAGTCACTCTTTCAAGCCAAAGTTCCACTTTCTTTAAAATCACAGAGACGAAGCAGAAGAGAGATAAAAGTCACCAGGACAGTTTGAAAATATGTATATTGCTTTTAATAATTAAAGGTAAGCCCTTTGGTGAGTGACATGACAGTCCAATCTATGCATCAGAAGACAATGTAGCATGAAAGAGACAAAAAGAATTATTGCTATGAATAATTTCCATTCCATGTGCATAAATTTTTTGGGGGAGCAACAAATGTGAGCCTCAGATTCACTGTGTACCTGTATGTTTAAAGGTTATGTGGTGTAGCCCTTGTTCAGTGACCTGCAAATAAAGCACATGTTGGAAAGGTGTACAGTGCCCGCTTGCTTGCGTCTGCTGGGTACGACATTGGCGTCGTTTCGGTGACCGTGTGAGACGCCCAAGGACGAGGGTTTCTTGCTGTGGCATCGATGCCTGCTTCATCTGTCCTGCTCTAGTAAAACCTCGGGTTTGCAGATTTTTATTATTACAGACATAGATGTATTTTTGTAAACTTTTTGGTGCATGCGTTGTGATGTTCTTTACTGATCACCGTGAAGAAAGTCATCTTGCAGCCGGATGTCTTATTATTACTTATATGAGCGCTCGGCAGCGATTAAAGGAAGGAGCAAAATTCAAGGTAATTTTTACAGCTTTTTTCTGATTGTTCATGTGCTTTGTACTTAACTAGGCCTCATATAGTCATAAATGGCATATTTTTATTTTCGTTTACAATACACTACAAAGTACTTTCAAGGTGTCTTTGGTATGTTTGACAGAGGACACTTTTTACTTTTCAGAGAAAGAAGCAATTTTATTCATTTATTCTAAATTTGTACATAACACTGGCAATGAAGAGGCGAACAAGGGGGAAGAGAGCAGTAAAACATCCGTACAACCTTCTCACTACACGAGGGCTGCTTTAATCCTGACCCAACATCACCGCGCTACTAAGAGTAACTGGTACATGAGTACATGCGGCCGTCAACTAGAGGAAGACGTCTACATCGAACCGCTTGCAGGGAACAGCACTACATCGCAAAAACAAACCACGAGACCAAAACGTTTTTAACGCAGCAGCAATAACACAAGAGAACAAACAGGAAGCACACACGTGAGCGAGTGGTTTGCAACTTGGTGGAAAGATAAATGCTACCATCGACCCATCTCCACGGGTCCCCGCTGGCTTTGCACAGGAAGTCGGCTGCAGTTCCACCCGAGTTACAGGGCAGACGCTGACAGCTTCAGTTTACGTCACAGTCAAGTCAGAAACACACCCACAAGTAACATCTTGCCTTTGTACTTTAAATAAATATAACTGTTTACTCTGGTCCTCCAACACCTGGTAAGAGCTATGTGACTATTCTTGGACATCGTACTAATCTGTGTTGTTTCTGTTAAATATACAGGACAGTTCACAATTCAAATGACAACAGCATAATGAACTAAACACTTAATACAGCCTAATTCAGGACCAATATCTCTGGGGAATGTGCAGAATGTGGGAAGGAAAGCTACCGTCGCCCAGGAGGGTGGCAGAAAGGAGCAAGGAACCCCACAGGCACCTTCTCGCTCTCGCAGACCGGGATTAACACAATCCTCCTTCATAGTCATCGTCGTCATCATCCTCCTGAGCCGCCTGCGGTCCTGCAGCTCCCCCTTGAGGGCAAGTAGGGGACTTCTTCTTTCTCCCGCCTCCTGGAACCTTCAAGGTGACTGCCAGTTTGGCGTACTGTAAGGGACAGACGGACCACAAGCGACACCATCTGATAGGGCCAGTACGGTGCTGCAGAAGCCCTGAACGGAAGCTCTGCTCGACACAACCAGTTCATGCATTTCGTTGTAGAAAAAGCAACACATTGTTTAAACTGCGGAGGAGAACTCACGTCGTTGTCCATGTACTTGAGAAGAGGCGAGCTGCAGACCCGGCTCACTGCCTCCTCATCCTGCTCATCGTAGCCCTGCAGCAGCTGCTCCATAGCGGCACAATCTTCACTCCCGCTGAACCCTGGGAGGCTGAAGGGAGCAGCGGTCAGTTAAGAGACAGCGACACTGAACCAGGAGAATAATCTCATCACAAAGGGTTAGAAAGACGTCAACGCCTTACTTGTAAGTCTCTCGGACGCATTTGTCTGCTGCGACAAAGTCGTTTCTGTGAAGGTGCACCAGGACTTGAGCGATAGTTTTCTAAAGGAAGGAGCAATACTCAACAGGGGCCACCATGTAGCATGAACACGGGAACAGAGCACAGCTGTCAGTTTATGTTTCTAAATTTACTTTGAAGTCATGCACACACACACACACACACAATAACATACAGTAAAACCACAGGAAGGCTAATTTGGCTGTAACCCGATTGGCTCCCGTCTTCCTGTTCCCTTTCCAGTCCCAGCATCTTCCTCTGATGCAGATGAATGAGCACCATTTACTGAGAACAAAGGACGTTCGGCCAAAAGCCTCTATTAGCAGCGGAGGGAGCCATGTCTTTCCCATGATGCACCGCGGCTGCCTACTTGTACGCGGTCGTGACGAACGGCTGCGGGCGTGGGTTAGGGTACCGGAGCGCGGTGGGCCAACTCTGCGTTCGGGCTTTGATACGGGTGTGTTGTGGCGTTTGACACCGAGCCCTCGCAGCACAAGCCGTTTTTCCAGTCACGATCATCTCGTGTCCATGTCTGCGTGGTCGTATTTGCTTTATTTCTCAATTAAGGAAACCAATTGCCCCATTAACTTCACACCAAGGAAACCCCACATTTCAAGCAACCAAATTTTGTGGAGCCCGCATCACGTGATTTTGGGGTTTTACTGTATATTTGTTTAAATTCATTGTTTGCACAAAATCCGGTATTGCTCCTGTACCTTGAAGCAGGTGGGATAGTTTTCTATTTCTCTGTACATGGTCTTTTCCCTCTGAATGGAAGCTGCAGCTTCATCGAGCCTGGCCAACACAAACCAAAACACAGGGTAGAGGACAGCGGACCCGAGGAGCAGCAGCGCGCGATGAATTTGGGCAAAGAGTCGCGAGGAGAGATTCACCTGCGCAGTCTGACCAGAAGCCGGGAGGACTTCCCCAGCAGCTCAGCAGCCTGGCGCAGGCGGTCCTCATTCTGCAAGGAGACACGCATTAAGCCGGACGGACGTCTCAAAGGACGGCGAACGACAAATGCGATGCTCGGATGAATTCCGCGCTCGGCCACTGATTTTTTTTTTTTTTTTTTTTTTAAAAGTGCATCTCCCGCGCTGAACGCGGGCCAATGAAGAGTCCTAACGCACCTTACAGATGACAACAGCACGTTTTGGATCATTTCCTATGAATTCTACAGAAACAGTAACACCTGCACTGGTGCTCGAGATGCGTTCCTGCGAAATGGAGCAGAGTGAAGCGGACCTGTTCGGGCTCAACTAATACAGCAAAGTGTACGAATGGGGCCTGAGCACTGCAGCGGGATAAGAACAGATCACTTAAGCAAACAAGCACAAAAGCAAAAACAGACTGTTTTATGGAAAACATTTTTGGATATTTCAAAAATTAATTAATCCCACAAATTCTTCAAGGGGCTACAACAAAAGCGCTATAGGAAGTAGGGCTAAGTGAGGTGTTTATTGCCAAAAAGCTGTCTCTCTGTCTCTCATGAGGGTGAACATGACTTGAAGGGGATGATGAGGAGCCCAAGCGAGGTTCGCTGTGGCAACAGAGCACTCGCCTCAAACACAGATGCTGCCTTCTGGTAGAGGTCAACGGCCTTTTCCAGGTTCACGGGCTCCATGAGCCTGCAGGTGAGCACAGTGTGAGGGAGAGCAGCGCTGGGTGCGACTCGCCGTCTCGAGGCCCGCACACTTACTTCCCCGCTCGGTCCAGCGCCATGGCGGCGGTGTCCGGGGTGCCGTTCTCCACGTACATCACGCTGGCTTTCTCGATGTACTCCACCGCTTCGGCCATGCGCTTCATGTCCTGCCGGAAGCCCCTGTTAGTGCACAGCTCCCAGCCCCCAGTTTGGCGAGTAAAACTACAGCTTCCCGGCAGAACACAGTCGACTGTTGCGTATGAAAGAGCGAGAGCTGAAGACGTGCAGCAGAACGTACCTTCATCATCATACCTGCTTGCTCGAGCGCCCTGCAAAGGGAAACGGCGCCTCGTGAAAAGACGGAGCAACTTACCAAAGGACAGAAAGATGGATCAAGATGAAAAACTCACTTTGCAGCGTGGAACAGACTGGCGGGGTGGTTAAGTACATAAGAAAGCCGCTTGCAGCGCTGCCACAGGGGTGGGACAGGAGCACCGCGGGGGGGAAAGGATACGCTTTGTTCTCGGCGTGATACTCGGCCTCCTTCACGTAGGCGTCCTTGGCCTGATCGAACCGCTTGGCGTTCTTGAAGGCCACGGCTGGGGGTCACAGCACAGTCACAACGGCCCAAACACACCCATCAGCAACAAGCAGCTGAGCTGGATGGAGAACGGCGCTCCAGCTTACACACGACAGTCGAGCTATTAACCGAGGGAGTTTTTGTCGGGAGGGAAACGGCGTGCGTGCAGGTTACCCTGATGCCAGCGCGCTGTACTGACCGGCTTTGGCGTATTCCGAGGCCGCGCTGTCGTAGTCCGGCTTCCACTTGGTGAAGCTCGTCTTCAAACTGCAAGAGAATTTCAGCTCTTCAGCTCGCAAGGCGACCGCATGTCATCGTTCTCATCCATTTCACAGGGAAAAGGGGCCTAGCTGCTCTGCACGCACACTTTTGCGGGGCAGATTCTGGAGCAGCAGCGCCTGCTTAACAAACTGCCCTGACACCTGAGCTGCTCTCCTCCGCGGAGGTCACTAAAGGATGCAAACGTGCCCAGAAGGCTGTCGGTTCACACCCCGTCCTCTACTTTGTGCCTGCGGTCCCCCGAAAAGCTCCAACAAAACAGTCTACATTTCAGACAGACAAGCACGGGGCGCCTAAGAAACAAAAGCAATGCCTGGCAGGATCTTCGCAGCGGACATGCCAGAGCCAAGAGCGCCGCAATGAACCTGCTAACAACGGCACGCAAGCACGAACGGCCGCGCCGCGCGTTTGTCTTTGCCCTCTCCGACGGCCGCGTTAGGCCGTTTGGAGCCACGCCGACGGAAGGACAACGACAAGCCGTGCAGCGTGCGTGGAAGAGGGGGCGGTTCGCACCATTTTTCGGCTTTGGCGATGTGCTCGTGGGCTTCGTTTATTTTCTGAGCCGCCATATTGGAGCGCCGACGGTCACTGCGTACGGAGGCCGAGAGGCGGAGTTCCGCGCGGCGCTACCGGCGCTCCGGTTTCCTCCCGCAGCCCAAGACTTCGCTACTGCGCAGCTCCGGGAGAACCGCCGATGGACCCAGAACGGCACAGAAAATCGCAGCGGAATCCGTGAAACCCAAAGCCAGGAGGCAGTTTCCTGCTCAACGGTGTTTGGCCTTGCAGGGAGTGGCGTCAATCATATTTTTCACCTTTTGACATTAAGAACCCCCCAAGAAAAACCTGAAAACTACAAAAAGTGACAATGATAGCAGATCAAAAACACGGGACTTCGCTGCTGTGTGCCTGTTACAAAAGCAGAAACTCGGAAACAGAAAAGAGCATTTGCAGGGTTCGCTACCGAGGAGAATTTCCAACAAATTCTGAGAGCTGCAATTCCCCGGATGCAAACAAGCAGGGCGGCTCGGGTTCGAATCGCGCCAAAATCCACGCAGTCCAAAACATTTTTTAAAAGTTTATTAGACTTTATTGAGCAATTCAAATGCACTCTATTGTTGTTTTTATGCAAGTTCCATGCACAATTCTGCATGCTGTACTTTGGCATGTGGTTAAGGTTATTTCCACTTTCCCAAAGTACCAGCCATCACGCTTAATATGACACGAGGGATGCCGATCCTTCACACCAAATGAATTATTTCTTACAATTCCTGACTTTTCATTTCATTTGTCTAGAACATGACGGTGCCGTCATTCCCTCTTGTGGAAATGATTTGCCTTTTTTAGGCGAAAACGCACACTACGACCAACAAAATAAAGCCAAGGCTGTCCGGCTGGCTTGTGGGATTTGTAGTTTTCCCGGAAAACGGGAAGGAACCGGATGAGGCGCCACGCGCCGCTTTTCCTCTTCCCACCGCAGGACAACAACCGGACGGAGCAAAACTTTGGCGAACTCAACACGACGCGCCGAGCAAAGTTGCTTTCGCCGCCGACGCCTCGCCGAGTGCCCCATCCCAAAGGCCTGGGCAGGAGCCCGACGCACACGCGTTGATGGACCCGAGGCTGGACAGGCAGCGACGGGCCGCCGGGGTCGCGCTGAGCGCCGGAGGCTCCCCGGCGCTCACGGGTGCGCAGTCCCGCCGCAGGAAGCTGCCGCCGCGGCCCGCAGACTACAAGGTGCAGGTGATCATCATCGGGTCCCGCGGCGTCGGCAAGACGAGCCTCATGGAGCGCTTCACGGACGACACCTTTTGCGAGGCGTGCAAGTCCACCGTGGGTAAGCTGGCCGCCACAGGTGTTCTCGCTTTTGCGTGACCTCATGTGGCCCGCGGATGAGCTCACTGTCGCCGCGCGCGGGCCGTGGGCGCTTCCGTTGTCCATGATGTCACCGTGATGTCACCCCCCCCCCCCCCCCTCCTTTTTACTGCGTTACGCAGCCGTTCATAAACGACCGTAGCTTTCCCGGCAGCACACGGGTGAGACATTTCCTGCTGTGTTAACTGCAACTTTTGTGTTTGGTGGCTCCCCTGCTTACAAACCCAGTTGTGGCGTAGGCTTGATTTGTCTGCAAATTTGTGTCCTGTGTGACACGGGGGTCCTGGTTGGGGGTCCTCCTACATTCTACAGGCAGCTACACTGAGAGCAAAAGATGTCAACGTCAGCTCTAGGGTGGGAGGCAAGAGCGGATGTTTTGGGACGGAAACAGAGCAGCTCTTTTGATGAAAACTAAAAGCTAAGCGCTTATCAGAAAAGTTTGCAGTGGTAAGAAGTTTATGATCTGGTTCTAGCAAAGTTTGAACATGACTACCTGTAGGGAACCACCCAGCTGTAATAAACGTGGCACTCCTACAGGCCACACAGGAGGATTTACTGCAGTTTTTGCATTAGTTTGTCGCTGGGGGTTGGAGTGTTTGCTGCATTTCACAAACGTGAGCAGCCAATAACAGAAGAGTGACATGCAGGAGACCCCCGTCCCAACCCCTGGTGACAGTGGCAGGAGTCCAGAGGGCAGTTGTGCTCCTACCCCCATCCACTCAGCCAATAAGCAAAATGCCAGTGGGCCACAGGTAGGGAATCATAGGAGTAGAAACGATGTTCTTCTGTCTGTCAGCTCTGTCGCATGTCGACTTCAGCTGCTCCCCTTGGCCCGAGTTGTGAACAGGTGCTGGGAAAATATGTCTGTGTGTGTGCGCGCGCGCGCACATCAACAAGCCAGGAATGTACCCCTTGTAGGGGATATATATATATATATATATATATATATATATATATATATATATATATATATATAAAATAGAGAGAGAGTGTGAGTGTGTGAGACCAAGGCCAAAATATATAGCATTAATGATTTGCTGTTATTCTATTCGTGTAGCCGAAGGTTTTCTCCAACGTAACTTGCAATGGTAGGCTAAATACAGTGATTCAGGTTACGCATCTTGAGCAAGGGAACCACAGGGCAAGCGGCGATTCAAATCCCGGTCCTTTGAGCGCAAGGTGGCAGCTCTCAGCACTACGCCACCTGCTGGCCCAGTCATGAGCCAGGCAGTGCCCCCACCGTGGACACTACACGGTAAGATTAGGTCACCCTGTTGGACAAGTGCTATCGCCTGAAATAGCCGGTCCGCTGACAGCTGGCAGCAGCCATCATTTGCTGTGTTTTCATATAGGTTCTTGACGCTTGTTCTGGGGCCGTGTGTCGCGCTGTCTGGTGTCATTTTCCTGCTACGCTTTCCTTGGAATGCAGCTTTAAGCGGTAAACCATCACCAGGTTCATTTTCTTGGTGCCGTTTTCTGCAGTTTCCTTACAGCTCGAAATGAGCTGCTCACTGGCATTGACTCACCTATGACGTTCGAGACCATTGGATACTAAGATTTGCACACTGCTGCATCATTTGTTCAACGTTCATTTTGATGCTGTTTTGCCTTGCATGAGAGAACAAAATGTGTCTTCTCCTGGACCACAGTGCATAGTACCCTAAGCAGACAGCAGTACAGCACAAGCTGACAGACAAATTTAACAGATGGGTGCATGAACAGGTCAATAAATAGAAACCGATATGTAGTAAACAAATAAGAAGATGCACTGTGTTGCCAAAAGTATGTGGACCCACCTTCTAATGATGCGGACACGTAGCAGACAAACACATTCTAGACCATAGTGTGCTTCCAACTTTGTAGCCACAGTTTGGTGAAGGAGCTCTTTCCCTGCTCCAGCATGACTGTAAGTGCAACCCCTCATGCTCAGGTGTCCGCATGAGCTGTCTCCATAAACTGTACATAAATGAGTAAATAATGAATAAGGCAGGAATAAAAGGAAAAGTGCAAACAGTTAGCAGTGATGCTACAGTTGGAGGATGGCCTGTTTGTATTAATTCACTTGATACTAAGAATCCACAGTAGGATCCCAGCAAGAGGAAATGGTGCTCCAGGTGGCATTTAGCCTCTAGTTGCTGTGCCTACTGTGTGAAAGTGTGCCATCATTTCTAATTTTGTTTATTATATTCAATACAACATAGAGGCTCCCTGCTTTTCAAGGGTTTCCTTTAAGTCTTGCTTCACTGTTGATTCTGTGCTTTCTCATGCACATTATTGGAATCTGTTATATGATATATAATCAGTGAAGTAGCTTACTTGGCAATGTGTTACCGTGGGACAAATTAGAATACAGCTACATTAAAGTGAATATGATTTAATTTTTTGCATGTAGGGTGACTTATTTTTTCTTCTTCTTTTAAATATTCACAGGGTTGTGCCTTTTTGGGGACACATGTAACCAGGAAGTGCGGTTTAGCGTGTTTACACCTTCCTCAACCCCACCTGTTCCTGTTTCCTACAGGGGTCGACTTTAAAATTAAAACCGTCGAGCTGAGAGGGAAGAAGATTCGGTTGCAGATCTGGTGAGTCTCCACAGTACAGCTGCTGTGTGAAGGGTTCTTCGGTTGCGCTAACTCCACTCCCTGTTGAACGTCGCCTCACTCTCACGGTGTCATCGGCCCCAACCCCATGTGGTTAAGTCCATTCCCCGGGAGCCATTTCTTCTGTCACGTTACAGTGGCTGGAAGTTGTGCGAGCGCAGCGCAGCCAGAAGCACCCTGAGAGATGGCTGCTGTGTTAGTGAATGGGAATCGATTGATTCCGTCCAAAAATGGCTGTTGGCTGCTTTTCCAGGCACACATTCACTGCATTCCTAGACTAAACACAGTGTCCAGGGGAGAATCACCATTGATTGTGTGATTTAAGCCCTCACCTCTGTAGTGGGAAAACCACATAAAAGCAGTTTAATGTACAAATAACAAAGCATTAAAATTATATTCTGCTGTTTGTTTACCACAGCTCTCTGGGTGCACACCTGTGTGTATAATTTAACTGAAGGACAGCTAATATTTTGTGTGTGTGTGTGTGTGTGTGTGTGTGTGTGTGTGTGTGTGTGTGTGTGTGTGTGTGTGTGTGTGTGTGAGAGAGAGAGAGAGTGTGAGACTTCACCGGCATCTGCTTTAAGGCTTTTACTGTAAATGCTTTTGACTGTGATGAGTGCATTACCCTGCTAAATTTTTTCAGTCATGATGAAATGTAATCTCAAAAGTTTTTCATTATTTTTCAAGTTTTTTCAAATAACGGAGAACTCGATTCTAGAGCTCTTCAGGATCGTCATGTATGTGGTTGTACTGGAACAGGTGAGAAATATTGCCTGCACATTTGGAATTGTAGACACAGATGCCGGAACACGAACACTGGGCTGTGTCTCTAAGTGAGCCGTAGATCTCTGGCCACGATGAGTCATGCTGATGACTTGTTTCCTAAATAAAAATGGATATTTTGAGGTTTTTACATGAAACTATAATGGGTTGTGCTCCCAGCTGTGGTAATGCAGCATTATGCATTGTTGGCAAGCATTGCGGTAAAAACTCACCTGAAACCACAAGTGATCTTAAAATGTGAATGTTAATAATTCCTACTGTCCTGGGTGTCCTGTGGTAGGCATTGCTACTGTGTGAGGAACGTGTACCGTCCCAGGGGTGTAAATGCACCATGGTACTGTGTGATACAGCTGCAGGCACCTGTTGCTGGTGACTTTGCATGACTGCATGACTTTGCGATGCTGCATGAACAACTGTGCAGAACCATGTCTCCTTGTGCTAACATGGCAGTGTGTCTGCCTCATTAACCTGCCCCTGCCCTCCACACACCCTGAACGGCTGCTCTGGATGTGTCACAAGTCCGTGTGTGTTGCTCTCATTCAGCTGCCCAGCATCCCTGGCCTCCATCTCTGTGCTAACACTAGATTGCTGTGAGACGTCTCTCCGCTCTGCATAACCTGTGTAACTCTTGAAGAAGCCGCCAGGTAAATGCAACGCATCGTTACAAAACATCTGAGGGAGTTGTTGGTGAATGGATCCATACAGCAGTTCAGGTGCGGGAAGCACCACTTTGTCCCTCGGTGTCTGACTTGGGCTGAAGAGTGATATGAGTGCCTGAGAACCACAATGAAACTTCTGGTTGTACAGAATGAATAAAACCATCACAGTTCCATAGCCTCGGAGCTGTCAAAATGTAGCACACTTTTATTAAAACTTGAATTAATACAAACAGTCATGAAAGCTATTTAATAGGATGTTGAGATGTAAAAGCAGAAACGGATTGAATGTGTGGACTGTTTATGTCGCTACTTGGGCTCAGTGCAGTGTGACGCACGTGTCTGCTTTGCGTAACTGGGCTGACCTCTCAGGGACACGGCCGGCCAGGAGAGGTTCAACAGCATCACCTCAGCCTATTACCGGGGAGCCAAGGGCATCATCCTGGTGTACGACATCACCAAGCAGGAGACCTTCGAAGACTTGCCCAAATGGATGAAGATGATCGACAAGGTAAACGACGGGTGCGTTTGTCTTTGCTTCTTTGGTTGGCTGTTTGAGGCCTGCTGAGCGAGGCTGCTTTCCTGCAGTACGCTTCGGAGGATGCAGAGCTCTTGCTGGTTGGGAACAAGCTGGACTGTGAGACGGACCGCATAATCACAAGGCAACAGGGGGAGCAGGTGAGTCGCACCGGTCGCATTGCCTGGAGCGTGTTTGAGTTTGAGGGCTGTCCTGAAAACGTGTGTTTGCATCCAGTGGAGTTGGGCTCCCTTTCCTCCAAAAGTTACCTGTAATTTGAACTAATTTCTTGTGCTCAGTTAAGATTTCCGCTATAACTTATCACTGTAAGCTTGCAGTTAATGATTTAGCAATACAGTAATCCCTCAATTTACCAATGCGATATGTTCCCGAACAACAATTTGTACGTTTAAGTGTTCTGGTGAATGGAGGACTCGGGAGGTGAGAGTACCAACTTTGTGTCTACACAGCTTGTTTGAAACCGCAGGGTCCACCCAGCACCATGGTCTCCCCTGTAACTCCCCACAACGGGTCAACAACTGTTTGCATGCACATGTGCAACAGCAAGGCCTCATGGGAGAGGCATGGATCTGCCGGCCAGGATGCTGGAGTCTTTCCATTATCCTTTGCTGTGCGCTGTATGTGTTGTTTCAGTTGTCTTTAAGAAGTGTTTGGTGTGTTGTGCTCAGCATGTGCGGTGTTGACCGCGCTTCAGTAACGGGGGTCCGTAATTGTATTTGTTTCTTTGAACATTTGGACTCCTCCCCAGTGAGATGTTTGTTGCATCTGGAGTCCTCTGTGTGTTCAATGTATGCGGGGTGCAGCTGAGGGTTTTTGTCTTCACTGTCCTTTGCATGAACACAAGGTACAATGCACACAAACTGGGAAATGGGGCCATGTGGTTTGCGCAAAATTTGGCGACTTTGCATAGCTCGGATGTCTGTAAATGGTCTTCCATTCGGCCCAATGCCGTGTGTCTGAGACCAGCAGGTGCATCTGTGAGGTTCTATATGAATGGACTTCTCTGCCATCCGCACTTGAGCTCAGGAATTCCAATGGGAGTGGTCATGTGGTCACTCCAGCATGTGTAATATTTCCAAAGACATTCAGTGGTGAGGTCCATTTTCGATGTCTGTGTTGGTTATGAAGTTTGACCGTTACGGTACAGACATGAAGTCAAAAGAGTTTATTTGTCAAGCACATGGTTGTGTACATGAAGCAACCACGCTGAGCGTGAAACAGGCATAAACTGAGACCGATGTACAAAATGTATTCGGTGTGCTGGCCATGCGGTCCATTGATGGTGTTTGCAGAGGAGATTTCCCACGTGGATCTTTGAAGGCGTGCATCACTGATGCCCTTGCCAGCTTCCAACCAGAAGTTCTTCAGCGTGTTCAAACAAATTGCCTACTTGTGCTGCTATTCTGACACAAGATTGAGCACTGTGTTTTTTGACCTTCAGGGACAAATAATAGGTGTGGAGGAGCCAAATCCTGTCTGCTGACAGAAGCATGGGTGGTTCTTTGAAAGCTGCCATTGTAAGGAAGGACCTGCGAAGCACGCAGCCCTCACTGTGTAACTGGTCCGTTGTAGGAGATGAGTGAGGAGGGCTGGTGCTTAACAGAGGCCAACATCCTCAAGTCACCAAAAATGACTCATGTACACCAAAGTGTTAACTGTCTAGTCAGATGTTTAGGAAACCATTATATGTCCAAACGTTTGCACTGACTGTGGGTGTTGCAAAAGGCAAATTATAACATGCAAGCCCAAGCTTTGTTCTCATAATGACTGAAGTTTGTTCCTGAAGGTCTGCTTGTAAAAACAAATCCTCATTATTAATGTAAGCAGAAAGAATCATGTGTTTATCCCAAAACAGTCAGGGGCTCTATTTCCTCCAAATTTGCCAGTTTTCTGTCTTTTTAACACAGCAAAATCAGATTCAAAACCCAGTCTAGAGTATCAGAACTTCCTGGGCTCCTGAGGGCACCCCCTTGTTCAGCACACATTGGCCTCCTCCTCCGATTTCCAGCCGTTTTCCTTCATTTATCTCGCGGTTTTGTTTTGCGGCACGCGTGGGTGCCACACTTAGGTCTGTTGCCTCGGTGCTGCTGTGCTGCGAGTTTGGATCCGGCTCCACCGGTGTGGAGTCTGCTTGTCCATGTGTTTCAGGGTGAACTGGTGATGTTGAAGAGCATTGTGTGTGAGTGTGTGTGTGCATGCATGCATCCTGGGAGGGAGAGACAACTGAAACCTCCACTGGTTGAGCAAATTTTAAATAATGATTGAATTATGTTAATGGTGTTATGTTTAAAATGCTGTTTTTTATTCTTGTTTCTGTTTATCATTTAAAGGATATTTATGGTAAATTGGTTTAGGGTTTACAATGGTAACTCATTAACTTGATAGCACAGCATTGTGCGAAGCTGCTTTGAAATGCGCTGTGTAAAATAAGCATTAATGTTAGGGCACCGCCTACAGAAGCAGTTCGGATGAATGAATGAATGAATGAATGAATGAATGGTGGTGCCAAAAACCCCTGTGCCAAGTCCTTCATCGTGGACGAACACTAAAGCATGCAAAGTCATACATAATGCCAATGCCTGAGTTTATGTGTGTGTTTCTCACTTGGGCATTGACACATAGGGTTTGGGTTTTTCTGCCTTTGCGCTTTTTAGCACTTCACGGCTTTCTGATTTTGGGCTCGTTGTTCCAGTGGAGGACAGAGGTGTGCAAGCCGCCACAGAGCTGCAAGATACCTGAGGTGTGCAGGGCAAAGTGTGGCTACTACCACGGCTACTACCCTCAGTTCAAATTTCCCTTCCCAAGGACTCCTTTTATCTGCGGCTTGACAGCTTGTGGCGCGTATTTTACACTGGAAAGTCCGAGTTGTTGTGAAGCCAGCATTAAACAAAGTGAATAATTCACGTGAAAACCTTCAGCGCTGACACATTGTTTTCTGCCCTCTGCAGTTTGCCTCAAGAATTTCTGGGATGCGCTTCTGTGAGGCAAGCGCTAAGGACAACTTCAATGTGGACGAGATCTTTGTGAAGCTGGTGAATGACATTCTCAACAAGGTGCGTGCTTCACGTCCAGCTCCTCCCGGCAGCCGGTGCTCGCCTTTTCATTCATTTGTGCAACGTAAGGGCATGGCAAGATGTCATCAAACAGGCCGAACACACTGATAAACACAAAGCTGTTGGTCCTAAATTGATTGTTTATTCTCTTTTTAATGGCGTATCGAGTGACTCCTCTGAACCCATTAGCAGGGAGGGAGTCACCTGTGTGGGGTTTGACATGAAGGAAATTTAGGGAAGTAAAATGACCGCATATCAGGCAAAGAGGCCGCTGTGCTGAATGTATAAGCCTGCTGAGCAGGAAAAAGAGAGGTAGGTATTTCCAAAAGCCATTATGGTGCTTCTTTCCAGTGAACATGTACCGTTTCTCCAAGGCTGCTTTGTTATTCCCATCCTGTGTGGACTTGTGCCTGAGTTGGGTGCCTTGCTCTTGCAGCTGCCCCTCGAGAGCCCCAGCAGGGAGTTGTCCAGCAGCATCCTGTCTCTGCAGCCGGAGCCGGAAGTGCCGCCAGAGTTGCCCCCTCCACGCCTGCGTTGCTGCTGAAGCTCCTGCCTCCTGCTGAAGCCCCAGGCTCAATGTCGCCCTGCCACAAACACACCCTACATAAGCAAAAGACACACAAACACAACCAGACTCACCTCTGCTGCAGGTACAGGGGTGTCTCGCTCCAGGAACAGTCGGGGGCCTTTCCGGTTTATCTCTTGCGGCAAGGCAGCTCTTCCACTACTGTCCTTGCGCACCTTCACCCCAAAGCCCTGCCCTGCGTTGAAGGAGGTTTTCGTGTCCCTGTGCATTGGCACGTTGGGCATGAGGGACACACAAAGGTTTTCTCCTTCCTACATCTGAAAAGAACAGGATATTTGCAGCAAATCAGCCAAACCCTTGGAAACACTGCCACGTGTTGTTGATTTTGATTAACCTT
This sequence comes from Heterotis niloticus, assembly GCA_018136845.1. Classification (NCBI taxonomy): domain Eukaryota; kingdom Metazoa; phylum Chordata; class Actinopteri; order Osteoglossiformes; family Osteoglossidae; genus Heterotis; species Heterotis niloticus. The sequence continues at coordinate 25,734,363 of CM030903.1, forward strand.
AGCATGAGGCAGCGAGATCGTGTGTGAACCTGCAGTGCTTGTCGTCCGGGACTGGTAGGCCATACCTGGTTGCATCTAAGTTAGTGTACGTGGATTATGCACACGAGGCAGTCAGTCAAGCCCATATTTGATGGAGTCTTGCAAAAAAGGGACTCTTATATACTTAGTTTTTTAATACTTACAAAGAAATATTTCCATTTAGTTGCTTAAAATGCATTTGCCTCCCAACAGTGGTTTTGACTGAGCCACTTGGCACAAATGGTTCCTTTGAAGTTGTGTCCTCCTTGTATTTTTTTTGTTTAACATATTTTGCACTACAATCAGCTTCAGTTTGTTTTCAGGAGAATAGTGAGAAAAATGGCACCATGAAGGCACTTTTTGTCAAGGCATTTAACCCAGGACTGTGTGCTGATTGTAGTTTTTTTTTTTCTGTCTGATCCTGGAAGGAAAGCAATGTTGGCCTTTTGTTCAGGTGCAGAGGGCTGCAGCACTGCTTCTCGAAACACTGAGCTGAAAAGAAAAGAACGTGCATGTAGAAAAGGGACAAGATGAACCTTAGTGCTCCCATTTCCACCCCTGTCAGGGTTGCCATTTTAAGGCATCTTTTCACATCCCACCATGCATGGGGTGGCAGCCCTAAACCTGCGTTTGGGTTACAAATGGCCCTAAACCTTAACGCATCTCTGATGTGTCTTGTGTTCCCTTATTCTTCCTGTTTTTCCCTGTAAAATGACTGCAGTTGGACTGCACTCCGTTACAGCCATTTTGATCAACAGCTTGTAGAAAACCTTCCAGTAAAATTGAAATTGGCACAGTCACCTTGAAACGTATTTGTTTTCAGTCCAAATCCTCCAAAGCTGAGAAAATATGTTTTGGGCCGACCCAGGCATCGCTAATGGGGAACAAATGAGCTGCTGCTGAGGAGGACAGCAGAGGGCCTGATGCAGGGACAGGTGGCCGGATGGTCTTCTTGTTGACTTGGGTGAAAGGCTCCCTTCCACAAGACCCCATTCTGGTGCTGTCTGGGGGGTTGCGTAAATCCCTTTTCCCAATCCCACAGACTTAACTGGCATTCATTTTGACAGACACTGGCTTCTCCTCACAATGCAGAAGAGGGTCTCCTTCTGGGTTGCTGGCTGCCTGGCCAGTAGTCTCCCCACCTACACCCAGAATCTAAGACGAGCGGAAAATGGCTGTTGGCTGGACTCCAGTCAGAACCACCGTGACAAAGAATGATGGCCACTTTGGCACAAAGCCACAAGCGTGTGGTTCTCTTCTCAGTGAGCATTTCAAGTGTTGTGGTAAATTGGTAAAACCAATGAATGCAGTTACAGATCGCGTTGATCCAGCGCAGAAGTGCAGCCCACACGGAGTGCTGATGCTGCTGGGGTGGAGGAGAGATCTGCCTCACCTGGGGCTCTGTGGTGAGAAGAACACATCAGGCCACACACTCACTGATCACTTTGTCATTTGTGTGTGTGTGTGTAACCTCTGTCTTCATGCATTTTGAAGCTCCTGTGGGAAGCAATGTGCCTATTGAAGTACTAAGGTACAGACTTGAGGAGGTAATGAACCTTTGGTTAATGAAGGTTTCCACCCTTCCAAGCCTTGTATGTCCAGGCCTTATTTCCTCGTTTTATTTTTTAAATATAATGAACCACATAAATTGCAGTTAAGGTCTTTGTTATAGATGAAAATGCAAAGTAAGTGTATGAATTACTAAACAAGTTTTATGTATTTCAGTAAGTTGGCATGTTATAGGCAGTATTGTGATATAACTTGTGGCATTCTTTAACTAATGAAGTGCAAATAAATATTTTATATTTATTACAAAGAAACAAATTTGGTCTTTTTTTTATTTGGCCATTTCCCCGACACAACTCTGTCACCAGGTGTCGCTGTTGCCCAAATGCCGAATTAACGTTTATTTTAGTTCGCGGTTCATTTGTACTTCGCGACAGCGCCACGTGACTCCATTTTGATCTTTTTTTAGTCAAATGATTTTTATCAACAGGAATTCATGGGCTCCCCGGTCCTACAGATCCGTATGCGTGGGTAAATGTTTCCCGAAAGCACCGTTTGGCTCAGACGCGTGAACGACCGCGCAAATCGTGCGGGAAGACAAGGAAATGGCAGTGGAAAACGCTGCGTTTTGGGGAAATCAGCTGACCGGAACCTGTAGAAATTTCAGTTTATTTTGACAATCGGGACAGAGACCTCAATCGGCGCAACTTTGGTCTGTTAGATTCCGCAGACATTCTGTTTTTGCAGAATACATTCGGAGCAGGCTTGGGTACGAGATGAGGGACTCGAACGAGCAACCCTCAGGCTGCTGCCATCGAGACACAGCCGCCTGAAATCATGGAGATAGCGCTTCACCTGCGTTTAGTTGGTCTGTGCCCGTGAAAGCGGTAAAAATGACAGTACAACGCGGTACAGAAAAGGACAGTTGGAGACTACGTTTCGACCTCTCTCGCTCTCCCTCGCTCACTCGGCCCGTTGCGCATGCGCAGAGACCGAGACACCCCCCCCCCGCGCGTCAGCGACAGCACCGCAGCAGCGCTCGCCGATTCCGCGTCGACCCCCGGCGGGAGCTGGAGCTGCGCGAATTGCACGGGGCCCGCGCTCGCACTACCGGCGCATTCGGGCCGTCCTCCTGGGGGCGCCGCCGCCGCCGCTCGCTCGCTCGCTCAAGCGGGACGACGGGAGGGAGGGAGGGATGCGCCGTGATGCTGATGCTGCGCAGTGTGGCCTGAGGGTCCCGCGTGTCCGCGCGTCATGGAGAGCAGCCCCGGGCCCCAGGGCGACGGCCAGCAGCACAGCCCTCAGCCGGAGAAGAAGCGCGTGAGCCGGGCGCCGTCCCCAGCGAGACCCTTCCTCAAGGATGCGCGATCCCGAGCGTCCGCTTCCAAAGCCGCCGGCGTCGCGCCCAAGTCCCCCAGGCTGGCGGGCAAGCAGCCGCCCTGCCCGGGGCTCCTGGCTACGCCGAGCCGCGCGTCCCGGCGGGCCGTCCCCGGGGCCAGAGAGAAGGCGGCCGCGGGCAAGAGCGCCGCCAAGCCGGCCGCGGTCGCCAAGAAGGCGACGAGGGTCGCGGAGCACGCGCTCACATGCCGACAGGTCGACCCGGTTCCCGTCGGCGCCCGAGCCAAGAAGGCGAAGCCGTGCGGCGGCCTCCCGCTCCAGTGTCCCGCCCGCGTCCCCGCGGGCTCCGGCCTCGCCAGGGTGGCCCACACGGACAGCAGCTCCGACCTGTCCGACTGCCTGTCCGAGCCGCTGTCCGACGAGCAGAGGCGAGCCCCCGCGGCGAGCAGCGACGCCGAGTCCGGCTCCGGTTCCGGTTCCGGCTCCCGCTCCGGGTCCGGCTGTAGCGAGCCCCCGGGCGGCGCGCGCGCCCCCGACCCCCCGGTGCCGAGCAGAGCGGCAGCGAAAGCGGGCAGAACCGCGACGCCCCAGGGCGGCAGGAGCGCCAGAGTGGAGGAGCTGCTGCGGGAAATCGAGGATCTGCGCTCCGAAAACGACTACCTTAAGGTACCGTGCGCACCTGTGCCTGGGACGGGAGACCGTAGCGCAGCCGTACCTGTTGCGCCGCGAAACTGCGCGCACTTGAACACGCCAACACTTGCATGCGTTGTAATGCACCTGTACCTGTGGCCTCATTGGGCGCAGTCACCGTTCGTTTGTGTTGTGCGATCTGTGACAGCGTTTGACTTCCCTTGAACAGGTGGGTTAAGTAATACTGTACCTGTAATTGTCACCATAGCTGTGCCACAAACCCCTTAAAGGCTTAAATGCGTTACTGTGCAGAAATTCCTACAGGGTCAGCAGGTGATGTAGCAGTTTGAGCGTCAGGACCCAGGTTCAACCTTGATCGAGGTGCCTCGCCCGATCGGATGCAATAAAAATGACTGCAGGGGCGCAGTGATTAGAGTCCTGCCTCCTGCCGTAGTGGAGCGGGGACAAACATATCAGGTAAATGAACAAATGCTGTTTACGGCGCGAAGAACCGCGGTCCAGCCCGTGAGCTCTGGTTCATAACTCGTTTCATAAACCACATTTACATGAAGTGCGTTGATTCGCGTCGAACTTCCAGTGTGAACGCCGTTTAACGTGACAAACTGTCGATGGATCGGGCACCAAGGGGCTTTTTGGTTGGGACGCCAGTTCATCGCAGCACGGCCGCGCGCTACGGGCAGTTTCGAGCCACCGGTCCACCCGAAACACGTTTGGCTGTGGGTAGAAATAGGAGTGCCTGGAGTGGGGAGAACTCGCAAACTCTGCGCAGACTGAGCTGGGTCATAGTCCAGGCTCCCTGAAACAGCACTGCTCTCTGCTGCGCCACCATGCAGAGATGCGGCTGAGGGCGGGTGTGTAGTCCCCCACTCCCCGCACGTGCACCTGGTACATTAAATACCTTTATTCTAATTGATCCTAATTTTTCATTTATCCTATTGAGGTCCTAATATTTCAGTGGCTGTGGTCAGATGTGGCCATTGTGCCACTCCACTGAAGAGGCACTTTGTGGCTGTGACACAGGTGGCCCTGGCAGCGCGGAAGTGCCAGCACAGCAGTGGCATCTCAGCAGGCACTGTTGGCTTTCGGGAAGTGTCCGTATGCGACGGTAGGACCGAGGACAAATCTGTCTGTGTGCCACCTCTCCTGGGCAGGATGAGGTGGATGAGCTGCGGGCCGAGATGGAGGAGGTGCGTGACAACTACCTGGAGGAGGAGGTGTACCAGCTGCAGGAGCTGCGGCGCGAGCTGGACCGCGCTAACAAGAACTGCCGCATCCTGCAGTACCGGCTGCGCAAGACAGAGCAAAAGAGCCTGCGAGCTGCGCAGTCTGGGCAAGTGGACGGGGAGCTCCTGCGAAACCTGGAACAAGACCTGAAGGTGTGCATGGTTGTTTGTGTTTGTTTGGTCACACAGCTGTTTGGTTGTTGCCATAAATTCCTTGTAAATATGTGCAGCGTGCATGTACTCGTGTGGCGTGGACCTGTACCTGCAGGTAGCTAAAGATGTCTCGGTCCGCCTACACAACGAGCTGGAGAGCGTGGAGGACAAGCGCATCCGAGCAGAGGACGAGAACGAGCTCCTGCGGGAGAAGATCATCGAGGTGGAGATCTCCAAGCAGGCGCTGCACAACGAGTTGGAGAGGGCCAGGGAGGTGAGGGGGGCGGCCATGTTTACCACTAGCATGGTCACCAGCATCGCCTCGACACACCCCATTTGCAACTGAAGCCGAGTCAGGCATCCCTGCTGCTCCCCTGCCCAGGACTGCCGGTTGCCCCCGATTTTACAAACTACGCATTTTTAAATATTTACTTTTTTTTTGTAGCTAGAGCTAATACACCAATTGAAATCGGGTGCCAGAGCTTCATCCGATGCCCAGACAGAGATCCATAGTGACCAGCGAGCGCTGCCTTAAGTTTTTACATCGTTCTCCTTCGGCCCTGGATGAGGCTGTTTATTACTGGCGTGCGCACGAGGCATCCCGGCTCACCGGCCCGAGGGGTTGTCCGCCATCCCGGTCTCTGTGAGCTGTTCACCGGGGGGACGGGAGAGGGAGTGCTGCTCTTTTCCCATTTGAAAAATCCTGCTGTTACCTCCCATCCTGCAAAATTGTTTAGTAATTCAGACACTCGGTTGTTGGAGTGCAGTCACTTTGTCCAGTAGCACCGTTGTTGCCACACGGAAACAGGTGTACAGCATTATGGCGTCTGCGAGCACTTAATGAGATGAAAGGGAGCTATTCTGGGTCATCGGGGTCGGATTAGCGTAATTGGGAACGACACAAAGAAGAGCAGGAAGCGGGAATGAAGGTCAGAGCCGTGCTGGCCAAGATGTCTCCAGAACCCGGTCAGAACAATCCACGTGATCCTCAGCGTTCGATGCCTAGCTGCTCTGCCTGGAGAGGTGGCTGCTGCGGGCCACCATCGAGCTGTTAACATCGGGCAACATCCATCACCGCTGGCATCTCCCAGGAGACGAAGTGTGCGGTTGCCCCGTCTTCCGTTTCGGATCCAAGCTCTTTGTGTAGCTGTTGTAAAACATCGAGGTTGGACCGCGTAACCCTGGTTGCCCGGAGGCTGCCGAGCGTTGATAATTTGTGTTTGCTGAGGGGGTGGTGAAGCGGACACCCAGAACCCCCAGCTGTTTGTGATCCGTCGTAGTCTGTGGGGTCTGGCAGCCCCCCCCGCACCTGGTGCCAAGATGCTCCTGCCAACTCCGGTGCTCTTTCTGTCTGTAAATAGTTGACGTGCTGTTCTAGGACCCAAACGCAACAGAAAGAACGAGATGGGACCACTCGGGAGCAACCGGCTGCACTAACCTTTTCGGGTTGCGTGCGTGCGTTTGCGTTCAAGTGGTTGTGTCCGTGCTCTGGAGTCGGATGGGGGAGACACCTCTAAAATAGCCAATGCCCTAATGCTCTGCGTCCAGCCCCCCTGGGAATCGCAGCCCTCCGCTGTCCTCTCTGGAGTTTCACACTCTGTTAGCCGGTCGTCACGTCCATCTGAACCGAAATGCCAAATGCGCACGCGTGTTGCTTTCCACTTTTCCAAATGCTGCTGTGTTCGGAGCCACTCAGCCCTACGTGTTTTTTTTTATGTCTGGGATTTACGTAAGTTGCCCGGAGTTCTAATTTGTGTCCCAATACATGCACATCCCTCAGAATATTTGGGCGACGTTCTCCTGAGAGATGCATGCAGCTGCAGTTTTTAATAACATCTCGACATGGAGAAAGCAGACGTGGACATTCAGCACCGTGAACAGAGGGCTGTGCTGGACTCGATGCCAGTGTCCCACAGTGGGCGCTTCCTGTGTGCCCTGTGTGGTTTTGGCCCCCACAGCAGCCAACGGGGGTGCGCCGTAAGCTTTGTTACGAAACAATTTGGCACATTCATGGGCTCCTTAGGGAACAGTAGGGAGAACAATTGGATTTATTTCCTGCCAGGCTGTCACAGGGTGAGAACTGATATCTGTTTTTCGGACCTGCTGACCAGATCATCGCCCTCCTTCACACGTTAGACAATTTCTGCACATTTGCCCGTTTCCAGCCATACCGTACGTATTCCAGCTTTCGTTCCACATGTCACTGTTAGCCAGTTCATTTGCCCTGTGGCTCCAGCTGAAGACGCTGACCGTATAAATGGATTAGGGGAGTTAAATTTCAGTTGCGCAGTGCGACTTTGGATTTGACTAATGTTTGCGGTGTTGGTGAAATCTGTTTGGTGGAGGTGTGCTGCAGGTTCCGAGGCCTGGCGAGCGGCTGGACAGCAGCCAGCGGGAGGCGAGGCTCTGCGGTCTGCTGCCAGTGTGAGCTTCATCCGCCCTATGGAAAGGTTGCTGCTCTTTCCTCTGAAACTTCTGGAACACACACGTAAAGATGACAGTAACACAGCATGGTGTCGCGTAGCCAACGCTCCCTCTTGCCTGTGACTGCTCGCCACTAACCTTCCTGTGCCACTGCAGGAGGAGGTGGTGGTGGCGGCGCTGCACAGAGAGTCGGCGTTACTCTGCGGTCCGGGTTCCGCCTGTGCGGGGAAGGCGCCCCAGTGGCGAGACAGATGCCTTCCCAAGAGATTAGCTTCACAGGCAAGCACAGTTGTTTAAATGTAAAGAAGAGCGAAATGAAAGGCAGGCTGACAAAGCTTTTGAGTCTTTTTTTTTTTTTTTTTTTTGTGGGCAGCAGCCTCTGTGGCACGCAGGGCTTCCCGGGCCGCTTTTCCAGCGAGGCAGAGCTGGTCAGTCTCCTCTTTTCTGTTGCCATATTTGGCTACTAAAACTGAGAAAATAAAAACATTCCTTAATAATACATCAGTGTTAAAACACTGAAGATTTACAACATTGCATATGATGTAAACATGGTATTGAGGCATCACCATGTCATGGAAATGTTTTCAGCCTTTTGTATGAAACAGTGTGTCACTCTGCAGTAAGTAGTTTAGATCTGTTTGTTCCCTTAAACTTCAGTCTTGAAAATGCATCTTGTTTTGAGTCTGTTTTCAGGCATAAAGTGTGAATTTGTGTTTTGTGCTTCTACAAATAACGGGCAGGTGAGGAACCGACGCTCAGGTCGCAAGTCGAGTCGGTTGTAAGTCGGATTCGTGCTTATGAGCCCACGCTGGCTTCTTTTAACCCAAGCGTTTGACATATTTTGGCCATTTGATCTCATTTTTATATTAGCCCAACCCCATTATTAAATAATCCACTGAGAGAGAAAGAGATTTTTTAAAAAGTACAGCATCTTCACAACTTCTGTAGATACTTCAGCGTTGTGTACCATACGACAGCGAGGTGCGGCAAGAGCAAATGACGTGATCGCCACTGAGCTCTGATGGTCAGCTGTAGGCCAGTGGTGCGACTGGTGCTGAGGTTGAAGCTGTAGTGGATACAGCAGTGGTTGTGGGAGGAGGTTCATTGCTGGTGAGAAGGGCTAACACTGTGCGAGGAGGGAAGATCACCACGCATGGGTGGAGCCGGTGTGTAGCACATTGTCTCGCGTGATATTCACCTTACGCAGTTGTTACGCTGCAGTTTGACAAATGCAAACAGGGCGGGTACACATGCAGTTTTGATGCATTTTCATGCACAATATAAGCGATTGACTGCACCACAGTGCTGTACCTGCTTTCGTACCGCTGTCGGCAGACATCATCATTATGCCTTGGTGTTGTACAGGCATTGTGCAGTTCAAGATTTAGATGTTTTATTTAGCTATAAGATGCTCATTCACTTCCCAGAATTAAAAGTTATTTTTTGTCACTTTTCATTCATTTAGCTTTTTCAGTTTTTATTGCTAAAGATGTTTCATTTCCTGAGAAACAAGGTTCCCTCGGGGGTGTGTGTGTGGGGGGGTGTTTTTTTACATTGCTCTGCCGCATGAATGAGTAAATCTAGGGAGTTTACTGTAGTGTAGTCAGCAACATTATTAAGTCTGGACAAAGGTGAGAGCTAAATACCAGATAATAATCATTGTTGCTTGCATTGGAAGAAGTGTGCACTGTCTGAATGAAAGAATAATAGTAATAATGATGGTGATACAAAATGTAAATGGAAGTAGGATTTGCAACCCCAACTTTGGGTTCAGCTATATGGTGGTGCCTAGTGGGTCTCTATTTCACACTCCCTCCATGTTGAAGATTGGTGCATCTCTGGGTCTAAAAGAGGAAGACGGAGGTGGTTCATCAGCAGGAAATGTGAGACACTGTGTGTGTGTGTGTGTGTGTGTGTGTGTGTGTGTGTGTGTGTGTGTGTGTGTGTGTGTGTGTGTGTTATTTATGTCTGCTCAGGGGTCCTTACTACAGCACCCTTTAGACTTCTGCTTCTAAATAAATGCACACATGCAGTACATAAGACAAAAACAGCAACCTAGCAAGGGACTGAACGTCTGTGCGGGGCAGCATTGGAATGATTTGATGCTGAAGGCAGGAAGCAGCAGCCTCCCATTTCGTGTTAGCAGCACTACCGCCCGACCTCGTGCTGCAAAGTCCCGTGACAAATCTCAGCGCAGAACAGCTCTGATTTACATGACAATGGGGCCTGGAAACAGAGGCGAACGGATTAGTCTGGCCTGTGTGACACAGTTTGTCCCTGACCACCTGCAGCGCACGTTCCTCCGTAAACTGGTGTGATTCTACGCTGTGCATTTTTAATGGCACGCCCCTACTACCAGTCAAAAGTTTGAGCTTGCTTGCTAGAAACTATTTTTTACAAGCAATGGGCTGCTATTTTTTACATCTTCCCAGCTTTCCTGCAGCGGTTGCTACCCGTGTGTCCAGTTCACGCTTGTGTCCAGTTTTTCTCATGCAAGGGTCATTTGCGTGTCATCACAGCCTACCCTGCATCTGGTTGTGTCCCTCACCGGCCGCCTGCTGTGATGCTTGTGACATAAACCAGTGTCTAAACCTTGGTTCTGCAACACCTCGGAGAGCTGCCTGAGACATCTGCTCCGGCCACATGGTCACATAGTCGTTCTCCTTGAAGTGCCCGCCGGTGCACACGTGATGCCATCTTGAGCTGCTGCCATCTGGCCACCAGCAAATAAGCTCAAGCAGGCCTTAACATGGCTGCCACATGAATGCAGGCCATGGCATGCTGTGCGCTTGCCAGGGCTCAGGAGGTGAGGGAAGCAATGCAAACGCACGCAGCGGTGCCACGGTTGCTCTGTATAAACGCCTGTTGTGTGAGGTCCTGCCCCGTCACAAGCCGACCTAACTGTCGAGCAGCTGGTTGAAGTGCTGGGATGCGATGCAACGTGATGTGAGACAGCATATCGGACCCTTTGTGAACTCCAAAAGGAGCCTTTTGTATGGTGAGGGGCCGCTGGGAGCTCACACCCTAGGGGGACTGATGATAGGCGAGGCCCGATTTCCCCCTGCCATCTGGGATGGGTGTTGCTTTCAGCTTCTGTCCGTGGTGGGAAGCTGGTCGCATCCTTGTCAGCTGGTCCACTGAGGAGACGGAGACCCGGGTGCAAACAGCGCTGCTTGAAGAGCGGCAGAGGATGCAGGGCGGAGGGTGTGCTGACCGACTCAAGCTGCCCTTCGGCTGTCTAAAGCAGCACCGGGTGATTGATTTAGATGAACCAAATTGTTAGAAATCTTTCCAAAGCTCTTAAGTTACTTTGGAGTTCACAGCATTGCAACGTTGTTCATTGGAATATTCATCCACAGCATTAAAAAGTGCTGACTTCTGTAATGCAGTAAAAAGTTTTTCAAGAAGTGAAACACTGAATTCCTCTGCAGGGATTAATGAATGTTTATCCTTTGTAAGGTCAGTTTTTTTAATACTGATGCTATAACAAAGGGCTGACGTGAAAAGCAAGTGAATGTTATTTTTTCCACTTAGTTTCTGTAGTTGACCGCCAACAGAAATGGTCAGGAATGAACCATTGGCTGCCCACCCCTATTACCCTGCCAAATGCCTGCATGATGATGGTGATAACAGTAATAATAATAGATATTTAGGTAGCTCAACATCGCTGTCTTTTTGGAGAAAAGCGTCAGTGGAGAGAATTAATGTGAAATGGTGCAGAGACATTTAAGCAGCGCTATCCCGTGACAGAATGAATACGGTGCTGTCTTGTGTATAAAATCAGCATTTGTGAAATTTTATGTTTTGTAGCTCACCCCGATTTACTATGATTATTCCCTACTGGAAGAAACAGCCCCGGAGGCATCGTACCGTTGGCAGTGCCGCTGCGTGAGCCGCGTTCACCACGTGGTCTCCGACTGTGGCGGGTCACGTCTGACACCCGTGGGTGGGGGTGTTGGGACACGGGCCAGACGTTCCGAGGTCCTTTCTGACGGCAGCTTGTCGCAGCAGCACCTGAGGAGCGATGCCCGGCCGAGTGTGAGCGACCACAGTACTGGAACAGTAGCACTAGCACAGGACGTTTCTCTGTTGAGTTTTTGTGATTCCCTCCGGGGAGAGGATTTGGTCGCTGGGAGCACGGCAGGGCTCACATGCCTCCTAACTGTCTGGATTCCTCTTACTCTTCTGGTGGGAAGAGGTTCTAGGGGAGAACTCCTGCTGGGAGTTTGTGCCAAGACAGTAATTGAGAACATGTCTAGGCCATTCGGAGCAGCAGGCCCAATACTAGGGGCCTCTTTACTGCTGCAAGCCCTGTTGTTCATGTCAGAGGCAAGGTAACCATGGCTGCTGCCGTATGTGGCACAGGGTGTCTACAGTGGGCGTTACGGCGCCCTCCCTGGAGCGTATCAATGGCAGCGCTGTGTCTGCCGGGTAAAGCCAATACCACGCAGCAGCACCGGTGCAAGTGAATTACGAGGAATAGTCTAGAAAACACCCCAGTTTTTATACCGTTGACTGGTGTGGATAGTGTCGTGTAATAAAATAAATGCCTACAGTGACACTAGCATTTTTTTGCTGCCTTGCGTGTCCATTGCGGGGAGACGGCCCTGTCATTCGCCCACCGTGAGGGTTGCTGAATCTGACTAGAAGCGGGGGCACCCACCCCTCAGGCTTCTCCTGCCTGGTTACTGACGTGTCCTCCGGCATCAGTCGTCACCATCCGGCATCTCCCCGAGTGGCAGCGTTTCCCTGGGGTGCAAACCAGGGAGTGTGAGTGTAATATCTGACACATGCAGTATAAAGTGTTTGTGAATTGAAATAAACATCATGACCTGTACATAAAATGATTTAGTGTATAAATATTAGATGCAACATTGCGTTAATCTAATGACGCACAAGGAAAAGATAAATCGCATCCCATAGACATTCAGCGCTTAGCTTCTTGAGTCTGTTGCCAGCATTTGATGAAATTATCTTAAATCTGACTTCAGGTGGAACTGCATAGTAAATAATAAATTTGTAAAACACACCATGAGCAGCCACACAGGGGCAGAGAGGAGAAAAACAAATATGGATAGCAGGAGACTGGGTTGGCCCATCGCGCAGGGTAGACTAACACATAAAACCGAATCCGTTCCCCTCGTTGTCACGATTCCGGTCTCAGCAGTAAGACTGTGCCAGATACGTCTTGCCGTTGCTGACATTCAGTCTTCTGCAGTCAGCCCCCAAACTAAGCTCATGCTGAACTGTATGGGAAAGAAGAAAAAGGATGGCGATCAGAGCCACTGTGCGATCCGGTGTGGTTTCTGCCGATGGCCACTGAGCCTTAATGGGACTGCCTTCCTGAGAAGTGAAGGCTGTGTTCACGGACCAGACATGTTGGAAAAGAAGCGGGCAGGCTGGCAGGGCTCTGAACCCAGCTCCACCTTTGAGGGGGGCGGGGGTAAGGGGGATGGTTACTCGAGAACTTGGTTGCTGGGCTGTGCTTTCCCAGGATTTTCACACCACAGTGGGGGGCCTGTGGTAGATTTAAGAGCCGCCAAGTTGCTGTGGGCATTTGTTTGTCTGTTTATTTATTAAACCTATAGCACGCTCTCCATGAGCAGACACTGTGGATGAGTCTGCTGTCGGGCCCCCGACTCACACCCACTCCCACAAAGTAAACAGTAAAGTGTGTGAGTGAGCAGCACTTTGCCTGCACATCCTGCTTTTTGTTGTGTTGTCTGCTGGAGATTTGGTGCTTCCAGCTTCTCTGGTTACTCTTGTTTATTCCTGGCTCTTTTATTCCGTTCAGGTGTCATAAGTGACAACCACAAGTGACCGACTTTATTTCTGATGTACTTTGTGTGCCGTGACCTTCTCGTCCACTTCCAGCCCAGACTCTGACGGTTAGTGCTCCTTTGTAACTGTGACAACCTCCTCCCTGCTTTGAGAGTGCTCTCACTGACTTGGGAGTGTTGATGTGCTGAGCTACGCGTGTCTACCGCCGGTAAAGCTGTCCGGAAGCATGGACCCCCCCGCGTGAGGTAGTGCGCGTGAGCGTGTGTGGGGGCTCTCAGTCGGAGGCAGTGTACAGTTATCGAAATACTATTTGCAATAATAAAAATCGTTTGTGTATGCTTTATTTGTGCAGCCTTTACTAATGTTTTCATAGCAGCCCCCCTGCAGCGAAGAGCAGCTTTGCTGTGTGCCATTGTGTAGGGTTGCCTCGGTCTCTGAGTTTTATGCGGTCATGGGGAAGAAGTATTTGTGATCTGCGCTGTACCCGGTCACTGCCCTACAGTGTGCTGAAGTTGTAGTTGTGTAAATGGTAACACACGCGTGCACAACTGCACAGGGTCCTTTCTGCTCATCCTTGCTTCTCTAAGAGGACTTTATTTCCTTCCTGTTCAAAGAAGCTGCTACCTGTAATGCAGCTGCTGGTTGTCTCGCTCACTCGGTGTCTGGGAATGCGGTGGGACTCACGTGGGTTCCTTAGACTCCCCCTAGCACCCCACGTCCATCCATCAGTCAGCAGCTTGTCCTGGGCACGATGGACATACAGTATGAGATGAATGTCCAAACCTTGTTCCCGGGACCTTGCCTGGAGCCCCAGCCTAACTGGTGCACCCTGCTGTGTGTTCTCAGTAAACCACATGTCTTGGCTTAACACAGCTTTGCTGTTTCTGCAGCTGCCAAGTTGGTAGGCTTCCTCCCCAGTGGAGCAAAACCTTTAAGAGTTTGTTCATTGTGTCTGCAGAAAGCTGTTTAGACAGAAGGGGTTATGAAATTTTGAATAATGCAGTACTTATAAGTGGTAAGCAGCATTAAACATAGGCGGCTTGAAACGTGATTCCACAGAGTCCAAAGAATGCCATAGCTAGCTGACATGTGTCCACAGCCCCAGTTAAGTCTAAGTGGCGAAGAACACAGACTGAGTGCTGTTCAGTTTGGAAATCAGGTTTTCAAAGCTAAATATAGTCACTCACCAGCTTACAAACTTTTGAGTAACAAACTTTTGCCGTTAGACTTTTTTGAGATGTTTTTAGTGTTCATATTTTCAGAGACAGAACTAGAATCCCAATTCACTTCATACAACAGAGGTTAACCTGATTCATCACCCCGCTGACCAAGGTTTTTTATTGTGCATTTGTATTTACCAAGTGTCAGCGATACTGTTGCCAGAGGACTCGGAACAGACAGGCTCGGGCACGAGGCATCCGGCTGGTCTCGGCGAGCTGCTCAGTGGGAAAGAGAGCAAGACGGTCTGCTGTGGAGTTTGTGTCTGGAAAACCCTCTCGTTGCCTATTACTCTGCTGAGCTGTCCACACTGTTGACATTTACATCTATTCACTTAGCAGACTTCTCCAACGTGGTGTACAATTCAGAATAAACAAAAGTACACTTTACCAACAAACAGAAAGATGGACATGCAGTTGCATGCGGACGCTGTGGTGCTGGAGGCTTTGTGGTACAGGGTGCCCAGTGCGGCAGAAGGTCCAGCAGAGAAGAATGCGTAACAGTGCGGGAGACCCTGTGCCGTGCGTGCGTGCGTGCGTGCGTGTCCGTGCATACGGAGCTCTTTTCTCCTTCCGACAAACAGTAAAACTGGAATCTTGTTTGACACCATGTCTCATCCTCTACTACTTATCCGTCAGATGAGCATTCTTATACGGTTTCTTAAACTCAGTTTACTGTACATTTTTCAAATCTCTCTTCCCTCATTGCCTCATTCATATGTCAGCTGATGGCTTGGTGAAACATCTGACCCACGCAGATGGGGGTGGGGCGGGGGTTCATTCAGGACGTGAGAGCGCTCTATTGTTGCAGCATCAATCTCGGCATGTGTCCCCAAGTGTGCAGGGGACACCAGGAGGAGGAGTCCCTTTCTGATCTCCATGTGGGACTTAATCCTCCCTCCCCCCTGGGAGGCTGTCCTGTCACTGCGGCATGAATTGGAGACATTTGTCAGTGATCCTGGAGACGACGCCATCTGTCCTGGCGAGCTGAGCGATAGGGATTCGCACTGCGCCGCCATACAATGCACACAATGTCCTATAGGCCGGCTTCCTTCTGTTCATGCACAGCAACACCCACACAACACACTGCTCTCACACCAGGCACTGCTCACGGTCACAACAGAGCAGATGTTGTGTGTGTCGTGTCCCTGCGTGAATGTAGCCATGCAGGATGAATTTACTAGCAGAATATTGGCAAATGCTATGAATTGACTACCAGTTGGGTTACTCTGAGTCCTGATGGGCAGTACCGATACCCCCTGGGCTCATGTCCGTGGGTCCAGTCCAGACCACAAGCGCTCTGGTTCCATTAGCCATGGGTTGCTGGATGCTTTGATTTCCTCTCTACTGTGAAACACAGAAAGTTCAGTGGCAAAGAGTCCAGGCTGGCAGCAAATCCATCAGCCACCTATTGGGGATACCTGAGAGCGTACCTATTAATACCACCCCCCCCCCCCCCCCCCACACACACACACACACACACACACCCGCATCCTGTGCTTTCTGCACACCGGCGATGGCATGTCAGCTTGTAAGTGAACCGCTCAGCCCTGCATATTCCTAAGAATTCTCATTCTCACACCCACCCTCTATGGCTGCCAATTGTCCTGCTTGTCTAGAGCAGTAGACTTTCGCTCAGATCTTGCTGCAGACATAAATGCGGTGCAACCCTGGGCTGTTCCTCATATCAGCTGTGGCTTTGCGAAGTGTCGGGTAAAATCAGAATAGCACGTAGCCATCGTGCTGGTGCTGTCTAAAATGTTCTGCGTGCTGGGATCGCAGGCTCACGTGGAGTTGCTCTACGCAAATTCACCATAAGCGCCGTGTATCACAGCCACGGGTCACAGCAGTGTGGAGCCGGTGTTCGAATGATGACTTTAGTCTTTGGAAAGTATTACAGCTGCAGTTAACTGCAGGCCGTATTTAAGATGTTTTACGTAAGATGGGAGTGTGTGACACTTAAAGTTTTGATTGCGTGTATAAATAGACAAACACATGCATTTCATGTTGATATTTGCTGAAACAAGAGCTGCAGATATTTGTGTGATTTCAGGCCTCACTTCCATAAGTGCACGTGTGTGTGTGTGTGTGTGTGTGTGTGTGTAAAACTGACATTAAAAATCATCCTCTGTCACACTTTCCACTGCTCCGTCCACCCTGGGCAGCTGGAAATGGGACTCAAGCTGCCTGTGGACCTTTTAAAGCATCACACTACAGCGATGTGTGTGTTACTGCACTTTCCCTGCAGTTTCTTCTGTGACTGGAAGCAAGTCTGGGTCCCATGCACTGCTCACGAATGGAATGGATTTCAGGCCTACGAGGGTAGCATGTTCTAGAATGTAGTGGCTTTAACATGGACTCAGATTTGGCAGGGTTGCTCTTGCACCAAATTCCTCAAAAAAAAAAAAGCTGCATGTACAGTATTGCCATGTGATCCTTTAAATACCCAGCAAGCTGTTCCTGGAAAAAGCGGCTTGTGGAAAGTCTATCGTGCTGAAATAGCCGGTCGGAGGGATTTCTCGCCTGCGGCTCCCCGCGTGCGAGCCCTGCATCTGCTTTGAGCAGCCAGAGCGATGGGAACGGCTCCATCTGCAGGACGTCGGTGGCCTCCTGGCGTGACGCTGGCTCATGCTCACATGCGCTTGCAGTGGCGCAACTACAAGGTGCTTCTTTCCCTTCGGTAGGAGCACCTTGTAGTTGTTCCACATGTGCCCTGGCTTGGGACTTCACCTCACACTTCCCGGACCCCCCACGTGCTTTCAAAGACCTCCAGCGTTAACAGATGTCATCTTGTCATTATAATAAAGTATTATGGCGGAAAAAACCCCTGCTGTTCTGTACCGTAGTGGAAACCTTTAAGCCGTTTGGGTGACTCCACACTGATGAAAATATTAATATTTTGCCTACAGATTTCAAATTATTTTTGTTACTTTGTCATTTTTACCTGCAGAAATGAGTAAGGAGTATATCACACAGACTAGATGCACAGACGTTTTTTGATCGAGTCACAGAAACAGCCATAATTTTTTGCATTAAGCCGTGCACAGCATTGCGAAGGCTCTGACCTCGGATCTGACCTCGCTAAGATGATATGGTGTCCTATGTAATTCCACCACGAATTAATAAATCAAATAATTCAAATCCAAGTGTTTACAGAGGATGACTGGAGGATTTTTGCCCCAAATCGGTTAATTTCATACCTCAGTACACGTATGCTTTTGTGTTGCTAGATCCGTTGTCAATCTAAGCGCTTTGCACTCATTTTTTTTCCCTTGTGTGCCCCTGTCTTATGCAGCAGAGCTCTCTGAGGAGGCGAGGGAGTCGCGATGGGTGCAAGGAGAGGAAATCAGCATCCCAGGTTGGTGCCCTTTTTCAGTTGTCACTCTGTCGGGGATTCTCCTGTGTCCATGCTCAAAAGTGTGTGGCTTATTCATGCTCCTGATCGGTGTCTTTCGCTCTCTGTCCGGCCGCCAGGAGGACAGCGCTGACCTCAGGTGTCAGCTGCAGTTCGCCAAGGAGGAGTCGGCCCTCATGCGCAAGAAGATGGCCAAGCTGAGTCGGGAGAAGGACGAGCTGGAGCAGGAGCTGCAGAAGTATAAATCGGTGTACGGCGACGTGGACAGCCCCCTGCCCGTGGGGGAGTGCACCGGAGGCGGTCCCCACAGCACCCGGGAAGCTGAGCTCCGGCTGCGGCTCAAGCTGGTGGAGGAGGAGGCCAACATCCTGGGCAGGAAGATCGTGGAGCTGGAAGTGGAGAACCGTGGCCTTCGGGCGGAGAACGAGGAAATCCGCTGCCAGTACGAGCGAGACTGCCCCGGGCGGGAGCCGCTGTCCAGTGCACCCACATCTCCCTTCGGCGACGGCTTGGAGTCAGGTGCTGAGCTGCGGCGTCACTTGCAGTTCGTGGAGGAGGAGGCAGCCCTTCTTCGGCGCTCCATCACTGAGGTTGAGGACCACAACAAACAGCTCACCTCTGAGCTGAACCGCATTAGGGTGGGACCCGGGCTGGGGCTCGAGGAAGACGGGGCGTCGCGGTCTGGCACCGGGGGAGATGGTCACGCCAGCAGTGGGTCGCTGCAGGAGGAGCTGAAAGCCGCCCGTGTGCAGATCAACGAGCTCAGCGGGAAGGTGATGAAGCTCCAGTACGAGAATCGCGTGCTCATGTCCAACGTGCAGCGCTGCGACCTGGCTGCGCACCTCGGCCTGCGAACAGCCAGCCCCCGTGATGCCGACAGTGATGCCTGCAGGAGGGAGGGCGAAGATGAGGACCTCAGCCGCCTGCTGAACCTGCACCCTAAGAGAGAGGGGCCGGTGGGAGGAGAGAGCGACTCGGAGGAACTTGTGGAAAAGACATCAGGTTTTGGCAGCGGGAAGCCTTCAGATGGGAGTGAGGTGAGCCGCTACCGAAGGGAGGATTGGGAGACTCTGGCCCGCGTGCGACGAGAGGCAGACCGCTTGGGCAAGATGGTGGACCGCCTCATTGCAGACACCGACAGCCTCGTCTATGACGGCAAGCTGGTGGTGACGGGCGGGGAGGCACTGGAGGCAGAGCTTCAGGGTGAGGCCAAACCTGAACCACCGGCACTGGATGCTGTTAGTGCCCGAATGAGGGCCTTCAGGACAGAACTGCACATCTTCGTGGACAAGATAGACCACCTTGGCGAGGGTCTCCACGAGCATGTGGAAGACCTGTCCCCCATGCCCAACCTAACTGAGTCTAGCAGCTTCCTCTCTGGGGTCACGTCCATGTCGCGGGACTCACCTATTGGGACACTGGGACGGGATCTCGTCACTGACTTCCAGGTAGGCTGCAGATTTCTTTTACCTCAGCGTGCTGCAGTCCTCGTGGGTTTCTTCCTGCAACATCCAGACCTTATAGCTGCTTTCTGTGTGAAGATGCAACAAAATGGCGGCCAGCGGCAGTTGCCAGTCAATAGAGGACCGCAATGGGTTCATGTTGCAAAATCTCTCATTTGGAGTGACTTTCTAAGGGGATTGCTCCTTATAACAACATCTTTGTCCATCGCGAGTGTGTACCAAAAACCTGTGTGAATGGAAAAAGTATTACAGGGTGAAAGAGGAGCGACAGTCCTGTGTGTGGTCTCTTCACACGAGGATTCCATCGTATTCACTGGCTGAACGCCAAGTCGAACCCATTTTGACCACCGTGCGCTGACAGTGCGGTCTCTGGAAATAGAGGTTTTTTTTTCTTTCTTTCTTAATTTCATACTCCACAAATAAGCTTCTACTGTGTAGTGCAAAGCTGGTAAAACATTTCACAAAGCTTAACAAGATCACATCGCTGTGCATGACTCATCTGCAGCTGCTGGAAGCCCAGGTATTCAGCCTTTTAGGTTTATTTCCTAGAACTGAATGTATAGATGTATGAAAGTTGCTCAGAAGGCGCTCGTCTCAATTGTGGGTGCAAATGCAGAGTTTGCAGGAGCCGCATGCAATGTTAGGGTTCTGATCAGCTTTCAGCTGCCCATTTGTTACTGTCTCTTCACTTCAGCAGAGCCTTTTGCATAGGTTTCCTGTCCTCCATCAGACTGTCGAACGTGCTCCTCAAAATCCTCAAGCCATTGGCAGAATGTCACGCATCCAAGGGGTTACGCTTGACCCAACGCACACTTGGTGCAGTTTGCAGTTTGCTTGATTTCTGACCCCCATTCGCCAGTACGCAGATTTCTGACTCCCCGGACGAAAGAATAGTCAACTGGCAGAGCGAATGATGGGGATGGTGGGGTGTCCAGGGGTGAACCATCCTGACTTTGAGACAGGTTTCGCTATGGTCGTGTGCCCAGCACGCCACCCAGCTCAGCATCATGCCACCGGGCCCCAAACCCGCCCCACTCCCTTCACCCCCGCCCTGACCCCCACTGCTGTGGTCACATAAGTGTGTGTGCACTGTGACTGTTGCGCCATCACCTGATACCTACACGCATCTGCTTGCTTGGCACACAGGACGGGGTGCTGTGGGCTAGGGCTTCTGCGCGTCTTATCGAGCCTGGCTGAGAGGACAGCCGAAAGACCAGCGGTTCCGCTCGCCTCCCTCGTACCACGCTCCCTTCTCATTGGCTGCTTATCTGAGGCTTAATGTGCATCCAATCGTCTGCCCTCGTTGGCAAGAGACACTGTTGAAACCATGCTCTGTCCTCCTCCCATTGGTTACTGGCCGAAGGGATCCTCTTCTCTTATTGGCTGGAGAGCAGAAGCTACTAAATGCAGACCAGTCCTGCTCTGTTCTCTCATTGGCTGTTCGCTAGAGGATGAGCATGGGACAGTCGAGTACTCTCTTTTCATCCGCTCTCCCTCCCTCTTTCCCTCCCTTTCCCTCCCTCACTGGCTGCATTCCAAATGCTGCTGGACCTGAAGCATCGCTTTGTTGGCTCCGTGTTATCCTGTGTTCGATGCTGCGAGAGCACCGCAGGCCCATTTCATGTGCGCTGTTCACCTTGGACGTTCGCTTGTCTTGCCGCTGCACATCCCTGGAGCCGCCGCCATAATCCCATGGGACAGCACAGGAGCTGTGAGGAGCAGTTTTATAAAGAAGGCGAAACAAAGAGTCAAACTAGCTGAAGCAAAATAAACCGAGCTGAGAAGGAACGCTTGCTTGTTCCTCGTGTCACCGTGCTGCTTTTTAACCAGGCTCTGCTGGCTCAGGTGGCAGCAGTCGGCCTGTAAGCTATGAAGGAGTCGGCCGCGGTCCCCCAAGTTTTTAAGCTTCGGTGTCCTCATTGTCTGTCAGACTCAGACTGAAAACTGTGCTCGCGCTGACTGCTGAGATTTGCTTTTGGTTTGCGCAGTGAGCTCTGGCCTCATTTTTACGCACTTTTGTTTCATTTGCTTTATGAAGCCTTTTTTGAGCAATGTGTGGCTTTGCAGCATTTAAAAACATTACAGCAAATAGTTTCTATCCATTTATTTTTACTCTGGAGTGGTTCCAGCTGTTTAGTAAAGGTACAACAGCAGTGCCCTTTCTGTGACTTAGTCACTGTGCTATATGCTACCGCATGTAGTGCGACTACTGGCCACTTTATTAAGTACACATGCTCAGTAATGCAAACAAGCTTGTCCTCCACGCAGGGAATCATAAGACTGCGACTCATTGTATATGAAGCTTGCAGAGCTGATGCGGAGGATCAGCTATTGTTGGAGCAAACATTAAAACTGGCAACTTGCATGATCCAAGTGATTTCGAACATGATAGCAGAGCTGATTCCGAATGTCATGGTTCCATCATCTCAGAAACAGCCACACTCTTGGGATTTTCACGCACTACAGCGTCTATATATTAAAGACCATTGTGAGACACAAAAAGCATTGCTCAGAGGCACTACTGTTGGAGAAAACACTTTACTGATGATAGAGGTCAGAGGAGAATGGCAAGACTTGCTAAAGCTAAGTGCAAAAATAACAGCTCAGTATTGTACAGTTGCTTACAGAAAGCCATCTCTGGATGCACAACTGCTCAGACCTTGTAGAAGATGGGCTGCAGTAGCTGATGTCCATGCTGAGTTAATCTCCTAATGGAAATGGACCAAAAATGAACAGTTGAAGAGTGGAAAAATGGTGCCTGGTCTGTAAAATTCCAGTTTCCTTTAGCAACACGCTCATACTGAGGTCAAAGACTGGCATGAACAGCACGAATTGGCCGACCCATCCTCGATGCCTTCAGCAGGTATTGGCTGGTGGTGGTGGTGGTGGTGGTGCTGCTGTAATGATGGGTGATGTTCTGTAAAGGCATCAGGACTCTGCACCAACAGAGCATCACTTCAGGGCAACAGAGTACCATTGTTGCTGATAATCCCTTCATGGTCAGTGTAGCTTTTCCAATTTCAGCAAAATAACATGTCACGTAGCACAACACATCTGAGGATAGCTCCACAAACACCTTTATTTTACTCTAGTGGCCTACATAGTTCTCACCAGCTCATAGCTATGTGTACCTAATAAAGTGGCTAGCAAGTGCATGCTTTAGTCAGTACACTGCCCCATGTATAAATACCTCGCTAAAAAGTTATATTTCAGATGATATCTCTATATTCTGCTTTCTTTTGCTCTTCGGTAATGGAGTTTAGTGACTCAAGTGAGTTTCAAGTCCCGATGCTGTGCTGGAAAAACAGCTCTTGCTGGAGAAACAGGCTGTCCAGCTGCACATTTTTGTATGTGAAAATGTACACGTAAGCAGTTTATGTCTGGTGTGATTAGAGTAAAAATTCATCCATTTTGTTCACTATTCAGTTGCTAACCTTGCTTATTGACTTATTTGGCCCAGATTTTCTGCTTGGACCAAGCGCACCATGGAACATTTAGGGAAAGTGTGGGGATGTGAATGGGACCGTTAGTGTGCGAGTTCATGTGGACCGCAAGTCGGAACAAGCAGAGAAGCTGCCCTCACTCGGTCTCACATTTGTAAGAAAAGGCATGGCTGGTTGTCCAAGGCGAAACAAACCACATGTTCACTGGGGTCACGCTCCACTGCATGGCTTTACGCCGGGCACTGCCATGCTTGTTTATGCCAACTGTTGGTTTTTGACTCATGGTTCCCCCATTTGCATGCGCCTCATAACCTGTGTTTTGCATTCTTTCCCTCCCCTTCCCTTGTTTTTCTTCTTTGTGTTCCTTCCAGATGTTTCGGCCTGTGATTCTGTTCATCCTCATTGTAGTAGTCTTCTCGTCCCTCTCCTATGCCATCATCTTTAAGTTGGTCTTTCTTTTTGCGCTTTTCTTCATTTTGTAGCGTTTTATTTTGTCTTATTTAGTGTGTGTGTGTGTGTGTGTGTGTGTGTGTGTGTGTGTGTGTGTGTGTGTAAGAGAAAGAGACTGTGGGTTTTTTTTTTTTTGGTTCCTGCCTTATCCATTGGTTCATTTTCTTTATTCCCTGTCCTTGTCATTCGTTGTCACCCACAAATATGTATCTGCACCCCCCCCCCCACCTCCATCAGTCTACCCCCCCACACACCGGTCTGAGGGATGAGCTGGAGTGGTGTCTAGGACAGAAGGGTGGCCCGGAACCTGAGACCCAGACAGGTCAGCAGGGCACTGACCAGAGCAGGGGAGCCCACGGACACAGTAAATACTGCAGGCCAGAGGGGTTGAGTGCGGAGGTCAGTGCCTCGTCCATCATCCTCCGGTTAAAACTCTTTGGTTGGAGCTCTTTGGTTCTGCGATCTGGTCAATTAAACAGAAGCAAAAAGTCAAACAAAAATAGAACAAATGAGCTGATATGTGATGGCTGTTTTTCGAAGCTCCAGGAAGGACTGAAAGTGCTGTGAAGTTCACAGCTCGAGTGACAGACAGCCTTGAAATAGCGTGAGACGTTTGAGCCCGGCTGTCCCTCCAGTGACGGCAACCGCACCCGGCCGGACGCGGTGTCCTCTCCATCCCTCCACCACTTTTGTTTCTGTTTAATTTCCTCGCTGAACCTCCCACAACCAACCGCACAGCCACCGTTTTTCTTTTTAACTCTTGCCTTTATTATTGTTTCCAGCTCCTGTCATTTGCCAGCCTGAGTTAGTGGCCTCTTCATTCAGAACAAACCGGAAAGGCGCACAGGGATTGCCCATCACCGGGCCGTCCTATCTGTAACGTACGGTTAGAATAGAGAAGAAGAAAAAAGAGCGCACGCTTTATAGTTTTGCTGTTTGTTGGCTCGTCTCACCATGGGATCTCCCTGGTTTCTGCCAAAGCTTGGCCAACAGTTCACTGGCTCACCGGACACTTTTTTTAGGATCCCATAATCCAGTGTGAAAAGTCTGCAGTGTTGTGTCATTAAAATTATGTATTTTTTTAAATAAAATACATCAAATAGCTGAAAAAGATAGGACAGAAGTACTCTTTTTACATGCTCTTGTTGCACAAATATGCTTACTTTTTTTCTGTCGGAGTTGAAAATCTGCGGAGGGTGTGTTCTGTCCAAGAGCTTGGCAGCTTGCTGTTTGGGGTGTAAACATGCTATGAAGAGGCCTGGCTGAGATGCAAGTAGGGGTGTGGGCTGTGGCAGGGTAACCTCTTGTCCTTCCCTTCGGGGTGGGGGCCACAGCAGCTGCGGGACACACCTGTGCCAGAGGTGAGCGCCCAGGTGAGGGAGGTTCAGATCCGGCAGGAGCAGGAGCGTCGACTGCGGCAGGAGGAGCTGGAGGTGTTTCCCAGCTGCACAGTGCAGGTACGCACACATGCACAGGGCCAGATTTGCTGTGACCGATTCGCCATGATCAACGGTAACCATAAGACATAAGAAACCAGAGGACTGAGTGGATTATATGCACAATGATGCCAGTAAGAACAGTGACAGAGAGAATAATTATAAAAGATGTCAATGGTTGAAAAACAAGGAACCGTCTGTTGTTAACGTTACTAATTCAAAGCCCATGAAGCAGACAGTAAAAATACCCATCTCCCACCGTATTGAAGCGAACATTTACGTTGAGTTATTCTTACTTTGAAAACTTTTTAGTTCTCACGCGCATACATGGATCTAACAACAATTAAAGAAAGGCATGAGGTTATCTTGGTCTACAGCCATACTGGGAACAGTTTGTACGCCAAGCAGAGTGCGATACGTGTTGGAGTTTGTAGTTTTGGAGATATGCATGCAGTTTTAGAGAACAACCTGACATTGGCATGCTTCCACCATCTCTCCCTCCCTGCTGCAGCCTGAGGAGGAGCGCAGGAAAGGTGAGCCTCGCCGCAGCTTGCAGGAACAGGCCTGGGCCCAGGAGAGGGTGCTGCTTCAGCACGAGCTACGGCTTCTCCGCCACAACATGGCCGCCGTGTACGTGAAGCTCCGCTGGCTCCTCCTCAATTGGCGTCTGGGACGCAGGGGGGATGCAGGAGTCGAGGGTTCTCGTGCCGAGGTGAGCAGTGCCGAGCTGTTTCCGGCTTGAGCCCCGCAGGAGGCGCTGGAGAGTCCAGTGCGCTCAAACACTCAATTTCTGTTGATCAACCAGCCATTACAGCCAGTGACAGTTTGGCATTCTCATCTGTATCTGTAGGTGGATAGTAATTTGGTCATTTATATGCATGTTTTGGTTTCTGATCTTTTTTTGATACAGTATTAATGTTTTGCAACAGCAAACACAGGGCCAGTTGGTTTAAATGGATGAAGCGCTAACAAGTGCCTTCTAGCCAGAGCCAAGGAGGAGCAGCACAGGTGGATCTGGGTGGGATTTGCAGGGCCTCCTGTTGACTGTTCCTTAAGGCACTGCTTTGCTCATCTTTCAGCCTGACACCCTGGACAGCATTCCAGAGCTGGGTCTGCTCATGGACCCTGTGGAGGCCATGGCCGAGAAGGAGGACAGGTCGGCCCTCCCTCGTGGCGGCAGCATGGGAGACAGCGCTGAATCGGCATGGTCCCTGCAGACCCCTGAGCTGCTCCAGTATCAGAAGCAGGTACATCCAGGAGTCCTGTGCTGCCCATTTCCACACTGACAATTCCGTTCCCACATCACATTGTTTCCGTGGCTGTGTCACAACGCACAGTGGACTTTACACATGGTCCTCACCTTAGGACGGTGTTCCATTCCAACAACCTCGCTGTGAATTAGCTTCATTGTAAGTCCCAAATCCCCTTATACTGCATTATATAGAAGGGTTTTTAATAATAGGGCTTTAAGATTTTTCCACTAATTTCTCACATTCATAATAAAAGTTAAATACAGTATAGTACTATATTTTCAAGGTGCATTGCCATTTTCACTTTCCTTTAGACATTTACTTTCAGTTGCTTTTGTCTTTTCTGCGCCACCAGAGACTTTTTTTTTTTTTTTTTATTGTCCTTACTTTTTCTTCTATCTGGAGTTCTGTTTTCTTCCCCTCTGTGCCCAGCTGGTTTACTGTACGCTTAACCAAGACTGTTGCTTTTTGTCACTCCCTGGATTAATATTCAGCACTCTTACCCTCATAAGCAATCTTCCCCCTATTTATAAAAATGATGTAAACTGGAGCGCGAGTTCTTTTTTGGACATGAGGTGACAACATGCAGCATGCAAAGCATGAACAGCAGGACAATTAAAGAAAGAGAGAAGTTTTACTGCAGTCCACTGTAGTCCATTCCCCTCTGCTGGGTTGGACACCTAGCCTGAGAGTGGAGCCCGCACACAGCGCTGCAGAAAATGGGATCCTCTGCCCCATCAGCAGACGAAAAAGCAAACTGCAGTGAGACACTGCATTTGGTGTCCTTGTTTTGCCATTTAGAAGGTCCAAAAATGTAGGGAGGCCATTGTCACAGTAAGCTCATAATAACTGAGCAGTGCCACCATTTGGTTTCTTCCCTGGCAATGACGGTAGAAACGGTTGGCTGCAGACAACGACTGATCTATTAAGATGGAGGTGGAAGTTTTACCTGCGACGTGCCAGGGCCAGTAGGTGGCGTAGCCATTTGTGCTGTCATCTTTCAGTCAAAGGTCCTGGGTCTGAACCTCTGCTATCCCATAGTACCCCGAGCAAAGTGCAGTACTGCATTGATACAGTTAAAATTAACCAGTTGTATATGATGAGTAAAATAAAACCTTTATTATCACTCACCATGCATTCCTAGGAAGTGCTTTACATTATACTGTCTTAGATTTGTGAAAATACAAATACAGTAGTGAGTGAATAAGGATTTTTTAAAATCTTCCCTTCGAGTTACATAAATAGTTGTTGTCTTATCTTCATAACTGTATTGTACATGCTCATGAAAAAATGTCAAGAGATGCTTGAAATGCAGAACTGAGTTTAGCGAAAAGAGGATGAGATGGGAGGGTTCCTCGTTCTCCGCTGGCTGGCATCCTCTGCGTGCGTTATTACAGTAATGGCAGTAACTCTACGTGCAGTGCAAGTGAAACACACACACGTAATCCTTAGTGTTAAGAAGATAGATCAGCTGTTTACCACTTGCACCGCAGAGAGAGACTGAGATGCTCCTGCCCCTTGGGGGGAGTGGCCAGAGTGCATGGTGCCGCCACCAGAGAGATGCAAGAATGAGCATTATGGCAGGAGTTAAGAACCAAAGGGAGATGTGCATGTTTAAGGCCAAGTGCGCTGTAGCCATGCGAGCTGTGAAGTTATAGCAAAACTACTGTAACAAAACAGTGCTAAATGGGGCAGTATTAAATGGGCTTTTAGTGTAAATAATTGTGCTTACTTTGGAATAGGAACCAAAGCTGCAAGTCGTTGTAGAGAAAAGCATCACCTGAGTGAGTAACCAAGAATCCAGCCAAACCAGCCCAGCTCAGGCCCGTGTGTGGGCCACTTTTCTGTACTTGCCTTACAGCCGAGCGCACACGACAGCGAGGTAAAGCAGCAGCGGTTGTGGTGGACAGTGCAACTGAACCCAAGGTGCATCTCTGTGCTCCTGCAGGCAGGGGAGAACCGGCAGGTCCTGCACGCCTTGCGGACCCTTCTGGAAGAGCTGCGCTCTGAGCTGCGGGACGAAGAGCAGCGGCACTACCAACTTCAGCAAGCATATGCCAATGAGAAGGCCAGCTGGGAGGTCCAGTGGGCAGAGATCAGGTGTCGGCCCCAGCAGGTAGGACACCTAGGTTGAACACATATACAGACTGAAATAGGCAGCTGTCACTGAGGCTGTGGAGCAGCAGTGCTAGCCGAGGTGCCCCAGCAATTCGTGTTCATCTGCTGAACTTGGCAGCGGTTACATTATTTATGGACATTAAGTGTGTGATGCAGTGTGAAAATGGCACTTCCTGGTGAATCTGCAGGGGATGTAACAGGCTGTTTGTCACCGACTCATGTTGGCAAAAGGGTGGTGCATAGAGGTGTCAGGCGTGTGCACCTTTCACGAACCCACTAACCGTAAAGACTTCTTAGGTGTTGGCGAAGCAGCTGACTTTGGCATTTTTACACCTTTACGGGATTGTTTTGTGGAAGGTGTCCAAAGACAGGTGTAGGCTCATGGCTCCTTCTCTTCACCTTTTTGGATGCTCATTTCACATCACTGTAGGAGTGGACAGAATGTGAAGTGAAAATCTCAGATTCGGTCCCAGTGCTGTGACCCGGGATGGCACTGTGATGTGATCAAATTTATATAAATTATCTGTAAAATAGGCACTTTTCTGTGCTTGTTTGCTGTTGTTCAAGGTTTAAGTGATCTGTTCTTTTCCCGCTGCAGCGTTCAGACCCAACTCATTCACTTTGCTGTATTAGTTGACCCCGAACAGCTCTGCTTCACTCTGCTCCATTTTGCAGGAACGTACCTGGAGCATCAGTTAAGCTGCATAAGCACCTAATGTGTCAACCTGTATGTTGTGTTACTACCTGAGAAAACGGCTACTAAGCTGCGACAGTGGAATTAGACTTTTTTTTTTTTTTTGAGATCTTTATTAAAAATGCCCATGAGTAAATGGGGTTCTGCTTTGTGTGTCTTTGTCCAGCTGGAGGAGGGAGGGGGAGATGCAGCCTCCAGCGGGGACTCAGAACAGGCTGACCCAACGGGGGCATTTACACGGGAGCGGGAGGAGCACCGGCGCCTCCTAGCGGAGAGCCACAGCGCTGCACTCGACATGCGCTGGCGGCTGCAGCATGGCGAGAAGAGGTGGGGCCGCGAGAGGGCAGAGTTTCTGGAGCACTTTGAGCGTGAGCGGCAAGACTGGGAGTGGCGCACGAGGGAGCTCCACCACAAAGTGGAGAAGGTGAGCCCTGGGGAGTGTGATCTCCTTTTAGGTTGAGATCTTCAGGGGATGCCTCTAGCTGCCAAGACCGGTACTGCTGCTAAAGATCCTGCTCCTTCTTCTATCCCAGCTTCAACGAGAACTGAACTCTCGGCGGACTGAAGGATCCCTCTCAGATGGGAAGGATGGGACCCACAGGGTCTTCTCACCCCAGGACAGCCCTCGGGCCCCCAGGTCCCCACGGTCTCCTCGTGCAACAGCCCCTGCTGCTGCTGCTCGCGCCCACTCGGACTCAGATGCATCCTTGGAGGACCGGCCAGCTATGTGGCTGAAGGGCAGCGAGGACTTCCGTCCTGCAGAGAATTTGTTCCTGGATGCCCTGTCTCTGGACCCCCTAAGTGAGAGCCAGGTGCCGCCCCCTTCCTGCCTGGAGAGTGAGAAGAGGTTCCCGTGCTTGAATGAGGTCATGCAGGTCTTCCTCTGTGCATTGTTTATGTGGTTACACCTGCCTAACCCTCTGCTAGAGGAAGAAAGTGACATTAAGGACAGTCCAGAAATAATGCGATAAAGCTTCCATGCATCTTAAGCCATGTGAAATTTCTGCTATTAAAAGTGGCAGGATAATTTTTCACAGTACAGTAATTTTGTGGCGTAAGAGCTCAGTCTGTTGAACTGAAGTTCCCCGTGGTTTTCAGGAGGCTCTGGTTTTCCACCAGTGAACGACACTATTTGGGTAGCATCTTTGGCAAACAAACACTGGTTCCACATCCCTTTTGGATGCTAGTGCTGGGACCTGTCGACATTTTGATAGATGATCTCTTGCAGCAGCAGGGTGAGGCAGCCGGTAGCGTTGGTCTCTCAGAACAACTGGGTTGTGAAGTTGGACATAAGTTTGACTACCGATAGGCCTGTGTGGCACTGCCATGGTCTCTCCATGTTCATATGGGCTTCTTCCATGTGCTCTGGTTTCCTCTGACTGTACAAAGACGTGTGCTTCAGGTACACCAGTGACTCTAAAGTTTGGATAAAGGTGTCAACCAGGTGCTACATAATCACTGAAAAATATGTGCAAAATGAATAGATGTAGCGGTTTGGTTCCCGCAGCTTCGGTGAAAAGGAAACCGCAAGCTGAATGAAATGTGAGCTGTTTCCATCAGAGGTGAGGTTTCAGTGTCCAGTTTCCCCAGAACACCATATTCATTGACCTTTTTCTGTATCCATTTTGTTCCTTCAGAACTTGAACGAGATCTCAGAGCAGAAAGGCCCGGAGGTGTACCATGAGGACGAGATAAGCGGTGGAAGCCTGCTCAGGTACGGCACTTTCTCGGGATCACTTTCGGGGCCCCTTCACATTGAGAGCTGCGGTACATTGAAAGCATTGCAGTGGTGCATTTCTGTGGTCCTCGGGAAGTGGGTTTCCAGCTCTCATTTTACAGCATTAAGAATTTTCCAGGTCTGTTGAATGCCACGAAAAACTATTTGATGTACAAGGACAGATGAAGACGTTTTTGCTGATAACATTGACAACCTGACAATCGAGCCAGGTGTTATACTTTTCGTTTGCGAAACCTGGTGAAAGGAGAGGTTTGTCGTGCTTTCACGTTCTTGTACAAAATAGTGGAATAGAGCACCCTGGAACATGAAGTTTGTGGCTCAGAAGATTTTGTTGTTGAAGTTTTAACAGCTTAAATAATTGGTTTTTTTCCTTACATCAGTCAAGCTGATAGTAAATATGAAGAAATCTGCAAGGGAAATTCAAAAAGTAAAGGCGATTTGAATCGAACTTAGCACAAACAAAATGGGATCTACATAAGTTTATTTTAAAAAAAAACATTCTTCTTTTACATGCCCTCACACTCCCGATAGTTCCACTCATTTTCTGTTGCAATCCACAAGCTTCTAGATTCCAACAGAGAAGAAGGTTTTAGGTTGTTCCCCAATCCACGTATACACCACTTCTTTCACCTGTTTATCACTTCCAAACTGGTAACCAAATAAGGCCACTTCTTCTTCCGACTTTAACCCATTCCACCCCTTCGTAATCGTTTCTCTGAGTCATACAGTTGTCACCGCTGTACTTTGGTGCTTATGGATTCTGTCCAAAGAAAGGCACGTGGCTCAGCAGTTACTGTCCGTGTTTCCACCGTCACTGTGAAGAAGTGCACTTGTCAGTTTTGTAAATGAATTAAGCGGTCCATCTGTTGCTGCTTTGGCTTCATGTGACCTGATCTGTATCTCAGGGCCAAATCGGTGTGCTCCATGAGCGAATTCCAGCGGCTGATGGACAGCTCACCCTACCTTCCCAACAAAAACATCCGTGGTAATGGTGGAAGGGAGGAGGCCACACCGCCTCTGTCGCCAGACGATCTGAAGTATATTGAGGAATACAACAGCAAAGGATGGGATTTTTCCATCACCGAGGGACCTTCTGAGGCCCGGGGAGAGCGGTCAGAGGTTCGAAGAGCCGAGCAGACTTCGGAGCAGCTGCTCCAGCCAACCTCATGGTTCCTGACCACCAGTGCCACCCTGACCACCAACACACTCAGCAGTCCCGAGCACAGCCAGAGGCAGCCCCTGAGGGGGGCTATGGGGCCTGAGCGCTACGGCGTTCGTGTTCTTCACAGCCCCCCCTTTGGGTGCAAGCTGGATGGCTCCATGCCCCCAGGAGGCAGCGAGAGGGCCACTACAGAGCCAGAGTTTGTGTTTTCAGTGACCAAAGCCCGAGGAGGCGAGCCCACAGCTGGTGCAGAAGATGTGTTTGGCAGGTGGCCAAATGACCTCCCCAAGCATCACAGAGAACTCCTGGAAGGTGGTCTCCGACATCCTGATCGGCCCATGTGCTCTGCAGTGGGCTTTGCCTCATCCTTAGAGCTGGAGCTCTCCAGGAACCTGAGTGATGATATGAAGGAGGTGGCTTTCTCGGTGAGGAACGCCATTCGTTCCAGCCCAGTGGACCGCCAACTGAAGGACATGGCTTGCCAGACCAATGGCTTCACCACCCGAGGGACACAGACCACCCAGACCATCAGTGTGGGCCTCCAGACTGAGGCCTTAAGGAACATCACCAGCAGTCCACACCGGTGCTTGACACCCAAGGGTGGTTCCACTCCCATCTCTTCTCCATCCCGCAGCCTGAGGAAGGTACAGTACTCCCCTGTAGTACAGAGCAAGTTTGAGCGCCCCTGCTGCTCCCCAAAGTATGGCTCCCCGAAGCTTCAGCGTAAACCGGCCACCAACAAAGTGGACCAGCCCAACAATAGGGTGCCCACTCCCACTACGCCCCAGAAGGGCTACAGTGAGTCAGCATGGGCGCGTTCTACTACGACCAGGGACAGTCCAGTCCACACGACCATCAACGATGGGCTCTCCAGCCTCTTCAACATCATCGACCACACGCCAGTCGTCTATGACACTCTACAGAAGTTCAACAGGTCTCCTAGCCGCTCCCGCCCCGCCGCTGACTCCGGGTCTGCTGAGCCCAGGTCATCAGGCTTGGGGGTGGTCCAGGAATTTCTGAGGACTGTTCGGTGCAGGTCCCCCAGTCCCGTCCAGCTGGTAGTTGAGTCTCAGGGAGAGAAAACCCCAGAGGTCGTCAGCATACGGCAGGACCTTTCTGCACCTCCGGGATACACGCTAGCTGAAAATGCTGCCAGGCTCCTCAATAAGAGACTGATGGAGCAGGCGTTCAAGGATGAGAAGAGGCTGCCCTCCACCAGCCAAACCAGCCTCAGCAAGGAGGGAAGACCAAGCGATGGGGACAAGTCGCAGCCAGGCCCCATAGAGGTAACTACACCACCGCAATCCCCAACATAAGGGGACATCCAAGCACAAGTCACTGATAAAAGATTACCGTATTTTCCGCTCAGTAAACTTGGAGCGCAAGTCAACATCCAACAATGAACAAAGTAGCAGCACGTGGGTCGTACAGCAACTTTAGTTTTACCAGTAGGAGCACAATGCAGCGAATGGGTTTGTCAGGCCGCTTGGGCTTTGGCGTTCATAGTTTATTAGCATTTGTAATGGAACTCTGTACACCGATTAAAAACAGAGAGACTTGCAGAGACGCTCACATTCATGATCAGTATATCCTGTATTTAATTTAAAAAAAAAAAAAAAAAGACCGTTCCTGGCATACTGGTGTTGAAGTAACAGCATACAGGCCTTGACATTACTGCTAGATAAATGTAAATATAAAACAAAGGTTTATATGTCACTATAGTATTCACCATCAAATGTACCGTTGCACATTAGCGATGCACTGGTCCCAGTCCTCACCAGTAACACTGAAACCGTCAGCCGCCAAACCCTTTCCAGTACTGCTGGTAGACGGTGCATGCGGACCTCCTGCTCGGCGGCATCACCTTCAGTAGAGCTCTCTGATGTTTCTGTAGCTCCTTTTGGAATCAAACAACAAAACTACCAGATATGCAACACTTTATACAGCAGAGCAGATTTTATGCTGACTTTTTATGTGTTGCATTGGGGGTGCAGGTTACAAGGTGAGGAGGAAAAAAAACATGATTTATAGGGTTATGGTATTTGAAGTGTTTTTTTTTTCCGGACGTTAACTGCTATGCTGTTAACTTATCACAATGATTTTATCCAAAACCTGTTCACTGCAGTGGCTAAGATCACTAACAAGCGAGCGCACTGGCGTCCAGTCTTGATCAGACAGCAGCTTTGCATTTTCTGCAGATTTGCTGTACGATGAGATGAGAACGATGAGAACTTCCATGTCGTCTCTTCTCAGCAGCTGTACATCACAAATTCACTCATGTATCAATGCAGCATTCATTTGATTTTCTCAGGGGGCATCTGACAGCAATTGTTGCCTCTGCGTGAATTTGGTAGCAGGTTTGCCTTTCGTGGTTCTAAGAGGCCAGAATTTGACTGAAGAAAAAGGCAACATAAATTGTGTGCAGTATCAGTTAGACTACATTTGCTTGAAACACAAAATATGCACACAAAAAAAAAATGCAGAAACTGGATGTTTAAACTGGAGTGCAAGTCAGTTTTATGAGCAAAAGAGTCAAAATTCTTAATATTTAGGACCAAATGACGAGGTGATGTTGCGAGTTGTGCCTGTGTGGTTCTCGGAGTCCAGCAGGGTGGTGGGAGTGTGAAGATGTGTGGTTGCATCCAAGTCTGCAGCCAAATCAACGGTATTGCTGTCGTACTTCACAGGCCGCCATTCCATTAGGGGTATGGCCAGCCGGGCCATCCTTCATTCTCCAACAAGGTACTAACCGAATTGTAACTCAAAGTTGTGAAAGAGCTACAGTATCTGGCGAAGAAGGGAAGTGAAGGAAGAGTCAAATTAATGGCCTGGGTCTTAGTTTCCTGCACGTGCGCTTAGAGCTTTGACTGGCACAGTACATGGACCTGACTGGGTTTAGATGCTAAGTGCGATGTTCCACTGTGGTGAATGATCACTGAATGAAGACCATCTGTTTCTCTGTTTGCTCAGACAGACCATATGGCTGCTGCAGTGTTTCCACACACAAGTGGTAAATAACAGCATGGTTGTGCTGTGCAGTGAGAGGCTGCGTTGGAGAAGCACATGTGATGCTGAAAGTGCAGCATCGCCTCTAACACCTTCTGCTCCGCTTTGTCCTGCTTCTCCAGGGTGGGATACCTTCTTGTGCCAACTGACCATTCAGTACCCATTCAGAAACCCGTGTGTTTGTCAGTGCACTTTTACAAATATTAATAATTTAATACACGTGTCTGTATTGTATCCTGCAATGGACTGATGTTGTGTTCAGGGTGTAGTTTCATAACCTGGTGCAATGGGCTCCAGACCCCATAGGCCCTCACCCGGATACAGCAGTTAAAGGATGGATTGAAGGATGTTCATACATCAGATGTTCACTCATTTTTAAAGTTTAAAAAAGGTGCTAACACTTCTTAACGGTTAGTGAGTGTTTCACCACCATGTCTTCTTCCTTCCAAGGTCTCGCAGAGAAACTTGGGCTGAAGCTCTTGAAGCTGATGTCGATCACGTGCGGCATTTGGCAGTCTGGTTATACCTTTTCTTTATGATAAACCTTTTCACTCTTTTTCTCTCTCTCTCTCTCTCTGTCTGTCTCTGTCACATGCTCACACACACACACACACACACACACACACACACACACACACACACACACACACACACTGCCCTGTTTCCTCTCTTTATTCTAATCCAGAACCACACAGTCTTACTGTCTGCACCATGGGGACTCTAACACGCTGCTTGTCCCGATGCTGTAAGTTCCTTCCCCTCCTGGGTGACGTCACCCCCGTTGCCCCAGGTGATGCCAAGGCTAGCTGCTCATGCATCATGCTAGAATCGCATGCCAAACATGAGAGATGGCTACAGTTGTGCCAGTAACCCGTGAGTGTCTAAGTGTGTGTGCATGTCTGTGGGCGACCACCCCGACCGCATCAAGACGTGCAGCAAGAGCCCGGGGCGTCTCCTCCGTGGGGCGCTGCAGTACAGGCAGCTGTAGTCGACCCTACTGATGCCCAAAGTCTTTGTTTCACCTGTGGGGGTCTTATTGAATGTTGCCTGATCACTAAGTCTCCCTCAGGGCCCAGTGACCCAGAGAGTCAACCTTTTTCCAGAACTCTCCCATCTTCCTGTGTAGTGTCCAGAAATAAGCAACAGATGCTGGTTTGCAAAAGGACACGAGACTCCTGAGTGGCACCCACCTGAGCGTGCTCTTTTCTGATCCCCTGCAGGTGCAGGGCCTGGTTTTGGTTCAGCCTGGTGGACTGGGGGAAAATCAGATTGACTGCTCAGCTTCCTCTGAAGTTCGGGATGACTCTTTGTGTCACTGACTTGTGATGTTCTTCATGTGAGCATTAGTCACGTAGGAGAAGCCGATTCCCTGATCCGATGCCACGCTCCGGCACTGAGGGGCCACGTTTGCTTCAGCCCACGCATCCCACGCCTCATCTTCCTTCACTTCCACAAGGTGTTTATATGGGCTGTCTGTGCGTTTCTGTCACATCCACGCCTAACACACCTAACAACCCACTTCAGTTCAATTTTTTTTCAAGCTCCCTCCGTGTGTCGATGGTGGCGCCACCGCTGTCATTCGTCGTGCTTACGTTTGTCTTTGTTGCTGCGTTGAGCGAGGGCCGCAGTAAATTCGATGTTCTTCGCATTTCTGCATGCTGACCCGGTGGAAGTCATTGCCCGCCGATGCCTCGTTTCTCACTTTTACTTGAGCAACAGAAACATCCATCATTTTTGCTCATGGTTTCTACGAAATGTGTATCTGTATGGGGGTGTGGATTTTATTGCTAAATATACTTTAGGGTTGTGTTTGGATCTTTTCATTTTCTAACTTAATAATCCACGTTACAGTTGTTTACTGTATTTCATGGTACTGCAGTGTATTCTGTGCATGTGGGTCAGCAAATGTTTCCTCATTTACTGTGTGAATTCTGTTGTGTGCCAGTTGTGCTCTGCTACTCTGCATGGACACTTACCTCCTTTCTGTCTTGTGTTTTTATTATTAATAACTGAATTGTGTGTGTTTTTTCCTGCGGCTTATGTTTGTACTGCGGTACGCTTGATGACGTAGCTTTCAAATGTACACGTGTGTTCAGTCTGAGACGCAAACCTACACACACACCCATACGCAGAGCGGTTACGGATCTGAAACGGACTAAGAAAAACCCAGTTAATGTCGCTCCAGGTTCAGTCGCAGGAGGAAATGCAGAACTGGAGACAAAGTCTTAGATCGAGGCTGAATTAAATCCTCTATTCTATGCTGTTGGCTGTTAGTCCCACCTTTCCCCCAAAAATGTATTTTTATTTGGACAATAAATGCAAGAAACATGCTGCATAGATTTGGCTTATTAAGTTACATCTGAAGCTTGAGGATTCAGTTCTTGCCTTTGCATACATGATGGACAGACTCTGTTTGCTTGGCCTGTGTTCCTTTGTCATCTAAGTATATTTCATGACCCATAATCATGTTCAAATGTAGCTGAACAATGATGGACACTCAGCCTCAGAAGAATACAAAAGATCATTTGGCTTTTACTTCTAAAATAACCTGAGTTAAGAATAAGGAATATACCAAGTACAGGGGCAGGACACTCAGCAAGGCCAAGCAGACCGGTGTGATGAATTGATTTGTGCAGTTTATATATATATATATATATATATATATAGAGAGAGAGAGAGCTATTGTCCAGCCTTGATTTTGCAAGTTTCAGGTTTTATTGACTGTTGCAAAAATATTGCAGAAAAAAGTAGAAAAAGAATTAGTACAAAATGTATATTTAAGCATAATTTAAATAAAATATACTAATATTAACAAACAGAAGGCATCGTAGCGTTTTAAACAGTGCCAATACTGTTTGTCAGTAAAGAACATCTAGCCGTCTCCGTTGTCAGTGTGATGAAGGCAGCATGGTACCCCTAGGTCCCCTGTAGCGCCGCTCCGATCCAGTCGATAATTCCCTGTACTGTATGTGGGTTTCAGTTACAGGACCGACTGTGCTCCAGTTTACTGTCCGCATCACAAGTTCATTACACATTGCATTAGAGTATAAATGTGTTACTGTGGTACACAGAACAGTACTGCACCGTGCTATAAAAAATATATATGTATATATACATACTGTATGTACTGTATGTACAGTATGCTTAAATTATGCTATAGCTTTTTGAACGCTTTCACCGTATAGACACTTCCTTTTGGACCTCGAGCCACGGTGGACCGGTCTGTCTATTAGCCAGTTAGGCCACTCCCCCGGCGGTGTCTGTGTTCCTTACAGACCAACACGTCTGAAGACGCATTTTTCTTGCTGGGTGTCCTGTATGCTGCTGTGCCTGCCTCTGGTCGCTGTTCTCATGGTGCCCTCAGACTGTTGCCCCAGGTGGCGCTAGGCTGTTGTTTTGTAGCGTCTAACGCTATGTCTTGTCTGCGGAAGGAGCTGCCCCGTTCTCCGGCCGCGCCGCCCTTAGACGCCTGCTTCCAGAGACCAGCCAGACCAGCGAATCGGAGGCCACCGTCCCGCTGGGCAGCCCGCTCCCCCTCCACTTCCCCGCGGTGCTCCCACACGGCCCAGAGGACATTCTGCTTCCCGCTGGCGGAGTGTCAGTTGGCGCTGCCCGAGTGCGACGAGTCTGATGCAGATTAGAGCTCTACATGACCCCCTCACCCCCATCTGTGGGCCCCACCCCACCCCCCACCCCTGGTGTCTGTGGCACCGGCCCAGGGGACACCAGCCTGACTCAAGAGAAGAACAACGCACCACTCCAGTCGCCTCGGACTGAAATCGCAAGCAGATCTACACAAGGTGCCTGTACAGACCTGACTTCTTAATTGTATATAAATATACATATATGTACACACACACACACACACACATCTGTACAATGCATATGTATTTTAGCCTCCATCCTATTTTTTTAATGGGTTGATCAAATATGATTTTTCAGGTGCAAAGAAAACTGACGGAACGACACTTAACTCGACTGCCTCACCTACAGTTCTGCATTAAATGTGTGAAAACTTTCCTCTAGTTTTTTCTGAATGTTTTTTTTTTGTGTTTTTTATTCCCCTTCTGTAAATACTTTCAAAACCATTGTCTTGCATTATAATGTGTCCGAGTGCTGTTTAAACCCTTTGAAGCCCGAAAAATGAAATTTAATAGTAGTGTTTACAAAACATAGTGTAAGAAATGTCGAGGGAAACCTCCACAGTGTACTGTAGATCCGCGCAGATTGACATTCTGGAATAATTTTGTCTGAATGTATGTTGACGATAAAGGATGTACTACAATGAAAGAAGAAGGCACGGAGCTTTGCTGAAAAGCGCAGTCGGTTATTCTGATGCAACCTGGAAGACTCTGGTCCTCCTCTGTGTCATATTAGGCCTGCATGCCTTGGATAGCAGCACCTCAGTGCACGAATGTCCCGCGACACAGCCGAGCCTCAGCACCACTAAAGATGTCGTGACGGTGACCCTGTGCTGTCACCTTGCCGTTACCCGATTTGCACCGATTGAAGTCGGAACATTTTTAAAGTCCGTAAATATACGTTTCACTGTCTTCGTACAGCTGTTGAAACACCTTTCCTTTTTGAAGGAAGACAAGGGATTGTACAAAATAACAATGTTACTTAAAAGTCTGTGGAAGACGGGGTACCTGATAATAAAGTGTATTTGCAACAAGTGCATTGCGGGCTTCAATTATTCTTCCAGCCTGCAGCTCAGTACCTGGCGGGTAGAGACAGGCGGGTGCGAACGATGCGATACCCAAGTTCTTCAGGGAGCGCATGTGGTGGAGGAGTGATGCCGAGGGCAGCTTCACGTCACGCCCTCTTGCTGCTTCCCTCTGAGCAAGAGCCGCTGCTTCTGCACAGCTGCCTCTGAGCTCACTGCCACTCATCACTTACTGGCACAAATCCCATTGCTCGTAGTTCCAAATGGTGCCGACTGCTTTTGATTTCTTCGGTCCGGTTTCGATGCTTGCAAGCGCAAGTTTGGACTTTGAGGGGCTCCAGGGCTGAGTTGCGCTTGAGCTGGAGTTGCTCTTTCCTTCCTGCTCATTGTTTAAATCTCAGCAGTCAGCAGTAGTTTGTGTAATAAGGAAGAATTGTTTAAGTTTCATTGTTTGGTAAGGGTTATTCAGTACTCACGGGAAAAAGAACTGAACTTGGAGCAAAATCCTCAACCACCACCACCGCTGCTGCCGCCGCCCAACTGGTCGCTCCTTCAACCTGGCAGGTCACAACTCTTATCTGCTGCCTGGTGAGGGGAGCTAAGGGGAAAACAGTGTCCACCGTTCCCTTCATCTCCAAGGTAACTGTAGAAAATGAAAGCGCGGCACAGTTTATTATAATTTGATAAATGCGAGAGGGATTCACAATTTCTTTAAAGTGGGTTAAACGGGAAAACAGAATTTATATTACCAGACACTTTTTGTTAGATATTTTTGTTATAAAAAATAAAACCGTACAGTGTAATAACCCTAAGCCACATTATGTTCTTCACAGCAGTTCATTCAGTTGTAGGTGCCTTCATCGTGTTAGCTTCAAGCATCTCTGGAACAGTTTGATGTCCCAATAACAGCAGACTATTTTTTTACACTTTTGTTATTTCTCAAGTTTAGTGAATAACGATCAGATGCTTTGGTGTCAAACGTCTGGCTTTAAGTCGAGCGTGAAGCCTCCCAACACGTGGCTCGTTTCTCATGTTGACCACAGGCACAAGCGTTCGTGATGGTGATGTACGAAGTGCAGCAGCCTGGATTAAGCTGCGACTTATGCTGCACACACAGTGGCATGAAAACTTAGTCTTTTAGCTGCCCTGGCCTCGCAAGTAGAACTACCTCAGGAAAATCACGATTCCTCAGTGCTGTCTTGGGCCTTCACCCCCTATCCTCACCAGTGTCCACAAATGTCCCATAGAGAGCATCCTGGCCTCCGGCATCAGCCTGGTACAGGAATTGCACTCACACTGACTGGGGAGCGAAGGCTGTGCAGTCTATCACCAGGACCTCACTGTCCACTGTCAAGACCACCTACAACAAGTAGGATATTAGGAAGAGCTCACACCATCTCCGCAGACCCCCCCATCTGTGTTCACTGCTGACATCCAGGCCAATATCAGCAGGCCCAGGAACAGTTTTTTCCATCTGGGCTGTCAGGCTGCACAACTCCAGACAGCAAAGGCACTGATCAGCACCGCAACTGGCCCTTTCTACCAATGCTTTTATTCTTATGCTGTTTAGTAGCCATTTATTTATGCATCATCTAATTTATTACATGTTACCTGTTCCTACCTGTTGCCCTGCTCTTCTCCTTATCTGCTTGATCTGTGCTGCCCAGTGTCCTCAAGCTGTCTGTGTAGCGAGCTGTGCTCTGTGGCCCAGGGAAGCTACGTTCCCTCTTGTACAGTAAGGGCGTGCTTGTGTTAACATTCCGGCCTGCCTGAAATCCATGTGTACTCCACACGCTGGCTTTCCTTCACACTGGCCTGGAGTTGAGAACAACCACAAATGCCCTGCTGGGGGGTGATGCCAACACCCAAGCCAGTTGTGTCCATGCACTTTGTTCTCTTGTAATCTGAGAGATATTTTCTGTACGTTTGTGCTTCCGTGTGTGAAATTGAAGATCAGTCCAGTGGTCTTGGCTGGACAATCTGAGGTGAATAATTCATACTGCCATTAAGCGAAGGCCATGCGGATGGCAATGACT
This sequence comes from Heterotis niloticus, assembly GCA_018136845.1. Lineage (NCBI taxonomy): Eukaryota > Metazoa > Chordata > Actinopteri > Osteoglossiformes > Osteoglossidae > Heterotis > Heterotis niloticus. Next base: position 25,775,491 of record CM030903.1, read on the forward strand.
TTGAGGAGCATCCCCTGCTTCCTGAACTGAGATTCTGCTGCTGAATTATTAAAACAATGAGTCTCAGCAAAAGGCCTCAGTAGCAGCATCCAGAAGCTGAGGTTAGGGGCTTCTCCAACATGCATCTTCTTCAGTTTCCTCACCACTCCATCGCCTCCCTTATTGACTTTGCCATCTCACTCACTCACTCTTTGTTACCTGGAATGTCACAGCAAAGGTCAGTAAGGAGTTTTTTGCACAATACAAAATGCTCCGTTTGGCTCTGCCTTTGTGAGACCCATGAGGTTTTTTACATCTTTGGCTACAGTTAGTGTGTTTCTTTCATATGTTGTGGTTGTTCTTTCTGTCAATGTGGGGAGGGGGGGTAGGGTGCTGCTGCTGCTGCTGCTGCAGTGCAAACCCAGAGTGCACGTTAAAGTCATCCAGAACTGGCCTGGCTAGGAGCTACTCTGCCCCCCCCCCACAACCACCACCACCTTCAACCCCTTGCCAGGATATAAATACCCACCAAGGCTGCTCCAGAATCTAAAACAGGAACGTGGGCCGCCGCAGCTCTGGTTCTGCAGCTTGTGCTCCGCATGCCACGGCTAAGAGTCAAACAGGACAGACTGTGTGCTGTGGAAATATGCAGAATTAAAGGAGCGCCTTCCTTTGTTAAGGACATCTGGACGCAGCCACTTTAGCAGCGAGGAAAACCTGGGCCATGTATTTGCTCATTCCCTTAGCAAACGTCATTCTTGAACGTAAGCTCAGTCCATTTTCAACCGTTAACCATACATTTGTGTTGTGTTCACACTATGCTTGCGTGTTTGTTAAATAGTTAAATGAAACACATCAAAACTACATTTTCTTCCATACATATGTGTACCTTTTTTAATTTAGAGCTGGACGTCTGAAGGGTGCCAGACTGACTGTTGCCCTTATGCCGGCCCTGGGTCGCCTGTAAGCGACACTGCAAGAACACCTGGGAGGGACACAGAGGACTGTGAACGACAGACAGGTGATCGATTGTTGGCAGAGATGTGCACATAAATGAAGGCCGATGTTTAACGGAGCATTAGAAACAGGTGCCCTGCTGTCAGACTGGCTGAAGCACTCCATCGGCCCATGAAAGCAGGCACTCTGTGTGTGTTGGAGGCAGAGCCAAAGGGGTGGTACGGAGTCACAGTGCATTTTATTGCCTTTTCATAGCCCCATATATTTGGCTATTTCTGTTGCCCATTAGCTACAGCCAGCAAGCTGCTGTTTGCTGACTGGAGTCTCGGCCCCGAGTTACTGCGGCATCACCGTGCGTTCCTCTTACGGTATTTCCTTCTCGCCGATTCAGCCCCATGCGTCTCCATCTTTTGTTATTCACACCGTCCTGTTCAAATCATAATGGAATTCATTACAGTGACGCGCGCGTTTAACAAAAGTGGTCTTTGCAACCTGTCAGAAGATAAGGTGCCAGAAGAGGGATTAGAGGCTATGGCACGGCAGTTTTGGGAACAAGGTTCGATTAGTGAGGTCTTGTAATCCCCCGGTTCCACCGTATCTGCGGTCTGCTCGCTTGCGTTTTCAGCTCACTCATGCACTGCTGCTTCACTTGGAGTGAGGATGAAGGCACCGCTGGCTGTGTGGCTCTACCTCCATCAGAGTGCAGTGTCAGACCAGCTCACCAGCACCCACACCCCCCCCCCCAGGAGCTTCACTGGAGGTCGAAACTGATGAGGTGCAAGTCACTGTACTTGGGATTGCCATGGTAACATTGATAAACAGCTATCATTTGGTTTATTCCCCTGAGCTGTACGCAGGAACCCTGAGAATTTGCACTTAATCCTTTGGCAAAATCCTTCTCCTCTGTCTTTTGTTGGCTGTTTTTGGATTCACTTATTTCTTTATTACATAACTAGCAGTTTGCAAAATATTGGACTCTAGGACATTTTTCAGGATCCCCCAGCAAATGCAAAACACAGCTTATCAGAAGAATGCATGCATAATTGTGAAAGTGTCTTATGAGCAATGTGGAATCCTCAGGGGTTTAAGGCTGCAGAGCTGCAGCTACTCAATTTTAGGCTCATATTCAATATCATTCCATCATTCCATCTGGATATATCGGGAGAAGGATGCTAGGGATGGAGCTGCCAGGCAAGAGGAAGAGAGGAAGGCCTAAGAGGAGATTTATGGATGTGGTGAAGGAGGACATGCAAGTGGTCAGTGTGACAGAGAAAGATGTGGAAACAGTTGATCTGCTGTGGCGACCCCTAACGGGAGCGGCCGAAAGAAGAAGAAGAAGAAGAAGATTCAATATCATTTCAGTACATTTTTGACAGTTTTCATCTATTTCAGTGTAATAATTATTACTGTTATTTATTTATTAATATTGACAGTTGTAATTGTGTGTCAGCTGTATGCTGAGTGTTTCGTAAGTCTGTCTGTGGTAAAAGTTCACATTTGGCCCCAGCAGATGAAGCCCAGAAGATACAGCTGGTGCTACAGATGCTCATAGTCTCTGTCAGGACAGACGGGTCAACATTCCCATGACAGCGGTTTGGCACCCAAACAGAGCTCTGCAGCTGAGTGTCCTGTTGCAGCGACCCTAAGTTAAAGGGCAGGGCTCTGCACGGGTCACGTGGAAGCTGTAGTGTCTCAAGCTTCACTTTTGAGAGCCAAATCTGGAGGTAAGAAACCCTGCAAGAATGAATACGAGAGGTTGTTGCAGCAGATGTCCACCTGGCCTCACCTGGTGGGTGCCCCTGTACGTGGCATGTGTCTATGGAGTGAAGCCATTGGTGCCCAGCACCTCTTCTTGAGTAAAACGTCCTCAGCTACTACTCCTAGCATTACTGGCAGCAGCCACTGTGTGACAATAATGATTGTTTTCTTACCAAGAATGCACTCCTGAAAATGAGTTAATAACTGCCATGACTGACATTGTTATTCCAACTAAGCTGCAGTGCCAAAGCTGGAGGAAAAGGGGACAGGCCCTCTGCATAACTCTTGTGGAAGCACTGCAGCGCTTTTGCGGCCATTTTGTCTTGTGCATCCTCCCATGATCGCAGTAATGCAGCTGTGCTCTGCTGAGCAGTTCTGCCAATCACTGTGGTGGCGGTGGACAGGAAAGAACCTGTTTATCAACTCTCCGCTCCCATGAAGCCCACTGTAATATAATTCAGGGCAGTTTGATCAAATTACAGGAGACGGCACAAAATACAGTTAAATACTGTATGATGACGCCAGACAGTAGTAAATATTTTGGGAAGGTCTGAGCCTTTGACCTTGAGGAGTTGTTTGTCTGGCTTCGCTCTGGCTCCCTGGGAAGTGTTTCACAAAGTTGGAGTGTAGTGGTGGTGCCTGACACTGGCAATTTATGCTTTGTATAAGTAGGTAGCACGCAGCAGGTTAGGGTGATAAAGGATAGCGATGGAAACATACTCACAAGCGAGGAGAGTGTGTTGAGCAGATGGAAAGAGTACTTTGAGGGGTTGATGAATGAAGAGAACGAGAGAGAGAGAAGACTGGATGATGTAGGGACTATGAATAGGGGAGTGCAATGGATTAGCAAAGAGGAAGTTAGGACAGCTATGAAGAGGATGAAGAATGGAAAGGCTGTTGGCCCAGATGACATACCTGTGGAAGCATGGAAGTGTTTAGGAGAGATGGCAGTGGAGTTTTTAACCAGATTGTTTAATGGAATCTTAGAAAGTGAGACGATGCCTGAGGAGTGGAGAAGAAGTGTACTGGTACCTATTTTTAAGAATAAAGGTGATGTGCAGAGCTGTAGTAACTACAGAGGGATAAAACTGATCAGCCACAGCATGAAGTTATGGGAAAGAGTAGCGGAAGCTGGGTTAAGAAGGGAGGTGGCGATTAGTGAGCAGCAGTATGGCTTCATGCCAAGAAGGAGTACTACAGATGCGTTGTTTGCTCTGAGGGTGTTGATGGAGAAGTACCGAGAAGGTAAGAAGGAGTTGCATTGTGTCTTCGTGGACTTAGAGAAAGCATATGACAGGGTACCTATAGAGGAACTGTGGTATTGTATGAGGAAGTCGGGGGTGCCAGAAAAGTATGTAAGAGTGGTACAGGATATGTACAAGGACAGTGTGGCAGTGGTGAGGTCTGCGGTAGGAGTGACGGATGCTTTCAGGGTGGGGGTAGGATTACATCAAGGATCAGCTTTGAGTCCTGTCTTGTTTGCAATGGTAATGTACAGGTTGACAGATGAGATCAGACAGGAGTCACCGTGGACTATGATGTTTGCGGATGACACATTGTGATCTGTAGTGAGAGTAGGGAGCAGGTTGAAGAGACCCTGGAGAGGTGGCGATATGCTCTAGAGAGAAGAGGAATGAAGGTCAGTAGGACTAAGACAGAACACATGTGCATAAATGAGAGGGAGGACGGAGAGAAATGGTGAGGATGCAGGGAATAGAGTTGGCGAAGGTGGTGACTTTAAATACTTAGGATCCAACAGTCAGAGTAACAGGAGTGTGGAAGAAATTGAAAGAAAGAGAGTGCAGGCAGAATTGGAGTGGAGGTGGAGAAAGAGTGTCAGGAGTGATTTGTGACAGAAGAACAGCAAGAGTGAAAGGAAGGTCTATAAGATGGTAGTGAGACCAGCTATGCTATATGGAGTTGGAGGCGGTGGCACTTTGTGGGCAAAAGACAGGAGGCAGGCTGGAGGTGGCAGGAGTTAAAAGATGTTAAGATTTGCATTGGGTGTGACGAGGATGGACAGGATTAGGAATGAGTATATTAGAGGGTCAGTGCAGGTTAGATGGTTTGGAGACAAAGTCAGAGAGGCGAGATTGCGTTGCTTTGGACATGTGCAGAGGAGAGATGCTGGATATATCGGGAGAAGGATGCTGGGGATGGAGCTGCCAGGCAAGAGGAAGGCCTAAGAGGAGATTTATGGATGTGGTGAAGGAGGACATGCAGAGTGGTGGGGGTGGGCGAGGAGAGATGCAGAGGACAGGAAGAAGTGAAACAATTGGAGCCTCTGTGGCGACCCCTTGAGGAGGCGGCGAAGAAGAAAGAAGATAAAGTAGGTAACCGCAGCTGGGTAGACCCACTGACATGAAACTGGATGACTGGGGTTCAAGCCCACCTCCTGCTGTAAGGTGCCCTTGAACAAGGGCTTTTATCCCCCAGTTGATGCAGGAGAAAAATGACCCAGCTCCATAAATGGGTGAATCACTGTATACAACATAGCATACGATATGTATGTATATAGCATACAAAACTCACGCAGTAAACTGCCTTCTAGGTACAGTATAAATATAATAATAAAATGTCATTATTTTACTTACACCTTCACATCATTACTCATTACATATTTTTTTCACTTAAGTACAAATCTGATGTACGTGAGTGCACACCAATACCCAGTGACTGTTTTATTTAACACTCATACATACAGGCTTTTCCGCATTGACTGTGTGGACATACACAGCAGGGGTTTTTTACACACTGCATAACCTGTTGAAAATGTATTGACAGTCTAAAATGGCAACTGTATGCAAACTTACTGTCGTGTGTGCCGCAAAAGAAATTTTCGAACTTCAATTGGTAGAGGTTGCCATGCCAACACCACAAAAGCCAATCTGCCCCCCGTGCTGGTTTAGTACATTCTTGTATATCACTAGAATCCCCAAAGCATAAAATCTCATACAACACTCCATGCATGTTTTCCTACTGCTTTTGGGAAGATAAGTTTTAAAAAGCCCCACGCCCCAACTGTACCCTGTCTTTATGCTGGGGATTTGTTCTATAAAATTTATATAATAATATATAATGAAATAAATAATAAATTATTACATACTGCTTATTTATTACAATTATTTATTATATTGCACTGTAAATTCACACTTTATTTTTCCTGTCTTACTTGGGTTGTTGTGTGTTGCACCTGGAGGAGCATGTCTTGTTTTGCCATGTACTGTGTCAGAATGACAAATTCTCTTGATTTGACTAAAAAGTGGCTAAATGTAACTACCAACTATTTATCCCCCTCCCACCCCAATAGCCCTTTGCCACCTCACTGAGAATCAGGACACTTTTGTGAGAATATCTATTTGGCTCAGATTAATACGTGGAGCTGAAGGACAGTCATCAAGTTTCTGCTTAGAGACATAAAAGACGGTTGAGTCAGGTGTGAGTCCCTAGCATGACTGAAGACAACAGTGGCAAATTCCCTGAGCACAGGCCTCTTCTTGTAATCCTAGCTTCTGTCACTTTGTCCTTGAAATGTCATATATTTAGAAAAGGAGAACACTTTGCCACTGTTCCACAGCACTGAAATCTGTGTGCAGTCAGTTTCAATTTAAACCTTGCAAAATGTGGCTGTGTGTGGGGGGGGGGTATAGTTGTAACTGCTGATGATGTCATTGGCACTTGAAGTTGGTGAAAAAAAATCAGTGCTGGTGCTCTCTTATTGGCTGCGTGTCAGTTAATATCAGACAATAAATATGTAATCTGAATTTCTGCACTAAATAAAAGCTACATGGAGAGATTGCTGATATTCACAGTATATGTTTATGTAATGGGGCCTAAAATTTTGAACAAATGGTAGGAAAGCAGCTTGTGAGCCACCTGCAGCGTAACTTAGTGCACCCTGGGAAGTGAGCTGCGAGGCTTTTGTGAATGATGGCCATGGTGGTCAGCCACAGTTATTAGGGCAAATGGAATACAACAGAGGAGAAGTGCATCGCAGGAACGATATGGAAGCGGGGGGTCAAGAAAAAGCCCACGGTTCTCTAAAAAGGCCAGCATGAAGTGCCAATATAGTGCACTGTGAATCTTAGCCTCCGGGATGTTATGCTTAGCATAAAATATCTCCGAGCAGAAAAACCAGCAGATTCAGAGATCTTTTCAGTTGCTGCCATCCGTGTATTTGGCAAAGAGCTTTTTCAGGTGATCATCTGCATCGCCTACCACAAGAGTGCAACTTTATTCCTCACAGATTTATCCTAGAATGCCGCAGTGTCATCTGCTAATGCCATTTATTTCAAAAGTATCTCTCCTCCCTCAGTGCAGTCAGTGGCAAACACTTTTGTCTCCATTAATTTCCACATGAATAAATGCTTCTCTCACCTTCCTGTTTCATCCTCAGTGCCGTTTAGCTGTACTTTATCCATTAATAATAATCCCTTGATTTCTACTGGTGCATTTTGACAACACTTAATGGCTAATCTCAAGGAAGCACCGCAAACTCAGTTTAATCTGCGTGCGTAGCCGTCTTTAACTGAATGGCAGCAGACAATCAGTTGGGGCTTCCATTTTGGACTGACTTTGGCCTTTGACAATGCAAACTTGATGCTCATTTGATGGAAGCTGAAATTGTCATACGGGAAGCTCATAGGACTCACAGTACACTTGGTAGAAGGAGCATCCAGTTGAAAGGCAGCAGCACTTGTCAGCAGGAACGGTCGACATACAAGCGCGTAATCTTATGCGTTTATATTTCATTTTATCTGCTCACTTACAGCTTCTTGAAAATAGAAAAGCCCATGTCAGAGGCACAGACAGCATTCTGCTTACACAGGGTTTTGTTCTGAAGACCTTGTTGTAAGTGCTTCATCACATTGAATAAAACATATTTGCACACGCGACACAAGAGCATTTTTTATTTTATTGGATCCTCTCTGTTGTATGTTTGTCCTCTGAAGGGCCAATAACAGAACTTCACGTTAGAAATGACAGCAGAAAATGGGGCCATGTTGGGGCAGGACGGGAGGGGTGACCTGGTTTCCCTCTAATGGGGGTACAAGGAGATCCGCCGCTGCCGCTCCTGCCGTAGGGAGGTGCAGCAACAAGACAGCTGTTACTGTAAAACCTGGCAAATGCGCTCCTGTGCTGCTCTCTCGGCTTGGCGTGCACCCCCCTCTGTAGGCTGATGACACAAGCGCTTTTACACCCTGGAGATGGTGTTAGTGGCAAATCCTGTTTACTTGAAGATGGCAGCAAGATGTAGTTTCACTTGGACAGAGAAGACAGGTTCTCTGTTACAGATTTTGGTTTTCTACATGTTGGCAGTCACCATGCACCCTCCCACACAGTGTGAGGCAAAGCGACCTTCGACCTTAATGAAACAGCAAGGGATCAAGACAGCAATGTGCAGTCCACTGTGCGACTCCTTCAAGCATCTGACCGCACACAGCTGTTGCTGCAGCTCTTACCTTTGGTGCTGGTGGCTCAGACCAGCTCAGAAAATGAAGGGAGTGGCCCAAACAGTGGCGTAAAGGTTACTGTCTGCTCAGCAAAGCAAAAGACATGGTGGAAGCGGGAGCCGTCAGCACCCCCGCACTCCCAAGGTAAGAGCACAGAAAGGCGAACTTAGGAGCTCTAGTGTGACACAAAAGTATTTACAATAAGAAAAATAGAGAGGATAAAAGCAGTGTCGCGTAGTACCTGCGCTCGTGTCAAGCCTAGAAACTATAATACGGGTCGTAGGAAGATTCTGGGTGGCGATGTGGTTATCTTTTGTTTATATTCTCATGTCTGAAGACTTTTTATTGCACAACACACTTGACATCAAAGCAGAGCGTAGTGCCATGAAATCTTGTGGAGCAGAGGGTTCACGGGGGGATCATGAAATATAAACAGCAACCCGGAGCAACACGCCTTGACCTAACAAATTAGAGTTTGCATTTGCAGTTGCAGTCCACAGCAAGATCGACCTGATCGCCGAAAAAGCAGTAAAGCGTTCTCCTGCAGTTTTAGTGGCCGCACTGGATGCCCAGGGGTCACATCCTGCAACTCTCCTCATGCGGCCGTCGCCTTCCAGCTTTGCGTAATGACCTCTCAAGGAGAGAGGAGTCCGCATATTGTTAAACCTTGTTTCTCTCTGTAACAGCCTGTCTGATATGTTAGGAAAAAATCCATCTCAGTTGTTCATTTTCTTTTTCTTCGATTCCTCCCTTTGTAGAATAAGCACATTTTCTCGCATTTTACTGTCAGCATCTGTCAGTCCTCATGCAGTTAATTTTAAAGGTTTATTTACTTAAGATTGATTTAACTTTTTGATCAAATCAATTCAGTTTATTTTTGTAGAGCGCTGCATCTCACACAGTGGCCCAGAGTACTGATCGAAAGACTAAAAAACAGAACGGACATGAGAGTAAGCATGCAGATAGATCAGAAAACATCCAGCCATCGGTAAACTGCTCTTCCATCTTTGTCAAAAGTATATATGTACAAACTTTGTTTTGCATGTTCTTGAGGGGGTTCAGAAATGAAGCGAAACACTTTCAAGAACATTGAAAAACAGTCTAAGAACATTGCCTTTTTCGTAAATGGCATTACAAAATGAGAAAAAATGATTCTTCTCCAGATGAGCCAAGGTGATGCAGGAGGCAAATGTTTCTGCTTCATGAGACAAAACCACAGCATTTACCCACTTGCTGACAGGCTGCTATTAATATTCCTGTCTGTCGATATCAGTGGGGTGACGACAGTAGGCAGCCCCACATTTGGTTGCATGCTGTGTCCTAGGCAGCTGCCTCACACCGCTGGCTGAACAAGACCTCCACCACCTTGGGGTCAGCCAGCGTGGAGGTCACCAGGTCCTTGTCATTGCGCGCGATCTGCCTGAGGACGCGGCGCATGATCTTCCCTGCAGAGATGACAAGGCCTGACATTAGGGGCAGCGGTTGGTGCAGCAGTTAGAGATGTCACCTTGCACCTGGAGGGAGCTATACAGGGTTAACAATCACTTGTGTTTACAACAGCGTTCATAGCGTCTGTTTACCTGAGCGGGTTTTGGGCAGCCCTGGGGCGTTCTGAATGAAGTCTGGGGCTGCTATGGGCCCTATTTTTTCTCGAACTTACAAAAACAAGGGAAAAATTCAGATGTTATTCGACAACAAAGCATCATCAGAGGATGTGACATTTCACCCGATGGCCTGATGCTGCATCTCGTGACCGCTGTGGCAGCCCTTCTTCAGGGGACCACTGCCCGTTACCTTGTTTGCGCAGCTCCTCGGTCAGGTTGCAGCTGAACTGGCTGCCCTCCTTCAGTGTGACAAAGCAGTACAGACACTCCCCTTTCACAGCATGGGGACAACTGACCACCTGCAGCACTGCCACTGCTGGAGTGTGGTCCGTCAGGGAGCTGACTCCACTTCCGCTGTGCTCAGGAGGTGACCTGCAGGAAGCACCCAGCAGATTCTCATTCCTGCTCTTGGGCCACAGCTGCTTTCTTTAAATTGCTGACAAGGTCAAAACTAAGAAAAAAGTAAGTGTGCTCAGTTCATGAAAAATATTAGTTACTGCCATCCCCTGAGGTCAACATTTGGCTTAAGCGGTAGCAGTTAGCAGTAAGCAGGCGGCGGTGTCTGTGTGGTGTGTCTGGCGTAGATTTAATGGGTGATAAAGAAGGTTGGAAAGGAGTTTCTTCCTCGCGACTAGCGGGTAGCAGAATGGGCAGTGAGTGAATTGTTAGAGGGGGTGCTAAGCCAAATAGCATGTGTTGCGTTGTGTTGCTGGGTAGCGCAGTGGTGGAGAACGGTTCTACCAGGATGTTTGAGCTGCGGTTGAGCCTCGGAGATTGTCGTGAGCTTAACTCGGCGAAACTGCGGGCAGAAGGTGCCCTTGACAACCATGATGAGATACTGCACCATCACGTCACTATGCCATGTTTGGGTTTGTAGTTTGCTGGAATCGGTTCTAGGGAGTTCAAACCATTGCATAGTAGCTGGATGGGCTTGCTGTGGGTTGACTGTGGGGTTTCTGTGGTGGTAGAGGTTAGTATAAGGTAAAACAGGGCTTAGGGTGAAGGTTAGATAGGTAGTGTGATCCCCTTTATAGTGCGAGTCCTTTGTTAGCATTCTCTGTTTGATATAAATCTACAAAAATTCTACAATATACCACTGTACTGTGGTATACAGTCATTGATAAAAGCAGCATTCATCTGTTCCGCGTTTTATCCAAAGGTGACTTACAGTGCAATAAACTCTCTATGACAAAGTTGCACATTTATGCACAGGAGCACGGTGACACACACACACACACACCACGCGTGCTGCAGGCCATTTTATGACCAATTTGTCCGATGCACATACTTTCAGGACAAAACACCTATGTCAGTGGGTTTGAATTCAGTTGCATTTCCTTTGTAGGTTTCTTTGGTCTTTACTACTCTGTTTAACTGTTTTTTGTAAAGGTTGCATTAAACATTGAAGATGTATATGTCTTTGTTTGCAAGTGTAAAAGTGCCATAACAGACATACATACAGTATTATAAGTAATTAATGGAACGTAAAAACCTTGTTATGCTGTGTTATGACTAATGTTAACTGTGTAGTTGGTCATCTTTGTGAGTGTGGCGTCAGTTTTAAGAGCTCACAAATACGCCACAATTTTTGCTTATCAGCGATGGTAAATACCTGTTTGAGTAATGTGAGTTTGCCATGCAGAAGGTTATTGTATGTGTTGCCTTCATAATGGCAGAATTATACATAAATACTTGAGAACTGTGGAACCCTAGAGAAGAGCAGCAGGCGCTGCCTGAGGACAGAGCTGAGATGTGCAGATGTGCAATAATTATAAATAAAGCAGCATGGTGTGGATGCAGCTGACAACTGGCCTGTCCATACGGACACATTGAGCATGTATAAATGCGATTAGGCCTGTGATCAGTAGTACCCATCCTTGTCCGCTTACCCTACAAGAAAAAAGCGAAAAAATACCTCTGGGCTTCAAAAGCGCATTGAACCAAGCACGAGTTCAGGGCAACAAGCCTGTGATGGTGGACCGTACCATCTCCTGTCACACTTAAAGCCGGAAACTTCCTGAAATGGAATTGTTCTCAAAAGTGCTCGGTTCCCATACTTTAGTCGCATGATGCCAGGCCAAGGCTGCCGGAAAACCTGGGATGACAGCAAGCAAAGCCTCATCGCTCCACACTGGTCCTTGGAGCCAAGGCAGCGGCTCTAACCGCTTTGCCACCTACTATGTGACAACGGAAAAGAGGTGAGTGGCTGTAATGAGGGTTGGGGGATGCACGCCTTACCAGATAGCCCTCCACCTCTCCCTCCAGCTCCTCTCCGTGTTCATTCAAAATGTCGGGTTGCACTCAAGAATGGCAAGCGTCTCTGCAGGTTGCGGTGTGTCTTTCTGAGCCCCCGTCTTCAAGCTCCCCAAACAGTGTGTACATTATGCAGATTTTACTTTTGATTAACCTTTTTAGATGGACAGCACCAGCCAGTTTATTTCATTATCTAACTTAGTTGTTTCACTGGCCGATTTTTATACCACAGTACTTACGTGAGGTTACCCATTCATACCTGGCTAGCTAATTTTTACATACTTAAGGGTGAACCGAGTTAAGGAAAAAAAGACGACAACTACACAACTTGCTGTTAATTCTTTGGCACATTTTCATGCACTCTCTTCCAATGCACTCCTTACATTTTATTATTCATTATGAACACTTGTATTCTCATTTTAACTAGTTTTAACACCTTCAAATCCTTTTAAAATGCTTGATAGATTGTAAAGCTTCAACATACTTCTGTGTTATCAATTATAAGGTACAGGAAAGAAGGCTTTAACAATACTCCAAAATATGCTGAATGAAAGCAGCCACAGCCCAGGCTTCAGCCAAGAATACAGTGACTTGCAGGCCGGGCTTCAGCGGTGTGACTGTAGAGCGTCAGCCCCTGGAGGAGGACAGAGACTAACAACAAGATGCTTCTCTCAAAGTGACATAAAAGTCAGCATAAACAAAACTGCATGAGATTTTTCAAGTACAAACCATCCAATCGCATTTAGGTTTGTAAGTAGAGTTACTAATATAAGAACAAATGTGTCTTATAGAGCTTCAGTGGACTCTGTGAAGGTTGAGGAGGGACTAAGAATTATGACGGTACCAGGTATGAAGTAACATGGAATAAGAATGTCTGGAGACACACAAATGTAGTGACAGGAGTGGATGGGGGGTTTCAAGCCCGGTGTATTGAATAGGTGAAGATGTAGTTTGAATGCAGTGAGGTTGTGTGAGTGATGTGGGCATACAGTGTGGACTAGAGTGGAGTCGTAGTGTTTTGGTTTGAGCGTAGCGGTTGTGAAGCTAGGATGACCATGTGACACGGAGAGGTTGCTGTTGGGTTGAACAGAGGGCTGATATGAGGTGGATAATGCTACGTTTCTGTCTGCCAGAAGGTGTCACCACTGGGCATCTGGCCTGTCCACCACATCATGGTACCAGTGCCACGCCTCAGAGTTGATGGGCTCTCCCACAGTCCCCAGGATCCGCAGACAAGACAGGTTGTACCTGCAGCAGCGCCACGCACAGAGACAGGTAGGCGACTCTGCCTTACAGCCACATGCGTGCGTTGTTGGCTTCACCCAACATGTCTTTGTATTTGTTCATTTGTGGAAGATGTGAAGCAGTGCAACTGGAACACTACCTGCAGAGCACGTTACACTCTTTCTTTATGTTCACAATTAGTTCTTTTTCATATCCATAAAAAGATGTTTAGTTCAAAGAAAAGGAGTGATAACAGCTCCAGTGTATTTGCAGCTCAATTTGAGCAGAAACTCTATTTCCTGACAGTGGGTGGCCGTCGGCCACTTTGTTATAGTACAAAATTTGTCGATATACAGCATTAATATTTAAAAACATTCTGGCCACAATAGCTAATTGCAATTCCTCATGAATTACACATTAGAGAGCAAAACTAGGCCAAAACACAGTGTCTGGTTTGTGGCACTTCTTTATCTTTCGACTGCTCCCGTTGGGGGTCACCACAGCGGATCAAACGTTTCCATGTCTTCCTGTTCCCTGCATCTTTCTCCGTCGCACCCACCACCTGCATGTCCTCCTTCACCACATCCATAAATCTCCTCTTAGGCCTTCCTCTCTTCCTCTTGCCTGTAGCTCCATCCCTAGCATCCTTCTCCGTGTATCCAGCATCTCCCTCCTGCACATGTCCAAAATAGCATAATCTCGCCTCTCTGACTTTGTCTCCAAACCGTCCAACCTGTGCTGACCCTCTAATGTACTCATTCCTAATCCTGTCCATCCTCGTCACACCCAATGCAAATCTTAACACTTTTAACTCTGCCACCTCTAGCTCTGCCTCCTGTCTTTTGCTCAGTGCCACCGTCTCCAACCCATATAGCATAGCTGGTCTCACTACCATCTTGTAGACCTTCCTTTTCCTCTTGCTGGGTACCCTTCTGTCACAAATCACTCCTGACACTCTTCTCCACCCACTCCACCCTGCCTGCACTCTCTTCTTCACCTCTCTTCCACACTCCCCGTTACTCTGGACCTGGCCAGTCCTAACTGTTAAGTCACCCACCTTCACAACTCTATTCCCTGCATCCTCACCGTTCCTCTGTCCTCCCTCTCATTTATGCACATGTATTCTGTCTTAGTCCTACTGACCCTTCATTCCTCTTCTCTCTAGAGCATATCGCCCACCTCTCCAGGGTCTCTTCAACCTGCTCCCTACTCTCACACTACAGATCTGTCATCATCCATAAACATCATAGTCCACGGCCTCCTGTCTGATCTCATCTGTCAACCTGTCCATTACCATTGCAAACAAGAAAGGACTCAAAGCTGATCCTTGATGTAATCCTACCCCCACCCTGAAAGCATCCGTCACTCCTACCGCAGACCTCACCACTGTCACACTGTCCTTGTACATATCCTGTACCACTCTTACATACTTTTCTGGCACACCCGACTTCCTCATACAATAGCTCCTCTCTAGGTACCCTGTCATATGCTTTCTCTAAGTCCACGAAGACACAATGCAACTCCGTCTTACCTTCTCGGTACTTCTCCATCAACACCCTCAGAGGAAACATCGCATCTGTGGTACTCCTTCTCGGCATAAAGCGATACCGCTGCTCACTAACTTCATGCTGTGACATCTGGTTTGTGGAACTAATGCTTGGTATTACATTTGTTTACTTGCTGAATGTTTAAATCTGTACTTGATGGCTGTATGTTAATGGTTTTGTCACATTTCCCATGTTTTCTGTCACCATGCAGAGGCTTCTCCTCATTTCCCTGTGCACTGAATATAAGACGTAGGCACCGGTGACTGACTTGGCATATTAAATACTGCGAGAGTGGAACGTGGTAAATTATAATAATTAAGGCCCACATTGGTAATTGAGTTAATGGCTCTGACAGCGATCAGAGTGTGAATGCGTGTGCACTCACTGCTGTACTGGCTTTTTTCCATACTTCATCAGCAGGCGAATGGCAGTAGGCGCGGTGTAGAACTTGGTCACCCCATACTTCTCAATGATCTCCCAGTAGCGACCAACATGAGGGTACATTGGTACTCCCTCAAACTGAGACATCCAGCAACCCAACAGACACCAGGTTAGTTCAGTGCTAAAAACTGTTGAACATTTTTGTCTCTGGCACAAGTACATATAGGATGTAAGAGCTGGATGTCAGCTGTAACCTTCACAAATGTGATTTCAAAGCATTTTGCCTGCCGGCTGACAGCGATTCCCCCTATGGTCTCTCTCAGCCAATCACAGCTCAGCTTGCTCACGCACAAAGCAGCTATTAAGCAACTGCAGACATTAACTCACAAACACACTAGTGGCCCCATTGGCCAGAGGCCCGTAGGTGATGTATGAGTGTCCGGTGATCCAGCCGATGTCCGCTGTGCACCAGTACACGTCATCATGGTGATGGTCAAAGACGTACTTAAACGTCAAGGCCGTGTAAAGTAAATACCCAGCTGTAGTATGAAGG
This sequence comes from Heterotis niloticus, assembly GCA_018136845.1. Lineage (NCBI taxonomy): Eukaryota > Metazoa > Chordata > Actinopteri > Osteoglossiformes > Osteoglossidae > Heterotis > Heterotis niloticus. The sequence goes on from CM030903.1 coordinate 25,791,200, forward strand.
ACTCCCTGTATGACAGGAAATGGCAAGTATGAGAATAAATATGCCTGAAACTGCACAGGGGGTATTCATTCAATATCTTGTGTGTGTGTGTGTGTGTGTGTGTGTGTGTGTGTGTGTGTGTGTTGGGGGAGCGCCTTGCCTTGGGCTTCCCTGTGGAGCCGCTTGTGTAGAGGATGAAAAGAGGATCCTCAGCATCTACCCACTCTGGCTCACACAGCTCAGAGGTGTTTTCCATTGCCTCGTCCCACCACACGTCAAACTCTGCATCCCACAGGGTCTGAAAAGTGTTTTTTGAAGGTTTTTTAATAATTGTATGAAACCATATGCTATATACAGGACAAATACATGCTGCTTAGCTGGACTTCCCTCTGGATAGACTCACTGCCTCAAGATGCCACCAGTTCTATGCAGTCTTCCACTGCTTATAGTGACATGAACTTCAGCAGTACTGGACAAGGGATGGCCTGGAGGTGCAGCATGTTGCACAGGTGCCTCACAGTGGTTGGCTTGTAGTTTTTGCTTCAGGTTCAAATCTGGTTCAGTCTGTGTGGCATTTGCATGTTTTTCCTTGTGTTCATGTAGGCCAGAGACATGTGTTTCAGGTAGACTGACCTCTACTGTCTGTAGTGCATGAGTGAATAAGCATGTGTGTGGTTGCAGTGGGACCAGCTTATATCCTGGCCAAGGTCTACCTGTATCATACCCTGTGCATCTGGACAAGAGCCTTTATCAAGTCAAGTCAAGTCAAGTGGTGTGTGAATTACATCCAAAGTTGTTCCTCTGTCAGAAAAGGCTGTATCTGAACATATTGCTTGTGTATGAAAGGGCAGTTGGCTGGAAGGTCTGCTTCTGTATGCTGGTGTTGAAGAAAAAAGCCAAAACTGACTGTGTTGAAGGTGTGTGTGCCTAGCCGCTATGCTCACCTGTCAAAAATCTGCCTGGTTCAGGGCCTCACCTCACAGGAGAGGCTGAGAGCTCAGGAGTTTGGAGGATCTGACCACTACCTGGCAACACCACATGTTCAAAATATATTGCAGAACCAGTGAAACACACACACACACACACACACGCACACACACACTCTCTGACCTATGTTACTCTCCCAGTTAGACAACGACCTAAGAGGACAGCTTACAGTTATTTTGCTTCCATCTGTATACCTGCAAACTGCCGGAGGGGTTCTGGTTTGTCGCCTGAAAAGCAGGGTGTCGCACCACAATACATTTCTTCACTGTGCACACGTTTCTGAAGAGGGAGTGGCAGGGTGCAGACATCCACAAAGAAAACACAATTTCATATAAAAACCTTTCATACTGCAATTCTATGGTTTTGTGCAAAAATATTCAGGAAATTTTCTCTTTCAGTGTGAGAGGGCTTGCAATAAAAATACCAATAGTAAAAAGATGTATAAGTATCACTTAAAAACTTTGAAAGTCTGGACACTTACAACACAAATTTTCCAGGTACTCTATACTCTGTTCTGCTCTGGCTTGTTAAAGGAGGATAAAAGCAGCAACTTGAGTTTCAGTATGAATTTTTCATTGTGAACATATAAATGGGCTGAAACAGATGGGCTTTGGGGCTGCCACCATGGCTTTACAGGTGGACTTTACTTGCAGGACAGGTGGCTAAAGCACACAGCAATGTGGGATAGCAGTGCCGGGACATCAGCCAACAATTACCTTTCCCTACAGCGGTCCAGTGCCTTGTCGGCGATCCGCTTCAGCTCGATCAGCTTCTCGCCTCGGAAAACGCCATCTGCATAGCCGGGGGGGAGAGACAGAAGTGGAGACAAACAGTGAAACTTGGTGTGTCCACAGGGTTAGCAAAGGCTGTCGCCAAAGAAAGATATGTCCATTCAGCCATAAAGAGGGTGGAAATGGTGCAAATCTGCCATATCCTGACTGTAAAAACACTGCTTGCATAATAACTGGCAACTGCATTGTTTTAACATTGGGGCAGCTGAGTGTTTGAGAAACTGCAATGATGCCTGAGAGGTTGCATTTTCAAGTCCGGTCCAGTCAAGTCAGTCCGTCCAAGTCAAGTACATTTTCAGGTCCTTCAGCTGTACCCAGGGTTTGAAATGCTGCTACCATCCATATTGGCATGTTAACAGGCTGTGTATTGGTTGATTTCAGCTAGCTGTTATACGAAAATTTTAAGTATTAAATGTGGAATTTCTGCAAAAAAGATACTACTTTCTGATAAAAGATACTATGAGACATTGATGATGTTGACAGCATATACATTCATTGATAAAGGAGCCAGAAATTTGGAAGGAATGGTAGGAAATCGGCACCAGAGCTGCCTGGCAGCGTAACTTAGTGCACCCTGGGGAATGAAGTGTAGCTGCGAGACTGCCATGAGTAATGGCCACATAATATAGATACAGACTTTTGCTGGAACAGTCTGGCCAACAGGGGCCAGAGAAAAGCACCAGGGAATCTGATTCTCCAAATACAATTCTACATTGTGTATTCCAATATAATGTAGTACACAAATGTTTGCTGTTCAAATACATGATATATTGTAATGATGCAAAAGTTATATTACTACACTCCCCAGGTCCCAGATCCTTCACTCCTCCAGCTCTCAGAGCTCTGAGGAATCAACATTTTGACCACTGCTAGGCTGAGCCCAGAGACTGCTAGGATTACCTGCTGTCACCAGCAAGGAGCACTGGGCATCCAAGATGCGCTCGCACAGTGATTCCGAGGAGAAACCTGCAAACTGAGCAGAGGGGAGCCACTCAGGATGGGAAATGTCACTGAGAAATGAGGCTCTAGTGCTGCAGATTTGCAGATGACTGTGACAAACACTGGGGTCTGCTGGTCCTTGGCCTAGCAGGATACAACTCCAAACTGATTTTGTTTTGGGCTGGACTCAGACAAATAGTGTGATCTCAGTACTGGGAATGAGCTGGAAAAACAGAAGTAGCGCATAGTTTGTCACCTCCAGATCCAGATGTAAGGTATCAAAAACTGCAAAATGCTGCAGGACAGGGCCAACTGAAGCCTCCTCTAGTTCTAAATAACATATTTATTTGCTGTATTTTACATTCTCCTTCACTATTACTGGCATTTCTGTGCATTAAAATGTGTGGGATAAGTTGTTTATGCCTCATCTGTGAATTTCCTGTTATGCTGTGCACATGCAGCTATATGAAATGTGCAAAATGGCTACTAAAAATATTTAATAGAAAACATACAGTGTGGATCCTAGATTTATCAAAAGTGTATTTTTTTTGAATAATGAATGATAAGAAGCTACACAACTTTTTAATGATATAAAGAAATTTGTACAACTTTAATATTAAACTACTCTACATTCTGCTGAAATATTCTTAAGCAGAAAGGATTTTTCTTCAAGTCAAGATGAGAAATTCCAAAAAATAAAACTTATGAGACAATGAGCCAAGAGAATAGGGGCCACTTACATGAAAGTGGTGTAAAAATAGATGTCCATGTTTTATAAAAGTCAACCTTGAAACTACCCCTGACTGTATTTATATAACTGTGACTCTACTAGGTGGGAAGGTCAGATGGCAATAAATAGTCCTGTGCTCTGAATTAAAATGATGTGTCCTGTTTGATTATGAATTCACTTCTATACTGTGCTGTATTTTAATAATTAAGATGTTTCTGAAGATTCTGAATGTGCTTTTATATTAGGAAAAAATAAAGAAGGTAGTATGGTAGGATGAAAGATGATAAATTTGATAATAATTGTAGAGAGTAAAATCAGGCCAGTGCCAAGCCAAATTTAAAATTTGTAATAATTCCTGTAGATTGTAGATGATAGTGAGTGCAGTGCCTGTGATTAAGGACAAGGCCCTGGAACACAAACCTTTCTGGTTCAAATCCCATTTCTGAGCATTGCTGTTCTTGCCCTCAGCTGGTAAAAAGTTTTTTTTTGACAAAAGCATCAACAAAGCAAAAAGATGATGATAATAATAATAATAATAATAATAATAATAATAATAATAACTCCAACAGTACATTTCAAAGGCAAAATTTCCCAAAAAGTCATGAGATGAAAACATGTTCTTACCACTACTGAGTGGATTGCGCCTATGCGAGCACAGGCCAGCATTGTATACACCAGCTCTGGAATCATGGGCAAGTAAATAGCAACTCTGTCTCCTTTCTTTACACCTACAATATAATTGAATGGGAAAGGAGAAAGAACGTTTTCAGACAGGTAAATACAATGTATGGAAATTATTATCGATTACATGCAGTCTTGCTTCTCACTATGTATTTGTTTACAATTGTCCAAGATTGACAATTGGACTTTACAATTCTGTACCAAGTTACTGATTTAAAAGTGAAGAATGAAGATGTACTGTCCAGCCTGATAAATTCAAATCATAGGAAGAACGAGATCTTACCGTACCCATCTTCCTTAGGACGTTGGCACACTTGCACACCTGAGCCAGGAGCATGTTGTAAGTGATGGTGAGCTGGTGATCAGGTGAGTTTCCCTCCCTGTGAGAAGACAAATGAAAAGAAATCAGTGCGGTGCACTGAGTCCAATGTATTTAGTCATAGGCATGGTGAAGCAGGTCCTTTTTAAAGAATTTTCTGGCTGCAAACTATACTTTACCTAGCTTGGCAGCATTGTCATATGCACCAATATTAAAGGAAACTCACTGATAATTACTGTAGTAGATTTTGTGCTGCTCATGTCCTGTGTCCATATTAGGATCACAGCGAGGTCAGCATTTAGTTTGGCTGGCTGGCCTTTGGTGTTGCTCAAGCTGCAGATACAGATTTTGTGCCACACTGCAAATGGCACAGTGCTTGTGTAAACCTCAGGTAAGACTTTCACATACAGTATGTTTGCAACTGGCAGTAGGCCGCATGACGAGGAATTTGCTGCTTTTCTCTCAAGGCCCTAAAACAATATTCAGCATGACCTGCTTCTAAATAGTCTACAACATTCTGCAGGGTGGACTTGGCAGCGTGTAAGTGATGGGTACATAGTAGGTTTTCGGTATGCATCACAATGGCCAAGTTGAAAAAGCTTTAGAATGCGCAATTTTCCTTTCAAGATATGTTATTCAAAGCTTTATATTTTTGGCCTAGTCATTAAGATCTTGTCCAGAGCAGACATACAGACTAAAGTCCGGTCTTTGGAGGACTGCATCTGACTTAAATTTGAGACCCGTCAGCTGTTTCTGTATGTCCAGTTTAAATGAAACTGTAACAAATCCAAATAAAGTGGATGCTGCTGGCACACATTCTGAAATATGCAGTAGGCTGGCTGAGGAGTCAAGGAAATTATTTGAACTTCTGAAAGCTCACTAGTTACCCCACCTAGCATTGTTTGTCCAACTGCTGTGTGGTCAGCTAAGGACAGGGAAACCAGCATGGGGTGAGAGTTGATCTCTGGCCATAATCAGCTGTGCCTAGCAAGAGTCATTGCATGGATACGGCTGTTCGTGGGACGAAACTTCATTCCCATCAGCCAGCAGAGCTAAACAAACAAAAAACTTGCCTAGATAAATGATCTGTGGTGCAGTGACCAGTGTCAGCTGGAGCTGTTGCAGTGAAGAAACTATGCTCTTACAACATATTCAGATAAGCAGGTTAAGCATCTAGCATATCAAACTACAGTATATTCTAGTACATTGTACATTAGTTTAAAAAGCATTAGTTTACCGCATTTTAGCATACAGCAATGATTTACATGCTAACAGCACGATTACTTAATGGAACTCTGGCCCCATCTGTACAGGAATCACTGCAAATCTTATAGTTAATCCATAATTACAACTGACAACAGCTGTTTGCAGCAATGTATTTTTACCAGTAAAAAGCAACTGTATCACCAAGATTCTTGTCCAGTATATTTCGGTCAAGGATATTGTAGCATACATTGGTTTTGGCACCTTCCATGAACTTTACATAAATACTGCCTTTTGTTATGTCAAAATTATACTGCAGAATCTGTCCTGTTGGAGATTTCTTCCAAAAGAAATCCATGGCAACCTCCGTCCAGAACACTGTAAGAGGAAAAAAATGCATCTTTTGTTTCCAGAATCACAAGAAGCAGGTAAACAAGAGTTTATTGTGCCCAATGCACATTTTATCTGTTTGTTTACAGAAAAAATGGAGTCTTGTAACTGTACTGTAGCTCTGCTAAAACATTATATTACTACATTTTGTAATGTAGTAATTATATTGGTACATTTTGCCAGAAAAATAATTTATGTCCATAATGCATTGTAGCAGGACATCATTATTGTACTTTATGTGCGTGAAATAGAAAATAATTGTACTGCTTCCTTAAAAAACCGTTTCACTGCTGAAAAATGCTACACAAAAATGATGATCAAACTCTTACTGACAACAATTAGATCTATTACCACAATAAAAAAGGATACTGTTAAATTTTGCTAAACACGCATTTACGTTTTTAAACGCAGGTATTGTTCGGTGGAAATTAATGTGTTTTAATCTACAAATATAATTAGTAGAAGCATCAATTTCCTTGGTTATTTAATGGGTTTGATTCTGCCCGCCAGTAAGAATGGAGACAAAAATAATCTGGCAATTTACCCTCTGGCTCTTCAATGGACTTTTTGTAAAGCCTGAGATATGTTTTAAGGTCAGGAACATGTGCATCCTTTATCAAGTCTTCGGGAGGCTGGAAGAGCTCCTCCGTCGTCTCTTGAGATCCCGGAACCATCACTGCAGCTAGATGTGGCCTTAAGGGACAAGCAGGCAGGTGCTGTCTCAGCCACAGATATGTTTTGCACGGCTGTGTAAGGTGGGTCACCAGAGGGCCTTGAGTCTTGAGCCTCGGAGCCTCTGAGCTGTTCCTTGTGTGTCTCTGCACGGCGCTTGCCCCTTAAGACACATTTTGTATTAATGCCGAGGTGGCTTAGCCACAGGCCGTCCAATCAGCTCGCTCCTCCTGGCACTCCCACTTTTTCATTGGCCAGGCAAGCTGTCGCCTGCTGGTCACATGGTAGTCCGGGCGCCAGCTGTTGGACCGCAGGGTCTGGTCTTCCTCCTGACTGGGTCCACAGCATGTGTCCCATACGCTGTGGCGCGCGTTTCCAGGAATTCCTCTTTTTCTCAATCACTATTTGCCATGTCATTATTATATTAGTGCACTGGGAAAAAAGCCCTCGAATGTTTCTCTTCAGTGGACAACACAGATATGAAAAATAAAAGCATTTTACACTTACTGTGCAATATTTCATCAGGTGCACTAGTAATTCAAGAACATCTTGCAGCAAACTGAAAAGTACAAAATTATCTTGGCAACCGGAGGTATCACATTTACATATTTGTTTTAACAGCTCATTCTTAAGCATTATTAGTAAGAACCACAGTCAATAGATTTATCATCCTATAAAGTTATCCAAGTAAAAGACACACACACAATGATATGTGGCAAATTGTTTATTACTGAAAAGGAAGCATAGTGCCTTACAAAACAGCAGTATCACTGGTTTTGCTGTTATTAATAAGAAAGCACAAAAAATATTATCAACAAATATGCTGTTTGATGTGTTTTCTTAATGCTGGAAATTTTGCTGAAAGTACGTTAAATGCTCTGTTTGTGTAGCTAAGCGTTTTCACGGTCAAATGTATTTCAAACACAACTATTGAATTTGTTCACTGTGTGGGAAAAGTTAGTGCACTTTCTTTGGGTTTACTGTAAATATTTTACAAAGAAAAAATTATCAACGTTGACTTTTTAAACAATAAACAAAAAGCTAAACGTGCAAATGTTGTTTCTTTACTACAGTGCTGGAGCGGAAACGCATCCGTGCAGGTACTATAATATGTCGCACGCTGAACAAATTAGAAAAAGTTGAAATGAACTTTTAAGGCTATTGCACCTTGAGACCGCAGATTAAGTAGTTACGGTCCATTTAGTGAAAAAGAACATAATTCGGGAAAATAAAACAAAAAAATTTCAGCAAAGAATCAATTATGTAGCATAACGAACAGATATCGCGAGATGACAGAATCTAACGGGGAGTAGTAGAGAGGAAACGCGACGTAAATGTATGATTTGTGTAGTCAGCGATAAAACAGTAAAATAGTAAAAATAAATTTTCTTTATTAACATACATAGCCATTTAAATGCCAGAACAGTGACAAAAAAAACTGTTAAGTAATCATTACAACATTGTTTATGTAAATAGCCGCTCATTTTCACCTTTACTGCCATTTTGAGACAACCAGTGTAGATCAGCTCAACTACAACGATTTATAAGGCTTTGAATTGTATTTACGTACGTCACATTTAATAATTGTACGTCGTACACTGATATGTACAAAAAAGCTTTTATTTGACCTATTTTTATACTTTATTGCACATACATAATATGCATTTGTTACATAAGGTAGACCATCTCAATCGAAATATATCTATTGCCCGCCATTTGCTATGACGCCGGCGTCACTACGTAAAGCAGCCCTTCTCAGTCGAATTCGAGCACATCGATTGAGCTGTTCCATTAGAGACCAAACTGCCAGAAACTAGAGGGCGAATTTCAGTTGTCGAAGATGTTTCTGTCATCTGCTCTCCGTGCAGCGGCCTCCCACACGGTATGAATTTATATGTTCTTTACGAGGTAATGGCGCAATTTTGGAATAGAACAAAGTAATGAAAATACAGCAAGTTTAAATTGGTTTACGACAGTAGAGGCCTGTGAAACTGAGGAAGGACAAGGGCAAATGAAGCGGAACATATTGTCGATCCTAGCAAACAAGTTAACACTTTCCACGAAACTATGAATAAAACACAAAGGAACTGCTTCAAATCTGTCATCTTTGTGGATGTTCTGCGGTCAGCTTTTCAAATAGTCAGCTAGCCTGGCAGCTATGTAGCTCAACAATGGTGATAAACACTTGGCTAACTACTGTATAGCATTTGTATTTAGATGTGCAGTAATAGCAGTTATTGATCAAATGTCAAAATGGATATTTAAGTGGAAAATAAGGAGAAGTAATTCAATGTTTAATAATTAGAATATTTATTTTTGTGATTTAGTGAGACAGGGATTTTGGATTCGAGTATTGTTAATGTTTTAAGTATCACCCCACCGTGAATATGTATAAGATCCAGCACTGCTCTACTGGTTAATGTTGTTGCATGGTGCAGTATGTTTGTCATCTATATTGATGTGCACCATCGCCAGAGCAAACCAGGCTAAGTAAGTTACTTTCTTACAGAATAACATCATTAACATTTTATGTACAGGCCAGGCGGGTTCGAGGTCTTCACCAGACAGCAGGTTGCTCTGGGGCTGGGGGCGCTCTCTTTGTGGTAAGTTCTGAATGTGTGAAATGGGCAATATTGGCCTTTTGTGGTTTGCTTGTGATATGGACTGTTGTAATCAAGCATCACAGTTACATTTATGCATTGTTTTTGTTTGAAGTAACATGCAGAACTGCATTCAGCAACAGATGAAGACCTAAACACACACAATTGTAGTACTGCTTGAAGTACTTGGAAATATTGCTGGTTTCTTTGGTGATGCTATTTGGTTGGATCACATTATTTAGATAACTGAATATAGCAATGTGATTCAAAGAGCAAACATGGTCATACCTCATAGATACACCAGTTTGAGTTATGAGAATTTGACTGCATGAAGAATCATATTTAATACCCTACTTCCTCATACAATGCAATTCTTTTTGTTTGCAAGGACCACATCTGGATTTTGCATGTCTCCTGAAAGCTAAGCAATACAGAGCATTTATTCATTTGGAATACAGTTTTCTTCAAAAGCACTTTATTGTCACTCCTAAGTGGACATGGTCTAGACTTAACAGTTTCTTGCTAGGACAAGATGTGGGACATAATACACTGAATGAAGACATTTGGACAGTCTGGCTTACAAATTTGTATGGTTTTAAAGTTCTTATATACACACTTTCAGTGTCACTGTGCAAAGTATGTAGAAACAATGCTGTTAAAAGCACTGTGTACAGTAGTGTTATTCTATTTTTACTTTATGAGATGAAGGCTTTATTTATGCTAGTGTAAGGGTCTCTACTACTGTTAATATGATTATGAACACAGAAACAAGATATCTAAACATGCTTTCAGTCTATTAATAATACTAAAATGTATTTATCATAGCACCGTAAGTTCATTGTTTTGTAGGTGGCTCATATCACTGTTTTTATAAGACAATGTTTTTAAAAAAAGATTTATGAATCATTTATGCTTGAAATGACCATACTGGAGCTGAACTGCAAAATAACAGGATAGGCCACCTTGATATTTAACTTCTGTTTCAGCACAGGGACACTCCTGAGAACAACCCAAATACCCCCTTTGAATTCACACAAGAAAATCTCAAGGTAAGTTATTTCCAGGTAAAGAATAAATTTAATGCTATTTTGAACAGTAAAAACTCCATGTATTTTAAAATTGCCTTTTTAACTTAATGAGTTGAAGAAGAAGTCACTTACTTGTATGTAAACTCCTTTTGAGTTTGGAGTCCACTTTTTGTCATACTGGTGTAAATAATTTGTTGCCAGCTTGGTTGACATTTCCAACCTGAACATTTAGCACCTTTAGTTTTGTGCACTTTCTTTTTGACAGAGAATTGATGCAATTCTGAAGATGTACCCTGAGGGACACAAAGCAGCAGCCACTATCCCATTGTTGGACCTGGCCCAAAGACAGCATGGATGGGTGCCCATATCTGCAATGAACAAGGTATAAGATTCTGAATACCTTTCAGTAAACGTTATACAGTGACCTCCTAATTGAATTTAGCATTACACTTCTGGTTTAAGTGCCTAATCTGTATAAATAGGAAAATATAAATAGGAAGACTGTTTCCCATTAATTTACACAGGAAAAAAAATTATAATCAGTTTCAGACCCCCCCCCCAATAAATAAATAAATAAAAATCCTACTCAGCTTCCCCAAATATTGCAATTTTTTAAAAAAAAAAAAAATTGAAATTTCTAATTCTAATTTATATAAATTTATATAAAAAAAAATGCAGGCAAAAATAACAAAAGGCAATGCAATTTATTGTATTGTGCTGTTATGTACTGTTTGTTTTCATCAAAAGAAGAGAGAACTCAATATGTACAGTAGTAGTAGGCAATGGAGGAAGGCCAAGGAGATGGTGACATGTTCAACAAATGAGCCAGTGCATAAACACACGCTCTCTACACTGCATGTATAGCCATGTGCTCTCTTGTGCATTTGGCCACCTTCCTTTCACCCATTTTACATGGGCTTTGTACGTTTTCTTTTAGTCTCAATGAACTTGCTCTGCAGCTGTCGGGTAGGTGCCAGTGAGCTTATCTTTGTTTTTATTTTTACATTGAGGATTGTCTTCATGTATGGTGTGGACATGTGATGGGCAGGGATACAAATGATTGGGTTAAGAAGTGCATCTATATAACTGTTGATGGGAGCCATCTGAGAGGCCAAAGAAGGAACGAATTAATGAGGTTACTGCGGATATAAAGATTAAGAGTTTGATACCTAAGGATACGCAAATTAGGTTATGTTAGAGATGTGGCATTTGGAGGAAAACAGCCAATCCTGGTTCTCCTGGAAAAACGTTGTAAAATGGATGATCATGATAATGATGATAGTTGTTTGCATGTGTGTCTGCATTTGCTAAAGTGTTCGTCTGTCTGTTGTGCTGGATTGGAACAGCACTCACAGGACTGGGACAAGTTGGCAGGAGGACCTTGCTGTGGACATACACTTTTTGCATTTATTGTCATAAAACTGACTGAACACAAAACTGCAGCATATACCCCTCACTCATGCTGCAGGTTATTTAAATTTTTTTGTGCATGGATATGCCAAAAAAAAAAAAAAAAGTGACAAAAAAACCAAGACATTATATTGAGAGGATGTTAAAATTGAAGATGCGTACAAGGCGATAGGTGTAGTTCTTAACTGTGTGAATTAGAATAAAGCACAGTTAACGCCCCTGGAGAGGGATAATAAAACTTTGTATTTTTGATGAGAAATATTTCTCCTTGCAAAAGACTGAATTCCACCAGCTCAAAGTCTTTTCTGAGAAAATACTGCAGGTCTGTTTTAGGGTGAAATGCACCAAATGAAAATGTTCCCATGTGGTGCTGGAGATGTCCATGTTCAACACTACTTCATATACTTCTATTAACTTATTCCTATCTACAGTGGTTGGGGAAAGTTCAAGGCATAACTTTTGTTGTAAAATTCACAAACAACTGACCAGTAATATGTGACATTGCCCTATCCTTTGGTGTCTAACCCTAACACCAGAAAGACTGAAGCATAAAGTCTGCATTCCACTTAATTCAGGCAAAAGGCGCAAGAGGATTAATGTGTAGATTTGGTGAGTACTGAGATTTATGGTTGAAACTTGATACAGAATTGGCTCGCTCTTTTAGGTCGCTGAAGTGCTCGATGTGCCTCCAATGAGAGTATATGAAGTGGCCACGTTTTACACCATGTTCCAGCGCAAGCCTGTGGGGAAGTATCTAGTTCAGGTGTGCACCACGACTCCATGCATGCTGTGCAACTCGGACGGCATCTTGGAGGCCATCCAGAACAAACTGGGTAAGGGATCGGAACTTGTGTCCAGTGCTGTGCTCTCTTTGTGGCATGAAGACCAAGGATGACTGTAGTATAGCTGAGGGAAATAAACTTTAAAAACCATCAGTCATCATCCACATTATGAAGGAATTTGTTTTGCAATGGATGAACTGGACAAAATTTGCTGGCAATACAAATTAATTTCACTTGTCCCATATGTGCCAATACAGTGCCCTCCAGTAATATTGGTAGTCTTGGTAAATAAAAGTAAAAAAAATGTCTTTATTGTTTATTCTCTTGAGCTTTCATTCAAAATATTAACAAGAATCTTCCTTTTAGTTCAAGTGAAATAATTAAAAGGAAAAAAGTTTTATTGTGAAACCAATCTTTTTGTCAAATATGTGTGTGCCACAGTTATTGGCACCTCTTCATTTTAATACTGCATGCAGCCCTCCTTTGCCAAGATAACGGCTCTGAGTCCTCTGTAATGCATAATGGATCTGAGACCGTTCCTCCATACAGAATCTCTCTAGATCTTTCAGATTTTGAGGTCCACGTTTGTGGACTATCCTCTTCAGCTCATCCCATAGGTTCTCAACAGGGTTTATGCCAGGGGACTGGGAAGGTTGTAGCAAAGCTATTGATTTTAAGGTGTGCTTTGCATCATTGTTCTGTTGGAGGATGAAACAACAGCCCAGTTTAAGCTTCATGGCAGAGACAGTGAGGTTTTGATTTAATATCTTCTCATACTTGATGGAGTCCATGATACCAGGTATCCTATCCTAACAAGTTGTCCAGGGCCTTTGGCAGAAAAACAGTCCCATAGGATCAAAGATCCAGCACCATACTTCACAGTGGAGAGGAGGTGCTTTTCTGCATACTTATCATTCCCTCTACGCCAAACCCAAGTGTCTGTTGCTAAAAAAACTCTTATTTTTTGTCTCATCTGACCATAGAACTTGGTCCCTTTGAAAGTTCTCATGACGTTTGACAAACTGTAGGCACCTATGTTTGTTGTTTGACAACAGAGGCTTCTTTCTGGCAACCCTTCTGAAGAACTTGAGGTTATGCAGGTGACATCTGATTGTAGTCTTGGAGACTTTCTGAGCCCAAGAGCCAACTAACATCTGCAGTTCTCCCCCTGTGATCCTTGGAGATTCTTTGGCCACTTGAACCATCCTTCTCACTGTGCGTGGGGTCAGTATAGACACACGTCCTCTTCCGGGCTTATTCTTAAGATCTCTAGTTGCTCTAAACTTATTATTACCCTGATAGTGGAAATGTGCATTTTGAACTGTTTAGATATTTTTTATAGTCACGTCCTGATTTGTGCCGTTCAACAATCTTTTGGCACACATTACTGTGTGCTTGGGACCTTCCCATTGTGATGGATGACAAAGGGAATTTGGCCTGTGTGTCACCTTGTATTTAAATGCCAGTGACTCAGGAAGTCATGGCTGACCACTTAAGTGTTCCCAGTCACTCAGGGGAACTTAAAAGCATAAAATACGAATAGGAATATACTTGAGTTAGACTTTACAGGGGATGCCAATAATTATGGCGCACATATATCGAGAAAAATAAGTTTTATGATAAGAACTTTTATTTTTCAGTTATTTCACTTAGATTGGTTAGATTTTTGTTAATATTTTGAATGAATGGATAAAAAATAGATGTTTTTTTTTTTTCCCCACAGCCCATTTTACTTTTGTTTACCAAGGGTGTCAATATTACAGGACGGCACTGTATATACAGGTAACCTCCCAAATACGAGCCATGGGCTTCTGTGCTTTTGAATATAGGAATGTGTGTGTGTGTGTGTGTGTGTGTGTGTGTGTGTGTGTGTGTGTGTGTGTTCACACAGCAGTCCCTGAGTATCCAAATTCTCTTATGGAACATGAAACATATAATTGTATACGTGTTATCCTACATGCCACCAGTTAGTCTCCCCACCTGCGTTTCAAGTTGTGCTTGATTCTTGTACATGAGCTTGTGATCTCAGTGTCATCTCAATTTATCTAGTGCATCTGTATTATTTTTGCATTGCTGTATATTAATAAAATCAAATAATGTTTTTTATATAAGTATGATCTCCACTTTGATGGATTTTGGTGTTACTTTAGCAAATGTGGGGATGAGCTTTTGAGCCCAGGAACGCTTGGATTTTTTGCATTGAAGATAAACAACGTCCTCATTGACGTCTTCTACTTGCAAGATTTCACCTTATGAGCCAAATTAAAGGGATTCATTACGCTTATAAGTTGGGACATGCCTGTATATACGCTGCCCTGCCCAAAAAAAAAAAAAAAAAGTCAAACTCTAAGATTTTGTTGGACTGCCTTTAGCTTCAGTTATGGCACGCATTCGCCATGGCATCATTTTAATAAGCTTATGCAATGTCACAACATTTATTTCCGTCCAGAATTGCATTCATTTTTCGCCAAGATCTTGTATTGATGATGGGAGAGCCAGACCGCTGCGTAAAGTCTTCTCCAGCAAAGATTCTCAAGAGGGTTAAGGTCTGGACTCTGTGGTGGCCAATCCATGTGTGAAAATGATGTCTCTCTCATGCTTCCTGAAGCGCTCTTTCACAATTTGAGCCCGATGAATTCTGGTATTGTCATCTTGGAACAAAAAAGCCATTGATGAAAAAACCTGGTCATTCAGTATATTCAGGTAGTCAGCTGAGCTCATTTTTTGGGCACATAATGTTGATGAACCTAGACCTGACCAACTGATGCAACCCCACATCATAACACTAAGTTAAATCCAGGTGCTGACTATTTCCTGTGCAGTGTGTATATGTATTTAAAAAGGCATTTTGTCTTATTTGTAGATAACTTACTTATTCTTTGCAGATACTCATGTTTTTCTTTTGTACTATAAATTAGTATTCTTTTCTGATAACGGCCACCCTTTTGAATATTACCAAGTGCAAAAGAAAGATAAATTTAGTGTGTGTGTCTTTGCAGGTATTAAGGTTGGAGAAACGACACCTGACAAAATGTTCTCACTAATAGAAGTGGAATGCCTTGGGGCCTGTGTCAATGCCCCCATGATCCAAATCAATGACAACTATTATGTGAGTAATGAAACTGTCAACAGAAAGCTTGATCACACTGGCAGATGACTGGATGTATCATTCACTGTAAGAATCTTCTATCTGGCTGAAAATGTTAAATGTTGCTACACTGAGATCCCTGAATGACTCAGCAAGTAAAGAACCTCATCTTGAGCACAGACAGGGCCTTGTACTCTACGCAACTCAGGGTGTCATTAAATGACTTTGACCCAGAGTTCTGTTACACTGAAACTTGAGAGGTGTTCTGCAGTGAGGCTGGGTGGCCTTTAGTCTGCTATTTTCATGGCTGGCTCCTACTCTGGAGGTGCTCAGATGCTTGCAAGTTGCATTAAACATTTTTCAAATAAAACTTTCTAAAACACAGGACAATTTTGTTAAGATTACTATTGTTATATTTATGAATTTATAAACACAAAATATTTGGCTGACTTGGAAGCCAGAAGGGTTCATCCGTTGCTTTTAATGAAACTGCCCTCAGAGAACTCTTGAGATGATGTTTCCCTAGTATTAATGACAAATCTCCTGAAGTGAGGTGAAGGTGCTTTAGCCGCTGCTGAAAAATAATCTGTTAGGCAGTAGAGTAGCTGAAATACGAAGATACTTGTCAGTGTTTTGGTTTTGGTCAGTTATTGGGAAGAAAACAAATATATTGTTCTTTTTAGGAGGATCTCCAGCCTAAGGACATCGAGCACATCATTGATGAGCTGAAAGTGGGGAGGGTCCCACCTCCAGGTCCTAGGTATGATATTTTATTCTTTCCCACGATGTATTTAGAACTGGTACCATCTTCAGTATTACTGCATGGTTTGCTTATTTGGAAGGCAAATGGAATTTGATTATGAACCTTTTCTTTTTATCTTTTATGACCACTTTTTACTACATATAATTAAAAACATACTAAGCTTTGTTTAGGTTCTGAGCTACTGAACAACTTGTCATAATGTTACCTACTGCAAATAAAACAAACTTACTTTATTTCTTTATTCTGGAAATATAATTTGGTTACAGTCTTGGTGGCAAATATTCAGTCTTGTACTACCATTCAGTTCTTAAATGTTTACATACATACCACATAGGCATAGCAAATGTTTTTTTTTTTCAGCAAGATGATGATATGCTTTCTTTTGAAGGAGTGGTCGTTTCTCCTGTGAGCCAGCAGGTGGTCTGACCTCTCTGACAGAACCTCCTCCTGGACCTGGGTTTGGAGTGAGACCAGATCTGTAGGGATCAAAACTGTAACTTCTTCATTATTCACTAACTTAACTGATTTTCTAGGGTGGAACTCAAGTATGTAAATAAAATTTGTCCACCTATAATTGCACATGTGAATTTTTTTCCTCTGTTCACTGTTTAGGTCATTATGAATTTACCTTATATTTGACAGTAAAACATTTTCACAGGTCGTTATTTGTTATTAACAATGGGTATCAACAAGTGATAACTTGCAGGCCACGGTGGAATCCCACATATGGGTTTGGATGTAATTCAGCCAGCAGACATCATGTCATCATCATTCTTGTGCTTTAACTTTTTATGGAATTGCTGAAAGGCCATCACAATAGCAGTGACATCCAAGGCTGATCTGTTGTTCTCCAAAGGCACAAGGTTTATTGGGATCACATATAACAAAAGCTGTGCTTACTCCTGACATGATGTCATGACACATTATGAACACAGAAGTCTGTTATGGCTGACACTGCATTTGTTTTCTTCACCTTAATGATGCACAAATGGAATGTAAGATTTGTCTTAAATCCCATGGTCACTTTTTTCCAAAGCATCCAGGGACTGCAGAAGTAGCTCATCACTGTCCAGGATCAACTGACCTGTGTACAATGCTGTTAAACTTTATTAACCAGTCTTTTGTAGTCCCACTGCTGTTTATGAGATGTGCTTAAGCGATGCGGTATGTACCCTTCAGTTAAACTTTATGTATACAATCTGCACCCCTCTTAAAACAGACTATTGTGCTTTGTCTGTGACAGGCCTACTGCTGTTCAGACTTAAACAACTGAAACAGCTTAAATGTTATTCATCCTGACTTCCTTGAAGGCCGTACGTGTAATAGTCACTTAATTCTAGTTGCACATGCACAAAACAAAGCTGAAAAGTGCGAGTAACACGTAAACACGCTCATCTGTTTTAGGGTCACTGCGAATGTCCCGCACAAGCAGCTGTCCTTAGACAAAAAGTTGTCGGGAGAGCTTCCTTCGGGCGGCGCACGGCACTCCTGCTCTAAGCTGCTCCGTGTGCGCGCTCCTCCTCCGCCGCCGCCCTTCCCCCCCGCACCTCAGCCTCCCTCCGTGACTCACGCTCCCCTGCAACAAACCACGCACCGGCGCGCATGCGCACTAGCCACATTCTGTAAATATCGCTGCGCCACCGCAGATTTAAAAACGAAAACGTCCACAAAGACGGCTTCTGCCTAGGCCGACCACGTCGGAAGTAGGAGAAATCGCATTTCACTCTAACTTCCACTACGGTATTTAAATAAAAAATGTCATGGGCGCCGCTTTCGTCCGCGGCGCGTTCCAGAACATTCTAGTCACTACAAAGAAGAAAGCGGAAAGAATGACGTCAAACACCCAACTTCACTTCACCCTCTCCTGCACACCTCTGCGGGAAGCAGAAATTCCCACACCACACAGACTCGTTGTTCCCATGCAAGATGCATAAATATCATTTTAAATATAATATGAAACTATAATTTCTTTTACACCCGTACTCTGCCCCGACATGCAAAAGGAGGGTGCTGTCCACATCTGAGCAGAACCAATGAGCGCAGCCTTCATGGAACTGCTCGAGGCCCTGGGCGCATTTAACACGTGATGCGGTTTGCGCCAATCAGCGTGTCGCTCTCATGTTTTGCTAGGCTTTTCTCGTAGAGACGACTGACGACGGAGGGAATGTTTTCAAACCAGCGGCAGGCTGGAAGGGACGTTGCGGAGCGCGGCGTTGTATTTAAATATTTTACTGTTTACACGAAAATTTATAGTCTGTCCAGTTATAGCTCCTATCGCTGCCTGAAACTGGCCTGAAGAGGCAAAAAGGGATTTGAAACACGCTGGTAAGGTAAGCACTAACATACGTGTTGAGACTGTTCGTTGTGAGGGGAAAAATACCCGAAGCTCCTGTGAAAACAGCAGAAATTTCTGTTCTCGGACACTGGGAGCTGCTGTGTGAAACCAGTAGCGTGCGTGGACATTTTAAATGTTAATAACGATAAAGTCCAACGTTGAAGGAGGGCAGCGCGCTGACGTGCGCGTTCGGGTAGGAACGGCAGCACTGCGACAGGTCAGAGGCTCGCCGTCGACGGCGCTGTGACAGCCGCAGCACGGCGAGCTGACGGGCCGAGGAATACAAGCGGGCTGCCCGGGGACTCGTCGTCTTCTCGCCGTGCTGGCAGCCCGCTGTGCCCTGTCGTCTGTGTTTGGGTTGTTTTTTTGGCAGACATTTGTTTTCGAGTCGCCTTTTAAATCGAAACTTAACTTGCGAAGGAGAGGCGCTATGCCGTCAGAGGCGACCGTTAAGATGGACAGCTGAGCCCTCGCGCCCTTAGTGGTTTATGCGTTTTAAAGAGATCGGGGCTGCCTTACAGGGGGTCCGCCAGGGTGGCGGTTGGGGAGCGAGCACGGACGTTTTCGCCCGACCGCGCTGGGGGCGTGTGACTGTGCAGGCGCTGCGGAGCGTCCCTCGCTGCTCCAGCCTTTTGTTCCGCAGATCAGTGGTGGAGCGCAGACAGCGCGCACCTTTGCAGCGATTAGTGAAGCGGGCTCTCAAATATCGCTTTTCTCGCACGCACGGCTCGTTTTATCTTAAAATGACGCAGCAAGTCACTAAGACTTGGATGCAGCAGCTGCTTTTTCCGACATAAAAACCAGCACGTTACGTTTCCATAAAGCCATCCTCCGTGTTATCGTCTTGTGACCCTTTCTGGCATTTTCACGAATCTGTTGTTGAGAGCATGTTGTGAAGAACAAATTTTCTTCAGTCTTCTAAACATGCGCGCACAAATGTCAAGATATTTAGTGCCTGTTTGTATTTAAGGATCGGTTTACGCTTTGCATTGTGATAGTCAACGTTTTTTGGCTATTGCAGAATGTCCCTCGCCACTTAGATTGAAAAATGAGAAATGCACAGTGATCTAAGATAGCCAGCCCTGTTTTATTCATATTTGCAATATTTAAAACTGATCTATATATAAAACAGTGAGCGCTCAGAGAGCAAAGTTTTCTACCGAGGTGTTGGAACGGTGCTCTATCGATGGGATCACTGCTGTTAAGCACATTCTAGAACATGTGCAAATCTCAATTACTTTCTTACTGGCTCGATTTTTTTTTTTTTTTTTTTTTTAATACTAACTCTGTGTCTTTTAAATTTGTGTGTATATATTCAATAAATATTTTTTTATCACTTGTGCTATAAAACAATCGGTGGCTAGTAAATGTGATTTTTGACGTTATGAATAAACATATTTTATTTCTGAATTACTGAGCATCCTTGAAAAATGGTAGCATTGTAGGTTAAGTGTAATCTGCAGAGCCTACTCTTTCCTGTTATGCTGTCTAATGTGAAAGGTTTAAGCTAAAAAAAAATGCAGCTCAGTTATTGACGTTAAAGAACCATGGTACTATTACTTTATCGCAAGTGATATACTGTGCAGTACTTCTGTATTAACAAAGGTTTCTTCCAAGGGATTAGTGTTATGAATTTTATAGAAATGTGGTTTTGTATAAATGTTTTATTGTTGTTTTTCATTTTATGTACAGTGTTTGAAATGGTTCTGAAATACTTACAGATTTGTATAGAATGGTATAAACTTTGCTGTTATTTTAATTAATGTTTAATGAGACTCCAAAAATTGGTAAGTATTTTAAGAAGCGTCAAATTTATCTGTGTATCATGCATTTTTAAGGTGTTTTTGACTTGTTAACTTTTATATCATTGAAAAACACAATCACACACATTTTAAGCAATATAAAGGGTTAATATTTTCAATATAACTCAGTGAATTACAAAAGATATACATTTGATTGCTTGCCAAGATCATTTACAAAAGGGTGTCCTGCTATTTTAATTTGTTTTAAATATTACTTTATAGTTTTTGTTATTGATGTAACACAGGTGCAGGTTATAATTTCGGATCACAAGTTTCAGTTCACCGTAGTAAGGTAACAGGTAGTGTAGTGGTTAGAGCAACCACCTTTGTTACTTGAAGGATTCAGGATTCAATCCCACTGCGTGCTGTCGGACTCTTGAACGACGTGCTTAAGTTAGAATTTGCAGCAGTTAAAAAATATCCTTTTGTATAAATGGATAAATGCCACTGTAAAATTGATAACATTGTGTGTCAGTTAAACAAATTTTGTGCTTATTTTTGTCTATCAAGGAAAGCTGCTATGTCAATTAAGTTATATTTTTGTGTTTAAGATTTGGATATGGAGTGTAAATTGGAGGAAATAGTTGGTCATTTGTTGATCCAGAAGCTGACATATCAAGCATTGTGCCCTTCCAATCTTTAAAATCACTTAGATGTAGCAGATATGGAGTCAGTTATAAGAAGAGGTAGCAAAAATAAATCATTTGATATAGCTGCTGAGTTGAGTGTACTCAGATGATGACACCACAAGTCAGGTCCAGATAGTATAAACCCAATACTTGTGTTTTTTTGCCAAAGTAAATTAGTCATTCCATATTTGTTTTCATTTCACTTGCATTTTTTCATTGGTTTTTCTTATTCTGCCATGCATAATATACTTGGACTTATATGCTTGTTACATGATGAGGATCAACTGTCAGTTGATTGATGTCAGTTGTCTGAACCTGTCAATTGTGGGGCCTGTAAATAGGTTCTCATGCTAAATTGCATACTGCTTGTTCACAACACTTCTCACATAGCTGTAGACAGTCACAGAATAAACTGTCATTTCTCAAAGCTCAGTTGATAAATGTACGTGTCGAAAGCTTTGTGTGACGGCAAACGTTTGAGGTACAGTGTTATATGGAATTTTGAATTTTTCTGATGTGCAAGTAGCAATCCCAACCTCTCCTTGTGTTTTGGGAATGGCTGTCAAGTGACTATTTTTATGTATGTTAATGTTTCAACTTTATTTTCACTGTAGACTAAAAAAACTGCAAAGTGTACTCACTTTCACTACTTGCATTACATCATTTGGCATCTGCATGTTATTGATTTGTTTTACATGTGAAACATAACAGCATGAAAAACAACAAATTGGGGCACTGAACATACCCTATAAGTGTTGTTACATTATTTGTACTTCAGGAAACTCTATCTATGCTTTGCCAGCTCGATGCATTTTGAAGCTTTTTAAGTGCTGCAGGAGTTGGGAGTGTGTCACACTTCAACATATTAGACTTTGACCTTAAAGCTTTCTGAAGTGAGCTGTCCCCGCAACATGTTATGTAGGAAAGGTTTTTCAGTTGAACTCCTCCATTGCAATTATTTAATCTTTTCTGGAGTTTTTCTGTGTATTAAAGGGTAAGTTTGCCCTTTTCGTAGACCATTTTGACATTTTCAGTTAGCATTGCATTTTTTGAAGGTGTAAACTGCTTTTATTGTTTCTCATGTTGGCATCATGTGTAGTCTGACTGTGTTTGCATGTATTTCTCGGTTAGTATTAATAATAGGGAGTCTCTTACAAAGGGAAAACTGATGTAAAGTATTATAAAAATGTTCTGCTACGCCAATGACAGGCTAAAGCACCAATGTTGTTTCTGTGCCATTTAAGTGTCAATACACATGGCTGCTCATTTAATCTGGGCAGAGTGTGGTGAGTAGATTTCCTCTTTTCGAAATGGAAACTAAACGTCCATTATGTGTCTGTGGAAAACCCCCGAAAAACTGTCTAACACTGGCCTTCTCACTGTCAAGGTCAAGTTGCCTGCTTAATTTAAATAAAGGCTCTTGAAAGACCAGATTCTTGCCCAATTCCTGGCTGACCTCTAGCCAAACATTTGATTGCTCCAAGTGAGTGGAGAAATAGCTGAACTACATGCAAAGTGCTGTGGTGAACCTTGAATGTTTTAATCCAGTTTCACAAGAGTGGCAATATGACTGCATATTGTTTATGTTAAATACCTTTGCTTTTTCTGTTGGCCTTTGTCATCTTGCATGCTGCTTAATAAGTCAAGCTATGGGACTGTAACATGCATAGACACTGCCTCTGTTAACTAGCCTCCATTGGCTTGGTTCCCTTCAGAGACAAGAACGTGAATTCTCCAGAGTCATTAAGGGGGAAAACAGGCTTACAGGCAGCAGGTGTAACTTGCAAAGGATCAATCTGTCCAGAGATGGACTCCAGTCAAAAATATTTAACTCTTCTCCAATTGTATACCCCTACTGCAGTTAGACTTGGACATAACTGAAGGTTAATGAGCACACCATAAAAGTATACATTACTATATTGAATTAGATTTTTTACTTGAATTTTCAGTAGCTTGTCAGAACATATGGCATGGTCAGAAAGGTTACGTTGCTGTGGAACAAGACATCAGCTGATTTTGTTCTTGTAACTTATTAGTGATTGTATGATGGGTGTTTTGGGATTAGATCCTTGTTTCCATTTAAGTGTATTTAATGTCCTGTGTAGAGAGCGGCGCAAGTTACTTAATTGTTTAGTTGTGCTGTGAAAAAATGTTTTTCATTTTTTCTATAAGATCTAAGCTTACTAGTTAACATCTCCCACCCCTCATGTTTTACTGCCAGTATTCAGCTTTGTAGAAACTATGTAAGAATCTAGTCTTGTTTACTAAATGTTTTTTTTTTTTTTTTTTTTTTTAAATGAAACATTAGAACATTATGTGAATCAAAAATTGACTTTTTGTAAGTGTGTCATCCAATGTTTCATTTATGCTGGTAGGTTAAGAATAATTTTCTTTTGCGTTATGTAAATTATCTCAGTTGAATGTCAAAAACCAAACTCATTAATGAAACTATATTTATTGGCTGATATTTTATTTACTTGATATTGTTGTGATCATATTATTATTTGTACTTGGGTCTGATAAATTTAAAAATGATCTGTGAAAGGCCTACAGAACATTTACCTGCATTTAAACTGAGGATGTTGCGCAATAAAAATCTTGAGTTTGCGTAATTGTGTGGAAAGCATTTTCATTTCTTTGTGGCTCAGGCATCTTGGAATAACATTTGAGTTTTATTGTTGGCTGTGACAAAACTTTAACTTTAATCCAGTTCCATTACCAAAGCTGATTCTCCATTATCAGCGGACTTCCCAAACAACACTTCTCAAATGTTTAAATGGGTTATTTTCAGGGAAATTAAGGAGCCTGCTTTTTTTTTTTTTTTAAACCAGATGTACTAGCATTTCCTTTTTTAAGCACTTCTGTGTTTGTTTTTATGAAATAATGGATCCCTTTATAATCATGAAAAAAATTCTAAACACTTACTACTTGGGCATTTTAATAGATGAGAACTTTAATGCCCACATTTTCAAATTTTTTGGTACATTGTTGATGTTCGTTCTGTGGCTCCCGGAGAATAAATGGGACCTGGGTAATATCCATGTAATAGCCGTCTTCTGCACACCTCATGGGCAGATTAATTTCAGATGTCTGCTGGAGATGGACCAGACTGCTCAGGAGCTTTCCACAAGTCAGCATATCCCCTAATCCTTCTTAATCTGCATCCTAAAAGTGATTAAATTTGCGGCTGTTTGGTAGTGGCTGTTTAATCTTCATTTCTATGCTCAGAATTGGTTAAAATACAGTGTTTTGTGTTGGCTCAACCAGCACTGACATTTTAAAATACCACTGGGAAGTGTTGTGATTTGTATTGTAATGTTTACAGCAGGAGACATGATTCTGAAACTTTAGTTTCTTTTTTTAACATTCTCTTGGGACTACGTGCTCACCCTGCTTTTGCAGAAGAAGCTCTTTTCCCCCAAGGTGAAGTACACTATGGCAGTTAAAACATAGCAGAAACCTTGAGATGAAGTAATGCAATTTATCTTTCTTGCCTTGAATATATTTAGTTTTAATGATGTTGTTCTTGCTGTTGGTGTGGGAGAAATGATTAATAGGGGGGTCACTTGTCTCTATACTGCATGTACATTTTTTTCTGTATACCTTGCAGGGGTTTCTTATTTTTATTTAGCCTACAATGAGTTACAATTCTCTAGTTAACTGTGTAATTACAGTTGATATTAGTATGTTGTACCACTCCAACCAGGAACAGAGATGAGAAGAAACAGGGAAAACTCAGAAAACTAGTACATGCTTATTAGGTCAAACTCTTCAGTGTGCTTCAGTATTTCATTATTTCTTTTTGATCAATTAGTGTTGGTTTAACATGACTTGAATTATGAAACACGTTCCATCAAAAACCTTGGTATGGTGGTTCCACTGGAACAAAAATGTGCATATCCTGTGGCCTCTCCAAAGCTAAAAAAATGCAATATATTTAAATGTTTATCAGAAGGCATTTCAAAGTTCAGCTTCACAGCAAAAGTGTGAACACAAATTACATAATTCCAATTTTAGCTGTGATTGTGATTGAAAACTGACAATGCAAAGGCAACAACAGGGTGCTGATTAGTTTTTTATGTTTTTCCATAAAAATGCATTTTGCAGTGATGAAAAACATGATAGTATTTATAGTTTACATTCTGTTGCATTACAGTTGACCAAAGGATGAGAAAGAAAAGCATATGGCATACGAGTGCATGTTACTACGAGTATTTAAGGTTAAAGAATTGAGAAGAGTGAGTCCATCTTCACATGACATGAGAGGATGTGCAAACCTACTGTTATGACTTGGTCTACTCAGAAAAGATGTTACATCAACAGGCTCCAGTATGGATACATAATTAACAGATTCACAGCATGATCAAGTGAAGGCTTATGTGGGTTTCTGCTTTTTGTGTAATTTTTTCATGAATGCACCACGCATTATTTCAGGGTGGGGAAACTTGAGCTCCCGGCCTTTAGGCATTCAGCAGATAGTCTTGGGTGAAAGTGAAAGTGCCACCTTCACTACTCGCTGTAGTGTCTGCTCTGGGCCTGCCTGTGGCGGGAGGGTTACTGCAAACATCCTACAAGTTCTACGTGTGCTGGAGTGCAAAAACAGAGGCCAACCCTGCTCATTACACAACCCTGCATGTGCTTGCAGCCAGATAAGTGTGGGCAGATGGTTGTTTTTGTTTTCATCCTGAGCACTTCCTGTGAGTGTCTGCTCATGTCCACACTGCTGCTGAGGTCATGCAACTTCAGGACTGGCAGTTCATAGCTTTGTAGCTGCAAATCATTGTAAGCCTAAAATAGCAGCAGCATGTATTGACACAGGGTGTGTGATGACTTCAGTAGTACGATTTTGACATTTAAAAAAAGAAAAAAAAAATTGCGTAACTTCTCTATGTTGTATTTATTGTCAACTATATTTGAAAGGTAAATAAAGCTACATAAAAGTTAAATTTAACAAATTTTAAAAGTAAAATTTAACACCCTTTGCTGTGAAACACTGATGAAATGTATTTCGACTGGATTGAATGGACTCGTTTGACATTACTTGCTGGCTTTATCTTCCATTGCGTAACCCAATAATGTTCAAGTAATGGTTCCTGAAGGGAGAAATCTCTGCGTAAGAGTAAAAAGTCAGAATTGCATATTTTTGTGCAAGTAGGGTTTGAAGTAGTTTGTAATTGTGACCATTTTGAGATGGTCAGCTGCTGTACGTTGGCTCTTGCACTTACGCAGGGACTGAAATAGACTGGAAGTTTGTATGTCTGCCACTAATTGAGTCAGTAAAAATGTAGTAATACAGATACTGCTCAGTTGATTTGCTGGTTAGTTTCTGTGAAAACCTCAAATATATAGTAACTTCCATGTAAGATTTGTTTTTACTAATTTCAAACATCATTAGAATGAACCAAAACTGAATGAAAATTTAAATAAATCTAACTTCTGCCACCCCATAATCAATCCCAGCAATTCTGCCCCCCCCCCCCATGTATACAGTTAAAATTATAACATGTTTCTTGATTTATTTACAGCTTGGGTTCTGTAGAAGTGTCAGATAAAACTAACATAAAAAAAAAGGACTATTTTAACTTTTTTAAACATCCATTATGGGTAAAATTAAAACTTGTGTAAATTGACAAAAAAATAAAACTATCTTCTCAGACTTACAAATCAATGTTTTCCATCTTGGTCATTGCAACACCAGACATGAGCTGTAGACTGGAGTGAATACATTCTTAGAGTGTTATTGTATGAATGATATTTACTGATCCTTTGATAGCATTCTAAGTCTATTTTATTTTGTACTAAATATAATTGGTATTTGTAGGTCAGTTTAGTTTTATATAGAGTGCTTATTCAAGTTTTTCATTTCCCTTGCAGTATGCATGTGCTTTTAAAGCCTTTAAATTTCATAATGAAAGTTCAGTCTTGTGACACCTGAGGGTTCCACTACTTAACAGTTTTGGGATATGGAGGACTCTTGGCCAAGGAAGTTTGGTTTGTTTGTTTGTTTATTTATTTATTTTAATTAAAGTTTGGAGACAAAAATATGGTTGTACATATGGATAGCACCTTTACATCACTAAGCTAATGGTCTCGTAAGGCACAGGGAATCCTATGAAAGGCAAAATGGTCACTCCTTCCCTTGTAACCTATGCAGAATTTTTACCACTGTAATGTGTGGATTGTCTGTCTGTATTTGATTGGGATCAGTCATTTTCTAAATCTAGATTTATGGGTGGAGGAGGATGAGTTGTATGAATTAAAAACACAGTGCAGTCAGTGTGTATTTTGGTGACTAATTTGCCTTTAATAAAGGAATCTACTATAATTTCTGGATTGCTGTTTTTTTTTTTTTTAACTCTTCATAATCATTAATAAATGGTTCATTGTTCTCCTTGACTGCTTGGCTATCCTTGGTTATTAACCTAGTTTCTGAGCAGCTGCGGGATGAAAGCCTCCAAAGACTCATTACAAGCTGTTGTTTTGTTGTGGTTTCATTGGGACCTGTTTGTGTTGTTTCCCTTTAAAAATATATAAATAAATAAATATATATAAAAATTAGTCAACTGATCTGCTGTTCAAATATTGATGGTTTTATTAAAAGGGGAGGGGGGGGGCAGTTTACTGGAGAAAGGCACAAGACAACACATTGAAAACAAAGCACCTGACTATGGAATAACTAGGGCTGGGGGTGGGGAACCCTGAGAAGTCTAAGAGCAGTGGCCATTGACCTGTGCTGGTGTTTTGTTAATTGCAGGTTTTCTGGTTTCCAGTTTTGTTGTCCTTACTGCTGTTTTGCCAATAACATTTTCATATACAGTTTTATTTTTAATCTGTCCTGTCAAATTTACTCTAATGAACTGTTCCCCCCCCAACTTATTTTTTTATGTTATATCATTTGTAGCTAAATTTTGCATAGTGAAGTTTATACTCTAAGAAGGCCACTTACTATTTTGAAAGCTTATAATTTGGTTTCTGACAAGGATTGGAAAAAAAGGACTACTGCCTTTACATTCAGAGTGTATGTATGTGATGGAGACAGATTTTCTCGCTCCACATGCTCTCCTCATGCTCTGTGTACTTTCTCCAACACGAACGAATTCAAAGATAATAAAGTTTGGTTATATATGCTGTAATTTATTAGCCTGCATTTAAGTCCACACATGTTGTATATGCTACACACACAGTGCCATCCATGTGCTTGATCAACTGTTAACTGTTACATATGAGAAAAAGAATTTAAAAATAAGAAATCATACATAACACACAGCTGCACATACTAGTCATGTAAGGATAGTAACATCTGGTTATTTTATTTATTTTTTTCCTTTTCCAACTTAACTGTAACCAGTGTATGTGTCACTATCGGAGGTATACTTTATATATCAAAATCGAGCACTTTAATGGTTTGATGGTGATATAATGTTTCATTACATCTTACCTTTCTTTTGCTGTGCCTTTTTGACCTGGGCAGTGCTGGGTAACTCAGCTGCTTCATATTTAAAACTTGAAAAGCATATAGTGATAATGGAGGGCATTTTACATGCAAGATGTATCCTTTTTGCATTGTAGCTGTTATTGCAAAAAATGGTTGCTTGCATCTTGCTTTGCATTGGAAAGTGTGTATTTGTTGTCAGTACTGTGCTCAAGGTTTTACGTACTTATTATTGCAGGCGCTGCACTTGTTACAAACAACCACATTTTACTTCCTTGGAGTAAATGGTGAATTCCAGTGTTTGTTGCATTTGTACTATTTCTCCTTTGAATGAGATTGTTTTGTCTGAGTCCTTTTTTTAAAATTTTTTTTTATGAAGGAAAATGATCTTTCTTTATAAGTTAGTAGTTTATTTTGCAATGAAGCCTTGACTTCCTTATCTCATAGAAAATCTTTAGTCTGTCAAGATACAAAGCTGCTTCTCTTATGTGTGTTACAGCGTGCAAATAAATAGACCTTACAGAACTTAGGACAGTTGGTTGCCATTGTGTTGACTTGTCGTGTGCATGTTGTGGTGTGGTCATGCTGAAGTACTCCTCTGTTAAAGAGCTTCTTGTGCACTGCCTCTGAATTACTTGTGTTTCTTTTCCCTCCCATGAAAGGAGGCAGGCGAGAGAAATGCTAATTGTGACAGACAGTTCTGGGACAAGGAGCAGAGTTAGGCCTGGTTGAAGCAAGAATCCCCCGTCAAGTACTCTTTGCACTGTCTCGCCACTGATGTTGTGTAGTTGGCCTTGCCTTCCTTGCATAGCATGGCATCAGAGCTACAATGAAGGGTGGAATAGGATTGGAGGACAGCTAAGGAGGCTGAATATGGGGTACAGAAGCTTCTTTCATCCATCAGTTGTGTGTCTGTGCTTCTGCCATGTTTCACATGTACAGGCAGTGTCTGGGTTAGGAACACCCGACTTGGAGACAACTTGTACTTAGGAACAGACTGCCATAAAGCCTGTTATATTAATAATTTGAGTTAAATACAGTGGTTTATAGATCAAAAATCAAAAGAAATATCAAAAGAATTCATTTGTCACATACATGGCTACCGAGTATACTATGTAGTGAAATGTGCCCTGATTCAACAGAAGACTGTGTGTGGTTCCATTCCACGAGTAAAAACAAACAACCAAACATCAAGAAGACAATAAACAACAAATAGATAAATAGGTAAGTAAATGAATAAAACAAATAAGTAATAGCACACACTACTCTGTGATGTGCATGTTGTGGTGTGGTCATTGTGTGGCTTCAACGGTTTGTTGGCTCAAGGAAGGAGAATGCTGTCCACCATTTTAAGTCGTATCACATTGCCAGTAACACTGTCGTGAGTGTGTATTATAATATTTGGCTTAAATTTTTCTCTTATTTACCCCTTGTAACCATGCCTCCAAAGTGTAAATCCGATGCAAGTACTGGTGAAGCATCAAAGAAAAGGAAAATGATAATAATTGAAAATAAAGTGGAAATAATAAATATTTTTTCCTATCTAAACTATTTTAAGAATTGTTCAATGTTTTTTACAGTACTGTGTACCTACACACACACACACACACACACACACACACACACACACACACACACACACACACACAGATTCTTTCTCTACAGTACTGTATGTAATTTTATTACTGCTGTAATTTTATACTGTATTATGTTTTAGTGTATTTGGAGGTGTTTAAGTGTTTTATATGCAGAGAAAGGGAACACATGTACTATATACTAAAACAAACATTTGACCTACTGATGCTAAATAAGAGTTGTATGTACCTCTTCCGACATACCTACAAATTTGACTTAGACAAGCTTAAGAGTAGATCTTGTTTGTAACCCGGTGACTGCCTGTACTGTAACCTCCTGGAGGACCTTTCAGGTTGGGTGCTTGGAATGTTATCACCCAATTTCTGAACCATGTGAAGTATTGTGTGATGATGTTCACCTCCTTTTTTAGGGTAAAGATGTGCGAATCTAATTTACATTTACAGAGCTACTGATAAAAATTTTATTATGTTTAAATGTGAAGAATCCAGAGAACATGGAAAGAGTTTCACTGGTTTGCATGAGCCATTCTTGTTCTAATCATGGAATATGCTAAATCATTGAACCATACAGTGGCATGCAAAAGTTTGGGCACCCCTGGTTTCCAAAAGGCATTAATTTAAAGATGACACATTTCTTTAATATTTCCAGCAAGATTACTTTTTTATTTCCATCTATCATCGTTTTAAAACAAGAAAGGAAAAGGACTCAAAAGCAAAACTTTGGACACCCTGTATGGTCAGTACTTAGTAACACCCCCTTTGCCAAGTACCACAGCTTGTAAACACTTTTTGTAGTCACCTAAGAGTCTTTCAATTCTTATTTTGGGAATTTTCACCCATTTATCCTTGCAAAAGGCTTCTAGTTCTGTGAGATTTTTGGGCTTTGTTGCATGGACTATTCTTTTGAGGTGTATCCACAGATTTTTGATGATTTTTAGGTTGAGGGACTGTGAGGGCTATGGCAAAACATTCAGCCTGCACCTCTTGAGATACTCCATTGTGTTTCAGATCAATATCCTGTTGTAGAAGCCATCCCCTTTTCATTTTCAGCTTTTTTTTTTTTACAGACTGTGTGATGTTTACTTCCAGAATTTGCTGGTATTTAATTGAATTCATTCTTCCCTCTACCAGAGAAATGTTCTCTGTGCCACTGGCTGCGACACAAGTCCAAAGCATGATCTATCCACCCCCATGCTTAATACTTGAAGAGGCGTTATTTTCATGGAATTCTGCGCCCTTTTTTTCTTCAAACATACTGTACCTTTACACATTGCCAAAAAATTGTATTTTGACTTGATTGGTCCACAGGATTTGTTTCCAAAATGCATCATGCTTGTTTAGATGTTGCAAACTTCTGATGCTGAATTTTGTGGTGAGGGCACAGGAAAGGTTTTCTTCTGGTCACTCTTTCATGAAGGTCATATTTGTGCAGGTGTCACTACACAGTTGAAAAGTACACCACCACTCCAGAGTCTGCTAAATCTTCCTGAAGGTCTTTTGCAGTCAAACGGGGGGTTTTGATTTGCCTTTCTGCAATCCTATGAGCAGTTCTCTCAAAGTTTTCTTGGTCCTCCAGACCTCAACTTGACTTCCACCGTTCCTGTAAACTCCTGTTAACTTTGATTTTCCAAAAATAAACCCATCTGTTATCAAAATAATGAAACAGTTCATGATGCCCTACTGTGATTTTCCAGTTGCTTAGGTTTAGTGCTATCTGCTTTGGTTTTAAATACTCTGCCATAAATTTCAGTATGGTGAATTCTCACAGTGTAGAGACACTGTGGAGGCTGGCCTAGAGCTGTGTTGAGTCAGTTACATGGTAAATTTCATTTAGACACTGTCTGGTTAAATGTAAGATGGTTGTTAAGCTTAAACTTTTTCTTTTCTGAGAAA
Organism: Heterotis niloticus; assembly: GCA_018136845.1. Lineage (NCBI taxonomy): Eukaryota > Metazoa > Chordata > Actinopteri > Osteoglossiformes > Osteoglossidae > Heterotis > Heterotis niloticus. The sequence continues at coordinate 25,823,248 of CM030903.1, forward strand.
TTTTCTTTGTGTCTTAACATGCATACATTTTTTTTTTTTTTTTTTTGTGTGTGTCTGTCACATTTGAGTACAGGCATCCCCTACTTTAGAAATTTGTTTGGAAAAATATTGTACAGTACTTAGCTTTACTGTGAGACTTTCTACCTGTGCTTGACTATGCAGGTCTGGCACAGTGCATTAAGCTTTGCTGGTAGCTCTGAGCAGACGCTCGCAAGAAGCAGAAGTTACTGAGTGCGAAGGTCCCGCTTCAACGTAGCATTAAGCTTGGACACTAATGGGCATAATGGTAGAAACATAGTAGAAAGCCTTTGGTGAAAATCATTAAAAATGAAGCGAAAGGCAGAGTCATGAGGAAAGTAAGAACGTCCTCGCTTTTCCCATTTGCTTACCTGAGAATAAAAATGGCTTCACGTTTCCTAATGACTAGAAGCATTGTCTTCGTGTTACTGCACTGTTGGCTAAAAATTACGTATTATGGGAACATGCAAATAAAGGACATCAAGAAAGATTAAATAAATGTATTTTGTTTTAGTAACATTTTGTTTATGTATGTGTCATTTCCACTTCGAAAACTTCATGGACAGTCAAATTGTCATGCTTTGTTAAATATGTTGAAAATAATATAGTACATACAGTACATTCATTTTCTTGGGGAGTAATTTTGAAGATTTGTATATACTGAGGAATACCTGCATTTCGTACTGTTATACTGTGACATGGGTACTATTTGCTTGATTTAAAATCTCATGGAGGTCTCATTTTGTGCAAAAAGATGCATGCCAAAGTGATCATACGTCTTTTATATCTCAAACATATTATTTACCTGTGTAGCTAAACTCTTTAAATCTGATTTAGTTGAACATTCTGAATTGTCTTTCTTTTGCACCATGTTATTCACCATATGTCACTGTTTAATCTGATGAAGTTTTGTCAAACAACTGTGAAATTGTGCACTGAAATCAGAATCCTTGTCAAATGCTAGGTGTGGTTCAAACACTTCACAGTGTTTTAACACAATTTTATGACCTTCCATCTTGTCTGTACTTGCCTTTGTCATCTAGGCTAATTGCCAAGCTTTGTTGAAGTTTCTGTTGAACAGGACAAATCTCATTCATATTTATTTATTTTGAGCAAATTCTCCAAAGACACGGAGAAGTTTTGTAATTTAATGCACTCTTATAGACTACGTTCAAGAAATCTCTTGGAAACGATAAGTACATTGGGCTACATGTGTTATAGTTATATGTACTGTGTTAATATTAAAGGTTACTATGAGTTTGACTATAGTTGGCTGTCCTTGGTGCTAAATTCTATTCAGTTTATGGTCTTGCTAACAGTGTAACTGTAGAAATGTTTTTTTTTTTTTTTTTTTTTTTTTTTTTTTCTTCCCCTCCCCCCATCTCTATCCATAACACTGAGCAGAGGACAACTACATTTGGTCCAGTACTTCCAGATTTACTGATTTACTTTCAGGACCCAAAAAGCTGTTTTTGTTTTCTTACAAGTAAGTTGAATGTGGCATCATTTGGCAAAGGTCTGATATACTGAATTTGGCATGCAGAGTGGCCTTCGTCAGCCAGTTTTCAGTGACAGAGAATCTCTTTACATCCAGTTCCTTTGAACTGACAGAAATAGCTGAAGCATCTCATATATTTTCAGGTTGGAAAACTGTGCTGTGTGTTGTGATCCTCTGGGCTTCATGAATTTGGAAATATTGTGTTGCTAGTGATACCTGAGTCCAGTTCAAGTATGCAGCTTGTTGTACACCTGGAATGCTGGTAAAGTGTTTTTGACAGTTTTGGGGTGGGCATGTTGTTGTGCTCTGTGAGTGCCGGTGTTCAAACATGCTCCAAAGAATGCTGGTGAAAACACAGTTGAATGGGGTTGCTACAGTATTATTATTCAAAGAGCACATTTGTCATGTGTGCATTTTGTTTGTAATTGCTTTATTTAATGAAAACAGTTTTTCTGTTTTCCTTTGAAACAGTAACTTGAAGACCAACAGAACAATTTTGTTTTTCCTTAACCACACAATAAGGTAGCCCTGCATTTTGTGCTATTTAACTTATTGTGTTATCGTGGGATTTTACTGTGTCTTGTGTTATTCATATGTGTATATGATTAGTGCCCAGTTTTTCCCAATACGTTTTCTGTGGATTCTGGAAATGGACATGCTTGAGTGTCTGTAAGAAACCCACAGGAAGCTTGAGTGTTTCAGTTCTCAGGTGGAGTGCTAGATACTGTACCAATGTCATACGATAGATCTCCTGTCAGGAAATGTGAATTGAACTGTGGGTTGATGTGATGCAGACAAAATTCAGATAATGAGAATATTTTCCTGCTGAGTACTGTATTGCAGATGTTCAGAGTAAGTTGCTTGATTGAGTCAGCAGCCTTCAAGTTGTCAGACTCTGTCCTTAACCAATATACTACTTTCCACCTCCAGTTGAGTTACTCAGTGTTCATGCACCCATTGTGTATCTAAGAACTGCAGCTCCTCTACCAGTGGGGGCTGTGATGTGTCAGGCTTACTATTTTTAGTGTTTCCTAATTCCCCTGCAGTTGTTGCAGATCTGTGTTGCAGTGCTTTCTTTCTATTCTTTGGCCAATGTAATATGATTTTTTTAAAATTTATTTTATTTTAAAGATATCACTTGAATCTTTGTTGTCAACCTGTTGGATCAGTTGATTTAACCTAGCCATGTGTTTGCTTGTTTTGCTGAAGTACAAGAAAGGGTGACTGATTGGTGCCAAAAGATAAATGCTGGCAGCATTGAGGAACCATGTGTGCATGCATGCGTGCGTGTGTTCTTAGTTCATTCTGGGTTAGCTGGCATCATTGAAGCATTCTTACCACTTCAGAGGCAGGATGTGTAATTTCACGCCTGTAGTGCTTCAGAGATCCTGAGGATACATTTTGCCTGTTGATACCCCTATGGGAGTACTACACTTGGACAACATTGTACCCCAACTGATAAGGGGACAAGTAGTAGTGGCCTCTTCACTTTATCTCTGGCTGGCACACACGTTGAATGCTTTTGCTCAGAAACTGTCATGTAGGCCTTTGTTCAGGAGCAGTAGCACCAACATTGATACACCCTTCAGGATCTTGCATTATATTTGCATATTGTCTTGTCAGCTGTTCACTAATATCATACTGAAAGAATACCATTCGTAGCTAGCTAAAGCAAGCCCAGTGTTCTCTCAGATCTAGCAAATCAGAATAAACTTTGGAAGGGACTGTTGAGTATGAAGGGAGAAGCCTTTTGCTTTATTTTATTAGCACCTTACTTTTGAACATGACAGGTTGCACATATATAAAATAGTGTAGCCATTTTTATGGGCTTATACAGGGAAAATGCATTTTGATGCTGCATTTTTTAAGTACCTCTTCATGGTGATTGCCTTGTCATTTGTTGTCTTGGAAAATACAAGATATAATAAAATAATATGTACAGTTATTTAACAATTTGAAGATCTGATTTAAAAATAAACTTATGAAGCTGACAAAACTAAAATTTGCCTGTAAGTATGCTGTGCGAATTCTAGCATTATTTTATTTTGTTTTAATTGGTGGTGCTATTAATTGGAAATGTTTAGTGAACAGTGCGATGCAAATCATGAGAATTATTGAGGACTGACTTGGAATGCCTGTATTTATGAAAAACAAATATGTTAACATTTGGATCTGTGATTACAGTCTTGATTGATGTATTGTAAATTTGGTTTAAGACAGTAAGGTTAAAGGAACTGTTTTTAGCTTCATATACTGGTGAACTTGACAAATTCTGCAATTCCTCAGATAACATTCATCTTAACTTGTTTTTAATTTGTGGTCTCCCTTTAATGAACTTTGCAGGCAACAGTTACCAGTGGGTCAGCTCAAAGAAATTAGTATACATAGTGTGTAACAAAGAAAGATAAATAAGCTGCTGTGTCAACTGTTGGGGGGATGTCAGATCGACCCCCCCCCAATACCGTAATAATAACATAGGCTATCTTCCTGAATGGTTTGCAGCACAATGGATATTTAACACCATGCAGTCCGTAAACTCTTCTTTACTTTTGTCTTTTATAGCAGTTTGGGGGAAGGAAGTCCAGTTTGTCTTATTTTCATGGGGCTCAGAATCAAGCAGTTTGGCATGGTCATTAGTCTGTAAATTCTACAACACAAGGAAAAAATCTGTTTAACAGCCATTCACTCTTGTTGCCTTTTCTTATTATCAATAACAGCACTTTTTATACACAGTACAATCATTTTTTGTAAGCAGGAACAGTTGTAGCAATTCTGATAAATAAATCTACAATTGTAAACAAGATTGATTTGTCACATTTAGATGTGATTTTCAGTGATGATCAGGTTATTCAAACCTCAGTGACAGCGCTACTGTTCTGAGCCATGATTATCCAATTTATTTATTTATTTTTTAATTTATAATTTCTAAATACTTTTTTCTCTACTTGATATACCAGTATTACCCAAACTATAGGCTAGGCTTCTAAGGAGTGACTCTGAGGTCCTCTTCATATGCCTTACTTGGCTGAAGTTTTTCTGAAGGACTGCTTGTGTTTTCCAGGACTGGGTTTGGAAATATCCTCCACTACAAGCCAGCCTTCACAGTTAGCCCCCATGGGCTTACACTCCAGTTTTAGATGTTTTAGTTGAAGTACAAATTTTTTTATGATCATTTACTGCCTCATAGTCAGGATTATAGTACATATTATCTGTAACTTCAGAAGAGGAATAAAACTCCAAGAGCTCATTTTGAGAGTAACAATGGCTCAGCTTTGTAACAGAATTTATCATTTGGTTCATGTTACACACACACAGTGCCAAATACCAGGAGCTTGGTTTATAAAGGTGATCCTAACGCCCATCTAACCCGCCCTAACCCCCCCCTGCACACCTACAAATCCGCTACACAACGGCTACCTTATTAAAACTAGCGCCAACCAACTATAACGCCAACCATGGCGTGGCGCAACAATGGCGCGGCATCTCATCGGGGTTATCAAGTGGGCACCTTCCTTCGTCGGCGTTTCGTCGAGTTAGGCCCACGACACCTCCAGAAGGCTCAACCGCGGCTCAGGTGTCCCGGAGCTGCTCCCCTCCATTACCGCGTGCACCACTGCGCCACCCCGCCGCTTCTCACATTACCGACCCTTTACCTCAGCGTCCTCACCCTCACCGCTCTTTCTATCTGCCGTCTCAAAGGAAGAAGCCCCTCGCCACCTACTTTACTTTATCACGCTTCTCAACAACTACACCGCCTGCTAACAGCTAACCGCCATCACACCTGTGCGCCAACAACTATACACTAATACACTAGCCGCCATGACACTTGCGTTGCTAATGCTTCGCCGGCACCCACCTGCTCATCGCTTCACCGCCCCGCTACCATCCATGCTGGTCCTCTTACTCCAAACCCAGAGACTTCCTTGCTCCGCAGCCTGTGATAATTCCTTCACCGCCCGTTGCAACTTCCGCCCCCGAATACCGAGTTCGCGAAACAAAACCAAAGTGGTCGGGCTATAAACCTACGGCATCCAATTTCAATTGGCCTCACCTTCGCGTTCCAGCCCCGCCCCTCTACTTCTGCCGCTAACTCGCTATATCTAAGCTTCTTCCTCTCATGAGCGTTGTCCACCGATCCTTCCCACGGAACCGTGAGTTCTATAAAATACACCACCTGTTGGCTTGCTGACCACAGCACCATATCTGGTCTCAAGCTTGTACTATTTCCTGGGGCACCACTAATCTTCCTCCCAGGTCAACCTGCATCTCCCAGTCTCTAGCCCCCCTTACTACACCTAACTCCTTCCTACCTCTGCATCTACCCCCCCCCCCCCCCCAAATCCCCTAACAAACTCATATAGTTTATGGGTCTCATAATCCGGGTAGGAGGGTAGACACTTCTCATGCAAACGTTACAATGAAATCAAAGGGTTAAACAAAGATGTAATGTCCTGTTTTGTTTTTTAAGATGTAAAGACTTTCTGTAAGAACTTAACTTCAAACTTCCAGTGGATTGTTATATTGGCGCATTCACTGATCAAAGTCTGGACACTAGATTTAAAAAAAAAAAAAAAAAAAAAAATCATGTGCAGTTTACTGTCACTGCACTGTTATTTCTGTTTGTTTTAAAGGAAGCTCAAAAATAGGTTTAAAAGAAAAGCTTCTTAACAAACCACAGAAGTGTGACTTTCCCCCCTAGTTGTACTGATGAATTCAGACCTTGTGTAAGGTGCTTTCCCTGCATTGTGCATCAGTAACACAGCCCCCGCTCCACTAACCTCAGACCTACGAACAAGAGCCCTGTGGGCATTTCCTTCCCTTCTCCTGCTAAATGGCAGTTTTTGACAGTGTGAGTCACAGAAATGTGTGCCGTCTTCCCTTTGTGTTGAAAATGTCTATCTCTTTCTTGTAGCCCCATGATGACACTGAGGATCAGCTAGTCACCCGCTTTACCATGGCCAAACCTGGGACCGACAAGGACAGCGCCATGGTGGAAAAACAAGCTGGGAAGAAGGTACTTAATTTGGTCCTAAAGTCAAAATGAAGGTTGCTTAAATGTGATGGTATTTAGTGTTTTGTTTTCCAAGCAGCAGGTCAGAGTTTGAACAGTTCAGGTTTGTTACCAGTGTAACATTTTATTCCTGTAAATAAGGAGTTGTATTTTTTGAGTTTTTGTAATTTTCTGCTTTGGCTCTGATGTGTTTGTCAAGATAAACTGTTGAAATTGTTGTTGGTATAAGGCTATAAAACATCATGGCCACATCTCATACTCTGTATCCATATGACCACCAAACTGAGTTCACATACAATAATACACCGATAACCCCATTTCTGAGAATTAAATTTAAAGACAGTGTGAAATTTGTATGTTTAGCTTTAATTGATAAGCTCCTCCAGGTGTTTTAAGTTTCTTCCCACAGCTCAAAGACAGGTGTTTCAGGTGAATTGGGGAATCTGAATTACCCATTTTGTGTGTCTGTGTGTGTGTCTGTGTGTGGGTGGGGTGGGGGCATTGTAGATCTCCTTAGACAAAATTTTTAGTTGCATACTAGTAAATAAACAATGTACAGCACTACTCTAGGAAAATTTTCTAACTTTTGCACAAAAACTCAATAAACGTACCTGTTGAAAACTATATAAATAAAATAAAACATTTATAGTTTTTATGGCACCTGCTGGGGGTGTTAATATACCGTAATACGGTATGTGTATATACTACATTACCTTTAAGTATTTTGAAATGCATCTGGACCCAAAGACTTTCTAAAAAGATTGTGAACTTAGTTATGATATCTGAGAAGAGTACTGTTCAGAAACCATTTAATACTGGGCAATTTTCTTGTGGAAATCACTGTGCTGATAAACGTATACGACAAGAGATGTAGAAGAAGGTCCTGTTGGGTTTTGCAGTGTTGCCAACTTTTCCTCAGATAAGGGGCTGCAAACTTGCAGCTGGGCTGTCGGGAGTTTCTTCAGCATGGTGATGCAGACCTCTCAAGTCTATCAACCTCTCAAGTGAGTCATGATCCACTGAGTTTTAAGAAAACTAGGCACGGAAATTCTTCTACAAGGAAATGGTTGTCATATGTGATTACATATGAAAACAATGCTTATCCCCACCAAGCACAATGATCAGAGCCATTTATTAATTTTGTTGTTTTTACAGGGCAGATACTTGTACTACCACCATAGTCAGCCTCCTGTGTACAGGCATCTTCATTATCACATATGGCTTGGGTCATTACTGCCAAAAGGTTCAAGTTTGCTTGTGGTTAAAACTGTTTGGCTGCTTGCATTTTAGCATGGAGGACAAAGAATGCCATAGGTATGGTTGAAAAATGGAGTGGGGGTGGATGTAAATGTTGGTTACTGACCTAATGTTAATTTCATAAAGGCTAATGAAAGTGTCACTTTGTTAAAACAAGAAGCAAAATAAAACGTGATAAATGAGAAAATAAGGTGGTAGTATGCAGAGCAGTTAGTGATATGAAAAGCAAGTATGAAGCAATAAATGCTCATAATAACTGTAACTACATACATTTTTATGTAGATCTGTTATTTGTTGATCCATATAGTGTTCATTTCCTATTTTGTTTTTCCCCAGTGTTTTAATGAGAATTACCCATTTGCTTCTTATAAGTGGACAAACTAATGCTGAAGCAGAAAATGACACATTTTATTAAAAAAATCTACGTTGTCCTCCATCTGAAATAGTGTTCATAAAATGTAAGGTACTTTGTAGTAATAATCTTGCATACTCTTTCACATGGTTTATCATTTATTTGTAACAGATGATTATTTTTGTACATTGTGCTACCTTCCAGTTTCGCTGTGTACAGATACATAATTCAGTAAAAAGAAGCTGCTATACATATGAGGTTATACATAGGACACGAATTACAGTGCCCAGTGGTCAGGGTGCTTTAGACTTGTCCCAGCTGTCATCCTTTTGATGTGTCATGAGGAGACAAAATGTGGCTTTGACCACATGCAAACAGGAAGGATGTGCTTTAGCATACCAAAGTGTGGCTACCATGTGCAGGACCCTGTGGGTTTTTTTTTTTTTATTCTTTATTTTAGGGACAGTGACTTCAAGCTTTTCTGGTTAGTGATGGAAATTTGTTGGCTACTTTCCACTGATTCTTTGTAAGAAAGATTGTCAGGCAGCAGTATTTTCGGTCCATCATTTGTAACCAGACTGCTGTGTGGCCATGTGACATACAGACAGTAATGACTTGGAATTATGTACTCACACAGGAAGAAAGTCTTTTTTGTACTTATTTCCTTTAGACAGTATTGATATGTTTCAAGACATTGAAATCATTGGTCAGTCAATGTATTTACACACATTTCCAACTTTGTTCAATGTAAACAAAAATGAAAGGTTATTGACTTTACCTTTCATTTTTTTTTTGTTTTCTCTATTCTCAAGGTTGAGTCATTAGATTTCAAATCAGTTTGTGGTGTTATTCAATTTTGTCATTCTCTATTACTGTTACAAAAATCTTTGAAATCACTTTGGACAAAAATTTTTGCTTAATGAAGTAATTAAATATTTGATGGTCACAAATGTTCAAGGTTTTTTTTTATAAAAACCCTCTCAATCTTTCTATAGTTGAGATAGCAGACTTGACATCTTGACAGTCATATTAAACTTATTTTACTCACATTTTAATATGCCCTCATTTTTTTTTTTTTTTTTTTTTTTACTGTGGTCATATAAGTTCTCTCTAAGGTACATGCTAAAATTCAGCATAAGAATGATGATCTTGCACATTTGTGAGAATTTCAAGATATGCAGCTTTAACTCTGAAGTGCAGTGTGCATGAAACACTGTGATGACAGCATAATGTCCCCTTTTCAGAGTAAAGATAAAATTTCCCCGTTCACCAAAACTCCAAAGCTGGACCGGAGCGAGCTGCTGGGGAAGGAGATGAAGGTGAAGCCCTCCATGAAAAGAAAGCTCTCCTTTACGGTCAGCCCGCCACAAAATGAGGAGCGGGATTCTGACACAGGTACCAGTTTCCTCAACTCACCTGCTCAGAACGCCTTCTGTGACACTGGTGTTCCCCTATGGACAACAGTGAAACTGTTTGATGTGCTTTTGAATATTACTGTCCTACATTGGGTTCCCAGATTACAGCTTCTGCCTACCCTTATTTTTGCATAGTTTATACTTGTACCCCAAAAGCATACATGTGTCTATGACTGTGTTTTAGTTGTTTTTCTATTTGCACCCTTGTTTTCTATGCTTTTGTTGCACAAGGAAACAAACACTCTTTGCTAGAATTAAATCCAGTGGCACACTCTCACCTTACAGTACTTTTTTGTTAATATAGCATTAGACCTCAGCAAACATTTGTGTATTTTTCCTCAGTGTGGGGGTAACCAACATAGTTTCAGTGAATAAAAGGAAAGAAGCTGAAGCAGCTATGCATTACATTTGGTTGGTGCCTGTAAACTTAAAATTTTACATTTATTATAACCCATCTTTCAGGAGTAGCTTTCAAAGGTCAGCATGACTCAGTTGTCTTAAGGCTGTCATGAATATTTTCGACTATGTAGAATGATTCTGAATAGTCTTTTGACTACAAGTGACTTTGGATATTATAAAGACTATCATATAGAACTGGATGCTTTATAATAACATAAGACAACCACCGCTAACAGTAAATTGCAAAAATCTACATTCTGTGCACAAATGAGGACCATGTTCTGCAGTAATACAAACCTATGAGTTCAACCTATATTTTTAAAGGTAGATGATTTTATTCTGTCCGTGTATGAAATAATTTCTGTGGCAATGCAGTCAAGCACACTTGTTTCATAGCCGTGTGTGGTGTATGCAACTGTAAGAAATTATTTTTGAGGAGAGGTGGGAGAGTGTTACACCTAACTGTCAGAAGCCAGGTTACATGCAGACTGCACCCTGAAAGCCAAAATTGTAGCTTTTGAAATTTGAATTTTTTTTTTTTAAATTCAATATTTTTCCCCTGCTTTTGGTATCAGCCAGTCTTAACCCTTCCCCAACCTCTGACCCAAGTGCATTTGTGGCTTTTCTACATGCTGCTGCTGCTTCTGATGTCAGTCACCTCATGAGGCAGTTTTGGAAAGACAGTTAGTCTTTCAGGACTCCTGCTGCCTTATTGTCTTTTTTCCCCCAGTGGTTCCTGAACTGTATGTTAATGCAGTGCTTTCCTTCCCTGTTCTCCCTCTCCAATCTGTCTGCTTGCAATGTAGATTCAGACCCAGGACACTCAAGTGAGACCTGGGGAGAGAGATTAATCGCTCCCTGCACGATTTTCTCAGGTAACCATAACAGCTCCTCGGCTGCACGTACCTGCGTCTGGGCCTGCAAGTCGAGTAGCCTGAGAGGCTCAGCACTTTGGCTAATGACACCAGAGACTCTCCCTCAGCGTTTTGCTAGCCTTACCAGTTGGTCAAGTTGTGTGGCACGAAAAAGCCTAGGTATTGCATCTGAATTACTCAGAGCATTTGATTTCCTCCCCCACAGAAAAAGATGGACCAGACAAGAAGAAGGTGAAGAAGGAGACTGCAAACAAGAAGTCCACACCCATGAACATTCTGTTTGGCTATCCTCTTTCGGAACGGAAGCAGATGGCACTCCTGATGCAGATGACTGCTAGGGACAACAGCCCAGGTATTGACTGGCCTCACTACGACTTCAGGACCAAATTGTCTCAATAAATAAAGTTACCCATGCATCTGGTACAGTTACTGTAAGTGACATATTTGCAATTGCAGCTATTCTCTGTAGGCATCATCCCTGGTGCAATTCTAGGGCTATCAGTCCCTGTTACAGTGCATCTTCTGCTCTGGAGGACAGTACTGCTGATGGTGTTGTACCTGCCTGCTTCTCCTTTTTTCCACCACCTCCTGCCCCCACCCACATTGCATTAGATACCACCCCCAATCACCCCTCGCAGGCACCTGCAGTGCAGAAGAAGATTGCCAGCAGCAGCTCATCACGACAGAAGGATAAAGTCAACAAGAGGAATGAACGCGGTGAGACACCACTGCACATGGCAGCCATCCGCGGGGATGCCAAACAGGTCCGAGAGCTCATCAGCTTGGGAGCAGACGTCAATGTCAAAGACTTTGCAGGCTAGTTGTTTCTTTTTTTTTCTCCCCCCCCCCCCCTTCCCCCACCGACCCAAAAAAAAAAGCATAAATCTTTCAGTATAAATTATTATTTTATTATTTATGTTACTAAATGGTTGGTTGGTTGGTTTGTTTATTTATTTATTTATTTATTTATTTATACAAACTAGGTTGGACACCTCTTCATGAAGCATGTAACCTTGGCTATTACGATGTGGCCAAAGTGCTAATTGCGGCAGGGGCAGAGGTCAACACACAGGGACTGGATGATGATACTCCACTACATGATGCTTCCAGCAGTGGGCACAAGGATGTATGCATTTTATTTATTTTTATCTTTATTTTTATTCTAGGGATTAGATTTAATATGTACCTGAAGCATATTGATCCACTGAATATTACCTCTCAGTATATTGTTACTTTTAGATCAGAAATGAAATACTAATTGCAGACTGGTTTGCTTGAGTTAAAAACATTTTAAATGCAATTATTTACTTGTTGGCATGAATTTATGCTGCATCTGTTGGCAGGAAAAGATATAGAAGTTTGTACTCATCACATTTATTGTATTTGCATGTAGTTTTCCCAGTATTTGAATATTAAATGAATTGGACTATGACATGGGAGTTTGTGTCTTGGCCTCTTTGTACCCCCTACCCATTAGATTGTGAAGCTGCTGTTGCGACACGGAGGAAACGCCTTCCAGGCTAACAAACGTGGGGAACGTCCAGTAGATGTTGCAGACTCCCAGGAGGTTGAGCAGCTCCTTAAAGGCGAGGTGCCGCTGTCTGATGCAGATGACAGTTCCTCAGGTGGGCTTTCAATTATGGTGGGGGGTGGGGGGCATGGGACTAAGGTTATCTAGCTAACTAGTCCAGTGATTCACCATTACTTTAACCTTTTTATTTTATTATGCTTTTCACATCAGCTGAATTAACAACACTAAGGGCTGGCTTCACTGATGAAGCTTAAGGGTAATTCTAGCCTGAAATGCCATTTTGTGCTGACTTAACTTCAAGTGACTTGCACAGGCTTGTCTTAAGGTAGCTATAGATTTGGCTTGTTCTGGAATAATTACAAGAAGAAAGATTAACGGTACTCCAAGACTAAATGGAAGCTTAAATTAATCCTCCAAGGAGGCAGGTTTACACTCAGCTTACAGTTTACACTGTGAAGGAGCATGGATTATTTGGAATAGCCAAATGAAGACCTAACATGCACCATGGAGGCTGATTAGAAGAGTACTTGTTGACAGGAGTAATTATTAAATTACTTCGAAATAAACTTTTTAGACCATTTTTGCATGCACAAAGAAAATACATTGGAGATAACATCCTTATTTGAGTCTAGACTTTCCTCTTTGTCTCAACGGGGACGGCTTTACCCACTTTCCTCCAAGTTCTGATCACTTTGAGGTTTTTGGCATCTGGAACCTTTCATTGCAGAACTCGTGAGTTGTATGGTTGCTGTGAAGCAACTGCATGTAGAATAGTCTACAAGGCTATTTGTGAACTGAGGAGTGTTTTACATCGGATTTCCTGAAGCTGCTGTCCAAGCCAACTATAAAATGTAATTTTTTTTTTTTTTTTTTTTTTTTTTTAAAAATATGGGCACTTTCCTGGATTTATTGGCTGTCATAAAGTTTTCCCATAAAGTATCCACCGGCTCCTGATGTTGAGGAGTACGGGAATCGTAAGAACTGGTTTTCCATTAATATTCAAGATGTATTCACTTCCAGTTAAGAGCTGTCAAACGTTGTCGTCTATTGGAAAGGTGAAAGCCATGACTCAAGGATTTTTCTCAACTCCCATTTTTTCTGCTCAGTTTCTGAGATGACCACATAGTGGACTATTTCTAGGTGACCTTAGATATGGCCAGACGTGTCGATCCATTTGTTTGTTTGCTTGCCCACACACACACACACACCAACCATACTTCCAGTGAATCCCACAGCAGCTGGGCAGCAAAGGTACAACAGAGCTCATATCTGCATAGGAGGAATTGTAGAATAGATGTTTGGTGTATGGAAAAATTGCTTCCAGTGTTTATGCAAGACACTATTTTGAGCCACGAAGATGTTGCAAGGTCATCATTGCTGTAGCTGTACTGCATAACTACCTGAAGCATCATGGCTGTTCTGATCCTCCAACTGAAGATCTGACCTGAACAGATGCGTCACAGCTGATGCAGCCAATGACCAATGAGGATTTGCACACAGAGATGCCTTCATATTGCAGTGCTTATCCAGTCAAAAAAGATGCATTGAAATATACTATTTAATTTATTCATTATAGCTTATTTTTGCTTTGTCAGTGTTTGTTTTGTAGTAAATTTAAAAAGTATACGCAAAATGAAGTAGTGCGGAATGAATAGGAATTAGGAGTGAATAAATCAGATGTTTAAAACTGAATATTCAAAGGATCAAACATTTATTTATATACGCTCTCATAGTATTTGCAGTATGTCTAGTATTCACAATTGCTGTATCCTCTATGCTTTGTCTTATTTGAATCATGGCAGTCTCCAACTTCATGTCCAGTTCAACACAAAGGGTTTCCATTTTAATTTCATGTTTTTTCATTTTGTTATTTGTTGTTTTGTTTTATGCTTATGAAATTCTCTTGCTAACTTCACATACATGGTCATCTTTTTTGTTCTGTGCTGAAGGGTGCTACATCGGATGTGGAGGTTATGCACTCATTATGTACTGGCTCTTCCACCCTGGTGACATTCCTATCCTCTGGAAAAAGTATATGATTAGAAATATGAATAAACTGGTGATCAAAAGCAAAGGAGAAAGGAAAATTAAAAAAATGACGTGGGGGAATATATTTGTTTATATACCATTTCTGTATAAATATTCACCTGGACTGTCTAAATTGTCATCTGGTATACCATCAAGCGGTTGCTGGTGTTTTTTTTTTTTTATTCCAGACACAAAGTGACACAATTCATCAGTGTTGGCCTTCTTTGGTGGTCCACCACCAGTCTGATTGTGGCTCTCCTCTCACCTTTGTGTTCGGGCTTTTCAAAGCCAGTTTGGTCTTCAGCAGTCTTCTAGAATGTCTATAAGGATATTCAGTATAAGTGATGTCACAAATTTAAGCACGACAAATATGAAATACTGAAAAATGAAGATATCTTGCCTGAAGTTGTCGTGATTACATTTTTATTTCTATTGAATTCACTGCAGATTGCGCCCCCCCCCCCCTTCGCAGAAGTGCAGTTTTTACTTTCAAGAACAGGATGGTTTAAAATAATTTGCTGTAGTTTTTTTTTTTATTGTTTTTTTCTGCCTCTGTGACTTCCTCTTTTGGATTCACGCTGTGAATGGTCTTTGCTTTTGCATTCCAAGTTTTGAGTGGCCTCAGATCAGCAGCATGTATGCTGCACTTGGCCTATTCAAGCTTAGCCCAGCTGGTCACATTTAATCTTTTATCTTAGTCCTGGAGTTAATAGTCTAGGACCAACTAAGCCAGATTTAAGCTACATTCATGAAAGCTTCTGAAATGTTATAGTTTAACTGTTACGACTTAAGGCCTAGTCATGTCAGCCTAATCTAAGCCATGATCGTGCAACTGGTATATTAACACTGAAATGTTATTTTTAAATTATGACTGACACTAATTGTTTACTTGTCTTTTGCTACAACAGAATCGGAGGACCCTGCTTCAATAAACCCCTCCAGTGTTGATGACAACATGGAATATTCAGACACTGAGAAGGATTCAGACAGCAAACAGACCAATTCAGGCAAAGCACCAGCCTCTGTGTCTGGGCTGGATGAGTATGAGTTCAAGGATGATGAAGAGGAATCAGACCTGAGCAAAGCCATTAATGACAGACATATCCTTAGGAGAGAACTGCGCCAGCGAGAGAAGGAAGAAAAGGACAGGAACCATTTAGTAACCAAACAGGACAAAACAAATCCACCTGTCTGCAAGTCAAAAAAGCAAAAGCCTGCCCGTGTTCTGTACTGTAGCTCAGAGAGTTCCAGTGATGACACAGAGATGCCTCCAGAAAGGAAACCCTCACCCACATCATCTGCTACCACTGAGGGACATAAGCCTGATGCAAAGCTTAAAAAAGAGCTTGTTACAGAACATAAGGAGAAGGGAAAGGTCAAGAAAAAGTACAAGAATCTCATTAAAAACAAAGAAAATCAGGAACTGAAGGAGGATGGGAAAGAGAACAGTAAGGCACCATTCTTCTCTTCTTCCACAGCAGTGGGGCTGGAGACCCAAGAGAAAGGCCGAGAGGAAGATTCTTTCAAGATGTCTTTCAGCCCCAAGGATGACTCCTCTGTTCACCTCTTCCATCTACCATCTATGAAGTCGCCCAAGCTTAATCACAGCTTGACTGACAAGCAGTCAGCCCCTCTAAAACAAGAAAATGCTAAAACGTGTGTCGCAATTGGTGATGCTTCTTGTCAGGTCGACTCTGTTAAATATGATCACTATGTAGAGGACTATGGCACAGAGAGCTCCAGCAGCAAAGGCTTGAAGCACAAGGAGAAAAGTAAGCATCACCAGAGAGACTTATGCTTAGATGGAGATGACAGGAGCTCCAGTCCGTACAAGGATGGGATCGGCTTTGACAGTACTGAAGGAGCTTTACGAAAGACCGACAAAGATGGCAAGGTCCTCAAAAAACATAAACTGAAACACAAAGGGAAGGATAAGCACAGAAAGGAGTATGAAATTGAAAAGGAGAAGCATAGACAAAAAGAAGTAAAGAAAGATGGCCACAGAAATCTAGAATTTGACCGTGAATTCTGGAAGGAGAACTTTTTTAAAAGTGATGAAAATGAGGAGCCTACTTCTGGGAAAACTGAGATGCATGAATCTGCTTCCCCAAAGAAGATGGCAGATACATCCCCTGTGAAAGAAGAGAGAGCATTTCGAGAAAAACACACTAGTAGTAAAGAGAAGCGACAAAAGGAAGAACGAGACAAAGACAAATCTTTGAAGAAGGAGTTCTTGTATAAAGATGAAAAGGGTAGAGATGTTAAAATGAGAGAACAGGAAGAGAAGACAAGCAACCATCTCATAGATGAGGGACCTGATGAATCGCTGAATAGTGTAGGCATGAAGGAGGAGTCTGAGGACCAGCCTCTTACTGAGAATGAGACTGATCAAGAACAGCTGGACCCTCTGGAGAAAGGCTCTCATGAAAAAGCAGAAAGGAGACTCCCTGGAAAGGAGAAGGAAAATGAAAAGATGGATAAAAAGCATCCAGAGAAATCAGAGAAAGAGAAAAAGATCAAAACCGAGCACTTACAAGATAAATCTGAAGTACATAATTTTACAGATCGGTGGAAAGAACGAGAAAAGACGATAGCCGTTTCCAGCTATTCTGGTGGAGAGAATAAACACAAAGAGAGCGAAAAGCTAAAAGCTATCCTGATGACAAAAAAGCCAGAAGAAAACAAGAGAAGCAAGGACAAGGTGGATCGAAAAAATGACAAGGAGAAGCAGGAGAAGGACCGTTGTCCTGGGGAGAACAGAGACAAAGAGAAAATGGGCACAGATAGAAGAATGAAAACCACAGAGAAGCCTGGGGATCACAGCAAGCTTGACAGAGTAAAGGAGAGAGAGAAGGAGTTGGACAGAAGGAAAAAAGAAAAGTCAAAAGATGTGACAAGCTCCAACTCAAATTTGAAAATGCTTTTGGAGGACAGGAAGAGCAGCTTGTCTGAAAGCAGTAAGATGTTCCATGACAAGAGTGCTGTTGTAAAGCTGAAGGATGATGTACCAAAAACACCAGAAAAAGACAGGCGGGAACGGGACAGAGATGCCGACAGACACAGGGACCGAGACCGACACAAGGAAAAGTCCCAGCAGGTAAGGACAGTCAAGTCAAATACAAACATCCTGGAGGTCGACAAGACCAAAGCTAAATCGCCTGCCACCAAGGATGTCCGGCCAAAAGAAAAAAGGCTTGTCAATGATGATCTCATGCAGACCAGTTTTGAGCGAATGCTGAGCATGAAAGACCAGGAGATTGAACTGTGGCACAAGAAGCACATGGAGAAAATCAAGCAGAAAGAGAGGGAGCGAATGAAGCTTCGACCTGGGCTGGACCAAGGGAAGCTGAAAAACAAGGACAAGGTGAAGAACTCTGCAGGGGAGGTTTGCTTGAGCAAAGATTTACAGCGTTCCAAAAGCTCTGAGGTGTCTGAGACTCATGTCCGAGAGAAAACACTGAGAGATGCCACCAGCAGTAGGTCTTTCTCACTGGATGCCAGAGGTCTGCCTAATATGGGAAAACAAAACCTCAGTCTTGAAAGTAGCCTGAGCCGTTCTCCCAGGCCAGAAAGTGAGAGGGGTGGTCTCATATCCAGATCTGTGTCCATGATTTCAATGGCAAGCTCAGAGGACTCCTGCCACACCCCCACGCTTACACCAAGACCCATAAGTGAGTATGACTCAGACGTCACAGTGGAAGGGTCTGATTCTCAGCCATCATTTGCGCAGTCATCGTATGTAGTGAATGCTATACGGTCACCTGCCGTCCATGAAAAAGAAACCGATGGTCTTTTTGATGGTTTACAGCGCAACAAGATTTCACTGTGTGCTAGACACAGCACCCCATATCTAAGATCTATACTGGATGAAGACACTAAATCGTCTGCTGACAGCAGACCCTGTGAGGATTCCAGTCGGCCCAGTGTAAATGCACATTTAAGCAATGAAAATCTGAAGGGTCCTCAACCGGAAGGAGTGGTGGCTCTACCTCAACAGATCAACAGCAGTCAGGGTTTGCTACACCTGAGTCGAAGCAATTGCAGCTCTGACAACGAAAATCCTTCAGAGACTGGCAGCGAGGCGAATGTTCCTGGTGCTCGGCTACTGCTTCTGTCAAGGAGCACTGATGTTGTGATAAAGGATTCAAGTGAAAAAATTAGCTGTCAGACTTGTGTTTCACAGTCTGAAGGTATACAGTTGCCTGCTCTAGATTCAAATAGGCCACACATCCCTGACCCTCTGTTTGACAGGGGTGCACAATGTCTACAAGTAGATGACTCTGGGGTGGAAAATGTTGGCAAGAAAGTTGCCTCAGAATGTAACAACAAAGAAACGTCGGATCACCTTTCTGTGGACACTTCAGGAATATTGTCATCTTCTCTGTATACTCAACAGCTTCCTTCCACTTATACCAAAGTATCCTTAGACTCTAGCAGGAAACAGTGGGATGCCAACACGGATTCCAGTGCCGAACTGTTTCAAAAAGCTGATGGTGATATACCTTTATGCCCTGAACATAAAGACAAATCAGCATGTCATTCTACTCTATCCAGTCCAGAATGTAAAGTGGAGGAACATAAGATGACTGGAAACTCGAGGGATGAAAGGGACAGCAGCAGCCCTGGACCTCCCATTACTCGGCTCTGTATTGGCACACAGAAGACAGATGGCAGTTTGGATGATTCTGTCCTAAATTTGAAGTTGGGTATTATGGAGGGCAAACACACTGAAGAAGATGTGGACATGGAGGTCACAGATCCAGGATCAAAAGAGACTAAAATACTAAGACCCTCCATAGTACCTACAGATACTTGTGATGCTCTGCAGCCAGAAAGGTTTGATTCCATTTTTCCAACATCATCTGCAATAGAGGCAGGCTGCCCTGATTCTGAACATAAAAATGAAATGGCAGCGGCTTCCGATGGTTTAAAAGGCAGCAATGTGGAGATAGGGGAGAAGGCGAGGCCTCTGACTGAGGGCAGTACCATCATTCAAACCATGGGTGAAATGATAAAGGCTGAATTATCAGAAGAGCCCATCACTGACCCCAGTATACCTGAGGAGAAACTTTATCAATCACACACGGATGCCGCCACTGGGGATTTTCACAGTACCCATGGGGATCTCCAGGCAGAGCACATGAATGCAAGCTCAGGCAGTTCCTCTCCGTTGCCAGGAGATGGGGAATCTGACTCTTTAGGGACTAGATCTAGGGTCCGCCTCTCAGAGGAAGATGATGTACAGGTGCATCACCCACGGAAGAGGAAGATGCCCCGAGTGCCCCAGCCTGTGCAAGCTGGCCTCACCACACAGCAGGCCAAGGAAAAGAACCAGCAATCCTTGGCTGCTATTGTGGACTCACTCAAACTTGAGGAGATCCAGCCTTACCAGACTGAGAGGGCCAACCCCTACTATGAATTCTTGCACATCCGCAAGAAGATTGAGGAGAAGCGGAAAGTACTTTGCAGCGTCATTCCCCAGGCACCACAGTATTATGATGAATATGTGACCTTCAATGGATCTTACCTCCTGGATGGAAACCCACTGAGCAAACTTTGTATTCCGACTGTAAGTTCAGCCTTTTTCTCCCCCATTTAACACTAGGACATTACTGATTGTCTGTGTAATGGCTCTTCTTAAAATGTACCAAGTGTGCATCTCCAGATTTTATCTGGGATTCAGTAGCTTGATGCGGAACTTACTCCATTTTCCCGAATAACAGATAACACCTCCCCCCTCGTTGCCTGAACCACTGAAGGAGATGTTTAAGCAGCAAGAGGTCGTCCGCATGAAGCTGCGTCTGCAACACAGCATTGAACGGGCATGTAGAACCAATAAATTCTTGCACTTCCCCTTTTGTAGCCATCTGTAGTTCTTAGTTTATCAAAAAAGTAGTATTTAAAGTCGAACCCCTTAGTCGTTTTAATAAATGCGTTGTACCAGGTCTCTCCTCTCCCCCCGTAATTGCTCATGCAAATGTATTTTTTCCCCTACAGGAAAAATTAATTGTTTCAAATGAACAGGAGGTTTTGCGTGTTCATTATCGTGCGGCAAGAACACTAGCAAATCAGACCCTTCCGTTCAGTGCCTGCACAGTTTTGCTTGATGCTGAAGTTTACAATATGCCCCAGGATGCCCAGGTATGAGTGTTTAACTGCTGCACATCATTTCTATTGTGTTGTAATGGAGGATGATGTGGTTAACTTAGGGTTAAAGTGTCTGTCTTAATCTTATTGATTTTCTTTTTTGTTAATTTGGTCCTTCTTGTTAGGGAGATGATGGTAAAACGTCTGTCCGGGACAGATTTAATGCACGACAGTTCATGTCTTGGCTGCAGGATGTTGATGACAAGTTTGACAAGCTTAAGGTGAGCAACACAGGTGCCAAACATGCTACAAGAACGATTAGATCCCTAAACCTAATTGCTGTATGTGAATGTAGATCTGGGGGGGGGGGGGTCTGTTGTGTAGTACAGTTCTTGGAAGAACTGTAACCCTAGTTGTGGAAGACACACCAGAATGCCAGTTTTCAGCCATGTCAGACTCTTGTCTGCTGGAAGATGAACATTTCAAAAGAATTACATTCCCATTCCACCCAAGTGTTGCTTGCATTCTCCGAGTGATGAGTCTGCTGTTGCTGTCCATGGCTTCTTGCACCAAACGCAATAATTTAGAACTTTTACCAATAGGTACATCACATTCCTTGTGTGAAAATAATAAAAACCAGCATCATGTGGAGATGAAATCTCATGTGACATTTGGATGGCAGTACTTTTGTGAAGTTCTCAGAGTGTGAGCTGTCTGTCCCTCCCTCAGTTGCTGAAAGAGTGATTGATGTATCTCACCTAAAGCACCAAATGTCAGCTTAAGTGAGCAGCATTGTGAAAAATCTGGCTTGATTCTTTCAAAATTCATTTCAGGTCTAAGCTGCTTGGCTCAAACTTGTGCAGATAATGAGAGTGCAGAACTTGATGCTCTACACATGCCATTTGAGAATCACTGTGGCACCTGGCTTTTAAGTGCTTGTGCAAATGTGACTATGCCCCTCTTCCTGCTGCAGACTCGCCTCCTCATGCGCCAGCAGCACGAGGCAGCAGCGCTCAATGCTGTACAGCGGCTGGAGTGGCATCTGAAGCTACAGGAGCTTGACCCAGCCACCTACAAGTCTACCAGCATATTTGAGATTCCAGAATTCTACATCCCACTGGTTGATGTGAATGATGACTTTGATCTCACTCCAATATGACATGTGCAAAAGAGAACCCCCCCCCCCCCACCAACCCATGTGCTTAAGGGCACCAAACTAGGTAACAGCACTTATCCTAAAGGAGATCTCCTTATCCAGAGCTCTTATATAGAAACCCTGGAACTCCGACCATTCCTGCACATGGCACACCAGAGCCACAGGTGATCCCGAGCCATGGGCAGGTGAGGCAGGTCTCCATACAAGAAGGGCACTTTCCACATAGTGCAGAGTGCAGAGGAGGGCCTATCGGCCGCTCGCAAAACAAGTACACGAGCATTTAAATATCAAACTGATTTTTAACAGAGTATTCATACTTGTACAGACTGTGCGCTTATTTTTTTTTTTAATTTATTTTATACATATAGATTGTGCATTTTGTAAATAGTCATGTAATTATTTTTGATTTGTAAAAAAGATATTTTGACTGTAAACTTGTCTGTTTTAATGGACCAAAGTTGGGGTTTTTATATTGTGTCCTCTTGTTTGTTCCTAGCTAATTCTTGAGCATGTGTTTGAACTTTGATGTTCTGTTTTCTTGCCCCCCACGTCTCCCCTCGACAGGTGCTTTCTTTGACTTGTGAGCGCGCAATGCTGTGCATGTGTTGCAGGTTTGTCCTTCCTTTTGGAAAAGCTGTGCCATGGATTGTAGTGAAATTTAAAAAAAAAAAAAAAAAAAAAATGTTTTTAGCTTCTCTGAAGCCTCATTTTTGTGTCGTCTGTCGAGTCTTGCGCTCCGTGTTGTTTCTCTGCAGAGAAATGTTACTTTTACAGTTCAGCGTGAATTCACAAAACCTATTTTTACAATACAATGCCTTTGAACAATGGTTCTAAAAATGTCTATTTTAGTATTTACTTGTTACAAAATGTACATATTTGTAATATATAATTGAATAAATTTTATTGGTCGTGAAATATTTCTTTCCCATCTGTTTTAATAAATATTTCTCACTTGATACACAACTGAAACACGTTCGGTGGCTGCATGCAAACGTGTAAGGGACAAGTCAGTTCCTAGTACAGCATTTCTTGCAAGTATTGCATCTCAAGTACAGCGTGTTGAACAGAGGTGACGCTTTGTCTGTTGGTCTTCATTGTTCTTGGGGCATTTGCGCGGGTGAGGCACAAGCGAGCAGGAGAACCTCTGGGAAACGGATACGACGTTCGTGTCTGTCCGGTAGATGGCAGTGTACGCTGGGAAGTGGCCCGCGTGTGCCGTAGCTGCAGCGGCGCACGTTTGCGTGCGTGGGCCCATTTGTACGGCTGGCTGTTCGGGACCGCGGAGGTGGCGTTCAGCCCAGTCACCTTGTGACTGGAAAACCTACTTAGAAGGTCGCTCACAGATTCTGCTTTTATGGCTGCCATTTATCCCGATGAAAGAACGTTGCTTTTGTCCAATTGTGTCAAATGGTGCCGACTTTCTGCTTTTGTTTCCTAACGGACCTTACAAGTTTAAAACTCGCTTTCACCCTTGCCAGGTACCCGCCCTTTCAAAGGTGGTTGCGCCGCGAGCATCTTTCGTCACCCTGCTTTTTAAATCGTTTAGGAATTTGGGGCTTCCTCCCCCAAAAAGAATGCGCTCAAATTCAGCTGCGGTGCAACCCCGCCCCCAGCGTTCGGTAAGCGGGCAACACAAAGAGCCTCAAGGGTTGGGCGATGCGCGAACCATAAAAATAATCAGTCTTCGATCGATCCCCGTAAAAGTAATGCATCATTTTAAATATAAATACACATACTAGGTCAGGCGTACACACTAAATGTATTCGTTTGCAAATAGAGATACATATTTGTTGCCTTTCATAGGAAATTGCGAATTTGCTACATATGTATTCGCAAATATGCACTTTATAAGGCGACAAGTTGTCAGTTTCGTAATAAAACCACCCCTTTGCTGGTAATGATTTAAAACAAATTCCAAGACTACAGTTTGCTTTTCGACTTCAGCTGTAAAATTAAGTGGCCCAAGGCTCCGGCCGGGTTTGGATCCCCAAGTGTTCCGACCCTTAGCGCTCAGGTGTGTGAGTGCGACTCCTGCTGCGGAAAAGCGTGCGTGTCTCTTTAAGGCGCTGGAGTGCGGGACTGAGTGCGAACTCAGCAGCGGAGAAATAAGAGAGAGAGAGGGGGAAGAAAAAAAAGTGATAGAGCGAAGGAAAGAGTGATAGCGAGAGGGAGAAAGAAAGGAAGAGGCGAGGCGCTACGGAGTGAGGACAGCGCGTCGAGGTGAGTGTGCGTCCGTGCACATGGATTTGAAACGCCGTTGCTTCGGGGTCGCCTCCGAGCTCCGTGTTTGTTGCGAATTCGCCTCAACAGCTCAGACGAAGCCCGACGAGGACGGACGCTCCGTCCTCTCGCCTCCGAGATTGTGAGTCGGATTTCTTTCAACAAATACGGAGAAACGCTTGCCGAAAAAGAGCCTTTTCAGTTGCATCAATACTTTGTCGCAGTGAGCTTTCGCACTGCGTTTAAATGTTGGGCAAATACACCGAAAGAACGGCCGGGGAAACGCGCTCCGCTCAGGTCTCCGGAAACGGTTTCTGTTGGGAAATGTTGGGAAAGTAGAAAGACTCGCGTCGTTGAATCGTTGAAAGGATGCGTCTGTGTTATGCGCGATTAACGGAGTAAATTCTGGTGATTTTTGTTTATTAAAATACCCACGAGAAGCAGTGAACAAATACTGAGACTTGAGCGCAATGTGTGGCTTCTTTTTATACATTTAAAGCTGGGCAGATGGCTGCCGTCAGCCTTGTTACCGCCGTTACTTTCTTAGCTGAGGTAAAGCCCAGAGCCCGGTTGGCTTGTTGCTCGTTTATTATATTGGCGGATTTGTATTATTTTTTCCTCTCCGTGGTTACATGCGACAAACGTGCAGTAGCCGTTCCAAATGTCCCCAAACTGCGCTGCTGTTCGCCGTGGCCGCTTCTTTCTCTCTTTCTTTCTTTCTTCTGGGGTCCTCGCTTGTTTTGCGTTCATGTTTTCCTACCACACAGGTGTGGTGAACATGAGGAGGCCTTCGGTAGCGACTTCTTGGCCTGCAGGCTGGTGGAAACGGCTGTGTGCACAACTGAGCTGAATAATGGGATATTTCTAGCTCAAAATGTGTTTATAAATAAAAGCTGGCTCATTTTTGTAGGCCTACTGATGACTGAGCTACTGGTGTAAAACGTAACTGCTTTGACAACTGTCAGTATCTGACGCTGACCTCCGTGTTGTTTGGGGAAAGGTGTGAATGTGGGGGAAAATCACACAGTAACTTTTTTTTTTTCCCTCCCCCTTTGTCCCAGCGACTGTTGCTCCTGCGGCCCAAAGCTCAGCGAGTCTTTCTTTGCGTTTGTCGAAGTGACCTGCAGCCGCTCGGAGCATCCGGAATGAGGCCCGGCCGTGTGCTTCTCCCAGCTTCTGCTGCGCTCCTCTTCCTTCTGTCGGGACTGTCGCTGGTTGCCGCCTGCAACAAGGCTCTCTGCGCCAGTGATGTGAGCAAGTGTCTCATTCAGGTGAGAAAGGTGCATGCATGTGGTTAACCTAGGCCTGCTGCTGCTCCTGCGTTCGGAGTGAAAAACAGTATAATTATTGAAGAGGGACGACAAACAATACCCCGTCCCACAAAGTTTTTTTTTTTTTTTTTTTTTTTTTTTTTTTAAACGTGTTGATTTCACTTGGGTTCACTTTAATTTTTTTTAAACCGGCCCTGTGCTTCGGGACTTTAATATTGCGTAGCTTTTGCTTAAGAACAGTTAAGGAGCATCTGTTTTACTGTGTGTTTTTTTTTTTTTTTTTTGGCTGGACATTCCTTCTGTAAGAAAGTTAATTGCTTCCTACGCACTTGCACAGTTTGTGACTGATGCTGTGACTCGAGCTCTTAAACTTATCCAGGTAGCTGATGGCCCCACCACAAAATATCCTAAAGGCACCACAACGTGAAACTCCTTGCAATCTGTCTAAATAAACGGCTTCAAGACTTGGATAGAGAGGGGCTCCGATGCTGAATTAAGTTGAAAAGTAGGACGTGCATGCCAAAATCCAAATTGTCAAGGGTCTCATGGCCTCCCAGATCAAACTTAAGTGAATGAACACAGGCAAAACCTGTGAAAATGGTGCACAAGGGTGGTGGGTACAGGACTAAGGCCCACCGATGTGGTTCCAAATCCCTGGTTGGGCTGCTGTGCTCACATCACTGAGACAACGTCCTTGGCTTGGTTAGTGACCGTTACAGCGTCGTTCTTCCCCGATCTGTAAGACCGTTTGCTCGCTGTTTCTTGGGCATCTTTGTGCTCCTTTAGAAGGAACTGCTGCTATGTTTGATACTGCAGTGTGTTTCCAGGTCACTGGAGTGTATGCATGCCCTTGCGAAGGAAGTTTTTCTTAGGGGTTACCGTAATTGCACTGATTGCCCAATTGTAATTCACTGTATTTGTTGAACCTGAAGACAGCTTTGAAGTCATTGGTAAGTAGTTCAATTATTTGGCAACTATTGAATGTACAGTATTATGTATTTCCAGACATTCCTCTTTCCAGTATGCTAGTTCTCTGCCAGACATTCCTTTTTTTTAATTTTTTTTTTAATTTTTTTTTTTTTTTTAAGGGCATTTTGCGTTTGATTTTCATTACGATGACAATTTAATGAAAGATTTTGACTTGGGGCTCATTCTGGGAGAAGGATCATACAGTACTACAACTTTAGTTTAATCTGCATTTCAGTGTTAATTTCAACACAGTTATTGCATTTATTTGCTGACTATGAAGATCAAACAAATTGAACTGATTGTAAGTTACAGTATCTTTGTGTTGCTTTTCCTTTGGTTTTGCTTGTTTTGGACTCGCTGGAATTTTTTTTTTTTTTTTTTTAAGTTCCAAAAAGAAACAGCCTCAATCCTTTCTGGTTTTTATGATATTTTTGTGAACGTTTTGTAACTACTCATATAGTGGTCACATGTCTGCTTGTACTTTACCGTAATACATAGTCACTGTAATTACTGTTTGCCTGCAGTAATGGTATTTAATACCCACACATGGCTTAACAGTTTATGCTTACCAAGTTTAGACTTACTTGTGGGCATTTTGAGTTTTGTAGGTTTGCTGGTTCTCTATGTTGGTAAGCTCCGTTTGTGTCGTCTGTTGAAACAACACAGTAAGGAGTTTTGGGGAATGACGCCAGTCCCTCAGGGCCTGGGTACAGCTCTGAATCACGCTGCAGCTGATTCAGGGTGAGGCTCCATTTCAGCTGAAAGTTTTAAAAATGCACATCCAGAAGTAAGTCAGATTTTTGCCTGTTTGCAGATTGTTTTAGCAAAAATATTTATGTTTGGGCCTTCCTGAACGATGGCGTTCTCTAGAGGTGCGCCAACATTTTGGGTCATCTTGATGAGAATATGTATTTAGATGCGATGGAGTAAGCTGGGAAATTGTAATATTAGTTTGAACAGGGAACACTTTGAAATGATGGGGGATCTGAGGAGCATTTGTGCATTTTAGTGCAGCTCCATGCTGGTTTGCAGGCTCTGTGGTCTGTTGTCCAGTCAGTTTGCGAAGCATTGTGTGTAACAAATGATTTGGCACCAGTATCTCCCCTTACCCTGCAGCATAGGGTCCTTCGAATGAGTGTGGTCCTGTTAAGAATTTGAATTAATGTAAGGCAGACATATTCTTTCTTGTAGCCACACATAAAATGATGCTAGCCACAAATACATGCTGGATTTTAAGGGTAATATTTTTGTGAGAGTTCAGTTGTTTCTCCTTTGTACCAGCATATCCATACAGTGTAACTGAAAGCTACAAATGGAAAGGAGGGGGAAATAGATTTATTTTTTAACTCTTGCTTTTTCAGTATTATCATATTCTGCCAGTTTTTAAGTCTATGGTAAAATGAAGGATTATGATTGATTTTGCTTTTTACAAAGCAGTGTGTGATGTAGAAAGTTTTGAGTCAAAATGGTGCGTTAAGAATGTGTTATGCTCGGTGCGAGGACATACCCTGGTATATTCTTTGTCTGTTTCACGGTGGTGTCACTTTTTTGTATGTTCTTCTGTTTCTGCATTTTATTTATGTAACTGTCTTATTTAAAACGAATAAATTAAATATGATCAGATTTTCTTTCTATGAGGCATGGAGTGTTAGGTTCCTCCTTATATTGGCTGTGACCCCCCTCCCCCCCAAAAAAAAAAAAAAAAAACTGGCTGCTATGACTTCTGCTCTGTTTGTAGGCGAGTAAACTGGTCCAGCTTTACCTGTGAGCCTGTTGTCCAACCGCTGGCTCACCTCATGGTCAATGCCAAATTTCTGATTGGTTCCTGTTGTGCTGTCAATACCTGCAGGGAGCTGTGCTTCTGCTATTTACTTGGCAGATGGGAAAGAGGTGATTTTTTTTTTTTTATTTTAAAATAAAAATTCCCTTATATTCAGCCCTTGGGCAGAACATTCTATTGCAGTTCTTTATTGAAATGGACTCTCCCCATGAAAGTGAAAAGCACTGGGTTTTCTTCTTTAAGGAGATAATTCCTCAAAACGCCATTTGCTCAGTACTTGTAAGGAATAGGGGTCCTAAATCTTATCTTCAGATGTCTGCATAGCTGGAGGGATTCTTCGCCCCCTTCATACACAGAGGCGTGGCATCTCAATAGCAGTAAGGTGGACAGGTCTGCACACGCCACCAAAACACTTTCTCTTCCACCCCACGGCTTGCTTGTTGTGGCCATTGCAATAGTGGAGTCTCACAACGCAGTTGTCTTTCAGCCAATTGGACACTGAAGCAGTCTGAGACCAATAATAGGAAAAAGTAATAAACCCTAACCTGAGAGTGGATTTTCTCTTGCATTTTTTTCTATATTTTTGTCATTTTATTTTTAAAGTAGAAGCTAGTTCCTGCTGCTTGAGCATAAGTTTTGTTATATCTTTAGATGCCATTAAAAGGTATATTTGCCTTTAGAACAAACAACATATTTCACTCGTATTAAAGTTGCATTATAATTTTAATGCTCTGTTAGGGTTTAGTTAATATTTGAGTTATGTTTTCTGGCCAGAATGTGTTATCCGCACTACTACATTGGATTTAAAGTCTCTGTGTAGTTTTACCTCACAAAAACAATTGGAGCCAGAAGTTGTTTGTAACTTGATTTAGTCTTAAATCCTAGTTTACTTTTACTGCTAAGTCACAGTCAGAAAACATAGCATTGATGTCTCTTATTTACAGGCTGCTTGTATATTGAATGCTACAAAACTGCTTATTTTAATATTTTGTGAAGTTTGAGCAGCATTAAAAATGAAACCATTTAAAATGACTGAAAATGAAACTTTCCACAAATACCCATTTGGTGCCGGTTGTTCATCACTTTATCCCATGGAAGTGTGTTATACGTAGGACACTTTTGGCTGTCATTTTACTGCCAAATAGCCTGAGAATTAGAGGTCACTTCTACTTTTCAAACAATTTTTGTGATAGGTCAGTGAAGAAAATAGTTTGTTAAAAAAAAAAAAAAAAAAAAAAACTGGAAAAGTTTGTATTTTTTGAAAATGTGTAACTTGTTCAACAAGGAACAAAGAACTGTTTGCCTTTTAAGTCAAATGAGTAGAGGCTTTTTGAAAGGCTCCTAACTTTATGGTCAAGAGTCCTGATCCCCATGGAAGGTGGGAGCAGAGTTTTCATGACCGCAAGCGTACTTGTTGACTTGAGAAGAACCAGAGCACAGCATTAGAAGCTCACAGAGTGGAAAAAGCATGTTGCAATAGCTGCAGAAGGACAGACCCTGAGCCGTGTCTGTTCATGTTTATATTGAGAATCCTGGAACCCCCTGATAATGGGGCCAATGTGAGCATGAGCAGTCCTGCGGTGCTCACCAGGTGTCCTCTCTCCTCCTTGCCACCCCTCGCCTCTTCCCCCATGGTCCTGAAATAATCCTGACCTTGACCCAATGGAATGCGCACCGCCCCTCATTTTGTGTGTGCGCTGTGGAGATGGGAATAAATGCACCGCAGTAAAGTACACTGCATGGGGGAAACTGTGCTGTGTGTGTGTGTGTTTTCTGTTGGCTGGGTAATGTGTTGAAACCATCTTCACACAAATGCTCATTTGATTGATTGGTTCTGTGGTCTGTAAGCAATGCTTTAAAATTCTTTAACCTTGCATGCTTATGGAGCTTTCAGATAGTAATGCGGTTTTGCTGAATCCCAGTCAGTAACATCAGAGCTACACACGCTGGGTTATGGCTGAATTACACTGGGGAGTTAGCGCCTCAGACTAAACTGTCTAAGGGCACCATTAATACCAAAGCCTCCCCCTCCAAGGAGGAGGAATCATGGAGATGCCTAACTTTTGGCACCCCAGGGTTGCTGAGCACACAGGGAAATCCCACCGTTTCTTCCCATTCCATGAAACTGAAAGTGCCCTGTTCAGGCTGGTCAGTAGGAGCCCATTCTTCTGGCTCTCCTCCCCCACCTCATGCTCACATCTGGAAGTTGACCTCTCCTTTTCCCCATCTGTGGTGTTGGTGAAGCAGATGTAAGCTGCAGCCTGTTGGCTTTTTGCACAATATAGAATTCCCACTCTCTAACTATCTCTGAACATGGACCAAGTGTTGGCTGACTGCTTCATGACTTTCCTTACGTTTGTTTCTCATGTACATTCTGGTCTGCGAAGGTGTGCACGTGTGTCTTCGCTTAATTTATTATCAAAACATCGCTTTTTTTTTTTAACTTGCTTTTCTTGTACAGCATTCTGTTGTTGTGTTTTCAAATTGTATATCTGTAGGCACTTTTTCTTCTAGAGGAAAATATGACTTCCAGTACTGATTGCGAGTATCTACTTGAGTGTTTCCCAACTCTTTAGTGTTTTAGTGCTGGTTTATTTTTGCAGGGCCTTGTGTGCATCTCTGTGTTTGTGTGCGTGTTTTCATGTGCAATATTTACTTATTCCATGTCTGTCCTGATGTACTGCACTTTTGCCACATTCATGGTCTTTCTCCAAACAAACATGCACATCTTCTGTCCTCTAGGAGCTGTGCCAGTGCAGGCCATCAGATGGAAACTGCTCCTGCTGCAAGGAATGCATGTTGTGTCTCGGGACACTGTGGGAGGAGTGCTGTGACTGCGTCGGTGAGTTGCACGGTATTTTGGGAGCCAAGTGAAATGTCTCCCGCTGTAGCTCCAGTTATCGCTTTTAACGGCCAGGGTCTGTCTTTGTAATAAATGAAGCTGCTTTTAATAATTGTGTACTCATTAAATTTCTGTATTTGAAACTTTTGCTACTGCCCAAAACAACTGCCCAGATGCCTCACCAGTCACAGCCTCATGGGACAGCAGCCAGAAGAAATCTTATGTGGTTTGTGTTTGCCAGAATGTACAGGGAGGTACATTTGGTATAAGGCAAATACTGCACATCACCAAAAAACGCGCCGTCTTTGCTGTGAAGGATGGTGCTAGCAGCATCATTGCTGCGAGGATGCCTTTCTGCAGCAGGGATTGGGTACAGGCAAGTCCTAGAGGGAAAACCAGGTGCAGCATGCAACATAACTGTGACTTGGGAGACAATGTACTTTCCAGCAGAGAAACAGCTGCAAGAAATAAAGTCAAAGCTACACAGGAATGACTTTAAAAATGGCAGTGTCCTGGAATGGCCAAGTAAGAGCCTTTACTGCAGTCCAGCAAGTCATTTTGTAATTGCTTCAAAATTGATTTATACAAATGTTCTTGTTTTTACAGTTTAAGCTTGTCAAAAAAGGCTTCAACAACAAAACATGAAGAAAGCACAAGAGGGACAAAATACTTTTCATGGACAAATGAGGAACTGGTACAGCAAGTTGGTTCTTGCTTCTAAGCTCTCGACCAGTACGATGAGCAGACTACCTAAGTTTGGAAATTTATTCATATTAAGGGTTGAGGTCATTATCTTGAGCTTGACATAGGCTGACCGGAAGCCATTGGAGAGAGGGGCATAGGATCATTTTGTTTTTAAATGTTAATAACATCCCTTGCACTTTTTCTTTAATGTTTTGAAGTTCATCGTAAACAAACGTGCATACTTAAATCAATCCTGATAACAGTTTTAATCTGTCTGGTGTAGGTAGTTCCATCCTACACCTGGAATTCAAGTATTGTTTATGAATATGTGGCAAAGGAGGTAGTTGCTGTTTTTGAGTGTTTCTGACCTGGAACTTTGAGAACAGAACCAGCATTATGACTTTTTTTCCCCATTCTTGTGCATTCACATAACTCTAGATACGGGTTAAGCAGTTTTGAAAGAAGCAGTCTTTAAAATTTCAGCAAGCTGGCAAAATGTTTTGACCAGACCAACTTTTGCATGAAACTTAGGTTGCTTTATTAAAAAAACTGCTTTGACAAAACCAAGTCCTTTCTTGAATTAAAATGGGGTGTTCTGGGAAAACCCAAACCTAGATTTTGGGCAATAGAAAACTGTTTGGGTTTTCAGCACCTGTGTCAAGAGGGAGCCAGCTCACTTGAAAGTGAGTTTCAGGACACAACACACATTATACCTGAAAGGAAAAAGATCCCCATCGACCCGCTCTTTTATTTTCAGTTTGTGCTGGGTATATGCATGGTCCAGAGTTTGGAAAACGCTTTCTGGAAAAATCTTTGGAATTTGGGAGTAAGAATATGTCTAAATGTTCTGTGACGAGGATATTTCTAAAAAGGACTGAGAGGTCATTTAATGGTCATCAGAGGCAGCATGCATGGATCCTGGGTTTGGGGTCTGACCAAGTTGAAGGTCAGGTTTCTCGTGGATGCAGCTAAGGCTTCATTCTGGGGGGGGGGAGATAAATCACTAGGAATTCATTTTACTGACCATGAGCTGAGTTACCTGGTGCTGCTCAGGTCAAAAAGGTTTAGTGGTGGAAAGATAAAAAGTGATAACACATTATACAATCATGAAACTGTTTACTGTTAAATTGGTTGTGTTTAGTGCAATCCAAGTCAAGTGGAAAGGGGGGTGTGTGTGTGTTAGTTTCTGACTTGTCAAGATAAACATGGTCTAGAGGTACCTGTCAGTAACGTGTGGGTGGGTTTTTGTGTGTGAAGTGGTCCATTTGTCCTCATACTAAATCAGCTGGAAACTTCCCAGAGGCACCTGTCACTAATGCGTGTAGTGTCACGTGTATGTTTGACTACACAAAACCTAAGCTGGACTGAAGTGCGTGTGGCAAATTTTGTTTCTGTGACTTAGAAAAACAAACTGTGTATAAGGAACAGTCTGTCAAATAGAGATTCTGCTTTAGATGCAGAGATGTAATAGCCCTGCCTAAATGCTGACATCACTAGGTGCCATCGGTATTATAGCATAATGGAAAAACCCCTGCATTATTGCATGTCAGGCTGGAAATGACGAAAGCTTGGTTTGTGTGTGCGTACCTGTGTGAGAAACCCGAGGCATAAGGTCTGGGTTCCTCCATCAGCCCCCAGGAAAGCTTGGTAATCAAAAAGAAAAAATGACTGCATTCACTGGAAGGTGGCCAAATGGGGAATCCTCCCTCCAGAAAGTCAATGAGCAGTCCAATGCCGTAAGCCCTCCTTTTCAGTTATTGGTGTCTAAAGGACAGCGCCTTCTGTACTTGGAACATGGAATTCCAGTGCCTTCAGAACATGGTGTTCCTCACTTCTCATGAAGACATTTCAGCCTTCAAAGAATCCAATTGAAAATCCTGTTTTTCAACTGATATTTGTTTCCATGACATTTAATAGGCAAGTAGCATGGCAGTGATTGAAGACAGGCCTGTCAATGAGTGCTTAGTTCTGCTTCAGATGGCCTGATATTTCTGTGGGTAATTATGGATGCCAGAATAGTAGCAAGTAGGACTTGTGAATGTGCAGCATCGTTGGTGGAAGAGAGCAGTATTAACATGTTCTTTGACAAGACTGCCTTTGCTCTGTCTCCATTTATACTTGTTGGTAAGTGGTAAGGGGTTACCTGGATGACTGTTTCTCTCCATTACCACAAGATTAAATAGATTTGCTGAATTTGCCTCAAAAGATCCACAGAGTTGGTCCTGTGCGGATGGGGTACCAAGGAGTTTTGTAAAGCATAAAGTTTCAAGGCTCAGCATTAAGTAAAATTGCTCCAGTTTTATCTAATTTAAAAAAAAAAAAAAAAAAAAAAAAAAATTCCCCTCTTCCTTCCTTGATTCAGTGGTAAAACTGAAGTGGCCAGCAGCCTTTTTGGTTTGACAGTCACCAGGCTCCCACCATTAGTAGCTCTAAATATCCAAAGATATTGATGCTGACTCCTACCATGTAGGGCCACAGATAGCTATACTGAATATGAACTATAAGCAATAATTCCCCTACCATATATATACATTTTTTTTTATTAAGTTGAATGTATGCTTGAAATACTTATGAGATAGTAGGGTTTCCATTAATTTGTCTGTTCTGGAATCATGTCTTACAACTTTTTTGTCCTGTTTGGCTGTCATGGTAGGTATGTGCAACCCGAAGAACTACAGTGACACACCGCCAACTTCCAAAAGCACAGTGGAGGAGCTCCACCGCCCCATCCCTTCACTCTTCCGAGCACTCACCGAGGGTGATTCACCAATCAACATGATGGTGGTGTCCTTCCCAGTAGCTGAGGAACTCTCTCATCATGAGAACCTGGTCTCCTTCTTGGAGACACTTGATGACACGCACCAGAATGTCTCGCTGCCTGGCAACAGCATCCACTCCAGCTATGACAGTGCTCGAGGTATACGAATGTGAAAATGTACCCTCCCCGATCAAAAAAGAAACGACATTTCTCTGTGTGTAAAGGGGTGTATTCACACCAATAGGAAGGGAGACTTGGGGGGGGGGGGGGTTTGTTTGCACCCCTACTTTAAAAACTTGGTCATATTGGAAATTTATAGACTTCCAGTGCACAGCTGAACCTGGATGCTTGCAGCAGTCAAGGACAATAAGAAAAGATAGTCCAAACCGAGGGCTGAGCTGCAGGGGTTGCATGAGAACACGATAATTTCCCCATTGTCACTCTAAGTGAAGCCCTTTGGCTCTGTACTGATTAAAGCCTTGCACTTAAAGTAGGCCATGCAGAAAAACCAAGCAGCTTACTGAATATGCATGCTGGGCTTGTGCTTGAGTTGGCCTCTCTCTCAAGTCAGTGATCCTAATTGATTTGGATCTGTATTTTGTGTTCTCATTCAGCTCTTTTGTGACTGGTAGACAAAAAGCATTTGGTTAGAAACAGAGCCAGAGCGGTTACCTGTGTGCGGAATATGCTGGAACACACAGCCACACACTGGAAAGAGCAGCTCTCCTAGGGAAAGTTGTTGAATGAGCAAGAAACATTTTAAAAGGCTGTAGAATGACTTTATATGCACTGAAACAATTATGACAGTTGGTATTACTTTAGACGTGAAGTTTTCTTTTGCATTAATGGCAAGACTTGCTTTTGTCTCTTTCTCATGTTTCTGTACCCCCACCCTTGTTCTGTCACCCTTGCCAGATAACCTGTGCACAGTAGTGTACTTTGATGACTGCGTGTCCATCCGCCAGTGCAAGCTTTACTGCGAGTCTATGGGAGGCTCCAAGTACCGCTGGTTCCACAACGCCTGCTGCGAGTGCATCGGGCCCGAATGTGTGGACTATGGTAGCAAGGCTGTTAAGTGCATGAACTGCCTCTTCTGAGGGCAGGTGACTGGACTGGTCTTCCTCGAGAGCACTGGACCGTGAACATGGGGCACGAGTCATGCACAACGGGGGGCACGTGAGGTCTGGTGTTTCAGTATTGCAGTGTAAAATATATATATAATTTTTTTGCCAAAATCTTTTTTCTTTTTTTCTTTTTTTTTTTTCTTTTCCTCCCCCTTTTTCACTGTTTATTTTAGACTTTTTAAAAATAGGTTTCTACCAAAGATGTATATGGTTGGTGTATTTGTATTCCGGGAGTGAACCTTTGCAGATCCAAAGCACAGTTTCTTACTCATGCTATGACAAATAGATGATTTTGGTGACTTAAGGGGTTTTTTGGCAGAACTTGCTCTAGCATTGTATCCCATTCTTACGGAAATGCATTATATAATTTGAACATGCTGTAAGAGTTTGTGTCAATTTTTTTTTTTTTTTTTTTTTTTTTTTTACTGCCAGGTTCTGTCTGCATACACACGAAAATGCTTCCAAATCACCCAGCAAATTGGAGTCATCTGTAGCTATAAGCCAAACTGAACATAAGAGCTGAAATAAACTACAAACAATGTTCAGCTGCTGGCTCCATACACTTGATGTCTAAGGAGTACCTACTGAAGGTCAGGGAACATTTAGTTTACATGGTGACACGGTGCACCCTGTTGTGTTAACAGGAAGGGAGTGATCTGCGCGTCAGCCGGCCGGCTGCCTTGACAACTGCACCGGCAGCCGACCGCTGCCCAGCAGCCTGTAATTAGCACCACGTGTGCCTCTGGTCCATGCTCTCACTCACAGCCATGTGGCTTTTCCCTTGGGAGCTCCCTGTAATTTCAACCCCCCCCCCCCCCCTGGGCGTCCCCTGGTGCCGCCCCCCCACCCCGAAACTGACATTCCCCTTGTGTGAAAGGAATTCTTTAAAATTCAACTTTTTTTAATTTAATTTTGATTGCAGGTTATGTAACCATCTCAATAAAGTCTGTAGCTTCTTGGAGAAACAAATGCTGGGATTCATATTTCATGACTTGGTTGGTGCTTTTGTTCAGTGTCGCTTGGAGTTGATCCATTTACTCCGCAGGAATAATTTATAACATAACAAGTACATTGTCCAAGGGAAGCACAGCTGGAATGCTCAAGTGGCTTAGCCATACTTCAGCCTTTTTCTTATATTTATCATTCCTGTGTCCACCCATTCATTCATAATTACTCAGTTGACATTACTTGTGTCATTCACAAATAACATTTGAAATAGCATCTTTAGGACCTTTAAAGTCTGTTTAATGTAAATGCTGTTGCAGATTGTTGGAATACTGCATTTTAGTTAAATTCACTATGAGTAATGTGCAGTTCTGTAGCTTTTAGGAATACAAAAATTTCCTAGAAACCTCTGGTTCATGTGGTTATTTACTGGCTCTTATAGTTGCATTAAAGATGCTGTTTTATGATCTGAACAGGTCAGATGGAGGGAAAAAAACATTTTGGTTTATTTATGTCAGTGCTTAATCTGTGCAGGCGCACAGAGGTGGGGGTAGGCCTGGACTCGGGCCACCTCCTGGGGGGGACAAAGTGCTGTTTGTGCCCAGCCCGACTCGGGTGTTCCAGCAAAGGCCCCAATTTGCAACAGGAGAAAGGCGGAAAGGGGGCAGCGACACAGGCGTAGGCCTGAATCCTGTATAACTCTGGTACAAACAGCTAGCTGGAGGCACTCAATCGCTGGCCATCTGCCTGGCTGGCAAGGAACAGATGTCCTGCTGTTCTCAAAGAGGACTTTCTCTGGAGTCTTGGGGTGTGTGGTCATGTGACTTTGTCCGAATGCGGTGTCACCTCCTCCTGCAGCGTCTGGTCACGCGACCTGTCGTTGGCAGTGTCCTGCACAGTCCATTTGGCTCCTTTTCAGTATTCAGGTTGTGTGCAAAGTGTGAGCAGATGTTAACACATTTGTCTGTGGCCTTTGCTGCAGTGGGAAAGTTTTAATGATTAATACTGACATTAAGGTACCTCGGTCAGGTTCAAAAATATACGAACTAAAGTAGAACACTTGTACATAAGCTTCAGGGTTAAGTGAGAGGATGTCATTGGAAGTTGAAGACATGTAAGGCAAAAAGCCTGAGTTGACGTTTGCTTGACGATCATTTGTGCAAGATTTGCCTCTGTCAACATTACATATTTCAGGAGACATTATTGCCCCATAATTGGTAACATCTGAAAGTTGGCGTAAAGTTTGGATTCTACATTTAAAATGCAGTAAAAACAGTTATGTATATTTAACATGCTTGTTTTGTACATATTTTTACATGGAACAACACGTTCTGCCCCACTAGTAAGAAAATAATGTATCGAACAATACAGTAGATAGAACATCCGTAAGAAGGTGGTGAGATGGACGTTGTAGTTTAACTTGAGCCTTTTCCCACCTTCCGTGCCTCTCGTTTTGAAAATAAAGGCCTACAAATCCCAGAATCCCATAGAATGAAACCGCGCATGCTCCGTTTCTCTGCTGGCTCGCACGGAAACAGACAACAGGAAGCTTCACTGCAAAACACCAAAACAGGTTCGTTGGGAGGGGAAGTCCTTTCTAAAATTGTCATTTATTAGTTAAGCCCGAACGATGAAAATGACTGGGGCAATTTTTTGTGTTGTACTCGCACAGCGGGCAACTTAAACGAATGCGTAAAATGCCGGATTAGCCTGAAAACGCGAGTTTCCATGAAGGTTGACGGGGAAACGGGCCTCACCGCAGCACCCCGCTCGCATTCCTTCTCTTTTGGACTTTACAGCGAATAACGTGGAGCGATGCGGCTGGCAGTCTCTTCTTTTGCTCAAGTATAGCAGATTAGAGAAGGAAAAGAGCGGTGGTTTCCTGCAGGCCCTTGGTTAACCAGCTAATCCCTACAGAAGGAAAGGTGGGTAGGAAGGAAGGAAGGAAGGACAGTGCAGGCTTCGTTGAATGAGCCACACAATTCAAAGTGAGTTACGTTCGCTGTGTTGTTTGCCGACGGAGCGAGGCGAATGTGTGTCAAATGTATTTTTAAATTGGTTTTCAATTATTAGTGGAAGCTTGTGAGATATTGACAGAAATAGGATGCTGTTTGATATTATTTGACTTTGAATGAAAACAAACGTTTTTTCCCACTCTTATTGAGTTTTTGTTTTGGTTAGGCTGAACGTAAGTGAGTTCAGATAGGGTTCCTCTTTGGTGTCGTAAACCTGCCAGTTTCATTTCCTGCGGGAGGATGTGTTAATGTAGTACAACCACAGTAGATCACCAGGTGAGAAGAAAAGGAACGAGGAATGATGATGAGGAGCAATGAGTTCTGGAAGAGTCGGTTGCTGTGTCAAGTGGTGTCAGATGCCCCCGACACACTTGCGTAACCTGGGGCCATCCCTCCATGCAGATGTAGATCTAAAGAGAACAAGAAGTCTTTGAATGCTTTGACACCACAGTGTATGTTGTGTGTGGGGGCGGGGTATTACTGTTATTAAAGAGAAAAGAAATCGGGCACGAAACCACCAATATGTCAACATTCTCTTCTGAGTTTTGAGTTCACCTGCATGCTTGCTGTGATGCATCAGGGCTGTAACAAAGTCTGTTGTCTTTTGATGAACATCGAACTGATAAGGAAGAGAAACCTGAGCTGAAGGAACAGGTTGTGCAAGTCTGGAGTTTGACTGACCTGTTGCCCTCTTTTCCCTGTGAAGCTGTGGTCTGGACCCATCTCTTGACCTGCTGTATTTGTAGTGAAGACGGATGGATAGCTGTAATATATCATTATAATAGCTTGTTTCAGTAAGGTCT
The DNA here is from genome assembly GCA_018136845.1 of Heterotis niloticus. Classification (NCBI taxonomy): domain Eukaryota; kingdom Metazoa; phylum Chordata; class Actinopteri; order Osteoglossiformes; family Osteoglossidae; genus Heterotis; species Heterotis niloticus. Next base: position 25,862,286 of record CM030903.1, read on the forward strand.
CTGTCCGACAGCATGACTGAAACTTTGAACACCACTTGTCCCCTTGTTACCCAGCCATTGGAGTGAAGCCTTGTCAGATGTGTGTGTTTTAATTGGTTTGTTTATTAAGCAGCACTGCTGTTTTCTTTGGTGTTTAGTTTCACAGTCTGTCTTTACCTGTATTAAAAATTCCACCCTTTGATACGATAAAAAAATATTTTATTTTTTTCTTATGCATAAATTTGGTAGAATTGTGCTTATTCTTTAGTGACTCATCAAGATATTGTTTTTGGGGTTTAACAGTGCCACTATTTATTTTGGTCCTTGGGTTTCAGTCTCAGAAAAAAATTGGTCTGACATCTAACAGCACAGCTGTTAGTCAGTCCTGCTCTGCATGTGGCTGGAATGAATCACATGGGCACTGCCAGTTTAGGACATTAATGCCAGCCATCACGATCGTTGTGATGTGCCTATTTGTCTGTCTGCTCCCTGCAGGTGGCAGGCAGAGGTGACCTGTCCATCTAGGTGAGTGGGTGGCAGCGTGTTGCCACCATGACGGAGTGCTTCCTGCCCCCAAGCAGTAGCCCTGGTGAGCAGCGACGGGCTGAGCACCCAGGAGGCGTGGCCCGCACACCCAGTTTTGAGGAGATCAGCCCTACCAAATTCCCTGGCCTGTACCGGACCGGGGAGCCTTCACCCCCCCACGATGGGCACCACCATGAGCCCCCTGATGCCACCTCAGATGACGACAAGGAGCACAGCAAGAAGAAGAACAAGTTTAAGAAGAAGGAGAAAAGAAGTATGTGCTGTGGGTTTGCAAGATTACATCAGCTGTAGATCTTTACTGCATTTACTCTTTTCTTTTCTCACTTTGAGATTTGTGTGACATCCCAGAGCATCTTGTAAGGTTGCAATCTGGAGTTCATAGAAAGTGAAAGAAGTGCAGAGATACAGTACAAGAGCATTGTCTGCTGGACCTAGATTTTTAATTGTAGAGATGATTTGCACTAAAATGATGACTCTATTTTGATTGTTTGAAATATATAAAAAAAATTGATATCCATCCATTTGCCAGTTACCCTTAATTGCTTTATGAGGGGGAGGGTTGAGACGGATCACTGGGCAGTTGGCTTTGGAACTGCACCCTGAATTTCACGTCATTGTTGTTTTTTTTTTTTTTTTTTTGGTGCCCTGAACATTGTTCCAAAGCATTACTTTGATATCCCCTGTTAAACAAGCTGAAAGATTTCAATTCTGGAAATATCAGCTCTGATCTGACAGTTTTGAACCTTGAGTTGCTCAACTACAAAAAAAAATCAGTTAAACGCCACTGTTGGAACACACTAAAGTGTCCTTGTTTGTTTATTTATTCTTTTGAGCTTGTATCAGTGTTGCAGGCTGGGGATGGCTGTAATGATTTCAGCAGGCTGAATAGCCCACTCCCATTCCCCATCCTTGATAAAGATAGTTGCACCTAAAGGGAAATCTCAAAAAGTGAGACTTTCTAGGGCAGCCAGCTGCATGGTGTTTGTGGGTTGCCTTGTTTGATCTTGGCATCACATTTGCAGCAAGGGAGTGTGCCTGATTTTCCACCCCAGCATACTCTTCATGGTATTTCCGTATTTGTATTTATAGCTCCTCCTGGGGAGCCCTTGATGAAGGCTGCAGAAAATTTATGTAGTATTTAGAGGATGCCTGAGACAACCCACTCTGCAGGTGAAGGTGTATTTTTGTGGCCGTGTGCAGCCATTGCAGCCTCTCCCTCTCTTGGAGCAAATTTCTCACTACTGAAAAGCAGAAGTGGCAACAGACCGAAGAGGCAGCCAGTTATCGTTGTGTTTTCAGTCAGTTTGTATTTGTACAAAATAGGAAGCCCAAACTGCACTGGGGAAAGGGCTCTAATTGATGACTGACCTCTTTTCTTGGTTTCTCCTGTCTTGTGCATTCCCTTCCCTGGGCATCCTGCATTCTAAGTGAGAGGAGTGGAGGGTGTGCAGTTTAATCATCTACATGCTCTTTCTGTTTTTCCCCTCGCTAAGCTGAAGGCTACGCCGCCTTCCAGGAAGACAGCTCAGCCGATGAGGCCGAGAGCCCCTCCAAAATGAAGCGCTCCAAGGGCATTCATGTGTTCAAGAAGCCCAGCTTTTCCAAGAAGAAAGAGAAGGACTTCAAGGTAAAGGAGAAGCCCAAGGAGGACAAGACTAAGGACAAAAAGTCTAAGGACCTGACAGCTGCTGACGTGGTCAAGCAATGGAAGGAGAAGAAGAAAAAAAAGAAGCCCAGCGCTGAGACAGAGCCAGCACCTCCTGAGACACCCTTGCTGCGGCCGATTTTTGGGGCACCCCTCGAGGAAGCGGTGAAAAGGACGGCAATGTATGATGGCATCCAACTGCCTGCCATCTTCAGGGAATGTGTGACCTATATTGAGAACTATGGCATGAAGTGTGAGGGTATCTACCGCGTCTCAGGTAGGCGTTACCCCTTTTTTCTTCAGTGCTCACGTCTGTTTGTTAAATATGAGGATCGCCACACACGGGAATAATGGCATTGTGCTCTTAACGAGAAGCAGTGCGGCTTCTGTCAATGATAAACATACAAAACAGTGTACGCTGAGGAACCCCCATTGTCCTCTGTTGACAGGAATGAAGTCGAAGGTGGACGAGCTGAAGGCGGCCTACGATCGGGAGGAGTGTCCCTGCCTGGAGGAGTATGACCCACACACAGTGGCCAGCTTGCTGAAGCAGTATTTGCGTGAACTCCCAGAAAATCTCCTGGGACGTGACCTGGCAGCACGTCTGGAGGAGGCCTGTGGCCGTCCCTCTGAGGCTGAGAAGGTTCAGGAGTTCCAGTGTCTCCTGGCTGAGGCACCCCCCTGCGGTCGGCTGTTGTTGTCTTGGCTCATCACCCACATGGACCACGTCATCAGCAGGGAGGCTGATACCAAGATGAACATCCAGAACATCTCCATTGTCCTCAACCCTACTGTGCAGGTGGGAAGTCCACCTTCCTGATTGTAAAAATTTTAAATGATGCCAGTCAAGTTAAAGAAAAGACTGAGAGAATTGATGGTATAATTCCAGAATTATTTTGCTATGTAGAGAATTTGATCCAGGCTTCTGCCAGTGAGAGTTAAAATTATTAATCTGAAACAGATTATCAGCTGACCGATTGCTGAGCTGGTATTATGGACTGAGCTGCAGAAAGCAGACAAACGCAGATCCTAAATCTTCTCCCAAAATCACAAGATAATTTTTTGATTGTCTCTTGGGGTTGCAGATTGACATTCAGTGTCTTCACACTTGCAAATTCATAGATAAAGATAGATAGTTGTATATAAGCAAAAAAAAAAAAAAACAATGTGGCCTTTTTGGAAGATGTGAATGCTGACAACATGAATGGAAGACAGAACGCAGTTATGTGGACAGTAAGTGTAACTGATTCCTCAATAAGGCCTGGGTATACAATTGCTGGTGCTCATTGCCTTACGCCACATTTAAAACGATTCCTAAGGTGGTTCCTGCCCCAGTCCAGTTTAGAGAAGGAGAATTGTAGTGGAACTGGAGAAGCTTTAGGTCTCAGCTGGCTCTGAACATTTTCAGTTCTTCCTCTGCATTAGAACTGAGCCTGTTGGGATCATTTTAAAATAACAACAACATTTAGCCTAGAGTCTTAAACTGGGCCCATCTGTGTGGTGTGTTCCTGCCCGCACAGATTGGGAACCGCGTGCTCTACATTTTTTTTACACATGTGCGAGAGTTGTTTGGAGATGTGGTGCTGAAGCCAGCCATCCGGCCTCTACGTTGGTCCAACATGGCTACCATGCCTGCCCTGCCAGAGACCCAGGAGAGTATCAAGGAGGAGATCCGCAGACAGGTGGGCCACCCATAGTGTGCTCCTGCTCCTGTTTAATGGCTTTGCTGTGCCTTGGAGGGCTTGCAATGTTTTGCTTGAATCTGAAAATCAATTTACTTGCCAGATGCGCTCCAGATCTAGTAAGGTTCAGGTGTGGTATAAGTGGGCCTGTAATTCAAATTATGAGAATCTGTGTTCATCTGTGCCTTTTTAGTATATTTTCTGTGTACATGTGCACAGGAGTTTCTGCTGAACTGCCTACATCGGGACCTGCAAGCAGGGGTGAAGGACCTCTCTAAAGAGGAACGGCTGTGGGAGGTGCAGCGCATTCTGACTGCTCTAAAACGCAAGTTGCGCGAGGCCAAGCGCCAGGTGAGTCTGTCACTGTCACATCACCTGGCCACTAGAGGGCGCGGGGTTCTCTGTGTGTGCTTGCTTTAAGTTGCTGGTCCTTCCCTCCTCTTTGAGGACTGCTAAGTATGCTCTCTGTTTGGGAGGGGGCTTTAGGAGTGCGAGACCAAGATTGCTCAGGAGATTGCCAGCCTCTCCAAGGAGGATGTGTCCAAGGAGGAGATGACGGAGAATGAGGAGGAGGTCATCAACATCCTTCTGGCACAGGTCTGGGGGACAGCCTCTGTTTTTTATCGTCTCTTTGTTTTCCATTCTTGACAGTTTACTGAAGTTGGTTTTGTACAGTGGATGAGCACACAGGATAAACAGGTTTGATGGTGAAAATAAAGAACCTTTGTTCAAAAAAATAAATAATGAATAAATAACATCTACATTAGAATGGGCTGCTTGAACACTGGCTTGCTCAGCATAGCACACCTGTCTCCCACCCTCCACCCCCCCCGCAGGAGAATGAGATCCTCACAGAGCAGGAGGAACTCATCTCCCTGGAGCAGGTGCTGCGTCGGCAGATTGCGGCAGAGAAGGAGGAGGTGGAGCGTTTGCGGGCAGAGATCGCCGACATCCAGAGGTCATCTCCGAGGCACCAGTGTGGCTCTTTGTAGTTTTGTCTACATAGGTTTTTTTTAAAATTAAAAATAGGCGACTGATTTCACACCTGTTTGTTGCATTTCAGTGTAATGTTTAACTGTTTTTTTTAGTCTTTATTTCTGTATTTAGTGTTTTGTATATGACTTATTATAATAGTGATGAAAGAGAGCAGTTGTATCATCTGCTTGATCACACTTCAAAATTTCACTGTAAGAACACTGTTAGGAAAGTGTGGCTCTTAACAGCCTCTGCATGCTGTGTGTCCCCACTCTCTCCAGCCGGCAGCAAGGCCGCAGTGAGACAGAGGAGTATTCCTCAGACAGTGAGAGTGAGAGTGAAGATGAAGAAGAGCTGCAGATCATCTTGGAGGACCTTCAGAGGCAGAACGAGGAGTTGGAGGTGAGAGGTGTGGTGCAGATGCTCAGGCATTTGCAGGATGTGTTTTCATTGAAGCCATCTCTTGTCTTTAAGCCATATGTTCAAGGAGACAAATGTTTCCTGCATGTTAGATGGTTGGAGGTTCAGTGATGTCTCTAAGAGAACGTTAACAACATGCTGGTAGCAGAGAGAGCACACAAGCAGTTGGAGAACTGGGCTTTCAAGCGGAAAGTTGAAGCTGTGGTTGTTAGTAAAATGTCCCGGCTTAAAAGTAGAGCAGTCCAAGGAATTTTAGGCAGTCGGGATAGCAATAGTGAGAAGGTCATTGCAGGACACTGAGTACCATGATTGGACCACTTGACTTTGTTTGTACCTCAGAACAAGAACACACACCTGAACCAGGCCATTCATGAAGAGCAGGAGGCCATCATTGAGCTGCGTGTGCAGCTGCGTCTCCTCCAGACACAAAAGCTGCAGCAGGAGCAGGGGACCCCATCAGCGCAGCAGTCGCAGCCAATGCAAATGGCACAGCCCAGCCCCGAGGCCCGGCCAGAGGAGTCGGCCAAGTGCGCCACCGCCCAGGTTCCTGCCACCGACTCGCCAGCCCCTGCCAAGGAAGCTCTGAAGCCCTCCCCCAGCAAGGACCGCTGGGAAACTGATCTGTGAGTCCGTGCAGCTGTCCACCCTGTCCTTCTTCAAGGGGGGCCCTGTCTGCAGCAGTATGTGCCCACTTGGGGTGGGGTGCATTCTTGAGATGTGCACAAGTGCTACACCACCACCCAATACTTGGTGAAGCGGCAGCCCTGGAAACGGCACCGTACGGACACCCTTCTCACCTGTTCCACACACTGTGTGCAGGGACCACACCGGAGCGTTTGTCCTGTGGCCAGAGTGCTGCGCAAGGCAGCTGGCAGACGGACCAAAGCAGGAAGTGAAAATTGAAATCTTCTATTACTTTTAACATCTTTGAGATACTGAAGGAAACTCAAATATTTCAATTTAACTGAGATCTATTTACGTTATAATATGTATGTGCACACTTTTTTTGTATGGCTACAGAATATGGCTCACTTTCAGCGTGTGATTCTGCACTGTGCCCACACTCCTCTTGTGTTTCCCAGAAAGGTCTTAGTGTCATTGATGTGGCAGCTTCTTTTTCCCATGGCTTTCAGTTACATTTTTTCTTTATTTTCCATGGTTTTGACACTAAACAAAGAATGTATTTCCCAGCGTTTTGTGTGTATTTTGGGGGTGGTTATGACTTGCAGAACTCCTGAAACAAGTGGGCCTCTTGGGGGATGCATCCGTGTAAAAGCCTCTCTGTGAGGTGAGAATGTTTGTCTGTAAATACCTGCAGCCACCAACTACCCTCAGGCTTCACCTTACTGGAAGAGTTCTGGGAAATGCCAGGACCCCTTGGTAGAGACTTCTTAAAAAGCAGATTTTTTCTCTTGTAAAGACGTTATTATGGGGCCAGTTGTTCTGGTGGTGCATAGAAGTGGGCAAAAGCTCATGTTGTTCTTCTGCCAAAAACTTACTTTTTTCAAACTTGTCTTGAGATGTCCCCTCATAATGTTTGTGTGAGGGCTAAATCCAGAAGGCTATTATAAAGTGCATGTTATGTAGTGAGTGTGGAGCTGGAGACAATCGCTGAATTCTCCCGTGGAGGTGCCACCAGGTTGGGTCTGTGTTGTTAGTAAAGGCTGTGCCGTAACTGCGCTGATGCTCAGAGAGGACCCAGCAGGAATCCTGGTTTGCTTGTCTGCTCTGTAATGCATCCTTCAACTCTGGTGTCACAAGTCAGTTTGCAGCAGCTGGGACTCTTGACAGTCGAACATCGCTGAAGCGAATCAAGAACAGAAATGCTGGTCTGCTAGTTTATATGGATTTGGACGAAATGACCTACTGCTCGAAACTGTTATTTTCATATTGTTACAGTAACCTAACTTCTCTGCGTACAGAATGCTGCTGTGGGGAATAAAACCTTGGACTGGAATGTGTTTGAAGTCCTTGTGCTGCCAGATGTTTCCACTCTTGCTTTGTGTGCCGCAGTGCAACCTCTTCTGCACCGCACGTCTCTACCCAGCCCTCCCTTCGGCCCAGGTGTCCAAAGCAGGAACTTAATATTTTTTTTTTTTTTTTTTTTTTGAGGACAGGATTCTGTGCACAGATGCAAACAGCATCAACTGAGCAGTTATAAGTTATAAATGAAGAAGCACACAAAATATTATGCAGGAAAGCTTTTTGGTTAATAATAATAATAATAATAATAATAAAAAAAAAAAAATAGCCACAAATTCTCTGACTGTTTATTTTAAATATTCCACTGGCTTCTGAGGCAAAGGGGGAGCATGAGGAGTGAGGTTAGAGCAGCGTGCTCAACTGTAGCTTGGGGACACTGGATTGTGGCCGCTGTGTGAATGTACTTTAATCACGAAAGATCCTGCCGAATTCCATGAGCTGCTCATTGAACCACATCACCTCTTGAGCCTTGCAGAGCTAAGTCGAGGACGTAAGTACTTTAGAAACCCGTACGCTGGTGACAGACCCATGTGGGCATGCGTACCTTTAAATGATGCCATGCCAGAAAGACTTCTGGGTTGATCATATATAACCGCTTTTTTTTTTTTTTTTTTTTTTGCGTGGGTATAAACTGGTCCAGAGAGAATTATTTGAATAAACTTTATTTAATTTGTTTTTAGACTTACCAAAGGCTATATTTAGCATGAAAAAATTTTCCTCATACATAGTGTGAGAGAAATTTATAGAAGTTATGCTTTTAACGTGAAACATTTACTGCATGTTTTGTACTAGTACTATGGTAGAGGCATTAGTCAATAGTGGAATGCATATTTTACTATGACTATGTTGTTTAAAATATTACGCCGCAACTCTTGTGTCCTGTATCCTGTGAGCTGAACGAGGTACAGATGGGAAATTGTTCTAGGATGCAATCGCTGCCCGACTGCAAGGTTGGCTGAATTCTATGCATTTCTTTATGTCGTGGCAGGAGTTAGTCAGCGTATTGTGGAAGAAAAAATAACGTAACAGTTTGGGTGTAGAGAGAGTTACACTTTATTTTCTATAGAAATACACACCGGTGCGGGAGAGCCTCTTCGGAAAGAGAGTCTCCCCGAACAAAGGATACAGGGATCATTTATACAGCAGCTCGCAAGGTATACACCCCTTTCAGGTGTTTCCCACATCTGCTTCTTTGTTAGTGTGACTTTAAACATTGTTGTTATAAGGAATCATTTTCCCATCCTAAGTGTGGTGGAGTAACTCCTGGTTTAGGTGCCTCAGTTCAGGGAGTTTTGGTTTTATTACTCCTTTACACCCCACCAGGGTCTGGCCTGGGTCTAAATTGACCATTTCCTTGACCCTTTCATCTTTGCCTTGTCTGTAGTTTACGTTTCCCTTCTTTAAGTACCCTCTTTTGTTTTTCCAGGGAACCTTCTTAAGTACCTAACATTCCAGCAAGGCAGAAGTCCCAATGGTTTATAGCAGTAAGCGCAATATACTGAATAACATGGTCATAAAACGTTCACTACACCACCGATTAACACCCCCAACATAACAGAAACATGCACCAAAAGCCCAACTTCAAGAATTTCTCTCACAGTATACAAGTACAAAGATGGATTGTGGAAGCAAGTGCAGGGGTACCTAGATCTGGAGAAGACAAAGAAGTGCTAGAACCGCCTTGGTTGAAGGAAATCCCTGAATGTTTGTGGGCAAAAGGGAAAAATGATTTTGGGAGAATTAAAAACAGCACAGCCCCTAGTGATTATACCTAAATCCGACTATAGATCTCACCGAGCACAATATCCATTACCTAAAGAAGCTGAAGAGGGTATTGGGGCAGTACATGAGGACTGAGTTGCGAGGGGGGCAGTCAAGTAAATAGATTATTCACCTGTTAATTTATAAATCCAGCCACAAGGGGATGCACAAACTAGTGCATTTCTTTGTGCTGGTCCCAAGCCCGGATGAATGGAGAGGGTTGCATCAGGAAGGGCATCCGGCGTAAAAATGTGCCAAACCAAATATGCGGACAAAAATACAAATTTCCATACCGATCGGTCGAGCCCCGGGTTAACAACGACCGCCACCAGCACTGCTAGCCGACAGGGTGCTGGCGGAAATTGGGCTACTGCTGGCCGAAGAAGGAGGAAGAGAGGAGGAAGGCATATCCGGAGGAGAGGAGGAAGGTTAAGAGAGTGGACGTGAGGATAGGAACTTTGAATGTTGGTAGTATGACTGGTAAAGGGAGAGAGCTTGCTGATATGATGGAGAGAAGGAAGGTTGATATATTGTGTGTGCAAGAGACCAAATGGAAGAGGAGTAAGGCTAGGTGCATCGGAGGGGGTTTAAACTGTTTTACCATGGTGTGGATGGGAGGAGAAACGGGATAGGGGTTATCCTGAAGGAACAGTATGTCAAGAGTGTCTTGGAGGTGAAGAGAGTGTCTGACAGAGTGATGGTTATGAAACTGGAAATTGATGGCGTGATGGTGAATGTTGGTAGTGCATATGCCCCGCAAGTTGGGTGTGAGATGGATGAGAAAGAAGAATTCTGGAGTGATATGGATGAAGTGGTAAAGAGTGTACCCGAGGGAGAGAGAGTGGTGATTGGAACGGATTTAAATGGGCATGTTGGTGAAGGGAACAGAGGAGATGAAGAGGTGATGGGTAGGTATGGTGTCAAGGAGAGGAACGCAGAAGGTCAGATGATAGTGGATTTTGCAAAAAGGATGGACATGGCTGTGGTAAACACGTATTTTAAGAAGAAGGAGGAACACAGGGTGACATACAAGAGTGGAGGAAGATCCACACAGGTGGATTATGTCTTATGCAGGAGGGCCAGACTGAAGGGAGATTGTAGACTGCAAAGTGGTGGTAGGGGAAAGCATAGTTAGGCAGCATAGGATGGTGGTTTGTAGGATGACATTAGAGATCAAAAAGAGAAGGAGAGTGAAGCAGACTGAGAATTTTCTGTTTTATGGACTAGATATCCTTCTGTCAAAGAACCAGATTAGTGTTCTGGGTGAATAACACACACAATGCTGTGTGCCTTCCCCCTCCCCCTTTGTGTTGAATCACTTAAAATGTATTAGTTGTACAGTAAATTAAAATAGTCAGATGTTAATATTTTCTTTCAGTTTTAAGTCAAGCAGTATTTGAAAGTTATGCTGAAAGCTGCAGGGAATAATGACCTCTGCTGTTTGTGTGAATAGTAGGGTTGTTCCTCGGTAGTTGACTCTGGTGTGGTTCAGGTCCTCATGCCACTGTTGAAGAGTGACCTGTATGAGGTCCTTCAGAACACACTACAATGCAGACCGGCCTTGAGTCCATCGCTGTGGCACGAGAGGAGTGCTGCAGTTACTGTGGTCATGGCTAGCAGCGGCTATCCAGGCAAGTACAAGACTGGTGTTGAGATCATAGGTAAACTGCCAAATGCCAGTCCAGATCTTATCAGAATTCAATACCATGATGTTTTAATAGTGTATTAATATTGGATTAATATCTTGCAGGTATCAGAAATTAAATACATATATTAAAGGAAGAAATGGACAAAGAAAAATGTGTATTGTTCAGTTGCATCCCATATGTTTCCCCAAATTGATTGTCCGGAGAAGAAAAGGTGACCGCTACCACGAGTCCTGTGTCGTGCCAACAGCAAAGCATCCTGAGACAACCCATCTGTGGAGTTGCTTCTCATCCAAGGGAGTGGGCTCACTCACAATTCTGCCCAGGAACGCTGCCATGAATAAAGAATGCTATCAAAACATCCTCTGAGAGCAACTTCTCCCAACAATCCGGGTGCAATTTGGTGATGGTCTGTGCATTTTCCAGCATGATGAAGTACCATGTCACAAGGCAAAAGCGATAACGAAGTGGCTCAGAGATTATAACATTGAAATTTTGGACCCGTGGCCACGAAACTCCCCAGATCTTAATCCCATTGAGAGCCTGTGGTCAATTCTCAAAAATTTGATGTATTTGCCAACAAAAGCCTTTGACACTTATGAAATGCTCATAATTATTCTTCAGTATACCATAGAAACATGTAAAAAAAAAAAAATCTAAAAATGCCAAAGCAGCAAAGTTTGCAAAACACAACGTTTGTGTCATTGCCAAAACTTTTGGCCACAACTGTATTTGGCTCTGTTAACTGACAGAGATGACAGGGTGATGTACAAGAGCGGAGGAAGATGCACACAGGTGGACTATATCTTATGCAGGAGGGCCAGACTGAAGGAGACTGTAGACTGTAAAGTGGTGGCAGGGGAAAGCGTAGTTAGGCAGCATAGGATGGTGGTTTGTAGGATGACATTGGAGATCAAAAAGAGAAGGAGAGTGAGGGCAGAACCAAGGATCAAATGATGGAAGTTGGAAAAGGAAAACTATAAGGTGGAGTTAAGGGAGGAATTAAGACAGGCACTGGGTGGCAGTGAAAAGTTACCAGTGAGCTGGACATCTACAGCAGAAGTGGTAAGGGAGACAGCTAGAAAAGTGCTTGGTGTGACATCGGGACAGAGGAAGAAGGACAAGGAAACCTGGTGGTGGAATGAAGAAGTACAGGAGAGTATACAGAGGAAGAGGCTGGCGAAGAAGAAGTGGGATAGACAGAGAGATGAAGAATGTAGACAGGAGTACAAGGAGATGAGGCGTAGGGCAAAGAGAGAGGTGGCAAAGGCTAAAGAAAAGGCTTATGGTGAATTGTATAAGAGATTGGACACGAAGGAGGGAGAAAAGGACTTGTACCGATTAGCTAGGCAGAGGGACTGACCTGGGAAAGATGTGCAGCAGGTTAGGGTGATAAAGGATAGCAATGGAAACATACTCACAAGCGAGGAGAGTGTGTTGAGCAGATGGAAAGAGTACTTTGAGGGGTTGATAAATGAAGAGAATGAGAGAGAGAAGATTGGATGATGTAGGGATTATGAATAGGGGAGTGCAATGGATTAGCAAGGAGGAAGTTAGGACAGATATGAAGAGGATGAAGAATGGAAAGGCTGTTGGCCCAGATGACATACCTGTGGAAGCATGGAAGTGTTTAGGAGAGATGGCAGTGGAGTTTTTAACCAGATTGTTTAATGGAATTTTGGAAAGTGAGACTATGCATGGGGAGTGGAGAAGAAGTGTACTGGTACCAATTTTTAAGAATAAAGGTGATGTGCAGAGCTGTAGTAACTACAGAGGGATAAAACTGATCAGCCACAGCATGAAGTTATGGGAAAGAGTAGCGGAAGCTGGGTTAAGAAGGGAGGTGGCGATTAGTGAGCAGCAGTATGGCTTCATGCCAAGAAGGAGTACTACAGATGCGTTGTTTGCTCTGAGGGTGTTGATGGAGAAGTACCGAGAAGGTAAGAAGGAGTTGCATTGTGTCTTCGTGGACTTAGAGAAAGCATATGACAGGGTACCTAGAGAGGAACTGTGGTATTGATTGAGGAAGTCGGGGGTGCCAGAAAAGTATGTAAGAGTGGTACAGGATATGTACAAGGACAGTGTGACAGTGGTGAGGTCTGCGGTAGGAGTGACGGATGCTTTCAGGGTGGGGGTAGGATTACATCAAGGATCAGCTTTGAGTCCTTTCTTGTTTGCAATGGTAATGGACAGGTTGACAGATGAGATCAGACAGGAGTCACCGTAGTCCATGATGTTTGCGGATGACATTGTGATCTGTAGTGAGAGTAGGGAGCAGGTTGAAGAGACCCTGGAGAGGTGGCGATATGCTCTAGAGAGAAGAGGAATGAAGGTCAGTAGGACTAAGACAGAATACATGTGCATAAATGAGAGGGAGGACAGGAATGGTGAGGATGCAGGGAATAGAGTTGGCGAAGGTGGGTGAATTTAAATACTTAGGATCAACAGTCCAGAGTAATGGGGAGTGTGGAAGAGAGGTGAAGAAGAGAGTTCAGGCAGGGTGGAGTGGGTGGAGAAGAGTGTCCGGAGTGATTTGTGACAGAAGGGTACCAGCAAGAGTGAAAGGGAAGGTCTATAAGATGGTAGTGAGACCAGCTATGTTTTATGGGTTGAAGACGGTGACACTGAGCAAAAGACAGGAGGCAGAGCTGGAGGTGGCAGAGTTAAAGATGTTAAGGTTTGCATTGGGTGTGACGAGGATGGACAGGATTAGAAATGAGTATATTAGAGGGTCAGCACAGGTTGGATGGTTTGGAGACAAAGTCAGGGAGGCGAGATTGCGTTGGTTTGGACATGTGCAGAGGAGAGATGCTGGATATATCGGGAGAAAGATGCTAGGGATGGAGCTGCCAGGCAAGAAGAAGAGAGGAAGGCCTAAGAGGAGATTTATGGATGTGGTGAAGGAGGACATGCAAGTGGTGGGGGTGACGGAGAGAGATGCAGAGGACAGGAGGAAGTGGAAGCTTTTGATCTGCTGTGGCAACCCCTAACGGGAGCTGCCGAAAGAAGAAGAGAACTGACAGAGACGACAGATGAACACGGGTTGTTTCCTCCAAAAGCCAGAGGTTAGAAAACCCTGGGTTATAGTGAAAGCTGGTGATCACCCTCTGTTGACTATTAGAAGACTGAAAGAACTCGACTTGGAGATTATGCGGCAGGAATATCAAAACATGCTTTTGCATTTGCATACCTTGGAGGCTGACTCTGGTCAGGAGTTGACTTCATTACAGTCCACTGGGGCGTCTGTCCAACCTCCTGCTGCCACCTCTGTTACTCAAATTTTGCAGGGTCCAGGCAGCATGGATTTGCTGCCTGCCTCACCTGTTCCTTGTCAACGTGTACAGCATTCTCCACCTGCCTCTCCAGTGATGAATACTTCAGGTCTTGATGTTAGATGACATATTGCTTTGGTGCCTGTGTTTTGTGATGTGCTCACCGTGAACATGAAGATGATGCTTATTTCTCTGTTTTCCAGTGTATTGCAATGACCTTGAAATGGCCTAAGAATTTGTGGTCTTTGCTGCTGCAGAGTAAACTTGTTGGGAGAGCTCTGGAGGTTTGCTCAACTCTTACACTAGAAAATAGTATTGACTACGATTGTGTGAAGGCTGCAGTTCTCCGTGGTTATGAGTTGGTCCCAGAAGCTTACAGACAAGAATTTAGGAAGTTAGTTAAAACACCCAGCCAGACTTTTTTTTGAGTTTGCATGTGACAAATCACGATTGTTTGATAAGTGGTTTTCTGCTAGTAATGCTTCAACTTTTGAGGGGCTAAGAGAGCTTATTCTGTTGCAAGAGTTCAAGAGCTGTTTACCTGACCGTATGGTTGTGTATCTGAATGACCAAAAGGTTGCGTCACTGTCCTCTGCTGCGACCCTTGCTGATGAGTTTGCATTAACGCATGAAACCGTTTTTATGTCCGATGCATCTATTCGTGGTACTAGTTCCAAGAGTATCCCTGTTTGTCCGGTTTCTGCTCAACCTGCTCCTTCTACTGACCCTCAGTTGTTTTTATTGTCATGGGTCTGGACATTTAATTTCTGCTTGTACAGCCTTTCAATACAAGGAGTCACAGTTGAAGGCTAGGAAAGCTCTGTCTGTTATCATCTCTAGCAATAGCTCATCAGACATTCTGCCTATCATTCAATTCAATTTTATTTTTATATAGCGCTCTTCTCACTGCAGTGACATAGAGCGCTGTACAGACCTGACAAGGGTTGCATACGTTTACAGTTTGAATCTGGCCACGAAGGAGAGGAAAACAAACAACTCCTTTCTACAAGAGGATAGGAGAAAAATAAACCTCTGGGGGTCCATGTGCCAGTGGAAGCCCACCCGTCCTGGGCATTCTATGCATGGTTAATAGCAAGTTCATGATAAGTTAGTAAAGGTTGTGGTTTTTATCAATGTAGTATATGGGGTATGGTATAGTTACAGTTCCAGTTCACAGTCAGGCGCGGCAATCCCGCGTCCGCAGCGTCCGAATTGTTGTAATCGACTTGATCTGATTGATTGGCTTTCCACCTGTCCCCTTCATATGTTCTGGTCCAGTGTCCCATCTGGCCGGTCTGTTCACACTGCGAGGTGACCTGTAGCACAAATAGCTCAGAAAAACAGGGAGCAGTTAGGCAAGGTACATATTCAAGAGGCTAGGTAACGGTCATCATGCATGATACGCTTGATCAAAAAGGTTGGTTCTAAGACTAGATTTAAAGAGAGGTAAGGAGGTAATAGAACGTAGTTCATCTGGCAGACTATTCCAGAGTTTAGGGGCCATGTGGCTAAATGCACGTCCGCCCACCGTAACTTTGTTGATCTTCGGAATTGTCAGGAAACCTGCTTCTGATAATCAAAGGCTTCGACCTGGAATGTAATCCTCAAGAATTTCCTTGAGGTATGCTGGTCCAGTCCCTTTCATTGCCTTGTATGTGTCAGGCGCGTCGGGACGCTGACAGGATGCTACACAACGTGGCGACGCGACGCGAATGGAGACTCGCTGCCCACCGGCCCCTGACAACCACGCAGACATAAAAGCGGCCGAGCCGACCAACACGGGTGCAGGACCTGACAACTACTGTCTGTGATGTTATCCTGTCTTGTACCATGAAGTTGTATCCAGATTAAACCACTGAGCATTTGCACCACCTGTCCCATGTCTCCCTTCCTCACATGGGTCCTACGCCTTGTTGCCGATCGAGGTTATTGACAGTATGTCAGCAGTAAGATTTTGTAATCGATTCTGAATCTGACTGGTAGCCAGTGCAGAGACTGGAGGACTGGTGAGATATCATCGTATTTATTGGTTCTTGTAACTATCCTTGCTGCAGCATTCATTATTAACTGTAGTCTGGAGATTATCTGAGAGGGGCAGCCAGATAGCAGATAGTTACAGTAATCAATCCTGCTTGAGATAAAGGCGTGGACCAGTTTTTCAGTGTCCTTTCTATCCAAGAATCGCCTTAGTTTAGCTATATTTTGTAAATGTAGCCAGCACGACCTTGTTAAGGTTGCTGTATGAGACACGAACGACATGTTTGTGTCTAGGAGCACTCCCAAGTCCCTTACACAGTCTGAGATATTAAAATTCAGGCCGTTGGATTCAAACAGAGATACGATTTCACTGCGGGCTGCATTGCTAGCACCTACCAGCAGAACCTCAGTTTTGTTGGCATTTATGGATAAGAAATTGTTGCTCATCCATGCCTTTAAATCATTGAAGCAGTTAATTAATGAGAGAAGGCGTTTATAGTCCCCTGCCTCAAAAGAGAGATAAAGTTGAGTATCATCAGCGTATGAGTGAAAGCTGACCCTATGCCTCTTAATAATATCACCCAGTGGCGGCATGTAGATCGAGAATAGTAATGGACCCAGAACTGAGCCTTGGGGTACACCATATTGCACAGTTGATGTGACTGACACAGAACTGTCAGCTGACTGTGATACGTAGTGTTTACGTTCAGAAAAGTATGACTGGAACCACCTTAGGACGATTCCTGACAACCCAGCCAATGTTTCCAGTCTGTCAAGCAGAATGGAATGGTCAACCGTGTCAAATGCAGCGCTCAGGTCTAAAAGCATTATGACTGAAATCTGGCCAGAGTTGAGTGAGACAAGGATGTCATTCACTACACGGGTTAGAGTTGTTTCTGTTCTATGGCCTGGATGGAATCCTGACTGGAATTTTTCAAATAGCTGCTACTCCATGATAGGGTACTTGACGTGTGGGTTCCTAGGGTTGGGGCCTAGGGTTACGGTTAGGGCTGGAGCTAGGGTTAGGGTTTGT